>CM032327.1:86088304-87341304 GCA_019022515.1 Quercus aquifolioides
AAATGTGTCCAGAAACACCACAATGATGACAAACAAGAGGCTTAACAAAGGATTTAGATTTCATACCTTTATTACCTTTCTCAGATTGGGGCACAAAGGCAGTCCTTGATCTAGAAGCCATGGAAGAGGAGGGGCTGGAGGAAACAGCATATCCTAAGCCAGTCTTATCAGAACTAGGCTTTTGAGCACTCAATACCTCATCAAGCTTTGCACTAGACATCCTCTCTATTTGAGTTCTAGCTTGACTAAGCTCAACTTCAACATTCTTGACCTTCTCTTCTTATGAGGTGTTCTCCACAACAAGAGTCTCAACTAATCTTGTTGTCTCATCTAGCTTAACTAATAGATCAGCTTTTTCAGTTTTTACCTCATTGAGCTCTTTTCTACAAAGATGAGAAATCTTTTCAGATTTTATGAATTCAGTGCATAGCTTATCATAGGCTTCCTGAAGGGTCAACTTCTTGGGTGCTTCATCATTAGAAGAATCCTCACTGTCACTAGCACTCTCCATAATCACCTTATCGGTTGTGGCAACAAAGGTCATAACGTGACGACATTCATCCACAAACTCATCAGAAGAGTCATCCTAAGTGTCACTCCAAGTAGCAATCAACCCTTTCTCTTTTGGCTTCTCGGTCTTTTCCTTCATGAGGTAGTTTGGACACTCTATCCTCATATGACCAAAACCTTTGCACTCATGGCATTGAATAAGGGATTTTTCATTCTTGCCCTTCCTAAAGGATTTAGGTTTCCTAGGAGGTTTGCCCTTATCCTTTTTCCTAAATTGAAGAAGTCTGATAATCTCATCAGTTATGAAGGATAGATCCTCATCCTCATCATCATCTTCATCTTCACTTTCAGAATCCTCAATCTCTTCCTCTATACCCTTAAGAGCCAAGTTTTTACTCTTTTCACCTTTTCCCATTGAGCCTAATCCCATCTCATAGGTTTGAAGGTTCCCTACAAGCTCAGTCAAAGGAATTTGATCAATGTCCTTTGCTTCTTCAATGGCAGTGATCTTGGCATGGAATCTTTCAGGTAAGGACCTAAGGATTTTTCTAACAATCTTAGATTCTGCAATACATTCTCCAAGGTTGAAGGCAGAATTCACAATATCCTTGAGTTTGGCATAGAACTCATCAAAGGTCTCGTCTTCCTCCATCCTTATTTCTTCAAAACTGCTTGTGAGTTGTTAAAGCTTCACAGTCTTTACTGCCTTGGTACCTTCATAAGTGGTCTCAAGAATGGTCCATGCTTCCTTGGCAACTTCAGTGAATGATATTTTCTTGAATTCCTCATTGGTAACCCCACAAAATAAAGCATTCAAGGCCTTACTATTGAAATTTGCAGCTACAATTGTTGCATCATCCCAATCCACAGGTGCTTCCTTTGGCTTAATCCAGCCAACTTCAACAGCTTGCCATACCTGTTCACCCAGGGCCTGAAAAAAAACTTTCAAACGAACTTTCCAGTACGCATAATTAGTTCCATCAAATAAAGGAGGTATAAATAAAGATTGTCCTCTATCCATGACAACAAGGTCAATGGATCACACTCAGGAAATTAATCCAATCAGAGTGAACCCGCTCTGATACCACTTGTTAGGAAATTTAGACCCCAATTGATAGAATTAACAAGTTTTAAACCTAAGTTGTTAATTAGATTTATTATGAATAAACCTTGTTAAAAACAAATAAACATCAATATCATGTCAAAATCATGCAGCAGAAATAATAAATAAGACAAGATATGATGACCCAGGAAAACCAATGAAACCAACCAGTTTCACAGTAAAAAACCTGGGGGGAAACCTTCCCGAAAAGCAATTCACTATAGTAAAGAGAAGTTTCAAATCTAGTACAAAACCTTTATCCCTAAACTCTACAATCCCCGTAGATGAACTCACAGCAGAAACCTTCTACCGCTTCAGAACCTCTGAACTCTTCAATATATGAACGCCACTCTTTGTTGTTGCACGAATCCCAATACGTGACTAACTCCTTTGCACGAATCCTAGTACGTGACTCACTCACCAACTTGAGAAAGAAGAATGTTGGCTGCAAAGTTCTTCACTTCATCAACAATGAAGATTAAGAAGCACTTGGTTACAAAACCCTAAGGCGCAAAGACGAGTAGTTTCTTTCAGAGAGAATAAGGCATCGGTCACCTTTTGCGTATGTTCTCCTTGTATTCTCTCATGTGACGGCCTCTAAAATAAGCTTTATATAGGTCTAGGGTTGTGAGAAAAGAAACCCTACTCAAATACAAAAGCCTGGCCCAAAAACAGAAATCTGAATTCCCGTAACCTCGACAGATAGCAGCAATCGAGGAGGTGTCGAGAAGGTGCCGAGATTTAATGAATCTTGACAGATAGCAGCTATCGAGGAGGTGTCGAGGGGACAGAAACTTTCTCGATCGATCGACCAGCTATTAAGAAGCTATCGAGATTGCGATAAGCATCAGTTGAAGATCTCGACAGATAGCCAAGTGTCGAGGAGGTGTCGAGAAGCTATCGAGCTATCTGTCCGCAGGTGTCGAGCTATTTGTCCAGCTTTATTGAACACCTTTTCTTCACTTGTTTCTTGGTCCAATCTTCATGGCTTTAATACTACACTTGAACAACATGTTTCTTCAAGTATTAAACACAACTTAGATCTACCCAAATACAAGTAAAATGCGTTTTGTCAAAGGATTAGCCAACTACATAAAATAGTGACATATGTTCCTAACATGTGAATCACATATGTCCTAACAAATGCCTTATTCATTTGTGTGATTGTACTTAATAAAATGTGTTTCACATGCTCAATTTTTGTTAATCAAATACAAAAAGATTTTTGAGTGTTTTAGTTGTTTTTAGAAAGTATTTTGTTTTTACAAAAAAATTGTCAAAACTTTCAAAACCTGCGTTGCCTTGTTTTGGCGACTTGGTCGCGGGTTAGTCCAATCGCATGCCCTCAGTTGCGAGCATTACTCAGAAGGTCTTTGCGACTCACTGGCGGGTCAAAGTCCCAGTCGCGAAAATACTTAGAAAATTTTTCAAAAATTCTAGGTTTTTAAGATTTCTCGCGACTTTGTTTGGCTACTTGTTCATGGGTGGAAGCTCCAATCACGAGGTTACTACTCCGAAGTTTTCGCAACTCCCTTCGCGACTTCCTCGCGGGGTGGACGAGCCTTTCAGTCGCGAAAAACACTTAGAAAAATTTTTCAAAATTTTTGTTCTTAGTGTTCTAGCGGACTTGACCTGGCAACTTGCACGTGACTTGACTCAATCGCGAAAATCGCATGTTTTGCATTTTGAAGGTTATTTTCAAGGTAGTTTTCAAAAACTTCTTTTTTCTTTCCCTCATGCATCATTGTCATTGTTCATGCCTTCATCTCTTACCCTTTTTTCTCCTTGACCCCTTTGTCTATTCATGTCAAAAAATGGGAGAGTATACTCTAGAGTAGTATACCGGAGAGTTTTGTCATTTCTATATGACTGTTTTGGTGTACGATCATGTTTCACATGTTGATCACAATTTACTTGTTACATTATACTTGTCCTTACTTGCTTTATCTATCTTGAAGGTCTAATGTGTTTTGTGCAAGTGTTTCAGGTTACAAGTATATATGTTCCAAGTTCATCACAGCTCCTATGATTCATGATAAGGGAGTGATATGATAGGGGGAGGAAGAGCTTGATTAAAGGAGGAGTATTGATGTTGAAAATCAGGATTTATGTTGTGTATTTATATTATGCTATTTAAAGTATTTTGTTTTGTATCTTTGCTTATGTAGCTTGCTTTGTACCCATGCTTTGTAGCTTTAGTACTTATTGTTAAATGTTTTGCATTTTCTTTAAGTACATCACTCTTATGCCCTTGTTGGATTTTTATCCTTGCTGCATTTACCTAGTGTTTATGCATTGATTGAGTGTTGGACATGCAAATGATACTATGCAATTGAGTTTATTAGCTTACATGTCCGGATGTTCATTCCATGTGTGAATGAGCATTCTGGTCACTTTTTATAGTGATTGTTCGTTTATGGTCAAGCCATGGTCTATTGCTTTATTCCTTTTTTACTTGATCGCATTATACTTGCTCCATATGCATTACAAGTTTTCTGCATACAATGATCATACTGTGTTGTTGTGTTTCAGGAGATACTTGTTCTTATGGTTCAAGAGCTTCACAAATTCTAGAGTTAAGTGTGAGTGAGTTTTGTTCAACTGTTCCTAATTCACGCGTTAAGTCTAGAGTTTGTTGTAGGGTTTTGTCACGGAATAGTTAAAGGGAGAGATTGTAAGGTTGAATTTAATCAACCATCTTGTTAGTTGTATTCTGTGCCAAATTTGCTTGTAATTCAGCATATAGAAACCTGTATTTAGGTGGAAATCATGTAAGAGTAGTGTGTGAGGGAGTGTAAAGAACTGCTCAAGAACTATGCAGTGAAACAGGGACTCGTAACTGGATCTCGTGGGTGGCTCACAACTGGCAAGCCGCCAGAAGAAGCACACGAGTGAAGCATGCAGAAAAGCTGAACCATCATGCTAGCTGTAGCACTACAGGACAAATAGTCTAGACTAGCCATTCAGTTAGCTCGCAGCTTGAACTCGCGACTCAGTCAAGTCGCGAGGCCAAGTCGCCAGCCAGCTCTGTTTTGGAAAAACTGACTTTTCGCATTCCTTTCTCACCCTAGTATAAATACCCCTTATAACCACGAAATGTAGAGAGTTTCCAGAGAGAATTTTAAGAGAGAAACCCTAGAGAAAAACAAGATTGACTCATCCACAATCTTTACATAGTAAGTCTTCAAATTCCTCTACTCTCACCCTCTCTATTATTACATCCTAGAGAGGTTCTTGACCAAATCATTTTCTCACCATACCCACATCTGTGAAAAGGCTTTTTGATACTTTGGGAAGCAGTTAGGAAGGGACCAATGGTTATTGGTTGATGCTATGGGCTATAGCGGAATCCAGTAAGCTAGAAAAGACAAAGGTTTGGTGTAACCTCGTTGGAGCAAAGAGCTTGGAGGGCTTAGGTACACTAGGTAGATTAGGCTTGGAGGGTCTATTGCTATTCATGTATCCCAACTACATTTTCTAGTGGATTATTGACCGCTTGGAGAGCAGCGGAGAGGTTTTACGCCGAGGCTTGGAGGATTATTGTCCTTGTGTTTGCATCTCTCTTCCCTCAATCTTTGTCATTTAATTTTTGTTGTGGATGTGATTTTAATTGATTTAGATTGTTTATCAATTTGTTATTAGCTTATGTTCATTTTCTGCACATATATTATTTGACATTAAGCTTGAATTGATAATTTTGTAATTGGGGTCTAAACGTTCATAGTGTTTTATACGCTATTTGAACTTTCACTTTAGATAATTAGTAATTTGTTTGTGCTACCACGTGCTTTGCATGTTAATTTAATTAATTAATAAACTTGACTAATTAATCAATTAATATATCACAAGGAGTTAATACATTCTTGGCCTATCAGAATTACATTTTTTTAGCTTGACATGAGAAAGGGTTTTTTTTCATTTGTTTTCTAGATGTACAAAACAACTCTATCTCATGCTAAGCTAAATAAGAGAAGTTAAAACCACTATTAAATGGGTACTTTACAAGTATGTAGTAAATACTGTTGAACACATTGCTGGTGTTTTGCTGGAAATGTTTCCTCTTTTGGGTATTTATATATTTTGTCCATGATTCTATTATAATACATTTTTAATAAGCAATAAGATGTTTGGTTGATAGTTAAGGAAGATTTAGAGATCTAGTCAAGGTCTCATTGTGTTGTGACTTAATCTTGGTGAGCAAGAAGAGTATTTAATGCTCTACTCAGGCAACTAGCAGGGGAATATTTGGTTTGATTATGGCAAATGGCAACTGGGTATTAAAGATATTATGAATATTTTATATTTGAAGATTAAAGATAACCAATCAGATTTAGCCATATGTTTGAGTTGGATTTTAGTTGAAATAGTAATGTAGTTTATGTGAAATAATATGATTAGTGTTAGGTTCTAAAGATTTAGGATTTTATGTATTTAGAACTCTAATGTGTAATGTTGGCAAATCATGATCAAAACAATGTGTTTAGTCTTGTTTAGGCTTGCTCAAAGTTGATAAAATATTGTAAAGTTGGAATCGAGTGACTGTAGATGCATTGGGGCATTTCGGTCTGGCTCGATCGATCGAAGGAAAGGCTCGATCGATCGAATCACGGACCAGATGCGTTTTCTGCAGTTTTTCCAACTCAGCCCTAACTCATTAAACGTTTTGGGTTTTCTGTTTTTACCCTAGGTATATAAAGAAAAATCCTAGCCACGTTTTTAGAGTTGCTCCAGTTGTATTGTTGCTCATACATTGCTGTTTTGTGTAAATCTTTTGTGAGATCTAGAGGAGTTTTCCTTTACACAAAGCTTAGGGTTTTCGAGATAGAGATTACTTCAACATCTTGATGATCAACTCGGTTGCTACCATTGAAGCTTAAAGAATATCAAGCGTGGGTGCTTGTAGCTGATTGAAGAATTCAAGAAAGAAGGAGTCCGTGGATTCGGAGCTTGCACGTGGTCGTGTCAGTAAGTTCTACTGGTGGGTAGCATTAGGAAGTCAAGCGGGGAGCTTGTAGTCCTTTTGTATGAACTTCGATTCTTTCATAGTGGATTCAGGTTTGCCTTGAGGATCGGTGGGTCAAATCCTCCCCAGGTTTTTACCGTGTGGTTTCCTAGGTGATCATATCATTGTGTCCTTTTATTATTCCGCTGCTTTATACTTTTGATATGATTATTTGATTGCTTTAACCTAGAATTGCATAATTTGACTAAGTAACAACTTGGCTAATTAATCTAGGCTAACCAATCTGGTTGTTTTTAAGGGGTCTAAAACCGTTCAATTAGGTTTCTAAATTGGTATATGAATAGCTAGAGATTGAATAAATAGTTATTTGGTTAGCATTTAGATGGCTGAAGTTTTTGAGTATTTATTATATGATGAGTATTAAGTTTTAGTCAAAGAGCAATTGGGAGTTTTTATCATTTTAAGTGTTATGTGATAAGAGAGGCTTACTAGATGTTGCTCACTACACACTGACCCGCCATAGTTCAAGGAGTTGGAGAAGACATGCCATGCAACATGTTTCTTTTATCATTTTTAAACTGCTGAAACTTTATTGAACATAACTTCTTGGCCCACCAAACAACAACTCCCAAAGTTTCCTCAAAGAGGCTCATAAGTATAAAATGAGATGATTTACCTTGGGTTTTGATGTCATTTTGTGTAAATATGGGTTTTCATTGAAGAATCTTCTTTCCATGAGTATGAGATAGGTATTATAGGTCATGAGCTTTGATTCATTGCTTAAACCCGATTCATATATTGATGTTGATGATGTCGTGGTTTATGAACCCAATTAATGAAGAGAAAATGTCGACCATGAATTCGCCTCTTGAAGTGAAGATCTTGTGGGCCATGTGAGCCCAATCCTTGTAGTTGAATAAAATATGGGCCTTTTGGGTTTTAAAGGAGATTTACCCAAAATCCATGATAATGTTGGCACAGGTTACCAATGAAATGATGCCATGTGGCATGAAAAAAGAGTCCTCAACACATCTTTACTTTAAGTTGATGAATTTTTGTATTCTTTAAAACTCTACTTTCTAATAGGGTCATATTTTTCATGTGTTGATATATACTTTGACAAAACGCACTTTACTTGTATTTGGGTAATTCTAAGTGGATTCTAGAATATCATGAAGTATACTAACGGCTCCACATGCAAAGTCAGGGTGGTCACAGGACCACCCTAACTTGCAAAAAAAATGTATATATACACTTGCCAAAAAAAAAATATTATATGCTAAACTAACCTATTGTGACTACCCTAATAAAAATGTTAAACATCCTGACTTGAGAATTACAAAAATTTGGGTTTAATAAAAATAAAAATAATGCTACATTCACAACATTTTCACAATAATTTCACAATAAATCCAATGTGGTAAGCTGTTACTAATTTCAATTTGGGTCTAATACTAATATTATTTTTTTACCCACCAATAATAGCTTTTTGCATAAGATTTATTGTAAAAATGTTGTAGACATAGCATTACTCAAAATTAATTCTGCACCCCAAATATAATCCTTAATCCCTTTTATTAAGGAAAAAAAAAAGCTTAAACAACAACAATAAATATTATCTCAAATAACAACAAGTATAAACCAAACAAAAACAAGACAATACCAAACAATAAGTGAACAAATTATTCAATAAAAAGCCTATTATAAACAAAAAGATAAAAATCGCTAGTCATTCAAATTTGTATCTCGTTCAACCTATTAAATAAAAATAATCTCTAATTTTATTTTTCCTTCAAATATGGTACTAAGAAAAATATTTTGGTTGTGAGTTTTCCTTGATGGTGATGACAATTATACTCTTTTTGGCTTTGTCGCAACAATTTTGCTCTCCTTAGCGACTCAACTCACAGGTTTAGCAAATATTCAAGTTATATCTTTATTAAATTTTTTTATAATTTAAATTTCTTAGGGACCACCCTAAAAAAAATTCTAGACTTGCCACTTATGAAGTATGTCTTGTTGATATGTCAAGTGGTATTATTGAAAACATGAAGACTACACAAAGAAACAAGTGAGAAAAGCTAAAAAAAGGGACCTCGACACTAACTCAACACCTACTCGATACCTAGCTTATATCGAGAATTAATGAGGAATCTCGATACAAGCTTGGTACCTCTTGATCTATCGAGTTTCGCAAATCCAGAATTTCCAGATCAGCTTTTTGGCCCATGATTACTTGGACTTCTAAGGTTTCATTCACTAAAATTCTATGGTATATAAAAGGTCTATTTTAAAGTCATCACAAAATACAGAGACTCAATTAGAGAATCTATACACTTATTGTGAAGCTACTACATTATTATGCACTTTAGATTTTTGTGACCAAGTGCTTCATTCTCTACAAGTGTATTGAAGAACTTTGCATCAAACAACAAGCTTCAAGTTGCTGGGAGTTAGTCACGTACTAGGATTCTTGCAAATAGAAGAAGTCTCTACAAAATCAAGATCAATTGGGGATTGGCATAAAGATTCTACTGTAGGTACGTACTTTGGGATAAACCAGGTTTGTGGTAATATTCATTGTACTTGTAATCTTTTGATTTTAATTAGTAATTCTTGGAGTGGTGACCTAAAAATCACTCGGTGAGGTTTTGCCTTGTGAGAAGTGTTTCCCATTAGTCAACAAATCATCGTATCAATTTACTTTACGCTGCACTCTAGATTATTTGGTAATTTGTTCGTGCCCCCACGATATTGCATGTAATCTAACCTAATTAATCAACTTAAGTAATTAAATTAATTAACTGGGGTCAATTTATAACCCAACACTTTCTATTGATGCGATTTAGTTTTGTTTTTTAAGTTGTTATATTTTTTTGTTCTATTTGATTGTTAAATGTTATCCTATTGCATTATATAAATGGTATATAAGAATATAACATTATTCTATTACATAGCATGATTTGGATAATTTGGTGTTTATTGTTAAATATTTTATTTTTACTATTTTTCTTCTTATCTTATTTTATTCAATATTTAAATTAAGCCAAATCCACAATATCATTAAATTATTTATATTTTCTCTTTTTAAAAAAAAAAATTAAACGCATAATATTTTACTTAAATTCAGATAAATAAAAATTGTTCTCGTAAGGTCTTCTCATGAAACATTACAATACATCAAAAGAAAAATGTAATTCAAAACACATGCCAATTTAGAAGCACTAAATTTAAAAATAATAATAATAATAATAGGATATCAAACCAAACATAACATAAACAAAGTAATAGTTATGGATATACTAGCTTAACGGCCACAAAATGGAATGAAAAATAAATAAATAAATAAACGTTACAACTCATAGTACTTTAGAATTATCATCAAATTTGGGAAAACAATGGGATCATCATATTATTATTATTATTATTATTATTATTATTATATAAAACCGAAGCCTTTGACTTTTGGTTAACCTCTCCACAATTTTCCACATTAGTGTTTTTTATATGAATTTTTTTTTTTTTTTATAGTATCAAATTGCAGAAAATTTTTTAAATTTCTTTTAAAAAATTAAATTTAGTTGTTTGATGCCATATAACCACTAAACTTAAAGGAAACCTAAATTATCAGAAATACAGGTTGTCAAAGTCTACTTGCCATAAACTCTCTTCTTACAAAAATTTTCAAGAGTTTGTGTTAAGATAGATTTTATTATATTCAACAAGTGAATATGAGTTGAGTGATTTATGACTTCTCTCATATCTCATTTGTTTGTTGTGGTTTTGTCACGGATTGCCAAAGGAGGAGATTGTTAGGACATATGTGATTCATGTTAGGAACATATATCAACATTTTATGTAATTGGTTAATCTTTTGACAAAACGCACTTTACTTGTAATTGAGTAGATCTAGGATGTGTTTAATGCTTCAAAAAATGAGGTTTCAAGTTCAAGTGTTAAAGTCATGCAAGTCTGTCAAAGAATCAAGTGAGAAAGTGCAGGTTTTTAAAGCTCGACAACTAGCATCTATCGAGGTTTAAAAGCTGCTGAAGCTCGTGGCTCGACAGCTAGCTCGATAGATGGCTATCTATCGAGGTTTATGAAACTAAGTTTTTCAGGACTGTTTTTCATCCAATCTGTAAGTATATGTTTGGGCCTTTTTTTCTCACAACCCTAAACATATAGAAGAATTATTTTAAGGGCTGAAAAAGGTGACGACAAGTTGTACAATAGCACAATTTTATAAGTATGAAGAAACGTGTGACCAGAAACCTAGTTTGCACTAGTTCTTCTTTCTCTTCAAGAAGCTGCTGTGTTTGTACACCACAGGGTTTTGTGACCAAGCAACTTCATGATCTTCATCTTCTGGATGAACTAAAGAACTTTGCAGCCAACATCCTTCTCAAGTTGGTGATCAAGTCGCATACTGGGATCCACGCAATTGGTTAGTCACGTACTAGGAGCCGTGCATTGAAAATGAGAGATTGTCACTACAGAACAAGTCCAATTGGGTATTAGGGTAAGGGTTCAACTGTAGGTTGGTATAAGGTACTGGGATTCCTTTACTTGTAACTGCTTGTTTTGATAATAGTGGATTCTCGGGAGTGGTGACCTTAAAATCACCCGATGGGGTTTTTGCTGTGTAGGTTTTCCCCATTCGTAAACAAATCACCATGTCAATTTATCTTCTGGATGAACTAAAAAAATTTGCAGCCAACATCCTTCTCAAATTGGTGATCAAGTCGCATACTAGGATCCGCGCAATTGGTTAGTCACGTACTAGGAGCCGTGCATTGAAAATGAGAGATTGTCACTACAGAACAAGTCCAATTGGGTATTGGGGTAAGGGTTCAACTATAGGTTGGTATAAGGTACTGGGATTCCTTTACTTGTAACCGCTTGTTTTGATAATAATGGATTCTCGGAAGTGGTGACCTTAAAATCACCCGGCGGGGTTTTTGCTGTGTAGGTTTTCCCCATTCGTAAATAAATCACCATTTCAATTTATCTTCTGGATGAACTAAAGAACTTTGCAGCCAACATCCTTCTCAAGTTGGTGATCAAGTTGCATACTGGGATCCGCACAATTGGTTAGTCACGTACTGGGAGCCATGCATTGAAAATGAGAGATTGTCACTATAGAATAAGTCTAATTGGATATTGGGGTAAGGGTTAAACTATAAGTTGGTATAAGGTACTGGGATTCTTTTACTTGTAACCGCTTATTTTGATAATAGTGGATTCTCGGGAGTGGTGACCTTAAAATCACCTGGTAGGGTTTTTGCTGTGTAGGTTTTCCCCATTCATAAACAAATCACAATGTCAATTTATTTTCTGCTGCATACTTAGTTTAATTGGTGATTTGTTTGTGCTACCACGCGCTTTGCATGTTAAATTAATTAATTAATAAATTTGGTTAATTAATCAATTAATTTATCGCAAGGGGTTAATACATTTTTGACTATCAAAAAATTATATAGCAAAATTTGATTAGGAATCCATAACCCTATATTAGATTATAAATAGTTTGTTTTAGGGATTATTTGTTACAATTTCAACTCGGCTTTTCATTTCTATATTATATTTTATTTTTTTTATTTTTTTTGGATTATTCTTCCAACACCACTCTATTGTACAGTCTATAGCATTAATTTTGGTTCTTAGAGCACCTTCAAAACAAAAGGTATGTAGAGTTTTCTTATCAGCTTTAATGTTAACATATATGAGAGATATTTTAGTTAATTAGAAAATGTTTGATGAAACATAAAAGGAAAAAAAAAAAAAAACTAAAGAACGCACAATTTGGAAAAAAAAAAAAATAGTGACTGTATTAGGTAGAGGCTTTTGGAGATTGTTGTTTTTATTTTTGGAATTATTTACGGTCATGTGTATGCATGTATTGGGTTTAATTGAATTGGAATTATCTTTGAAACTTTGGTTTTGATTGAATAATGAAAATGTCAGAAGAAGTATGTTCCAATATTTGGAGTCTTCTGTATATGTGTTGTTGTAGTTTAAACTTGGTATTTGAATTATTAAATTGTTAATTCAAAATTTCATTGTTCATCTAGTAATCATGAATAATAATATTGCTATTTGCAACCATCATGATATGGTATCAATGATGTGATCATTCTGAATGCTTTCCTTTAGAGTTTAGATACATTGTATTTTATGATTAAAAAATTTTAAAATTAAAAGACTTTTGAAATTACGTTTTTTTTTTTTAAATTATTGGATATGTTTGATCTTAAATAACTTCTATTAAACTCTATCCTTTATGGCATCATTAAAAAGAAAACTCAAATAGATAGGTATTAGGATATTATTTGGAACTATCATAATGGACTAACGTATTACACATGGTTCGGATCTAACTGTAACATCATATGCTATAAAATAAAAATTGGGTCTATGGTTATCTTCTCTTTGCAAAAAATGGTTAAATTCTCATTAATTGTGATAGTTTACTTTTAGGTAAAATAGAAACTCTATTAAATAAGTTTTAAGAAATTAAAATTTTAAAAATTCTATTTCAAAAGATTTCCAAAACATTAGATTTTATTTTAATTATTTTAATAATTTTATATTATAAAAGAATAAAATTTATATATTACATACAATCATTATTCAGTTACCTTCTAAATGATTGAGGATATGAGAATGCAA
Organism: Quercus aquifolioides; assembly: GCA_019022515.1. Lineage (NCBI taxonomy): Eukaryota > Viridiplantae > Streptophyta > Magnoliopsida > Fagales > Fagaceae > Quercus > Quercus aquifolioides. Next base: position 86,101,549 of record CM032327.1, read on the forward strand.
TTTGTAGATCTACTATTAAGATAACATAGATTAGATTGATAGTGAATAGTAGATAGTAGATTTGATTGTAGTTGAGTATTGTATGAAGTTATCACCATAGAATAGCCCATGTCAGGATATGTTATGTGGAACCAATGATATGAAAGAAAAAGAATTTTTATAAACCATTATATTGAACAAAAAAATTACTTATTTTCATTCATTTTCAAGTTATACTTTTTTTTAAGTCAAGTCATAGACCTTTAAGCAAAATAAATACTTTTTATTTTTATTTAACTATCCCATACATCGCATGAGTTAGCGACTAGTTATCTATATTTATTTATATATATATATATATATATATATATATATATGTATGTATGTATGTATGTATATGTATATATAAAACCGAAACCTCTGAAGCTCCCATAATTTTCTACATAAGCACAATATTTAAAAAATAAAAAATAAAATTAAAAACTATTTTCTCTCAAAAACAAAACTAGATACTTATCTTTAAAAAAAATAAATAAATAAAACAAAACCTAGCTTAATCGGACTCTTCAGGGATTCTAGCCTTTTATCCCTATTTTTAAAAATATTTGGCAATATGCCCCTGTTTTGAAACTATTTAGGTCCGTGCCACTGTTTCAAAACTCGATTTTATTAAAATCGAGTTTCAATCAAAAACTCGATTGGTAGAAAATCGAGTATGGGGCGATCAAACTTAAAAATAAAAAAAAAATAAAAAAAATTTGCATGGAACTCGAGTTTGATCACCCCAAACCTATAGCTGCGTTCAGATAAACCTATAATGGCGTTTTAAAGGGAACTCGAGCTCCATGAACTCGAGTTCCATGCAAATTTTTTTTTTTTTTTTTTTTTTTTTTTTTTTTTTTTTTTTAAAGTTTGACCACCCCAAACCTATAGCTGCGTTCAGATAGACCTATAGTGGCATTTAAAGGGAACTCGAGCTCCATGAACTCGAGTTCCATGCAAATTTTTTTTTTTTTTTTTTTAGTTTGATCACCCCAAACCTATAGCTGCGTTCAGATCGTGCTATAGTAGCGTTTTAAAGGGAACTCAAGCTCTATGAACTCAAGTTCCATGCAAATTTTTTTTTTTTTTTTTTTTTTTTTTTAAAGTTTGATTGGGTATAACTTGATTTTAAACCAATCGAGTTTCAAAACAGGAGCATGGACCTAAATAGTTTGGAAACAAGGGCATATTGCCAAATATTTTTAAAAAATAGGGGTAAAAGGCTAGAATCCCCCCGACTGCTCCCTTTCAAACGTTACGCATTCAAATTTCAGATGTTCTCTCTTCCCTTCCTTTTCTGCTTTTCCTTCTCCTTTGACAAGTTCAGTCATTCCCTCTTTATTATTTCGATTTTAATACCTTGCTGTCCCTACCTAATATGATTCATTCTCTTAACTATTCCACAATTAGGAAAAAAGAAAAGGCAAGCGAGAGAGAGAGAAGATGACAAATACGTCAATGGCTTCCCTAAGGTCATTCTCCGCGAGGTTCATGGTTGCTCCGCTAAGGTACGTTACGATCTTTGTTGTTTTCTCTATAAATCTTTCACTCTAATTGTTTATTACTGTTAAATCTATCAATGTGTTATGACTCTTCGTTTATTCAATAATCTTCAATGAATTTTCGCCTAAATTTTGCAAATTGTGAACCGAAATTTGGTTGATTAATGCAATGGTCCACAATTCACATAGATGAGAAAACTTGGCTAATCTTGAAGCGAAGTTTGATACGAAAAGGGTTTTTTTTTTTTTTGACGGTTTGCTCTCTGTGTTCTGTAAGAAAACGAAGAGGTCAGGATGTAATTGATGTTATCTTGGTTCTTGGATTATATTTTAACTAATTGAAACCAAAATCCTAAACCTTTATCTTTTAGATCTTTGTTTTGTATGTGTAATGCTACCAAATCTTTCTTTGTTTTGTATGTGTAACGTTTTTATGTACATATATAGTTTCCTTGCCACCGTCAAATTCAAAGAATCCGCAACTGAAGCCAACCTTCTCTAAAGAGCAAAATACGAACCCCGGGTAAGAATTCTGATTCTCTTTCAATTGAAAACCTACCTACCCACTTATTATTTACTTTTGGTGTTTTGGGTTGCTATGGCTGAATGATTGGCCTTTAGTTCGCTAGCCTTAAAAATGGTTTTCCAAAAAAAAATTAATTGTATTTACTTTAGGGGCTATGGTTTCTTCTGCTTTATATCTTATAGTGGTAGAAGTCGAACACTTTAGTGGGTTTTCAAACTTGGGCTTCTTCCTCTAGAGGTGGAAGATTCTTTCTTTAATTTTTGGTTATTGGTACTTTGCTATTATTATTATTTTCATACGTGATGCGTAGAATTGGATCATGGGTGAATTATAATTGAATTCATAGATTGATGGGTTTAGATGTAGAGGGTTTAGATAATTCAAATTATTGGACACATTGAATTTTTACGTTCCTATCTGTGTTGTGATTTATTATTTAAAACTATTGTATAGTTTATATCATCAGTTGCCCTTTTTAGTTGGTAGATTTTGGATCAAGCTAAATTGCATGGTGTCCTTTCTTCAAAATTCTAGACCTTTACATAAGAGTCATTGAGACAAAAGATTTTTGAAGATAGGCCAACCCTATCATAGCATCACCTAATGTGCTTTACAATTGTCTGAGTGAAGTCAAAATAAAAATAAAAAAATAGCTTGGAAAATTTTTTATGTTTATTTTATGAAAATCCTCTATTTTCGTTTGGATTATTTATTGTTTTATTTTTCATGCCAATACAACATGATATTTGTTTTGTTTGCCACAAGGATTTTCGTAATTATTAGAATATGATGAGTCTTATACCTTGATGTTTTTTTGCTGATTCTTCCCATTGTAGCAGTAATACTCAACCAAAGCAGCTAGGTTGTCCACCTATTTCAGACCTTTGTACAGCCTCTTTCAATTTTCAGTTCAAGCCATTGATATCTACACTACCTGCAAGGTCTCTGTCTTTCTCCATGTATATGTGTATGTGTGTAAAGTTTGTCTTTTTTCTCTATTTATATGTGTAAAGTTTGACTCTTTTATGGCTTTTCAATGGGTGATATTTTCATTTTGGTTGGGATTGCTTAGGTGTTTCAAGTTAGAGTGAGTTTTGTGAAGGATGTGCAAAAGCAAGAGGCATGGTGGGAAAGACAACATGAACTTGCGGCTGAGAATTTTGGGGTAAGAATTTCTTCCAATATTTCTTATTCTTCATCTTCTTCTCTCAATTTTTATTTCTTTAAGTTTTAATTTTGTTTATGTAGAATTGTTAATGTTCACACGTATTTTTGTGTGGTTGTCTTTAGAATAAATAGATTATGACTTTGGGAATTTACTTTCTGACTTAAGTGAATTATAAACCATATGTAAATTTACTTTAAAATTTGATTCATGGTTCACACTATTGTTTTCATTACATTCCTATGTGTTATTCTATAGACTCTTACATTTATCATTTTCATTATGTTATTATGTTTAGAAATCATTTATTTTTAGGAGTGACCTTCTTGCATCAATTTATAGTGGTAGATGACGAATTTTGATAAATGTCAGGTTTTGCTGAAGGAGCTTACAAGTATTGATATAAATTTCATGTAAAATTGTGAGTGGTGTTAATGCATTCACTTAAAAGTCATTGTCTATTCAGTACTATTAGAAATAATTCTTGTTGCTAGCTGGGTCATGTAATTAATTAGACGTGGACATTAAAGAAATCCATTTATGAATGAGGAGGAGGAGGAGGAGGAGGAATACATGTTGCGTACACACCTTTTTTAAGGGTTTAATTCATTCAACTGACTACCTACTATTGTAGTTTACTGTGAAAGGTAGAGATATATATATATATATATATATATATATATTTTTTTTTTTTTTTTTGCTATTTGTTGGCTTATAAATTCTGTTAAGTTCTTTTATGTGTTTCTATACAATTTTATAGGCTCTATTCAGTACTGTTAGTGGAAGCAATTGGACTTGCTTGGTGATTTTGTTGAAGGAGCTTACAGGTATTGATATAAATTATTATTATTTAAAAATTTTCATCAATTATTAATATACAATGAATCATTGGATGCTATTAAAAGAGAATTGGATGTCATATTTTAGAATAAATTTCATGGGTTTGGTTGTGCTGAGGGTGTGGGGTTAAGTTTGAAATATAACAACAAATAGAACCCAACAATAATTAACTGACATTAGGGTGATTAGTATTTGTTTGTCTTCATTGGGAAAAGTATTTTTTTTCTCTTTTGAAAATTGAGACTGCTAAGTTTTTTATATTGAAAGCACTGATTAGCTTAATGCCTAAGATAGTAATCAATATATAGTGTATGTTGTCTCATTTTAGTAATTTTAAGCATTCTTTGTTAGAAAGGTTGTTTTAGATGGAGGCAAATAAACCTGAGTTTGAAAGAATTCAAATTGGAAGTCTTTTCCAGATTTGTTATTGGCTTCTCACGAGAGTTTGATAGAATTCCTAAATAGTGTTCATATGGCATGATCTGTTTTCCCACATAAATTAGTTCCTAAATCCATACTAGAGCTTCCTACCTCCAGTTCCCTAAACTTTTAAATTCTAAGTTTGGAAAGATTCTCCCCCTTGCTAATTTTTTCAAGTCTTCTAGTATTGAAATTTATAATATAATTAAGCCTTTTAATCTCATCTCTTGAGACTATGTACCAATATATACTTTTTAGGCAGTTATAAGCCATCATGAATATTATTTCTTTTCAACCATGCTTTGGTAATCCAAAGAAGTAAATAAGTTCATTACGCAAGACCTGTATAACATTTTTCCTTCAGGCAATGGTGTGACTTTAAATTTTAAGATATTTCATACTTAATTCCATCTGCCTTGATACTATAAATCAATTACCAGATATCTAAAAATCGTAAATTGTTAGAAACTAATAAATTTAATCATTCAATCAAAATTCTTAATTGCTCTTTCTGAAATCCTATTGCAAGGAGGGGGGAGAATATTGTCCAAAGAATGATGGAAAACTAGCAGTTTATTCACGTGATTTCAAATCAATATCTAATCTAATACTATATATGTTAAAGCAGAAGCTAAGAGAAAGTAAAGCCCTACAATTAAGGATGTTGGGAAAGGTAGAGATAGAGTTGTTTTTTGTTTTTTGCTCCCATGCCTTGCTGCTTGCTTCGTTGTATATGTTCTTGCTGTTGGTTGTGAAGGGTGAATGGGAAAAGGAGCTGCCTTTGCTGGGTTTCTTGGTTCAATAAGAAAAAGGAGGAAGCTTTATATGTTTTTGGTCGTGCTTTCCTTGGGTTTCTTTAAGAGGTTGGTATGACTGCTGTGGAGAGTTGTTGGTGGTCTTGGTCCTCCCAGGTTTGTGGGAAAGGAGGGAACTTTTTGTATTTTTGGGCTAGGAAAGGGTTTTGTTTATGGAGTTATGGAGGGCTGGAACAGTGGTACTTTTTGTATTTGTTATGTTACTTTTTTTCTTTTCTATCTTATTTGTCTATATTGAATTGTGCTTAAGAACAGCCAATACTATTGGCCATTGTACCTAGATAAATAAATCACTTTGTTGTATACTGCAGAATATGAGCAGCAAGATAGAGTTACAAAAAACTGTCCCCTTTTGTAAAATATGTTACTATCTAATTTTATAAAGAACATTTGTCTACCGTTGAGTTGGCTTATTAGACTTGGAATATATGTAGTTTGTTTTAAATCTAACCTACATATGTAAAGGGGTTTGTGATGTTTCCTTCCTTAAAGGTATAGAGTATGGGTATGTACACTTTACATGAAATTGTAATTTGTCTTTACACAAATTTTACTATTAAAAGAAAATTTTCTGCTGCGATTGTTTAAATATGAGCTATGAAAACAAGTTTGAGTAAAAAGTGAAGAAGAGGGTTAATTTTTTTAATGATTTGATAATTCAAGAAGAGAGTGTTTGAACCTAACAAATATAACTATAATGTTATATAGATTTTGTAGATATTCTTTGTGCTTTCCCGTGCATCACACGGGTTAGCGACTAGTTATTATTATTGTTATTGTTATTGTAGTTAACACACCTTGGATCATCAGGGCTAAACAAGGGTGACGAATTTGGGAATATGCAGTTAAGATATCCACCCCTGGGGCCCTTAAATCAGGCTGTTATACACTCAGCCAAATATGACCAAAATGCCATAAATGGAAAGACTAAGAATTATAGGTTACAATCATATACCTTTATAATATCTTGTGTAAAACATATTATGGCCTTATGGGATGCGGATGGAAATTAGCACTGTTTTATTTAGCCCATCATTGTTGTGGAATTTCTTGATGTTGATATGAAACAAATTGATAATGAAAAATCTTTCATGTTTCTTTTATATATGAATAAAATGGTGGATTCATAAATATTTGTAAAGTATAGGAAAAGTCATAAAATCTTCAGTTTAGCATATTGTTGCATCCCATGTGTTTAGTAAAATTCATTTTAGACATCTTATATTTTATTCTCAAATCAACATCTCTACTATCAAATTTCTTATTGATCTGAGCATTCTTGGTAAGCTTATACCTTACTTAGCTAATCATCTTTAGGAAAAGACCAAAAAGAGAACAAGACAAAATATAGTTTACTAGAGAACATCATTATGCTATTAATGTTTTTATGTATAGATACTTGAGTAACTTGATTTTTTTTGGGCACTTATTATTTATTCCAATTATCCTTATATTTAGCTCCTTAGAATAATTTTTGGGGTTCAAGACTTCAAGTGATAGCCTAGTAGTAATGGCATCCTTTGTAGCGTCCCATTATTTACTTAAATATTTCATATACGCAATGCCTATTTCATTTAACAATTTTGAATTAATATTTTGCTTTTCCATTTTCTCCTTTTAGTCTCTTTGTAAGTTATGAAATTGCACAACTTCTATTACAACAACTAGCACCAGATTAAGTTTACATTGTGGGAACAACAAATGCAATGCCTACGGTGCCCCAACTCAATTAGAGAATCTATCATCAATATCAATATATGGATTGGGCTTAAACAAAGAATTTTAAGAGTTGACACAGTATAGAGTAATTAGTCACTGCTCCAGAAGTATAACAAGTATAGTTTGAGCTTAAATTGTCGTGGGTTTGGATCCCAAAGGCAGTTCATGAACTTCGTTGTTCAGCGAGCCCATTGGTCTTACCATTTTCTTACAAATGTTATGTACATGTGCAAAGAACATAAGGATATTAACAGGATGGGAGAACAATTGGCTATTCAAGTAAATATTATGTATTGTAAGTAATTGGCTTTTTTTCACCATTTATTGGTATTGAGAAATTACCTTTTGATTGTGAACTTAGTAGAGGGCACAAACAAATTTTTGAAATTATTTCCTTTACTAACTAAATGGTATATACCATTTTGTTTGATTATTTTCTTTCTTGAATTTTAGAATTCTTTTTATTTTTCATGTTGCATTGAATTTTTTATTTTGATTTTTTATATTATTCTCTTTTATATTTTTTATTTTTGGTCATTTGATAGTGCAAGTTAGCTAGGAGTGATATAGATAATTTTGAGTATAATTTAGTAACCATTAAATTTAATTATCCAGACATTTTAGTTGGGAGATCATGAAAAAGAAAAATATAAGGCAAAGTCAAAATTTTCATAACAAATAAATTTTATGAAGCTTTTTTTTAATAAAAAAATTCCAAACAAAATGACTACAAACATATCAAAAGGCAAAACATTTTAGGTGGGTTTGTGGGAGTTATGTAAGGACAAGATAGGAAACCTACACATATTGTAGGAGAGAGCTTTCATGTGAATTTCTCATAAGATAATTTTCCTCATTTCTCATTTATCCATTACATATAATCTTACCCAAAAAAAAAGGCTCTAAACATAACAGATTAATTGCAAATGTTGTAGTAAAACCATTGTAAAGCTCAATAAAAGGCATGGAATCATAATCTTCAATAGCTAAGTCATTAAAGTAATATTCCAAGTGAGTTTGCATCCAAAACGCATTTGCATCCGATTGAATTTGCATCCAAGTGAATTTTTAAAGTAATATTGCAAGTGTTATTGATGCAAATCACATTATGAAGAACAAAGAGTTTTATTGTTTTCCTTTTCCTATTTGAATTAGGATTTATTTACTCTAGTACTTTGAATTAAAATCCTTTTCCTAGTTGAATTGAGATTTTAATTGTTTTTCTTTTCCTAGTTAAATTGTTTTCCTTTCTCAAGTAGAAGTAGGTTTATTATTTCTTTTCCTAAAATGAGTAGGAGAAATTCTATTCCTATAAATACTCTTTATAGAGAGGTTATTTATGTTATGTGTGTTTTTTAATAAAAGTTTGCTAGAGAGGTTTTCTCTATTTTGCCTACTAGCCTAGTGTTCTTGTAGAACTTAGGTTTGTGAAAGAGTTGTAGTAATTGTGTGTTATAGATTCTGCTTCTACACGCCTACGCTGCATCAGTTATGTATAAGAGGAGATTATTTCAATAGCTAAGTCAAGAGATGTCATAGTATTTTGCAAATGAAATTGTATTGAACACAAAATCTTATGAATGAAATTTTAATTTGTCCGGCACAACTATGCAAAGTAAATATTGATAATGAATTGTATCAAGATTGCATGGGTTAAAGACTTAAAGGTACAAATAATTTTAGTAATGCACCACAAAAGTGTGTTGATTCAAGTTAATTAAGAAAACAAGCCTCTGGCATAATACTCATTACACCCCTAAGTATTTTTGTGACTGGAAAATGTAGTAATTCTAAATTATAATTGATGCAAATTATAAATTTTATCAAAAAAATAGAAGAGACTCTAAGCACGCGTACTCAAAGGCTAGTGAGGATTGATGAATGAAGGTAAGGAGGATGAGTTTGTGTTTGATGTATTTGGTGAAGTAGTGATTGAGGTGTATGGGTTTGTATTTGATGTAGTTGGTAAAGTAGTGGTTGCGGTGGATGATGCTGATTCGGCCATATTGTGGGTCTTTAATGCTCTAATACCATAAAAGAGCAAAGCAATAGTTTGCACAGATTTTGGGCGAATGAATTTTCCCCTTTTGCTATTGTTAATATACATAGTACACTAGATATACATGACTTTAGTAGATCAAATAGAGTACAAGTATTTGAATTGAATTGAATTTCTATCCCCATTATCTCTCATTGTGGTGTAGCCTGTTATCTTGATAAGGCTCATTTGAATTTTGATCATTATCTTCACCTATTGTTCCAATAATAGATTCATAAAATTTGGTATTCGTTATTAGTGGGAAGAGATTCTTGCTCATATTCATAAAATTTGATAAACAAATATTCAACAATTACAAATTCAATGCAATTTTGTATTCTTTCTTAAATTTTTGTACAACTCCATATCATATTTTGAAAGAATAAAAATAAAATAATAGAATATAATAAATACAACTTAACTTAGCAACAACATCCAAATTACTTTTATTTAGGAAGAGGGGCAAAAATATAATAACAAAATCATATAACATTTTTTTTAATTAAAAAATATATCAAAAATAGGTGTGTTGGGTCAGGTTAGGCCGATTTGTAAATCTTATGACCCAAACCCAACCCGACCCACTGTAAATAAATAATAAATTCATGATTCAACCCGGTGGGTTGGGTTTGGGTCGGGTTGGTTTTGATGGGTTGGTGTTCACTGAACACCCCTACAAATTAGAAACCTAAACAAGATCCCATGTCTGGTCGCTTATGGACTGTCATTAATTAAATGAGATATGGCCTAACATAAAATTCACTATGTGACCCAACATTAACCCACACACAACCCTTCCCTCTCGTTTGTGTGTGCTTGTTTCTTAAAAAAAGAAAGTAATTGTCTCGCATCGCTTAAAAGAGTGTGTAGTTTATTCCACCCTCCCTTAAAAGTTATTATGACTTTTGAGTGAAATTTGCGGTGTGTGCCTTTATATTAGAACATTTTCCCCTCTCCCTAATGCGTGTGTTTGTTTCTTAAAAAAATATATAATAATAATAAACTAACATACACATGTTCTAAACAATCTAACATTATCTATGCTTCCGATAAAAAAATTTATGTTTAAATATAGTTTTAAATTCCCCCCCCCCCCCCCCCCCCCCCCAACAAAGAAAAAAAAAAGAAAAAAAAATTATTGATATTTTTTTTAGAGCTGCACTTCCCTTTTCTAAAAACTTAGACTTCCTCCATTTTAATTGGCTTAGCCCAACTAGCAACTATCAAACTCAAAAACTTAACCAAAAAAAAAAAAAACCTAGTTAGCCCAATATTAGAGTACTAGCATTTGATGTTCTAAACAGGATCCGTTTGATACGTGTGTTTAAATAATAGTTTTCAATTTTTTTGGAAATACGTGTGAGTGAAAAAGTGTGTGGAAATATGTGTAATATTGTTCAAAAACTAAAAACATGTGTTTAAACACATATACCAAACGGAAATATTTAGTATTTAGAACATCAAATACCAAAAACACTACTGTGTGAGACATTTCAAATGCTATATTAAAGTAGCAAAAATAACTTTTGGTTTGTGAAATTAAATTTTTTTGGCAACAGCTAATGCTCTTAAGAAACAATATTATTTTGTATTATTTTGTCTTTGTTGGTAGATAATTACATCTTAATGTATTAAGAAACAATAATTTTGTGTATTTATCTTAGTTGATATTTTGTTAGTACCATATAGATACCTACTTAGATTTTTTTTTTTTTTTTTTCTATTACTTGGGCTCCATAACTTGAAATCCTAGATCTGCCCCTACCCCCAATTGTCCTAAGCCAAAGAAAAATGGAATATTTATGTCATGATGAAAAAGGCAATGCTAGGAATATATAATTTTTCATAATTTGTTATCGTGAAGTGTGTATATAACTACTGTATATACATATTGGATTTCAATTAATGGTATATGAATGGTGAACTCAGATAAAAACTAGTGAATGTTTGTCAATTCAACAAATGTGTAAAAGGTTGTTAAATCTTTTTGAAAAAGTCTAATCTACATAATTTTTCATAACTTTTTGTCACAATTGTGACATGGCAAAATGTGATTAGTGAAGAAAAAATAGTGAGCCTATATACATATGATAGTTAATCACTCACATTCTGTCATGTTACCGTCGTAGTAAAAAAAAAAATTGTAATTTTTAGAACTATAACTCTTCTTTCTTCTTTTTATTTTTCACTCCTCCAACCCGTAACTTATTATGTTGGGCTATAGAGTGTGTTTGAAATTGACCCATATGGTAGTGGCCCAATATGGGAGTCAACATGAAGTCGTCCCCCTCCATCTCTTTCTTCTTTGCCTTTTGGTTCTTCTGTGCTAAGTAATTGTACCTTTTTATTACTATAATATTCTTTTCTCGCGTTGCTGCAATAGCTTCTTCTCCCAGGATCATAGTTCAGTTCCATTCCATACACACACATGGTAATAGTATTTCTTTTCCTTTTCTCTTTTTCATTTATTTTTTTTAAATTTTGGGGTTAAAATTTAAGGTTCTGGTATTTATACAGAGTGCGAAGGCTTTGCTTGGTTGCTGAGAAAATGTAGGAAAACATAGGGATTTTGAAGGATTCGATTATGCGTAGTATTGTTTTGTGTTTTCAAATTGTTTGGGAATGAAACTAGCATACAACATTAGGCTTAATTTTCTCGCCCCCACCTCCCACTCTTTACTCCTGTTTTCTAGAGAACCAAACGGAGAGCTAGGGTTTTAATTCCTGTTTCACGTGTTACATGATTCTGGATTTTGCTTTTTTTTTTCTTTTTTTTTTACCATTATCGTATTGTGATTATAGATATAACCTTTTCCTTTTGGCGTATCAATTAATTTGTTTAAAAAAAATTTTAATGGGTTTTTAGTTTTATCAGTTTTATTTCAGTAAGTTTACAAATATATTGTATTCCTTTTGTTAGAACACTGTTCAGAAATAATAAGAACAGTTAAAGCATCAAATGTTTACTGTTGTTTATTTATTTATTTGTATACACTTTTTTGGAAGTACTTTTCAGTGATTTGATAATGCATAAGTTGATTTTAGCTCAAGCTGTAATTGGATTTGGCAATTTCTAAGTTCTAACATGTGATGTTTGATGATTTTAACTCTGAATCTTTTTTTTTTCTTTGGATGTTAAAACTTATTCTTGATTTGGGGTCTAGAATGATCTCTGGTATGGGATTCTAAATTGGTTTTCATGGATAGAAAGTCATTGATGTATTCCTACTTGCCAGTTTAGTGATCTGGTTTATTTAGAATTTTACACTTCTCAAAAAAATTCATGCTTGTCCATTGAAGTGGATGAGGATATGGTTACTTTGAAAGTTGTCCATAAGGTTCATTGAATAGCTTATATTTATAATGTATAATCACCAATTACTTTTTTGTGGTCTGGTTTTCATGCATATTAATAATCCTGGTATTTATTGGGTTATGTCTGCATATTGTCCATACTTCAAGTGGGGAATGATGATCTATGCATATTGTCCATATGGGGGTAAGGGAAATGATATTTGAGGACAAGGATGCAGAATTATCCCTCTTTATTTGGTCCAAAATTAACTTAACCAGAATTAGTTTTCTTTTCAGCTTTTCTATACCTATTATAATTTATAACCCTTTCTATTATGCATCAAGCTCTAGGATTCTTCAATCTTACAACAATTGTCAAAGTCGAGGTTTTCTTTTTCTTGTTAATAATTAGACTTCCTAACCCTCATTGTGGTTCAAAGTTGCAATTCAATAGCTCTATAGGAGTCTACTAAAAGGGGAATTTGTTACCTTCATGGTAAAGATTGGGAAAATTATACCAAACCTCTCTTGATATTTTACAAAACAGCAATCCCCACAAATTTCAGCTAAAATAACAGTCAACCCCAAAAATCAGCTTTGACTTTAATACGGTTAACAACCGTTGGAATCTTCGATGGATTAACCTACCCTTAGTAAAATAAAAGTGTTCTTATTTTGCCCTTGGCTAATTACTAGGATTACTGTTGTGCCCAGACTTTCTTTATCCACTATAAAATGAATATTTTGCCTCTAAAACTCAAGCAAAGTTCCAAAATTATCCTTGATGATCAAGTGTGTGGGGCGGGGGGATTACACACACCCAAGGAAATAATCAGGTGCTGAAAGAGCTGTGGACACCCACTTTAGCAAGAAAGAATCCCTCCCTCTCCCATTTCCTCTCCTTTTTCTTTTTCCCTCTTTAGTTTCACTCGTATTTTCCCTCTATTTCTCTTTTTTTGATAGGTAATAAGAGTATTATTAAACACATTGAAAAACAGAATAAAGCAAATACAAGGTGTTCATGATGGTGAACACAAGGAAATGCAACCAACAAACAAACAGCAACAAACAACAAGAAAAAACTTAAAGAGCAATACTAAGAGAAGAAATAAACTCCAAGATAGTGGAACAATCCAAGAAGCCCCAACACCTAGACCAATCAAATAAAGTTTTTTGGCATAGAGCTTGTAATTGAGCCAAGGATTTCTCGGTATCTTCAAAAGAGCACCGATTTCTTTCCATCCAAACAATCCACATCAAACAGCCAGGAACCATATTCCAAATGTCAGAATTAAATTTACCCAGCCAATAGCTCCAACAATACACCAAGCTTTCCACAGAGCCTAGCATGACCCATGTCTGCAACGTCGTTGGAGCTATAGAAGATCCAGATACATGAAATTGATTAAGGAGTTGACTAGAACTATAGATTTTGAGAATCACAGATGGAATGACAATGATGGGTTGAAGGTGCTGTGAGTGTGGCCGTTGGCATGGAATGGAAGTATGGTTCTCATTTGTTGTGCTTGATGGGTCTTGGTGGTGTCCATGCTAGGTTGAGTTTGGTGATTTAGGGTGTTGCGATGAAGTTTTTGTGAATATTCGTTTTGTGTGATGGTGTGTGTTTAGGTGTGGTCAGTGCTATTTATGAGTTGATTGGGTAAATTTGGTAAATTGTGTTTGAATTGGAGGATGATGGATATGCTTGATGCTTATGGTCATGGATTGGTGGAGGATCAATGTATTCAATTGCCACCTCATTCTATCAAAGCCATCTCTTCTTGGTGTATTGGCGTATAGTAGTTCAAGGATAGAATCGACCGACTCTAATTCCCAATCACTAAAATGTCTATAAAACATGAGATTCCAATAGCTCATGTTTCTTTGATTTTGACACTCCAAGAACAAGTTGATTGAATCATCTTTTTCAACTTGAAAAGAGAACAATTCCGGGGACAATTCCTTCAAAGGTTGGTCCCCACACCATCTATCTTGCTAAAACCTCACTCAATTGCCAAACCCTATCTCAAATTGCATGTGGCACGCCATTTTTGGTGAAGTCCGTGTCGAATATGGGTACCATGTTAAAACTCCTGCTTGAGTGTCAGATTCCATCCATAAAAAACAGTCGCGACATGGTAGAGCTAAAAAAAAAAAAAAAAAAGGATCGGCTGGCAAGCACACTACAATCGATCTCTTTCATTAGTCAGGACCGCTTCAAACAAACCTAGTTCACTCTATCTCTCTCACACACTCTCTCTTTCTCTCATGGCTTAACTCAAGGCCACTTACAACTATAAATTGGCGATTGGCAAGTCGCATCGCAACCATCCCACCATCAACTATTGAAGCACCACGACGGTAAGTCTCTCTCACTTGTTCGCATTCTCTGGGTCTTTCTCGTGTCACACATCTGGTTTTGATTTTTTTTTTTCTTCTTCTTTTGAATGATGGTTGTTGGAATTTATACTTATCTAATGTTATCTTAGGTCATTTTGTTACTATTTAATGATCTAATGTAGAAATATGTTAGTTGCAAGCTATTTATTATTAATAATAGTGGTTTTAAAATTAATTAACAGCAATAAAATCTTTGAAACATATCTGAAATTAATTTAATGGCAATAATAGATGGCGAAGAAGTGCAATGACTCCCATAAAATGTTGTTAAAAATTAAAATACAAACCAAGAGTTCAAAAAAACAGCATTCAACATCAAGCTAAGAAAAGAAAAGACAATCATGACTCTATTAAAAATTCCTCTCCAACCTATTTGCCATGTACTATTGAATTTTAAATAAGGAAAAATAGTATGTTGGTAGACTCGAGAGCGTACTCTTCATGAATGTCAACCTTCCTCCTTTTGGCAAATATAATTCGGTTTCCCCCCTTATTTGCATATTATGCTTTGGATCCAATATCAACACTTCCTCATGACCTTTTTTTTTGTTCATTATTCCATTTTTTACTCTCCCAAAATGCTTGCCTTGTTTTAAAAGTGTTAAAAATTCCTCAATTTTCTATTTTGACTTTGTTTGGTTTTCTTAGAGTTGGAGGGAACTTGGTATTATTTGTCCACCATGGGAAAACTATTGAAGTTTTATATAGATAGTGTAGCAAATGGTGTTATTGTTTGAGTGAGAGATCACCATTGGTGAATTGGGGCTTTGGGATCATGAGTTTTTGTTTTTTATATGGTATTGAGAGTTTGTTTAGCGTAAGTTTGTGTTTGTTAGAGGTTTTGAGTGTATTTGTAATCCTATCAGTGCTTGTGGATATTGGTTGACATTGTAAGCATTGAGTTGGCCAAAACGCATTAAAATAGTCTCATCTTGTGTAGATATTTTTATTTATTTTTGTCTGTTTGTGTTAATGGGCTTTTGCTAGCTCCAAATTACAATAAAAAAAATCAATAATCTATAATTTACTCAATATACCTCTTCTCTTTATTTTATTTAGGCTTAAATTCTTGAAAGTTATAAGAACAGTTGTGTTCATGTGTGTTTAACTTTGATAGATAAAATACTAAATGACGTTCCCCTAAAAAGGTCTGTTTTCTAAATTGTACAAACAAAATGGGACTGAAGGATTATTAGTTTTGTGTGTGTAAGTTTGTACTAATGTAGCTATTTCTATCAGTTTCTCCCTTAAAATCTGTGAATGATCTTCTCTTGAGCATATAAGGTTTTGTTTGAAATAGTTCATCTTTACTTCTGTGATTGATACATGCTTGTTACTGGCTATGGTGATGACTAATTGTCTTCTGTCTGTATATGTAGGCTAATAAACACACTATTATTTTGATGCAAACTTCCCAGAACAGAGCTACTAGAACATTTATGGATTATGAATCAATTAGTCAAGCTATGGACGGTACGTAATGAGCTACACCATCTTCATTATTATCCACATCTTTTGCTCTATGTTACAACGGCAAAACTTTGATATTTCTGGCAAAGTTTAAGCAATTAAGGTGGTGGTTTTATTTACTTTGACGGATGATCCTCTTGTTTTATTTTGCTTCCCCCCTCCCCCCAAAAAAAATTCCTTTATTTTTCTTATTTCTTTCTTTAGTGTCCAGACCCTTTTTTCCTCTTTGTACCATTTTTCTATGGTTGAGCCAATTTAATACTCCGTTCTTCATAATATTTGCCTCTATATATTTGTTTTATGCCATGCTTTTGTTCAACAAAGCAATTGAATTTGTGGTTTTATGTCAGTCTAATAAAGCTTACTATTATTGTATAGGAGTGATTGATTTGTTTTTCAGAGGCACCCTTCCTCATCTGAGTATAAGATTTAATAAGGCCTAGATGTAGAGTCCCATGGCTGGGAAAAGATATTTTACTTTATTGAAAATTTGCTGGAATCAGTTTAGATATTGTTGGGTTACTTTAAAATCTCTCTCTCTGTCTAAGGACCCAAGGGGTAAAAATTTTGGCAGCCCTACAGACAGCTGCTTTTCCTCAGCATAAGCAGCTCCTGATGTGTTTTGGTAGAAACAGGCTTGGTCTCCCCTGGAAGCAACTGCTGTACTACAGCAGATTTTGGGAAGGAGTTGGGGCTTTGCTTTTTCAAAGCTGATGTTCTGGTAGCAAGCTTCTAGTTTAGTGAATTATTTTGATGGTCAAATCATCCTTGTATTTTCAACTTCCATCCAATGATATCCATTTTTGTTTGTGACATTCACGTCCCGTTTACTACAATATTTCCAAATACTCAGCAAAGAATTTTAGCTGTGTACTGCTGCTTCTGCAAAACATGTACCAAATAATTTTTTAGCCAAAAAGCTACTGCTGCTTCTACACAGCAATTACTTAACTGCATCTTTTTTAAAGCTGCAGCATAACCAAATTGGCCTTAAATGTGACAAGAAGGAAAAGTTGCCTTGCCCAACAGAAGAAATGTAGCCTCCACTCCAACACCACCCCCCCCCCCCCCCCCCCCCCCTTCTGCTCTCTCTGCATGTTCATGGTTTTTTTTACCACTGGTTTTGTTGGCATTTAGAAACTCAAATCCAATCTAAATTTCTCCAAAACTTTTATCCAGTTGTTCCTTCAATGGTCTTGCATTTATTAGAGGTTATATTATTGTGTATACAGGTATATGTGGACTATATGAAAGGAAGCTAAAGGAGTTAAATCCAGCGATCCGTAACATCACATATGACATTGCAGATCTCTACAATTTTATTGATGGCCTTGCAGACATGAGCGCCTTGGTGTATGTCTCTCTCTCTCTTAAATGTGGCACCTAAAACACTTGAAACTTGGTAACTGAACAATTTAAGAGATTTATATCCATGATCCCAAAAACTGAAAGGAGAAAATTTTTAGTGTCCAGAGGAACTAGCCAGTCAATCGTCCATTAGAGGATTTATTAACAATATAATTGTGAATGTTGTTTTAAATTGTGAATGGTCCAATTTGTTGTGGTGATTATGAATATAC
Organism: Quercus aquifolioides; assembly: GCA_019022515.1. Classification (NCBI taxonomy): domain Eukaryota; kingdom Viridiplantae; phylum Streptophyta; class Magnoliopsida; order Fagales; family Fagaceae; genus Quercus; species Quercus aquifolioides. The sequence goes on from CM032327.1 coordinate 86,119,339, forward strand.
CCTTTTATGCTAAGGGAAGTGAATGTTTATCTTACAATGCCTTGGTGTGATTGCTGATATATTTGCCCTTTTTTTCTGGCTTACAGTTATGATCACTCAATCCAGGGTTATTTGCCATATGACCGAGAGTGGATTAAACAGCGGACATTTCATCATCTTAAGAAATTGGCACACTGAATGTATTATGATGCGGCAGCTTAAGTCTCTAGTTACTGCTAGATTGTCTGTAGAATTGGATCCTGTATTACTGGGAATGGGTATGATGTGTAGCTTTTGAGTTGTATGTGGGTTTTGCATTTGAGTTGTATGTGGGTTTTGCATCTGATATGGAGTTTGGGAGTTGCTCTCTCTTTGTGCACATATGTTTGAGAACAAAGGTGGCTTTGTGCCCAAGTTTAAGATGATTAGCAATTATTTGCTAATTGGTAATATTATTCTATGATTGAAGTACTCTCTTAACCTTGATATATAGGGTTCTGGTACTTCGGTTGAATTTCTCCCGTTTCTGGGATCTGCCTGCCTAAATTGTTCAGCAACTGTTCACATGGATTCACTTCCATTATTCACACTTATGACCCAACCCGCTGTATCAACCCAACAAAAAATTAAAGGAAAAGAAAAATAAAGTATTATCCAAAACTATTTGTCATTTTGGTTAAATACCACAGTGAATTAGGAAAATAATTATTCAGTCTTCCGTGAGCAATGCTCTTTACTCACATAATAATTATTCCTTATTCAATAAAGTAATAAATATTTTTACATGTACTCTCTCTCTCTCTCTCTCGTGAAGTTATAAGAGCGATGATGAGATGACGTGGGAGATTTGATGATGTTTTTGTTTTTGGATCGGGTTAGGAGAGTCCACTATGTTGAGGAGGTTAAAGGAGCGAGAAATTGTCATATGCAAATTTGGGCATCCATTCCAATATTATCACCCAACATGTGAATAAGAATGTTATTTCATGGTTGATAGGGGGAGTTATTAATACATCAATGAGACAGTGATTGGATTCAAGTAAAGGGAATAAAAGAACCATTGAGAGACCTAAAATAACACCGGTGGTCGTAAGAAAATAATTCTTATTATTTTGATAGTTATCACGACGGATGAAGAAGAATTTAATCCATAATTATTCTTATAAAGTAGACAAGGCAATGTTACTAAGTTACAAAGTTTTTGGCAAAAAAGAAAAATAAGGTTAATTAAGTAGGTGATAAAGATTTTTTTTTTTTTGGATGTATTAGATCATGGTAAGGAATAATATATGTGGATGACTGTAGGCAATTGGCTTCCCAGCTTCCTCAAATTCATTTTAATCACTGCTTTTGGAAAGTTAACAAATGTGCTAATAGCTTAGCTAGGATGAGATCTTATCAAGATTCGGATTTTATTTTATATGTTACTTTGTCTGTGGACACAAATACGGTTTATAAGGCTAATCTTTGTGGATTGTATTCTAATATGAGTTGTCCTGAACCTTTGTTTGTTATTTAAGTTTAATGAATTCCCATTTTTACCCAACAAAAAAAAAAAAAAAAGGTAGAATATATGTGGTCAATCATGATTAGTTTGTTAAGGATCTATAATGACTCCTAAAGTTTTGGGATTAAAGGCTTTGTTGTAGATATAGTATTTTAGTCTAACTTCTTAAACTCTTGATAATATTAGTTATATTTCTTGTGTGTGTGTGTTTGTTTGTTTGAAAAAAAAAAAAAAAAAGTAATTGTTCCACATTATTTAAGAGAGTATGTTGTATATAACATAACTTATTCTACCCTCCCTTAAAAGTTAAGTCTTCATTTGGTTGAGGGGTAGAAAAGTGGGGAGATAAAAAATACAAAGGGGATGAAAAAGTGGAGAGATAGAAGATATTTCAATTTTCCCTCATATTGTTTGGTTAGGTGGGGGTGAAAAAGTGAAGATGAAAAATTATTTTGTTTGATTGAGAAGAAATATGAGATGAAAGAAAATGCAAATTGTATAAATTTACTCTCATACTCCCAGTAGATCATTTTTTTTTTAAGATTTTATTAGGAAAAAAAAACCAAAATTAAGGGTATAGAAATAAAAAATAAAGGCAGATATGTACCTTAAAAAGGAAAAAGAAAAAAAAAAGTTTTCAACATTACATAGACGTGGGGGAAGAGCTGGGGGTAGATGTTCAATTTCCACCAGCCCCCTCTCTTCTCCCCCATTTTCTACCTTGATTTGGGGGGTTAAAATATGGGACCCAAAGGAAAAAATAGTTGGGCCCCACTTATTTTCCTTTCTTCTTTTTCATCTCAAAAAAATCAATCCAATTAAACATAGTTTAAAATTTTTTAATGAATTTGTGACATACTTTTGTGTTAGAACTTCATTCTCTTTCATTTTTAAGTATGTGTATTTGTTTATAAAAAAATTAATTAATTATTACTGCTTACATAATCATCACTTTTTAATGTATCAAATGTCCCATTAGCGTAGCTATATAGTTAATATAATAGGTAGCTTGGTAATCTCGTGTGAGCTTGGGAGACACTACTTAACAACTACAATTACGCTAGTTATTTTTTTGGCTATAACAGAGACATGGTAACTAATATTATATTTTCTAAGTATGATTAAAATTAAGAAAATAAACCCTAGCCCTTTCTAATAAACATACCAAGAGGTGTAAACCAGTATTAAATTACAAAATCACGTTACTTTAGAACATAAGGATTAAGGCGTCCAAGAAGGATTAGGAAAAGAAACTCGCTGAAATTAATTTTAATTCGGTTGTTCTCTCTCTCTCTCTCTCTCTCTCTCGTATTTCACCAGTACCACCCTCTTTCTTTTTTATTCCGACCCGACTCGTCTGGACTCACTCTCTCTCTCTCCCAAGCAAACACAAACCCTGCAAAAACGGACACTGATTCGAATCGCTCAACTCGCCGCAAACTCGGTTCGTTCTCTTACTCTTTCGTTACCTTCCTCTCGGTTCCTTATCATTATTCATACCACTACACTCTTCTACTCTCTTCTCTAATCAATTTTTTTTTTGGGGGCTGGGTTTTCCTTCAAATGCTTCAGAGTCCAAACCCTAGTTCTATTAATCGATTTCTAGCTCACTGTTTTGAATAAATTTGTTAGTTAGGTTTTTTGATTTAGAAACTTGTATGCTTGTTTGATGATTTTGGTTGAAAATTGGATTTTTAAACCCTAGTATCCGATTGGGATTTTCAATTTGAATTTTGATGCATTATAGTTTATGGATTTGTGATTTTTTTTTTTTTTTTTTTTTTTGTTGGGTGCGTTTGGTTTTTTAGAAGGTGATGTAAAGATGAGTTCTTTCTCTATCACGCGGAAAAAGACGCCTTTCCAAAAGCATAGAGAGGAGGAAGAAGCAAAGAAAAAGGTATGGCTTTTGATTAACTCTGTTAAGTTGGATTTTTTATTAAAAAAAAAAAAAGAGTGGTTTGTTTGTTTATTGATTTATTGTAATGGGGTTTTTGTTTTGTTTTTTTTTTTGCAGAGAGCTGAGGATGAAACTGCGCGTTTGTACCAAGAGTTTGTGGAGTCATTTCAAGGCGATACAACACCTGGTTCGAAGTCTTTTGTTCGAGGAGGAACTATCAATCCCAATGATAAAGTGAAGATTGATTCCGAAGGTTAGTTTCATTGGAAAAAAAGTCTACATTTTCTTTCATTACTACTACGATCGTTTCAGTATGTTTATTCTTGTTTTGTTTAAAACTATGGATACATGAATAGTTTTTCTATTATTATGAGGACACATTAATAAAAGTATGGGCCTTTTTATTCATTCGCGGATGGCAGGTGAAAAGTCCAAAGATGGTGTATCTGTTCCAAAGAAGGGAAGTAGGTAAAGAAATACTTTTGATTAACCATGTTGCAATGCTATTTTGATCAGGCATCTTAAGTAAGATAATTGTTTGGCCATGATTCAGTCAGCCTTCTTTTGTCTTAGGCTTGTATAAGTAAGAAGACGGGGGAGTATTTTGGTAGAGTCTATTAAGATGTCCTTTTTTTTTTGTCTTGTTTTTGTTTTTGTTTTTAGAAAAAGGGAAAATCTAATAAATATATTTGAGAAAATGAGCTGAATTTCTAGGTCTCATTTTTCTTCACTCATATTCTTTCACACGTTCATGTATTTATGTATGTATTATATGATTGAGGCAGCATATAACTTAGACTTGTGGATTATAAAACCCATTATCTACCTCATTGCGAGATTCTTGGATTTCTGATTATTATTATTTTTTTGGGTCAAAGATTTGTTTGAATTTTGAACCTCATTACTCACATACAACAAGTGTTTTTTTCCCTGGACACCTAGTTGTTAATTGAGCGGGGAAAATTATCACTTCAAAGCATCAACTATGTTGTATTCTACTTTGAGGTCATTCACTGGCAGCACTAGCATATTGGTATTAGATGATGGAAGAATATGAACAGCCTTCCAATGGGTGGAGGGTGAGGCCTGGGTTCAAAACTGATTAGGTGTGTGTGTGTGCAACTTACCAATAAAAAATTATAGATATATGAATTTTCTTCATTGATAAAATGTAGAATTAAAATTGGAAGAAAATGATTTTTGTATTGATGAATTAACATAATTGCAAAATAGTATGATAATATCATCTTACAAGGTATCACCATAGAGTTCCAAAATGAAAATATCTGGCTCTGCCACCTATTATGAATTTTTACTTGTGATCTATATGAAGAGCAACTCCAACTTTGGTTCTTGTAATTCTTTAGAAGTATTACATTTTTGCCTTTACATTTCATTCGGCATTTCAATATTGCTATGAATGGTGTAAAACTTCATGGGATTTTACCTGCTTCCTCCTCCTCCAAGAGGTTGTTTATGAATAATCAAACTAACTGTAAATATATTTCTTTGTATTTTATTGATTACTTTTATATCTTTCATAAGTGTTTGTGTTCAATGGGTGATTTCTATGTTGATATCTCTCCTTTTTTTATTATTTTTTTTTTCTAATCTTCTGAATTCTCTATTTTACATAACTGTTTAATATAATTGCGAATGTTCTCAGTTAATTTTTTTTTTTTTTAATTCATTGATTTAATTGTGCATATTTCATAGATTGATATGAATTGTATTAGCCATGGCAATGGGTTGAAGAGAAATTTTACTTAGATATGGTTTTGAATTGTAAAACGACAATTTGCTATCACATGTTCTTTCTTAATCTCAAAAATGATTTCCCCCCCTTGAAATATTTGTTATAAAATAAACTTATGATCTTTGGACTCCTAGTGTAAATTGAGGAATCTTGTTTATGGCCTCAAAGCTTTACCTAAGGTTGGAGGTTTCCATAGGCTTTCATACTTTTCTCCTAATACAGGAGTTGGATGTTTATTGAGGCTATCATGGTTTGAGAATTTCAATTGTAAAACAACAGTGTGCCATCACATGATCTCTTTCTTAATCCCAAAATGATTTTTCCCCTTGAAATAGTTTGTCATAAATAAATCTAGAACGGGGAAATAGTTTGGAAATGTTGAAGAACGGGGAAAACAATTGTGGAAGGAACTTAGTGATTTAGAGAATATTGAAGAAAGTCGTGGTCTAACGGTGGAGGAAAGGTTGGAGTTGGATCGAATTCGAGGGGAGTTGGAAAAAGCATCTCTATTGGAAGAAATTTGTTGGAGGCAAAAATCTAGAGTCCTTTGTATTAGAGAAGGAGATAGGAATACTAAATTCTTCCATCGTGTAGCCAATTCTCATAGAAGAGTTAACTCCATCAATAGTCTTATGGTGGATGGAGTTTTGTCTTCGGATCCGGAGGATATAGCTGAGTGTATTTCTCAGTTCTATAGGCAGCTCTATTCAAAAAATGTGGCTCATAGACCTGTCCTAGATGATGTGGAATTCTCTAGAATTTCGGAGGAAGATGCTATTTGGCTAGAGAGGCCTTTTGATGAGGAAGAGGTGTTTGGGGTGATTAATAGTTTTAATGGTGATAAGGCCCCAGGGCCGGATGGTTATTCCATGGCTTTCTTCCAGTCTTGTTGGAGTATTTTGAAGAAAGAAGTTATGGAAATGTTTCAAAACTTTCATACTCAAGCTGTGTTTGAGAAGAGCCTTAATGCTTCTTTTCTTGCCCTGATTCCTAAAAAGGTAGATGCTGTGGAGATCAAGGATTTCCGTCCAATTAGCTTAGTTGGTGGGATTACAAGATTATTTCAAAGGTGTTGGCTAATCGGTTTCGAAGGGTAGCACATGGGCTTATTTCAGATTCTCAGAATGCTTTTGTGAAAGGTAGACAAATCTTGGATTCAGTGTTAATTGCTTCTGAATGTATTGATAGTAGATTGAAGACTGGGATTCCAGGAGTGTTGTGTAAGTTGGATTTGGAGAAGGCGTATGATCATGTGAATTGGGGTTTTCTTATGTATATGTTGCAGCGTTGTGGGTTTTCAGATAAGTGGAGAAAATGGATTTTGTGTTGCATTTCTACTGTTAAATTTTCCATACTTATTAATGGGAGTCCTTCGGATTTTTTTGGTAGCTCTAGGGGGCTTAGGCAAGGGGATCCCCTATCTCCTTTGCTTTTTGATGTTGTCATGGAGGCTTTGAGTCGTATGTTGGATGTGGCTGCAGCTGCTGGGCAGTTTTCGGGCTTCTCTGTAGGTTCTACAGCTACTACTTCGATGATGGTGTCTCATCTCCTATTTGCGGATGACACTCTTATTTTTTGTGATGCTGATCCTAATCAGTTAGTTATTTTGAGGGAGATTTTGAATAGATTTGAGGTGGTTTCTGGGTTAAAAATTAATTTGGGGAAATCAGAGTTGGTTCCAGTTGGAGAGGTGCATAATCTGGATGTGCTGGTGGGGTTGTTGGGTTGTAGGCATTCTTCCCTTCCTTTGAAATATTTGGGACTTCCTTTGGGCGCCAAATTCAAGGAGGTATCAATATGGAATCCTATTTTAGAGAAGATGGAACGAAGACTTGCAGGTTGGAAGAGGCTTTATTTATCTAAGGGAGGTAGGGTCACTCTTATTAAAAGTGCCTTATCCTCCTTACCTACTTATTTCCTTTCCATTCTTCCTATTCCTGGGAAGGTTGCTAATCGTATGGAGAAATTACAAAGAGATTTTCTTTGGAGTGGTAGTAATGGTGATTCTAAATTTCACTTGGTGAAATGGGCGAAGGTTTGCAAGCCAATGCAGGGTGGGGGGCTTGGTATCAAACGATTGAGAAGCTTTAACACTGCTTTGTTGGGAAAGTGGTTGTGGAGGTATGGTTTAGAGACAGATGCGCTGTGGAGGAGGGTCATAGAGGCAAAATATGGGAATGTTTGGAGTGGGTGGTGCACGAAAAAGGTGACTAGTCCATATGGTGTTAGTCTGTAGAGGTTTATTAGAAGTGGTTGGTTGAACTTCTCTAAACTATTAAGGTATGATGTGGGTGATGGTACTAGAGTGAAGTTTTGGAAGCACTTGTGGTGTGGGGATTGTTCACTCAAAGAGACTTTTCCAGAACTTTACAGCCTTAGCAGAGCAAGGGATTCTTCAGTGGCGGAGGTTATGGGCTGGTCTGGTGGGCAGCTGCATTGGAATTTTCTTTTTCGTCGTTCACCACAAGATTGGGAGGAAGAATCTTTTGATCGGTTCATGGACATTGTTTACTCTTCGAAAGTGCGGGGGGTTGGCCCTGATAAGATTTGTTGGAAGCTAGCTAGGAGTAGAGGGTTTGAGGTTAGTAGTTTTTATCTCTCCTTTTACCCTCCTTCCCTTTCGTTCCCTTGGAGGATGGTGTGGCACTCAAAGGTTCCCCCAAGGGTGGCTTTCTTCTCATGGTCAGCTTCTTTAGGTAAGATTCTTACAACTGATAACCTTCGCAAAAGGCGTATTGTTGTTCTTGATTGGTGTTACATGTGTAAGAGGTGTGGAGAGTCGGTGGATCATCTTCTGCTTCATTGTCCTTTGGCCTGGGAGTTGTGGTCATTGGTGTTTTGTTTGTTTGGGCTGCATTGGGTTATGCCACTTAAGGTTATTGAGTTGTTTGAATCTTGGCAAGGTAAATTTGGGCGGCATCGCAATATAGATTTTTGGAGACTTGTGCCACACTGCTTGATGTGGTGTATTTGGAAGGAAAGAAATGCTCGCTGTTTTGAGGGATGTGAACAGTCCTTGCTAGAGATTAAGTCTTTTTTCTTGCACACTCTCCTTGGTTGGAGTGTGGCTCTGTCGCATTTTTCTTGTTTTTCTCTTCCTCTTTTAATTGATCATTGTAACTTGGGTTCTTAATTTTTGCCCCCAAAGTACATCCCCAATGTACTTGGGTTGGCTTTTTTTGTTTATTAATAAAATTTTTAGTTATCTATCAAAAAAAAATCTTATGATCTTTGGCTTCCTAGTGTAAATTGAGGAATCTTCTTTATGGACTCAAAGCTTTAACTAAGATTGGAGGTTTCCATAGGCTATCATAGGTTCTTTTCTCCTAATATGGGAGTAGGATGTTTATAGAGGCTATTATGATTTGAGAATTTCATGCAAGTTTATTTAGGCACCATCTGTAGCTTTATAGGCTTTTGACAGGAAGTGACAATACTGATTCTTGGAGCTAAGTTATATATTATGTTCTCATTATAAATCTAAGGAGTGTGGTGGATCAGGCTGATGATTTATATTTTCAAGGTCTGGAGTGTTGTTGAGAATTTTCAATGTGAGCCACAAAAAATTGCTGTTTTGAGCATGTTTCCATTTGAATATAGTATGTATATAACTACACACATGCGCACACATTAGAGCATGCTTCATCGTAATTTAGTTATTTGGAGGATTGTGCCGCATTGTTTGATGTGGTGTATCTGGCGGGAACGGAATTCGAGAAGCTTTGAGGATCGTGAGCGGTCCACTCTTGAGTTTAAGTCTTTTTTGTTTTCTACTCTTCTCGAATGGTGTTTGGTTTTACCTTCTTTTTCTTGTATTTCCCTTTCTGGGTTGCTTGATCATTGTACTTTGTTTTCTTGATGTTCTTGCCTCTTTCGTACATTTCCTATGTACGGGGCTGTGTTTTTTCAATATATTTTTATGTTACTTATCAAAAAAAAAGAAAGTAAATGTTGGTAAGAGTGAGATTGTGTCAGTTGGTGAGGTTGGGTTTTTGGATGCTTTGGCCCACATTTTATGTTTTAAGGTTGGCTGTTTGCCCATGACTTACGTGGGTATGCCTTTGGGGGCTCATTATAAGGATTCTTCAATTTGGAACCCTATTATAGAAAGGATGGAGAAAGAGCTCTCAGGTTGGAAGTGGTTATATTTGTCAAAAGGGGGTAGGCTTACTTTATTGAAGAGTACTTTATCAAGCTTTCCCACTTATTATTTATCTTTGTTTACTATACCACAACATGTGGCGGATAGATTAGAGAGGATCCAGAGGAATTTCCTATGGGGGAGATCTACTAATGTATTTAAATATTCACTTGTTGCTTGGGAAAAAGGTTGTGTGGCCGATGGAGGTGGGTGGTTTGGGAATCTGGAGGATTGGGTTGTTTAACCAAGCTTTACTAGGGAAGTGGCTTTGGCGCTTTGGGAAGGAGGCCACACACTTATGACATCAAGTCATAGCCTCCAAATATGGGGAAGGTAGTGGTGGCTGGTGCATTAGAGCTGTTAGAGGAACGCATGGCTGTGGGATGTGGAAGAGCATTAGGAAGGGGGTGGAGAGTTTCTTTGGTCATGTGTTGTAAGCGGCGGGAGAGGGTTTTCATATTCAGTCCTGGAATGATCCTTGGAGTAGTCCTACTCCTTTGAAAGAATTATATCCAAAATTGTTTGCTTGCGCTGTGCATAAAGAAGCTAGGATTTCTGATATGGTTGACATTCACCTGATGGAGGTGATAGAAGCTGAAACTTACTCTTCCACCGTGAGTTTTAGGATTGGGAGACAGCAAGGTTTTAAGCTTTCTTTGCGCATATCTCATCCAAAATACCTGGGGGGTGATGATACCATGGTTTGGCAATTGAATCATAGTGGCGTCTTTGACGTGCGTTCTTTTTATAAATCGTTATTGAAAGCTCCGTCTGTTTTTTTCCCTTGGCAATGCATTTGGAGTGTTAAGGTCCCTAGAAGGGTGTCTTTTTTCTTATGGATAGTTGCCAGGGGTGGGATTCTCACAATAGATAACCTTGTTAAGAAGAACTTGCCTCTTGTTAATTGGTGTTGCCTATGTCTGTGTGAGGAGGAAACTGTGGATCATTTCTTACTACATTGCAAGTTTGTCAAGTTTGTCCATACCTTGTGGAGTGAAGTCTTCTGCTTGTTTGGGGTTCAGTGGGTGATGCTGAAGACAATAGTCTCTCTACTTTCTACATGGTGGAATTGGTTGGGCATTCATTCTTCTAATGTTTGGATTATGGTGCCGGCGTGTCTTATGTTGTTAACTTGGAAGGAACGCAATGCCCGAATGTACTTCTTTGCTTGATTTCATTAATTCTATTAGCCTTTCCCTTTGATCTGTTTGTATCCGCTTTTTTGCAGTGAGTTTACTATCGTAAACTCATTGTACTTTTCTTATCAATTAAGTTTTTATTACCTATCCAAAAAAATATATATAAATATATTTGATCTGTAAAATGTTTAAATTACAAGTTTTTGTACTTTAAAATTATGCATAAAAGATGAGTTTCCAAATTGAATGGTAAATAGCATCCGATTTGACACAAAATTTGGCATGTGTTTAGAACATAGAGAACATGTAATCTAATGGTGAGATTTTCAAAATATATATCTAATAAAAATTTATTAGGTGGTGTAATATTTCTAAAAGTTACACATGTTTATTATAAAATGCTGCAACTGTATATCTAGAGATTGTTTCACATTTATTTGGATGCTGTTCATGATGGGAGTTTAGAGATTGTATTTTGTCGTATGTTCTATAAATTTGAGGTTCTTCTCAGAAAAAATATGACTTTGGTTCAAGAATATTATTTTTGGTGATTGTGATTAGTGTGTGAAGTTCTCATATCATGTTCCTATGTGGTTTGCGTGTGTCACACTAGCTGATCTGTTAGTTGACCACTCAACTTGGTTCTTCACCAAATCTATTAGAATAGAGTTTTTTTTTTTTTTTTTGGCATTCAACGGACCTCCTGCCACTTATGCTGTTGCTGAAGTGGTTGGGCAGGGTTGGGAAAGGTCTTGGGTGAAAAATTTGAATTAACTCAACTGAAACTAAATTCCAACTGAGTCCTTGTATCAACTGATTGTTGTTGGCTACAAACCCTAACTCATTTCTCTAAAGTATCCATTTTCATAATTTGTGTCTAAAGATATTATTAAAAAAAAAATTGTGTCTAAGATATTGGCCTTCAGCCTAATGCAAATTTCCTTCTCTGGGCTTATGACTGGTTGTGTCAAAGGCTTAGGACATTAGGCATGACAGAGGCAAAATTGGGTTAAATCCTTACCAATGATTAAAAAAAAAAAAACAGTGGTTTAGCTGTTTGCCTTGTAGAAATGCTAGAAGTTTTCCATGTCTTTGAGGATTGAACTATAGCTTAGTGGTCAATCTGACATTTTATGTCTTCTCTTTTATCTTTTTAAATTATTGTCTGCAAAAATGTTTTGGCTATGTACCTATCAAAAAAGTCTTTTGGCAATGTGAAACTTTGTTCTTGATTTGTCTTATTGCAGGTATGTTCCATCTTTCTTACCACCTCCTATGGCAGCTAAGGGAAAGAATCTGAAAAGAAAGTTAGTAAATTAATGATGGGAGTTCTTATATTTTATTTTTAGCATTTATAAGTCATCGCTGGAATCTTTAAGTCTAAATCTTTTGTATTTCAATTTGTAGAAGGAGGAGGAGAAGCCAAAGGAAAAAGAAAAAGGGAAGTCTCGTAACATAGATCATTTTATGGAGGAGCTGAAGCATGAGCAAGAGATGAGGGAGAGGCGAAATCAAGACCGTGAACATTGGCGTGATGGGCGCCAGAATGAACATTCTGCTGTAGGTGTTTTTTCCTGCTAGCTTCTTTCAGTCTTTTGAAAAAGGCAATTGCAAGATTTCTGCCTATTTATGTATAATTTCATCACTGTTTTAATTGTCCATATGTATTTTTTTTCTTATTGTGTTTCTATATTAGTTGAGCTAAATTGTCAGAATGTCAGGGTAGAGTTTGGAAAATATGTTAATTAATGCACACTGCCAAGAGCCTTGTAGCTCAACAGGCCCAATTATTGAATTATAAAAAAAATAAAATAAAATACATGCACACATCACACTCTTGAATATCATTTGTTTATTGTTATCTTAGCACAAGAGGATGGAAAAAATTCCCCATTCCGTTTGACCCGCCCTATCCCGTGCAGGTTCTCCCTGCCTTGAATAGGTGACAAGGCAAGGCTGGGTTTTGCTTGCCTTGCCCTGTCTGGCCCCCCACCCCCCCTCAAATGTGTATTTTTATGTTTTTATTTAATATATATTTAAAATATATATATATATATGTATATATCATTTAATATTTTTTATACATATCATAGTTGTAATTTAATTTTTTGTACTTATTATATTACCGTCCCCCAAACACTTGCTTTCTCTCTCTCATAGACTGTCCCTCCTCTTTCTAGTTTCATCTCTACCTCATTATTATGGAACCCACAACATTAAGGGTTGAATTATACTGGCAACCGGCCCTACTCTTGCCCCGTGCTGGTTTTTCTCACCCTGATTCCTGAAGAGGAAATGGGGTCAGTACGGGGCACCCCTGATCTGACCCCACCCTGCCCCATTGCCATCCCTAAGCACAGAAATCATCCTTTTGAATTCCTTTGCGCCACATAATCTGTACTTACACGTACTGAATTCTTTGCATCAATTTTTCATCTTCAGTTTGATTAAACATACATGAAGCTTATTAAGTTACTGTTTTCAGCCATCTAGTCGCTTTGATGAACTGCCTGATGACTTTGATCCAAGTGGAAAGCTTCCTGGATCATTTGATGATGGCGATCCACAAACTACTAATCTCTATGTTGGAAATCTCTCACCTCAGGTAAGATTGTTATCTTTAAATCTGTTGTATCTTTACTTTCTAATAATCTGTTGCTTCGAAAATAATAACACATCAAGTTCATCTTTTTTATTTTCTTAATAATTCTAGGTGGACGAAAATTTCCTTCTGCGGACTTTTGGAAGATTTGGGCCTATTGCTAGCGTGAAGATAATGTGGCCTAGGACTGAAGAGGAGCGAAGGCGGCAAAGAAATTGTGGCTTTGTGGCTTTCATGAATAGAGCTGATGGACAGGCTGCAAAGGATGAAATGCAAGGTCTGGTTCTTTCTAGCTTTTCATCTTTCCTATTATTTGGATGATTGCTCTCAAATTATATTACTTGATATTCTTAGTTGATTTGCTTCCTATGTTAATAAAATTATTTTTAAGTTTAACTAAGAAAGTGTGGGTTTACCTTTGTAGCAAATAATATCTTCCATTTGTCTCTCTTGAGCATGAAGTTTCCCACAAACCTAAAAGTGCAGTTACTCTCACTATGTGTGTGCCTATGTATTTATTTATATGTTCAGAAACTTTCTTCCCTTGTTATCATGGTTGCTTGCATCATGAAGTGGCATGATTGTGATTCCTTGTAATATGGATGTTCTTCCTCAAATGTTCTTTTGCCATGCTCATTAGTATCTATGTATGTGTTTGTGATGGACCAAGATAACTATTGACAGTGTTATCCAAGTCATGATCCATTGTATGCTTGATTAACTGGCATCAAATTGAAACTTAAGCCCTGGTGTTCCTTCCAATGAATTATAATTGACAGGGTGCCAGCAAAGGCCCCAGATTATACTGTAATATGTTGTTACCGTTGTTTAATTAGGTTTTTCATTCTACTCGTGTAAAGGGGCATCTGAAACTCAAAAATTTTGGAGTGCAAAATTGAGACATTTTCTGATATATAAATTATATGACACTTCTTCAGGAAAAAAAATTTTATTCTATAAACATTTAGGTAGCATTTTAAAATGAGATAATAGTTTTAAAATCCAGCGATGACAAAATGTCCCAAACTTGTCTAATCATTGATATCTATATTATTTGTGAAAGATTGTTTTTTGCTGGTCTCTGTTACATAATATCCTCATTTGAAATATAAAAATACCCAATATTGGATATATTGGATTTTTTTTTTCTTATATAAAAAAAAAATCAATATGTATGACAGTATGAGGGAATGAATGATATTAAGGATTGAAGGAAATCTCTTGTTTGCAGGAGTAGTTGTTTATGAATATGAGTTGAAGATTGGATGGGGCAAGTCTGTTGCTTTACCATCGCAAGCATTACCTGCTCCTCCACCAGGGCATATGGCGATCAGGAGTAAGGAGGTCTGTTAAATTTTATTTTGATTTAATGATTGAGTGCATGCATGTATTTATTTCTTTTCTAATATTTACTCCCCAGGGACGGGTCCAAAAGGCCTTGCCTTGGTGAGATTCCATGTGATCAGAAAAAAAGAAAAAGAAAAATGCATGCATCTATTTATTTTCTAACATTTGATGCTTTGGGCTACTTTTACCCATGTGAGATGGTCAACATTGCTTCATTCATTATTCTCAGGCTCAGCATCAAATGAACACAAACTGATACTTTGATTTTCGGTTCTAATTTTGTAAATTATTTGTAAAATATTAAATTAGACAACTACTCCATATTTTCCTTGTTTGAATGACAGGGTGCCACTGTAATTTTGTCTGGTCCATCCGGCCCACCCGTCACTTCTGTTCCAAGTCAGAATTCTGAACTGGTAGGTTATTTCAGTTTATATTGTTTCCTTGTTATTGTAAATTTTTTTAATTAATGAATCTGTGCACATAAGTTACTCCCTTTTGTTTTTGTTCAATAAAATTATCTTTACCCGCTAGAATATTGTTCTGGGCCTGGCATGCTCTCCTTGAGCTAGCTTCTTTCCTTTAGGATCTGTTCATTGTTTTGGGCCACCGGGGGAGTTAGTCTTACTATTTATGTGTAGATATATAATTCTTTTTGTTGTAATTCTTTAGGCTTCTTCTTGTCTTTTATACATGAAGTGTCTTTTTTCAATATAAATTTTCTTACCTATAAAAAAAGGGATTAAAAAGACTATTTGATATAATTCGAAAGAGATTATGTTCAATAGGTTATTGTTGTTTCAGTTTTTTGCTCTTTTTGTGCAGTTATTATCTTTTTATCTTTTGTGATAAGTGATAAAATTTATTTAAAATGCACAAAAAGGGGCGCGACCCTAATACACTGGGAGTATACAAAAGAAGTGGCCAAACAAAGAAAAAAAAATACTACTTTTTGTGATTCTATTGTGTGGTCGTTGCTTGGTCCTATACATGGGGATTTACACATTGTGATTCTATTGCGATGTTTTTAGAATCGTTGCCTTTTTGTACAAATATTTTCATTGTAGTTCTTTAGGCTACTTCATGTCTTTTGCTCATGTAGTCTTTCTTATAAAATTAATCTTATCTATTTAAAAAAAAAATTAGAAATATAGAAATGCCTAAAGAGAGCTCAGGGTGTCCAAGTGCTCAAGAAAGACCACCATAGAAAAATTGTTGGAGGTCAAAGTCTGTTCATATAGGGTCTTCAAAAATAAGAAATTCAGCTTAATCAAATTTAGCTTTGATTGGGGTTCAATCTCCGCCTACACCAAAAACTGATTGGTGTCTTGGTTTGATGATAAAGAGTTATCATCAGGAGCGGACGCCATATGTTGAAATTCTCTATAAAAAAAATTTAGCTCTTTTCTCTCAAAGCAATGAGAATTTCTCTCTCCAAAGACATTATGCATAAAGAAACTGCTTCCCTAAAATCCTCCCATTACCTCTCTTATCAAAATGTTCAAAATGTCCCTTCCAACGTGATAACTACTATGTCACAGTAGTTGGGATTCCCTGAGCAGAACTTCTCTTGGGAGGAGTTGGGAAGTTGCTCAAATCTTTGAAGATACTTTGCAGTTGGTAAAGGATCAATAATGCATCGTTTTTTATTATAATTTTCAATGGACTAGGAGGGATTCCAATGTTGTGTCTCATCTGCTAGCCAATTGGGTGGGGTTAGCTTCATAAAAGATGAGTGTGTTTTTGGCAAAAATGAGATGGGAAATCACAATTATGTCACCTGCGAACTGTTAATAGAGAAGAAAACTACCCCCCTGACACCACTCTCATCAACATCCTGCTTAAAGCTTCCATAATTACAAGCAATAAGGGGGGAAGTGGATCTCCCTGACTTAATCCCCCACTGCTTTTAGAAAAGTCGTTGGGATTGTCATTCATCAGAACAGAACATCATCTGACTAGACTCGGGATTTTTCTACAAAGCTACAGTGTTGTCACATGTAAATTAAAAATTCCAAATTGACATAATCATAAGCCTTTTTCACATCAAGCTTTCGCAAAACCCCTGGACTTGACTAAATCTTACTTATGGCCGTGATAGAGATAGAATAAATTTCACTGTTGTCTGATTCTTGGAAGTAAATCATATATTTATTATTAGTTAATGGTCTTTTTTTTTCTGAGACAAATTAATGTGGATATACTGTTCTTCAAAGTAAAGCACTTGAATGATATGGTCAATTATGAGTTTGAAACTGTTAGATTAAGTTTCAGCTTGTTTAAAAGGGATCTCTGATATGTGAATATGATTGACCATCACTGTGCATCCACCACCTCCATGTGTGATAGATCCTTACTTTTATATTGGTATTTGGGGAAAAAATAAAACATTTTGAACAAAATTTGAATGTCATTTATTGTCAAAAATAGTAAAGCATGCCTAAATGGCCAGTGCTTTCAATTTTTGAAACTATCGGGTGGGTCTGCAATGTCAAAAGGCCAATTACAGGAAATCAAGGCCAGTTTCAACTGGCTTTCTGAAACAAGGAAAAGGCTGTTCATTGTTACTGTCAAATGGGATAATTGAACTTCTGGGTGGGTGACTTTGTTTATGGTGATGCTATCTGAATCTTCCTGAAAATCCTGTCTTTCGCTGGGGACTTGAGGTTCTTTCAAAGACCTTTTGCCAGTTTAGTCCTGTGTCTTTGCTGCATTTTATATGTATCTTATCTTCACTCTGATTCATACTTTTTTAACCCAGGGATTTGGCTTTGTTGTTTTTAATTTCTACATTTTGTTAATGATATGATATGGTTGACTAGGTTCTTACCCCAAATGTCCCTGATATAATGGTTGTTCCACCCGAGGACGATCATCTCCACCATGTGATTGACACAATGGCTCTCTATGTTTTGGATGGAGGATGCGCCTTCGAACAAGCTATTATGGAGAGAGGTCGTGGGAATCCTCTCTTCAACTTCTTGTTTGAACTTGGTTCAAAGGAGCATACTTACTATGTCTGGAGGCTCTATTCCTTTGCTCAGGTAATTCCTATCATCCTTCAGTCCGGCTATCACAAAAAAGAAAACAAAAAATAAAAGAAAAGGATATCCTATTATTTGCCCAAATCAAACTGTGCCACCTGCCTTGTTTGATTTTTTAGAAATTTCAGGCATCTTTGTTAATGATAATAATCTTAATTTAGTCCTATAGAGTGATTTCCTCATCTGTCATGGATGCTATGTAGTTACAATATATTCATCTTAATTTGCCAAAAAAAAAAAAAGTATTGTTGGGTTGTTTAGATTTTTGGGGGAATGAATGCAGGGTGATACCCTTCAAAGATGGCGGACAGAACCTTTTATCATGATAACTGGTAGTGGAAGGTAATGTGCATCCATTTTTTCCTATTTCAGTAACTATTGGTGCAGTCATTTTGAAATTTTCTTGCTGTTTTGTGAATAAGGTGGTGTAATAGACTACAATAATGATGTGAAATTTTGTTTTATTATCATTTCCAGATGGATGCCACCACCTCTGCCAACAGCAAAAAGCCCAGATCATGAAAAGGAGTCTGGCTCCACATATGCTGCAGGAAGAAGCAGGGTATCTCTAAGTGTTAAATTCATGAACAGGATTATTTTATTTTATACACAGTCATGATTTTTAACTCATAAAATTTCATTAACTTCTAAAGCGCATGGAATCAGAAAGAACACTGACTGATTCTCAGAGGGATGAGTTTGAGGATATGCTCCGTGCTCTTACATTAGAGAGGAGTCAGATAAAGGAAGCGATGGGGTTTTCCCTGGATAATGCTGATGCAGCTGGAGAGGTAATGCCTGATATTAGGGTCACCCAATTTAACTACCCATAGGGTAGTTCACTGTGTGGATGGCACAGTGGAATTTATCCCCTAATTGCAAACCATATTAAATGGTGTTTACAAGTCACCTGCTATTGATTTGTTTCAAATATGCTAATTATCATAGGTTATTTAATATTTTTTGGTTTTCTATTCTTTGTTTTTCTCATCTATTTGCTAATGATAAGCTTTTGTTAGTAGAGATGCTTAAAATTTTAATTGAAATACAGAATAATAAAAGAAAAAAAGAGGAAGATCAGGATCTGGGATTACTTTTACAGATTTTATTTTTTACTTTTGAAGTATGTGTGGTTTTTCAATTTCTTACTTGGCATCTTCTGTATTGCAGATTGTCGAAGTTCTGACAGAATCTTTGACGCTTAAGGAAACTCCTATTCCAACTAAAGTTGCAAGGCTTATGCTTGTTTCTGATGTTCTTCATAATAGTAGTGCTCCTGTAAAGAATGCATCTGCATACCGCACCAAATTTGAAGCATCATTACCTGACATTATGGAGAGCTTTAATGATTTGTATCGTAGCGTCACAGGAAGGATTACTGCTGAGGCCCTTAAGGTAAGGTGAACATATCTATCTCTTGTTTTTTGGGGCTCCCAACCTTTCTTAATTTATTGTGCATTCCTGATTCTGTTGTAAATTTTTGTTTGAAATTCTGGAGGAACGTGTACTCAAAGTGTTGCAAGTGTGGTCAGATTGGTTTTTATTTTCGGATGCATATGTGAATGGTCTGCGAGCTACTTTTCTTCGGTCTGGGAGCTCTGGTGTTGTCCCCTTTCATTCCATATGTGGTGATGCTCCGGAAATAGAAAAAAAGACTAGTTCCGAAGATACAGGTGAAGGGGGTAAGGGGAACCAAGATGCTGCATTGGCAATGGGCAAAGGAGCAGCTACGAAAGAACTAATGAGTCTTCCCATTGCTGAGCTGGAGAGACGATGCAGACATAATGGACTGTCTCTTGTTGGTGGTAGAGAAATGATGGTTTCACGATTGCTAAGTCTGGAAGAGGCAGAAAGACAAAGAGGCTATGAGCTAGATGATGACTTGAAATACGCACAAAGCCATTCGAGTTCTGGCAAATATTCCAACAGTCAGAGCGAAATGAATGTGGAACCAGAGCTAGCAGGTCTATCTGGATGGAACCGTTACGGGGAGGATGAGGTGCAGGCACAAGGCAAAGGGTTTATTCCTTTGGCTCCAACCCTTCCCATTCCACAGCCTGATCTAAAAGCTTTCATGAAGAAAGAGAAAAATGATCCTGTTTTGCCAGCATCTAAATGGGCTCGAGAGGATGATGACAGTGATGATGAACAAAGGAGTAGTGGTAGGGGTCTGGGGTTGGGCTATTCATCTTCTGGAAGTGAGAATGCTGGTGATGATCCTAGTAAAGCTGATGAGACGGAGTTTGCTACTGGTACAAGTATCCCAGCGCAAACTGACACTGGAATGAATGAAGAGCAGAGGTAGTATCATACTTCCACTGTAACCTGCTGTCTTTGTTTCCTTTTTTATGGAAAAGATGGTTTTCATCCTTCCCAATTTTCCCCCCCTTTATTTCCTCTATATTTTTTTTTTCCTTTTCTTTTTCTTTTTTAAGGTGTGGTTTAGTTTTATGTTTCCAATTTGAATTGGGGATATGTGTTTTCAAATGATTTTTAGAAAAAACTGATGAGTTCGTTTACATCTGTTGTCAAATGCTCCCTGCCATCAATAATATATATATATATATATATATATATTATATTTTATGATGTTTTTTGTGTGAAAATACTTGACTGTGCTTGTCACTACAGACAAAAGTTGAGACGTCTAGAGGTGGCTTTGATAGAATATCGTGAATCCCTTGAAGAGCGGGGAATAAAAAGTTCAGAGGAAATCGAAAAGAAAGTTGCAACGCGTCAGAAACAGCTACAATCAGAATATGGGTTATTACATTCTAATGAAGATTCTTCAGCAAACAGTAAGTGCTCTTTTTGTTGGCATGCAAGATTATAACTGTTCATTTTGTAGGCATGCAAGATAGAAAACAATTGAAAGTGCGGAATTTCTCTCCGCTTATAACATTAGTTTTGACACGCTGTGCTAGTTTTTAGATATGCCTATTGCCTTCACTGCTGTTTTGTTTAAATCATAACCTAAGAATTAAAATACCATTAACTTATCAACGAAGACCATAACCTAAGAATTGGGATGAGACATTGTTATAATGAATTATTCCCCAGGGGTGGGTCCAGAGGGCCCTTCCTCGATGAGGTTCCAGGTCATTAAAGAAAGTTTTATAATGAATTACTTTACTAGATTGAACTCGTGATTGTTTAAAGTCTGTTATGTATAAATACGAACTCCAAATATTGCTTATTCAGTGTATGACTTATGCAGTCCACAATCCCAAATGCACTGCTGGAACTGACTTAGAACAGATAAATAGATCAATTTAGGGTTCTAGAGAATAAGTATTTGGGATAGATAAGTTTAGGCAGCAAAAGATTGTTTACCCCGTACACTTCCTATGTGCTAGGGTGTCCCTTTTTTGATATAAATAAATCTTATTACTTATCAAAAAAAAAAAAGATTGTTTACTTTAGCCGCTGACCTGACTATAATTACACTTTTTCTCAGTAGAGAACTTGCATAACAGATACTTTTTAGTTCTTAGAACATGCTGTGAGATAGTGGCTTCATGGAACCGCTCCACAAGATGATTTTCCCTCCCCTTAGGGCCAAAGTGCACTTATAAAAAAAAAATGGGTAGACAACTTTCATGATAAGTACTTTCTAGTTCAACATATAGTCAAATGTCAGATAATACTTTTATTTATTTATAAATAAGATAAAATTTAATTGAAAGTAGGTGAGAGACTTCATGTAGGATTTGTACGCAAGGTTTCCCAAAAGAATGACATGATGGAAGAATTACATATGAAAACAAAGAGAGTTAATGAAATTTACAACTGAGTGCATATCATTTGGGCCCAGGGTGTAGGACCACTCAAAGAACATTCTCACATACAATGAGTTCAACATCAGAATTGAGAGCTTCATACCATCAAATCTATGACTGTGCCTCTCCTCCATATTGCCCACATTAAGAATAAAGGGGCTCTGATGTTTAAAAAAGTAATTTCTCCATTTAAGGGAAAACATAAGTAAAACATCCACAACCCTCTTGGGTACTTATAAATTAAACAATAAAAAACCCTCTCAGGTCACCCTCTCCAAACATAGCAAGAACAACATCCTAGGCTGCTGCACTATGGATTAACTAACGATCCATCATTTTGCCTCTACATTTGGACATGCAACATGAATTCGCCAAAAAAAAATCCCCTTTTGCTAGGATTTTTCTCTAGCTCTGTTTGATTAGTCTCATGCATGGGGCTTTACGAATTGTGATTCCATTGTGTCATTTTTTTTTGTAATTCTTTAGGCTTCTTCTTGTCCTTTGCTCATGAAGTAGTCTCTTTATAATAAACTATTCTTACCTATCAAAAAAAGATTTTCACTTGTCAAAAGAATTCCCATGCTGCTTTCAACATGAAGAAAACAACTTTCTTTGGAGCCATAGTGCACCATACTCTTCCAAGGAAAGTCCTACAATTGGAACCTCTTAGAGCCTCATAGGAGCGAACATCAAACTTTAGATAAGACTTTTTTGATAGATTTAAGGACTTATCATTTGACATAATCAGCACAAGCTACAAAATAGAAGCTTAATATTCATAAAGCCAACATAATGTGAAAATGATAGTTTTTTTGGGAAAATTAGAACTATCCACCCTACACCCAAGTTGCATTGTCCCCCTAAAGTTTTAAAGTGAGCAACTAATCCCCCTCTTGCTCAAAATTCCAAAAAAGCCTTCACCAGTGCAAATTTCATCAAATTTAGAGAAATTAATAGGTGTGCTTTGCACATGCACATGGAATTCTATAAATGGAGAACTGATATTTCAAATTTTCATTTATACATTTAAATTAATTTGTTCTTAATTTGATCGAATTTGGACTGGTGGGGGATTAGAGTTTTGAGTAACATTAGGGGGTTAATTGCTCAGTTTTAAACTTAAGGGGGACATTTCAACTTTGGTGATATTTTAGTAAATTAGTATACATATTACTTCACTAATCTAATACTTGATGAGATGTTAATATAGTTGATGGCCAAATTTCAGAACTATTCAATTGTTCCAGCAGATTCCTGTTAAAATCAGATTATTGGGTTCCAAATTCCAATACATTCTCAAAGACGTACTCCCCTGAAAGGTTATATGTAGCTTGACTGAACCCTGCTCTATTTCTGCTGGGTTGGTCTCCCCTTGCCTGAGTTTACTTAGTATTCCTTCAGATTAGGATTGAACTACTGCTTATTACTGTCATTGTTGCATGTACTTTTGAAAAATAATTTTCAAACCTATGGAACTAATAGTTAGATAATAATGAATAAGATGATATTGTCATGTGAAGTTCCAATATCTGTTTTTGAGTTTAGGTTATTTAAATCTAGCCAAATCTGAATTCTTAGATGTTCTCACATTAGTGCATCAAAGATGCAGTGATGGATTCTCCCAATAGGTGATGTTTTCTACTAACTGGCCCAAGTCTCGGCTATACCAAACTGGCTTTGGTGTTTCACAACTTCCAGTAAAAGAGTACCCTTTCTATCCAGTCATGCTGATTTCTCATAATGCAGTTCTTATTATGAATCAGAAGCATTAAATATGTTCTTTAATATGCTTAATGTCATATGTGATTTGATCTATGTAAAGTCTCTTGTTATTGTAATCTTTTGCTTCGTGATGCCTATATAGCAAATATTCAGGTTAATATTTAGATGGTTCATGCTCAGGGTTTATGTTTATAAAATATTTTTCATGCAGAGAGAACATCTTCAGAGAGGAGGGACAGACGGGATGATACCCGTGACCCTTCAAGAAAGCGGCACCGCAGCGAGAGCCAAAGTGAGAGCCCACCACGGAAATCATCAAACCGAGACAAAGAAAGGGAACATGCATTAGACAGGGACAGAGAAAGGCACAGGGATAGAGATAGGACTCATGATATTGAAAGTGAGAAAGGGAGAGATCGTGAGAAGAGTGGAAGTAGAGAGAGGGATGACCACGACAGGGACAGAGGCAGAGAAAGAGACAGGGATAGGAGGAGACGGCCAAAATAAGCTATTCTTGGGGTTGGTTTTTGTGAATTGAGGTGGAATGTTTTGAGATGAAGAGATGCCCATTTAGTCTGGCCAGGATGCCTTCCATGAAAAGATTGTATTTAAATTGTTATGAAAGGAAAATTTCCTCCCATGTAGGGATGATCCCCCCAAGAGGGAAATATGTTTAATGTTAAAAAACACACTGTAGAAAGAGGGATGTTGATTTAAAAAATTGAACATTTCAGTCTCAGATGTGTTAAAAGTGGTCAATGAGTAAGTGCTTGATTGCTTTAAGTTGACATGTTTACCTGCTGGGCAGGCAATGCACTGTTGTGGTGGAAACATGCGCCAGCAGGATGAAGGCACCTATCTTTCCTATGTGATCGCT
Organism: Quercus aquifolioides; assembly: GCA_019022515.1. Lineage (NCBI taxonomy): Eukaryota > Viridiplantae > Streptophyta > Magnoliopsida > Fagales > Fagaceae > Quercus > Quercus aquifolioides. The sequence goes on from CM032327.1 coordinate 86,143,129, forward strand.
GCGTTTATATGTTGAGAAGTGTACTGCCTTGGTCATAGATCTCTGTGTGCTGAGAAGTGCACTGCCCTTGGTCATAGATCTCTGTGTTCCTCACTTCGGTGTTGTATTTATTGTGAGTTCTGTGTTCCAAACATTTCCTGAATGTAGATGACAGTTTTTAACTCCATTTCTGCTCCAAAGAGGAAGGTCAAGTTGGTAGTTTGATCCTTTTTTAATTAGAGAAAATGTTTTAGCTTAGAAAAGAGAGGAAACTGTTCTGAATCTTTTGATAATTTTTACTTCAATTGCCACCTTTGCTGTTGCACAGGCCTATTTAAACACCACCCCCCCTACTCACCCCCCGCCCCCTCTAAAAAAAGAGAGGAGAAAAAGAAGGCATTATGGCCTGTCTATGCTAAAGAATATCATATTTCACTTTCTTCGTGCAATAGTGTGTTTTTTGTGTGCTCAGGGATAGCATCTACTCTTTTGCTGTGGGATCTTGAGGGTGTCTATAAGGTTCTGAACAAGTCTCCCTATAAATTTAGAGATGACTTTGCACATCCCAAAGATGCATTACTCCCTACTGATTGTTACATTGTTTCACAGGCAAATATTACTTTTTTCCAGGAATGAATATAAAAAATCGTCCATGCCTGAGTAACAATGTAAATTTAGAGATGACATTGCACCACAAAGCTGAGGTACATGAAAATGAAAAAAGAAAGTAAATGGTAGCTCTGTTGATCAGTGTGGCGAGGATCATCTCCTGGTACCTGGACAGCAAAATGGTAGGTATTAATCCTCGGCATAGGTTCTGAGGTAGCTGAGGCATGGTCAAGTGTTGCTCTGTACAATGGAAATGGAATCACTGGAACCTAGTTGACAGAGGTGCAAGTGGTAACGTTGATAAATGAGAAGTTCCCTATGTAACCTCGACAACTGTTGACATGGAGGGCTTGGCATAAAGTCAGAACAAACTGGAACTGGATTGAGTGGTTTACCATAATAATGATTCGACCTATTAACTCTAGAAATCATGTTGCTCATGAGAAAGTCCTAAGATGCTTGTTTCCCACTCAACTCTAGCACGGACAACTCGTGCGTCAGTCTTGGCCTGCCTGTGAGACTCCCTAGCCCTCAGCTTTGTGGTGCTTGTTAGATAGCCCTGCTTGATTCACATTCTATATATCTACCATCTATTTACTCCTAGAAAATTTAGATAGATAATCCTAGACAAAGCAATCTTTAAAATTTTGCACTATTTTTTCAAATTCTTATGGCCCAAGATGGCCACTTACATAAGTCACTTGTTGATCCTGCTCGCTTCATAGGTTTACTTCTAAGAGGATCTTGAACTTCTGCTTTTAAATTGTCCATTTTCACTGGTGCTATACTCGATTCATCTAGGCCAATCCCATTTTGGCCTATCATATCACCTTTATTTCAACTTTTTTTTGAAGGCACCTTTAATTCAACTTAATTTGCGCCTTTCATTTTTTTTTTTTTTTTTTTTAAAAAAAAAATCATATTGTCAAGTTTCTAAAGGTCATCCGTACAACCTTATTTTTCCTATTTTCTATTGGATTACTCATCATTGAAATAAGCAAGCTTAAAGGTCTGTTTGGTTGAAGTGAAATAGGGAGGAGAGAAAAGTAGAGAGAACTGATTTTATGGGTGTTTGGTTGGAGAAAAAAGGAGGATGGAAAATTGGTGGGACCTAGGTGTTTTCTCCCCTAGCCCACCAAAATTCTCTCTCCCCAATTTAAAAAGAAAATAGAAGGAGATAAATAGTTGCAGTGAATGACTAAACTACCTCCCTCCTCCTCTTACATGGACATGCTGGTTGTTTTTTCACCCTTTTTTTTTCTTTCCTAGGCGTGGACTTGCTGGTTATTCTCTCTCTCTCCCTCTCTCTCTCTTTAACTTTTCTAGGCATGATACAGGTTTTGCTCTTCTTATTTTCTTTTTCTTTTCTTTGTTTAACTAGATGTGAATTTTTTTTTCTACTTTTTTTTTTGGGCATAATTATCTTTTTAAATAAATTTAGGTGATTGGCTTTTATTTATTTTTTGTGGTTGTTTGCCATTTTTTGTTTTAATTGGGCATCATTTTTTAACAAGGGCATATGAGTAAATTTAAACAAACTCATTTTTTCCATTCCTCCACTTTCCACCCCCAAACAAACACAAATGAGGGAAATTAAAATATTTTCTATCCTCCCACTTTTCCACCCCTCCAACCAAATGGACCCTAAAAGATTTCAATGGGCTTTCCATTGTGCATAGTCTCCCTATCTCTTTGCATATTTCCTATAGTACTTCCACTAATAAGGGATTTATTCTCTACCATTATCTTAGTGGGTTTGCCTTATAAGTAGGGTTGTCCACAAACCCATTGAACCTGACCCACCCAAGGGATATAACTTGACCCAAATTAAAAATCAATCGATCTTGTGGCTACGGCAGTTGACAATGGGTCTCCACCTTCAAAATCCGACAATGGTGGATCAAGTGGTGGGTTTCCTCCTCCAAAATCCAACCCACCCGATCCAACAAACAAAGTAAGCTAAATTTGACATAGATTTACCAAATCCAACGAGATCTCCACCAAATCTAATGAGATCTTCACTGGATCTTTGTTGTTCTGGACATTTTTTCCCACCTTTTCTCATCATTAGTTGGTGTTGATTCAATTGCCACCCATGAAAAGCCAAATTCGTTCGAACCACCGCACCTTATTGGTCGATAGCAGGTTGAATTTTCTTCCACCTGATCTAGTCAGGTTGAGTATGGGTTAAGCACAAACCCAACTCAAACCAATCCGTGGACACCTTTACTTGTAAGTGTGGTGTATGGCTTTCTTTGAAGGGATTTTTTTTTTTTTTTTTTTTTTTTTAAAAAAAAAAAAAAATCTTTTTGGAGGTTATGAGAGGTATGGGATCATTAGGGATTTGCTTGATGGATGATTGGTTTTATTTTAGATTGGGGTCCCTTATATCTTCTTCTTTTGTGTTTTTTTTAGAGAGGCAAAGAGTGATGAAGAAGAGTGTGAATAGGTGGTCATATGATAGTTTGATCCTAGGAATCATGGACACGGACACGGTTACGACACGAGCAATTTTTTAAAAATTATAAAATGAAATGGTCGGTATGACACCAGTATGACATAGGTACAGTACCCTAAATGAATTATCCGTACTTCTTCGGTGTGATCCATTGGGCATTAGGTTTTGATATTTTCCTAGCTCTTCTCAAGCCTTTTGGTATTATTTCCAAAATGGTGTAAGTTGCTCAAACCATTGGATCACGAGATGTTTAATCACCTTGTATGCATTTAATGTTTGATTAGGCTTCAGTAAAGAGTAAAAAGGATGTCTCATCGTCCTATGTGATGTCAAGTATATGGGGCGTTAACCAAATATAACCTTCCTTCACACTAGGTCATCAAATGTCCATTAAAGTTTTATCCAAAAAAAAAGGTAAACCACATATTTGGTCCCTAACCTTTCAATTGTGTCAATTTGGTCCATAACCTTTCAGTGTCGTGTCAATCTAGTCTTTGTCGTTATATCTTAGATGAAAATTGATGATATGGTAAGCGGCTAAAATAAAATTTTAGTGTATTGTCTCATCAACAAAAGCTAATTTTTTATTTTGGCCATTAGACACATCATCAATTTTCATCCAAAAAATAATGGTAGGGACTAAATTGACACGGTACTGAAAGATTAGGGATCAAATTGATACAATCAAAATGTTAGAGACTAAATTAAAATATGGCGTATAGGATAGGGACCAAATACGTAGTTTATCCAAAAAAATTTCATAAAAAAGATGTCCACAAAATTTGGACAAGTAATGCTAAGCTATATGTTCTTTGTCATCCTTAAATCACTAGAGCTTTTTTGAACACACTCCCCTAGGTCCTCCAAACCACCGAAATCATTGGGCCTATATGCTCTCATAACTACCTCTAACCTTGATTTGTTTGGGTTTCAAGATGGACAAAGTTTAACTTGAAAATTAGTTGTAGACTAAGCCTACCACATTACTTAATATTTTTTTATTGGAGGTAAATTTTGACAAATCCACCATTGGATTATATTCTTCTTATATCCTTCATGCTTACAAAATTTTCAGAAAATTAAAGATCGATAGCTATGTCATCAATAAATTATTTAAATTGCAAGTTTTTGTAGTTTAAAATTATGCATAAAATATAAGCTTATAGATCATATAACAAATTATATCCGATTGACACAAAATTTGACATGTGTACTAAGAGCGTCAAGAACATGCAATTCAACGGTTGAATTTTTAAAATATGTAGTAATTAATTTTTTTTAAAGGGGGTTGTAGCCTTAAGCTATAACTAATTTTGTAACTAAATTTTGTCATTTCAAGAGACCCAACAATTGGTCTTCCACCTTTTTTTCTTAAACAAATTTTCTAGATTGGAGAGAAACCATTCAAACTCCACATGTATATTAATATAATTTATATTGAGTGTGAATTTTGAATATCAAAAATTCAAGAAGATAATAAATCAATTGTTGTTTAACAAACAAATGTTAAAATTTCAAATTTTTGTAATCTAAAATTGTATATAAAAAATAATTTTATCAATCGAATAGTAAATAATATCTAATTTGAACGAATTTTGATATACATGTTAAAAAAATAAGAAACATGAAATTCAATGATTAGATTTTAAAAATTCATACTCAAAAAAGAGATATAAGAGAAGTTTGAAAAGTTTTTCTCCAAATTAGTTTGGAGAGAAACTTTATTCTTTTTTCTTCTTTCCTTATACTTAGTGCCTCTCATTGCCCTGCACTTGGGCTTTGCCTTGAAGTGGAACTTGGTCCTTATAATTGTTAATGGCCGAAATGACCTATTTTAGGGTGGCCTTCATGTTTGCATGAAAGAAGCTCATGAGGTAAGGGAATTTTGGGCTTTTAGGGCCATCATGTAGGTTTTTTGGGCCTTTAATCCCAATCCACGTGGCAAGGAGATTCGGGCTTTTATGCCCTTTCAGTGTTGCAATGAGTTTTGGGTTATTGAGCCTGCCACATGTGAAGGTGAATTTTGGACCCAATATTTTGAAAAAACAGACTTGAAGCCTTTTTAGACAAGGGCCTAAACTGTGTGGGCTTAAAGGACACTTTTGGGCATCTTTTAGGCCTATAGCAAACTTGGCCCATGACCCGTGTTACACTTTTGTCACGTATTTTTCATTTTGTTGTACACTTTGCTGATGTGGTATGGTCAGCAAAGAGTATAAAATTGAACCATGATTAAGCCAAAACTAGAAAGGTATCTTTTCCAGGATCCTCTAGCTTTCTTGGTGGCTTCGATGTGTACTTCCATGGCTTTGTCTCCAAAATTGAGGAAGATGATGAACTATTTTAATGAAAGAAAGACCCCGTAATGCCTCTTTAATTAATTGGGTTTTTAAATTGATATAGGTTTGAGTTTTCCTCATGCTAACTCCATTGTGCGTAAATAAGGACTAGTTAATTGGAACCCCAAGATCGCATAAATGAGACATCATGGATTATAGAGCCCTCAACTTTTATGGATCTGTTTACCCAATAAGATGAATAAGATATGAATATTTTATCTTGGCAAAAATATGGGTCATTTAGTCTGAAAAATTTTACAGGTCCTTTTTGATTTAACCCAACTTAGGTGCAGATTGTAAATTGTAAAGTTCAACTTATTTGTAGGTCTTTTAGCCTAAAATTTGCAGGTCATTTAACCCAACTTTAAATATAGGTTGCCGATTGTGAACTCCAATTTGTTTGTGGGTCTTTTAACCCACTTCGATTGGGGGGTCACTTAAACCAACTTGGAGCTTCTTCTTCTTTTTCCTTATTAAAAAAGAAAAAAAACAAAATAAAAGTCTAAATAAAACAAGGGAATAGGAATGTCGGTTGCAAAACTCATTTTGTTATTGGGTTGATTCCCAGTTTTTCTTGGGCTTTTCTTTTTCTTTTCGGGCTTTGAGGCCATTGTTTTTCTTTAATATTAGGTCCATTCATTTTAGCCTTGCTCCAATAGTGTTTTTGTGGGGATTTGGGGAGCTGCCACGTGGCCAGAAAAAGGAGGCCTGAACAGATATACATTTACAAATTACAGTATCTAAGCTAGTAAAAAAAAAATTATTTCTCAAATGAGACAATTGTATGCAACACTCAAAAAACTAAGGCCACTGCAATACTACTGTCGAAGCTTTCTTAGTAACCATTTCCTTCTCAAAGCAATATCCAATGCCAAAAACGTTTTTGCCTTTTTCTCATCTTCCAGAAGATCACAAGCATCCAACATAAGCTCATCATCTATGTCTGGTATTGCCTGGAGAGCATCAATTGCACTTTCTATCAATTTACAGTTCTTATTCTCTTTCTTATTGACCAATCTTTTGACTACACCTGCAATCTCGGAAAGAGCTTCTTCCATTCTATTGTCAGTCTTTTGTACCTTTCTAGGACGTTGTGATTCCAATGGTGTCTCAGTTGGCCTTTTTCTCTCATCAACAGACATTTGAGTATTCCTCGTTGGAAATTCTTGATCTCTAGATGTTCCCTCCATCTCTATTCCCTGGGCAGTTATGTCCGCTTCCATAACCAGACCGTGATTACTGAATCTTTCACCTGACACTTTATTTCCAAAGACCTTGCATAGATCTCTATAACTACATAAGATTTTATCCCTGTATGAAACAGCATCTGGGTAGTCCTGCAAAATTCATGCATGAACACCTTAGGATCGATGGGATCAATAAGCCGTATATTTGGCAAACAATTCAGACTACGGTCAATACAATTATGCAGGATACATTGCCATCATTTCATACAAAAGTTCACATGATAAACTATAATGCAGAAGGCATGGCTGTCACACACACAAAAAGAGGAAAGCTTAAATAGTTCACATCCTAAACTTTCCCTTTACCCTTTTTTCACTGTTTTTTTTTTTGGGGGGGGTGGGGGGGTGGGGGGGGGGGGGGTGTTGGAGTTGCAATGAACCACAAGCCAATTGATGTAAAGAAAATAAATAACAATATTAGCAGAGGGAGGAATGCACCTTAACATAAGCTTCCCAGACATCATTGTCAGCTGTTACCATTTGTTGAGATTCATCCCACGTAAAACCACTATGATTGATAAGATTTCTGATTTCACCATGCTGTTTCATCAAGAATGTATACTGATCTTCTAGGAGATTTTTGTTAAATTTTAGTCCAAATTTTTCATTAAATGATTCTATCATATCAGCCCATGCTTGCTCATTGAATGTATGATCAGCCTTATTGCCTCTCTGCACATGGTCTACCATAAGTTCAATAAAATAGAGCTCCATTGATGGTATCCAATCTATCACCAAAGGAACATGACCAGCAGGAGATTGGTCATTTGTCCCCTCACCTACAAATTAAGGAAAATGATGAGTACACAAAAGGTCTGTTAAGTTGTGTCCAGAAAAAATAAAACAAATTTGCTTCCCATGGCATGCACTCAATCCAGTCTATATTAAATTTCAGAAAATCTAAGACAAATCCTTTCTCCAGCAATCATGCTATCATTTAATTTATAATTTAATAAGAAATAAAAAAAGAAGTCAGTGACCTTTTTGTTTTACTTTACAACAAGATTCTCCTGATACTAGTGAGTGGTGACAACTTTGTTTTTCAAATTCAGAAAATACAGTTTTAGGCAACCGTCAAATAACAAGTTCAAAGAGTCAAGACAATATAATCACACCAAACACTAATGCAATCAGCTTACTAAATTAATGCATGATATCACAGCTCCCAGTTGTCTACATTGTCCTGGCACACACCTAGGCTAATAAAAGGGAACAAGATGCAGGGAACCATATTTTGTTTAGGCTATTTAATTTTAGAAGCCAATTATATTTTTAATATCCGACAAATGAATTTTATCTTAGGTCTGATTAGCTAATTAGATTATTAGTATTTTATTTAAATTTAGTCGAGGTTCTTTTCATAATTCAATTATTCCAAGTCAATTAAGATTAAGTTTTATTCATCATGGTCTAAATTCTATATAAGTGCACTATTGTACTCCAATCGAGACAAATCTGCTTTATTAATAAAATTTTCCCATTGGAAAAATTGTCAAGCAACCCTAGGTGGCGATTCCTATTGATCAGCCCTTCATAGTGCATGAAGTAGAAATGCTTTATGTGGATCAAAATAATGCTATATCATTTGAAACTCTGATTCCAACCATTAATTCTATCACTCCATATGCTGGAACACAAAGTTTCTCTGTTCTTAGTACTGCTAAAGGTTCTCCAAGAGTTGGTGCAAGTCTCAGGTGAAAGACTTCAAAGTTTGAGTTTGCGAGAAGTTTATTTAATTTTAGAAGTCAATTGTATTTATACTATTGGTACTTTGATGCAGCCATAGACAATTAATTTGCTATTACTTTGCAAATTCACCTATTCAAGAATTAATTTTGATAGTTTGATAATTACAATGGGAGAGGGGAGATCCAAACCCTGTACGTCTCTATTGGAAATACCAGAGGTGCCAATTGAGCTATCTCTTGGCAAGAATTATTTTATGGGGTCCACATGTGAAGTCCAATTGAGGTAAGAGTCGTGTGGTTTTTCTAAGTAAAAGTCTTTTAGGGTTAAAATATTAGTTATCACCAATTTTGTGGTTGAGCATATCTATAATTTTTGTGATTCCAACGAATTTAGTGTATTTTGGTACTTTAGTTGAGTCTAGAATTTTCTAGGTTCCTAAGTATCTTAGGTTTTATTTTCTTTGGGTCCAAATTCATCTTTTATTAGGTTTTTAGTTTATTAGTCAAACTAGGAGTCCTAATACTACTAGAACAAGAGTCTTTATAAACATATGTGCTCAATGTATTCAGAGGAGATGTAGTTGATTAATAAAAATTATTGAGTGCTTTGAGAGGAGATGTAGTTGATTAATAAAAATTATTGAGTGTTTTGAGAATTGAGGCATGTTGGCCTTTGTGTGATATTTTCTCTCTCTCTGCTTATTCTTCTCTTACTTAGGGTAAGATTCACGGGGTACTGTTCATACAGACCCAAATACCATACAAACCTCTCATTTTCTTCTTTCTTACAACCCCAAATCAAACCCTTTCTTTTGCCTATCATAACCCAAAATCCCCCACATACTTTCTTCTATCAAATAGCCATCAAATAACTCATCACATGTCCCTTAATTTCCTATCAACACTGCATAACCCTTTCCTCAACAACTCTAAATCCTACTTGCACAAGTCTCCTACGTCAATTTGGTATCTTTTCCCTCTTGAACCCTGACCCTTCTTAAAAAGGTTCTAAACCCCAAAATCCACATATCCCCTAAAACCTTAACCCACCACAACCACACATATACAAATTCTCCAATTTGTCCTACATCATCCTTGGATTTTATTAGCTAATTAGTTGATTTGTATTTTATTTAATTTCCTAGAGTCAAGGCTATTTTCGTAATTCAATAATTGAGCTTTGCCCAAATCAATTAGGATTAGGATTTAGTCCGACTGTATAACTGCAGTATTATAGTCTAATGAAGACAAGTTTAATTAATTCCGAGAAACCCCAAACAGTAATTTTTAGAATTTGTCTTCTCTTTCTTGTTTGGGCTTATTCTAAGAAAGCCTAAACATTGACTTGGAATAAACTAATTCTAAGTTTTTTTTTTTTTTGGTTGAATTTGTTTGCATAAGAACTTCTAGAGTAAATTATTTATCTTGAATCATCAAGTCGATTATTATATATTGTTGTTGTTTGTGCTTTTGGTGAATGTGTTCATGGACAACATTAGGAAAGAAAACCCCACAAGGTGAAGGGAACTGACTGATGTTTACACTATTGCATTGTCAACATATATGGAATGACATGAATGGTTATGCTTTATAGTCTTAGCCACATCATATCAAGAACAAATCATCTTAAAGGAAGAGTTGCTTGTACTAGTTCAATATGATCGTGCCCAATGTTCTTTCAAGTACTTCTTTTTTCCTTTTTTTTTGGGGGGGGGGGGGGGGGTCTGAAGTTAATTTAGTTCACTACAATCAACTAAATGTTGTAAATACAACATATTTTAAGATTAAACCTAAAATTGAATCCCCACATTAGAGTAACTATTTGTTGAATTTAATCCCCAGCAACAAAAAGCAGCATCATATAATTTGATTTAAGACGCAACAGAACTCACACATAGCATACCAAATTCATGACTCAAGATAAAACTTTTGGTCACCGACCACTATCAGGAGGAACAGGAAAATGCATACCAGTCATTGAAACAGGTAATTCACCGCTGGGGTCTGCATTGCGTGCCAAACGGCTGTATCTACCATCAGCATGTTCTTCTCCAAATATCACACACAATTTGTGATAGCTTGGCAGAGTTTTCACTCTATATGATCGAGCATCAGGATGTTCCTGCAAGCACTATAAGTAAGCAGCAGAAGGGCAGAACAAACCAACCAGAAATAAAATGCAGAGTAGTTAACCTTGGTATAAGCATCCCAAACATGATCATCAGCTGTTACCATTTCTCTTGTTTCATCCCATGAAAACCCACTCAGCTGAAGAAGAATCTTTATGTCATTGTATTGCCTCTTTAAATGTTTGTACCTATTCTTCAGAACATCTTTGTCATGGTGAGAATTGAATTTTGCATTGAAAGATGTAACCATGTCAATCCACGCCTGGGTTATGAAAGTCTGCCCAAGTCTATTTCCCCTATGAACCTGTTCTAGTAACAAGTCAATAAGATAACGGTCCATTGGTGGTGTCCAATATGTTCTTGTACGATCACCAAAAGTAGGGTTCTGCCCCCCTTTTCCTTCACCTACAGTCATAAATATTTAGTTATAGAAGCATACAGTGACTGGCAAGTACTTCAAAGCATCTCACGTGAATAAAAAGCAGTTCTTATGTAACTAGATTTTCTAAACATCTTCCAAATACTTCACCATGTTCATAACCCTGTAACTCATTGGCCAATAAAAGAAGTTACAAGAAAATCTTGCTATGATTTATGGCCTTGAGAACTGCTCATTTAACTGCATCCAAGAGATTTGATATGGAAGCCAGAAGACCAATTACTGTTCTTCACTTAAAAGTATAAGTTATTAAATAATTAAAGCATAGATAAGTAAATAACTACTGCTGGGATTCCCATTTATCTATTTTCCACTTGATCAAAGTCTCAATAGACTTTCCATGACAGTGTAAAGCAAGACCCCATTAAATCTTTTGATTGTAAAAGTCAAGCAAATTAATCTTCACTTGGTAAATATAGTAAGTGTAACTCACCGGCCTTTCTTTCTGAGATGTCGTCTTCAACACTTTTGTTCTGATGTAAATCACAGTGAATCCCATTATCAATTTGACTTCCGTATATTAGGAGCAAATCATAGTAGTTTGGAAGGGTTTTTGTTCTATATGTCCGTGCATGAGGGTGTGCCTGCAAATCTATGTTAGTAAATAAAATATGCCCCCCAAAAAACAGGAATGACAAATTATTTATAACTATGTACCTTGAGATATGCATCCCAAACATCATCATCAGCTGCAACCATTCGTTGTGTTTCATCCCAAGAAAAGCCATTTTGTTTAAGAAGAATTGTTATGTCACTATAGTACTTCCACAATTTCTTGTATCGATGCCTTAAAACCCTTTTGCCATGTTGTGGACCAAATTTTTCATTGAACGAAGCAAGCATATCATTCCACGCTTGTTTATTGAAAGTATTTTCAGTCTTATTCCCTCTTTTTACTTGGTCCAGCATAAGCTCAATGAAAAATTGGTCCATTGCTGGAGTCCAATCGGTCCTTCCACGCTCATTACTTGAAGGCGCAAGGCCGCCCATTCCATCACCTACAAATTGAGGAACATATAGCCGAACACAGTCATCTCATATTATTGGATGTACATCTTTATTTATTATGAAGTACATTCTGGAAAGCTAACCATCATGATAGCAGTCAAACTATATATTTAGAATTTAATTGCAACTCATGTTCATTGGTCCACTAAGAAAGGTCATATTTTCAAAACAAAATAACACGGCCCCTAAGCTGAATTTTTTTTTAGGAATTATTTGGAACATTTACCATTTGAAGACTGTAAGGCTGAATTCTATCTGCCTCCTAATCATTCCCTATCTTGTGAATAAATTTCATAAACCATGAATAGGTTGTGGAGCTCAGAGCTTCTTCCTGATTTTTCCTTCTTGACCATATGCGTAAAATCTTAATATTAAATAAATATAAGCATTATATAACTAGTCTATAAACAGAATATCAATAAGAGATCATATTCAGCCCCAAAGCCAACCCTCTGGGGCAGAAAAAGGATACATACCCATATTTACTCCTTGCATTTCTTCATCAACGTCTAGATCATGACTTGATCGGCTGTATCTTCCATCAGCAGTTGTATACCCATATATCAAGCATAAATCATTAAAATTTTGCACAGGTTTAGTTTTGTACGTTCGGGCATCAGGGTAAGCCTGCAGTTACTTCATGTTATTAAACAATAATGGCATAGACGCTTTTATGATAGGAATGAATAGAAAAAAATAATGTACCTTAATGTAAGCATCCCAGACATAATCATCAGCTACCACCATCTGTTGAGTTTCATCCCAACAAAATCCACTTTGACTAAGAAGATTCTTTATATCATTGAATTGCTTCCACATATTTGTATAACGACTTTTTAGAACATCTTTGTCATATTGAGATCCAAATTTTGTATTGAACACACTGAGCATGTCTGTCCATGCCTTCTTGTTGAAAGTATGGCCAATCCGATTGCCTTTATTCATCTGCTCTAACATAAGGTCAATAAAATACCGTTCCATTGTTGGTGTCCAATATGTCCTTGATCGATCATTGCTTGTAGCAGTCTGGCTACCCATTCTGTCCCCTAAAAATTGCAAATATTATTAATCATTTTGTTTGGATAGTTAAAGTGGAAGTGTCTTTCACCCAAAGCGGAATGTTGCAGGTTCAAGTCCAGGAATTTGTTGTCTTTCAACAGAAAAAAATGGGGTTAAGGCTGCCTACTAAATACTAATCACCTCTCTCAGATCCTATAAAAGTGGGAGTTTTGTGCATTGGGTACAACCTTATTTCTTTTGAATAGCTAAAGAGGAAGGAAAAGGACAAATCTGCAATAAGGGTCATAATGCAGTAAATGTGACTTTTCTACAGAATTTTAATGCTCATGTCTTGCAATTAAAACAAAGTTGTGGTAGCATTCAGTCAAAAAGATACAAATAATGAGACTTGGTTGGATTTTTAACTTTAAAAATTCTACCATTAACACCATAAAAAATACAAACTATAAAGCCCCAAGACAATAAGTAAAACAATCTTAATCTTAACAAAAATGCATGTAGTACAGTTGTTTTTTCATGGTAAAGAAATTAATAGATCGAAAATTTTTCATATCATCTAATAATTGGAGGAGAGGAGAGCTGGACAAGACATCAGTTGAGTTGTAAACTTCAGAAGAGGAGAGAATACTCAAAGAGGAGAAAGACTAGAAAATAGGCATATATTTATATTAGAGTAATATGGCATGATTTCAAGAATACTGTTAAGCTAATACAATAGCAACCCAATTATTTTTTTGATAAGTACAATAACAACCCCATTATAACCAATAATGCCAATAGATCAAACATGTCCATCTTGGAAGACAATCGCTAGAAGAAGGCACAAGCTAACGACTTTCTCAAGACATCACTAAGCTATAATCATTCAAGCAAACATTTCTGTTTGGGGGGGGGGGGGGGGGAGGGTTGTTTGACAGTTTGTTTCCTCATCAATAAATTTCGAATAAAATGGAAATCAACCTTGATATATTTGTGACGCAGGAAAACCAGAACAAAACTGAAACAACAATAAAATAAAGGGATACGACCTAAGAGTCAGCACCTAGGTCTTGCTTGGAGTCAGCACCAAGCGGAGAAACCACTAGAAGTCAGCACCTAAGGTGGACCTGGAGTCAGCACCAGACCAAGGAAAGACCAAACAGCCATTTTTTCATTCATCAAAATATCAACTAACTCATCAAGGAGTACAATAGGTTGCTTATAAAGGATTGCTAAACCCTAGTTCTAATTGGCTAGGAAACCCTAATTGCCTTATTACAAAAATAACCTTGCTTCCCAAATTAAAATACTAATAGCCTAATAAACTACTAGGACCTAAAACATAAAAATACAATTGACTTGCAAACATAAATAATATTAAATAATAATTTTCATGCATCTCCTGCATCAATTTGGCATGCTAATAGAAAACTGTATTGTTAGCAATAATGATATCATTCTGATTACTTATCAAAAAATATATATCATTCTGATTATCATAATCTTTCTCCATAGGAAGAGGAACAACACCACCTCGAAGGAGAGACCAAACACAGAACAATTCAAAAGAAGTACGAGCAGTAGCTTTATATTAACTTAAGCACTAGCGGGGCAACAGCATTTTTCTTTTTACTGCATTATGTAACAAGATTATTTCTAACAAAGGTACCATAACCAGGGGTGAACCACCTATCAGAGCAGTCAGCATCACTTAAACTGGTAATAGACGGGGGAATTAAAAGGTCTGTACAATGGTCTACGCCTAGGAGCTCCTTTCAAATAATGCAAGATATGACAAACAACAAAATGAAGAGTAGGAGAAGGTACCTAAAACTCCCCTCACAACTAAAGATGAGATTGGTAGACAAATTCTGGTCCAATGAGAAAAAGGATGATTAAAAAAGTGTAACATCAGCATTCACAAAGTAAGGCCGAGACTCAGGACTATAACACCAATAGCCCTTTTGAGTACGAGAGTATCCAAGGAAAACATGCTTGTGAGACCAAGGGGAAAGTTTATCTTTTTTTTGATAGGTAATAAGACTTTTATTAAAAAATTGAACATCATGTTCACGATGGTGAACACTTTGAACAATGAAACAAATACAAGAAGATCAAGAGCTAAAAGAAATAGAAACTAAAAAATCAGCTACAGCAGTACAATTCGTACACCCCCAAATACGAGCCCAAAGAAACAAAGTACGAAAAAGTAAACATTTTATGTGTTCCAAAGTTCTCGCCTTGTCTTCAAAAATGCGAGCATTACGTTCCTGCCAAACTAACCACATTAAACATGCCGGGACCATGTTCCAAATGATTGAAAGGTGCTTTCCAAACCAGTTTCTCCAAATAAAGAAAAAAGATTTCACTGACCTTGGCATGACCCATTGGATCCCAAACACTGCGAAAACTTCACACCATAAGGCATGAGAGAACTTACAATGAAGAAGAAGGTGGTCCACTGATTCCCCATCACAACAACACAAGCAACACCGATTAACCAAAAACTGACCTTTCTTAATAAGGTTGTCAATGGTGAGTATCCCATCATTAGCTGATGTCCATAAGAAAAAAGACACCCGTTTAGGCACCTTAGTACGCCATATACACTCCCAAGGAAAGGCATCAGTAGGAGGACTAGATAATAGCTTATAAAAAGAGCGCACATCAAAAACACCAGATGTAGTCAATCTCCAAACCAACTGATCATCCCCCTCACCCCTCGGCATAGAGGAATAAATAAACTCAAAGAATGAGTAGACAGTGGTTGCTTGCCAATCCTGAGGACCATGACGAAACAATAAATTCCAGCTCCTACCTCCTTCTGAATTTGTTACAACTACGTCAGAGACACATGCTTCTTTAGAAACAGAGCAATCATACATGGAAGGGAAGAGTTCCTTCAAAGGAGTAGGCCCACACCATGGGTCATGCCAAAAACTAACACGGCTACCCTCCCCCACATTAAACAAAATCTGGCTAAAGAACTTCTCTGATCCTTCTTTAATACTCCTCCATATCCCACACCCGTGAGCACCTCTTACCCCTCTAGTGCACCAGCCTCCTCTTGCCTCTCCATATTTGTCTGCTATAACCTGACGCCATAATCTATGATTTTCTTTCCCAAACCGCCACAACCACTTCCCAAGCAAAGCCTTGTTAAATAGCCCAACACTCCGGATTCCCAAACCGCCACATTCAACTGGCAAGCATACCTTATCCCAAGCAACTAAAGGATATTTAAAAACATCCTCTGAGGCCCCCCAAAGGAAATTCCTCTGAATTCTTTCAATTCTTGCAGCCACAGCCTGAGGGATGGTAAACAACGATAAAAAGTAGGTGGGAAGACTCGATAGGGTACTTTTTAACAAAATAAGCCTACCTCCTTTGGACAAATATAGTCTTTTCCATCCAGCCAACCTTTTCTCCATCTTTTCAATAATAGGATTCCAAATTGATGAATCCTTGTAGTGTGCCTCAATAGGCATGCCCAAATATCTCATAGGCAGAGTGCCCACCTTGCAGCAAAGGATACGAGCCAAACCATTCAAATCCCCAACATCGCCAACAGGAACAATCTCACTCTTGCCTACATTAACTTTCAGGCCTGTAATAGCTTCAAAGAAGATCAACACCATCCGCACGTATAATAACTGTTCCCTAGAAGCATCACAAAACAATACAGTATCATCAGCAAAAAGAAGGTGAGAAATATGGATACCCCCATGTCTATGTGATCCCGCTTTAAATCCACAAAGAAAACCACCATTTTCTGTCCTCTTCAACAGTCTACTCAACACTTCCATAATCATAAGAAATAAAAGTGGAGACAGAGGATCCCCTTGGCGAAGACCACGAGAACTACCAAAAAAACCTGCAGGAGATCCATTAACCAGAACAGAGAATTTAACTGTAGAGATGCACGTCTTAATCCACCTACTCCACCTTGCCCCAAAGCCCATCCTTTCCATAAGGTAAAATAGTGCATTCCAGTTCACATGATCATAAGCCTTCTCAATGTCCAGCTTTATTATAACACCAGGAATACCACTCTTCAACCTGCTATCTAAGCATTCATTAGCAATAAGAACCGAATCAAGAATTTGTCTCCCTCCCACAAAAGAATTTTGAGAGTCAGATATCAATTTATCCAAAACTTCTCGAAGCCTATGAGCCAACACCCTAGCCAACAGTTTATAAAGGCTGCCCACAAGACTAATGGGGCGAAAGTCTTTGATATTAACTGCATTAGTCTTCTTGGGAATCAAACACAGAAATGTGGCATTCAGAGATTTCTCAAAAACACTCTGACTGTGAAAATCTTTGAAGAAGGCCAATATATCCCCTTCTAAAACACTCCAGCATTTCTGAAAGAATGCCATAGTAAACCCATCTGGCCCAGGGGCCTTATCGCCTTCTGCCTCCTTGAGGGCCTCAATAATCTCCTCCTTCTCGAACTCTCTCTCCAACATAGACCTCTCAGATTCGTCTAGACAAGCAAACTCTAACCCATCAATAGTAGGTCTCCAAGTTTCCGGTTCCTGATATAATCTCCTGTAAAAATCCACCACCTGATCCGTAACATCTAACTCCTCCTCAAAGAGAAAGCCATCCACCTCCACACCCCTAATCTGATTGGTACGCCTATGGGAATTCGCAATTCTATGAAAGAATCTTGTGTTGTTATCACCTTCTTTGATAAAAAGAGCCTTTGACTTCTGCCTCCAAGAAATCTCTTCCAAGGAAGCCAGAAAATCTATATCAGATTTAACCACCAACCTTCTAGCCCTATCCTCTTGAGTCAGCAACTGCACCTCTTCTCTCAAGTCAAGGTCTAAGAGCTCGGTCAAAAGACTCTTTTTCCTAAAAGCTACATCTCCAAAAACATGCTTGTTCCAATGCTTCAAATCCCTTTTAAGGGCTTTCAATTTACAAACTAGAACGTAACTTGGAGGTCCCACAAAATGATAACCATTCCACCAATGACGAACCTTATCCACAAAACCCTCCACCTTTAACCACATATTTTCAAATCTAAAAGGGCTCTTTCCCCTTGACAAACCACCTGCCTCCACTAACAAAGGACAATGATCCGACACCACCCTAGGGAGAGTTCTTTGAGTCACATCTAAGAAATGCTCTTCCCAATCTACTGTCATCAAAACTCTATCTAGTCTGGACATAGAAGGACTATCAGAGTCTCGAAACCAAGTATATTCACCTCCTACCAAAGGCAAATCAATCAGCGAATGTTTAGCAATGAAATCCGAGAATTTAAACATAGCTGGACTAAAAGAGTTACAGCCAAGTCTCTCAGCCGGATAACGGATAACATTGAAATCTCCCAACAAGCACCAAGCCCCAGCCCACCGTGATCTCACTAAGTCTAATTCTGCCCACATAGCATCTCTAAGACTTCCATTAGTTGGTCCATACACCCCTGAATAAATCCATTCAAAGCCATCTGCCACACCCTTCAACACAACAGAAATTGAAAAACTTCCAACCACTGAATCTACTCTCTCAAAAACCCGTTTGTCCCACATCAAAATGACACCCCCAGCTGTATGTATGGCGTCTAAAGCCCCCCAATCTACAAAAGGGCTACCCCAGAGACTTTTAACCATGCTGGAGCTGGTGCTGTCTAGTTTAGATTCTTGAACACATACGATATCACACTTCCATTCCCGTAAAAGGTTCTTCACAACATCTCTCTTATGAGGATTATTCAAACCCCTCACATTCCATGACAACATTTTTAAATTCATTTACCAACAGACGAACCCGAACTAGAGGATTTCAAACTGCCTCTAGAACTTCTACCAGAATGTCCATCGTAATTAATAGATGAAAACAAATTTCTTAACTCCCTCAACCCCTTTTGGTTTGAATTGCTTACCCGACGAGTAGTAACAGCAGTTGCTTGCTGCTCCCAAACCCTCTCAAGTTTTTGAAAAAAATCAATACACTGTCTCTCACAGCAATCAATTGGGAAACCCACATAAGTACTAAAATCTCTAATCTTCCTACTCACCCATTCTGATGGCTCCATAACCTCTTCCACTGAAACCCCATCCGAACCATCTTCCATAGAGACGAGATTAAAAGAACCATTTGGGTCCCACAGAGCCAGAGGTGTAATGACCTCAGGGTTAACAGCCTCCTCACCCTTACCCGAAAGCAAAGTAGCATCCCAAATCAGTCTAGGAACCTCAGAGTCACCCAAACCACGACCCACCTCAGAAAAAGGAAAATACAAGTCCGAACCCCCCCCTCACTTGGCTCTGAACCAGAACTGGGCACCCAGAAGTATCAACGGTTGTCGAACCAGCTCCATTAACTGTATCGGCAACCAAACACCCAGCCCCATGGTCCACGATTTGATCAGCGACAACAGGAGAGTGTGCTGGTTCTCTAACGACACTCAAACCTACCTCCACATCAGTGCCGTGATCCTTTGAACTCGAAACATGTTCGTCGGGCTTCATATCAGTCACAAAAAGGCCACCGAGTCTCGCACCGGAGCTCTGGAACTCCCTGGACTCTTCCTTGTGAGTCGGTCCCTCATCGGAGTTCATATCGGCAACAGGGGAGCCACCCAGTCCCTCGCCGGAGCTTGGAATCTCCCCTTCTTCGTCCTCGTGAAGTCCCGATCCTTCCCCAGTCACCCACTCCGAAAATTGCAAGTCATCGGACCCATCTCCTATATTTGAGATGTCCAAAGAGGGCTGGCCCGACCCATTCTCACGACTGGGCTGGTGGGCTTGATCAGGTCTGCTTATAGTGGGCTGAAACTTACCCCAAGAAACAGTCCGCTTACCCTCACCCATTAAGTCAATAGTTATTTTTAAACAAAAGTGGGCCTGGGTCCATTTTAAATGACTTAAACGGACAGGCCTACCAGCTGTTGACACACTAGCAGATCTTACCTTTTTGGAAATATCATCAAATCCCCCCAAAGACTCAAACTGATTACGCTGACCAGTTATATTTGGAAGATATTTCACAAAACGTAAATTACTCCCTTTATTTTCGTGGCCATTTAATTTTTTCCAAACTTGGGGATTTTGCATGTCACCTGCTTTTTCAAACTCTCCGCCTCCGGCCACCACCTTCTCCACCGGTCCAGCATTCGACTTCCCCAAAAAATAGTCACGTAATCTTCTTCCAAACAAAGTCCAACCACCTATCTTAGTCCCCTCTGGAACACGTAGGCAACCCCTTCTTGCACCATTGTGGTATTCAGAGATTTCCACAAATAAGCCGCCCTTGTTAAATCTACTGGCAAACTCCAAAAGCTTAGAATTCTCACGTAAACGTTTGAAAAAGGGTTGTTTTCGAAAGTTCCACTGATCTAGATCTGCTAAACAAGCAATAATCCAATTCAAACCCAAACGACCCACCCTAATGGAGCCATGGAACTTACCCCGTCGTTCATGAATAGCATAGGAATCTATCCTACCACCATCAAAAGCTAAAGAAAAAACCTTTGAATCAATATGAAAGACAGCTGAAAACCTCTCTAACCCCCCTGACTGTGGTTTAGGCTTGGGTTGTTGAGGTTTAGGTGGCTGTGTAACAAGTGAAACGTTAGGTGGCTGTGTGGGAGTACTGGTGAGCTTGGGTTGTAAGTTTGAGTGAGGGGAAGCTATGGGTACAGGTATCAAGGGGGGTGGTGGTGGTCCTTGGCCAAAGGTCGGCCAAAAAAATTGTGGTGGTGTGAAAAAAGGTAAAGGGGGGTGATATGGATTGTAGGGATGGCATGTTGGTAGGGATAGTGGTGGTAGTGAAGGTGTATATGGATGTCTGTGTTGGGCAGGCTGTGGTGGAGGGGGATGTGGATATGGTGGTGGTGGTATAAGGGTGGGGCAAGGTGGTAGAGAGGTCATGGGTACACCAACAAAAAATGCTTCACTCTATTTCAATCAAAGAGATGACATGCTGTGAGAACAAGATCACCCCATACATATTGAACAACAAGGAACAGGCAATGTCTAATAAACGAAGATGCTTTTTTTTTTTTTAACAACTCCAATTTGATGAGAGTTGTGTGCACAACTGGTTTGATGAACAATACCACAATCAACACAAAAAGAGTTAATAAAAGATTGTGTATATTCTAAGGCATTATCAAAGCAAAGAATCTTAATGCGCTTATTAAATTTTTTGATAAGTAAGAAAAAGTTATATTAAATGAAAGTACTACTTCATTAAAAAAAAATGAAGCAGCCTAAAAAATATGTACAGGAAAAAAACAAAAAAGAGATTATATACAAGAAAATAAAGAATCTATGAACAATGGAATGGAATCACTAGAAGTGAGTCCCCAAGCATGAGAACAGTCAAACAAAGTCCCAGCAAACAATTCTTTGAGCTGCACCTCTGAACATTCCAAATCCTTAATGTGCTTATTAAATTGAACAAGGATATCATATTAGAATTTATAAACAATAAAAGGCAGCTTAGATCTTTCCTTAATAAAAAATAACCATGTCATATGAGAATAATCATCAAGAAATATAATAAAATAAAGGAATCCATTCAAAATGGTAGTGAGGAAAGGACTCCATATGCTAGTGCAAAATGCAAACTACAAAAAATGACTCAAACTGATGACTATAACTACCACTCAAAAAGGAACTAAAACGATGTTTTCCTAAGTGAGATGCTTCACATTCAAGACTAGACACGTGACTCATTAAAGGAATCACAAACTTTAGTTTGGTCGCCTAGATGAAAATTTCCATTGGAAAGGAGACACGGTAGCACTCAAAGCTGAAAGAGTAAGGGAGAACAAGCCATCAGAATCCAGATACTAAAGGCTATCCTTCTCATGCCCCGAACCAATCATCTCCCCAGTCTTGAGGTACTGAAAGGCACAGGAAGTAGGATCAACGGTTATAGACCAGTGTAAGGCTTTCATCAATTGACTAACAAAAGCAAATCGAAGAAAATTCAGGGGCATAGAGACTAAATGGTAGAGATAATGTCTTGCAGAATGAAGAACACCTTTCCCAAGGACAGGTCGAGATGAACCATTAGTTAAACCAATATTGTGTTTAACAGGATGAAAAAGAAGAAGTAGAAGAGACAGACAATATACCATATAGACGTTTGTTCGTGCTGGAGTCAATAACCCACAGTGGAGAAGATTGGGCTGCATTATTTGAAACATCTAATGTAACACTGTAAGAAAGGAGAGCAGTACTCAATTTCTGAATGAATTTGCTGAGTTGAGAAGTGAGTGCATCTTGATACCAGTGCTAGGAGCCGTATGCCCAACTAGAACAGAAGTAAACTGTGATTGTTTAATACCATCTATAACCTGATGCACGTACTCTGTCTTGTTGTATTTCACCCAACAATAAGGTTTAGTACGATTCATACCACCAAATGATCACTTCTTGTCACCACATCCACCATACGACCATTACCACTAAAAGCTACTACAACCTCCAATGCTAGAAACTAAAGCAAAAGACTCTAAGGTTGTCTCAATAGAGCCTTGGCCTAAGCATGAGCACAATAATGAGAATTAACATTGGCAGCTGAAGTGAGGGTTTCACTAGAAAGAATCTGATCTTTAAAACCATGTAGATCAGAATCTAAGCTAGACAGTAATGTAGTAATCACAAATTCCTCTCAATATCGCTTATGTTGCTTCAAATCAATTGTAAGGGGTCGATATTGCAATAAATGATGCCATAAATTATTAAGGGTATTGTAACACACACACACACACACACACACAAAATGTGTAGAAGAGTCCTAGAATTGGAAAAGTCACAAAATTTGACTGTCGTCACAATATGGGGTTACTTAGGTTGCGTTTGGCATTGGCTTAAAAACACACGCACACACACACAAAATGTGTAGAAGAGTCCTAGAATTGGAAAAGTCACAAAATTTGACTGTCGTCACAATATGGGCTTACTTAGGTTGCGTTTGGCATTGGCTTAAAAAGTCAGCTTTTTTTTACTATTTAACTTATTTTTGCTACTATTCATAAGTTCAATTGTACTATTTTAGATACTTTTTAGCTTTATTTACAGTACTTTCAGCAAAAAATTTTCAATTTTAGCTAAATGTTTTCAATTTCAGCTAAATTAGTTGTTCTCAAATGGACTCTTACTATGCCAAAATCATCCCATAACAATAGAATCTTCACTCATCCAATCATAAGCCTACATTGGGAAGGATCATTTATCAAATATTTCAATTTTGTTTTACACATAGAAAGTTGTTCAATGCGTGTGTCCAAACTAAATAATTTAAACCATTTAATTTATTTAAGGTAATTGATTTAGGCATGTCATCATCATTAAGCAAGGCTTTTCTTTCGTCAAACATCAACAGACTCCTTTTAAACCATATCAAATACAACTAAACAAGAAGGCAACCCGACAAACCAAAAACATAATAAACCAGCCAGACTCAACCCCAAGCAAGAGAAAAGGTTCGTGCACTTTTTGTTTCAATTATGTGCTTCATTAAGTAATAAAACTTCAATTAATAAAATAAATAACTTGTATACGCATACATAATGCTGCCAATCAAAAGCATATTTACTACTTTACATTTGATTATTCATCATTGAGACAGCATGTATTATTATTTGTAGTTGACTGCTATACCTACAAAGATAGTATTGGAAATGAGCCTAGTAGGTGGGTTAAATAGGTTTTGTCTGAAGAACGTTATTGAACAAGTTCTTATTGAGAGCTCAACTAGCTTGAATTTTCAAGACATAAACATCTAGGCAAGTAGAAATTTTTTCAGGATTGGATTGTTTAGCTTTTGAGCCAAAGCAACAGGTTATTTGAACGGTTCCTTTTTCCAAGCCAATGTCAAGTAGCTTGATTTACCTTTTGAGCCAAGCAGTAGATTTACCCTATTAATATATATATATATATATATATATCCAGTTCCAAAAAAATCTGTCAGATTAGTAGAGATCAAGTAGGATTTCTTATTTTCCACAAAAAGATATGTCTTTGTCAATTACATTGATGCTGTCTTTATATTTTAGATTGTCAGAGGCTTATTTTATAACAATTAATGCTATGGAAAAATCTTTCTCTACGAATATTAAGAAATTTAATAATTCTTTCAGAAATCTAATTATTAATATAATTATGTGAATCACATTGGGGTACCCACACAAACACATATAGTTAGTATATTTTGGGGTACTCTTATAAAAGTAAATCAAAATGACCGTCTTAATAAGGTCATAATGTGGGAAAAATTATGCAGGTTCATGTAGGTGTGGCAGGATGACATACCTTACTAATTATTATCTGAAAAATGATGCATCACTATCATCAATGGCTTAAAGATAAAAATAAAATGAAATAAATTAAACCAATATTTTTCATGCATAGCATGAAATGAAACCAGGGCAAAAAGACTAGAGGTGCAATATAAGAGGGTTTGTTTAAAGTTTGCCATAACCAGGACCACCACCAACGAGAGACATTTTAGTGAATGGATGAAGAGAATTCAGAAAAGATAAAGCTTTATTACTAACAGAATACATGACTAGAAAATGCACATAAGTGGATTTGTTTTTAAAGACTTCTGCTGTTTCTTATGGAAAACAAAATGGAGGAGCTAACAATTTTGATTCCTCCCATCTCAACATGACCGGATCAAATAATAAGAAATTAAGTTCAATCCAACCAATCATTATCTTCTACGCTTCTTACGAATTTAAGCCAATCGACATTTTTTTGAAAATCCAACCAAGATGAAATTTAAGATTTTGCTTCTACATAGCACGTTCATCAAACCTAAAATTGATTATTCAGACCTCTGCAGTGTACATCCAAATTATGAATGCATGAACCCAGAAAGAATAACAGCTAGAATTCGAAAGGTTTTTTCAAACTCAATCAAGCACAGTGAAAGAAAAACTACTCTAATTCTTGACCGTTTTGAAAGTTGAAACCTTCACTCTAAAGAGTAGCACAGTGTGAACAAAATTTCATTGCTTAAAGAAACAGTGAGCAAATAAATTCAAAGAAAAAAAAGCTCGAAACACAGCTTCAAGAAGATCGCCATAACCAATTAAGTTTCAATTGTAGAATTCAATCAAGCTCAATTAATAAATCTACTTATCCTAGATACCAGACTTGTCCAAACATGAATAGCACAATTATAATTCGAAGGTACGAGGATGAAGATTCAAACTTTTCCTACAACAATGGCATTGTCCAAAAAAAAAAACAAAAACACAAAAAAAAGCAATGCCAAACACAACAAAGTAGTACCATGAAAATGAAAGCAAGACAGAGAAACAAGAAATTTCGAGGTTGTTAAATAATTGCGAATCAAACGGTTAGAGATTTTTACCTGTTTGTACAGAGTACTGAGAGAGAGAGAGTTGGCGCGGCCTAGCTAAAGAGAGTCTGTGATTGTGAAGAGTTTTAACCCTAATCCGGAATAAGAGCAAAACGAACCAGCTGTTTGGTCACAGAGAGAGGAAAGCCTCAGTGTATTGTATTGTACTTGTGTCACGTGCGTTTCTGTTCACGCGCTACTGTGTAGATCTAGGGCTTCAAATGGAGTGGGCTGGTCGTGTAAAACAAGCCCACCTCAGGCACAACTTTTTAAGTGCCTCATCATTTCATTGTATGGGCTGAACATAGCTCAGATTAGCCCAACTCACCTGGGAAAATGAAAAACCAAAAAAGAAGAATAAAAAAGTGTATTCAAAAAGGAAAAAAATAATTACAAATTATACTATTTAAGTTTGGTTGACTATCATTATGATCTTACAAGTTTTATTTTTTGTCATTTTGGTATTGTAAGTTTTCATTTGCTGTCACCGTCCTTTAGACTTAGCAAATGGGTTGGGTGGAGTTGAATTAATTGGATTTAGGTCCTAATAAATGGGTTGTAAGCACATTGGATCGGGTTATGGGTTGATATGTATTTTTTTGCATGTAAAAAATTAATAATAATAAATGAACAAAAAAAATACTAAATGTCAAAAATAACAAAATACTCAAAAATAAAAGTTAAATAAGACAGAGATTTTTAAGTTTACAAAATTCAAAGTTCACTCATGATATCATCATCATAAAAGTTAGGTGATTTGTAGTTAAGTGCTAAAAACAGTGGCAGAGTCAGGATTTCAATTTAGGGGGGGCAAGATTAAAAGAGAAAAGACTGAAAGTAAAATTATTCTAAAAAATAGCAATTCAATATTAATAACAAATAAATAAGCAATTATATGCTAATGTAATTGTCATTTGTCACACACAATCTAATACAAATGTAAACTTTAATTTATTTTTTATACTTAGTTTAATTTACTCAAATGCCCTTAATGTAAATAGTTAATTAATGATAATCAAATTGAAAAATTAACTTGAATGCGTACAGTTTAATCATCTAATTTGATGATTTCTTCAAAGAAATTGAAAAAATAAATCAATAAAAAAGTGTTAAGAATATAGCAATATGTCTACAAAGTTGTATACGTGTCTCATTGTTAGGAATGCTTTTAAAAAACTAAGTAAAATTCAATTTTCTTATTTAATTCTTCTAAGTAGTTAAAATTTTGGATTATAACAAAAATTCAAAATTTGAAATTGTGAAGAGAAAGATTGGTAGATGCTCTAAGGTTTTCTTTAACAATTAGTCTAGAGTCACCATTTTTTTTTCTTTTCACAATCTTTGAGCTGACAATTTGTAAATGTGGACAATAAAATAATGTTAATGATAAACCAAAATGAAAATAAATAACATCTCAAAAGTTGTGGAATTGGCCGAAATATTTTGTTTGTTAGCATTGCTTGCTTTTCAGTAGTGTACTTCTACTAACGTGTATAAAGGCATGGGAGAGTTTTTTAATTTTTTAAAAATTTGTGGGACTGGCACCTGCTATTCAATCTTGATTCTAGAGTCCATGACATACCATGAGGAGAATACTAGTTTTTTTTGCTTTTAAGAAGCTTTCTGTCAGTGGATGATGCAAACTACTTTCAACTATAATAAGAGTATATTATACATGATTTTTTTGGCGAGTTCAAGGGGGGCAACTGCCCCCTCTCGCCCCCCCCCCCCCCCCGCCCCCCCTTGGCTCCGCCCCCTAAAAATGACATATTTTTGGTTTTTAACAAATTTATTACATTAACACTAGTCCATAAATTTTATAAAATAAATGGCACAGTAAGTGCTCGTTACTCTAGTGGTATTCTCAGGTGATAGTGGTGCATTCCTTCCATTCTCGTCCTTTTAGATACAAACTTTTTTTCTATTGAAAACAGTAAAAGATATGTTAGTTCATTTGCAGCAAAAAGTCTGACAATAGCAAGGATCTTATGAGTTTCATTGTAGAAATTTAGGGTTTAGACCAATGTTTTGAGCTTTTTATCACACCAAAGGATATAGAAATGCTGTTTCAGTCTAAAAGCTACTTTGATACTCTGAAAATTTATATTGTAAGCTTATTTTCCCTGATCATGTTGCCCATGGATCCGTGCTCTAATTAGAAATAAAACTTTTCAGTGGTTGTTATTTGATTAAATGTAGTCATTACATTTGGATGATTGACATCGTGTTACTTTTACTTGATTTAGCATTTGGAGTAATTTGCTAGCTCATATTATATATATATATATATATATATATATATATATATATATTCAAATAAATAGGGGTTAGGTCATGGGTCAACCCATTTTTATTTCAAATAAAAAAATCTTAGGTTTAAGTCAAGTTAACGCGTCCTGATCCAATTTTTCCAGGTTTTACTCCTTCCTCATTTTGTGAAAATAGTTATCATTAAGAAGGACTAATAGTGATAGCAAATGTATCAAATCCCCCCTCCCCCCAATCCAAATGGTAGACGTAAAAAAAAAAAAAAGTAACATCAAATAAACGCAATTTACCAAAATGGCAATAGACCAAATTTAAAATGTGTAATTTGTATTTTATTTTAAAATATAAAACTAATGATTTTTTCATATTAGTAGGGCTATAAATGAAGCTTGACTCGGGAAAAAACTTGTTTATGCTTATTAATTTAGAAAACAAGTCAAGCTCAAGCCTTAAGTTTAAACTTGATTATTAAACAAATCAAGGTCAAAAATAATAATGTGTTCATGAACATGGGGGCTCGACTTAACTATATATAATATTATATTTTTATATGTATACTTTTCTAAAAATATACTCATATAACTTGATAGTAGATTGTATAAATTTATAAATAAGTTCATATAATATTAAGTTATTATTTGTAGTAAAAATTCATAGAATTGTGAAGAGGTAAAACATCTTAGTCATGGTTTCACAATATATAAGGAAAAAATGAGCCAAACTTGAATATAAAATCTTGTTTGGTGATGAGCTCGAGCTTAGCTCGCGTTCGAAAAAAAAAATTAAATGAATAAACTTAAATTTTAAATACTCGGCTCATTTAGAGCCTATTACAAGATCAAAATGACAAAAAAAAAACCTAGAAGACCAAAATAACAATTGACCAAACTTAGTTGATGTAATTTATTTTTCTCAAAAAAAAAAAATGATGTAATTTATATTTTTGACCCAAAAAAAAAAAAAAAAAAAAAGTTAGTGCACACTTTCTACTAAATCTCGATTTTTTTTTTGATATGCAAATCTAAATCTGGTATTTCCATATTAGAGATAGGATTCACAGCTTTTCTACTGAAAATCTCGATTTCAATATGCGAATCTAAAATTTGGTGATTCGATCGATTTGCATATCAGATAGGGATTCTCTTTCTTATTTTACATCTCCATCTAGCTTGTGGGTCTATAATAATATAATAATATACATTCTACCTGCACGTGAAATTGAAACAGAAGTGGTCAAACGACCTGGGGAAAGCCGAAGGGGCAAGACTAGACTTCGGGGAGAAGAGGACTAGTCCAAAGTTTTGCCGACAGAAATGCTAAAAATGTTGTATGCCACTTTAGGTGCGTTTGAAATGAAAAATTGTTTGGCGCTGAGAGAAGACGAATACGTGAAATATTGAAATAATGTTTTGCCTTACCAATTGTGGCCCAGGCTGATTGTATTTATCTATAATAATTGATGTGTTTACACCGTACCATACATTTGACATTTGAAAGTTGTTGACATACAATTACAATTACAAACAACTTTATCACCTGAAGTCTAAGGTAAAACTTCTTTTGTAAGATTCTTGTACGTTTGGCTTCATCTTCTTTTGGAGAAGTTGTAGCTTCTTAATCTTCCTTCTATAAGGACTTAATGTAAACGATTATACTACCATTTGAATGAGTAAAATTCTACCTTTTAGTTTCAAGAAGTAATTGTTGGAACTCCGACCCTAAATACTAACATCATCATATCAACTAAAAACCGAAAAGAAAGACCTTTATTTTTAGTCAAAAGCGACAAAAACTTATAAAGACCATAAATTTTAATTTTGCATTTTATTTTGAAAAAATCTTAGGTCTAAACCGGTTGAGCTATTTTGCTCTAATCCACTGTTGTTAAATAAAAAAATTAGATCAAAAATGCAAAAATAGTTCTTGAGATTTGGGTTAGTTGCAAACTAATCTTTGTGCTATCAATTTTGTATTATTTACCTTTTACATTTTCTAGCCAAATTAGAACAAAATTGATCATTTTTTTTTTTTGAAAAAAAATTTTGATCATCTTGACACGTAGAAATATTAGTATTAAGAAAATTCAAGCTCTCTATGATCAGCAAACCAGTGCAACAAATTTCCATTTGACCTATCCTCTTCAGAATACTATAACTCAACTCCATCGCCATGTGACTGAAGTTAATTTTTTACTGATAGCTTAGTCCAAAGCTCTGCAAAATAAAACACAGATCTTTATTCAGGTACTTTATAGAATTATACATAAATTCATCTGGCATAGCTATGAACATTGTACTCTATTATTTTATTCTATATAGGGATGTTGAAAATGAGTTAATTTATAGGCTTATAAGATCTACTTGCGATTAGTGGAAATCAGAACCTATTGATTTACATATATATTATAGTCATTATTGTCATGGTGGGAGTTTCCAATTAAAGAGCAGAAATTAGAATGCAAGTCACTAGACCTCCATTAACAAACTGGAACTCCCACACATTTTCATTTACCAACTCACTTTATCCTAATAAATAGCACCAATATAAGAAATTTGAAAAATTATGTGATAATTAATGATAAAATGCAACAACAAATAAAAATAAAAACTGACTTCTTTTTTTTCAATGTAGAAAGTAAAATAGAGAGGATGAGGACCTAATCCCCTTGCACGAGGATGTTCCCACCAACCCATGGGTAGAATTCGGATTGACAAATTTTTCAATCAATCAAAATATATTATAATCTGATACAACTTACATTATTACCAGTTGGATAAAATTTAGTTGCAAATTTTCTAGAAAATTAAAGATCAATAGCTATGTCATCAAAAAATTATGCATAAAATATAAACTTATAGATTATATAGTAAATAATATCCGATTGACACAAAATTTAACATGTGTATTCAATCAGATTTTCAAAATATGTAATAATGTTTATTTTATTGAATAAAGTTGTAGTCTTATGATACAACTAATTTTGTAACTAAATTTTATAAATGAGTTAATTTAGTTATTTATAGATTTGAGACTTTGTATCCCAAAACCCCAACCATACTCCTCTGGACCTTGGATGCACCGGCCTATGAAACATGGTGATAGCAATGATATGCATTAAATTTTATTTTGGCACCTACGCGGTTAAGGCCTGAAATGTCAACCGAAAGTAAAAGAGGCTATGGAAACTCAGACCGACCACAACTATCGCAGCTTCGAAGCACATACGTGGTGCATTCCCAGAGTCTACGAGCTAGCTAGCACCGTTTACATTTTTACATTTCTGGACCAATCAAATTGCTACGCTTGTGCTCCACTCATAATTAAGCCCTCTCTTTACCAAACATGCTTGGAATTTGAAACACAAAAATTAATAACGGCTTTCTCAGTTGACAAGCTTTAAAAAAAAAAAATGGCGGCTGTGATATGTCACGTATCTTGTTGTGTAAGAAGCGTACGAAGCGCGCGCATTTTGACAGCATGTAAATCACAACACGTGTGCTGTAATGATTGATTTGGAAGTGCGTATACAGGGAGCAAGTTCCATCCAACTTTATCTTTTTTGGGGCCAATTAGATAGCACTACCTTTTTGTCTAATTTTTTTAGGAAAATGCATCTTTTTTTTTATATTATAAATTATTAATATAATAAATAATTATTTATAAATAAATAAGTGAGAATCAATAAAAATTTACCACATTAATAATTTGTAAGAATATTATAAAAAAATTTGTGTTTGTAATATTACTCTTTTTTAATAACAGAAGTGTGCACATTTTAGTAATATTTAACTAGGTTGGGTCTACTTTCTGTGTTTTATACATGGGGGAAAACACAAAGCATGATATATGTCCTATGATCGTGTGTGAGTCTAATGTTGTTAGGGATATTATAAATTTATTTTAAAAATTATATATTTATTTATTAAATTTCTAAAATTTATTAATCAAATTCATTACTTATTTAGTGAAATTCATAATACTTTTAACATTTTTCTTACTCAATTGGATCAGTTGAGGTGTGCACATTTTTTTTTAAAATAAAAAAGTGTTAGCCATCATTATAATATGGATTTTGTTAACAGATGCCCTAAGAATATTCGTCTAGGAAATACTTTTATAGCATTTTTATGGGAAAGGGAAAGAGAAAATAAATTTTTTGACATTTTTTTTTTAATATTTCATATAAAAGTGGTATCAAAACTTTTCTAAAATAATTTATTAACAAACGTCCTAAAAGTACATGTTAAACAAAGCCTTATAATGTCAGCCTTCTCTACTTATTGCCACTTTCCTTACTTGTATAATTAATTTTGTCAAATCCCAAGTAGCCCAATTAACTATTATAGGAAAGAAAATGAACCTATGGGCTAGATGTATTTTCGAGTGTGAATATGTGAAACGCATGCCATTTATTGTGTACCTATCAAAAAGAGACATCCATGTTCAAATCCCCTTCTTCCAACTATTAAATTATAATTTAAAAAAACATTATATGTGTTGTGGGGCCAGAATAAGTCAGCAACCCCGGCCCACTCCAAGCCAGGCCCAGAGGCCCATGCCGAGGACGCCTCCATGATCCGAGGTCCGAGGACCAAAGCCTAGAGCCCCAGGACCCAAGGAGCATTGCCGAGGATAGTTACATCCTCGGTAGTCCGAGGACAGAAAGTAGGCATACGTCACACCTTTAAGGGGAGTCTCCCCAAGCATCCAAGGAGCAAATAACAAGAACCAATCACCGGACATTGAAGCATGGCGGAGAAGCAAGTCCCAGGCGAACTGTCACCTCCACATTAAATGCCCTCAACTAACGCTCTGGCCGCATTAATGAGGACAGGACCTCTGAACAGTGCCGTCTTGAGCGCTGCAACCCACTGGAGGTATGGGAATGCGGCTGATGGGACAGGCACTCGAGTAGAAACCGGATTGATCAACAAATGTAGGGCTAGGATCAACTGAGTGAGGAGTATATAATGTAAAAATCCCTCTTGTGAAGGGGACGGATGAAAAACCAGAGAAAAAGGAATACTGTAGCAAAGCATTTCCTCTCAACTCTTGTAACCCTTCTGAAAAGAGATAACAGTAGTTTCCAGCTCCATAAGGCACGTCCGAGGAGCCTCAATGTGTGTTTAAACCCTCGTTCTAGTTATTAGCAACCACGTACAACCATGCATGGCCGTTGCCTTCTTTACTGAGGCCTAGCTCTTGAGCCCATACTCTACAAATTTATTGAAGGGTTAGTTGGGCTTGGGCCCACTCTCTCAATCCTTAGAGAGCGCTCGAATCCACCCCCTACAATTGGCGCCGTCTGTGGGAAGAGCTTGTGCGTTGGTAAGGACAACAGTCGAACATGGTAGGATCAGGCCCTCACCAAGGAACTCCCAATCGACCTGAACCGGCGAAGTCACGGCATCAGGGCAAGTATGGCGACCCCGGGGGTGGTCAGAATGACAACAGGAGGTTTCGAGAAGGAAGCGTGCATACTTCAACGGCGAGCGAAAGCCGAGCGGACGGGCACATTCCCCAGAAGCGCGACGGTGGCCAGGCCACGCGTTCACAAGAGGCCCACAGCCACGCTTCCCGGAGAAGGGACGACAAGGTGGCCATGCAACGTGAGATAGACGATCTAAAGAGGAAGCTGCGCCGTGCGCAACGAAGACGGTCCGAACCTAGCCCTGACCTGCCCTCCGACGATGAAAGCGATGATGAATACCGGCAAAGGTCAAAGACGCCCCCCAGCGAGACTTTCTCCCACGAGGAGGAGCGCTACCAGAGGCGTAGGCGTGCCAACCCGACCCCAAGGGACTTGGGAGGCGATGCCATGAGCAGAGCGCTGGACCGGCTCTCCAGGTCACCCTTCACGCGTCGTATAGAGGACGCGGAGCTTCCTCGGCGGTTCCAGCAGCCAACTTTCATTGCCTACAACGGCAAAACGGACCCTGTGGAGCACGTGAGCCAGTTCAACCAAAGGATGGCTGTCCACTCCAAGAACGAGGCGCTGATGTGCAAAGTCTTCCCATCCAGCTTAGGACCTGTGGCAATGAGGTGGTTCAACGGTCTAAGGACGAATTCCATAGACTCGTACAGGCAGCTGACCCAGGCTTTCGGCTCCCGCTTCGTCACAAACAGCAGGCCTCCTCGGCCCATGAGCGCGCTGCTGTCCCTGTCCATGCGCAACGGGGAGACCTTCAAGGCTTACTCGGACAAGTATTGGGAGATCTACAATGAGCTGGACGGCAAGTACGATGCTGTTGCCATCAACACGTTCCAGAATGGATTACCTATGGGGCACGGCCTGAGGACGTCCCTAACCGGCAGGCCGGCCACCAGCGTGCGGCAGCTGATGGACCGGATCGACAAGTACAAGCGGGTGGAGGAAGATATGCTGCAAGGCAAGGGCAAAGAGAAGGCTACCCCCCAGGAGAGAAGGGATTTCAGGTCGGACCGTTATGACAATGCCCGTCCGAGGAGGGATTTCGGTGGGCATTCCGGAGCGACCCATGCACAGACGGTAGGCGCTGTGTTCCGAGAACCCGTGCACAGGGTGCTGGAGAAGATAAAGGACGAACCGTACTTCAGGTGGCCGAACAAGATGGCTGGGGAACCTGGAAGGCGCAACCAGAGTCGCTACTGCCAGTACCACCAGGATCATGGACACACTACGGAGGACTGCAGGGATCTTTGGAACCACCTGGACCAGCTAGTCCAGGAGGGGAGGCTGAAGCACCTCCTCCACCATTCCAGCAGTCAGCAAAGCCGGACCTACCAAGAGCCTCGGAGGGACGCCGCCATGGGGCAACCCACCGGGACGATCAATATAATCCTGGCTGCGCCAGGAAGGACGGGCACACCCCCTCTACGAGTGTTGTCTGTGGCCCAACTGCCCACCGAGGACCCCCAGACGTGGCCAAAGAAGTCCAGGAGGAATCCTCCCCCAGCCCTGAGTTTCTCGGAAGAGGACAAGATTGGGACTATCCAACCACATGAGGACGCCCTAATCGTCACCCTCAGAATAGGAGGCTACGACGTAAAAAGGGTGATGGTGGACGGTGGCAGCGCAGCCGAGGTCATGTGTCCAGACCTCTAAAAGGGGCTGGGGCTAAAGTAGGAAGACCTCACACCTTATAGCTCCCCCCTAATGAGCTTCGATGGGAAGCTCGTCATCCCAAAGGGCATGATCAGACTGCCCGTACAGACAGGCCCAGTGGTGGTGGAGGCGAACTTCGTAGTGGTGGACACATACTCTCCCTACACAGCCATCGTAGGGAGGCCCTGACTACACGCCCTGGATGGCGTAGCCTCCACCTTGCACCAGAAGGTGAAATTCCTGTCAGGGGACCAGGTTCTGGAGATCCGAGGTTGCCAATCCACGGCTAGGCATTGTACAGTGGCTGCCATATCCCGTCGGATCGATGAACAGTCCTCGGGCCCATCCGAGGAAAATTCATAGCAATCAAAGACCCAGGTGGCACCTCCAGATGCACCTGCCGAGGATGCTAAATGCGAAAACCTGGAGAAGGTGATAATTGGCGATGATCCAGAGAAGTTTTTCCAGGTCGGGGTCCAGCTGCCTCCACGGGAGAAGGAGGAGTTACTTGAATTCCTCAAGAGGAACCTTGACGTGTTCGCATGGGATCCCTGCGACGCCCCTGGGATTGATCCATCCTTCATCTGTCACCACCTCAACGTCAACCCATATGCGATCCCCAAGCAACAGCCACCTCGGCGCCCATCGAAAGAGCACGCTGACGCGATCAGGGTAGAGGTCGATAAGCTTAAGCACGCGGGGGCTATCAAGGAGATCTTCTACCCCACATGGTTGGCCAACACTGTGGTGGTCAAGAAGAAAAGTGGGAAGTGGAGGGTTTGTGTAGACTTCACAGACCTGAACAGAGCATGCCCAAAAGACCCCTTCCCAATGCCACGAATAGACCAGCTAGTAGACGCGACCGCAGGCCATCCTCGGATGAGCTTCCTGGATGCTTTTCAGGGTTATCATCAAATTCCCCTAGCCTTGGAGGACCGAGAGAAGACGGCATTTGTGACACCCGTTGGGAACTACCACTACAAGGTCATACCGTTTGGCCTGAAAAACGCCGGATCCACCTACCAGAGGATGATGACGAGAATGTTCGAGCCGATGTTGGGCAAGAGCGTCGAAGTCTATGTTGACGATATGGTGGTGAAAAGCAAGTTGGTGTCCGAGCACCTGGAAGACCTCGGCCGCACATTTGGCGTCCTGAGGGAGCACAAGCTCCGCCTTAACGCCTCAAAATGCTCATTTGGCGTAAGCTCTGGCAAGTTCCTGGGGTATATGATCACCCACCGCGGGATCGAGGTCAACCCCGACCAGATCAAGGCCATTCACAATATGAAGCCTCCGCAGAATCCCAAGGAGATCCAAAAGCTTACTGGGATGATCGCGGCGCTGAACCGGTTCATTTCCAGGTCGGCTGACAGGTGTAGGCCCTTTTATCTCCTGATCAATAAGTGGAAAGGGTTTGAGTGGTCTGAGGATTGTGTCAAGGCTTTCCAGCAACTCAAGGATTACCTCTCCCGACCGCCTATCATGTCCCATCCTGAGGTCAACGAGGTCCTATACGCGTACCTAGCTGTGGCGCCCCATGCGGTGAGCCTAGTACTGATACGGGAAGATAATGGCGTTCAAAGGCCAGTTTACTACGTCAGCAAGTCGCCCCATGCGGTGAGCCTAGTGAGATACCTACCCTTAGAGAAGGCCATCCTGGCTGTAGTCCACGCCACAAGAAAGCTCCCCCATTACTTCCAAGCTCACACCGTGGTTGTCCTAACCCAATTGCCTTTGAAGTCTGTGCTCCGGGCCGCTGACTACACAGGCAGAATCGCGAAGTGGAACACAATTCTGGGGGCTTTCGACGTCAAGTACATGCCCCGGACCTCCATAAAAGGCCAGGTTCTGGCGGATTTGACGGCCGAGTTCGCCGAACCAATCGTAGAAGTAACGGCCGAGGATAAGAGCCGTGATGGGAAGTCAGTTGGGGCGATCTCCATCCCAGAGGCACCACGTTGGAAAGTGTATGTGGATGGCGCGGCAAACCAAAGGGGGTCCGGAGTGGGGCTGGTCCTAGTATCCCCTGAAGATCATGTTGTGAGGGTGCTTTTTTTTCTTAGCACACAGGCCCAAGTAGAGACAAGGATCCCGGGCCCAAATACTTGTTGTTTTGGTGGACTGGGCTTGATTCACCGCAGCTAAATGGGGCTGATTACGAACCAAGTTGTGCGCAAGTTATATAAAGCTTCTCAAGATGAAAAATGCAATTCCTCTTAGTACCCTGGGACGTACTGACGTGGGATCCCGGGCATACTGTCGTGGGATCCCGGGACGTACTAGGCCTGTAAGAACCCAGAATCTCTGGTTCTCTGAACTATATGGTCTTTTCCATGTTTATTATGCAATAGAGCTTTGTCCTCTCCCTTTACCTCTATGGGTGCTACATAAAAAAAACACACTATACAATACACATATCTCCAAATAATTGTTAGTTTCTTAGATTAGGATATACATTTTAATATATATGCATATATATAAATGAGTTTCATGAAAATGATTCTGCCACGAGGATCCTGGCCCTAATTCTCACAGACTTGGTGCTTTTGCACAAGACTTGTGGGATTTGGAACTCAAGTCCGAGTGGCTTTGCTTGAGCTTTGCCTTCCAAGATAGTTAGATGAGAAGGATTTTAGCAAGAAACAGTAAAGGAAGACAATGCAATAAAGAAATGCACGAAATAATTGTTAGAGATCCTCAAATCAATATGAGGTATTTCATTATTTTCTTGATTGTGGATTACAATATGCTCACTAAGACGTGATACAAAGTTCAACTAAGTTCAAAAGTTACAGACTTTGATAGCTATTCAAGCTTCCAAGACTTGCAAAGTTTGAATTTGTTGAATCCAAGCATATGCTATAGTGGCTGTCTCTGGGATATCGGGAGCGGTTCCTCTGTTTTCTTTTGATTTTACAGAGCTTTTCCTATAGTTCTATATTCACATGATACAAGGTTCAACTAAGTTCAAAAGTTACAGACTTTGATAGCTATTCAAGCTTCCAAGACTTGCAAAGTTTGAATTTGTTGAATCCAAGCATATGCTATAGTGGCTGTCTCTGGCATACCGGAAGCGGTTCCTCTGTTTTCTTTTGATTTTACAGAGCTTTTCCAATGGCTTTGCTGTGATATTTTTTCTCAGATCAAAATGGTGATCAATGAATGTCCTTCAGCATGGGTTTTCTCTTCCTTTTATAGTGCGACTCTAGGGCTTTGAGGCACGAGCAATTTCTCTCTTTTGCCCCTTGTGAGCTTGTACTGTGTCAGTTACCCAGAGGCTTGTCCTTTCCTTTTTCCTCATAATTTCTTCCTTTTGGTCCGACCAAGCTGAAAGCCCCTAGCTGGTTTTCCATTTCAAGGTTCCCTCTGTTCGCTGATTCTTCAGCTATTTGGCCATTTCTTCCACTTTTCCAGTTTTTTGGTTGCACTCCATCCTTGTCATTTTCTCCAAGTGGTTGGAATCACAGCTCATGCGTTTTTTGCTTCGTACTTCCTGGTCCCACTATATGTCTGGAGCATCAGAGCATGAGACCCGCATGTTTTTGTCTTTGATCCCTTTTTTAAACCTGCTTTAATCCACTTTAGCTGTGCTGCACGTCCGAGGATCCCGAGCCTCTGGCAGCCTCTGGGGATCCCGGCCCAGCTCTTTCACTGGAATTTGCTGGACTTTTTAATGGCCTTTTTTGCTGGAAATCTGAACATATATAAGGCCTTGATGTTGATTCTTCTTGCTGCACGAATTGGGCCTTCTTTATTTATTTTTTTTATGGAATGGGCTTTGTTGTGAAATTTTGCACCTCAACATTAGCCCCCCGAGCTCGTGGGTTACCTGTAGCCCACGCGCGAGAAATTAAATTGTTTTTGGACACTTTCATGCTTTGTAGAACCAATGTGTAAATCAAATAATTCTTGAGGGAAACTCCAAACGAATTGCTACACTTCCTTCACGGAATGAACTTTCTTTTGTTGAATTGAAGTACCTCCAAGCCTTTGGTGAGTTTACACCTTGTAAGAGGAGGGAAATGTTGCTAGCTGGTTTGCAATGTCATTGACTAATCTCTTTGTATAGAGACTTGCAAAAGTATCCATGCTTTTGCGGCTTCGAGTGACGTACTCTTAGAAATTTTTTTTTTTTTTTTTTTTTTAGTTACGCCTTCCTTGCTTCCTTAGGCTTCCTTGAACCAATTCCTTTCAAGGAGGTCAATCTTGTGTACTTTATACACCCACTTTTGGGTTTTCATACCCACTTGAGGCTCTTTCTCTTTGTACCCCTCGTTGCGCCTTGCTTACAATTTGCACCCTTTGCTGGGACGTGCTATGGTTTGTACCTATTGCTGGTACGTGCTACAAGTTGTAGTCATGACTGGGATATGCTTACAATCTGCACTTGTACCTATTGTTGGTACATGCTACAGCTTGTACCCATAAACTTTTGCTTTTGACCATTTTCTTGGTTGTACTTGGAAACTTTTGGTCTTGGCCAATATCTGAGCCATGTATTTAGAAAATTTGTTCTAGGCCAAGTCCTGGGCTAGGTACATGGAAAGTTTGCTCTTCCCAAGTCCTAGGCCATGTCACTTGGAAAAATTTGTATTATGATCAAGTCCTGGGCTAGGTACATGGAAAATTTTCCCTTTCCCAAGTCCTAGGCCATGCCACTTGGAAAATTCTGTTTTGGTCAAGTCCTGTGCCAGGTACATGGAAAGTTTGCCCTTTCTCAAGTCCTAGGCCATGTCACTTGGAAGAATTTGTATTATGATCAAGTCCTGGGCTAGGTACATGGAAAATTTTCCCTTTCCCAAGTCCTAGGCCATGCCACTTGGAAAATTCTGTTTCGGTCAAGTCTTGGGCTAGGTACATGGAAAATTTTCCCTTTCCCAAGTCCTAGGCCATGTCACTTGGAAAATTCTGTTTTGGTCAAGTCCTGGGCTAGGTACATGGAAAATTTTCCCTTTCCCAAGTCCTAGGCCATGCCACTTGGAAGAATTTGTATTATGATCAAGTCCTGGGCTAGGTACATGGAAAATTTTCCCTTTCCCAAGTCCTAGGCCATGCCACTTGGAAAGTTTGTTCATGACCATTGAATTTTTCAATTTTCAGAGAAAGTTCCTTCGTAGCCCCTCGTTCTCAAGTGGACTCACTGAACTGATTTCTTTTCTTTTCTTTAAAGGGTTGAGGATTTGTTTCCTTCTCCGAGGATCTTCTAAAATATCCTTTCTTGGCTGTGAACAAATCTTTTATGAAAATAAACTTCTTTTATGAGTCATCTAAGGTTGCTCTCACTGGTGAACTGATGGCCAGGAGCTCCACCAAGATGATTCTGTCATGGTGTTTTCTTCAAGTGGGGGATCCTTTTACGGGGATCCTGGAAGAGGAAGGCTTCCTCTAGGCATGCTCGGCTGTCTTCACAAACCTCATAGTCTGTTTCTATACAAGGATCTCTACCGCTACTGCTTTTTAGAGATCTTCTCACTCGATAGGTACTCCTCTTCTTCAGGGAACTAGACCAGTAAGTTTGCTACAGCTTAGCTCTTGACAGCACTGGGGATCCCTCGGACCTATGTTGTATTGGGAAATTAATATTAGCCATTGGACCACTCTTCAAGATCGCAAGGGCTGATGGAGGAGGGCTTTTATTGGATGAGAGCTTATCACCAATAGGATTTGGTGGTAAAAAGTAATGATTCAGTTGTTGAGATGCATGACCGCCAAATGTGCTCTTTCTATGTTGGGACACCTCATTTCAGTTTCCTTTAATGCTCTGTATGCTTGGGATCGGGATCCCAGGTACAACAATAATGATTTTGCCATGGACTAGTACCCATAAGATAGGCAAATGACTCATGTTGAAGTTTTATGATTGGATGCTCAGCTCCCCATATGAGAACATTCTCCTTTTTCAACCGTTTGAATAGTCCACTAGTGACCAAGGCTGGTCTTGGTGTGAACTCCCTAATGTAAGAAACTCTTTCCAAGAAGCTCTTAAGTTCCTTGACCATGGTATGCCTCTTTATGGTTGATATTGTTGTTGCCTTGGCTGGATCTATGAGGAGATCGATGTTAGGCAAAGGAAATTTATCCTTTGGAAGTGCCTTATTTAATTTGAAGGAGTCTACGCCAATAAATCTTCATATTTTTCCATAGCTCCACCAGTTGCTCTTTTTTTTTTTGTACTAATAACTAATTGCTGATTAGGATAGGCCCCAGGTTCCTTGGGTCAGCCCCCAAGTTCACCTTTTCTAGTTTTTCCTTTGGTAGGATTTATGCCTTCCTTTCCATATCCATAAGTTTCTCCGGGATCTTCAAAAGCAGTATATTGGCCTTCCTTCTTCTGTCTTTTTTTTTTTTTTTTTCTATCTGAGGGATCCTTCAAACCATGGGTATTGTTTCCTTCTTCTGGGATGGGAGCCCCCCGGGATCCTCGAGATGGGAGCCCCCAGGATCCTAACAATAGGATATTCTTCAGCTGGAGCCAATTCATCATAAAGTATATTTTTCACAAAGTTTACTTTGTGCTGGATGAAAGGACTAGGATTGGCAGTGACTTTTGTGGACTTCCCATTCAATCCCTCTTTCATGTACTAGTGGTACATTGAGGGGATTAGGCAATACTTGTGATGTCATGGTTGGCCTTCAGAGCTAGTTGTAGGTGTCCTTCAATGGTCTCTGTATCCCCTCCAAATCTTGTTATTTCCGTGGGTGGGCCCAATTGTTGAGCTATAAGAAATGATAGATGTACTGTATAGTTGTTGAGCTTTCAATAATGTTGATTTTGCTGCTGACTTGCAATGTAGTGTTTCTATTGATTTTCTTCAAAATGTATTCAAGGTCCGCTGCACAATAGGCTTTAGCCCCCAGGACATGAGGCAGTTGTTGAACCATGCTTGATCCACTTTCTCTTGATGCTATTGTGGAACTTTTATCAATTTTTCTGATGCCTCCATTTTTTTTTTTAACCATTTTGCTTTGCTGGATCCATGGGAGTACTTCAATTTTGTTGGAACCAGGGAACTATTCCACTTTGCTAGAACCAGAAAACTATTCCATCAAGGAACAACTCGAATTTTTTATGGAACCAAGGAAAAAACTCTATTTTGCTAGAACCATGGCTGGAACCAAGGAACTACTCAGCTTCTTTGAAATCAAGGAGCTACTCTTTTTTTGTTGGATTGGTGTCTGGAACCAGGGAACCACTTAGTTTTTTTTTTTTTTTTTTTTTTTTTTTTTTTTTTACTGGAATCTAGGATCTCCTAAACTTTACATTCCTGGAGTCAAGGATCTCCTCAGCTTTGTTGGGATCAAGGATCTCCCAGGCTTTACTTCCTGGAGTCAAGGATCTCCTAGGCTTTGCTGGAATCGCGGGTGTACTCAGCCTTGCTGGAATAAAGGATCTCCTCAGTTTTGTTGGGATCAAGGATCTCCTCAGCTTTGTTGGGATCAAGGATCTCCCAGGCTTTGCTTCCTGGAGTCAAGGATCTCCTAGGCTTTGCTGGAATCGCGGGTGTACTCAGCCTTGCTGGAATAAAGGATCTCCTCAGCTTTGTTGGGATCAAGGATCTCCTCAGCTTTGTTGGGATCAAGGATCTCCCAGGCTTTGCTTCATGGAGTCAAGGATCTCCTAGGCTTTGCTGGAATCGCGGGTGTACTCAGCCTTGCTGGAATAAAGGATCTCCTCAGCTTTGTTGGGATCAAGGATCTCCTCAGCTTTGTTGGGATCAAGGATCTCTCAAGCTTTGCTTCTTGGAGTCAAGGATCTCCTAGGCTTTGCTGGAATCGCGGGTGTACTCAGCTTTGTTGGGATCAAGGATCTCCCAGGCTTTACTTCTTGGAGTCAAGGATCTCCTAGGCTTTGCTGGAATCGTGGGTGTACTCAGCCTTGCTGGAATAAAGGATCTCCTCAGCTTTGTTGGGATCAAGGATCTCCCAGGCTTTACTTCCTGGAGTCAAGGATCTCCTAGGCTTTGCTGGAATCGCGGGTGTACTCAGCCTTGCTGGAATAAAGGATCTCCTCAACTTTGTTGG
Source organism: Quercus aquifolioides (assembly GCA_019022515.1). NCBI lineage: Eukaryota > Viridiplantae > Streptophyta > Magnoliopsida > Fagales > Fagaceae > Quercus > Quercus aquifolioides. The sequence continues at coordinate 86,185,740 of CM032327.1, forward strand.
GATCAAGGATCTCCTCAGCTTTGTTGGGATCAAGGGTCTCTCAGGCTTTGCTTCATGGAGTCAAGGATCTCCTAGGCTTTGCTGGAATCGCGGGTGTACTCAGCCTTGCTGGAATAAAGGATCTCCTCAGCTTTGTTGGGATCATGGAACTACTCCATTTTGCCAAATCCATGGGTGGAGCCAAGGAACTTGTCCATTTTGTTAACCTGCGCCATATGATGTTATTATCAAGTTGCTGCAAAATTATTTAGCCTCACAACGTGAGGAAATTGCTTTGCTATGTAATTTACATCTCATCAAGCCTCTTTGATTCGCTTACTTCTCTTTCTTTTCTTTTTTTTTTTTTTTTTTTTTTTTTTTTTTTTTTAAAACAGATGAAACAATATCATAAATTTTTTTTTTTCTTGTTTACAGAAAATACATCAGCCCCCAAATGTAGGGCCATTGCCTTATTATGTAGCTCATACAATCTTTATTTCATTGATTTTTTTTTTATTTGCTCACTTCTCCAATTTTTTTTAGCAATGAGACAACGTTTTGATTGTTAAAATATTATTACTTGACCCCTCTTACCCCCTTTTTATAAAGAGTAGAATCCTCATGAGAAACAAGATTTTGTTTCTTCTAGCTGAGTTCAACATTTATTTTTCAACTTTTTGGTTGTACTATATAGGTTGGTTGTACTCTCAAAACACCTTTAGTATTAGTTAAGTTTTTATGAGACCAGTGAGTTGCCTTTGGAGACCAATGGTACAAAGTAGTTTCACACCACCAATATCTCATTTAACAAGCATCTTCAAGTTTTGGACTTCAAAGTTTAGGACTAAACTAACTGCATAAATGCTAATCAAAGTTTAGGACCTCATTTTATTTATTTAATATTTTTCAAAACTAATTGATTCAGCTGGGCAGTTGTCTTTTATGAACATCTTTAAATGAGGTCCATTTAATTGGAGGATGAGTATGACAACTAAACTTATTTATGATTCTATATTGTGTAGAACAAGTGTCTACATCTATTATTAAACAATACAATGCTTTTGCTTTCATGCAACACAGTGATAGCCATCCATTTGAAAACCATAAACTTCAGTCCATTATGTTCAAAATATAAAATGGAGAAAATAATGATGCATAAAACTTATCTTGTGTTGGGAAGTTCCCCAAAATTCCATATAGAGTCCCTTGGTAGAACATTCGTTGGAGGAACCCGCACTTTTGGGATCTTGATGTTGAATGCACTAAGAGGAACTTTCCTTCCTCTAGGTGTTTCCTAGCTTTGGAGCCATGCTTGCGAAGGGACTGCTTTTTCCCTCTCCTTTTTCCCAGTCCCCAGTGAAGTCGCCAAAATGTGAGGGTGCTTTTTTTTCTTAGCACACAGGCCCAAGTAGAGACAAGGATCCCGGGCCCAAATACTTGTTGTTTTGGTGGACTGGGCTTGATTCACCGCAGCTAAATGGGGCTGATTACGAACCAAGTTGTGCGCAAGTTATATAAAGCTTCTCAAGATGAAAAATGCAATTCCTCTTAGTACCCTGGGACGTACTGACGTGGGATCCCGGGCATACTGTCGTGGGATCCCGGGACGTACTAGGCCTGTAAGAACCCAGAATCTCTGGTTCTCTGAACTATATGGTCTTTTCCATGTTTATTATGCAATAGAGCTTTGTCCTCTCCCTTTACCTCTATGGGTGCTACATAAAAAAAACACACTATACAATACACATATCTCCAAATAATTGTTAGTTTCTTAGATTAGGATATACATTTTAATATATATGCATATATATAAATGAGTTTCATGAAAATGATTCTGCCACGAGGATCCTGGCCCTAATTCTCACAGACTTAGTGCTTTTGCACAAGACTTGTGGGATTTGGAACTCAAGTCCGAGTGGCTTTGCTTGAGCTTTGCCTTCCAAGATAGTTAGATGAGAAGGATTTTAGCAAGAAACAGTAAAGGAAGACAATGCAATAAAGAAATGCACGAAATAATTGTTAGAGATCCTCAAATCAATATGAGGTATTTCATTATTTTCTTGATTGTGGATTACAATATGCTCACTAAGACGTGATACAAGGTTCAACTAAGTTCAAAAGTTACAGACTTTGATAGCTATTCAAGCTTCCAAGACTTGCAAAGTTTGAATTTGTTGAATCCAAGCATATGCTATAGTGGCTGTCTCTGGGATACCGGGAGCGGTTCCTCTGTTTTCTTTTGATTTTACAGAGCTTTTCCCATAGTTTTATATTCACATGATACAAGGTTCAACTAAGTTCAAAAGTTACAGACTTTGATAGCTATTCAAGCTTCCAAGACTTGCAAAGTTTGAATTTGTTGAATCCAAGCATATGCTATAGTGGCTGTCTTTGGGATACCGGGAGCGGTTCCTCTGTTTTCTTTTGATTTTACAGAGCTTTTCCAATGGCTTTGCTGTGATATCTTTTCTCAGATCAAAATGGTGATGAATGAATGTCCCTTAGCATGGGTTTTCTCTTCCTTTTATAGTGCGACTCTAGGGCTTTGAGGCACGAGCGATTTCTCTCTTTTGCCCCTTGTGAGCTTGTACTGTGTCAGTTACCCAGAGGCTTGTCCTTTCCTTTTTTCCTCATAATTTCTTCCTTTTGGTCCGGCTAAGCTGAAAGCCCCTAGCTGGTTTTCCATTTCAAGGTTCCCTCTGTTTGCTGATTCTTCAGCTATTTGGCCATTTCTTCCACTTTTCCAGTTTTTTTGTTACACTCCATCCTTGTCATTTTCCTCAAATAGTTGGAACATTTTACTGCTGGGTTGAAAGCTCCTTCCGGTTACCTCTTTTTTTATGGTCTTCTCATTGTTGGTTCCTTGAGGCACAGCTCTTGCGTTTTGCTTCATACTTTCTGATCCCACTGTATGTCTGGGTGCATGAGACCCGCATGCTCTTTGTCTTTTATCCCTCTTTTAAACTTGCTTCAATCCACTTTAGCTGTGTTGCACGTCCGAGGATCCCGAGCCTCTGGCAGCCTCTGGGGATCCCGGCCCAACTCTTTCACTGGAATTTGCTGGACTTTTTAATGGCCTTTTTTGCTGAAAATCTGAACATATATAAGGCCTTGATGTTGATTCTTCTTGCTGCACGAATTGGGCCTTCTTTATTTTTTTATGGAATGGGCTTTGTTGTGAAATTTTGGACCTCAACACATGTCATTGAGAAATCCATAAGGCTCGGATTCGCGGCCACGAACAACGAGGCCGAGTATGAGGCATTAATACAAGGGATGATCATGGTGCAAAGGATGGGGGGAAAGTCGATAGAGATGTTCTCGGACTCGAGGTTGGTGGTAGGCCAGGTAAATGGGGAGATGGAGGCCAGGGATTCAAGAATGCAGGAATACCTGGACCAAGTCAGGCGCTTGCAATTGGGGTTTAGCCTCTACAGCCTGTCTCATATCCCCAGGAGCGGGAACAGTCATGCCGACTCATTGGCCACGCTCGCAACATCCTCGGCAGGGGATCTGCCTCGGATAATACTTGTGGAGCATCTGGGAAGGGCAAGCGAAGTGCCAAGGGAAAGAATCCCCGTCCACCAGATTGAGGTGGGTTCCAGCTGGATGGACCCCATAGTGAGATTCCTAAAAGAAGATATCCTGCCCGAGGACAAGTCAGAAGCCGAGAAGGTTAGAAGGAAGGCCCCTCGGTTCTGGTTGTCCGAGGATAACAAGCTATATAAGCGCTCCTACTCTGGACCATACCTACTATGCGTCCACCCCGGAGCGGCGGAATTACTACTCGAAGAGCTGCACGAGGGAATATGTGGGAGCCACACAGGGGGGAGATCCCTGGCTCACCGAGCCATCACTCAAGGATATTGGTGGCCGGGAATGCAGCAAGAGGCCCAAGAGTATGTCAAGAAGTGCGACCAGTGCCAAAGGTTCGCCCCAAACATCCATCAGCCAGGAGGGGTTCTCAATCCGTCATCCAGTCCATGGCCGTTCGCCCAATGGGGCTTGGACATCGTGGGACCCTTCCCCAAGGCACCAGGGAACAAGAAGTATCTGTTGGTGGCCACGGACTACTTCACCAAGTGGGTCGAGGCCGAACCACTAGCCAACATCAGAGATGTAGACGTGAAGAAATTCCTTTGGAGGAACATAATCACACGGTTCGGGGTCCCTCATACCCTCATCTCGGATAACGGACTCCAGTTCGATAGCAAGGCCTTCAGGGAGTACTGTTGCGAACTTGGGATCACGAACAGGTACTCAACGCCGGCCTACCCCCAGGGGAATGGACAGGCCGAGGCAGTCAACAAGGTCATTGTCAACGGGCTTAAGAAGAGATTGGATGACGCCAAAGGGAGATGGGTAGAAGAGCTGCCCCATGTCCTCTGGACATACCGGACTACGCCCCGACGCTCAACAGGGGAAACGCCCTTTGCCATGACCTATGGCGCGGAGGCAGTGATCCCCCTGGAAACCAATTTCCCGACGCTAAGGACGAGCTCCTTCACCCCAGGCAGCAATGATGAGCTGCTGGGGCAGAGCCTGGACACGGTAGACGAATGAAGAGAGCAAGCAATGATCCGGCTGGCCTACTACCAGCAAAAGCTCAAGCAGGGATATGACACCAACGTAAAGCTCAGACCACTAGCACCAGGAGACTTGGTGCTGAGAAAAGTCGTAGGAACTGCCAAGAACCCTTCCTGGGGAAAGCTCGGACCTAACTGGGAGGGCCCCTATCGAATCACCTCGGTGGCAGGGATAGGAGCGTACTATTTAGAAGATTTAGATGACAAACCTGTACCTCGTCCATGGAATGTAAACAACCTGAGAAGGTACTACTATTAATAAAGAAGTCACTTTGATTCATATTGTTAGCATATCTTAGTTATTTGCCTCGCGTCCTAAATACTTTAAGAAACTCAAGTGTTAGACAGAACCAGGGAACTGCATGGTCCTCAGACTCATTCCCATGGGGAAACTAATCACTTTAAGAAACCCAAGTGTTAGACAGAACCACGGAACTGCATGGTCCTCGGACTCAGTCCCCCGGGGAAACTAGCTACTTAAGAATGCTAAGCTTTAGACAGAACCAAGGAACTGCATGGTCCACGAACCCAGTCCTATGGGGAAACTAACTGCTTCAGAAAGCTTAAGAGTTAGACAGAACCAGGGAACTGCATAGTCCTCGGACTCAGTCCTATGGGGAAACTAACCACTTAAAGAAAACCAAGTGTTAGATAGAAACATAGGACTGCTGGGTCCTCGGACCTATGCCTAAGGAGAAACTAACCACTTTAAAAGATCCTAAGTGTCTACTTCAAAGTTCCACCTTACGTTGTAATTATCAAATGCGGCGATTGGCCGAGGTACAATTGAAGTCAAAGTTATACAAAAAATGAATAGCGTGCAAGTAAGGAAATAGCCACAACAAACAGAAAAGGAAATAAGGTCTTCATTTCATTAAACACAAGGGAATTGCACCCAGAAAGTCACATTACAAATAAAGCAAAAAAGGGAAAAAGAAAGAGATGCAGAAATAAAGTGCAACAGGCAGAAGGGCCATGGGGCCTAGTCGGCTGCTTCAGTGGGTGGCTGGCCCGTAGCTGCCTCAGGGTCCCCTGAGCCCTGACTAATGGGAATGGCCTGCAGAGGCACAGCAGGAATAGCCGCCCCCTCAGCAGAAGAGACCTGGGCAGCGGGGGAAGGCTCTGCAACCTGCCGAGGCGTGTCCTCGTTGGAGCCATCACTCAACACAACCACCACGGGAGGATTGTTCCCTTGGATTGGCTCATCAGTGACCCCAGCACCCGAGGCCTCTTCGCCCGGAGTAGCAGCAGTTTCCACAGGAGCCTCCTCGGCTTCAGAGATATCGTGGGCAGTCTCGCGGATAAAAGGAGGGTAATACACGTTCTCCTCCTTCCACAAGTCAGAAGAAGCATCCACTCCAGCCTGCCTGAGGGCTTCGCTCCAAGTTTCGGAGCAGTAGCGCCTACATAACCCAGGGACTTGGGATTTGTAGGCAGCTGCTGTCTCAGCTGCCCCGGCAGTGAAGGCTGCCTCCTCAGCTTCCTGCTTAGTGGCCCAGGCTTCCTCCCTGCCATGCTCTGCCTCAAGCTTGGCCCTTTCAGCCTCCCCTTTGGCCCATTCAGCCACCCTCTTGGCCTCCTCGGCATCTGCCACTTTCTTCGCCAGGCCAGCTATCTAATCCTCGGCGAGCTTCAACTGCTTCTCTGCCTCACCCAGACGCTTTGTCTGAGTCTCGGCCTGCCTTTGGGCACCCTCAAGGCCTGACGTTGCGCTTTCCTTAGCCTGGGTCATTGCCTTCAGTTCCTCCTTGGCCTTGGCAAGGTCCTCCTCCGACTTCTTGAGGGTCCTGGTAGCCACCAGGCGCCTATCGCGCTCTTGATCCAGGGCCTTCCCATGTTCATTGGCCGCCTCTTCCAGCCTGAAGGTGGCCTGTACAGCCTGCCAAACGAAACAAACAAGTTGCAATTAGCCGAGCTCAACAAGAAGTGAAAGCAAGAAAAAGGCACGAAAAAGCACAAGTGTTAAGGTCTTACCATCCCCAGATACCGCTTGAGGCAGAGGAAGACATCCCTACTCCTCATGGTTCCTAGCTCCGCCATGTCCGCAGGCAAGAGCAGGCATCTCTCCACAGCGTCGGCCACGTACGCGCCTTCACCATCCTTAAAGTCCCTGAGGGAGGAGTCATCCCTCAAGGGAGCCCCGCGGAGCATTGGGGCGGGGAGCCAGGCCTGGATCTCGGGCGGGGGAGCAACCTGTTTCTCCTGCGCTGAGGGGCCTATTCTCAATTGCTTCGATGGCCGCTGATTGCCATCGCCCTCCCGCGTGGGCCCAGACTTGTCCTCAACGGTCCTCTTACCCTTGTCCTTCTTCTGCTTAGGGTCAGCAGGCTCGTGCCTGGACGACGGGCTCGCCTGAGGCGGAGGAGGAGGAAGCTTGGACTGTGTTGAAGCCGACCTGGTCTGAACAGGACGATTCTTTGGAGATGGGGGAGGAAGCTTTGGCTTGGACTTCCCCGGCTGCCCTTCTAGTAGTTCGGACAGGCTTGGCTGGTACTTCTTCTTGTAGCCCATCTTGCGCCGGGAAGTCGTCTGTGCCGCGAAGAGGTCTGCCTCGGTTAGACGAGGGTCACCCAAGTCTCCAGAGGGGTCCTCGGACTGATGGAGCTGCTCAAAAACGCCGAAATCCTCCTCGGCAGTACCAAAATCTACAGGTTCCCCTTCCCTCTCTAAGTCCTCTTCCGCGGCCTCTGGGAACGAATGGGAAGACGAGGGGACTGCTACTGTGACGCCTTCTGAAGTGGAGGTGTCCTCGGGAAACTCGAACCCGTCCTCGGTCACTGCTATTTTCTGCAGCCGAGGATCGTTCGCTCTGATCACGTACTTTGGGGCCGCAAATGACTTCTGGATCGGAGTGTACCCCAAAATCTTGTGCGCAGCTCTAACTTGGTGGTCTTCTTCGTTCTCGAATTCCGCCGACCTGAGCACTTTCTGCAAGTCCTCCCTATTGATCAAGTTGAAATGGCGCGCGTAGGAGTGCAGATCTGCAAAGAAAGTACACGTCCATGGTTAGAAGCCGAACAATATAAGAAGAAATAACGCAGAGAAAGAAGCTAGAATCTATAAATCCCCTTTTATTCCCATTACCCCACCTGGTTCTCCTTCCGTCGTCGGACAATGAAGGCCATCGTGCCACGCTCCGGACACGATGAGGAAATCCTCATTCATCCCCTTGTTGGACTCGGGGAGGCACTGGATAAGCCGGACCCTGTCTTCCCTCGTCCTCATGTAATAGGACTTGTTCTTCAAATGCTGAAGATTGTAGCAGTAGTTGACATCGTGATAGGTCAGCCTCAGACCCATCTTTTCATTAAGGGCGTCCACACTGCCCAAAATTCTGAACATGTTGGAGGCGCACTGGGTGGGGGTCAACCGGAAGTAAGTGAGGTAACCCCTCATCACTGGCCCCATGGGGATCCTCATCCCCCCTTCAAGGAAGGCGATGACAGGAATCACCACTTCGCCCTCTCGCCTCGTGAGGTACCACTCTCCCTCCTCACAATACCTTAAGCCCACATTGGCCGGTATCTTGTAATCGGCGATGAATTTCTCCATCGCCTCCTCAGTGCCAACAAACTTCTTAAGTCTACCCATCCTAGATGACGCCTAAGCGGACTAAAAGATGAACGAATGAAAGAGAAGGACGAGTAGAGAGGGAGAAAGCTCAGAGGAAAACAGAGAGACTTACAGAAATGAGGAGGAGTTCTCGGACTGGCTTTTTGTGCTGGAGATGGAGGTGGAAGTTTGGCTGGACTCAGAATAGAGGCGTAGGAGCTCTCGATTGCAAATGAAGAGTGAAGAAACGGCTCTGATGGGTACTTATACCCTAGAAAGAAGAGCTGCGCAAGTTTTCTCGCCCATAAGTGCCAGACACGTCTCCACCGTTAGATTGTCATCTGCCCGTTGAACGTGGGGAGCATAAAGCCGCCCGAATTTAATGCTAGACACGTTACGCACATCGAAGCGCCAGTAACGCACCTTGGGCAGTTGAAAAGGCGCCAACGCTGACGAGGGATAAGACTTGATTAGACGCGAAGCAGGCCCGGGGATATCAAAATCCTCCTTCCGCCCGAGGATGCGGACAGCATGATTTTGAGGGGCTATTGTGGGGCCAGAATAAGTCAGCAACCCCGGCCCACTCCAAGCCAGGCCCAGAGGCCCATGCCGAGGACGCCTCCATGATCCGAGGTCCGAGGATCAAAGCCTAGAGCCCAGGACCCAAGGAGCATTGCCGAGGATAGTTACATCCTCGGTAGTCCGAGGACAAAAAGTAGGGATACGTCACACCTTTAAGGGGAGTCTCCCCAAGCATCCAAGGAGCAAATAACAAGAACCAATCACCGGACATTGAAGCATGGCGGAGAAGCAAGTCCCAGGCGAACTGTCACCTCCACATTAAATGCCCTCAACTAACGCTCTGGCCGCATTAATGAGGACAGGACCTCTGAACAGTGCCGTCTTGAGCGCTGCAACCCACTGGAGGTATGGGAATGCGGCTGATGGGACAGGCACTCGAGTAGAAACCGGATTGATCAACAAATGTAGGGCTAGGATCAACTGAGTGAGGAGTATATAATGTAAAAATCCCTCTTGTGAAGGGGACGGATGAAAAACCAGAGAAAAAGGAATACTGTAGCAAAGTATTTCCTCTCAACTCTTGTAACCCTTCTGAAAAGAGATAACAGTAGTTTTCAGCTCCATAAGGCACGTCCGAGAAGCCTCAATGTGTGTTTAAACCCTCGTTCTAGTTATTAGCAACCACGTACAACCATGCATGGCCGTTGCCTTCTTTACTGAGGCCTAGCTCTTGAGCCCATACTCTACAAATTTATTGAAGGGTTAGTTGGGCTTGGGCCCACTCTCTCGATCCTTAGAGAGCGCTCGAATCCACCCCCTACATGTGTAAAGTGAGCATCATGGAAAATAAATGTTTGGACAATTTAAAAAAAAAACTTGATGCCATTTACAAAATCATTAATACCAAGAGTTTTATAGTTCAATTGACATCTCTTAGTATTTTCAATGAAGACATCTAGAGTTTCAATCCCTTTTATTTTAACTATTAAATTATCCAAGAATTATAATCAACGACTTAATCTTAAATATAATAGAACATAGTAGCATGCATGATCTTTTAAGTATAATATAGCTAGCATAGTAGCATGCATGAGAAAGGAAATAAAAATAAAAATTAAGTGCATCTTTAGTTATTTAGGTCATTTTCTTCTTTATTTTCCTCTTCTTCCTTATTTAGTTATTTAGGTGCTCCTTAAGTGTGCACAATAAGATAAGAGCAAAAAACTTAACAAAATGGAACTAAGATAATAATTTTTTTCTTTTATTTATTTATTTTGAGGGTGAGATTGTTAGAAGTATGAAGAGGTTATCATAATAGGCGTAATTATTCAGTACTTTAAAAGTATAACAATGTTTTATTTCCTCTTCTCCCATAATAGTGAGCACCATTAATTATATTCATTGTAAAATCTATTATTTACATAAGAGGACCAAGTACCACATCATTGCCTCAAGGAACACCTAACAATTTTCCTCATAATATATATTCCCCATAATATATTGGGGGAGAGAGAGACATGTGGGAACGCCCATAACTAAACTACCAACCCCAACTTTTTTTTTTTTTTTATGGAATAGTAACTCCTTTTAAGGTGTACTATATTCAATTTCAGTCTAAAAGGTTTTTTTTTTTTTTTTTTTTCATCTTCTTTCTTCATAGTCTTAAAGTTTTTGTTGCATTAATAGTGGCTACTAGAGTTTGAAAATTTATGTCTAATGATTTTTTTTTTTTTTTTTATATTAGCTTAAAAATCCAAATTAATTTTACCTCCAACTTATACTAATTAATAAGACTAACCCTTTTTAGAAGAAATAGACTCAATTAGTCGAGAAATATAATCAATTTTCTCTTGAGTCCCCCAGTCCATTCTGTTAGGATTAGTGCCCTAAAATCCTATTGTATGATATTATGTATGATATTATGTATGACATTATGTTTGACATGATGTATGACTTAATATTATAATTAATAAAGTTGTTTTATTATTATCTAAAATAATGGTAACATGAATATTCAGACATTATCATATAGTCCATGAGATGCATAGTATGTGATTTATATGAAAAGTCACAGAAGATATAAATCATAAGTTCTTTGTAAACTCAGAATTTTAATTCGTAGTCGGTGATAAAATTGAGCATTTCATCTGCGAAGACTATAACATGTCAACTAAAATGATTTGTCTTAATCATGGAAGTGGTGACTTCTAGTTGATATGTTGATATGTTTTAAGAGTTAAGACATATTGAACTGGACCGCTATGAGATTTATTATCCTCCTAATGACTGTCAATTGAATAATAAATCTCACGACTTATATTTACATGAACTCTTAATCCTGAGAGAATAATAGACCTGATCATGAAGTGTAAGTTGCTTTGATATATCAGGAGTGAGATCTAAAGTAACGGTCAAAATCTCAGTATGTTGGGCAGCCACATTTAGTGTTGATGGAACATATATTCTCAAGATGGAATTCATAGTCTCTTAACGGAGATACAAAATATTCCCTTGAGATAAGTTTAATGGGTTTGTTATTTAGAATGTTAGGCCTAACTGCTTTAGTAAATAGTTACTAAAGTATATATTTATGAAATTGGATTTCATAAATATATGATTAATAACTTGAAGGATTAAACCGGGTACTCAAGTATTAAGATGTAATAATTTACAAAGTGGCAGTTTACTTTCATAACTTTGTATTACTACGAATATTTTATGAAGGGGTTGCATGTACAATAAAGTCTTGAGATATAATTTATTAATAAGGCATAGAGTGCAATTATATTTATATAGTGGTATTAAATATAATTAATGGTAACTTTGAACTTGTCAAGAGTTGACAAAAAAGCCCAAAGCCCATTGGAGCTAGTGTCTTATTGGTTCCTTTTGGTCCCACTCCAAGCCACATACTAAAACCCAATTGGAAAGGCCCAATAGGCCAGTCCAATTAGATAATCAGTTAAATATAAAGGAAGACACATACAGAATTTTAATAATAAGAATAAGGGATAATTACAGTAAACCCACCTGTGGTTTGGGCGAAAATCACTTTGCCTACTCGTGGTTTGAAAAGTGTCACTTAACCCACCTGAGGTATGTTTCCGTCAATCCCCGTAACCTACCTCGGTCTCTGTCGTTACAAAAACACCTTTTAACCCCAAAACAAAACATAACGCGAATCAAAACACCCAAAACTCAAAAACTTTGTGAGAGAAAGGCCTGAGGTGAGATCGGCTTGTTCTTCGTGGTTTGGAGCGTCTGGAAGGGGAGAAAACACTTGTTTTGCATCATCAAAGCTAGGAAAGGTATGTGTGACTGCTCTTCATCTGCATTTGAGTTCTTGATGTCATTTTTTTATCACGACCTACCCACGTAGTTAGGTTTTGTAAAATTTTCTCAAAATTGGTGTATGTTAAATGTGCAATTTGCTATTTATATGTAGAATCGCTTAGGATGTAGCTAATGTTCTGCTATGGGTGTTTATATAATGCGTATACCTGATTACACTTGTTTGTGAACTGTGGGTAGTGTGGTCCCTATGAATTTGTTGAGAATCTGGTTTTGCATGTGCTTTATGTGGTCCCTTTGTCCGTGTGTTGTTGTCTTGTTGTCAATTTGTTGGCTTGCTGTCTCTTTTGGCTTGTTGTCTCTTTTGGCTTCTTGTCGTTTGCTGCATGTCAGTGTGTAAACAAACTACTTACTTTGTTTGCAGATGGTTGACTTCACATTTGACATTGAAATTCATGTTGGGGGATGTTTTGTGGAGGAGCCAACCCTTGAATATGTGGGTGGGTCTGTACGTACATTGACAAAGATTGTCCCTGACAAGTTGAGTTACTTTGAAATTCGAGATTTATGCCATCTGGTTGGTGCTCCTAAAGTTGGAAGTAGATATAGGTATTTACTTCCTGAAGGTAGTCTACAGGATGATTTAAGGGCCATAGAAACAGGTGCAAATGTGGTGAACATGACTACCCTTCATAGGGCATGGCCAGCTACCAAAATCATAATCTATACTGACATAGATATGGAGCCACTGGCAGTTGAGTATCCTGATGGTGTAGGTGGTGGTGTAGGTGGTGATCATGTAGCTGGTGATGTAGGTGGTGATGCAGTAAGGGATGAAATAGATTTGAAGAGTGATTATGATGATGGTGATGTAGGTGGTGATGTAGTAAGGGATGAAATAGATTTGGAGAGTGATTATGATGAAGATGATGAGAATGATGAAGAAGAAGATGTTGAGGATGTTGAGATTGGTGCAAGAGATGAAGAACAGGATGCTGAAGGAGATGATGATGATGATGATGATTGGCTAAATGAAGGCCTAGAGGGGGATGACTTTGGTGATGACATATTTGCTGTTCAAAACACAGCTCCACGAGGTTTTGCTCCCAATACAGCCCTAGAATCAAGCAATGCACCCCACACAGCCCCAGAATCTAGCAATGCAGTCCATGCAGACCTTGAGTGGGCTAAGCCAGCCCCAGGATGACCTGGTAACTTAGTTGAGTAACCTCTTTCCTGGATGGTTGTTTAGACTGGGATATTTTTTAACAAGTGGATCTATTTTTTATTTTGTAGCCTTCACATGCAAATAGAAGCACTGGTGGTGTGAGGACTAGAGGACAACTTGCTACACAAAAGCCGCCAAAAATGAATTCAATGGGTGGAAAGAGGAAAGAGTAAAGGCAAGAAATGAATGAAGTTAGTAGGTACGCATGCCAGCATTGGGAGTAAAGCTAGTGGGAACATGTGGGCCTTTTTATTTTTTGTGAAGACCACTGTTGGCTTTTTGTAATTATCAAGTAGTGTAAAAAACAATCACCTTGTTTTGAGCAATTATATGTATGTGTATATATGTATATATATATGTAGCTGGCCTTGGAATGTGCTTTTCTGTAATTTACTAGAAGTTAAGGTACAATACACTCTAAGTTGTTATATGGAAGTTGTGGTATTACAGTTTGTATGGAACAATATTTGTCCAAACTAGATTATATGGAAGTTATTTATTGCTACAGATTGTGTTCAAGTAGATTTTTCCAATATAGATTGTATGGAAGTTGTTATTGTAGAATGGTTGTTATGGTATGCGCAGGTAACTGTATGGAACATTATTTGTCCAAACCAAATTATATGGAAGTTTATTTATTGCTACTACAGATTGTGTCCAAGATGATTTTTCCAATATAGAGTATGGAAGTTGTTATTGTGGAATGGTCATTGACAATTGACCAATACTACAGATTGTTATTTATTGCTACTACAGATTGTTCTTATTATGGTATGCACAGGTCATTGATAATTGACCAATACTTCTTTCATTATATGCCCACAGACTAGTGACATGACCAATAATTGACCAATACTTCTTTCATTGAATGGTTGTTATGGTATGCACAAAATACTCAATAATTGACCAATTCTTCATTCATTTACACATCAAAACATTACATCAGTAGGCTAGTGCTATTACAATGCAAATTCATTAACACCATTGCCATAACTATCTCTACTAACCAATTAACTACTTCAGGGCAACAATCTAGGTCTCTTCACTCCAGAGAACTCAATTGAGCCAAAACACAATAACATAACAATAACAAAAAAGATCTAAGACAAAATGCATGCAAACTTCCACATTATCTGCTTCTCTTCAGCAAACATGGCCTTTTCCTTAGCTTTTGCACAGACAGCTCGAGCTTTTCTCTCCCTCTCCTTGGCTTTGGCTTCCTCTTCAAGAGCCTTTTCTACCATTTGCCTAGCTTCTTCTGCCGTTTCCAGGGCTGTCCTTTCCCTCTCATTGGCAAGTTGGAAAGCACTCTGAAGCCTAGATATCCTCTTTGAGCCAAAGGTGCAGTTTCATTCCCACGAAGACAAGTTGGGTTATCAAGCCAAACAAAGAAAGGACACTTAGGACCAACCTTATAACGACTACAACCCAAGAACCTCCTCCCACAATTGTACAAACTCAAACTTGTTCTCAAAACACAAGTCTGCTCATTGCACATATGCCCACATGAACCCAAGAAACTACCACTTGATGAAGACATATCAACAAAACACGATTCCTGGGAAGTACAAATTTAGACATTCACACAATAAGTTCGCACTTGAACAAAATCTGAAACCCTAAATCGAGAACAGGCACAAATACGTGGGTGGGTCACGATGAAGAGCCGTCACACATACCTTTCCTAGTTTCGATGATGCAAAACAATTGTTTTCTCCCTTTCCAGACGCTCCAAACCACGAAGAACAAGCCGATCTCACCTCAGGCCTCTCTCTCGCAAAGTTTTTGAGTTTTTGGTGTTTTGATTCGCGTTATGTTCTGTTTTGGGGTTAAAATGTGTTTTTGTAACGGCAGAGACTGAGGTGGGTTACGGGGATTGACGGAAACATACCTCAGGTGGGTTAAGTGACACTTTTCAAACCACGGGTAGGCAAAGTGATTTTCGCCCAAACCACAGGTGGGTTTACTATAATTATCCCTAAGAAGAAAGAGAGACACCATTGTGAAATGGTGTGCATGTGTGAGTAAAGCCACTTGATTATTCTCCCTTGGAAACTGATTGAGAGACCACACATCTTGGGCGTTAGTGGAATTGGAGTGAAGATTGAAAGTGTTCCTGAGAACTTCTGATCTTTGGTTTTGAAATTCACTGCACCAAGGTACACTCTCTTGTTCTATATTCTGAAACTTACATAATGCATGTTATCAATTCTGAATGAAGTAGAACCGTTAATTTTCCGCTGAGTACATGTATATTTCCAACACATTCTTTCTCTTTTTCCTCGCTGCATTTAAGTATCAACCATTTATTCATTGAGTCTCTATCTACAAATGCAATTTCTCTACAAATATGTCTTTCTATTTACTTTTCTATGTTGTTTACTCTTAGTTGCATATCTTGGGTGTGTTTAATGTTGTTCTTTTTTCAGATGGACCATATATCTTCTAAGCTATGTTATAGAGGGTTATGTCTTCTTAGATTTTTTCCTCCATACAACCGAACTTTTTAAGTTTTAAATTTATTATTTTGGTGTATTTCAAATTTCTTACTCTCAAAAAGATTATCATGATAATCAAACTCATCAATCATAACCAAAATTAAAATGAAATCAAAGGCATAAGAATTTAATTTGTAGTAATCAATTCTTCAAACAATTGCATGATAGACATATTTCAAGTTGATTGTATTTTGATATATACTTAAATTCTCACTTCCAAAACAATTTTATGTTAACCCAAGCTAAAATCAAAACCAAAGTCATGAGAGAGAGAGAGAGAGAGAGAGGACATGTAATGGGGAATTAAGAAACATAACACCAAAACACATTAACCTAAAGTAAAGTTGTCAAAAACAACAAAACTCATCAACTTAAAACAAAACTGTAAGTAAGTATAAAAGATCCACCTAAAGAAAGAAGAAAATTAGTTAGAGAAAGACAAGAGTAAACTATTGGTAATAGATTTTGATATAAGGTAAACTATCTTAATATTTAATGAGCATGGACAAAGCTAGGACTTAGAGTTAAGGGAGGCGGCTACGTGCAGCGGCTCTAGCTTCCAGCTCTACTACTTAATTGCTAAGGGGTTTTTTTGTGTGTGTTTTTTATGTGTGCATTGCTGCTAGTTAAGATCAAAATTATTTTATTTTAAAATTTTAAAGTGTTGGGTTATTTGTTTTGGGTAAAATTGGTTGATTGAGCTTAATTATTTTTAGTTTTACTATTGATAATTTTTGTTGTTGGGCTAACTTTTTTGGGATTGTATATTTTTTTTTAGATTTTAGACCTATAAATTTTTTATGGCCTTTAAAAGGAGGAAAAAGCTAAAGTTATAATTTTTTTTTTTTTTTATACAAATTGCGAATATGGTGAGTGATTTTTAGTAAGTAAAAAAATGATATAAATGATGGACACAAATAAGAACCAGTGTTGTAGAAAAATTTTGTACCTATAGCATTACTCTTAAAAAAATGAATGATATTGTTAAGGGGACGAAATATAATTTTATATAACAAAATTACTAAAATTAGTACGTATACTAATATTTAAAAAAAAAAAATTTTGGGGGAGGGGGTAAGGGCATTGCCCCCAAGGTCCAAGTATGCCTCCGTCCCTTTAGCGAGAGAGTAGACATTTGTTAGAGAGTACACAGTCATTTGAAATTAGGGTCGATTAATGTGTGCTCTTAGGGTACACATTAATCATCTATTTTAGAAAAAAATTTATGAGAAATTAAAAAAACTGCTAAAACAGTAAATTACCTTTTTATTTTTTCATAAAAATTTTTTTATAATAATTTACTAATATATATCCTAAGAGCACGCATTACTAGATCCCATTCATATTTGAGGCAACTTCAAAGAAAATAGCCATTAAGATAGTATATTATATATTATACGAACTGTGTACGGCAAAGATGGCTGAAAAGTCAACTGGGTTTGCGTTTAAGACAAAGTGGAATGGTGGCAGCCTAATTTAGGAGTGTGACAATGCCAGCATATTCATAAAAGCTTTTTTTTTTTTTTTTTTTTGAGAATGTCAAAAGGTGAAAGTTGCAAATACATGTTTTACGTATAGTCCTTTTCTTATTTCAACTGTACTGTAGCTCCTTTCGGCTTTCTCAGCGTTTTTATTACTTCAATTATGTCATCTTGTGCCGCAATTAGTTATGTCATCTTGTGTCGCAATTAGTTGACACTTTTCTATGTTTGCAATATAGACATTCAAGAATTAAATCGCTCTACTTTCAAATATTGAATTATTAAAAAAAATATTTATTAAAAAATCTTTTTTTTCTATACATAAAAATAAATAAATAAAATCAATTTTACCAATGGAAGGTATGCGCAAAAAATTATGTATAGAATGTGTGTAAATGATATCTTCTCTGTTTCAGATATTTTATTGGTGCTTGTTCTCATTTTTCGTTTACTAGCAGCTTTATTGATCTCTAATTACAATCGAAATGCTATTACTCACATGTGAATGAAAGGAAGGCAATTTCAATGTGTCAGTCGAAGTTACTAGCCATTTTGATGGATCCTCTTTTTCATCATTTGTAGTAGTAGTGGGGACTGAGTTTTCATTGATTCCTTGATTGTGAGTTTTTCCTCAATAATTAATTTTTCAGATAAAAGTTAGAATCCAAGTCTATATATACGACCAATATCCTAGACCTATTCTTCTTAACGGGTCACACTCCTTGCTCTTTACAATTCATAGCTGCAAACAAAACCAAAGAGCAAGGAGTGCCAAAACCTTCACAAACCAAAAGCAAAACACAGGCATAATCCACAACACTTTTATCATGTCTCTAACCAGACTTCGTCACTGTTTCATTGGTCCCTGCATTGTTCTCTTCATTTCCTCTCCCTTTCTACATTCCTTTGCTAATCCACTTTCCTTCAAGATAACTGATTTTAGTCATAACGATGCTTCAAAAATCACCTATAAAGGTGATGCTGCTGCTTCCGACGGAGCAATTAAATTCAACTCAGATGATTCTGATTCATCAAACGGAATCATTGTCTATGCAGAGAGCATGCACCTTTGGGATTGGGACTGCTCAACAAGGTCTCAGGCAAACTTCAGCACTAATTTCTCCTTCACCATTAACAGTGTTGATGCCAGTGCCAGCCTTTCCTTTTTCCTGGCTCCTGTTCACCCGGCATATCCACTCAACTTGACTGCACGTGGAGATATCGTGGTGGTTGAGTTCGAAATTAATCCAAATTCAAACGTTGGAATTAATATCAATGGAGAGACAAACTGTTCAGAAAGCTATGCACGTAGGGATGCTAACTTGACTGGGAATGTTCTGATTACTTACAATGCTAAAACCAAGACCCTTAATGCGACCTATATTAAAGGGAGGTCTTATCTTTCTTGCAGCAATATTATTGATCTAAAAGAAGTTCTTCCCAAATGGGTTACAATTGGTTTCTTTGCTGCCAGCAGCTCAAAGCATAAGTGGCATACTTATATTCATTCATGGGAATTTCACTCAAATTTTGAGTCCATGGCGCTATACTGCAATAAAAAGAGGACAATTGCGGTCGTGTCTGTTGCAGTGTGTTTCCTGATTTTGATGCTTGTAGTGGGCGTCATCAGTTGGTTATTAGCAGGTGCGAAGAGGAAGAGATATAAGAATGATAGCCGCGGAGGTGACACAGATTCAGTCTCCTCCATAAGTACAGATCTTGAGAGAGGAGCGTTGCCTAAAAAATTTTCTTACTTGGACTTAGTTGCAGCCACACAGGGTTTTGCAGATGATAGAAGGCTAGGTCAAGGAGGTTCTGGCCAAGTCTACAGAGGAACCTTGGGTGACTTAGACCGCCCTGTTGCTGTCAAGAGAATCTTCACGGAATCACAACACTCTCAGTGTCTATTCATCAACGAAGTAAAGATAATAAGCCGTTTAATACATCGAAACCTGGTACAGTTCATTGGGTGGTGTCATGAGCGAGGCGAATTCTTACTTGTTTATGAGCACATGTCAAATGGTAGCCTTGACAATCATCTCTTTGGCGATGGAGAAATCTTGCCATGGAATTCGAGATACAAGATTGCTTTGGGCTTGGCCTCAGCCCTTCATTATCTCCATGAAGAAGCAGAGAACTGTGTACTTCATAGAGACATCAAGTCAGCTAATATATTACTAGACGCAGATTTCAGTACTAAACTTGGTGATTTTGGGGTTGCCAAGTTGGTAGATCCTCGGTTGAGGACTCAAAGTACTGGTGTTGTAGGGACTTATGGCTACTTGGCCCCGGAATATGCTAATGAAGGGAAGGCGAGTAAAGCTTCAGACGTATTTAGTTTTGGTGTAGTGGCTCTGGAAATCGCATGCGGGAGGAGGACTTACCAAGATGGGGAATTTCATGTGTCACTGGTGAGGTGGATTTGGCAGCTCTATCTTGCAGGAGATATTCTAAATGCAGCTGATGAGAGATTGCGCATGAGTTTTAACAGGGATGAAATGAAACGCTTGTTAATTGTGGGATTGTGGTGTACTAATCCAAACTACAAGGAAAGGCCAAAGACAGGACAAGTAATTAAGGTTCTTCTGCTTGAATCACCACTGCCAGAGCTTTCACATGACACGCATGATCCCCTGCTGCAGCCAATCCCTCCACCCCAAGAAGGTCATTCCTTTCAACCATCAATGACCTCAAGCCTCAACTATGGGGGTCGGTAAACAGGTGTTGTAACAACAGTTCTTTTAGGATCACACTACGTGTCACAACTTGTTGAAGTGGTCGATTGTGAGTAGTAGACAATTACCTTCACATAAATCCGTCATTTTTTCTCCATCACATCAAAGTTGTGACACAAAAGTTTTGTCCATAGACTCTCTTATTACAAACATCATGAAAAACATTTGTACGATTTTTTATTCATTTATTAATTTTTCCAGTCAGAACCTTGTGTGAATTGTTTTTAAATACTATTTGAAATCACCTGGGATCAATTTGAGCTATCGCAATGATAAAATTGCCACTAGATGATGAGTTGATAAGGTCATTGACTAAAACTGGGGGGATATATTTCTGCGTGGAGCAAGTCACAAGGTGTGGATTCATATGTGCATGTGATCCACATGTTTGCCGGAGTCCACTATATGGAATACAGGCAAGTGATAAGACCGTGTACACTCAACACTTCTACTCTTGTTCAAAAGTTTGGACCTTGTTTCTATGCACGTGCAAGTTTTGTCTGGCAATTAAGCCTAATGTATATCTAAATGGCCATAGAACATGGGTGTTTAATTGTTTATAATTTTATGTAATATTCTTTGTACTTTTTACAGATTTAAATGTACAAATTGTTTTTTTCTTTTTTCTTTTTTTCTTTTGATAATTGGATAGCTATAACTTTAGAAGAGAAGGAATTTGAGTCCTGAACGTCTATGTCGAAAACATCCAATTGATCTACATGGCTAAGTTTAATCCAACCTGACCAGCGCAAACATTAGCTTCAACAAGAAGCAGGTTCTCTGGGGATAGAAACATTTCCATTCTATGCTAACGTACCGGCCAAAATCTGACTCAAATGATGTCAAGTTTTTCCAAAAGTAAGAAGAAATGCAGTTAATAAATCTAGAAAGTTTCCGAACCAAGAGAGGAAACAGTAAAAAAATACTTAGAAAATTACTGAACTCGAAACATACAGAAACAATACCCCAATTATCAATTGCATACTGCATTGCTTATGGCACAATTTGACATGTTTTAAAATTAATATCATATTCTCACATACAAACTATAAAATGCATACAAAGGTTGAAAAGAAAGACTGACAAGCTTGTATCTTTAACGTACAACTAAAATTACGTATCATGTGTCATAAAAAGCACTAACAATTTCAATTTTTTTGTTCATCCAATCAATTTTCTATTACCATTAATTCAAAAAAATTGCAATGAAAGCTGACAAGTAATATTAATGAAAAGGTAAATGTTAGAAATTGTACACAAGGGATACCCACAAAATTCCAAGAATTTTCGCATCTGCAGATTCAAACTGAGTGAGTTGGCTTTATCTTGGTATGTTTGGGATTGAAAATCTAAGAAGATTTTAATGTGAATGACTTTTGTGTTCAGCTATTTACCATCAACGTCATTTATGAGGGAAACCAATTCAATATTCTCAGTTGCTTGAGTTTCAGTCCCCTCTTTTGTTTCCAAGAATTCAGCAGGAAGAAATGAAGAGTTAGGATCACCTCTGGGTACCAAATATAGCAGACAAAGTGGACTGACTCTCAATAGGTTCCGAATCAATATGACCAACCATAGACTATCAAAGTTGGTCCGGGTAACCTTCAATACATGGAGGAGAAAGCCTCCTCCCCATGTTGCTGAGAGAAGTCCAACGTTGTCAATTGACATGAGCAGAGCAAAAAAGGTTCCTTCAATACCTGAGGGGCAAAGCTTTGCACTGAGTACAAGAAGAGGCATCCATTTGAGCCTTCCAATCATTTGAAATACACTTTCATCAATCACTATGAAAAAATAATCTGATATGCCAAATTTCAAATTCAATCGCAACACCAAGATCAAATCCAGCATTCCCGATAAACCAAAAAGTAACTGAGTCCAGAAGAGCAAGTCTCGGAAGGGGTAATCCTTCAGAACATTCTGGTAAAGGATTGCCCCCAATAGAGAGCCAACTGAACCAATTGAGAATATAAAACCAACAGTTTCCTGCATAAATCATAAGACATAAGTTTTACTAGCACCGCACAAAGTTCTCTGCATTATAAGCCAAATATGTTAAGCAAGATTTGCATCTAGTGCACTACATTGTAACTCAAAATTAAACCACTGGGACATATATTCAATCATGTCTCATTGTGTGAAATACCCAGACAATACAATATCATCTCTATGTGTGCTAGTGTGTATCATGTATTCTCATATTCATTTGAAAATATACTGGACTATACTCTGAATAATAGCCATAGCTGAGAGTGAATTTGGGATGGAACTCACTCTCACCTATGGCTTAGCAACTCCTTTGACTTCATCCCAAATTTCAAACTCAAACTGCCAATATAATTCACAATCAGGATTCTCAAGGTTTTTGGGTTCCCCTTAAAAGTTTTCAAGACTAGGAGTCCAGGAAAAGATGATTGCTAAATCAAATACCTGGGAGAAAGAGGGACCATCCTTTGAGTCTTGTGTGTACCAATAGAACATTCCCTCATGGATATCCAAGCTCACTGCAATAGATATGTACATATATAAACATGGTCTCCAAACGTCTGGGCATTTCAATGTTGTCCACATAGCCTTGCCAGCATCAATAAACCTCTGGTTTACCTGAGTCCAGCATACATATATTAGACCGTGAGCTTAAAAGGAATTCTAGATTTAACAGGAGCCAAAGAATACCTGTCTGTAATCAAAGTTGGGCATATAAGGCTCATCAAGCAGAATTCCAATTAAAAATACAAGTCCAGCTGGGATTGTCAACAAACCAAATACCCCCTACGAGGGAAAAGAAAAAAAAAATCTTTAAAATAAAAATATAATCATAAATTTAAATAGAAGATATGAAAGATAAAGAAAGGTTTTTAAATTCGAAGATATGAAGCTAACCTTAGGGCCTATGAGGTGAACAAAGATACCACTCATGAAGAATCCTACTAGCGCTCCAATGGAGGAACTCAAGGCACACAAGCTTTGCATATCAGCTGCAAGAGAAAGATGATTTATACTGTTCTGTGCCACACAGGCATCTATGGTCACATCTGCTATTGCTACCCCAGCACTGCCTGCTGTCAATGACATTAGGGCCAACACGAGATGAAGCTTTTCATGCAATGATAACAAGAGCATGGAGATCACACCGAGAAAACCTGAATGAACATGAGAGAAAATATTTAATGAGACAACTGTGTCAATCCTTTGTGTTCAAGGTTACTAGTCAAAAAAATAAAAAAATAAATAAAAAGTAGTACCCAGTACACAAAGCTCCCACTTTTGTGAGGTCTATGAAAGGTCATGGTAGGCAACCTTACTTTCAATGAAAAGTGCTTTTGGTGGAAGGCACTTGCCATCACACCAAGGTCCAGCCTGTAAGGTTACTAGCTAAATAAAGGACAAAATTTTGGATTAATAACTTAAAGACAAACCAGGTCTAAGATTCCATTACTCCTAATTATGTGGTCATCTTCCATTTGAAGCAAATGCAAAACTTAATTGAACTGCAAAATTTTCAAATTTTAGTTTTCTGCTCTCCCCTTTTAAGGTTTCTCCTTATATTTTAATAATGTGAAGTAACTATATTGTACGTTCCACAATATAGATGTTGTTGTCACTACAATTTCCACTTAGGGAAAGTGGAAATTCCAACACTAGTTGCTCAGTCTAATTGGACCACCTAAACGATAGGTAGAGATCCATGCAAAAGAGATTTTCCTCATATACTAAACAAAGATTTATCACCAGAATAGGTATTGGATGCTCTGTACTTTCTGTGGTGTGATTTAAAGGATGCTTAAACCCTCTGAAATAAGTTCCTTCAGCATAGTAACACTATGGCATTTTAACATCTATTAGGCAAAAAATAAGGTTAATTTTGTCATAATTGAAACCTCTATTCATTTTCCAGTCAATATGACAAGCCTCAAAGTGTAGACTCTAATCACAAAATAAGTTAGATTCACGAGTAATCCAAATGTATAAGTCTGATTCACGAGTAATTTAAATCTATCTGCTCTATTGGGACAAAATTGGACCAATATCTATTTCTTCTCTCTGTTTTTCTTTTTTCCCCATAATAATTATTGCCAACCTTAGTTGCTCTCTCTTCTCTTGCCTTAGGGCCCTCTCTCATTTTTGTAAGCTATGTTAAGATTTCTAGAAGTTGTAGTACCCTCCAATTTGGACATAATAGAGAACATGTTGATGATGGACACCTACACCACTTTAGTGAATAGGGAACAACAACAAATTGTAGATATGTTTAAATTGTATGCAGTTGCATTTGACAAGGGAAAGCATTTTTACAATCTATACCTTTAACCTTTCTTTGCCTAAAGATATGGTACATGTCAGATTCCCCAAATATGTCTTAAGATGCTAAGCCCCGAATGCTACATTATAAGGACAATGCAATCTAACAGATGCAATTTAATATGCAACACAAGTGCCAAGTTCATAACATAGGAATTTCTAGGGATAGTGTCATGACAATGTACCCTCGTGATTAATGCAAGGACCCCAGGATGAGTGAGAACATAAGTGTAAGGTATGTGTGTGCATGTATCCCCAAAAAGGCAGAAGTAAAAGACCATCTCTTCAAGGATAACTATGAAGACACAGAATAATACCGGTTTTGTTGGGTTTTTTGTGGGCAATTTGGCATGAGCATAATAGCAAAACGTTTTAAGGTGTCGAGCATCCTAACGTTTTATAGATTCTTTGAACTTAAGTTTGTAATCCTTCAGGTGTAATTTGGTGCACATATTGTGTATTCAAACTGCTTCCTTTTTTCTTAAATAAATCTTTTTACTTATTAAAAACTGCATTTAAAATAACAAAAAATTCTACTTGGTTAATCCATTGTCTAAATTATTTATTAGAAAGACTGTGTTCCATTCAAGCTATACATTGTTTTGAAAGGAAATATTTCTCTTGAACTTCTCATCAAGTATTGCCAACTAAATTTGGAAATACCCTGTCTGCAATTAATCATAAAACCCATCAATTTGTTACAAGCTGGTCCATCTTATATTACAATATGATGAATGCAAAATTATGTTCATGTACTACTAAATTAAGTACAGTAACAATTCTTTGTGGTGTTGCAAAGCATTTACCTTAATCCCTCACTAGACAGAACGTTCTCCTTACTTTACTTCAGTTCCAGAATCATGAAATTCACTCCTACCATCAGCTCCTACCCAAAAATACTTCCTACCCAGTATCGACCCACTTTCTGTGTCTCACATTTACAATTAAAAGTCCATCTTCTTGGAGCATTCACACATCAGACCCCATCACATCTAAATATAAAATTATTTCATCTTTCATTACTAACTAATCTTGCTTAGGTAAGTAACCCTGCTCACACCATCCTCACTTTATCTCTTACCTGTTTTGCATAAAATCCAGTGAATGCTTCCACATAAAATATGATAAGGAACTCAAACACCTAAGTCCTAACAACGCCAACACCCACATGCAAAAAAAAAAAAAACACTACTTTGAAAAACTAATCAATGCAGATTATCTACCTTTATAGCTTTATTGGACAATTTCAGAATCATTAGAAGAATTAATTATAGTATATAAATGAATATTTATTTGGAAGCTAAAAATTCGAAATTCAAATTTAACACTTCCGATGCAGATATGAATGTATCAATGAGATCCCATTAAGCTAAATTGCATATTCAATATTGACTTTAGGGGTAAGAGAAAGTTGAATGATGTGTCAGTTACCAGCACAAATGAAATAAGGCCGTCTTCGATACCCAAAAATTGGGAGAACATCTGTAAGAAGACCCCAGAGAGGCTTGACAAGCCAAGGAATGGAAGTAATTCCTGCATAAACTTGAGCTTCAGAAGGCTGCACCTTTTGAACATCCTTCATGTAATACTCTCTGCCTACACGACTAAGAGCTCCACCCAATCCTTGACTTATTCCATAAACAACCACCACCCCAAGTACAAAACTCCAATGCATTTCAGTGGCAAGCATTTTAAACCAATGGATCGGAATGCAGCAACAACCACAAAATCCCCTTTTGGACTCATGTTCCTCCACAGGTTCACCAGAGGCTTCTTCAAGATTCTCTTCCTTCATCATCACTCCTGCTGATACAAGTGTACACAAAAAAACAACAACAACCCTGATCTGTAAATATCAAACTTTTTTGAATATCCTCAGGAAAAGTTGAGATTCCTGGAATCTGTGTTGTGTTTTCTGCATTAGATATTTTTGAAAAAAAACACCATCCCAGTTTACAAAATGGTATTTCCTTACTTGGGTATCCTATAACTAGTCAGGAAAGATTGAAAGTAAAATAGAAACTCTGACCTGAGTTGTTTTTCCTGAACTGGGTATTTTCAAACTGATGGAAATTCCTCAGGAAAAGTGTCAGAACTGAGAACTTATCAATTGGGCTAAATGGAGTATGGTTTCTGCTTAGACCACCTTTGACTTTGGAAACAAGTAATTCTTGTAAGAGGGTGGAACTATTTTTACACTCTAATTCCTTCCAAAGTTTGATATCAGATAGGGAAAAGAACTATTTCAAGGTAGATGTAGATATTAAAAAAATGTGGTAGTCCTAAGGTTGCACTTTGCAGAAGATTCTCATTAGAGCAGGTTTGACTTACCAAACGGTGTAAGAGTATAATAATCAGGCACAATATATAACGCAATTTTTTCCTAATTTAGAGGGGCGGGAGTGTGCGCGTAAAAGTGATGTCAATAATGAGTAAATGTAAATTATTGTTGTACCTATACGCAGTTCTTATTAATTTATTACAGATTATTTTACAAACCATTGATACAGTGAGTGACTAGTAAGTGAAAATCGCCATTGGCCTCAATAGCCTATTGGCACCCAGGTACCTGTATGACATGTTGCTCGGAGGTGGTTTAGATGGGAATCAATAATAATTAATTACCGAGAGAATGTCACCTAACAAAAAGGAAAATACTAAAATTTTAAATTATTTTACAAACTACTGATATAGTGGGTAATTATTGGTAAATAAAAATATAATATTAATAGTAGGTTTAGATGAAAATCAGTAAGAATTTTAGATGGGAACCAATAATAATTAATTAACGAGAGAATGTCACCTTCAAAAAAAGGAAAATACTAAAATTTTAAATTATTTTACAAACTACTGATATAGTGATAGATTTAGATAAAAATCAGTAAAAATTTGCCCTATTAACAATTTTTAAAAATATAGTAAAATTGTCTTTGCATGTAGCATTGTTCAAGAAGTTCAAGAAAATAATAAAAAGAACTGGAGAAGGCTTGGGTGGGTCCCACAAGATTGTGGGATCCGCGTAGGGTAAGAGAAAGTTATAAATGGATACCGATTTTGGGTCCGTTTGGATACAATTTATTGTTATTGAAAGTTGCTGAAAATTGATTGTTGCTAAAAATACTGTAGCAAAATAATTTTTAAATGAATGAATAGTATCGTGGAATCCATTTTTAATATTTTTTAATGTATGAACAGTATATGAACAGTGTGTGAACAGTGCACGCACTGTTCATGCATAGTAATTTTTGTCTCTAAAAAGTCAAGAAATCCGGCCAAAAAAAAAAGGGAGAGAAACTGTAACGCAGAAAATGCATCGCAACTTAAAGCACTATCCAAACCCTCACTCTATATAATATCTACGTTGAAACAAAAGAAAAAAAAATCAGTTTTAATATCAGCCGTCAAATAAAATGAATTAGTAATTTAATTTTTATTTTCTTTTTTCTTTTTTCACCTTCTAAGTTTTACATCTTACACCATTCTCAAAAAATATAAAAAAATTTTACATCTCACACTAGTATAGTAATTGCTTGGCACAGGATCCAAATCCCAAATGATAATGAATGTAGCTACTCCTACTTCGTCTCTCATATATATATATATATAATAGTTTAATTGATAAATTTACTTGTCATAAAATAAAAGGCTTGGTTTGAATTTTTGTATATATTAAAAATTAATTGATATCTTGGTACAATGATAGAATGCAATTATCTTGAAACAATTATTATAAATTCCAATTGTATCTCATTTATAAAATATGAAATCAAAATCAACCATTATTAGGAAATTTGGGTTTAGTAAAAGGGCATAAGCCTAAAAAAATATGTGAGTTTTATTAATCTATGTTTTCTTACAACGAGTTTCTCGACAACAAAAAAAATGTTTTCTTACAACAAGAGGGGAGATTGGCATTTTTTTTACTAAAAGTAAATAATTCTATTCTTGACATTTTTTTTTAGGAAGATTCTATTCTTGACATTAACATACATTAATGAAATTCCAATTATCTCGGACAAAAGTTAAAACAAATCTCAAACTTATTGATATTTTTTATTTTTCTTACAATTATTGGTAGATTCAAACCAAAAACTCTCACAGGAAGATTGGACCAATGTCAATGACCCAACACTCTTACACCTATTAATTTGTTGGCAGTTTTTTTTTTTTTCCATAAAATAAAATTCATAGAAACACAAGAAGCTACACGAAAAAAAAAAGGGTAAGAATCAAAAGACCAATAAATTGACACATGAGATTTCATCCTCAAGTAATTTCATCCTCAAGATTCTCTTACTCTACAAAGAAATTTTTTGAATCAGAAATATTTAAATGATCTCTTCTATAAAGGGTTTGAATTTGTCCTCTCATTGCTGTAATTATAATTTATTTATTTATTTAAAAAAAAAAAAACACCTCTACCAATACACTGACACAAGATGATTAAACACGTTGCTTGTAGTCTAGTAGGGACCCACCACTTTTTGTATTCTTATGACGTAAAGTCCAATCTGTCCGAGAAAGTTGTCGAAGTTATCCAGTTAAGGTTGTTGGGTTTCTGATAAAACGAAAGCAAAAATAAACACAAAATAAAATAATTTTTCCTTAACATAACCATAATAAGATGTAGGGCTGTGACGAACCGAGTTTTGTCGAATGTTCAAATTTTACTTGTCAGAAAAAGTCAAAAACTCAAGCCCGGCTTGAGTTTGTAACAAACTTAAAATAATGTTCGAACTTGAACTCGTGATAAAGCTAAAAGGCTTGGGCATGAGCTTCATTAGTTAGTTAAGTCAAGTTCAAATTTAGTATCAAGCATAAACTCAAACTTATATTAAGCTTTCAAACTTGAAATATAAGAAATTACATTATTAGAGGCTGTTTGGATGGGCAAATCTCATGACTCAATTCTCAGTTTTCATAACTCAATTCTCAAAAATGGTGGGATCCATAACAAAATACTCGTTTGCCTGCACCAATACTCTATTTCTATAACTCTGTTTCCAGTACTCAATTCTCTGCTTTTTGAGTTATGAGTTATGGAAACTGAAAACAACTTTTGGCTGTTTTCAGTTTCCAATTCTCATAACTCAATGACATTTTTGTAAATAACACTATATGAGGGACCCACTGCCATACTTTTAGCCACAACTTTTGACCATTTTTTTTTTCTTCTTTCTTTACTGGGGTTCACCGTCTCCCCTTTTTTTTTTTTTTTTTTTTTTTCCTTCTTCACCTGGGTTCACGTCTCCCCTGTTCTTCCCCTTTTTTTTTTTCTTTTTTTTTTTTTTTTTTTTTTTTTGGGTTCAGGTTTGTGGGTACTCTGAAAAAAAAAAAAAAAAAAAAGCTTCAGCGGTGACAGAAATGGGGCCCACAAATAGTGTGAAAAATATTGAGTGATGGGAAATGAGTGATGTGCCAAACGGGTATTAATTTTAGAGTGATGGGTGATGAGTGATGAGTATTGAGTTATGAGTGATGAGTGACGAGTAACGGAAATTGAGTGACGAAAATTGAGTGATCAAAAAAATGTGGCCAAACAGCCTCTTAAGATGCTTAAATCTCAAAATCAAGTAAAAAAAAGAAATACTCATTATATCATGCTTCTAATCTATTTATGATTAGCCATTATTCAAATTTAAATTTTACATCGTTAAATCGGCTCATTCATCCTTCATTGTCTATAATTTCAACAATTGTTCAAAATAAAAATTTTACATTCATGTTAGATGGTGAAGAACTAGAAAAATATTTATTTGTAATTATTATAAATGGGAAAAGACTAACATATTTCATAATTTTACTACATTAGATGGTTGATGGGGAAGAATCATACTTGGCTCACTTTTTTTTTTTTTATAAATGTGACTAAAGTCTAAAGTAGTGTTTGGTCAGTTTAGAGGATAAATTGGGTAGTGGTCTCATGTTAGCCATATCATTATTAAGATATGTGTAATAAGTTTATTTAGCAAACACATGTAAACTTATAAATGAGTCTATATGCTTGAATTATTTTATATCAAGCTTTATAGCTCACCAACTTGTTCATGAACAATTTTTTTTGCTTAAGCTTAGCTTTTTTATTAAACAAGCCTAAAACTAAGGCTCAAACTTGGCTTATTTATAAACAAACAAACATAAATGAGCATTTTATCGAGTCGAGCTCGAGTTGTTCATAAACAGCTTGATTCATTTACAGCCTCAAGATGCCATCTTTCTTCTTTGTTTCTTTCTTCTTTTTTTACTTTGTATTTTTATTTTATTTTATTTAGAATCAAATGTTGTGTAGTCCAATGGCGGCTCAAGGATTATTTTCTAGAGTAGTCAATAGTGTTGGAACTAGAAATTTGTTGTGGGGAGTAAAAACTAAATTGATTTTTTTTTCCTGTATATACAACTTTCATATTATATACAGTAATCTAAAATAGTATTCTAAATATTATATACAATATAGTTTAAAAAAATTATTAATAGTTTAATAAGACAACTACCATTGAATGCACAAATAAATATAATTAACTAACTAATCATATATTTTTGTCAAAATTAATAATAATTTACTATATTTAATATCAATTATATAAAAATATATGATAAAAAAGAATAGTAAAACACCTGGAAGTAGAATTGGGAGTAAACATGAAACTAAGAAAAAATAATAATTGATATAAGTTTTTGTTTTTGAAGTGTATTTATTTATTTTCTAGAGAGAATGTTTATTTATTTTTAATGAATGAGCAATTTTAAAAGTAGAGTTATTAACACAATACTTTCACAGCAAAATCTAGGTGGCAAGTTGTTAAAGAAATGTAAAAAAGTGTTGTAAGTTGTGAGTCTAGATAAAAACCAGTTACAACTTGCCACTTAACCTTTATTATAAATTTATTGTGAAAATAGAACTAAGATGATCATATTCAAGCTTGTAGGGACTAGGTTTGAGCACTTCTACTGTTGAGTGAGTGGACTCAAACCCAGCTAGCCCAATACAATGAATTTGTAGAGAGCGGGTTCAAGAACTAAGCCCTAGTGAGGGATACGATTGCTATGCATGGCTGAATATGGATTGAACAGCATGGACATGGATTCAAACGTACAATGATGTTCCTCGGCCCTCCTTTTAGAAGCTTGAGGTTCTTACTATTTCTTTAGTGATTAGTTACAAAAGCTTTTCTGTTGTTACAGGTTGTTGCAATGTTCAATACTTCTCATTTTCTCCTCCTTCTTTCGTTCCCTTTTCAAGAGGGTTTTCTTACATTATATACCACATTTCAGTGGATCTTAGTCCTACATTTGTTGCTCAAGCAGGTCACTACTTGAGTGCTTATCCCATTAGCCGCCTTCCCATTCTTTCTGCGGGCTGCAGCAACCAAAGTTGTGCTGTTCATGAGTCATTTCCTCATTAATGCGGCCAGAACGTTAGTTATGGGCATTTAATGTGGATGGACTTGCTCCTCCACCATGCTTCCACGGCTGGCACGTTGTACTTGTTCCTCCTCTTTGGATGCTCGGGAAGGCTGCTTTTGATGGTCCGTTACTTCCTAATCCCATGGTCTCGGTTTTCCAAGGAGAGAGTCGTCCTCGGAAAGGTTCCTAGGCAATTTGGACTTTCGCACTTCGTCCTCGGGCGTTCCCTCCTCCTCGGCATGGGCCTTGGGCCTGATATGAAATAGGCTGGGGAAACCAAATTCTCTGGTCCCCACAAAGCTCATTTTAGTAGGGTTTAAACAAAATTTAAAGTCAAAGTGTTCAAATTTTTATTTTTGGAGGTAAAACAAATTTTTTTTTTAATTTTATATATATTAAAAAAATATTGGCCAGGTTAGGGGTTCATTTGAACCCCCTTGGTTGGCTATAGCGCCGCCCCTGATGTAGTCAGTAAGCGCTCATGATTCTTTAAAGATAATTTTTAATATATGTCGTTTGTTCTTGATGATAGTTCTTTATTATCAAACCAAGATATGAATTGATTGGTTTTTTTGTACAAGCGAGTACGAAATTCATATCTCTTATTTAAATATAAGAAATTTTACTAGTTGAGTTAACTGGAATCCTCAATTCATTACTTATTATTAGTAAGTGAGAAAGTAATGTCATTTTTTTTTTTTTTTTGGGTAAGATTGGAAATTACTATTAATTTAATACTTGGATAGTATAGCAGCATTTACATTTCAATTAAAATAGTACAGTTACAACGTAACAAATTGTATGGCATCTCATTGGACGGTGGATTTTTTTTTTTTTTTTTTGTCCGTCCCTTTTATATTTATATATATATTATATGTTAAAATTTTAAAGCAAGCACGGATTACTGGCATAATTATTTATAATATGTAAATTTAAATTACATTTGAATTTTATTCTATATTTAAATCTAATATATAATTCTATTTTTTTTTTATGAACATATAATTTTATATACAAACACAATCATGATAGCTACCTAATGATGCTAGCATATATATTATATATACAATCTCTTCTAAAATATAAATAAAAATCCGCATACAACCACTGTAGGGACTGGGTTTGAGCACTTCTACTGTTGAGTGAGTGGACTCAAGCCCAGCTAGCCCAATACAATGAATTTGTAGAGAGCGGGTTCAAGAACTAGACCCTAGCAAGCGGACAATGCCCATCGCAGTGTTTTCCGCTGCCGAACGCTGGAGAACCGAAATAGTCCTCAAAAATCTGTCCTCGGCCCGGTCCGAGGAGCTTGTTAGTCGTCCTTCTTCCGTGGGGATCCATCCCCCCTCTCAATCTGTTTCTCCCATTTTATATAGTCCTCCTCCTACGATCTCTTTCCTCCACTTGTTGATCATCCATGCCTTCTCCTGACAACCCGTTCCATTAGCCACTTTACCAGACCTCCTGTGAGTCGCAGTAACCGAGGAGGCACTGCCCAGGGGTCATTTCCTCATTAATGCGGCCAGAACATTGGTTGTGCGCATTTAATGTGGGGGTGACAGTTCATCCTGGACTGGCTCCTCCACCATGCTTCCACAGCTGACATGTTGTGCTTGTTCTTTCTCCTTAGATGCCTTGAAAAGCTGCTTTAAGTGGCCCGTTACTTCCTAATTCCATGGTCTCGGTTTGCCGAGGACAGGGTCGTCCTCGGCAAGGTTCCTAGACAATTTGGACTTTCGCACTTCGTCCTCGGGCATTTCCTCATCCTCGGCATGGGCCTTGGGCTTGATATGAAATGGGTCGGGGATACCGAATCCTCTGGCCCCACAATAGCCCCTCAAAATTCTGCTGTTCGGATCCTCGGACGGGGAGGAGGATTTTGATATCCTCGGGCCTCTATTGTGGTTTGTCCAGTCTGGTCCTAGGTCAGCATCTGGAGTCTTTTCACCTGTCTGGTGCATGTTTCTGGCGCTTCGATATGCAGCACGCACCTGTATTAAATTTTGGCGGCTCCATACTCCCCACGTTCAACGGTGTGATGGTGATCCGACGGTGAGGATTTTTCACCATTATGGGCGGGAAGCCTTGCACAGTTGTTTTTGGTGAGGGGGCACATACCCATTTGCACCGATTCGTTTGTCTACTTTCGCATTCAAGAGGTCTCATGTACACACCTTGAATCCGATCAAGTCTTCAACTCAACTCGCGTCTCCTCGCAACCTAAAAAAAAAAAAAAAAAAGCGCTCCGAATGCCCTCCCTCATTTCTGTAAGTTTTCTTCTCGCCCTGTCTTGTGCTTTACCCTTTCTGACTTTCTTTTCCCCCATATCTCTCGTCCTTTCGCTCTTCTCTAAGTCTCTTAGCCGTTCTTCCGGATGGGTATGTTTAAGAAGTTAGTTGAGTCTGAGGAGGCGATGGAGGAATTCATCGCCACTCATAGGATACCCAGTAACGTGGGTTTGAGGTATTGCGAGGAGGGGGAATGGTATATAAAGAGGGAAGTTGGTGAGGTAGTGATTCCTATAATCGCCTTCCTTTAAGGTGATATGAGGATCCCTATGGGGCCAGTGATGAGGAACTACCTTAGGCACTTTCGATTAGCCCCTACCTAGTGCGCCACTAACGTGCTTAAGATCCTGGGCTGTGTGGACGCCTTGAACGAAAAGATGGGTCTGAGATTAACCCATCACGATGTGAATTGGTACCACAACCTCCAGCACCTAAAGGGCAAGTCCTACTATATGAAGACGAGGGATGATAGAGTTAGACTCATCCAGTGTCTTCTTGAGTCCAGCAAGGGGTTGGATAAGGATTTTCTCATCGTGTCGGGGGAGTGGCACGATGGCCTTCATTGCCCGACTGTGGAGGGGGAGCCATGTAGGGTACTCGGAATATGGGAGGGTTGATCTGTTAGGTTTTCATAGTTCGCATTGCTTGGTTGCTACCAAGAACTAACTTTTCCTGTTGCAGATCCACACTCCTTTGAGCGACACTTCCATTTGGTCAACAAAAGGGACTTAGAAGCTGTACTCAGGGCAGAGGTCTTTGTGAACGAGGCTGACGACCAAGTTAGAGCCGCCCACAAGATTCCCGGATACAAGCCGATCCAGAAGTCCTTCTCGGCTCCCAGATACGTGATCAGAGCCAAGGACCCGAGGCTTCGCCAAATCACCGTGGTGGAACGAGGGTTCTCGTTTTCTGAAGGATCCTCCGTCACAGAGGATGTCTCGTCGGCAGCCTCTTCCTCCTCCCATCAAGCCGCAGAGGTCGAAGGAGGAAGTTCAGAGAGCAAGGAAGAAGTAGTTGACCTGAGTACGTCCGAGGACGAATTTGCCGCATTCGACCCCATCCATTTGCTTGAGGACCCCCTTGGTGACTTGGGTGACCCTCATTTATCCGGGGAAGACCTTCTGTCATTGAGGACTGGTGCCCCTACCGAGATGGGCTTCAAGAGACGACCCCAAACCAGCCTTTTTGACCTGTTTGAGGGCCAACCGGGGAAGGACACGCCGGAGAAGTCAAAACCTGAGCCTCCTCCTCTTTCTCTCAAGCTTCCTCCTTCCCCACCTAAGTCATCGCCCGCGCAGACCAAGTCGTCTTCCATTCCCCCGACCTCGGACCCTGGGCATGAACCCGTTGATCCGAAGAGGAAGAGGTCTTCCAAGGGCAAAGACCCGGTAGGGGGGGGAGAGAGATCTCGTTCCTTCCAAGAGGAAGATGAAGCCCGCTGACCTTCCAAGCAGCTGAGGATCGGCGGTCAGGGCAAGGGAAAGGAGGTCGTCCGGCTGCCCGAGCCCCAGGCGTGGCTACCTGCCGCCATGCTTCATGGGAAGCCTTTGATGGATGACGCCACCCTCAGGGACTTTTGAGGGGGCGAGGGTGCTTGTGTGGCCGACTCCCTGGAGAGGTCCCTACTTCTCCCCGCCGACATGGCCGAACTGGGGGCTTGAAGAGGCAGGAAGTTGCCCTCAACCTCAAGAGGTATCTGGGCATGGTAAGACTTTTGATACTTGTGCCTTTGTTGGATTTTATTTCTTAGCTCCCGGCTTATGGTTTATTTGTTTTGATTGGCAGGCTGTCCAGGCTACTTTCAGGCTGGAAGAGGAAGCCAATAACCAGAGTAAAGCCCTGGACCAGGAGCGCGACAAGTACTTGGAGGCCGCGAATACTCTTAAGAAATCTGAGGCTGATCTCAAGAAGGCGAGGGAGGACCTGGCGGAGATGACGAGGGCCAGAGACAGCGCGGCATCTAACCTAGCTGACGCTAAAAAACAGGCTGAGGACTAGACCGAGCGCTTGCGGGAGGTCGAGGGTCAGCTGCAGGTCACCGCGGAGCATATCGCCGACTTGAAGAAGAAACTAGCTGAGGCCGAGTGGGCCAGAGGTGTTGCCGAGTACGCCATGGACGAGGACTTGAGGGCTAAAGAACTGGCCGAGTTCGTGAGGACAGATGCCGAGACCTCCAAAGAGCAAGCGGAGGAGGAGGCCTTTGCTAAAGGAGTGGCTAAGACCGAGGCGAGCCTCAAGGCTCAAGTGCCCGAGGTGTGCAGACGCTACTGTTCCGAGACTTGGAATGAGGCCCTCAATCAAGCTAAGGTCGAAGCCCCATCTGAGCTTAGGAGGGTCGAGAGGGTGTATTACCCCCCTACCATTCGCGAGGCTGTCTCCACTGACCCTGAAGTTGGCACGGCCTCTAAAGCGACGAACGAAGGCCCGGTCAGTGCCGCCGATGATCCAATGCCAATTGACAAGCCCGCTGAGGAGATTGGGCACCAAGGGGCGTTAGGGAACGAGGAAACTGGTAACCCAGCGGCGCCCCAGGACGTGGTGGAGCCTCCCGCTGACCCTGAGGCCACCCCTGCCGACCAGGAGTCCTCCGAAGTAGCACCTCCGAGCTAGGATCTCGTCGGCAGCCTCTTTGCCTTGATTTATCACTGTATATTTTGTTTTAACTGTAATGCTATTTTTAAGCTGAATGCATGGGTCTTCTTTTCTTTTTACTTGGTGTTTATTGTCATTGTGATGAGTTTGGCCACTTATATAACCTGTGCTTCAATTATGAGCTTCACAATCTCAGAAACTCAGCACGTTTTTCATTCTAAACTGGCAATCGAAAAACGTAAAGCCCCTAGCAATAATTCCCACTTGGACTTTGATCGATAATTGAACCACCCTAACACCACGACCTATTTTTGCCGGATTGAATGCTGAGGGAATGATTCCACAATATTGGTTCCACATCACATGAATGAGTCACTGTAAACAGTGAAAAATGCTTAGGAAAGCCATTAGTTGCTGACTGTGCTAAGGGGTTAGGTTCAATGTGCCTCCGAATGTTTTAAGTGATGCTCATGGGCTTGCATTTGTTTGCTCCTTTGCTGAACGTAGCCAGTCTCTCCAGGGACCTGAGTCCGAGGACCATGCAAAACCTTGGCTCTATCTGACACTTAGGTCCCTCTGTGAGTAACTAGCCTCCCCTTAGGTTTGAGTCCGAGGACCATGCAAGACCTTGGTTCAGTCTAGTACCCAGGTATTTTTGGAGTGGTTAGTTTCTCCATAGGCTTGAGTCCGAGGACCATGCAAGACCTTGGTTCAGTCTAACACTTATGTTCTTCTGTAAGTAACTAGTTTTCCCATAGGTTTGAGTCCGAGGACCATGCAAGACCTTGGTTCAGTCTAGTACCCAGGTATTTTTGGAGTGGTTAGTTTTCCCATAGGCTTGAGTCCGAGGACCATGCAAGACCTTGGTTCAGTCTAGCACCCAGGTATTTTTGGAATGGTTAGTTTTCCCATAGGCTTGAGTCCGAGGACCATGCAAGGCCTTGGTTCAGTCTAACGCTTATGTTCTTCTGTAAGTAACTAGTTTTCCCATAGGTTTGAGTCCGAGGACCATGCAAGACCTTGGTTCAGTCTAGTACCCAGGTATTTTTGGAGTGGTTAGTTTTCCCATAGGCTTGAGTCCGAGGACCATGCAAGGCCTTGGTTCAGTCTAACGCTTATGTTCTTCTGTAAGTGACTAGTTTCCCCATAGGTTTGAGTTCGAGGACCATGCAAGACCTTGGTTCAATCTAGCACCCAGGTATTTTTAGAGTGGTTAGTTTTCCCAAAGGCTTGAGTCCGAGGACCATGCAAGGCCTTGGTTCAGTCTAACGCTCATGTTCTTCTGTAAGTGATTAGTTTTCCTATAGGTTTGAGTCCAGGGACCATGCAAGACCTTGGTTCAGTCTAGCACCCAGGTATTTTTGGAGTGGTTAGTTTTCCCATAGGCTTGAGTCCGAGGACCATGCAAGGCCTTGGTTCAGTCTAACGCTCATGTTCTTTTGTCCGGGGTGAAGGAATTTGTCCTTAGTGTTGGGAAGTTTGGCTTTAGCGTGACGACGGCCTCGGCCTCGCTTCATTGAAAATGGGTTATTCCTTAAACTGGGCCCTTGGCCCCGCGCTGCCCTGGACAGGGGCGGCTCGGGTTTCCATCCTCATGTGTGGCAGTAGCCCTTTCGTTCCAATTTTCCGCCATCTTTGATTACGAGGCGTCTTTTGACTATTCGAGTTGTACACCTGACGCTTCGGTGTGCGAGGCACGCCTTCATTAATATCCTCGTGGATTAATGCAAATCTAGCGGTTGGTGGCCTCTTTGGAATTTGGTCAGGATTAATGTCATTGATAATTCTTCTTTCGAATTCTGTGCGGACCAATTCCCACCGATCTTCACCCTCTATATAAGGCTTTCTAGGGGAATCGTCCTTCCACACTTCACGAACCCTTTAGTTAAACAGGAAACATGGTCCTCCAACCTTCTAAGCCACTTCGATAACCTTGCCAGGATTGTGACCAGGACTTGGTGGAATGGGGTGGCTCTAGATGAGGGCGAGGGCAAGCTAACCAAAGGTCCTCCTCCCTTGATCGAGAGCCGTAGCGGTTGTAGTTCGCGTCATACTTCCAGCGCGGCAAGGCTTGGGCGTCACCCTGATGATATCGTGTCTAGCAGCTAGGAGGGGGGTCCATGAAGTACATAATGCTTTTCTCCGGTGCACGTCCATGCCTGCCCTTCAAGCTGGTAGTGACTCGTGCCCAGCTTACCCGCCGATGGAGGCTCGCAAGATTACGTCACGTTCGGTGCTCGAGTGTTGCCGCCTCCAATGTTTAATCATCAGGAGGCTGGGGGAGCATCAAGGGAACATCATGGGCTGGGGCCATCAGGCGCTTTTGCATCTGCTCCTCTCTTCTCGCCGGTACCATCCATACCGGCCCGAGGGTTGTTGGTAGCCTTGAAGCAAGCCTGCCTCAGCCCTCCTTTTTAGGGTTAGCTTTCGAACAGGCCCGTCTGGGCCTCTGTTTGTAGAGTTGGCTTTAAAACAAGTCCGTCTGAGCC
Organism: Quercus aquifolioides; assembly: GCA_019022515.1. NCBI lineage: Eukaryota > Viridiplantae > Streptophyta > Magnoliopsida > Fagales > Fagaceae > Quercus > Quercus aquifolioides. The sequence continues at coordinate 86,224,687 of CM032327.1, forward strand.
TCTATTTGTATAGTTGGCTTTAGAACAAGTTTGTCTGAGCCTCTGTTTGTATAATGTATTTATTTTTTGTTTAATAAAATGCTGCAATGTTTATTCCCATTTCCTTCTCTTTGAATATTTTACTTTTCTGCAATGATTGTTTCTTGTGCAAATGCGTCGTTGTTTGTTGTCTTTTTTTTTTTTTTTGATGGGATTCGGGATCGTTGTCGTTGGCGGTGACGAAAAACTGCCTAACCTTCTATAAACTAGCCACCTAGGAACGATTGTCCATTGCGCTTGCTAATGTACAAGTTCTCCCCACAGACGGCGCCAATTGTAGGGACTGGGTTTGAGCACTTCTACTATTGAGTGAGTAGACTCAAGCCCAGCTAGCCCAATACAATGAATTTGTAGAGAGCGGGTCAAGAACTAGACCCTAGCGAGCGGACAATGCCCATCGCAATGTTTTCCACTGCCGAACGCCGGAGAACCGAAATCGTCCTAAAAAATCTGTCATCAGCCCGGTCCGAGGAGCTTGTTAGTCGTCCTTCTTCCGTGGGGATCCATCCCCCCTCTCAATCTGTTTCTCCCACTTTATATAGTCCTCCTCCAACGATCCATTTCCTCCACTTGTTGATCATCCATGCCCTCTCCTGACAACCCGTCCCGTTAGCCACTTTACTAGACCTCCTGTGAGTCGCAATAACCAAGGAGGCACTGCCCAAGGGTCATTTCCTTATTAATGCGGCCAGAACATTGGTTGTGCACATTTAATGTGGAGGTAACAGTTCATCCTGGACTGGCTCCTCCACCATGCTTCCACGGCTAACGTGTTGTGCTTGTTTTTTCTCCTTGGATGCCCTGAAAGGCTGCTTTAAGTGGCCCGTTACTTCCTAATTCCATGGTCTTGGTTTGCCGAGGACAGGGTCGTCCTTGGCAAAGTTCCTGGACAATTTGGACTTTCACACTTCGTCCTTGGGCGTTTCCTCATCCTCGACATGGGCCTTGGGCTTGATATGAAATGGGCCGGGGATACCGAATCCTCTGGCCCCACAACCACAATCACAATAAATTGTATTAATATTAACATAATTTATCAAAATTTATATTAAAAAAATGAGAAAAAAATTATATTGTGTTAAACTTGTTTATGCATTGCACGAGTGGGGGAGCAATTTTAAATGATGTGATTCCTTTAAAAAAAAGAAAAAAGATATTGTATTGTTATTTGCATTTGGGGAGCAATTGGCTAGGAACTGTGATTTAATAAACAAATTATTATTATTATTATTATTTTTATACAAGATAGAAATTCTACTCTAACCTAATTTAAGTGTATATGTGTGTAAAACTCTCTCCTAGAGACTTGAACTCCGGCCCTTACCCCCCACCCCTCACAAGTATTTAATACTTGTAAAGTGACCATCACGCCAAGGATACGTGATGATAATAAACAAAGATGAAAATCACATTTTCGTCCCTACATTTTCAGGCGATTCTCACTTTGGTCCCTATCTTTTATTTTCACTGCTTTTAGTCCCTATTTAGAAAAACGCCATCCATTTTAATCCTTTCCGTTAGTGCCCTAACAGCAAAGTCCTAGGTGGTAGACGAAACTATTAAAATAATAATAAAATTTTTTATTTTGGTATTAAAAAATGCCACGTCAACATCTAAATTAAAAAAAAATTAATTTATTAATTTTAACTAAATAAAAATAATTAAAAACAGAATTAAAAACCAAAAATCACATGAATTGAGATCTAAGTGTGTCTTGAACAAGAATAACAAGAACACAAACCCAGATCTAACACACAAACAAAATTATTTGTCTCTCTTAGAGTCTTCTTTAAACTCAAGCTTGAAATTTCTTCTTGGTTCTCATTCTAATGGCTCCCACGCCATCTTCAAAAGTAAATCAAGCCCACCCGACACAGATCAAAACACCACAATCCAAGCTTCGTTTGCATTACAACAATGCAAACAAACCAAACCCATCTTCGAATCCAAACACACCGGCCAAAGAAACCCCACACCCACAAGAACACCCAGTCGAAGTAATCGCTTGGATTCGAGACTACCCAGATTAGAAAGAAAAACCCACTTTGGTTTTGAATGTTAATTCAAACAACCATTTCATTCGGGTTTGAGCCGATTTTGGCTACCAAGACTTTAGCCTAGATGGGGTTTCTCTTTCTGAAGACCAAGACCTTGATCTCTTCTACAAGTCGTTCGTGGAGTCAAGAATCCACAGCGCGAAGTTAGGAGAAAAATACACCATTATGATTTACGGTCCAACAGGTTTGGGCAAGAGTCACACCATGTTCGGGTGCTCGAAGCAGTCAGGGATTATGTACAAGTCTTTGAGGGATATTCTTGGTGGTGGTGAGGAAGAAAGCTAAATTTTTTGGGTTTATTTTGTGTTTGTTTCCTAAGAAAATATAGGTTTATGGGTTTGTTGGAGATTAAATTGTTTACTAGGTTTATGGGTTTGATTTGTGAAAATCATGTGGATTAGTGATTTGCGGGAGAATTCGGTCTTGAATGGTTGTTTGTTGGTTTTTTTTATTTATTATTGGGTTTGTGTTCTTAGATCTGAGTTCTTGTTCTTGTTCAAGACACACTTAGATTTCAATTCATGTGATTTTTGATTTTTAATTCTGTTTTTTAATTTTTTTTATTTAGTTAAAATTAATAAATTAATTTTTTTTTTTTAATTTAGATGCTGACGTGGCATTTTTTAATGCCAAAATAAATTTTATTATTATTATTTTAATAGTTCCGTATGCCACCTACGACTTTGCCGTTAGGGCACTAATGGAAATGACTAAATAGATGGCGTTTTTCTAAATAGGGACTAAAAGCGATGAAAATAAAAGATAGGGACTAAAATGAAAATCGCCTAAAAATGTAGGGACGAAAATGTGGTTTCACAGTTTTTTTCTTTTTGGGACTTTGTTTAGTCCAAACCCAATAGTAGTAATGGACTTTAAAAAAAATAGTAATAATGGACGGAATTTCAAGACATTGGGCCTCCAAGCCCCAAAAAAATGTCGTTTAACAGATTACTCCATACGTATGAGCTCAAAGCTTTAAAAAAATACAATAAAATACAATATAGTGATACCCAGTATTGAACTTCACGGCCCAATAAATCTTAGAATCAGCACTACGTGCTATTAGTGACTTAATTTTTTGCCCAACAAGGCAACAATTTTTTTTTTTAAAAGATAATTTTGACTTATAGTATTCGCTCATGATGATTACTCTTTGTTACAAAACTAAGACACGAATTGATCACCAATTGATTTTTTTTTTTTTTTTGGTTTGTTTGTTGTTGTAGGCAGGGATCAAACTATCTAAAACCTTTTTTTTTCTTTGATATGCCATATGAAAATTTGAGTCGCTCGAATTTTATTGCGACCCATTCAACTCCTAGAGAAAGAAGTGAACTTGAGTGTCCATATTTCTAAATCCCATTCATTTTACCCCATACATAATGTGGGCTTCAAGGATTCGCTAACTCATTAGTTGTTTGATATAAAAGATCATGTGCTTAAGTTTTGCTTAATATTGGCCCATTTTGTATAAATAAAAAGCTTTTAGATGTGAGACACTAGGATCATGAGTCCAATCCACGAAGAGAAAGAGAAAATGAATCATGAACCCGATCTATTTAATGAAACCTATGGGCCATAAAGCCTAATTTATTAAGTAATGAAGAATTATCATGAGCCGAATTCGTCTAGTAAAACTTATGGGTTGTAAAGCCCAATTCGTAAAAGTAATGAAGAATTATATGGATCACAAAGCCCACTTATGAAGAATTATGTAAATCACCAAACTCAATCCATGAAGGGAAGAAATCCACCTGTAATGCTAACCTATGTTGTGAATTTTTATTTTTTTAGAGATAGTTTCAACTTTCAACCTATGACGTTTACTCCTGATGATTTATTTTATCATCAGACCAAGACACTAATTGGTTTTTGGCGTAGGCAGAGATCGAATCCCAAATCTATTATTCAATTATAAGAGACTTTACCAGTTGAGTTAACTGGAACCCATTTATCTTGTGAAGTTAAGTTTATAAAACCGAATATGTGAACCAAAGTATCAGTTGGTCACAATTTTATGTAGCCATGGCTAAGAAATTGTCTCTAAAACTAAAAGGAATTATTTTCAACAAACAATACTCAGGCAGGAAATTTTCTAGTGCACATAAGAAATGTGCTATTCATATTAATTAAATACATAGTTCAGGAACTTAAGAGAATCTTTTACCAAAAAAAAAAAAACATTTTGAAACTCGATATTAAAGCCAATTAGATTTTCATAAAAAATTAATGAGAAAGAAGCTCTTAACATATTAACATGTCGAGCTCGCCGCCATTGCACTACTCATCACCAAGGTTGTTGGACCTGAACCGGCCGGTTGGACCAGTTTAACTTGGAAGTTGGAACTGGATTGAAATTCAGTTTTTTCAGTCATGCAGAATCGGATTTCAAAGAAATTCCGTGAACCACTTAACTCGCAGTTGGATCATATGGTTCGGGTAGAACTAGTAGGGGTTCAATCACGGTCCAACCTTGCTTGATAGATTGGGAAAAAAAATGAATAAAAGTGCACATATCAGGTTTAGAACTTGGGCTAAGGCTCTAACTAGTAGACTATGCTTATGCTATAGGAAGTAAACTTATCAGAATTTCAAACTACTAAATTAAATAAACTTTTATTACTGCTTTTATTATATATTATAATTAATATTCATAATATTTTATTGTATTATATATCTTAATTAGTCATCTCTAAAAGAGAATATATAAAGCATATTCATACTTTTAGACTTTAAAAATAAATTTTAAATTTTAATGTTTTTTTCATGCTTTATTATTTTATTTTTATTAACTTTCTTATTTAATTTTTAAAAATTTGCTTGAAAATCATTTCATTTCCCCCATATATATATAAATTTATTTAATTAATTACTAAAGTAATTACGATATCATCGCGGTTTGGCTGAAGTTGAACCTCAATCCTGCCTTAAAAATCTTAAACATCTTTCTTTACTAGTTTTTGAAACGGTCTAGGTTTAAAAACTATTCTCATTACTTGACCAAAATCTGACTGCTCACTTGAGAATGAGTTGTGGTTGGCTTTGATTGAGTGCTCAGTTTCCAATACGTAGGAGAGTTCCTAACTCGACATGATCGGGTTGAGTGACAGGCTGACTTTTAAACTGAGCCTAACAACCCAATCCCCCCTTAATGTTGGTTGGAATGACAAGGTATGACCCTTTAAATGTAATATCTAAGACTCATGAGCTGTGCTCATCTTTACTCAATATGTCAGAATTTTATGTGCATTAACATTTTGTTGTATGTCTTGATATCAGTGATATACTGATATGGCATGTCATGTTCTTTGGGTAGTTCCTTGTGATGTTCACATTTAAGCAAATCTAGCTGGTGTTCAAATATGGGGTCGCTTGGATGCATGATTTGGTACAGGACAATATATCAAATAATTTGCACTTAGCACAAGTAAACATAAGCTGATGAGCAAACTTAAGCTTGACTAATTTAAATGTGTCAAATTGGGTGATAGCTGATGCATCACCAATCAAAGAGGGCCTTTTCCTGACCAAATTTGTCTTCTATTTAGTTCAAAAAACATGCTGATTCTGAATCTAGCAAATTGTTGTTGGTCATTGAAGAACCATAGTCATTAGCCACAAAGCCACTATAAAGGACATAGATACAAAAAGATTGGAGTCCCAAAGATCTAAATTTTCAAGCTCATATTGAGTTTCATAGTCTAAGCTTTTCTGTCTAATACATTGTTGACTTTCATCATAAGCTCACTAAACAGGTGATGCTATTCTTCTAGGGGCAGCGCCACCTTAAGGTCAGTATAATAATTAAATTTTTTTTATTTGTCTATCATTCAAAAAAAAATTAGGAATACCCTCAGTTTTTTTTATACCAATAAAATTAAATTTTGCTCCATAATTTGTTCTACATTCAGTGGATAAATAATTGCTTAGTTGTGTACATTGAAAGAGATGTAGCTTGTAGTATTGATAATGAGACTATCATGCAATGATTTCAAAATATGAAAACTCATAGAAAGCAATTGTAAATTTTATGTATTTGCGTATTTTTTTTTATTGTTGTTGTTGTCAATATATGAATTTTCTCTTTTTATTAGATGGTATAATTTATGCTTCTTAAAGAACACCCTGAGAAAAATTCCTAGAGCCGCTAATTCTTCTCTGTATAATGTGACCCCAATTAGTTGCCATTGAAAATTAACCAATCACCCTGAAACTTGTACAACTTATCATTTTAATAATGATTAACATTTATTGGTAAAATTAAAAAAAAAAAAAAAAATTCATGTTAAGCAACAAGAAAAACCAGTTGGACCTAATTTTTTTCCTCTTTGTTGGTGCTTGATATTATGGGATTTTGATGTGATTGTCAATGGATAGTTGCAAATAACAAAGGGCGGGCATATACTCAAAAGAGTTAAACCAAAACTTGCTTTGGGTGAGGTAGAGCTGCTATATGAGGCATTTTCAGAGGGTTGGGGACTCTACTAAGAGCTCATATATGGGTGAATACTGAATTCTTTATATTAAACGTAATACAAACTCATTCACTTGGCCATATATCATATACCATTTGTTTGTTTCCATAAGAGGGCTTGTAGAAGCAGCTAGCATCATTGAAAAAAAAAAAACAGAATTCTTAATAACCATGATGTAAAAATATAGCTAAAAAAAAGGTACCAGAGATCCTGTGCCAGCACAAATTCACAGCCACTCAATGTATGGATCGGTTGCTCACAATTTTATACATCAGGGCTAAAGGATTCTCACTAAAAGGAATTGCTCTCGGCAAACAATGCACATACAAAATGTGCGAGAAACTTCTAACCAAAAAAAAAAAAAAAATCTAACTATTTGAAACTGATTATCATTAAAATTTAATGAGAATTCATATATAGGGAATCATTGTGGACTATACTTGATCTTATAGAACGAGTCATTATAGACTTTAATGGAGCTTTTGCATTACTTGATTCCAGCTCTGCTGCACGTCTAACAATTCTAGAAGAAAACTTTTTACTGCTTGTTAATAAATTTATCTGCATAGCCAATATGGTATGTAGTAAACTAATTGTAAAACTAATTATTTACAATTAATGTATATTTGCTCACTTTTTTAGATATCCATGGCTGAAGAACAGTCAAAAGAAGAAGAAGAAGTAAATTATAAATAAAAAAAAAGAAATTGAATACTAGAACAATGTGCTTTTAGCAAAAATTACTCAGACAGGAAACATGTTAATATCAAGCACATACAAAATGTGCTACTAATCAACCAGAGAAAAGGAAAAAAAAAATCAAACAATTGAATTAGAACACCATATCAGAAGATGATAAAAAAACTTTACATACGAGACAGAGAATCTTAACATATAAAACTATAAATGTAGTTACATCAAGAATCAATAATGTGGACAAAAAATGGAAGTAATTCCTATTCCTAGCTAGGTTGCACGGACACGCCATTTTTGGCGTCGTGTCGGTGTCCAACACGTATCGGACACCGGAACGGCCACGACGCGCCAGATTCCGGTGTCTGGCGGTGTCCCTTTTTCTTTTCTTTTTTTCGCTTCTCCGACACGGCGCCGACGCGGCTCCAACGTGGCGCCAATGCGTCCGACACGCCAGCAGTGAAAAAAAAAAAAATCACAGATTCCACCCTCTCTCTGACCTCTGCCCGCTGCCGCTGCCCTCTGTCCCTCGCCAAAGCTAGATCGGGCCGATCGGAGAACTCCATAGACGTCGACGCTATGACGGCATGCCCTGTCCCTTACGATCGACGAACTCCTCCTCTCTCCTTCTTCTTCTTCTTCTGCTTCTTTTTCGTTTTCTTTTTCTTCGCAGAACCAGCTGCCTTCTGTCTTCTTCTGTTCATTTAAACTTTTATAATACTTTTTTATATATTACCTCTTTGTTTTGTGTGTCAACTGCCAACCCACGTGAAAGTCACTTTCAATTTCAAATTTAAACTTTTGAGCACCATCTATCAATGCCATGGTGTCATTAATATGCCATTGGTCCAAAGGAAAATAATTTATATTATTATTTTGACTATTACTTTTAGTATTATTATTAGTATTTGAACGTAGCCTATTTAAACTTTTGGTTTGTATTATAAATATTTTATGTATATTATTGTATTAATTTGGATGTTAATTTATTTATTTGTAATTCTTACATAATTTATATTCTAGACATAAACGTATTTTATGTCTAAAAATATTTAAAAATATACCTAAATATAAAATTTAATTAATTATTTAACCGCCGTGTTTCCGCCATGTCGTGTCCTTATTTTTCAAAAATTACCGTATCCCCGTGTCCGTGTCCGTGTCGTGTCCGTGTCCGTGTCCGTGTCAGTGTCCGTGCAACATAGATTCCTAGACTAATAATTTCTTCCAACAGTAGCCGTAGTGCTCTTGACAGTCAATTAATTCAAGCTACTGGCCCTGGTTAGACCTTCCAACGTTTGTTGCATTTGCAACAAGTGACATAGGTTGTCATGGGTTCATCGGCACTCCGGGTCTGCATTTGGTAATAGGTACACTTGCGCTCGCGACACCGGCTGCACTGGAACATGTCAGTGGTGGCCTTTTCTTCCTCATCAGCATCATGCATACATCTTTTCAAGCTTTTCAACTGTATCTGAATGTTCTCTCGCTGCCTTTTTTGACTGGCCATCTCCTCGGCACTCATGGTTACAAGACTCTCAGGCTTGATCTCTCCAAGAAGCACCTTCCTCCTCAAATCTGGGTTCTTTGGGTCTTTGAGATTGAACAAGATGGATTGATAATTAGCCTTCTTGATGGGATTAGACCACCCAATCCTTTCAAACATAGCAGACTCTACTGAAACAGCCACTTGAACCGGGTCTATTGCTGGTGATATGCTCACATCAGTTTCAGAAGAAACTCTAGAAAAGGCCTCTTGCAACTGTTTCCTAACCCTCTCACGGTAACCAGAGGTTTTGGTGATGGGTTTGGAATCTTGGTGACGATGATCATCAATTTTGTTCTGCAGAGGCACTGGGGTCGTTTCTGGTTTTGCCTTAGGATTTGGAATACGAACCTTGATTATCAGCCTCTCTCTGTTTGGAACCCCAGAATCCTTTTCAAAGCCACCACCTTTACTGTCGTTGATGACGGGTACCTTGGAATCTTGATGATCAAGAAAAGCCATACCCACATCTGTTTCAGGCTTGGGAAGCCGAAACTTGAGAACCTCAGTCGCTGTTGTCATTGTCACAACGTGAAGTGAGATTGTTGATGATCAGTGCTAACTTCTTCCTCTCCCAAAAACACAACCAAATAAGCTTTGCTCTCCAAATTGAAGTACAGCGTTGTAGCAACTCTTATACGTATTTAAAGCTGCTTGTGTTGTTGTTTCCGTGACCTTCAAGGAGTAGGAGTTCCGAGTTGGAATCGTAATCGGATTTTGGAGAAGGGCGGTGATTAAATTTGGGTTCTAGCCGTTGGGCTGTCAGCCGTTTGGTTTTGAGTTTTAGCAAGTCACAGCTAATTACTAATTAGTGCTTCCGGAATATACTAAACTGTTTAGTGTTTGGGGTCTGGTTTGGTCAATTTATATTTTATTTCATTTATATTTCTTTCTTTCTTTCTTTATTTTCTACTTTTTCCACTATTGAAAATAGAGAAGATTTTGGATCCCTTATAATTTTTAAACCTGAACAAGAATAAGTGTTGGGTTACTGGTTCAACCTGTGGGTATAGATCGAGGAACTAAAATAAATATGAAAATAAGTTTGATAAATCATAAAAATAAATATGAAAAAAAATGGCATGCCTTAATTACTAATTAAAATTAAGTCTAAAATAAAAATCACCTAATATAATACAAACTCAAAGTTTCACAAGTAACAACACTAGAAAGTATAAAACTACAAAACCAAATGGGTCGCAAATATAAACCACTAGAAAGTATAAAACAGTTGGATTTTACTTTTAACCGGCCAATTTCATAAGTTATCCGATTAAACAACTGGACTGGCTTAGGTATCGCTTCACCAACTTACAGGTCCAACCGATTGGGCCAGGTTGGGTTTTAATAACTATGCCTGCAAGTGAAATTACAATTACAATTACAATTAAATGTAATAGTCAAATAAAAAAAATTAAAAGCATAAAGTAAAAATGGGAAAAAAAATTAAAAAGGTAAAAGTCAAATATGTTAACCAAAAAAAAAAAAAAAAAAAATTTGGGGCTGAGTTTGAAAATGAAAAATGGATTTTTTTTTTCTTTTGTTTGTTTGTTTGAATTTTTTTTGAGACCCTAGTCACAAGGGAAATAAGTGGTTAATGAAGTAAACCTTGAACTTTGAATTGAGTCAAAGTGGGCCAAACATCGCATAATCACCCCACCCCTAGATTGAAATCACTAAGGGCACGTTTGGTAAATTGCAACGGTAATTACATAAGAATAGAAATAGATATTACAAGGAATACAAAATACTGTAATGTAATGCTTATTACTATTCATTTGTTCGGTGACAACACAATAATATAACCCTGAAGACAATGGAATGAAAGCGCTTTAAATGGAATGAAAGTGCTTTAAATGGAATGAAAGCATTTTAAATCAAACTTAAGATATATTTTAGAAAATATCTTACTCATAATTATATTTCCTAAAAAATAGTATTTTTTTAAATTTGAAAGAGAAAGTAGTTATTTTCTATGACTTTTTTTTTTTATTTTCATAATTATTATGTGCATATGGAAAGTTTGTTTATTTAAAAATATATTAATTGTAGAAATTAATACACCTACTAAAGAATAGCTATTACATCCCTTTTAGATATGAATAGTTATTCCTCATTTTAAAGATTAGTTATTCATAAGGAATGATTATTCCCTATAATAAAAACATAATCAAATTACTGAATAGCTAAATTATAGAAATAACTATTACATTACAGTGCATATTACAATCTACCAAACATACCCTAAGAGTGTGTTTAGTTGGAGTAGGGGTGTGTGCATGTCGGATTGGGTGGGTAAAAGCCAACATTTTTATCCAATCCGCCACTAGCGGGTTGGGAAAATTCTAATCTGCCACCGACCCACCAAAGTCTAAATCCGATAGATTGGTTACAAATTTTGGCAGTTTTAACTTTGCGGGTTGTGCGGGTTGGCATTAACAATGTTATTTTTTTAAAAAAACTATCACAATCTACAATTTATTATTGCATAATCTCAAAATATAACTAATGCACACAAAAAATTAAAGGTATATTTCATTGAATAATCTCAATTCCAACACAAACCTAGGGTCAATAAAAAAGAGATATATCATCTTTAATAGACCTTGTCTCCACAAAAAAAGGAAAAAGAAAAAGAAAAAGAAAAAGAAAAGGAAAAAATAGTAGGTTGCTGCCTTACAACTGATGAAAATTAAATCAACAAACCCAAAGTCTTAACATTCCCAAAGTCACATCAAGGATTCAAAATAATAACATATCAACATAACAAATAAACTTCAAAATGGTATGCATGATCTCAAGATTTACAAGAATATATGGGACCCAAATCAAAAAGACAAACAACAACATACTCAATAAAAATATAGATACAAATATTAAGCAATACAAGACATAAAAACAACTACCTTTGTGGTTGTCTAGGAGAGTACACAGTTGATGGAAGGTGAAGAATTGAAGGGATAAAAAAAAAAAAAGAAAAAAGAAAAAGAAAAGAGGCTTCAAAAAGGTTAAGGAAGAAAAAGACAAAACAACATGAAAGAGGGAGGGAGAGGAAGTGGCTGAAGGTGAAGGCTAAATACAGAGTGTATGTAGTATACAGTTGAAGTGATTTTAGGGTTTCAATGTTGACTTTCTATATTTTGTGAATTGATTATTGATTAGTAGTAAAAATTGATTAGGTGAATTGATTAACTTAATATACAGAATATACGGTTGATCAATTTGAACTAATATATATATTTTTTATTTATGTATAATTAAGCGGGCGGGTCGAGTTGTAGCAGGTTGTCAATGTTTCAATTTGTTATCCGTTGAGGTTCAAAAACTAATCACAGCCCAAGGCCCAAAGAAATAACACATTGGGCTAATTTCATGGGAAATGAAGCTAGAGAAGTAAAAGAGCTGGGCTCACACAATAAAGAAAAGAGGAAAAGAAAGAAGAAAAAGGTGGAAAGTCCAAAGAAATGGGGTCCAAAGACCCATGAAGGAACATGCTTTAAGATCTATAAAGCAAAAGAAAAGCCCAACCAACCAAAATTAGAAGCCCAATTATAAGAAGAACTGGGCTGGGATCCCGGAGAGTACCAGAGCACGGGGATCTCTGGGACGCACAACACGCTCTAAGTAAGAATTGAAATGGTTCAAAAAGTGTAAAGGACGAAGGACAAACGAGTCTCAAACACCCAACCATGCAGTGAGGGATCAGAAAGTACAAAGCAAAATTCATGAACAAAGGAGCTGTACCCCAAGGAACCAAGAATGAGAAAACCATAAGTAGGAGTAGCTGGTAGGGGGCTTTCAACCCAGCAGTAAAAGGGTTTCGACTATTTGGGAAAAATGACAAGGATGGAGGGCAGACAAAAGCTGAAAAAGTGAAGAGGGCCAAGTAGCTACGATCAGCAACCGAAGTGGATCTTGGAATAGAAAGTTAGCTAGGGGCTTTTAGTTTGGTCGGACCAAAAGGAAGAAATTATGAGAAAGAAGGAAAAGACCAGCCCCTGGGTAATTGACACAACACGAGCTCTGAGGGGCAAAAGAGAGAAATCACTGGTACCTCGGAGCCCTAGAATCGCACTATAAAAGGAAGAGAAAACCCATGCTGAAGGGCATTCAGGATTGATGCATTGATTGATCATCCGTTTTGATTTTAGAAAAGACATCATAATTGAACCGTGGAAAGGACTCTATAAAACTCAAGAGAAAACAGAGGATCGCCCCCCGGTATCCCCGAAATAGCCACTATAGCACATACTTGGATTCGAAAGTATTCAAATTTTGCAAGTCTTAGAGGCTTGAATAGACATCAAAGTCTGCAATTTTTGAGTTAATTTGAACCTTGTATCACGACTTAGTGAGCACACTGTAATCATAATCAAAGAAAATTAATAAAATGCCTCTCATTGATCCGAGGATCCCTAACCCCTGTTTTATTGTATTTTCTATTAGTACACATTTCTTTGCTGTTTGAGCTGTCATTCAATACAGATATTCTCGCTTGTCAGTTTATTTGTGTTGTAGGAAATCTGCCATGTGCACCACTTGGTTCTTAAACAGCCCTTTAGCTGCGGTGAACCAAGCCCAGTCCACCAACAACAACTGTTTGGCCCAGGATCCTGGGGCCTGTGTGCTAAAAAAAAGGCACTTTCACATTATCCAACCCAATCCGCTATTTTGGGTGTCTAACCCGCCCAATCCAAACCGCCTAACTTAATGAGCCTCATAGGGCGTGCGGGTCGACTGTGGGTCGGGCGGATTGGCGGGTTAAGGGGAGAAAACATTTTTTTTGGTTGCTTGGTTGGAGGGGAAAAGTGGAGGGAGATTTTCGTGGGGTCTAGGTGTTTTCTCCTTGGGCCACCAAATATCAATCCCCCCAATTTGGAGAGAATTGTGGAGATAAACTATTAAAAAAATGTTTTTATTTTATGCAATAGGCGCATGAGAATAAATTTATACAAACTACATTATCTATCTTCTCACTTTTCTACTCAACCAAATAAAAGAGTTTTTTATCCCTCTATTTTTCCACCCGTCCTCATCTTCTATCCCCCACTTGATAATTCTGAACTTATTCTAGTATCTAATAAGAAAAGAAAAATTAATGAGCTTAGAAAGGCATTAAATGCATAAGTAACATTGAACCCTAATAATCACTCATGTGTTTCTTGCGTAATAGTCAAAAACTCAAAATACCAACACTATGTCAAGGACTTTATACAAGAAATGAATGGAATATAAACAATTAGAGGGGTTTTTTTTCTTCCTCATTTCCTATAATACATTAAGATAGGGTAAATAAAGTATAAACAAAAAAAGTAGTTTTATATTATTATTATTATTTTTTTTAGAACTTTAGTTTTATATTATTAATTTACCAGTAGGGTGCTTAGTTCCATATCTACCTGCTGATAATGGTGTTATTAAATGAGGACACATTAATGAATTTAAAGTTTAAACTAAAGTAAAAGTGTTTAATAAGTGTGAGGTAGTGACAACTAACAAATGCTTAAAAGGATCAAGGCCATGGTGAGTCGGTGACTGCAAATATTGGAGGATGTTATGATCCTAGTGTCACACGTGGATTAAGTATAAGCTTAACCATGTGTTTATAAGCTCTTGGGCACCCTCCACTTGCAAGCCGGTTTTCAAGGATAAGTTCTACCCATGGGTTTGTAACAAGTGGTATCAAAGTCGTTCATCTTGAAGCCATGGTTGAAACTAAATCTACAATACTTCTAAATGAAGCTATTTTCAACTTTCAAGAAGTTCAGAAAAAACTTAGTATCATTTTGCAGAAATTATCTGATGCTGAAACAAGAAGACAACAACCCCAAACACTTCTGACCAATGAGAATCACATATCAAGCAATGCTCTAGCCATAGCTTTTCCAAAATCCATCAAGGTTGATTTTCTTAGGTTCAAGGGAGAAGAACCTGCTACTTTGGTTTATAAAGCAAACCAATACTTCAACTATTACAAGACCCCAGATTATGAAAAGCTTCCAATGGCCTATTTTCACATGGATGAGGAAGCATTAGTGTGGTTCAAATATGCTGAAGATATTGGGTTATTTGTTAGTTGGGATGCCTTTGTTCAAGCACTACAAGTCAGATTTAGATCTACTATCTGTGACAATCCATTGAAGGCTACTATTCAAGAACCACCTGTTCTTATGAATAATCCAATGCTCATTGGCGTTAGCCAAACTCATGTTTCACCAAATGGGTCTATTCATGCAATCAAGAATGAAGATGTAGACTTACCACACACTAACGATGGGGGCCAAATCTCGTTGCTTAATGGCTGTCACAAAGCCAAGAAACTAGATGCTTCTTTTCTTGGTGATAGCTATGGGATAAATGATGGATTCCATAGCCGACATGATCACAATTTTGATAAGAAATTGAGCTCTATATTGCTGAAGGTTAAGTTCAATACGACTACTTTCCGTTATACTCCTATGTCATGGGCTGTGATTAATTGCTTTGGAGCTGTTCGTGTAATCAAAGGTCAAGATGCTTTAGCATATTGGGTTAGTGGCGGTTTCCCCTAATGAAGGTGTCATTTCATAACACCTTGCCCAACACCTTGTGGGCAAGGTGTTTCCAAGGGGAGGGAAATGTTAGGAATATGAAATAATTGTTGTAATTCCTTTAGTTAGGTAGTTAGCTAGTTGGTTGAGATTAGAATGAGTTAGTTAGAATTTGAGCACATGTAACTCATTTAACACATGTCTTAATTCATAGAGCACATGTTGAATTAACTAGCCAATTATCTTGAGTCATGTGGGCCAATAACATTAGAACTAGTTTCCTATAAATACATTATTGTAATTCAACATTAGATATGAAATAAAGAATAGACCAACTTATTACTTAGTGCATCTCTCTCTTTCTTAATCTCTCTCTCAATATTTCTCTATGGAGGGTAACTACCTCGAATTAAGTCAATTTTCTTACAATTTCTATTCATCCCCATTAGGAACCACCAGGTTCCTAACAAGTGGTATCAGAGCCAACTACCATTCCGAGTTAGGGGTGTCCAAGCAAACCGAAGACCCGCGGGAATCGATTAACCCGACCAGAACTGACCCGTCACGACTAGACTAACACCTTTGACGGGTCTCAACCCTCAAAACCTGACTCCAAGGAGTCGAGTGGCGGGTTTCATCCTCAAAAACACGAGCCACCCGACCCGCCAGACAAAAACTCAAAAGAAGGCCGAAATTACCTAGATCTGGCGAAGATCTGGTGCTTCTCAGCTCCAATCCGACCACATTTGGCCTTCCTTTACTCAGATCCGCTCAAATCCGACCAAGATCTACTCTCTTCCTCACTCAGATATGCTTAAATCTGGCAAATCTAGCCTAGATCTACTCAAACTCGGCCAAAACTCCGGTAAGCCCGAATCTAACTTGGCCAAATCTCATTAGATCTCGGCCAAATCTCGACCAGATTTCCATAGATCCGAAGGAATATCAGCCAAATCTCGTTAGATTCGACCAGATCTGACAAGATTCGGCTAGATTTCGGCCAAAATCTGGCGATACCAGAAAACCCGAAATCGACCGATTCACACCCGAAAACCGATACGACCCGACTTGGTTGATCTGAAACTTCATTCGGGTTGGTTGCGGGTTGAAATCTTCCCCACTCGATAATGTCTAGTCGAGTCCGGGTTGGGCATAAACCCGACCCGTGGACAGCCCTACTCCGAGTAATCAGGTGTAACTCATTGAGTATAGGATCAAATGAGTTGTGGCTTTGTGGTTGGATCCCGGAGGGGGCGACCTAGAGGCTAGATTAAAATAACTGATACATGATTGGAGCCACCAAAAAAGAAAGGCTACTATCGAGTAAGTGTCGCTAGAGTGAGTCGTCGTGGACATCAGCTGCGGAGCGTGGTGGTATGTTATGATCCTAGTGTTCCATATGGATTAAGTATAAGCTTAACCATGTATTTATAAGCTCTTAGGCATCCTCTCCTTGCAAGTCGGTTTTCAAAAATGAGTTCTACCCATGAGTTTGTAACAAAGGCAAGAAATGAAATGAGTGGGGATTCTCATAAAATAATAAAAAAGAGTGGGGATTGAGAGGGTTTTTTTTTTTTTTTTAATCTAAGGAGCATCGAGCATTAAATGCCCAAACCCCAAGTCACACTTATCTATGACTATCAGCAACTAAACTCATTCTCTATTTGGCTAAAACCAAGTAAATCAAAATTGAGCACCTAAGGTTCTCACAACGGGTAAAAACTAAGACCAATTCCATCATATATGCAACTTTTTTTTGTCTTAGGTGCAGAAATTTGTGTTGTCGTGCCTCTACACAAGTAAATCCCCTTGGAAGGTCAATTCCCCTCCCTTATAAATGTGACGAGTGATAATAGCTTAATTTTGTATATTTGTATCATTATTTGAGAGTATTATCATACAATACTTTTTCTTTTTTTTTGGTATTAAATCATGCATTTCATATTTGATTTTGAATAATGTGAAATAGTTAGTTTTGTGTTTAAAATTATTTTTAATGAATGAATATGGTTTTTCTAAGAGAATTGAATTAATTATTGCAAGATTTATCAAGAAAATGTATGAGCCGGCTTGTGCAATGAAGAAGGCTTGTAGGGATAAATGAGCCGAGTAGGAGTATTGGGCCATGGGCCATGCCCGAGGATGTAGGGTAGCCCGAGGAGAATTGAACAGTAAGATAAGCGTGTGGGGCAATAGGACGAGGACAAGGACAGGTAATGACGAACAAAGGTTGTCTCCCGAGGATCCAAAGTTCCTCGGGAAGTGTTGTGGGGGATTGGAGCCCGGTCGCCTAGAGATTATCGTGCAAGAGGGTACCATACTTCTAAGGATAAGTTTCAGATATAGGAGTCTACAGTGAACCAGGAAATATCTGAGAAGAAAGTTGCTACCACCACATTAAACGTTTTGCACCTAACCAATTGGCCGCATTTATGTGGAAATGACCCCTGAGCAAGGATATGTCAGCTCACAACTACTCACAAAACTTCTAGGAGGTTTTTGATGGGACAAGCATCTAAGTGATCACCTACATGATCAACAAGTGGAAGGTTCGGATTGAAAAGAATAGGACTATATAAAGAAATGGCCCCCGTGAAAAATGGAGTAGGGGATCGAAAAGAAAAAAAGGAGCAGAACATCTTGTACTTAGATAAATTTGAGTGAATATAAGAACACTTCATCCTCAGACTTGACCGATGAGTGTTATTCCCTTCATACTGTGTTTTCTTATCTTTCTGGCGTGAATCCAATCTATTGTGGCCCTTATATGATTTGCTAAGTCTTACCTGTAAAATCCACCCTCTGACAAATATATTGTTTTGGGCTTGTTGGGCCATCATCTATTTCTAGTGGGCCAAGGGTCAAAATCTAGTCCTTACAAGGCTAATGGGCTAAATTTTGACAATGGCATAAATGAAGTTAAAATAAGGCTAACCCAATTAAATTTGAGCCCAATTGGACTAAGGAATCAAATGAAATTTGCACTAAGTGTCTGTTTGGAAACATTTTATTTAGTTTTTTTTTGCTGAAATATTTTTGCTAAAAGTGTGCTAAAATATGCTTGTACTATGAAAAAATGAGAAAAAGTAAGAAAAAAGAAGAAGAAGAGATTTTACAAAGCTATATATAAAAGCTAAAAACCAAAAAAATGGGCTTATAATCTATTCCCAAACACACTAAATACAAATCAAACTCAAATTAGGATTTAAGCATGTGCAAGCTACTGTTTTGGACATAACTTTCAACTCTCAGATATTAGATTGTGATGATTCAAGTTGGGCTGAAAAGAAAACTCAAAGAGTTACAACTTTGCAATTTATAAAAAGTCCAAATTCTAACACTTAATGGGTCAAAAAAGTCAGTTAAGTAGAATCTAAGGATTTTTTCCAAATGAGAATTCTACTTGTAATAAGATTTTTGGCCTAATTAAAGGTTTTTTAGGTCAAAATTCGAGGACAGTAGCCTAAGACAAAATCAGTTTTTTCTTCTAGCTCATTTTCAAATCTTTTTTATTTTTTATTTTTTAATGACTTGCTAGACGTCTTGCTAAAGTAAGGGGTGAAACTCAACCTTCTATTGATGTCCTTAGCAATATTTTGAAGATTTTTAAGGCTTAAGTTTTCGTGTTTCTGATTGATTTTCCTACCTAGAAAAATGTTTTATTCTATATAGCAAAAGACAATATGCGCTGGGAAAAAACATTTTCCACCAAAAAAATTTACACTAAAGCCTGAGTCAAGCTTGTTTCAAGTCATACAGTTGAAAACCCCAAATGCTTTGAATAGTAAAAGTAGAGATCATTTCCTCCAACAGTCAGTGTGTCCTTAATCATACGTCATCCAGTAATCAAAACTGGAAAAATGAGTCAGGTGTCCTGTAGCCTGTAGTTCAACGACATAGCCTACTCTCCTCTATTAAAAGAACTATGGTTTGAACTATGGTTTGAATTGCCTGTCCCCATTGTTGTAACTATCCAACCATTCAAAAAATAAAACTGGAAAATTGAAGATGACCCCTCCTTCCTAATACCATTTTTTTTCATCAATCTTCTTTACTCTTATCAAAAAAAGAAGAATAGTTCACCATGAGGTATATACAATATGAGACCTTCCGGTAATTTCTACTTTACAGTGAAACTGTCTTATATTTGACAGGAAACATGGCATTAAGGATATAAGGGCCTGGCAGTAAAATTTTTCCAGATTTTAAGAGACACAGAGCATGTTATACGTATAATTATTGAAAGCCAATCATTTGTGACCAAGTAGAAATTTTAAGAGCAATAGTGAGTGCAATCCAAACTAAATAGAACTTCAATAGTTCAGATTTATTGCTGATGACCGACCTGCAGTCAAAGAATATTGAGCGATGTCTTGTAAAGAGGTGGAGGTACCCTCACTCACCTCTACACATCCAATTTCTCATGCAGCTATTTATAACTTAGACCATTAATAAATCATTGAGGGATCTTCAGGGATTGGAATAAGAGGATCTCCGTTTCAAATTATTGATCTTCCTCTTGTGCAACCTATGGATGCCTTTCATGACTTGTCTTGATGAACATTGAAATATATGTCGTCCAGGCCAATGGATTTCGACCCTGAAAGCACACCCCATCAACTAAGTCTTTTGTTTCCCCGTTCTCACTGGGTCTTCTTTCCTGTTTAGCTGGCCTTGAATGATATGGAAAGACCATTTCATGCTTGGCCAACTGCCTGCCCATACTCATTTGAACAATCTTTCGCATCAACCAGCAATTGGAAGATACGCATCCCTCCGTGGGGATAATGGCAGGGAATTCAAATCCTCATCTGCTTTCTGGTAAAGCATTTTCTGCACGTAGAACATCATATAACACTGTGAAGCTCTCACTATCTCCTCGTCAACCTCAGTGATCCAAGCATCATCACATTTGTACCATCGGTTTCTCAAGCGCAGATAAGTAACATAATGGCCAGATTCAAGTGTTCCTGAGTGAGTAACCACCGCAAAAATCTCAAAGTCAGTAATAATATCTGATTCATCACCCTCAACAGAAAAGATTCTATTCTCAAATCTGTTTCTGACAATTGAAGAGGACAAATAGGGGGTCATATCCAAGGAGAAAGGAAACTGCAAATATCGATCAATTTTTCTCGACATTTTTCTGACAGGTGAATGCTCAAATCTTTTTATATGCAAACACAAGACCAATGGGAGTCTCCTGATCGACATTTGCTTCACTGAGTCTCGCATTTCTTGACAGGTCTCGCAGAAAAGTTTCTGTTCTGATCCCAACTTCTCCTGCCTTGTGAACAAATCCAAACAACCCAAAAGAGTAGATATACTGCTGTTCTCATTTGGTTTGCTACGCTTGTTAACTATATTTGTTGGAGAGAAATTGCTAGTGTCCAGGTCAACTGAGATGTCCACACAAGGGTCATAAGTTGTTGAAGTGGATCCACAGGTCATGCAGGTGACATCTGATCTCAACAGTCCAGAGAATACCCTATGAGCAATACATTGGCAATCTCCACTATCTGTAGAAAAGAAGAATTATTTTTAAAAGACTATAAATATTAAGAAAGGTGAAAAAAAAACACTTCATTTTCTAAGTGTATTACACCTGTACCCTTCACTGTGTGACAGACTGCTTACTGCCTACATAAAACTTTGAGAACCAATACACAAGATACTGCAAAAAATTCTCAAACTTATTCTAAACAATATTAAGTTAATTCAAAAATATAAAATAACAATAATGGTCCAGCATCTTTCTACGATTCTACTTATTTCTTATTGAGCTATGCCCAATAGGAACACATGCTTTTCAGATTTTCTGAACTTCACCAACAAATACTAGCAAATGATTTTGCAAGTCCATATTCTTCCTGATTAGCAGTAGAAAAATAAATCAGAAAATCTCTAACTAGCCATTGTCCTTCCACAGAGTCCCCCAGCTGCACATTGTCAGGAAGATGACCAAATGCACAGTGTCTCAGCATGTAAGACAGAATCGTGCATCATCTTTAACCACTGTGACACTACACATTATGTGACTAAGAAGCAGAAAAGCACCAGATTTCTCTCACTTTTTTTTTTTTTTTTTTTGTGTTGGGGGGGGGGGGGGACCTAAATAAACATACCAGATGTCAGATTTTATTTTAATTACCTCTATTTCGGTTCCTTGATTTGTCCTCTTTCTCATGGATCCCATCTAAGACTGATATGAAGAACTCATGAGCATCCTGCTGCTCATAACTTGCTAGATTTGCTGAATGCTGCCACCAACTTGAAATGTAAACCAAGTTTCAACATATCAGAGCAAGTTTATCTCCATTTTTTTTAATCGAACAAAAAAATGAGAGGAAAAATGCTATAAGATCTAGACAAAACCGGGATCCCATCAAACAAAACCAATGAAATCATTATCAGTGATTCCCAAGGCGTATCAGCTAAGGACCACGCCTCATGAAGCGGAGATCACTAGCTCAAATCTCCCTGTCCCCTCTCCTAGGGGCCAAAAATTTCTTATAAAAAACATATATCATTGTAAGTGATTCTATGCAGCTTTCAATTAAATTCATGTGCAGAATTTAACTCCAATCACAGAACCTGTGATGCAAGTATGCAACAATGATGTGTAAAACAAGTTCTCTTCAAACTTCAAATCTATCTGAAGCATCCTAGTTATATAACATTAAATGAGATTATGCGTTTTTAAATGTAGCTCATCTAGCCATCCAAGCCATCTCCAATTGTTTTATTCACATCAAGAGGCTCAAAATAAATCAACCAACAAAGCAATGTCACAAACTTACATTTGCCAAAAAGATAGTCAAAAAAGACAATTCGCAGATACATCCTCTTACAAAGAACTAATGTAAGAAATTTATCCATTCAATATAAATCAATCATCAAAATCATGCCATATAACAAGATATGCCAAAATTAAAGACTGGCATACAGAGCAATGGCAGACCTGTATAGAAAATGAGCAGGACTATACGGTGCCCGATCACCTGAAAACACAGCCGAGAAAACGACATCAATGTCACAAGACAAGCATAGCCGATCCCCCGATCTTCTCCGGCAAGCTTCATGATTATGCCCTTCACTCAAGAAGTAATTCCTGAAGGGGGGAGCATGTAGCAATGCTTGCAACACAGAGTTCATGAAACAAGTACTCCCTAGATTATTCAATCCTCTCAAACCCAATGGATAACAAGATTTATCCCTCCGATCCCTCATGGAAACCAACTGTTTAGATTTCTTCAAATCCACCAATTCTTCTGCCACACCTAAACCCAACCTCCTCCTCTTGACCAGTCTCTCTCCAATACTCTCATCACCATGCTTATCATCCCTTGGGACACCCATGTTGTGCTTGGACATTACAACCTTATCAAAATCAGGGTCATAGACCTGATCGCAGCACACACAGCAATAAAGCTCAGCCCTTTCGATGTCCACAGCTAAATCATGGCCATCCTCAGACTGAGTATGCAAAAGGGTATGGTCCAAACATGAGACAGAGTTGCAAATCAAACAAAGATAGAGTCTACCTTGAAACCCATTACAAGAATTGCATCTGGGTACCCCTGTGTTGAGCATCTCAACACTTGTTCTCCCGTGTGGAGTGGCCTTGAGGTGCTTTTGTATGGATTTATAGCCACTCAAGCCATGCCTGAGCTTGTAATCTTCGAGATGCTTGCAAGGTTTTGGGTTTGTGTATGAAGGGTTTCTTGAGGACATGTTGATAGAGATTGAAAGAAAGAGGCTTTGATTTGTTGCAAATCACAAAAAATTGTTAAGAAGAAAGACCAATATTAAAAAAAAAAAAAAAAAAAACAATAATAATGGAGTTATTGTAAAAAGAAAAGAAAGATTCTATCTTTCAATGAAATTATTGAAAAAGATGTATAGAAGAAAAGGATCTGAGATTAGATTTGGAAGTTTTTGGAGAATAAAGGGAAATGGGTTTGGAATTTTTTTGGGTTACTGTTTGGGAATGACTTAGGGAAGAAGAAGCTGCTTTTGAGTCTCCTTAGTAAAGCTGAAGCCGACTTCTTGTGGGTTTCAAGTTCCAACTTTCTCACGTCCAGCCCTTGTAAAAATTAATAAAATAAACAAATTTACGTGAAGCTTCGCAGTGAGGACATTTTTTGTGTATGGTAATAGGTACCCTTGTGCACTAGTTAAGAGGCTAAAGAGGAATTGTAATAAAAAAAAAAATTAACTAAAATCGGTTTAATTACATTGGAATAATGGAATGTAACCAAAAAAAAAGAGAGAGTAAAAAATAACTTTTAAATTGAAAGTGACTTGAATCCCTATAAAAAGTCAATAAATTTTATTATAAGATTCAACCTTAATTAGGAACGGCAATTATATAAATTGGTTCGTGTCAAAACCGGTTAGCACGCTTTAACATTATTAATAAATTGGTTGATATCTACTTAACCCACAATCAACTTAGAATGACCCAATTCATATGAATAATATATTTTTTATTTGACATAAATTTGAATTTAAATATAATTAAGTAATTAAAAAAAATAATGGTCATATTGATAAATTATTATTTAAAACTCTAAAATTTGATTTTTTCACATTTTTTTTTTTTTAAAGATTATTTATTAAACAAGTTGAAAAGAATTGTGTAATGTTGTAATGTCAACTCATTTAATAAACGAGTTATATTATGGTTGAGGGGTTTGAAACCATAATTAAATGGGTCTTTGAAGTTAAGCTATGTATTCAAATACTATTGCCTTGACATGAATTGTCACTCTAACCTTAATCAATGATTTAGTGCTCTTGTTAATTACCATACCCTTCATTTTTTTATTTTTTTGTTGAGAAATTTGAACTATCACTAAATTGACTAGGAAAATAATCAAAAAATGATAACGGTTTTGGTAGATCAATTCCTAATGTGGGTGCCAATGGCCCAAATAAGGGATTTTGATCAAGATGGTCAATTTCTTACTTGATGTTGTTTCAGTTTAGTTTGTTAGAATAATGAAATATTTCGGTACTCGTTAATACATATGTATTATTTCGGGGATTACTGCTTTTTTATAAATAATTTTTTATTTTTGAGAAAGAAAGAAAGAAATATATATATATATATATATATATTAAGCCCAAATATAAGTCTAAGTATACATTAATCCACCCAATGTATTAACTTAAACAATATATTTTATAATGTATTTTTTAAAAATTTTATTGCACCAGTCGAAACCTTCAAAAAAATCTTTGGTACAATAAATATAGTCGGTACCAATATGATATTAACTACCTAATTTTGACCGGTTAGTCAGTGGGTCTATATATTCTTATCTAACAAGAGTAAGACCTTTTTTTTTTTGTTTTGTTTTGTTTTTTTTCCCCCAAAGAATCTTTTTTTTTTTTTTTGGAGAAGAATCTAACAAGACTGAAAGCCCCAACGTAGAATATTAGCCAATGTCTATGACTATTGAACCGCGCACTAAAAGTCGTACTTGATCATCACCAATGGATCATTTTTCATTACCCACTAATATCAATCAATTCCAACCTTTATTACAACCTTCAGTACTTTTTTTTTTCTTTCGAATTTGTAACCAAACGGTCCAAAGACTCCAAACCCATTAGAAACTAGAAAAGTGTAGAAACAAAAATGGCGACCTTTGGCTATAAAAATTAAAATGGAGCTAGTGAGTTTTTTATGCTTCTATTATTTGAAACAAAAGGAATCTCGAATTTACCTTATACTTTTTTTTAGAAGATAATTTACCTTTTAATTTGTTAGTAATGTTAATGTTAACAATGTTAGGTACATAAAAATTGTCACAATTCTTTTTCACAATTGTTAACAGGATAATTTGTTATTAAACTTATATAATTTTCAAATGGATTAACAAATTTTTTTATTAATATCAATCACAATATACCACATTAACATTTTGAAAAAAAAAAAGGCAAAAATAAAAAATTAACCCTCTAACTTTCAGTTTTTATCATTTCAATCTTTTAACTTTCAGTTTTGTCATTTCAATTTTTGTCAATGTAGTATTCTGTTAGACCTCAGTTACCTGCTACCGTTCAGTGAGCCGTTTTGGCTCCCTTTTTTTTTTTTTTTTTTTTTTATAAATTTCAGAATTAAAAGAAAATTAAAAAAAAGCTGTTAGTGAATAAAAAAAAGAAAAAGAAGAAGAAGAAAACATTGACCCTAGGGGTGTGAATTCGGGTTAGCGTGTTGGGTTTGTGTCGTGTTGAGGTAGGGGTATTCGACTAAATGACTCAACCCGAACCCAACCCATTTAATAATCATGTCATGATCCTTCAACCCTAACTCAACCTGTTAATAAGACGGGTTGACCTGACCCAACCCACTTGACACACTTAATAAACGGGTCGTGTTGGGTTGACATGAATGTAACACAACTCATTTCAACTTGCTTAATATTAAATATAACATCTATCTAGAGATAAATTTTTTTTACATCCCAAAAGTAGTGTATACACTTCAAGTCTTCAACCCACATTTAAAATAATATAGTTCAACAAACATATAACATCCAACTAGAATTAAGTTCTTTACAAAAATATAAAAAGGTTTAGAGATTTAGGGTTTGTAGGGTTTAGAGATCCAGGGTTTGTAAAATTTCAATTTTCGATTATATCACTTGTAAGTTTTTGTAATTATTTACTTTCCTTCTTAAGTTTAAAATATAGGTTGGATATAAAAGGTATTTGACAAATATAAAATAAAATGAATATTTATTTGTTATACGAGTTAAACGGATTGTGTTAAATAGGTCATTTTGGGTTAACATAAATGAATTGGTATGTCAAACATGTTTATTGCGAGTTCCGCGGGTTGACCTGCTTATGAATCGTTTCTTATCGTGTCGTTTTCGGGTCGACTTGTTTATGACCCAAACCCGCTAAGGCCCAACCCTAACCCGTAAAAACCCGTGTCAGGTTCGCGTCATGTTCGCGGGTTGGGTCAAACATTGACACTCCTAATTGACCCCTGAAATCAAAACCAAAAAACATGATGGATTTCTAAAGCCCTAATTGAGTAAATTTGGGGAAAATTGGGTCGGTTTGAGAGAGAGACCGAATCACCAAAGGTGAGGTCGGTGCTTCGAGTTCACTCGCCCCAAAGATCAGTCTGCTAAGTCTCTCGCCGAAGAAGATCGGAGAAGACATAGCGAAGGAGACCGCGAAGGACTAGAAGGGCCTATGCGTGACGGTGAAGCTGACTGTGCAGAATTGTCAGGCCAAGGTGTTGGTGGTGCCATCGGCGGCGGCTCTGTCATCAAGGCACTGAAGGAGCCGGAGCGTGACCGGAAGAAGACGAAGAATATCAAGCACAACGGAAATTTCTCCCTCGACGACATCGTTGAGATTGCCAAGGTTATGCGCCCTAGATCCATGGCCAAATACCTCAGTGGGACCACCGATGGTGACGTGGAAGTCCCTCTGGACTGAGTGAGAGAGATAAAGAGAGAGATAGAGAGATAGAGGTTTTTCTATTTTAATTTTGAAAAAAAACATCGGATATTTTGGTTAATTTTGAGATATTTTAAGGTAATTAGGTGATATGGATGGATAATTATTTAGTTTTTCATATATTGAATTATGGTGTTTGTGTTTGATTTAATGATTTTTGTGGTTAATTTTGCTTTTGTGATTGTTTGTATTGTTTGGTTTGATGTGTGGTTGTTAGCTCTATGTGTGGATGGGCATTTTATGTTGTACATACTATACATATTTTAAATCCTGAAAATAGAACTCAACATCCTCTTCTTCACGTCGATTCTCTAAAATTAGAATGTTAGCAATAGAAACCTTGCAATCTCTCAATCTCTTTGCAAATCGGTCTTTATCTCGGTCTCTCTCTCTCAAACTCGATTTATCAGAAATCCATCACCTTCATGGCCTCAATCTCGGTCTCTCTCTCAAACCAACTCATCGTGTTTTTTGGTTTTGATTTCAGGGGAAGGGGAACTACATCGTTCCCCTTAAATGTTTTTTTTTTTTTTTTACAGCTTTTTTTATTTATTTTCTTTTAATTTCGAAATTAAATAAAAAAAGTCACTTAACGGCAGCAAATAATTGAGGTCTAACGGAATACTACATTGACAAAAAATGAAATTTAGAGGACTGAAATGAGAAAACTGAAAGTTAGAGGACTGAAATGATAAAAGTTAAAAGTTAGAGGGCCAGTTTGGATTTTTACCAAAATTTTTTTTTTTTTTTTGTTAGTAAACTTCTTGTTAATTTTTATTCTAATATTCATTTTCAATATCCATTCTGTTAGTCATTAGAAAATCAATAATATTATAAGGGACGTTGTTGTTTACTTAATCAAATTGATGACTTAATTGGAATCTCCTATTATGCAACGTAAATGCTCAACGATTCATCTAGCGGGGAAAAGTAAAGAATACCAGGGATTGTAAGGAATTCTTGAAACCATAACTAAATGACTTTTTTTTTTTTTTTTCCTTTTTTTCCAAAAGTAATTATTAGATGCTTTTTAAAAATAGTAACGTGATATCTTCTTTTTCTTATATTTATAATGAATTCTACTAATTAAATTCATATTAAGATCAATATGAATATGAGAAAAATGAGCATTACGTCACCGTATTTTAGAAGTAGCCAATAATTGTCCTAACTCATTGAATAAAAAGATAATTGTCATTAATTCATTGAATAAAGAAGCAGCCAGTGCCAATCTGATAACCATGACAAATGTTGAAACCTGAAAGTAAATAGTATTTTTTTTTTTATAATTTTTTTTATTTAACATTTTCTATATTAATCTTCTATCGGTGCAGGACAAGGCAAGCTAGACACGTATACAAGTACACAACTATGCATCTTGTTTGTTTGTTTGTTTGGTTTTTTTTTTGCCAAACCAACTACGCATATTGTTGCTTGCAAGCAAAAGTGTTGGAAATATTTTTCTTGCAAATTATTAGTATAATATGCTTTTTGTTGTAGCTGACTTTCATTCATTGTCTTTTTTTTTTTTTGGTAAAAAACTTTCATTCATTGTCATGACTCATGACGTACGTCCCAAGAATACGGTAGATTAAAAGAAAAACTAACTGAGTTCTGAATTATGGCATGCTCAACGCTAGCACTACCTTCCATTTTATTGCAATATGACATTCCATGAAAGTCAATAAGTATGAGCATAGCTGGATTCAAGAGATTATTTCTTAGTACAGGAAATAAATGATTTGTTTAAAATTGGATTGCATAAACAAAATACGTTAAGCATTAAGCAGGTTCGAGATTCAAGTGATAATTTAGTGGTGATAATTTAGTGATAAAATGGTTTACAAATCAATGAGGTTTACGAAATAATATTTGTAAAAAATTGGTTTGCAAGAACGGAATATGTTAGGCATTAATCAGGTTTGAGGTACAAGTGATAATCCAATAATAAATAATTTGTATGAAATTGGTTTGTGTTAGAGATATATTAGCCTAATAGCAAGGCCTAAGTTTAATCTTACTATGTGTGCAAGTCAAGTCTTCTACTTGAATAAAAAAACTCTATTAGTTTAGAGTTTAGCCTACTATATATATTCATATTATGGTTCATTATATCACAGAATTTGTACTATACTTTCATATATTAAAGATGTTGATTTTAAAAGTTTCCTTCATGAATGTAGGCCGTTTGGCTGAACCACTGTTTCTGCTTCTGCATTTATTCTATCAACATATTTAACATGGTATATCAATACTAGTACTTAACTGTTTACAAAATCAAAATAACAAGGTTCAAATGTTACTCCAATGCCCAATGGTAATAGCATTATTTGTTAATGCCTCGTATCTATGGATCAAATTCCACATTTTCATCTCTTTTACCATCTACCTATCTAAAAAAAAAAACCATTTAAGCAAAATCTTGTTTGTTTTTTTTATTTATTTTTTTAATATTTAAGTACCTGAGATGGTTTTAGTCAAGATTATGTTACCTTCTCTTATTGATGGGGACTGAGGCAGGACTCAACTACGATCTTTATTCTGCTAAGTAATTGAGTTGATACTTGATAGTACTTCAAAGTTCAAACTAACAATAATATCAGTTATCATAATTGAGTTCATTGGATAATTATCGAAACCATTGTTATAATAATTAAGGGAATGGCATCAGGGAAGGTTTGCCTAACCGTTTCTTTAGATATTGTTCTTTTTGTCCCCCTTTGAAACAGAATATCTTTGTACATATTTTTCAATTAGGTTGATAAGAAATATATAATAGGTGCTCATTGCATGTTTTCGATTTTCTTCATTGGCCTTATTTTTTG
Source organism: Quercus aquifolioides (assembly GCA_019022515.1). Lineage (NCBI taxonomy): Eukaryota > Viridiplantae > Streptophyta > Magnoliopsida > Fagales > Fagaceae > Quercus > Quercus aquifolioides. The sequence goes on from CM032327.1 coordinate 86,254,339, forward strand.
CATGGGAATTTTTTTAAAAGAGAACATAGCAATTTTATTATAACCCAGTCTTACCAGCTATGATGACTTTGAATTTTCTTTCTTTTCATGATTTATAATGACTTCGAATTTTATAGAATAGATAAGGAAATCATCAGAAATTTTATTTTATTTCACCTGTAGCATTGATTTTATAGGATAAAAAAGAGTAAATATGAAAATGTTAAATCAAATGGTCCTTTATTTTTTTATTTACTAAAACCAAGTAGCCTTTTTTTAGATTCCTTTCATTTAATCATTTTCATATTCTATTTCTCTGTCACTTGCACATAGAATTTACTTTTTCCTATTCCGCTATCATTTCTGTTTCTTCACTTCGTACTATATGAGACTATAACTCATTATGGGAAAAATATACTATTTTTGGATGGAATCAAAATTCACTATTTATGAACAACACTACTTGATTAATGGGGAAAAAAAAAAATCAGTTTATGTCTAGCGTCCAGTTGGGATCGTCTAGGACAAAACTGGGGCCATATGAGATCCACGTTAATTCCATTTGGTCCTTCACACAATGAAGGGTTGAGACCCCTCCATTATAGGAACTGAATGATGGATATTGCAAAGGACATGATTGTTATTTGGAAGGAATAGGTATGTTGATCTAGCTTTCCATTGGTTGAGGGAAGACTGATTGGGACTTGGGATTGTTGAAGCAATCGAAGGTTTATGTAGATGTTAATTCGAAAGGACGCACAAGTGTGGTAGTGGCATAATGAGATATCATTCAGCCAATGGTCCTTTGAATCAAGAGAAAGAGAGTCTATAAACAAGAAATTATCATCAAAATTACTGATCTAAAATAGCAATCACAAACTAAAATACAAATATTTAAGTGAAAAACCCGTTCTCCTTGAAGGGAAAAACTACGGGTCAAATTCCGTATAATTTTACTATTATCAAATCAATTACAATAATTCTCAAGCTTATGTCTAACTTGAGATCCACCAAATTAATACAATGATAAATCCTCGTGTATGTCTCATAGCTAGAGAAAATCTCACTATTTTTCTTTGCTCTTACACATACTAATTATTTATCTAAAAAGCGACAATACTTTGTTCTCTCTTCTCTATTTTCTTCTTCATGCACGACTCTCTCTCTTTCTCTATTTGGTTCTTCTTTCTCTTTCTCTTGCACTTTGCAACATCAAACAAAACTTCACAAATTCCCTTTGATTTGTGTGCTTTACAAAAAAAAAAAAAAATGTTAACAAAACCCAAATCTTGTTGTCTCTCTCCTTGCACTACCTCTTAAGCAAAATCTCTTTTTTCTCTCTTAGTTTCACGCTATACATTTCCTCTCCCCACAAGGAGAACCCTGGGTCAAAGCCATCAAATTCTTTGTAGCATTATCTATTTATAAGACTCTTCCTTTTTCCTCTTGGACAAGAAATTCATTACTTCTTTAATGAGGAATAGATTTTCCTTCCACACTAAGGAATAGTCTTTCCTTCCACACCAAGAAAACCCAAATTAATTTTCCAAGTCACAATTAGAATTTAAGGCAATTTCCCAACAAAAAATTGACAATTGCTAGAGTGGCTTGTTGTTAAGTGATAAGTAAAAAAATGATATTATTATAACAGATAAAAACTAGTAAAAAATTGCCAAGTTAACTGTTGTAAAAAATTTTGTTCGTAACATTGCTCTTGATTCAAATGACACCTTTATCCCTCATGAGAAACCAGTGGAAGATGAGGTCATAGATTCTTGTCCATGGAGTTTGTGAATTGCTTACTAAAGAAAAGAGAGATTATCATTGGAGGTGATGATCGGAACTAGATCATGGGTTTACTTTTGGAATAGATATGTGACAATTCCCAAGAGCAGAAAAGTGGCTAATAATACTTAGTAAGTTACCAATAAAAATTTTTTATGTGCCTTAATCTGCTTGTCTTCCAGTCCCACAACTACAAGAGGACTCATTGGCTTTGTAGAGAGTTGGTAAAGAGATCCTGTAATGTTTTGTCACACTATTGGACCTAACCAATGTGAATGTGTTTATTTAAAAACATCATGACTTGATACTTGATAACACCCGAAGGCTTTGGACAACATTTGACTAGTGAATATATTTTGGCTCTGCCCACCAATGGCCAACCAGGGAAAAGGTAAAAACCAACCAGGCAATTGTGAATTGCAATGGTTGATTCAAGGTAGATGGGCCTCCTAAGAATATTGGGGGTAGAGATTATAGTACAAAAAAGAGAAAACTCAGATTATTATTCTTCTGATATGCTTCCTTAAAATCATTGCAGCCTTTTAACTAAGCTGCAGCTGAATTGATTAACTAACTCCTTATCTATCACATGCTCTATAATACGTTAAGCACATGCCTAATTAGCCAGGTCATCTATAGCTGAATGTGACCTGCCAATAACTGCCAAAACATCCTAGGATTCTATATCAATTCCTAGTACAATGCTAATAGCTACCAAGTATCACAATACAGCTAACACCAAGTACAACAGAAGCATAGTGCATATAAGCATGTACAACAACAACAACAATGCACAAACAGCAGCACCAGCCTTTAGTATAGCAGCACACAGCAGCAATGCACACAGGTAGGGAGACCAGCAGGTTGTAATACCTTTGTCATGATACCCATTGAAATAGCATCAAATAGGGTCAACAAACCCCTTTCACAGACACTTTCTTTTAAAGGGATAGATAATAGGTCATACATAATCAATGGATTTGTGGCAAACTATGATGAAATAAGCTTCAAGGCCCCAAGATTTATAAATTACTTAGGTCAAAAAGTAAATTCCCAAAGCCATAATCTATTTATCATTCTAAAGATAAGCACACACAAATACATCTAAAATACTAACAGTTCTATATAAGCAAAATTAAAACTTAAAGAAATCAGCAAAGACCTATAATGAATATAATGCTGGAAACATATCACAACTTAGCTTTGAGTATTATCAATTACTAAAATATTAGTCATCTTAATCACAATATCACATAGACACTATTATAACAATACACCGGCTTTGAACCAAGAATAAAACATGCCACAATCTTACATAAATCCAAATCTACATCCTTAATGGTGTTATTACAGCAATACACAGGATCTAGTTCAAGAAACAATTTAATCATGTGAAAAACAATTAGTGCAATACTAACATATAATAAATTGATTAGGAAGTAAAAAGGCAACAATCAACAAAATTACAACTTTGAATGTTCAAAACCTTATATACCACAGAAGCACCAACTCGATTTTTTTAATTTATACCTAGGTTTTCTACAATATTTCCTAATCTAACAAAAATATATGGACTACGAAATACTACCAAAGTACCAAAATATTGCTGTATTTGGCCTGCACCAAGGGTGGCTGGGCTATGTTGAGATGGCCATATGCGAATCAATGAAACTTTAGGGCCTTTTGGGCTGGTCTGGGAGCCTGGGACAGAGTACCTAGGGCTGTTAACAAAGCAGGTAGAGATGGCTGGAGCTCGAATTGCCGAGGACTGGGGCTACATTTTACAAATGCGGGACAAATAGGCCGTTCTTCATGGGAAAGATGGATCTAGCTGAATTTTGAAGAAGTGAGAGATACAATTTTGAAGATTAGACTAAAAAATAAGAGAGAGAAAGACCTCTGAGAACAGAAAATAGGGAAAATTACACTTTACCACCCTAAACTATACCCTAGATTACACTTTGCACCCTAAACTATTCGAATGCACATTTTGCACCCTAAACTATTACATTTGTTACACTTTGCACCCCGACGTTAATTTTACTGTTATGTTGGATGGAAATCTTGAGCACATGACTTGCACATGTGTATTGCTTAAGTGGCACAAAGTCAAAAGACCAAAAACCCCTCTTTCCAATTAATTAAAAACAAAAAGTTATTTCTTCATTTTTTACCCAACTCTCTCTCTCCCTCTCTTGTGCGTGCGTAGCAACTCCTCTTCCCAAATCAAATCATCAATGGCACCACTACTGCTCCACCAGGACCACCACTGCAACGAATGGCCGACTTGACCTCTTGAATATAAATGGTTAAATGGTCTTTACAAGAGCCACTGAACATGTCCATGAGGGAAAGTGAAAAACAACCTTTTCCTTAGCAGTTAATATGTGGCTTTGCCAATTCCACGAGGCTGCCAATTTTATGGCACTGGATCTTTAATTAATATTAACTTGTAAGCCATCCCATATATCAGCTTTTTGATAGCCACTTACTGCAAAAAGGAGTGCAGACTTCCTTGAACTTAATTATTATATTCAATGGAAAGACATAATTTCAAATGCTCACACTGACCTTTTCTCTTCCATGGCAAATTAACCATGATCTTACCTCTGTGTAGTATAACATTTCCTAAGTGCTCTGATAACAAAATTTACTGATATATTTACTTGGGACCATGTTCTGTTCTGACGTTGAAGATTTCCATCATCATCATTGTTTTTAAATTGGACCAGCCATCTTGAAATATTTTTTAGTTTATGGGAGCCAAATAACGAAAATGTCACAGTGGGGGAGTAATGGTGGAGTGGTGGTGGTGCCATTGATTGATAATTTTGTTTTGGGGATTTAGGGTTTCACAAATTTTGATTGGAGAGAGAGAGAGAGAGAGAGAGAGAGCTAGGTAAAAAATAAAGAAATAAGTTTTTGTTTTTAATTGATTGGAAAGAGGGGTTTTTGGTCTTTTGACTTTGTGCCACTTAAGCAATACACATGTGCAAGTCATGTGCTCAAGATTTCCATCCAACATAACAGTAAAATTAACGTCAGGGTGCAAAGTGTAACAAATGTAATAGTTTAGGGTGCAAAATGTGCATTCGAATAGTTTAGGGTGCAAAGTGTAATCTAGGATATAGTTTAGGGTGGTAAAGTGTAATTTTCCCCAGAAAATATGACTGAGATAAAGCCATAAAGGAGAGGAGACTCTTCTATGAGGAAGTGAGAGAGAATAATGTGAGAAAGAAAAAATAATCGGGGGTAACAGGAAAGAAAGAAAAATTTAATAAAAAAGAGTTTGCTAATGTGGAAAATTGTGAGAGCTACAAAGCTGTTGATGTGTCATTATACAAAGAAGTCAACAAAAAGTCAAACATCTTTGGTTTTAGATTATTTATAGATTTATAAATATATTCTATAATTATATTTTAGGGGGTCTTAGGCCATTGCCTAAATGGCCTAATGGTTGAGCCACCCCTAACTTTTAGTGTAAAACTAAGTAATTCGTTATAGGCATATGTACATATATCTTCCAAAAAGAACAAACAAAATCACATACACACAGGTATACATGTAATTAAAAATGAAAAAAGAAAGACTAACAATACAACTCCTTGCTGTTTTCATTATAGTAAATCACTCCAAGATGCTACACCCTACAAGTACCGGGTCCCTACACACCACAAAGATATTAGAAGACCTCTCTCCTGCACCCCTATGGTTGTGACTGAGTATGCAAAGCAACCAAATAATTAACCATTCCACAAAGACCATATCCACCCTTTCAGGATAACCACTTAAACCTGTAATCAATTTTTTCTTGACTAACCAGATGTACGAATGGGATGTTAACTAATAAACCTTGTCTATAGATATATTCTACGAAAATTTATTTTACTCAATGACTATAACTTCATCTACTTTCTACTGCTACTCAAACTGCAGGCTCACGAAACACAGGTTTCTCCAGTTTCACTGCAACAATATATAAATTACAGAGCCCGCAAACACAACTTACATTGACCTATTTTGGTTCCTTTTGACCTTTGTGAAAGCACCACATCTTAAGCAAAGGATGCCCTAAATCCTTGCAACTTAGCATTTGATGACTCTTTTCTCTTTATTTTACAATTGCTTTTATAGTGTTCTCTTATAAGTTATAATAATCCTAAAGCTGCAGCATCTTAGTGTCACATGATTGAGATAGGTTATAAAAAAAAAATTATTAAAAAATTTGAAATAAGCACATTGGCATTATACTATCAATTCAACAAGCTAAGATCTAAAATTGAGTAATTCAGTATATATACTCATAGGGGGAAAAAACCCCCAAAAGAGAGAGAGAGAGAGAGAGAAGGAAAGAAAAGGATTTATAAGGCGCATTATATATAAATTTAGGAGTCAAGATCACAAACTAACAAAAGTGGCAGTCAAGAGTTACCAAACAACTTCTCCTTTGTCAATTTATCCTCATTCATGAAGAAGAGATTAGAGAAAAGTCTGCCAAGGAAGAGTCAGAAATAGTGAGATGAACACATCAGGGAATCATTTACCCAATGATTCCAAATATCAATTAAATTGGAGCAATTTATCATCTAGATCATCATGTCAGTCATGCTTTATCTGAAAAATCTTTTAAACACCAGACGCAAACCAAATAACTAATGTGCAACAACTCATATTTGTAAGGAATTGAAAAACAACAAAAGAATTAAAGGCATACCTCTAGTCATGATTGTTCAAGCATTCTAATGAGAAAATTATTAATTAAAATAATTCCTATGTGGGCCACATATTTCAAAATATTTACCAAGTTATCAAACATATGTGAAATGGGAATGAGGTCAACAAGTAAGGTTCATTAGAGGGGGTATTTGAACCCTGAATGTCTTGTCGGAAACACCAGTAATGCTAGTTGAGCTACATGGTTCTTGGTGCATTGCATGAACATCCTTAAAGTTACCAAAGTAATCGAAGATAGATGCAGAATACCCAATTCTCACACAACCAAAATTTATTATTTGACCCAAACTAATCATACACAAACCCTCCAACAGTAACACAACAACACCCATAATTAACAATACGAAATCGTCAAATTGCAACGAAATCACAAACACCCAGAAGCGTATTAGCCCCCAAAATAGCATTACCAATACATACATAGACACCCATTTCATATATAAAGCAAGCATATAAATAAGGCTAGGATTCAAGAAACTACGCGACCAACAACGGGGTACTTAGCTTCGAACTTCTTCTCCCAGTCGTTGAGGACTCCGATCTCCTTGTCGGAGAGGCCATCGAGGGAGGGTGTGACGTCCTCGTCGTTCTTGCTCATCTTGGCCAGAGCTCTGCTGGCGTCTTTGCCGGCGAACATGGCGTAGGGACCTCCGGGGCCGTAGAACGACTTGCCGTTCGTGACATCGAAGATGCGACCCTTCACAGCCACGTAGAGGGGCTTTGATGCGTCCGTACCATTGTATTGGGTAAGCTGTTGGGGTGTCAAATCCATTGCTCTGCGATTGAGTTTAGATTTTCCGAGAGACTGTTATGAGTATGAGTGGCAGAAACTATAAAGAAAGAGATTAGATATATTTTGGAGTTGGATGGAGCGGTGAGTGGGAAAGGCACTATTTATTTATTTAAGTAAAATTTCATTTATTTATTTTATTTTATTTGCTCAATTATTTTTTTAGTAGATTAATATTTGGTCAATATTAAAACTTAAAACTTAAAACTTAAAAGTGCTTTTATTTCCTTTTTGGGGCTTTTCTTTTAAAATATTTAAATAGTTTGTAGACAAATTTGTTTTATAATAAATCTAGTGGCAAAATTTTTAGTATGTTTTTTTTTTTTTTTAAATAGTTAACATAACTTGTTATAAAATAACATAAGTTGTAGTTGTAGATCATGAGAGTGATATCAACAATGATGAAAAGAAGTTGAAAAACAAAATTTATATTGCTAACATTATTCGATGATTTAAATTAGAAAGTAAATTCAATAAGAATACGGTGTAAACCACACTCTCGTCAAAAACACTTGTGGACTTTTATAAATGCTATGGCCTTTCTTGTCCATGTTGTTGGCTATTTGTTCGAGAGAATTACTACGTTCATAACATTTTTACAACACTTTCACAACAAATTTTAAGTGTCAGGTTGTTACAAGTTTTTAACTTGAATTCACTATTAAAATTACTTTTTTGCCTACTAATAATAGCAGGTAACAACTTGTCATCTAAGATTTGTTATGAAAGTATTGTGAAAATATTGTTAATGTAACATTTCTCTTTGTTTTGATACCTACAGAAATAGTAACCAAAAAGAAAAAGTGGCACAAAAATTGGAGATTTCACTAGTTATAAGCCTCTCGGCGGTGATTCTCAAATAATTGAAGCATCGTCAGCATTGTCTCCAACGACTCTTTGCCGTGACCTGCTATTACTCTTTTGCATGATGAGATTGAGTTTAGAATTTCTAAATATTTGGGTTTAATTTTTTTATTTTTAATTATTATCCCACCTATTTTATGAGGGTGAAATCGTGTGTTACGTTTTATTTTTTTATGGTAAAAATCTAATATAGCACACTGGTATAGATAAAGTCTTTTACACTATACTCTTATTGAATTTATTCTAGTAATGTATATGTCAAACTCATGAGTCTTTAATCCCGTTTGGTACGTGTGTTTAAATAACAGTTTTCATTTTTTTGAAATATATGTGAGTAAAAAAGTGTGTGAAAATATGTGTAATATTGTTTAAAAATTGAAAACATGTGTTTGAACTTGCGTACCAAACAGGGCCTTTTCAAGTTTAAATAGGATGATAGTTGTAAAAGTTGAATGTTGGTTTGTTAGTCCTTTTGAATTTTCTCTTTAATTGAAAATTTTGACTTTTGACTTTTAAGTTAGAATGCTTTATGCGTGCAAGTGCAAATGCTTTGTTGGTATAGCTTCAAATTACAAAGAAATGTTACGTTCACAACATTTTCATAATATTTTCACAAAAAATCACATGTTGTAAGTTGTTATTAGTTCAAATTTAAATTCACAACTTAAGTTATTTTTTTGCCATCCATAACAACCAATAACAACCTATCACTTAGGATTTGTTGTGAAAATATTGTGGACATGACATTTCTACAAATTACAAGGCATTTTTATGATGAGCAATGCTTCAAGCACAATAAATTTCACAACTTTTTTCACACCTTGTTGAGTTGGCATAATATAATTAGTGGCAATATTATTGTGATACGGGATACCACTAATTGTTGTCAAATTCATTATGTATTTAGACTTCCTCTTTATATTATTGGCATTTTATCTTTGTTTTGTGGTTCCTAGAAATGCTATGTTGGTTTGCAAAAGCTATATTTGCTCCACACAATCACCTAGAGGGCTGCGGTAAGTTGACAACTAGACTAAAATTTAGTCACTCTATTATGAATGGATTCATTATAAATACTCTTCCTAACTAATTTGTTGAAGATCCATTGTTGATCTCAAAATATTGGGACTAAAAAATTATTTTTTGATGATGCAATGAATCGTCAATGAGTCAATTGTCCAAATGCGCAGTCGCTAGGAGTTCTTGAAGAATAAAAGACCTACAAAGTGCATTGGTGTGGTGTCGGCCAAAGACCCTCCAAAGGTTAAATTAGCAACTCAACGATTCTTAATAACTCCAAAAGCATGAGAACTGAGAAATTATACATATCTTGGAGAGAAGGAGGCTTGGTGTTTATGTAGTGGTATAGACTTGACCAAGTTCCCGTGAATTTAGGATCTTCCCTTATGGGGAGTCCCTAGATTTTTTAGTCTAACTTCCCATAATTGGGGGATGCGACTATGTAGGAGGATTTTTGGGGATGGTGTGCAAGTTCTTTCCATATGGAGATAGTGAAGTTGAAGATATGCAAATGGCTTGGGAGACTAATTGTGCGTTTGGATCCGTGTTTTAAGTTCAGCGTTTGCATTTTTTTTTTCAGCGTGTATGAACAGTAACCCGCACTGTTTATACACATGGATTCATTGTGCAGGAGACAAAATGCACTGTTTGCGCATTGTTCACGGGTCCTACGGTATTATTTACACATTTAAAAATTATTTTGCTACAGTGTTTTCAGTTTTCAGCAAAATAAGTTGTATCCAAACAGACCCTAAGTGTATGAGGTCATCTGCCAGGTCCTATTCGTCTGTCACAATGGTGTACCCGACAAGTGGTCATGGGATGGATTGCATTGCACGGTACCATGCATGGGTAGTTGGCGATCCTCTTGCACATGATGATCCGTCAGAGACACGATGACTCTCGTGTGTTAGATTTATTTTGCTTTGGTGAAAATATACCCTATCATTGTTGTTGCTGCCAACTTTCTTTATTTTCTATTGTTCTACTTGATTAGTTGATTTGCAATTTGATTGAAGGAAAGTAAGATAATTCTGGAAGTTATATATAATACACTCCTTTCATGGTTCTTTATAAAAATGAGTACGAAAATCTCTTAAGGTGTATAAACTAGAAATATACTTCTCTCGTGACTTTATGCATATTGAATAACACAGAGAAGATAATTTTTAAATCCGAGTCAGCTTCAACTTTTGCACGCAAACTGTATGGTTGCCTGATTCACTTTGGCATTAGTATAATCCCTTACCCTAATTTAGCTTGGCGTTAGACCTGAGATGTGCATAGCACTACGCGTGGTAACTAGAGTCTCATGGTTTTCATTTGTCTTTCAAAATACAATTGAGATCTATATCTAACAGAGAGCCATCTATAGACTATTGCTACCATCGGCTCTCCGGTTAAGGGTGATTTGTGAAATGCTAAAATGTTTTTTTATGTCTACAAACAATCACAGACCGTTAGTATGAAGCTATGAAGTAACTACATTTTGAATAAAGCACAAATCATGATACCGTCAACGTTTGCTTAATACAGAGTATTGGATTAAATATTCCAGCATCAGCCACTGACTCACAGTATGTTCCACAAAACCTAGCCACTAGTTTGATAAAATTAAATTAAAACATCTGGCACATCGTCCACATGATGGCCATGCGTAATAAGCCAACGGTCAAAAACAATATCAAAGTTTCATCCGTCAGTCTATTTTGCGTAGGATGGCCGATTAAACCAAACATGCACATCAACGTAAAGGAATACCCCCACCAGAATACTCAACTTCCTGAAATCAAAGAAGAAAATGTTAGGATCTTGATAGAGCATTCTGCAGTAGGGCGTGTAAAGAATTCTAGTCAATAATAGAACAAATTTGATGTTTACTGCAACCCAATAGCTAGGATAAATCATCAAGAGCAATAACTGCCACAAAGAAATGCTTTAAGAACCAAGCATCAAACCTGATTTCAAGTCTAACTAACAAAATATCGTACCACAGAACCCAGAGCAGTCATCTCAAAGTGTAGAACATTAACCTCAAAATATTATTTTGATGGCGTGGAACCTCACCAAGGCCCTAGAACAGTGATCTCAAAGGGTAGAACATTAACCTAAATTTAAAATTTTTTATTTTCTTTATTTTTATTTTGTTTATGGCGTGGAACTTCTCCAAGGCAAGGCTCTTTGGACCCATCCTTGGGGAGTACACCTTGGATACACGACTCCACCTGCTAGAACTGAGTACCAAGTAATCCAAGAGAATTTCTAGTGGGGATATAAACCTAGGATGCCTGGATCTACAACTCATCCCAAGCCTCCCACCACTAGGTAGCAGCTTGATGGGTTAAATGTTTGACATAAGGAAGTGGAGCCCCAATCTTTGCCGGACCATATTAAACATGCATTTGCGTACTAAACTACAATGATATTTAGAGATTGGCAAAAAGGCAACAACTACTTCTATCCCTTCATTTTTAAAATTTTCTTTTTATAATATGATACAGTAAATTACACACACACCAAGTGGGTCTTGAACCCACAATTACACACACACCAAGTGGGTCTTGAACCCACAATCTCACCCAACATCCCATTATTATGAGAGGAGGAAGTACTAACTAAGCTATAGCTCATTGGTAACTTCCATTGCTTCATGTTTTTAACTTTGGGAAAAGCATGTCAATGGCCATTCATGAATTTTTCATGTTTATATTAGTAAGCAAACAATTTCAGTGTGTTCTCATTCTTCTTTGTGAGATAACTAAATTCTTCACCACAACAACAAAAAAGAGAGGAAATATAAGGAAAGATAGGATTCAAAATGAGGAATTTCACTCAAAGATAGGAGTGACCCATACTGATGAGAATATGAGGAAAAGCTGTTGGAGATGGTTTAGTCATGTGAAAATAAAAGCAGTTAATGCACTAGTAATGAAGAGATGGTCGATTCAAGTCGAGAGAAAGAAAAAAGGAAGAGAAATGCATAAAATACATTAGAAGAAGATGCAACCCCAATCCTGTGTTAAATTATAACTCAACCTCAATCCAGTAATGTTTACATCACATGGCAACAAAAATAACATTTTTTTTTTTTTTTTTTTATAATTGTACAATATTCCAGGAAAACATTCTTAAGGATCCTTATTGTCAAGGTAGACAACCTCTTTCAAAATCTTAAGAAGTTTTATTCACTCTTTTTCTCATCCTCCACCCGTTATGTAGGGTAGGAGAGATGCCATTTGATATAGAGAGCATTTTTAATGCAGAATAGTTTTATTCGAAAGGGGACATAGTTCAAATACACAAATTGTGCATTGAACACTCCTAAGAAATTAAAATCTAATTTTTTTTTTTTTTATAAGTAATAATGATATATATTCAAGAAAACTACCTTATGCAAAAAATACATAAGGCAGAAAGAAAAATACAAAAGGAGAAGAAAGAAGAAAGAAAAGAAAAGATACTAATGACACAGGAGAGAGCTAAGAAAACTAGGGAGAGAATTACTAGAGGTGAGTCCCCAAGCCTTAGACCAGTCAAACAGAGAGCCACTAAAGTAAGCCAATAGTTGGTCATCCGAGCTGTCCATGTCCTCAAAAGTCCTCATGTTTCGCTCCCTCCAAAGACACCACATTAAGCATAAAGGAGCTAAATTCCAAAGGCTAGATGAATGCTTTCCAAGCCAGTTCCACCAACCAAAAAGAGTACCCGCCATCAATCTTGGCAAGACCCAAGAGATCCCAAAAGATCTAAACACCAAACTCCACAACCGATTAGCCTTGCCACAGTGAAGTAACAAATGATCTACCGTCTCCTCATTACACCGGCACATGATGCACCAGTCAACAAAATCTATCCTTCTACCCCTCAAATTGTCACCTGTAAGGATCCTATCCCATATAGCAGTCCACACAAAGAAGGAAACACGTCGAGGAACCTTAACCTTTCAAATGCGTTTCCAAGGAAAAATAATGGGCAATGGACTTCTCAACTTATTGTAAAATGATCGGATATCAAAATCTCCATTCTTTGTCAACTTCCATCGCATACTATCTCCATTCTTAGAAGGAGGTAGATTTGAGTCCAAGGTACAGAGAAATTCATCCACCCCACCCATTTCCCAATCATTAGGTCTCCGAATAAAATGAACATCCCAGCTTCTCCGTTCCTCTATCCCCAACCGTTCAAGAGAAGAGGCCACCGATGCCTCTTTATTGGATGCAATCCCGTACACACTCGGGAAAGTCAATTGAAGTGGAGAGTCCCCACACCAATGATCTGTCCAAACTTAACTCTATCTCCCACCCCCACCTAGCGAATATTTTTGCTAAAATCCTCCCAACCCATTCGGATACTTCTCCACAAGCCACACCCATGAACCCCTCTACCTAGCTTGGATGACCACCCCCCCCAATTCTTCCCCAAACTTTAGAGCTACAACCCTTCTCCAAAGCCTTGTCTCCTCAATCCCAAACCGCCATAGTCACTTTCCTAGTAAGGCTTTATTAAAAGTAGTTAATTTCCTTACTTCTAACCCACCATTTTTCAAAGGTGCACATATCTTGTCCCATCCCACCAAATGAGTCTTGGAGTCCCCCCACAAGAAATCCCTTTGCAACCTCTCAATTTTATTGGCCACATGTGTAGGGATGGTAAAAAGAGAAAAATAATAAGTGGGAAGACTAGATAATGTGCTTTTAAGCAACGTTAGTCTTCCACCTTTAGACAAATACATCTTCTTCCAACCGGCCAACTTACGCTCAATTTTCTCCAAGATAGGATTCCAAACAGTGGGGGACTTATGGGACGCCCCCAAAGGCATACCAAGATAGGTCATAGGCAAAGACCCAATCCAGCATCCCAAAATCTCTGCCAAGACATAGACATTAGGGACCTCTCCAATGGGAACCATCTCACTCTTCAATGCATTAACCTTTAAACCTGTCAGGCTGTCACTGCCTGGAAACAAAGAAGAAGCATCCCAACATGTAGAATCTGCTGCTCATCTGCATCGCAGAACAAAATTGTATCATCCGCAAACAAAAGATGCGAGACCCATACCCCTCCACCCTGTCTACCAGCAGCCCTAAACTCTCGAATCAAACCAGCCCCTTCAGCTCTTTTCATCATCTTACTGAAGACCTCCATCATAACCAAAAACAACATAGGAGATAGCCGGTCCCCTTGTCTCAAACCCCTCGAACTCCCAAAAAAATCAGCAGGAGACCCATTAAACAAGATAGAGAATTGGACAGTAGATATGCATGTGCGGATCCACCTACACCACCTCACCCCAAATCCCATTCTCTTCAACAAATCAAGGAGAGCCTCCCAGTTCACATGATCATAGGCTTTTTCAATATCTAATTTACAAATAATCCCCGGAATCTTACTCTTCACCCTACTATCAACACACTCATTAGCAATAAGAACTGAATCAAGTATCTATCTACCACCCACAAAACTGTTCTGAGACTCAGATATCAACTGGTCCAAAACCTCTTTCAGGCGGTTAGCCAACACCTTGGCCAGAATCTTGTAAACACTTCCCACCAAACTAATAGGTCTAAAATCTCGAATATTGGAGGCACATTCTTCTTAGGGATTAAGGCAATGAAGGTTGCATTAAGAGATTTTTCAAACTTACTGTGTTGATAAAACTCTTCAAACACAGATAAGACATCTCTTTCCACAACTCCCCAACAATGGTGATAGAAAGCGAAAGAGAAACCATCAGGACTTGGCGCTTTATCTCCTTCCAACTCCTTGACCACTCGAAGAACCTCCTCCTGTTCAAACCTCCGTTCGAGCCAGTCCCTCTCCAACCCCTCTATCTGATCAAACTCCAAGCCTTTCACAAAAGGCCTCTACTCCTCTGTCTCCTTGTACAAGTTTTTATAAAACTGTACAGCTCGGTCTGCCATCTCGGATTCGTCCTCATAAATAACCCCATTCACCTCCAACATACTAATATGATTGTATCTTCTCCAAGAATTGGCCACCTTATGGAAAAATTTGGTATTGTTATCTCCTTCCTTAATGCAAAGCATCCTCGATTTCTGTTTCCACGAGACTTCTTCCAAAGAGATAAGGTTCTGTATTTGAGAACTCAACAAAACCCTCTCTCCTAACTCCAGTTCAGAAAGGCCATACTCCTCTTCCTTAACATCCAATAATTTCAAAGCCTCCAACAATTCTTTCTCTAACGCTCTACATTTCCAAACTCACTCCGGTTCCACTGAATTAGATCTTCCTTCAATGCCTTCAGCTTCTTGGCAAGTACAAAACTGGGATTATCTGAGAAGGAATATCGATTCCAACAAGAATGAACCCTATCCTTGAACCCATCCGTCTTAAGCCACATATTCTCGAACCTAAAAGGGCTTTTCCCCCTTAATATCCCTCCTGCCTCCACTAATATGGGGAAGTGGTCTGAAATAGGGCGAGATAAAACCCGTTGGGTCACATCCGAAAGTGATCCTCCCAATCATAAGGAACCAGAGCCTTGTCTATCCTAGACATTAAAGGCTAATCCGAACCACTCGACCATGTATAACTCCCTCCTTCCAATGGCAAATCTATCAAGCTAAGCTCCTCGATGAATTCAGAAAAATTCTCCATAGTCGGGGTAAGACGTGATCCCCCCAACCGTTCGCTTGGGAAACGAACAATGTTGAAATCCCCTATGTAACACCAAGGAACTTCCCAAAATTACTGAATTCCAATCAACTCATCCCATATCTACCCCCTCAAGTTATTATCATTCGGGCCATAAACCCTAGAACATGCCCAAATAAAACCATCACCCAAACCCTGCCACCGAACTGATACGGAAAATTGACCTACCATAACCTCCAACTTTTCTAAAGCCCTCCTATCCCACATCATCAAAACCCCACCTGCTGTCTGATCCGCATCCAACGCTACCCAGTATACATAGGGACAACTCCACAAGCTGCCAATCAACTGTCTATCCATGCGCGCAAGCTTAGTTTCTTGAAGGTAAACTACATCACAATTCCATTCCTGTAATAAATTTCTAACTATCAAACGTTTCCACGGATCATTCAATCCTCGAACATTCCATGACACCATTTTTAACTTCATTGAAACTTTAAACTCCCTACTACAACCTTAGAAATGCAATCAAAGAAAACTATCTTTCATCATAATTAACTGAGGAAATCAAATTCCTCAACTCCCTTTTCCCTTTATCCTTGGAGACAGCTTTTCGGTGGGCTGCATCATTCCTGTGCACCAGATTGGCTGCCCCGTAGATTAGAAAATGCAAGGATACTACCCAAGGTAGTCATCCAATCAAACAAAGATCTTAAAGTAAATTGCTTAGGAAATTGATTTGGGCACCCCATCAAAAGTCTCTCTCTCTCTCTCTCCCCCCCCAAATTGCCCACAAAACGTATAATGATATTACTTTCCATATCTTAGTTAAACTCCAAGATAACTGAACCTCTTGTTGAATAGACAGAAAGTTTGAATACAACAAACCAAACAAATTTTCCACATACTCTACTTTCCAATTCAGAAAGTGTCCAGTGAATTGCAGATTCTAATGCCTTGTACCTCTAATATCAATAAGATACATGACTATTGAGGCATCCTTATCCTATGCTAATCTAAACAGATCAGGTCTTTCAAGGGATAGTCAACACAACAAGTCATACCAAAAAATGAACTCAAGAGCCATCTCCAACAACAAACTTAATTAGTTTGAAAGAATTATTCCACCCCCTAATAATTTTCAGTAGGCCTACCCTGTGTGAGCCCCTCAAGAAAAAAAAAATGTCTCCATACTTCATACAAATGACTAAAGATTCTCTTGTCAGTTCCAAACCTCCATAGCCATCAAGCTAGAAGGGTTTTGTTAAAAGTACTCAATTTGCAAATCCAAATCCTCCCTCATTTAAGAGTGAACATGCCTCATTCCAGTTTGCTAGATGGAATTTAGAATCATCACCCATTCCTCCCCACAAAAAATTTCTCTGAAGTTTTCCTATCTGTTTGCAAAATAAATTGGTATTGTAAAGAGTGACATGAAGCATGTAGGAAGGAAAGAAAGTTTACTCTTAATGCGAGTGATCCAATTGCCCTAAGAATTCAAAAGGAGATCTCGTGATTCCAAATTGGAATACTCAGGTAATAATATTCACATAACTCTTTAGAGCTAGGCACACTTTTCCTGACTATTCGTGATAGGTTAATCACTATGTTCTCTAAGTTAACTCCAAAAATTGTCCAATCTAAACTTTAGAAGCAAATAAAAGAGAATTTATTCCACCTATGTATTTTCCTAAAAGCCCCAGACACAAAATCCCCTAAAAAATGACACTTTTTGAAGTCTCCAGGAGACCACAGATTTATCCATGTAACCAAGTAAATCTACCAATCCTCATCAGGGGTGAGAACGGGAAAAGGGTTGGGGTTGGGTTAGGCCCAGTATATGTATAGGTGCTAAGTAACCGTTCAAACGTGGCTAGCCAATATGTTAAAATTTGGACAATGAAGCACAATAAATTAGAAAGCAATTAAAAGTATGTTCAAAGAAGAACAAAAATGTCAATTAAAGTATCTGTTCTGTTGGAATTGGTTTGCTGAAACAAAAAGATAAAGAAAAATGATAAGGGATTGGCAGCAACATAGTTTCTTATGTGAACATTTGGACTGTTTGATGTGGAGCATTTGGAGGGAGAGGAATAATTGGATTTTTAAAGGAACCGAATGATCGATTCAAGAATTGAAGACTTCTTTCTTCCATACTTTGTTTGGGTGGACAAATGTGTCGGGTGTTCTCTCTTTCAATTCTTTGTCTGATTTGTGCTCAATAGATGTAGTTTTTAATACTTCTTAGTTTTGTTTGTCTTCTGCTTCTCTTAGTACACGTCCTGTGTGCTTTGGTTTTTCTTGTACATGTTTTTTCTACCAATGAAGTTTATTGCTTATCAAAAAAAAAAAATTGGACTCATAATGGAGCAGAATGCTGTTCAAAACTGAGGCTGCCAGCTAACAAGTTTGGACAAGCAATAATGGATAGACTACATATAATCCATGTCATTTTCCAGCAAATTATTCTTATGGGATATTATGTCAACAGTCTACAAGGAACTTTGAATGTTACTATTAATGAATGTACAAAAGTCAAAATAAGAAAATTGCAATAGTGATTTAAATCATTTGCCTTTTGGTTTAATATAGACAATGAAAGTATTCTAGTATAATTTAGAGGAATACCAAGCTTAAACTGCAATAGAAGAAAACTAAAAAAAAGCTAGAGCCACTAGTAGTCTGCTTAAAGTATTGGCTACTAAAACCATTCAACCCAGCTAGAGAAACATTTCCAGAAAATGCAATTTAAAAAAAAAAAAAAAAAAATTAGCAAATTCAATCATCATGGGAGGAGGAATTTAACCTGTGCAGGAGGTAATGAAGAGACCCAGTCTGATGCATGTGTGGGAAGAAGACCCAAAGTGTTAAGCTGCCAAAACAAAAATAGTAATTAAATAAAGGAATTTAAATACAAAGGAAAAAGGAAGCGTGTCCAAGGAACAAGAGAGAGAGGAATTGATATAAGCCTTTTTATTTTTTTGGAAATTGAAACAAGGTGATAATGCAATTAAAACAACAAATGATGAAAAATTGAAAGTAGATCTCACCTTCCAAACACCCAGTGCTAAGCCCCCCAAATTGAGGGCAATGAAGAGTAACTTAGGCCCAAGAAGCTCTACTTTACTGTCTTTATAAGGTTCAAAAACTGCAGAACCAAAATTAGAATTACTTGAATGAACTTGGTGATCAAATAGAAGATCTGAGTAGAATATACAAGGAGAAATGCAGGTGGCAAAAATCATGTGAAAACTACAGTAAGCCAAACACGAGTGCCAAAATACAATAAATAAGCCACGTCAATCATGATTGGTTATACAGAAAGGATACTCACATCAACTGGTCAAATTCATTTTTTGATATGTCCACCACTAGGGGTGGATGAACTAATTGACCCAAAGAATAAGGGACAGAAAAGAACAATTTGTATAAGCAGCACTAGATTTCTTTATTAGATTTATTTTCCATACCCCTACAGATAGGAGGATTGGATCCACCTCGCACATGCACGGGGGAGTTCTTTTTGAAAGGGGGAGGGGTGATTCTTTGATTCACTATATGAAAAAAAATGTGGTTTCAAACCTCACTTATCAAAAAAATTGTGGTTTTGAATCTCCAAAAAGGATACGTCCAAGATGTGACACACGTAGGACAGTCAATAAGAACAAACTAGTCTGAAGCTATTCATTCTTCCCAGAATATTTTCAGTTGAGTTGCCTTTGAATTATGGCTGGCTGAGCTTGCTCACATTTTTTTCATTTTTTGGGCCCTATTCAACTCTGGGCTTAGTTTTTAGCCTAGCCAGATTTAGATCAATATGTGTTTTCATACTTGTGTCATTTATAAAATTATGCTCCTTTTTCAAGCGCAAAGTTCACAAAATTCCTTTCTTTTCTTCTTCTTTTTTTTTTTTTGGTGGCTAAATGACAACATTCAAATGCTTGAAGTGTTGAAACTTACAACTCAGGGTAATGGACTAAGGGGTCCGAAACTAGTTCCATACATAGAATGTTAAATTAACCTTTTGTTTTTGGGCTAAGTAGTGAATTTTATTAAGAAAGAGAAACTTGCTCAGGTTCACAGGATATATAAATGTTAAAATTTTCACTATGATATGCAACAAGAAATCTTTAATTCAGATAGCTGTAATCAGTCTGAAGCTAAACAAATGAGTTGGACATGGAATATTCAGAACATGATGACCTGAGCTTCAGCCAAGGTTTTCTTTTTCAGGGCCTGGCTCAAGCTGACCTTGGTCCCTGGCCCAGCTAAGTCTGGTTGGATTGAAATGCCTAGACTAATTTGCAATCAATTCATGGCTAGCAAACATGTCATCACTTTAAAAGGTAAACATGTAAAAAATTCGCTGATGTGTAAATTTCTTGTGAACGAAATGAAACATTTATAATGAATACAAATGAGGAGGGTAAACATTTTTCAAGTTTAAATATCATTAGAGCAATATACATTAATGACATGGCTTCCGTCCTAGTAATTTCATTTGATCATTTTTTTTCATACATATGTTTAATAAATAGTTTGCTTAGCTTCTAACCCAGCTGATAAAAACAAGTATAAGTGGGGAACAAACATAAGAAGGCTTATTACAAATATAGCACAAGGGAGGTAAACAACCTTAAGTGATCCTAATGCCCTGAAGAGTCGTCACAAACCAAGTGCATCATAATAATAAGTTATCAAAAAATATGTAAAGTTAGCGGATTTTAAGTTGAGTTAAGTAATCTTAGATTTTTCTTCCTTTGTAGCCATGGATTCAGGCCATAAAAATTGTTTATGCTACATAGAGAAGTCAGAATATATAAAAGTTGGAGATATAAAAACAAAACGAAAGGCAATTTGTCTCATCTTACCCTTCCCAACCCCTTGTAAAGCACTAATTGGCTGCCAAAGAGCCGAAAATGTGATACCAATGCTAAACAAATGCACCGTACTTCCAGCCATCCACATCATGAAACCCATCATTAGTAAATTCTTGAAAGGGGCCTGTGCCACTTCCCAAGCTTTCTGTTCAAACACAAACAGATTATGACATTAAGTACCTTCGCTTTTGATCCAGTCCCATTCTAATCAGCAATAAAAATCAATACAAGTTATGTTTAACAGATAGGATGCACGGACATGGTACGGGTACGATAAGGCGACACAAACAATTTTTGAAAAATTATAACATGATACGGTAGATAAGACACCGTTATGACATGGGTACGACATGGGTATGGCACTCCAAATGAAATGTCCGTGCATCCTAGGAATACAGCCTCATTCACATAGCAAGTATTTGATAAATCTAACTCCTGAGTATAACATAATCAAACCACACGATTAAACTCCTAATACTAACAGAATAACAATAATCAATAAAACTTGTCGACAATTCAAACGACTAAAGGAAAATAAAACACCTAATGATGATCACTTCCATAAATATTTCCTGTAAAACCTCATTACCCCAATCGCCAAAAACAACTTCAACATAGCCTAATTGAATCCCCTTTCTTCCACATATTTCACAAATTTTAGCAACTCACCTCAATATTATTAGGGGTGTTTTGCAACAATTAATCAAATAAAAATTGTCCTTAATCGTAAAACCAATCGAAAAAAAAAAGAAAAAGAAAGAAGAAGCAAAACCTGAGATTTCCAGTTGGCTTCAGCATCCTTCTTTTGGCGACTCAACGTTGAATCGTCCTATAGAGAATGAATACATATATTTATATGTGAATTTTGATCCAATTAGAGAGAGAGAGAGAGAGAGAGAAAGGGAACCTGATCTTGGGAGGCGCGAGAGAAGCCAGGAGGGTCAGGGATGTCGCGAGAAGAAGGAGATGCAGAATTGTCAGTGAAGTCAACGCCCCATCTTCTACCTCCTACCATTACTCCCTTTCCCTTCTCCATCTTTCCTTCCTTCTCAAATCGAGATTTGATCTCTCTCTCTCTCTCTCTCTCTCGCTACTGCCTCTTTGTGTTTCTTCTAACTCACTCTACTGGTCGCCTTTGGTTACTCCTTTTTTTTTTTTTTTTTAGTGTGATTTTTTCTTTTGTTATTTTCAGCTGTTGGGTTGTGGGCCTTGTGGTTTTTACAACATTTACATGGGCCCAATCAGTCTGACCTGATGTAATGAGCTGGGCCTGTTATTTTCTTGATCAGACTTCCTAACTTTGGAGTTCCTACATATTGGTTGAAGTCTAGAGATGGAAAAAATGTTCCGACCTGTCTGATTTGCCATGTCCTGCTTTGGAGCAATGTTATGGTTACATAATTGCACACCATTTTAGTAATAACAACTTACTATAAGGCAAGTTGTGATTTTTGAATGATAGAGGTGTGGTGATGGGGTCCGCACCTATATCATTCACAACTCACCATATAGAGTAAGTTATGACTAAAGTTGTGTACAATTATGTGGTTCTAGTATTTTCCTTGGCTGTCCTATTCCATGTGATTTTTTTTTTCCCTCAGATGAGTTAGGAACAAATTTTGCTCACCCAAATGTATATATGCATATTTTATATATTATAAATTTAATATATTTATACATATAATTTAATTTTTTTTATAGATGTTAATTATAATCTATTTTTTTATACGTATATTTTATTGTCACTTTTAAAATAATTTTTCATCTTCTCTTAGAACTTTCACGATTATCATTTCCCTTTTATGTTTCATATTTATCTTATCGAGTTATAGTAAAACAATTCCAAATATCCCTTATTAATTAGCTTGAATTTAAAAAGCGATTCATGAGAAAGATGCATAAGAAAAAGAAATAAGAGACGTGGGTATGACCGAAGTATAAAGTCACGCATCTCTAAAAAAAAAAAAAAAAAAAAAAAAAAAAAAAAATACAATCGGCTGGTGGGCCCTATATATTTTCTTTAAATGAAAACCAACCAAGCTCATCCCCTGATCAACCATTGTAGAGACCAAAGATTACTTGTAGGTCAGCCGTCCTTTTTGTTGTTCATGTTTTGCCTGTCTGATTTGGATTTTTGTTCCTTGTTTTCAGTTGTAGTTTCCTCTAGCCGCAATGAAAATGATATAACTTAACAAAAGAATTAGTCCAAATTTACATCATTGAGATCTTTATTATAATGAATCCACGGAATGTTATTGAAGGTTATATAGTAAACTAACTTTCGATTAATCTTAAGATTATAATAGTATTTTATTTCTTTTTGTTCATAATTATTCGATAGTTGAGGGAAGAGAGGATTTAAATTTAGATATTTTTATTGAAAGTATCAGAAAGTGTCGACCAATAAAGTTACGAGGCATTTGGCATAAATTTAATTGACAATAGTATAATTGACCCGTACATGCATAAATTTAAGTTAGTTATTCATAGTGAATCTTATTATTTATACCCAAATTATATGCTAAGGTACTACATATATTTAAGGTTTTGTGTGTGTGTGTGTGTGTGAAAGAGACAATATATGGTTGGCATGCATGAGAACCTTGCCAACAATCCTTTGTTATAATTGATTTTTGAACACATCAATAAGGCTTTGTTGGGAAGCAAGGATAGAAAAGTGATTCTCAATCCCCATTATTTCTGTTTAATAGAAAAGATGTAAATTGGTATAGTGGGCCACTAATATTGGATGAAGTAAATCAAGTACACAGAAAGAAAGTTACTCCTGTCTTTATAGATCACAATGCTTTTTTCTTTCTGGTAAGACAAATCATAGTGCTTGGGGAACATTTTGTTTGGGTAACAGTGATTTTACTACTCAAAAGGCTTGACTAGTGGGCCTGGAAAATTCCAGCATCCTCACCAGGTCTGAGTCTCAGAAAGGGCAGTAGTGGGATTCTACTATAAGCCCATACAATCAGAAAATAAAAGAACAAAGGCAAAGAATTAAGCACAACATCTACCATAGCAACATGCTACTCTGATTACCTAATGGTCACACTCACAAAAATAGGTAGACTGTCAATGTGTGCATATTTCTATCTTAGGTGAACTCTGTATTGTGTACATTATGTCTACGTATAGCCGTCTGCTCCTCCAAAATTTATATGTGGTTGCTATGACTCTTTCTTGCATGAAAACTTGTCCGAAAGGTTTGCCAATATAAATCCTGCAAATACCTGAATCCAGTTGAACTAGTTAAATGAACTTTCTATTCTGGTAAGGTTGAAGTAAATCATTGGATTTTATGCCGAGAAGCTGGGCTTCAAAGGCAGCAATGACTTTCCAAATGGCCTGTGAGTGAGAGAGAGAGAGAGATACCTGAATGCACCCAAGGATGTAGACTACAGAGTAGTGACGGCCATGTAATACCACATCAGCTACCATTGCGAGCGGAATTGTCAAGGACATGCCTAGTGTTGCAACTAATGGAGTTGTCCAAACAACAGAAAGGGCCCTGTAATGTTTTACTAGAAGAATCAGATTGCAATTACATCAACATGAAGAAAGTAATAGTATGACTGCCAAAGTGCTGATAGGCTGTTTGGATGCAATAAAAGAAATGAAATCAAACCAATCCTTGTGCATCAAATTGAAAAGGCAGTGCTGGAGCCTAAACAATTATTCTCAAAATTTGATTACAAAAGGTACAGTTTTAATCATCAGTGGTTTAGCTAGCGGAAAATCCAAAAATATTCTTCACAAAAATTTCAAAATATAAAAATCCAATAATATGCAATTATTGCTATGTTTTCTTCCTTATGCTAATGGGTGGAGGTTGACTTCATTGCGAATTAGTATGAAAGATCAAAATGTAACATTCTTCTGTTTTAGTGTTGTCCAATCAAAACCCAAAGTAAATGGAGGTGGCTCTACTACTTACCAAAAGTAATCTGACAGAACACTTCCCAGAAAGCCATTTAACAGCACAACTTCCTCAACAGACGCAGAATGTGGAAATTTAAAAGGAGGTTCAATCCCCACAGCAGTGAGTGGCCACACTGCATGAAATATCATTGCTGTGAAAAATCCAACTATAAGAAACTGGTACATTAGAGCTATTTTGTTAAGCTTTGAGATTATCACAGCATTCTCAACAAGATTGTTTAGTTGATTTGAGGTAATATAATTGAAGCATGAAACTGTGACACAGCAGAACAGCTTAACTAACAACAACTACTTCATTAGGGGCAAGGTCCCTGGAAATCCTAATTACGTGAACTCAATAATAAATCATTGTAGCCAATCCGACTTGCAGTATCTTTCACACAAACAAAGCTCTTCTCTCATCTGTATAGAATTAGATAGAATAACATTTCTTAGCAATGAACCACTCAACCACTTCTTCTGGGAGGTCATCCTTTGACCTGTTTAGTGAAATTCGAGCTATCCCCTTAAATTGTAATACCATGGATATTGAGCTTTGAGCTTTCATTTAAAACACTAGCAAAAATTCTATCACCTCATTATTTATCAAGATTCAACTATGCCTATTAGACCCTAGTTATCCGTAGAGCTCATCTAAATCAAGGTTGATGAATGAGGAGGTGACAGAGTCCACAGTAAAAGAGAGGAAAGATGGTGGGCAGAAAACAAACCACCACCTCTGTAATAAGATGGTATGACACCCGTGAAAGCTTTCACATAGATTTCAAAAAGAAAAAACTGTAAAGAATTGTGCTTCTCTTGCTCCAAACACACTGTATAGTGTCAATTGAGGCACATTTCCAATCAAGACTCCTGTCCAGCCTTCAAACTTAGTTATTATCAGAGTGACATAGACAAACCAATTTCCAAATTCTTGCGAGGAAGCAATGGATTCAAACAAGAAGGGAAGCATCTAGATTGACCTGACCAAATTATGAGTTTCAGAAACTTCAGTTTATATGCTTTTGCTCAACTATCTGAATTTTCATCTAGAAGCATCTTGAGATATAAAGCATTGCAAGTCCTGAAATTCATGATAGATGACCAAACCAATGGTGGTTCAGTTGTCTGAAACTATCACCGCCATTTTATCAAATAATCTTGAGATTGTCCAAGATATTGGAAAGTTTATCCTAAAAAACCACAACAAACAACTGCTATACCCTAATTCCAGTTCAAATATTTTTGAATCTTACTCTTACAAATTTGCAGCGATAAAGACAATACATCAAAAAAATTACTAGTTCAATTACCAAGCCACCAAAGACCAAGGAGAGAGAAGAGACCAATGTATCCAAAAAACTTTTGCACGTCAACCTTGTCTCCTTCTGATCCAGAAGATTTCTTCAGCAGCACTGTACTAAGTACACCAGTAATTTAACAATTACACAGGGGACTTAAAAAAACAATTTTAAATTTATATCACCACTTCAATTATTAAATCCAAACAAGAATAAGAAAAAAATGGTTTTGTTCTGTTTTACCTGTAAATAAGCCATATGATACCGCTGAGAGAAGACCAAAAGCGTCCCCTGTGATAGAGTGCTTTCTAGTCCTAAGCAACAAATACATGGTTCAAATTTCAGATAAATATTAATACTAGTATCTCAAACAAATTCAAGTGAAAGTAAATATCTCTGCACATAAGGTGAAAAAACTGAATGAAATTTACAAAATATAATAGGCTTTGTTAGCTGTAGTAGGAATAAAAATGTAGTTCTTGATCCATAATCACATTGACATAATTGCCAATCTAGTCTACAGCCAAGATAAACAATATCTTGATTCTAGGTGGTACATAAGCTCCCCTCTTATTTTTTTTTAAATGCAGAATGCAACAGAATAAAATCTGTTTAATGATGAAAATTAGCTCTCTCTTTTTTTCTTAATGATTATTTATTTTCATTAAAACATGATTGCCAAAAGACCGAGATAGACTCTTTTTGCTGACTTTATTTCCTACATAAACCCAGTGATTGTCAGCAACTTGCAAAAAACGCACGCTATCAATCAGCCAATCTATTAACTATTAAAAATATTGGAGTTAAAACGTATTATTGAGATATAGCAACATGCCTTTTGACCATGAGCAGTCTAAATTTATACTATTGGAGTACTTAATAATGTATAGAATCGGGGTAGGAAGAAAGAATTTTCTGTTGGAGTGCCCGCACCCCTCCCCCGCCCCCCCCTTTTTCTCAAAAAAAAGGAGAAAAAAATAAGAAGCAAGGTTTTCAACTGTAAAAATTAATGCAGATAACATCTCTATAATGCTTATGCATGCAATCTAAATCTATAATACCATCAAAATTACACAGTAAAATTGAAATAGAATAATGTTATGTGCCCCACACAAACAGATAACTAAAAGTGGTATGACATTATCATATAGGAACTGGGTTGGCAGAAATGTAGAAAACGCTCTATAGAAGACTTCTACTGCTAAGAAAGCAGTGATAAACTCACTCAGAGATGCTTTGCAGTTCAGTAGGTATCCAAGTGTTTCCAAATGTGGTCATGGCAACACCAGCCATGCAGATAAAAACAGCAACAACCTTTGTGATATTTACCGACTCTTGGCCAAGAAGAGCTCCAAAGAAAAGTGTAAAGAGCCCAGATGTGGAAGTCAGGACAGTTGTACTTGCTACACTAGTATTCGCCAGTGCAGAGTTCGATAAATACTGCATGTCATCAAAACAAATGTAACACTAATTACATTGCTTAAGAAATAGATATTGATAACTGGAATATCATGAAAAATCCATAATACCAACATTGAGGATAGACACATGTCAAAATGAATAAGAATTTATTACACGAGTAACAATTTGCAATGTTAAACTAGTCCTACTCCAAATGAAATTTACAGACTATTACCTAATGGATGCATTTACTTTATAAAAAATAAAACAGTAATATAAGCCTCAAAATCAAAATATCAGGGTACACTTTGACCAATTGTTAACCACATTGTTTGAGAATAAGTCCTCAAAATCATACAGGCCATGTTGATTTAGCAGACATGACAACCTCCTAAGTCAATAGAAGTACAATGAGATGTTATTGGCTTAGTAGATTTTTTATAAAGTCAAAGTTGTATTGAATGATCCATATTGCCAGATCATCATCAAACTATGTTCTTCAGCTACCAAATTTACAACTTACGTGATATTGATCATGAATTTTGAGGTTCTCTGGGGCTATAGAATCACTGTGAATTTTTCAAGATCTTTGGCTATTTTTACAGGATCCATTATGCTTGTAAAGGTGCTTTTTAAAGGTGAGATCATTGTATTGAGGGACATTAATGACTTTATTGACTTTGATGTATGAACTGCAAAAGTGATTAGAGATTTAGATTATGTTGGTTTAATTTTCTAGTTAATGATCATCAACAATAATTCACTATCTTTGTTTCAATCTCCTTAATTTTCTCTAGGATTCATTACTTATGACTGCCTGTTCGGTATCAAGTACAAATGGAGAATACAATAATCTCAGAATTTAAAAATGAAATGCAAAGAATGAAGATGTAGGAAATAGAAACCTATTTTTTTTGGCAAACTTGTGAAATGAATGAAAATTAGAGAGTATAAGGATTCTTTTTGGGATAATTCAATAGTTATAACAAGTGGGATGGGAGATTTGAACCCTAGTTCTCCTTATAAAGGAAACCTGATAATGCCACTGAGTTACAAGGCTCTTGATGAGAGCGTAAGGAAATGATTTAGGGTCCGTTTGGATATAGCTAAAAGCTGAAAATTGAAAACATTGTAGCAAAATAATTTTTAAATGTGTGAATAATACCGTAGGACCAATTTTTAATGAAAAAGTTGCTGAAAAGTGAAGTTTGTGAGTCCTATGAACAATGCACGGGACCCACTAGTGTGCACTGTTTACGGGAAAAGTCAACAATCACGGCTTAAAAAAAAAAAAAAAGGCGTGAAATGCCAGAAACACAGGCGCAACTCATTTTCATTTGAATCCAAACGCTACCTTAGCCTGTATGTGATATTTTACAACTTATCTCAATAAATTGACAGAAGTTTCTAGGTATGTTCTCCCCTAGTTGATAAATCTCATCACCATCTATTCTTAAAATTTAAATGTTTTCCCTCATTAAATGATGAGTTGTTCATTGCCTTGCCCTTTGCTGCCTTATCTAGTTTTCAATCAAATCCTGCAGGCATACAATTGTTTAATTCAAGAAACATTCTTGCAACATTAAGCATTGACCAAATCATGCTGCTGTTTTTGGATGTCTGTACTACTAATCCACTCAAACTTTTTTCGCCAACCATGTAATTTCATTTTGCCACACAATGCAAATTTGAAGAGAAGTACAAAAGGTCATACACAAAGAACAGAAGATATCAAAATGAACATGTTACCTCTGTTGCAAACCATATTGGAGTAAGATATAAACCACACTTGGCAATATCCCATGAACTAAGTTCACAACTTTGTTCAAGCAAGTGAGACTCATCTTCCTCATTCTTCGCGATCAAAGGCCACCCCTCTTCCCTTTCACAAAGATCCTTGTCAGTAACTAGGCCGTTTTCTGTTTCTGGTCCATGGTGCATTTCATTAATTCTAAGAGGGGTATTAAGTCCAGTTGAAGTGCTTATAACATTCGAGTCAACACAAAGGTCCTTATATAAATATGCATTCATTAAGCTGCAGATCCAATCTTTAAGAGCTGCAATCGGTAGATAGACCACCATAAGAGACACCCCCAAATAAGTGATTGCAAATGGCTGCTTATAGTCTGTGAAAATTCTCTGCAGCAAATAAGTAGTGTAAGTTTAAAAGATCCTTCAAAAATAAACTTGACTTCTGATAAAACCAGCTTTTGCTGTATAATTTGTGCATTATACAAGATTAAGGCTGCTCAAAACCAAACATTGTTCACAAAAGAACAAAAACTTTCTGTAGTATCTGTGTTATACAAGATGCAGTGTTGCTCAAAATCAAGCATCTTTCACAAATGAAAACAAATTTCTAGATGATGTTATATAGAACAATAAGAAAGAAGAATATATACATATATAAAGTGATGCAAGAAACAAATTAGGTGATATGCTTTTAAACAATTATCTGATGGGTGCATCTGTTCCTAAAGCCTTAGGATATGATTACCCAAGAAGGTGTTGTAGTAATAAGAAAAATATGGAGACAAGGTATTACCAAAAAGGGTCAATTACACCCACTCAGCCACATGGCATGTTTAAATGGGCGCACATCAAAGGGCCTAGCAAAGACTCATTACACTTCACTCTTAACCTTAGTATCCCGGACATTGGACCAGCCTCAGAGCAAAGCTTTTTCAGGCACACTAAATGCTGACAACTGTCAGTTGTGCCCAAGCACATAGTTAACTTAAAAAAGTGGCGACAACTGACCTCCACTTGATTAATGTGCAAAGCACAATCTTAATTTGCAGAGATCAGTAGGGAAGTCTACATGTCAGGGTCTTGAATGGAATTAAAAAGCGACAAACACTTCATCGCCAACCCGAAATTCTTTGTCCATTGAGAATGGCATTATGTTAGTATCACCCAAAGAATTAGAGGATGCCAACTTAAATCTGTCATGGCTGTTGGAACAATGAGAGAGCTAAGGGGAAGATGGGGGCTAATATTTAGCAGATAAGTTTCCATTTTTCAACAATTTAACTGAATATCTATCAAACCTTTTCCACATGTGAGGCAACTAACTATTTATCTAGAATTTTAAGTATATGAAAATATAAAAGCATATGAATTAGTTCAAGTTATTCACATCAACAGTAAACGTGGAAAAGAAAAAGTTACATAATCAAGGAATAAACCATCTGTAAATTCCCAAGAAAAGTCTCAACTGAGTATTATACAAATATTTGGGCCATTTGGCTTTGTTGAAGAGCGATTGCCAACATTTGGGAACAAAAAAAAAAACTTCAATCGGATTCGACTTTACATACTGGATCCCAGGATCAAACTAGCAGATAAGGATAAGTTACAAAGCTAAGGGATACTTGCAAATTGTCATGTAATACTAATAAGCACATTGACTTAAAACTTCAATTTTACATTGTGTGCAAACAATTTTGAATATCAGAGACACCAGATTAGTAAATTTTATTAAATTACCGTTAACAAAAATATTTCCCTACCAATCAAAAAGGCTTATATAACCACGTATACCAACCAATCCCACCAAAAAAAAGTAATTTCTTGTTATTATTAAAACCAATTATATTCAGATTAATCAACACGTATGGATAAATATAAGAACAGAACAAAAGAAAGAACATTTAAACTAGTTTTACCTAGTTATTGTTAATAGCAATAAATAAAAAATAAATAAAAATCACAAATCAGACTCTTCTTTTCTTCAAATACCTTATCTTAGCAACCTAACCGGCTAACAGTAATAGAACAAAGTTATGAGAAAAAGCATAACAAACTAACAAACCCCATTATGCGAAAGAAAGAATCCAATCAGAAATGAAACAAAAAGAGAAATACTACAAAGTATAAGCCCTAACCTGAGTAACTTCTGCAGAGGTAACCCATATGAACACAATTATGCCAATCAACCCCAACCCTGCATTGTATTTCCAGCCCATTACCCCAAACACCAAAAAAGTCTCTTTTGCTTTACAACTTCACCCGAATTGTAAACCGGGTAGGCTCAAGTTTTGCTATAAAATCAGCATTTTCTCTGGAAAACTATGGAGCATTAAAGCAAATTGTTTAGTTAATTTGTGTATGTATTGTATTTATGGCCATGAAATTAGCCGAGGTTGTGGAATTCAACGTTTGGAAGTTGACATTTGTGGCAACATTTTAAGTAAAGTTACGAAATTTAGTGTCAATTGTCAAACGGCTGGGACAGACTTTGCTTTGAAGTCTTTCAAGTTTCAGTTTTTTCTTGCTTCTCTTCAGTGTACTGTAGGCAGTAAAAGCTTTGTGAGACTGACAAGTGGAAGTGGTGCTCGTGGATTAAACTATTAATAAAGAAGGTCGTTGTAGTATGAGATTTTTTCTTTTGGCTGGATGTTGTGATACACTGGTGCTATTACTGTAAGATAAGGTGCTACGCATGTGATATTCCTTCGGTTGTTGTTTTGCCTTTTGACTTCGATTGACTGATTGTTGTACTCAGTTGCTGTAGTCGGCAGAGCAACGTTGGGACTTGGGAGTTAGACCACAAAAACTTAACACAATTTATACCATAATTAGGAGTCGCAATTTTTATACATATCTATAAACCCATGTATTATTTACCTAATTTGAATAAGTCTTGATCTAACTTATTTGAATATTTAGGTTAAATGGGTAAAAACTCATTAGGTTATTTAATTATATGGGTCTTAGTGGATAAACCCACTAATACCCACTAAAACCTATCTAAAATTTAAATAAACAACATAAAATCTAAATTTCTAAAAAATGGCCAAAATACTCTCGAAATCTAAAAAATACCCCAAAACCTAAAAATGACCAAAATACCTTCGAAACCTAAAAATGACCAAAATACCTCCAAAATCCAAAAAATAACCAAAATACCACCAAAAACCCAAAAAATGATCAAAA
The DNA here is from genome assembly GCA_019022515.1 of Quercus aquifolioides. NCBI lineage: Eukaryota > Viridiplantae > Streptophyta > Magnoliopsida > Fagales > Fagaceae > Quercus > Quercus aquifolioides. Next base: position 86,286,573 of record CM032327.1, read on the forward strand.
TACCATCAAAACCTAAAAATTATGAAAATACCCCCGAAACCTAAAAATGACCAAAATACCCCCAAAACCCAAAAAAATGACCAAAATACTCCTGAAATCCAAAAATGACCAAAATATCCCCAAAACCTAAAAAATGACCGAATTACCTTCGAAACCTAAAAATTACCAAAATATACCCAAAACCTAAAAAATTACCAAAATACTTCCAAAACATAAAAAATGACTGAAATATCTCTGAAATCTATAAAATGACTAAAATACTCTTAAAACCTAAAAAATTACCAAAATACCCTAAAATCTAAAAAATGATCGAAATACCCAAAAAACATAAAAAGTAACCGAAATATCTCCAAAACCTAAAAAATAACTGAAATACCCCCAACTCACACTATTCACAACTCACAACATGACGGTTACAGATCGAGACAAAAATTGTATAAATTTTTGTGATCCTTGCACCCTACTCACAACTCACCACATGACGGTTATGGGTTGAGACAAAAATTGTATAAATTTTTGTGATCCTTGCATGTTTTTTAGTGGGCCATAGTGACTTTGGCAACCTTAAGTTGTTAAGACCATATTTTGTCCTCTTTAACTATTAATTTTGAATTGCTAAAGCCTTGGCAAATTTGAATCTGGACCTTGATAACTTGATTGAACTCGAATGAAAACAAAATATAGGGTATGGAATATGGGCCATAGAAATAGCTACATGTTTTTGTCTAATAAGTTGTGGACTCGAACTCGAATCCGAACCTAACCTGCTCATTAAGCTTTTATTATAAAATTTTAAACTTAATTGTTTTTATTGACTCATTTTTAATGTATGTTTGTGTGTAATAAAGTCATATTAAATCTTCTACATTGTAGATGAGAATAACGACATTACTTATCAACTTTACAGTTAATTATCAAATATAAATGTTTTCCGTGTCTATTCTAGTAACATGTTTCTTTTTTGGAAATAAAATATAGAAATCCAGTAACATGTTTTAGTGTGGGTTTGGATCCGGCGTCTGCGTTTTCAAAGCGCGTTTTCTCTTTTTTTTTTTTTTTTTTTTTTTTAATTTTTTATAAAGCTGCAGTTATTGACTTTTAGAGACAATATTTATTGTTCATGAACAATGCATGCATAGTTCACGCACTGTGCATGCACAGTTCACGCACTGTGCATGCACTGTTCATGCATTTAAAAAATTAAAAATGGGTCCCACAGTACTATTTACACGTTTAAAAATTATTTTGCTACAGTGTTTTCAGTTTCAACAAAAATTAGTTGTATCCAAACGGACCCCTTGAATTTGATCGAGTTGAACCCTAAAGAGCTCAATTGAACTAGTTTTCTAGGTCTCAATGCTTGGTGAAGGTCATGTACCCACTTTATTATTAGCTAAAATCAAGGCAAGATACCAAATTTGGAAAATTTCATTATTACCATATATGACTTTAGTTAACCATCTTTAATATTGTGATCTTCTAAAGAAACAATGGCACAATATCCTTCAAAGTTCAAACAATCACTCCTCTGATACCAAATATAGTATGTGTTTGGATTCAACTTTTCTTGCGTCTGCGTTTAGTCATTTCACGTTTCCTTTTTTTTTTTTTTTTTTTTTTCTTCACACGTTTCAGGAGCAAAGATATCTGTTACGGCTACTGTTTATGCACTGTTCATGAACAGTAGCCGCAAAGGTTGACTTTTCAACCATGAACAGTGCATCCGTGCACTGTTCTCGAACCCACAAATATCACTTTTCAGCAATTTTTTCCATTAAAAATGGGTTTCACGGTACTATTCACACATTTAAAAATTATTTTGCTACAGTATTTTCAATTTTCAGTTTTAACAAAATAAGTTCTATCCAAACGAACCCATAGTCTTTTTTCAACCACCATTACTATTAGAGTCCTCTAAGAAAGCAAATCACATGATCTCCTCCAACAGTCACTCTTTTATAATTGATTATATAATTTTTACGATTCTTACTATGTAGAGATCAAGACTTTTTGTATTTTATAAGGAGATGTAATCACATTATTATACAATAATTTTTCTCCATTATTTGACTTCTTTTGTAACGAAATATTTGTCATAATAAGCCTCACTAGAATTTTAAAACTTATATATATATATATATATATATATATATTTCTCATTATGTTTTGAGGCGGGTTAAAAAAATCGTTCAAATGTAACCAAACACAGCCTTATATATATATATATATATATATATATAAGGCTGTTTTTTAAAGAAATTAGAATTCCTTAACCCTTGTTTATACTGTTTTTAAAAAATAAAGAAATTAGAATGCTATAATGATAATGGTAATGGTGGTAGAATTTGATGATAGTACTGGTAAATACCAGGATGTTGGGGAGAGTGATGGTGACATTGAATAGTCATTATAGTCGTAGACGTGGATGGTAATAATATATGTAGTGGTGGCGATGGTGTTGATAGAAATTATAAATGACACTGTTCCCTTTCATAAATATCATTTGCTTATCGTTTTTATTCATTTGATTACTTAAATATAAAAAAATACATCTGAATTTGACGTTCAAATTTTCACAACAAATCCCCCAAAGCAAACTTTAAACAATCTCAAAATCCGTAACCCTAAAATAATAATTTTTAAAGGGGATTAGGATAATAATAAATAATTTTAGTAAAATGTCAAACATACTAAAAATAAACACCAAATATTTTTGACAATTCAATAATTGAGAAACGAATATTTAGGATCCATTTGGTATGTGTGTTTAAACAACAATTTTCAGTTTTTTTAGAAATGTGTGTGAAAATAAGTATAATGTTGTTTAAAAACTTAAAACATGTGTTTAAACACATGTACCGACAACTACCCTTAAACTTTGAATGTCTCCTTTTAGAACACAAGAAATATAGTTTAACCTTTCGGCTACTAAAAACGATATATAAGTAAAAAGAATTGTTTGGAGGCTGTTGGGACTTGCAGATAGCTACGGTAGATAAGAGTCAAGATCAGACAAAATCAATCTGATCAAATAAAATAAGACACTTTTCTTAACTCCTACCTACCACCATGAGAAAAGAGGTTGAAGCAATGAATCATTTCTTTTAATTTTAACATAATTCCTTCAAAATCCGATGTGTGGAATTTTGCATTTAACTGTAAAAACTCCCTGCTTACAAATATCACAGGCAGATGTTTTATTATGGTAGGAATAAATTATTACTATTATTGATAAAATGAAAACAATAAGAATGAAAAGGGAAGGAAAACTGTCACTTAATTTGCCCAATGGTGGACCTTGTCAAAAACAGATGTACCAAAATTGATGGGGGCAAGGCAATTGAGTAATTGAGTCAAGTTGTACAGGAAAACTGGGGTATTAAACTTCTTTGTCTAACAAGCTCGTGAAGATCATTAACAATCTTGAATACAGCATCAGGCCGAGCCAGTTTCAATGCATTTTGCGACATGGCCTTCAGCTCATCAGCTTTTGGACCAAACCAGTCTGCAACAATTTTTGCTATCTCTTTGGGAGATTTGGAGAATTTCCCACATCCATTTTCAACAACATATGGCACGTTTCCAACCTCCTGCCAAAAAAAAAAAAAAAATGAAGGCAAAATTGATAGAGCATTAGTAGATGATTGAATGAGGGGAGATAAGAAGAGGGGGAAAGGGTGGTGACTGCAATCTACTGTTTATGACAATGATGATAATTTTTTTGATACGTAACAGATGATGTTCATGTTATTATCTAATGCCAATATTATTAGACCAGCTTGTTTGAAATAATGCCCTTAATTGAGCATCCTGTACCAACATCAAATTCATGGAAAAGCACACATATAAGATAAACATATGAACTCACTCCAGTAAGTTTCTGAGACATGATAGGACTTGCAACATCTACGCCTAGTCTGTCTAGTTTAATTATTTAAGTTGTTCACTCACTACACATTAGTTCTAAAGGTCAGTCTGTTTAGCTCTGTTTGATTTAGCATAAAATGAGAGCTTATTTTTACTGAGAGCTTATACACAGTTTTTTAAAACCTCATTTTTCTTTTCTTTTCTAGGTACAATATATTTACACAGCTTACTTTTTAAACAAAATAAAATAATGAAAATAAGCTCATCCCAAGTCCCAACACACACTTCAATTCACAAAGTAGAAAAGTTGTGATTAAATTGCAAGGTATCTACTCTAAAAATAAAAATAAAAATTGCAAGATACCTGCAATCAAGTTAATGGAGATTTTACTGAGAGAATACACGTAGATTGAGAATATATAGAACAGTTTACAGCAAAAAATTACCTGGCCAGCAATGAAATTGTTCAGGATAATGGGAAGTCCTTGAATCATGGCTTCTGCAATAGTCCCCGGCCCCGCCTACAGAAGCAAGCTGTTAGTAAATGGCTGATATATAATTAGAATTTATAATCATAACTTTTGTAAGAGACATACCTTCGTAATGATGCAATCACAAGCTCCCATGCATTCCTCCATTTTGGTGACAAACCCCTTCACCTATATTAAAAAATCAACTTTGACAAATTATGTCTGTATATAAATTTATAGTACACATGAATGAATTTACATGGTAGTGTTTTTATGGAAGCTTGGCTATGTATTTTGTTCCTAGAAAGTACAATCCTCCATGACCATTGCAACAAATTATATAACAAATGCTAATCACAGAGTTATCTCAAATTTGGGTGGCGTCTGTTTCATTTTCTGAGGGGAGGAGGTTCACGGGTATAGAGTGTTGTGAGACTTGGAGTGAATACAGGCAATCAGAAGTACATCCAGATAAACGTGACAAGAGTTTCAGGGATCACTAGGCACCAAGTATAATTGAACAGCTATAGTACATGAACTTCAAGGAGGTAATATTGCAGTATCAATAATGACATTGCATGTCTAGTAATTCCAAATAACTTCATACAATTTCAAACACAACTCAGATTTTTTGATGTTTCAGTAAATAATAGTAATATATTTTAATACATGAACTGAATTATATTTTATGCTTAATGCAAAAACACATGAATAGTGGAGCCCTTATGGAATAGTGTTTATTTGGACCAAGAGAATTTTTTTTTTTAATAGTTCTTTTGGCCAAGAGATTGTTTCTAGAGGCACATAAATTGCAGCTAGAAAATTAACTAAATCATAAAAAGGCATGTAAATAAAGTGGGCCACTAAGCACTAATTAGAATTGAACCTCCAAAATAAACAACATGATTTCAAACAGGCATATAGCAATCAAGACGGTGCGTGGGTTTCAGAGGGTATGTTAATACCTGGACAGGAACCTTCCAATCAATTGAAAGCAATTTGCTGGCAAGCTTTTTGTTGCGGCCGCAAATCACGAGCACCTGGCCTATAGGTTCCCCAAGATTCTCGTCATATAATGCATCCCCAAGTGCTCGAGCAGTAGCCTCAATAGGGCCCATCCCTTCTCCTCCTCCCATCAGCAACACAGCAGGAAGATTCTCGTCCATTCCTAGACCTCTTCTTAGTTCAAACTATAAGTATTGAACAAGAAGAGGGTTAAAATTAGTCAATATCATAGTGTTAATGGCATATCTGACAACAAATAAATATTAGGATGCATAAGAATTAACATAACCATCAATTCTGATGTAAAGAAATCCCAATCTGTAACATATCAGAGGAAAGATGCTTTAAAGCACATGCAGCACATATTACAAAGAAGCTTGAAAAGTTCTCCCAATTTTTACTCTACAGACACCGAAACCCTCTCCCCCTTTCTCTTAAAAAAGGAAGAACAAAAACAAAAAACAAAAAGAGGAACAGGAAGAAAAAAAAGATCAAGTGGTATTTTCCATGAATAAGTGTACAAGGACCGTAAATTCTACATCAAACATACAATGCAACAGAGTACAAACCACATCAGACAGGAACCAAGATTAAAGAAATCAGTTAGAAAGTACCAACCTTTGGCCGAACAGGCTTAATGAAGGAAGGCCGCACAGGAAGTCCATAAACCTTAATTTGGGAAGGCTGAAGTCCAGCTTTTAAGGCCCTCTTTGCCACCTCTGTTGATGGGCAATAGCATCTAGTTACTAGTTTATGAAACCTGAAGATAAAAACATAACAGATCAAAACTATACCTATAGAGTATCATTAAGTAAGACTGAGTGCAGAACTGACCATGTAGGATGGCAAGTGCTTAGATCTGTCACTACTGTGGTGAACACAATCTTCTTCAAAAGACCCTTTGACCTCAAGATACGAAGTGGAACATGTTGCATCAGAGGATGTACACTGATAATAATATCTGGTTGGTATTTCATCAGTCCTTTGGCAACCTCTCTACAAACCAACAGAAAAAGAGAATGGAGAAGATCAACAAATAATAGAGCTAAAAAATTCCTAAAAAAAGGATTATAAAACTCAAAAAAGAAAAGATTACAAAGATGTAATACATAACAGGGGAGAAGTGAGATAATCTACTGCCAAAATGTAACAAAAAAACCTTCTAGTATCATGGCTTGAAAGGCAAAACAGATTCTATTACTATTTATCCAATATGGAATGCTGTGACTCCTTAGCGGTCACTTTTCTTATTGGTAATTTATTGGTAAGTTATACATTCACCCAGAGGGTTTTGAACCAATGACCTTACCTCCCACCCATTCTTATGAGAAAAGTAAGTGCCATTTGAGCAAGAGCTTATTAGCTCCTTAGCTGCCACTGTTTTTCCACCCACCAGTACTCTAGCAAATAAAATTCACATGAGAGGCACAGAAGCCAATCATCTATAAAGATTTAACAATCCAAAGAGGGAGATTTTCTGAAACATGATTCTGCTATCTAAATTCCTTTGGCATGTCACTGCATGATGTATTTTTAATGCCTGACATGGTGAAATAGTTTGAAAACTATAGTAAAATCCATATGCAACGTTATACCAATACATCTCTAAATGTTATGACAGCACAAAAACTGACTATACTTCTCTATTTTATGATTTTATATGTTTATGTGCATGTGTCATACTTTGCATGTTCAAGCATAAACACTCTTGTTAATTCCCACGTTTTCACAATCAAAATGTCATTTTGAATGGCCCGAGGGTCCAATATTTGAAACTTCAAAACAAGAATTAAATGGAGATGAAGGTGTTCAATGGGGAAAAAAATCTTAGAAGTTCATGCTTATTCATATCTCATGCATGATCAAAATACAGAATTGCACAAGCTGCAGCGAGAGACCAGAATAATCTTACTGCTCCCAAGAGTTAATAAAAACTCCAAGATCTTCATGATATGTACATATAACCTAAATCAACGTTTATCCATAAAAACATCAATTGGTGCGGCTGCAAACCGAAACACTAATTCACCACATATATTGCATTAAATAGAAATTATAATCTTCTAAAACGTTTTCTGCATTAGCATGACACAAACAGGTTACCAAAACTCATCCCAAATTGAAGAGGTCTGCTATGGATTCAATTAATGGATAAGAACTCAGAGGCCAATCAGAAGAAAATGCATCACATAATTAATTTACCAAAAAAAAACAAAAAACATGCATTAACTCAGAGACTAACAAAGTCTCACCGAGCTATAAATGTTGAAGTTGCAGCAAAATTAGATTGATGCACCACACGTGGCGTACTTGCATAATATGTCATTTTCCACAATGTCCCGTGTTTCACCAAGAAATTATAGCTCCTAGGAAGTTGATTAAATGGCCAAGGCGTATGATCCGTCCATAAATCAGTAACAAACACCTGCGACACGCACTCTTAACACACAGAACATGATCAACAAATACGCAATTCATACACCCAAATGACTTTATTTTCCCAATTCCTCTGTTTGGTTTCTATGAAATTGTGGAGAGAAAGAAAGAACATTGAAGTTGTTTTTGGCTTCCTAAAGTTTAAATGTCTTCCGAATTGAACCAAATAGATACATTACTCTCAGCCGACTAAATGTTCTTATATTATAGAAAGCCCTTAGTGGCTACATTTTTTACTATTCTAAATTTTTTTTGATCATATACTACTATGAATTGTGTATTAAACGAACCCAATATAGGGGAATATATCCACAAACAATGGTTGAAAAAAAGGGACAACAGATTGTGCCAGAATCAAGGATAATTGATATGCCTTGATTAAGGAAATACTAAGGGGCCACGACTAAGGTACGTATACAGTAGAACATAAATTCAGAAAAAATAAAAGTATAGAGTAAAACATAAAGGGCAGACACATTAAGTCATATAAAACATGTCCATATACTACCAATTCAAGTCCCTGGTAATGCATACTTCAAGAACCTAATTTCTAAAAGTCTGTTCTTTTTTCCCACATTTTCTAAGCAACCAAACAGAAAGTATTAGATTGAAAAAAAAAAAAAAAAAAAAAACCAAACAATCCATCAAAAAACTGACCTGATACTCATCACCAAACTGTTCATGAAACGCAGCCTTGATAGCTTCAGCCGAAGCCCGATGACCCCCACCAGTGTCACTCATCAAAATCAAAACTTTTTTTGGGGTTTCAGTGGCCACACCATTCAAAGCCAACCCATCATCTTCCAATACACCACACCCATCTTCTCTAATCCCATTGTTGTCCCCCGAACCAACCCGAACCGAAGCAAACCCAATTGGGATTCTCTCACAGTGGAACTTTATAGCTCTGTTAAAGTCACTGAGAATTCTCCGAATACCCGAACCGCCTCTACCGCCTAAACTCAGTGAGGCACGCACGTTGCGCTTTTTTGAAGCAGTAGTACAAGCAAGGGAATCGAAGTGGACGAAGTTGGAGAGTAAAGAAGAAGAGCAGCCATCTGAGTTGTTAAGCTTTGTACTACTGAAGGAAAACCGACCCAATTGAGATGCGAAATCGAAGACAGGACCGGTTTCTTGGGTCACAGAGGAACCGTGACGCATGGTTGTCGTTTTTTTTTTTTCAGCTAGCAGAAGAAAGTGATAATGAATATATATATAAGATTAATCTATCCACTAATCCATGGTGGTCTTTGTCATCCAAAAACGACAAATTGGGTTTTCGCTAATGAATATAAGTAAAACTGAAAATCAGGTATGTAATAAAGACAAGTGAGAGAGAGAGAGAGAAAATCTGGGGCAGTAGTTTGTGGCCACAAAGAGAGGATTTCGGGAGAGAGAGAGAGAAGATTCTGAGAATTGGAAAAAAAAAAAAAAATTGTACTTTGGAAAGAACAAGGAGGAGTTGAAAGAGAGTGAGTTTAGGTTCGATATGGGTTTGGTTTGGTTCAATTTTGGTCACAGAGGTTGGTGTTTTGGTCTTTTAAGAGTCCTTTTGGGTCTCTTACGAGTCTTTGATGAAATTTTATAGTTCTTTGTCTGAATTGGGTTTTGATGTTGGAATTCAACCCCCAACAAAAATACTAAACCAGACAACAATATTTACCACTTTCTTTCACATCATCTTTGTCATCCAACCCTCATCTGTAAATTTTTTTTTGAGAGAAAAAAGAAAAAGAAAAAGAAAAAGAAAAAAAGAAGATGTTCTAGATAGTGGATGAGAGGAGGTGAGGGTTTAACCTAGCTTGTACATACATAAAACAGTACAAAAGATGTTATTAACACTGAGTTATTATTTTAACCCCAAATTTTATCCTATAATTCCTATCCTATCTATATATGTATAAATATTTTTACTCTAATTATCTCAATTGATATTTTTTTTTGTCATTGAATTAAGACTTAGGATCAAATCCTACCCTCCCTACCTGCAACCTACCTACACAAAAAGTAAATTTATTTGTTGATATCTTAATTGAATGGTAAAATTAAATCATTATAGAGTGAATACCATTTATGTTCAAATTCTATCATATATATATATATTATGCTATAAAGGTAATGTTTACTTACCAAGTTACCATCCAATTTTCCCTTTTTGTGGTGCTATTTCCCCCCCCCCCCCCCCCCCCAAAAAAAAGAACTGAATTCAGTTTTGGTAAAAATAATTTACTTGAATAAATTCATCCAAAAAGAAATTACAAAGGAAGAAATGTACACATGGATGGTTGCCACGTCAAAATGAAGTTTGACATTGAAACTTCAAGTCTTTTGTCCCAACAATACTAACCAGACATCTTCTAAAAAAATATATACGAACTAGACAACAAATTTTACGGGCTTTATTATTAGGAAAAAATTTAGCTATAAAATTAGTTGTAATTTAAGACTACAACCTTATCCAATAAAATAAACATTACTACATATTTGAAATCTAACCGCTAAATTGCATGTTCTTTACACTCTTAATACACGTGTTAAATTTTGTATCAATCGAATATTATTTATTATTTGATCTATAAGCTTAAATTTTATGCATAATTTGAAACTACAAAAACTTGCAATAAAAATAATTTATTAATGACATAGCTATTGATCTTTAATTTTTTAGAAATTTTGAAAGAATGGAAGATATAAGAAGAATATATAATTCAATGATGGATTTGTCAAAATTCACCTTCAAATCCTACCTACCTACACAAAAAATAATTTCATTTATTGATTTCTTAATTGGATGGTAAAAATTAGATCATCATGGAGTGGATACCATTTATTCAAGTTCTATCATAATTATAAAAAATAATAATAACAACAAAAATTCTGCCCTAAAGGTAACATTTACTTACCATCCAATATGCTATTTTTTGTGGTGCTATATTTTTTCCAGAATTGCATTCAGTGTTTTGGTAAAAATAATTTCACTTGAATTAAAATTCATCTAAAAAAAAAATTACAAAGGAAGAAAAAGAATTTCGGATTATTTATTTATTTTGCTGAGTCATCCAATTTTTCTTCATCGATCACTTTGGCATGTAAAATGCTACAACAGCATGAATTACATTGATTAAATTTCCAACAACTGTTCATGGAATATATAATTATGCATATTATATATATATATATATATATAAGTCAATATTAGGATTTTGGGAATTTATATCATAGATATGTCTATTAAAAATACAAAAATTGCCAATTCAACAGCTCGTTCTGCCTACAATATGAACTTATAATGCAAATTAATTCAATGTATAGAAAACATGCCAAATGTTCAATGTTATACAGCCAATTCCTCATAATAATTCTTTGACCTTTTGACTATTTTGACTCTTGAACTCCTGGCCTGAGTTTTATTTATTTATTTACTTACATGTAACATGTGTTTCAGGTCAATAGCTAAAAAAATGTGTTTAAAATCAATGGACCCTTTATAAAAAGGAGGCCAAAAGTCCAAAAAACAGGCACTTCAATGACTTTTGTGCTGTTCTTTTTGAATGAAATGCGCATCTACTTCCATTTGTTCATTGTTTTCATCGTCATCGTCATCATCATCATCATAAAGTTGCAATTTTCTTTCTCCCAATGATCTCATAAAGTTGCAATTTACATCTTAAAATTTGGAAATATTTTTATTTTACGGTTTTACTATTCTAACGTTACATATTTCCTTGATTCAGACCCTTCCGTTGATGAGGTGGGCCGTTAAATTCCACTTTAGCTCAGCTCAAAATGATTTATTTATAAGAAATTTAAAAAAAAGATTGCTTTATTTTTAGTATTTTTTTAATTGGATATTTTTTTTATTTTAAATATATAATGACAAGTAGTAGTAATTTTTTTTTATTCATTTAAAAGTGACAGTAAATTTTAATTTTTATATTTTATTTAATTAGTAAATGATGTGATAATTTCTCATTAAAATAAAATAAAATTCAAGTTAGAAGGTGATTGACACTTGACAATAGCCAATGATGGTATGACATAGCAATAACGTTGACAAGACATTGACTTGAATTGCTAGGATTAATTTTTAGTGTCGGCAAATTCCATGCCGTATATATGTGTAGAAATTAAGTCATTATGAGTCATTGAAGATTAGATCAAGTTCAAGACGTACCATTCGATCGACTCTTGATCATTAAAGTTTGATAGCCCTATCGATTGAAGCTCAATGAATCAAATATCGTGGATTATGTATTTTGAAAGTTATAAAGTCTATTGTGCACAAAATTTCCTACCCTAGTTGATGTCAATATAAAAGGGACTATTTAGCACGACTTTAAAAGGGGCTTGAGAGGATGCTATTGTACTCTAGAGAGATATCACATCCAAGCCTAATATCATTCATTCGATGAAATCAAACCTGAAAGATGATTCGACACAGTGATTGAAGATATTGACCAATAAGATTGAAACACACATGACACATTATTGTTGTTGCTGCTGTTGTGAAGAAATCTTCTGAAGGTTCTTGGATTCAATCAGGGGTTTTGATCTTGCCATAGGTGTTTTATCCTTGAAACATCCGGATAATTGAAGTGTTCAGAGGTTTTTAAGCTGTAAAAAGTTTATGAAGTAAGTTGTTCTACTTAATTTGTAGAATCTAGGTAAAAAGTTTTATGCTAGATTGTAAACTTCTCTTGATTATAGCAGATTGTTTTATTGAGAAAAGTTTCTCTTGAAGTGGTTTTTTCTTTGAGCGTTTTATATCGATTTTCCACTTTGTCACCATATCATTACCACTTTGTGTGATTAATTCACTTAACATGGATGATGGCCAACATGGTTGATATAATATGTTAGGCATGTGGGCCATATGATGTTAAGAATATAAAATAATTGTTGTAATCCCTGTAGTTAGGTAGTTTGCTAGTAGGATTTGATCAGATGTAGCTCATTTAACACATGACTTAATTCATAAAGCACATGTTGAATTAACTAGCTAATTATCTTAAGTCATGTGGGCTAATGACATTAGAGTTAGTTTTCTATAAATACATGATTGCAATTCAACATTAAATATCATTGAAGAATAAACCAATTGCTTACTGCATTAGTGCATCTCTCTCTCTTAATCTCTTTCTTTCTCTATGGAAAATGACTACCTCGAATTAAGTTAATTCTCTAATACTTCCAATCCATCCCCATTAGGAACTATTGGGTTCCTAACATATGATGGCACGCAAGCAACTTCTTGTTTGACTCATGAGGAATGTGAGAAGCTCCAAGGACATGGCCGGATCATTGGTGGAGTATGGGAGAATGTGTGGCCTTCTTTTAGGGTGGTTCAACCTGCATTCAATTTATCTTTAAGTTATCTATCAATTGTTATGCTCAATGGCCTAAAAAAGAGAGAGGCTATGAAGGCTGTGATTTAGGGAAAAAATTTATGTAAAGAGTTAGGAACTTAGGATGGTGGTAAACATTGACTAGTCCCAACGTTGAGCCAAAATATGGTCAATAGGGATTGAGTTGACCGATGGTCAGAAGTGGGCTTCCTCAACCTAGTGAAGGCCATAGAAAAGTGACTTAATTTAATACCATTTTTAAGTTTTTGAAACATAACTTTGATACTGTGTTAAAATAAAAACAAGAAGAAGGCAATTAAAAATAATTAGTTTGTAACATGTGATTACACATGGAAACACTCAAAAATAGTGATAATAAAGAGGTATTACCTAGGTAAGTGAGATGATCATCTTGGCACTCAAATTAGAAGAATTAAAATGGACACCTAGCTAAACTACAATTAGAAACTAATTTGGATTCTACTCTTCAACTATGTACACATACACACACTAATAACTAAGATTATTAACATTTATAATGAATTCACTCCCACTTCAATTTTAAATATAAGCTTGAATAAAAAAACAACTCCAACAACATATGTAATATATATATATATATATATTTGGTTTCCCACAGTGTATCTTCAAAACTTTTAACCAGAGACTAATCACTGTTCGTGATGGGTGGGCCTTAGTGGGGTAAATCGCTGGCATAGGGAGTTTTTTCAAAGCACAAGTACTCGAACTCGAACTGGGGAGCACATCCAGTCGAACCTGGGACAAGCACTTTAAGACCAAGTGCCCAACCACTTGGCCAACCCACATGGGTTTATGTAAAATATTTTGAAGGCTATAAATAATTAATAAACGAATGATGTATTTGAAAAGGTAATATTTTATGGACAAAGTTTAGCTACAAAATTGATTTTAATCTTAGGCTACAACCTTATTTAATATCTTTTTATTGGATTTGAATTTTGACAAATCCATCATTGGTTTACATCTTCTTCTTATATCCCTTATACTTGCAAAATTACTAAAAAATTAAAGATCAATAGCGATTGAAAGAGCGACGATCACAACTGCGTCCTTTAATGAACATATGGGCAAGACCCCGTCGACGCGATTGGCAAGGCATGCATGCCCACATTGATAGCATAGATAAATGCCAGCTGGGCAGCTGGCAATCCATAACTACGCCGATACAGTTACAAAAGCAGTAACGGCACAACGGTCATCCATTGTGCCTTAACTGAGACTATCATTACCCATTAAATGCAACAGTCAGGGGAAAAACGCTCAACCCAGCATTTAATGAACATAATTGCACCAACCTGAAGAAAGCTATAAAAGGTGAACCTAGCACTAAGGTAGGGGACAGGTAAAAATTACTAGAGAAAGAGAACTGTGAGAAAGTTTATTCTGGGAGTACGTAATCTGACTTAAGCATCGAAGTATTCTCAGCTGGCCTCACGTTGGCGAAGACATTCTTTTGCTTTCCTCTTGTCTTTTTAACAAGTCCCAAAGATCGTCCATTTCACTGACGATGAACATACTGACAAGGTACATTTCTGGCTTCATCAGTTATGTTATTAATAAATTGTTTAAATTGCAAGTTTTTGTCGTCTAAAATTATGCATAAAATATAAACTTATAGATCATATAGTAAATAATATGAATATCAGATTGACACAAAAGTTAACATGTGTATTAAGAGTGTAAAAAACATACAATTCAACGGTTAAATTTTCAAAATATGTAGTAATGTTTATTTTATTGAGTAAGGTTGTAACCTTATATTACAACTAATTTTGTAGCTAAACTTTGTCCATATTTTATTATTCTTTTTTTTAGAACATCGAAATATTGTTGCTTCACGTGGATCTTAGATACTCCATAACCCGTGTATAGGGTTTTATCCTTATCCAACTCAATTATCAACCCATTTATATGTTTCCTCCCCACCCCAAGAGTTATTGAATAGGTTGAAACACCCATCCAATTAAGGTAGCTCTCATAGGATTATATCTTAAATCCTCATCGTACACTGTAGTCAAGTATACTCATTCCTCGTGAGGAATTGAGGATACATCTATCTACAACTTGCATTTACATTGACTGGGTGTTGCACCCTCCAAAACACACACATGAAATAAAATATGATATGAAAAATCCATTCGTTT
Source organism: Quercus aquifolioides (assembly GCA_019022515.1). NCBI lineage: Eukaryota > Viridiplantae > Streptophyta > Magnoliopsida > Fagales > Fagaceae > Quercus > Quercus aquifolioides. The sequence goes on from CM032327.1 coordinate 86,301,882, forward strand.
CCAATCACATTTTGAATCCTTAAAAATGGGCCCTTCTAGAGATTTAAGGAAAATATTAAATATGCCTGCTTCAAGATTAAAGGTGAAAATTATTTATTCATAAAGAAAAAAGCAAAATTAAGTACGAACAATGACAGTACATGATCAAATAAATCACTACTTAACTTTGTGAATAATCAATATTACAATATATTTTATACCCACTACCCAATGTCGTTGAATCGCATTGTCCTCACCGATCTTGTTTCCACCTCCTTGAACTTGAAGTTCTTCTACAGAAATTGTCCAAACATAATAACAACAAAGCTAAAATGCAAAACTGACCCTCTAAATTTCACTTTTTGTCATTTTAGTCTTTTAAGTTTTAGTTTTGTCATTTCAGTCCTCTAAGTTTCAAATTTCATCAATTCAGTCATCCGTTAGCCTTTCGTCAAATGCTGCCGTTTACTAACCGTTTTGGATGATTTTTTTTTTTTTTTTTTAATTTAAAAATTGAAAAACGTTAATTAAATATAAAATAAAATAAAATAGAAGAGGAAACTAAGGGCTCAGGAACGACATCGTTCCCTAGCTCCTAGTTCATTCTTCAACAATGGAAAGATGAACTTTCTTACAGCTGTTTTGTTCAAGTAAAGACAATATTGCTTGAATTCATTTTCTTGCAACTGCTTCTCAAAAGGTGAAGAGTAAAATACTTGAATAATTAAGTCAATAACAAATACCATTAAAGAAAAATCCTATTACTAACAATAACTTTGGATTTTTTTATCACAAGCAATTCGTCGAGCAGGTTGAGTGCAAACCTTTCGTTCCAGTTTTTGCCGTAGTTCATTGGAGGAAGCCAACTCTGCTTGCAATTCTTGTAACTTTCTGCCATATTCCTCCTCGGTTTGCTTTTGCTTCTGTATCCATCCAAACACCGAAATCCAACTTTTTTGAGAAAGTAAAAAAAAAACCTCATGATCTTGTTCTGTGCCTCTAAAGCCGTGGCACTAACCTCATGATCTTTGGACGTGCTTGCCTTTTAGCTTTTACCCATATTTGCTTCTTTTCTGCTTCTTTTTCTATCTCGGATTTTTTGAAAAGAAAAGAGAAGTTTTTCTTAGAAGAGACGGGACTTTCCTAGAGAGACGTAAAATGAAATGGCTAGGGGAACGACGTCGTTCCCGAAGCCTTTGGTTTTTTTTTTTTTTTTTTTAATTAATGTTTTTCAGTTTTTTTAATTAAGAAATGAAAAAAAAAAAAATCATCCAAAACGACGTAGTTTTGATTAGTAAACGGCAGTATTTAACAGAAGGTTAACAGAGGACTGAATTGACAAAATTTGAAACTTAGAGGATTGAAATGACAAAACTGAAACTTAAAGGACTGAAATGACAAAAAGTAAAACTTAGAGGGTCAGTTTTGCATTTTAGCCTAACAACAATGAGTTAAGGGAAGAAAAGAGAGAAGAAATTGTCCAATAAATAAGCAATAATAAGATTGATTTAAAAGACCTCATTAGTGTTGTACTCCTTGATGAGAAGGTATCTCTTGTGCCGAGTACATGAGATCTTTGTCTTAAATTCTTAATGATAGATAGCCCCCACAGGTGTAGGGCCTGCCCTGTTAGTGAGTCAAAAGGCGTATGCGCTTGGCGCATACAAAATTTTTTCACCTCTCGATTGCTTTTTTTTCACCTCTCGATTGCTTTCTTGGGAAAATTCACCCACGCGGCCTCATGGGTTGAATTCTACCATACGAGAAAATGTGGGTAGAGTTGGCAATGTCAAAGCCCTTTGGAGTCTCCAAATACAAAAATTTTTCACTTCTCCATTGCTTTCTTGGGACAATTCACCCACGTGGCCTCATGGGTTGAATTCTACCATACGAGAAATGTGGGTAGAGTTGGCGCCAAATATTTCTGCATAACTTATTCCTGACAGTGGTTGGTGGAGGCCTAACAAATAGTATTGGCTATACATATAATGGTTCATTAGTATTGAACTCTTCGTTTTTTTTTTATTGAAAAACTTTTCGATTTTTGGACTAAATAACTCATTTGGTACAAAAATTAGAAAGTTTAAAGGGGACATATGACACAAAATTATACTTCAATTGAAATCCAATCAAGTTGGATTTTAATTGGATTTTCTCTAAATTTTGGATATATATATGATACCAACAAGGGGGAAGGGACGCACAGCTGAAAAGATGGAATCATAGTATAATATACTGAAAATAAAGTAAGTAAAGTAGAACTAGCCAAGAAGGCGGTATTATATTGAAAGTAAAGTAAGCAAAGTAAAACTTTGATATCAGAGCCATCTCTTTTCTGGCTGGTGATAGTGTTGTTGTGTCTTTATTTCTTGTTTGTACTTACCTGAAACTTTGATACTCTATTGTTGTGTTCCCTTCTTACCGTCGTTGCCGCCACCCTAGACATAAAGTGAATTCCCAGAACCGAACTGTAAGGCCCGTTTGAGCCAAGAGAGGGCGTGTAGGGCATGAGAGGTATATGGTTGCTTAGGGTATGTGTTACGAAATGCAACAGTTGTGAGAAAAACATGATAATTGAGTGTTAAACCTAGGATAGTATGGATAAGTTGTGAAGATCCAACTCCTCTGTCAGCTTCAGGACCAGTTGTCCTCTTGATATTGTCAATGAAGAAGATCACAATATTGAAGACAATGAGTTTCCTGATTTCCAGAAATGGAATATTCCCAAAGTTGACACTAAAACTGTTTATAAGACTAGTTTTGTTAAAAGTACTTTTCATCCCATTTACAAAGTTAGAATTGTTGAACAAATATTTTCTATTTCAAAAACTTATGAAAAATGTTGCTTGTTTTCTAAGAGAAATATTAATGATTTCCTTGCTAAAAAACTCAGTTATTTGCATATTGGTATGGTTCAAGTTGTTGTTAAACCACTCACTAGAAAAGGAATAAATGCTTATGTTCTCATGTGTTTAAGAGATACTAGATTTAAGAACTTTAAAGATAGCAATCTTGGTATGATTATTGCTTGTTTGTATGATGGTCCTGTTTATTTCAACTGTTATCCTGATATTACTCTTGCTTTGGATGATCCTAATATTATTAAAGCTTTAACTTTAAATATTGCTTCATCTAGTTATCACATGGAAAAAGGTAGTAAACCTTTTGCTTTGATTTACCGCATTTATTACAGACTATTAGGTACTCAATTGAATCCTGGTGTTAAGATCAATAGAGAACCTTCTGGTAAAACAATGTTAATCACATGTTCAACTCCTGATGCTAAAGTTCAAGTTCCAAAAATGATTCAATGGCAAGATATTAAGAGTCCTAATGAATGGATGCTACAACAAGAATCCCTTGTTGCTAAACCTGTTTTTGATGAGCTAGATCTCACAAATATTCAACAATATCTTGATGGTACTGTTAAAATAAGTTTTCAAAATAATCAACCCTTGAGGATCAATGAAGGAAGACATTCCTTTGCTGGATCTGAAAGTATTTTAAAAAGAGATCAAGATCTCAATGAATTTTTGCAAAAGAATTTTGAAAAACCCACTGATTTGAAGCTAAAAGGTGTTTCAAGTGATAAATCTCAAATAAGCTCTGTTTTCTATTTTACTAATCTTGAACTTTCTTCTCCATATGACAGAACTGTTAATGAAGAAAAAGAGGACACTAGATCTGTTTGTCCATCTGATTCTGATTTTCCTCCTCTTGAAAATACTGTTTATCAAAACCAATTAAGAGTTTTAAATGTTTTGGATGAAAGCTTTGAAATTGATATGGTTTCCTTGTATAATGAATTTATGCTTGCTAAAAACAGAAATAAAAGAGAATATTACTAATGTAATTTTGCTCAGTCTGAAAAAGACTGTGTTAAAAGAAAATGGTTAGAAAAAATGAATCAATTGAAAAAACATATTTTGTTTTTTGATTTTCTTGAAAATTATTATGTTTCAAAAGATGAAGTTTCAAAAAATCATTTGAATGTGATAAAGAAATCAAATTTTGTTAAAGAAGATAAAACCATTATTAGGTCTAGTCATCCACCTCTTGAGACAATTTTGATAACTACTAATAAGACTGACGTTAAAGCCTCTCCTTTCAAAATTGCTAATAATCAAACTCCCATTGTTAGTCTTATTAAACAAAACAATTTTACTAATGAATCTTTGCATGTTATTGGTCAACAGCTTGATCGTATTGAAGAAAAAATTGTTGAAAAAACCGTTTCTGTTGAAAAACCTATTTCTGTTGAAAAACCTGTTTCTGCTAAAAAGGTTTTTGATGATGATTTATCAGAAATTAAAAGATTTGTTGGAAATTCCAAACCTATGCTTTTTACAAAAAAATGGTATTCAAAACCTACTCCTCCTGATATGTAGTTTGAAGAAAGACCTTTTCAAACACAATTCTCTGTTTCTGCTTATAAGATTTATGAATGGAATATTTATGGTTTGTGTGAACAAGAAATCATTAATAAAATGGGTCATATGTCCATGGTTGGAATTGCTTATGTTAATAATCATAATCTTGATCACCTTGAAATTGTTGACCTTTTTGCTACTGGTTTTTTTGGCACTCTTCGTGGATAGTGGGATTCATATCTCACAGAAGATTCCAGAGAATCTATTAAATATGTTGTTAAGAAGAATGATGAAGGTTTGCCTATTTTTGATGAAAGTATTGGTCGAGGTATTCCTGATGGTGTAAATAACTTGATTTATATTATTATCAAACATTTTGTTGGTACTCCATCTAATATTTCGTCTCGAATTTCTGATCTAATGAATAATTTGAGATGTCCTACTATGTCTAATTACAGATGGTACTAAGATGTTTTCATTTCCAGAGTAATGCATCAGAAAGATTATTACAAGTCTTATTGAAAAGAAAAGTTTATTGATGGTCCACCTCCTATCTTTGCTCATAAGGTAAAACAAGAATTAATTGGTAAAAATGATTCCATTGATTATGATAATTTAACTTATGGTGATATCCTAAGCGCTATTAAAAAACTTGGTATTAATATGTGCAATGATGAAAAACTGTTAAAACACCAATTAAAAAAGAAAAGAAAAGCTAAATATGAAATGGGTAATTTTTGTGAACAATATGGTTTGCCCCTGATAGGCCACAATCTGAATGACCCCTTGGGATTAACCCTAATTAATTAATTTGCCAAGTTATTAATTAATCAATTAATCATGCAATTGCGTGGAAGCACAAACAAATCACCAAAAACTAAATATGCAGTGAAAATTAAATAACACGATAATTTGTTTACGAATGGGGAAAACCCTAACGGCAAAAACCCCACCGGGTGATTTTCAGGTCATCACTCTCGAAACTCCACTATTATCAAATCAAGCGGTTACAAGTAAAGGAATCCCAAGTACCTTACCAACCTATAGTTGAACCCTTATCCCAATACCCAATTGGACTTGATCTGTAGTAACAATTTCCACCTTTGATGCACGGCTCCCAAGTACGTGACTAACCAATGCGCAGATCCCAGTACGCGACTTCAAACACCAACTAAAGAGGAGAGGTTGGCTGCAAAGTTCTTCAGTTCATCATACACGATGAAGATCAGGAAGATGCTTGGTTACAAAACCCTATGGTGCAAATACACAGCAACTTCTTGAGAGAAGATGAACTAGGTCAAGAACTTCGTCTTTTGATCACAATTTGCTTGAACAAAGATTGCTCAATGCTTTTGCAATTTGTGTACAATTTGACGGCTCTTAAAACAATCCTTTTATATGTTTAGGATTAGAAGAAAAGAAGGCCCAAAAACATATTCACGGATCCCAAGAAAATCAGATTGGGAAATCTGAAATATTAAATCTCGATAGATAGCAGGTGTCGAGGTAGCTATCGAGCAGGTGTCGAGCTTTAATGAAATTGCACCTCAGCTTGCTTTTTCTTGGACAGACTTGATGACTTCAACACTTGACCTTGAAACCTTATTTCTTGAAGTATTAAAAACACCTAGAACTACCCAATTACAAGTAGAGTGCGTTTTGTCAAAAAATTAGCCAATTTACATAAATAAGTGACATATGTTCATAACAAGTGAAAACACATATGTCGTAACAGCCCCCAATTGCTCATTCCAAGTAGAAGGGTAAAAAACATGATAAAAGTCACAAAAATTATAGCCATAAAAAACATAAAAGGTACAGAACTAATTTTAATGATTTTTATGCTAAAAAGAAAAATGTTTCTAAAAAAAATATGATAAACAAAGATCAGGTAAAGCTAAATGTTTTAACTGTGGTAAACCTGGACATTTTAGAAAAGATTGCAAACAAAAACCTGTTAAGTTAAAGAATAAGTTTAACATGTTAAATATTGATGATAAAGATTAAGAAGAATTGTTCAGAATCCTTGAATCAAACAATTTGTCTGATTCTTTAGAAGATGATTTTTCTTCTTCAACTGATTCTTGCTATCAATCTGCTGATGATTCCTCTGATTCACCAAATGTTAAAATTGGTTGTAGAGATTCCTGTTGTAATGTTATTAAATCTGTTAATACTCTCACTAAAGGTGAAGAAAATGAAAGTTTATTGGTTAAATTGATAAGTCAAATTGAAAACCCTGAATTACAAAAAGAATATTTGGATAAGTTTAAGAAAAATTTGACAAAAGCTAAAACTAGTAAAAAACTTAAATCAACGATAAGTTTTGAAGAAACTTTAGAAAGATTTAATAAAAAGAAATCCAAAGATTTAGTTGTTAATGATCTTCAACATGAAATTAATATTGTTAAACATGAGATAAGTGAGTTAAAACATGAATTTAAAAACATTAAAAGTGATAATAATAATCTCAAACAAGAATTGTTAATGTTAAAAATTGATAAAAATATTGATCAAAATAAGTTTGATACTGAACAAGATGAGCACAATGATGGAGAAGAATCCAGTCAACAACCTCTTCTTTCTGATAAAGATATTGCGCGCTGATGCTTTTACTAATTCTCAACTTAATCTTGTTAATAAAATACTTCCTCCAAAATGGTTTACAAAAGTCAAAATTGTTGTTTCTCATGATTATCATTTCACTGTTATTGCTATGATTGATTCTGGTGCGGATATGAACTGTATCCAAGAAGGATTAATTCCTTCAAAATATTTTGAAAAATCAACTGAAAGATTGGTTTCTGCTAATGGTTCTTAAATGAAAATTAAATATGAATTGAACAATGCTCATATTTGCCATGATAATGTCTGTTTCAAGATTCCTTCTGTTCTTGTTAAAAATATGACTGATAAAGTGATCCTTGGTTTGCCATTTATAAATGCTTTGTATCCCTTTCTTGTTGAACATGATGGAATTACTACTGATCCTTTTGGACAGAAAGTAAAATTCAAATTTGCTTCAAAGTTTGAAATTGATACTGATGATGCTTTGAATCTGATTCATGCTAAAACCAAACATCTTAACTTCCTCCAATAAGAAGTTAGATACAAAAAAATTGCTGAACAACTCTCTGATAAATTGTTGCAATCAAAAATTGAGAATTTTCAGAAAATTCTATTTGATGATGTTTGCTTTGATGTTCCTAATTCTTTTTGGCATAAGAAAGACACATTGTTAATCTGTCTTATGTTGAAAACTTTCCTACTAATATGCTTATTCAAGAACCAAGGATGGGTTCTTGCCAATATTCCACAGATGTTTTTAAAGGTAATATTTATAATGCCAAATTATTAACCATTACCGATTACCCTAATATTCTCAATGTTTCTTTGCAGGAATTGGGCAATGCTGTGTGGATAAGTACCACTAATAAGTGGAATAATAATACCTATACTTATACCACTAGTAAGTGGATTACTATGTCTTCCTCGGCAGAGAGGAGGAACAAGGGAAAAGCACCTGCACATGACTTTTCTCAAGACAAAAGGCTCCCAGCGGGACAACCTTTTGTAATGCATGAAGGCGCATCTTCTGGGGTAAAACCTAGCGGATCAACATCCCTTCCGGAATGGGTCTCGATAGAGGTGACTTATTCTAGTGGTGATATGGTAATTGCTTTGCAGGAAGTTTTGTCTAGAAGATTACAATTCCACAATGGAACCTATTCAGAACTACCAGATTCTATCAAATTTATTCTTGATAACCTCCAAGCTGCTTTTACTAGAAACCATTGTAACTTGTTTTAGAAAACCCTCCAAGCTTTTGAGATCCACCTTGTTAATCTTATTGCTCAAAATGAAGCTTATATGAGCCACTATGCCAACCTTGTTTCAGAAGATAACCTTGTTTCAGAAAATAACCCTATTTCAGAAAATAACCTTGTTCCAGAAAATGAGGCTTTTAGAAGCCATCTTGAAGCCTACATTAGTCAACTCTTTGGCAAAGAGGAAATCCATTCAATGGATAAAAGGACTATAATGGGCATTGATTATGCTAGATTGAGTCTTAAGACCCAATCTTTGTTTAGAAGTGCTATTGCCAACTTGCCAACATATATACAATCTCGTATTCTGAAAAGCAAGGCTATGTTTAGGTCTTTTGACCTATGGTTCAAATATTTCAAGAAATTTGTTACAGCCACTATTCTTGATCCTGATGAATTAGATGAATTTGATAACGTATTTATCCTGTTGGAATGGGAAGAACACTTTGGGAGTACTCTCAGAGTGTATGAAAAGAAACACCCATTTCCTAGTCTCCTAATTAATTATGATGATGGTTCATATGTTGCTAATGATTTAGATGATGATGATGATAGAGATCCTAACTGGCTTTCCCAAATGTTTGAATATGGCTTTATTAGGTTCATAAAATTAACAAGCCATTATCAAGCTAGCCAGCTTCCACAAATTATTCAGAATGCTATTAGAGGATTTAGAAGTCCTTTTGTTTCTATCAGATGCTAGAGCACTTTGCCAAAATGGGAAAGAGATAATTGGATGAATGTCCAGCCCTCAAAGCATCTCATTCTCATTAATGGACATACTCACTAAGGACCATGGTTTGAAGGAAATTCTCACTTGTTCTTTAATGATCCTTATGCTCTTGCAGAATGTTGGAGAAATTATTTTAATAACCAAATTATTGATGTTGCTCAGAATCTATGGAAAAATTATCATTTCATAGGAAGCACAAACAGAATCTTTGTTTTTGGTCCCAGACCCTATGCTAATGCCATTGCTCATCTGCGGATAGCTGATCATTGTAATCCAAGAAGTCTTCTCATCCCAGGGAGAACTCAAAGGGTAGGTATAAAATTGCTTTCACCACTCCTTTTGGTCATTATGAGTGGAATGTGATGCCTTTTGGTCTTAAGAATGTTCCAAGTGAATTTCAAAATATTATGAATGATATTTTCAATTCTTTCAGCCATTTTACCATTGTTTACATTGATGATGTTCTTGTTTATTCCAACTCTATTGATGAACACTAGAAACATTTGTATTCGTTTCTAGATACTATTAAAAGAAATGGTCTTGTTGTCTCTACTAAGAAAATCAAACTATTTCAAACAAAAGTCCGCTTCCTTGGCTATGATATCTCTGAAGGACAAATTCGTCCTATAGATAGAGCCATTCAATTTGCTGATAAGTTTCCTGATGTTATCATTGATAAAACTCAACTCCAGAGATTTCTTGGGTCACTAAACTATGTTGCCGATTTCTACAAGGATATGAGGAAACAATGCAAACCTCTTTTTGATCGGTTACAAAATAATCCTCCTCATTGGTCTGATGTTCACACTTCCCTTGTTAAACAAATCAAGTCTCATGTTAAGACATTACCCTGTCTTGGTATTCCCACTGTTGATGCTTTCAAAATTATTGAAATCGATGCCTCTGACATTGGTTATGGTGGTATTCTAAAACAAAGAGTTTCCCCAGAGTCTTCCAAACAAATTGTTCGCTTTTATTCTGGAATCTGGAATAATGCACAGTTAAATTATAGTACTATTAAAAAAGAGATTTTATCTATAGTACTATGTATTTCAAAATTTCAAAGTAATTTGTTAAACCAAAAGTTTTTATTGCATATTGATTGTAAAAGTGCTAAATATGTTATTGAAAAAGATGTTGAAAATATTGCTTCAAAACATATTTTTGCTAGATGACAAGCTATTTTAAGTGTTTTTGATTTTGATATTGAATATATTAAAGGATTTCAAAATACCATCCCTTATTTCCTTACCCATGAATTTCTGCAGTGTCACAATGGCAAGTAGAAGGTCGAAAGACAAGACACCTGCCACTGCTAATCAAATTGTTAAAAAAGAACTTGTTTCTTCATTGGAGATTGTTAACCGTTTTACTCCCCTAGGTACTATTCACAAACCTAATTACTCCTCTGTTCTAGCTTCACCCTATGATCCTTATGCTTTAACCAGTGTTTCCCAACCTGTTAAAACTGTTTTTCCCAAAGCCCCAAATACTTCACAATATGTCAAAATTCAATGTGTTCAAAACATGTTCTCTATTGAGCCAAATAGGGCTTCCATCATTGATCCCTTTTTACTTGCTACTAGCTATTTTCGCCCAAGGTTTCACTGGATTCCTGAACATGGTGAGAAAACTATGCACTATTATTCTGACATTTTGCGCCATGAAAATTCTATTATTATTAAACCCATAATTGATAAGATCAACACTACCAAGATAATTTATCATAGTGTTTTCCTGAATCACATTATTTCTGAAGAAATGTGGGGCCCTAACCTTGCCGCCACAAGAAGGTTACCAAAATCCTCTGTTCCTTATTCATATCATGATTATCTCACTGCCTGGTTCAGATTCATGCTTCATTAGAATGACAACATGTCACATTCATGGTTTGTTAATTTTGATAAGGACTTCAATTCTGATTTGCCTCTCTGGTTTGTCCGCTGGTGGACTTATTTTGGCTCTGTTCCTGAGATATTCCCAGAATCATTAATGAATTCCTTTACATATTTCAAAGGTGTGTTCAAAGTTGATTCCCATGGTACTAAGTTCCCTCCTCTGCTCCATTTTATTAGAAAATATAAAGTTCCATAGATTTTAAAATGGCAATATGAAAAGGAAGGTGATTCCCTCACACGTCGCTGGTTTGTTAAGTGGTGGGATAAGTTTCCCCACACACAATCAATTACTAACAATGTTACTAGAGAGTTCTCACTATCCAATGCTCTACCTACTGTTAAGATCCACACCCCAGTGCAAACAGCTGAACTAGCTAATGCACCTGCTTCTACTTCTGCTAAACTGCTAAGCCCTCTACCAAATCTAAAAAGAAAAATTCTCTTCTTCAAAAATCTTCTTTCTTTCAGAAGCTTTCCTTTGAGTTAGAGAGCTCCTACTACCACTATTTCCCTACAATCCTTGTAACTAGGACTAGTTCAAGTTTTGTAACTGTTAACCTGTTCTGTTGAGATCTTGTAACTACTACTTTGCTGTAAGTGTTTTATTCTACTTTCAATAACAAGTATTTTTAGCTTTTAGTTTAATATACTACTTGTTGCTATTGCCATCTTGGACGGTTCTAAATTTTTGTTTTGATATATATACTGCTTAGTTGGTTCTACCGCCGTACTATTGTTTTAAATTGTTTTTATTATACTTGCAATTCCGCCTTCTTGGTTGGTTTTACTTTGCTTACTTTACTTTCAATATATTATACTGTGCTTCCATCTCTTCAGCTGTGCGTCCCTTCCCCCTTGTTGGTATTAGAGCCATCTCTTTTCTGGCTGGTGATAGTGTTGTTGTGTCTTTATTTCTTATCTGTGCCTACCCGAAACTTTGATACTCTATTGTTGTGTTCCCTTCTTACCCAATTAATTCTTGTTTTACCTTACGAGCAAAGATAGGAGGCAGACCATCAATAAACTTTTCTTTCCAATAAAGCTTGTAACAGTCTTTCCGATGCATTACTTTGGAAAGGAAAACATCTTGATACCATCTGTAATCAGACATAGTAGGACATCTCAAATTATTCAGCAAATCAGAAATTCGAGACGAAATATTAGATGGAGTACTAACAAAATGTTTGATAATAATATAAATCAAGGTATTAACACCATCAAGAATACCTCGAACAATACTTTCATCAAAAATAGGCAAACCTTCATCATTCTTCTTAACAACATATTTAATAGATTCTCTGGAATCTTCTGTGAGATATAAATCCCACCATCCACAAAGAGTCCCAGAAAAACTAGTAGCAAGAAGGTCAACAATTTCAGGGTGATCAAGATTATGATTATTAACATAAGCAATTCCAACCATGGACATATGACCCATTTTATTAATGATTTCTTTATGTTTCAAAAAATGAAGTTTCAAAAAATCATTTGAATGTTATAAAGATATCAAATTTTGTTAAAGAAGATAAAACCATTATTAGGCCTAGTCATCCACCTCTTGAGACAATTTTGATAATTACTAATAAGAATGATATTAAAGCCACCCCTTTCAAAATTGTTGATGATAAAACTCCCATTGTTAGTCTTATTGAACAAAACAATTTTACTAATAAATCTTTGCATGGGACTTCACAGTAGAGCATGTGACTTTCCAAAGGACTTGTCAGAAGAGAGCATGAGACGCATGAGACTTCATCATAGCATTTTTTGAATATTGTAGCATTTTTGGCCATTGTGCGGGCCAGACAAATAGTATCAATTATCAGTCACCTGCTAGATTAGGAGTATCTTGACCAAACAGTTTTTGACTATATGAGTAACATGGGAAAATAACTTTATCAGTAGGAACCATCAGACTGACAAGAATCTCAAAACAGTAGTGCTATAATGGGCACTGATGTAGAGAGATAAAACAGACGTAATAAGACATGAAATGCGGTTTGGCCTGAAGGCCTACATACATGATAAAAGATCCTTAATGGATACATCTTTACTAAAATGTTATTTTACAATGAATTCTAAGTACAGTGTATATAAGAACTCACTCTAGGCTAACTCTAGACTAACCCTAGAGTTGTAGCACTTACACAATTAGTGTTACAAGAGGTAATTTTTTTGTTCTACAAATACATGAACCTACAATATAAGTCAACCTCTTCAACCACAACATTGTGAACACAACCACAATATATTTAGCAATTTCTCAAATTCTATTTAAATTTAGCATGAAATTCAATGCCAATAATAAGACTTCATTCACGACCAATTTCGTACCTATAAGAATGCTATGACTAAAAATTCATCACTAATTTCAATAAAAGGAAAGCACAGGCAATTTGAACTTTGAAGTTACTTTATTTGCCCTTTTGTTTTTTGTTGGTTTTCATTGTATTTAGCCTATAGAAGCAATTTAGCCTTGCTTGTTGTATTCAAGAGAAATTAGAACTCTGATAATGTTGAAATGAACTTCTATAAGTGGAATCATAATCTGAATGTAATCCTTATGTTTGGAATGCCTCATCCATGAGTTTTAAGCCTGTTCCATAGGGTTCTTATGGTTTTTTCAAAGGCGTTATAATTTGTCTTTGTCACTTTCGTGAATGATTTGAGTTCTTATAGGTGACTTTTATACAGCCAAACAATTGCTTGCTTCTCAAAATTATTATCTATTCTCATGATTGAAAATTAACAGCTTCGTAACACTAATTGTGTATTAAATTTTATAAGAAAAAGAAATTAAATCGTATAATAGTTTAGAGAAAAACCTCCATTAATTAGCCAATCATATTTCATTCACATGTTGTGCTTGTGGGATTGGGAGGTCAATATTAATAAGAACCCATAATCAAAATGGATTGGGGCTGTCAAGACCATGAGCTAAAACCTAAGTTGGAATACACGAAGCCAATATGCTGACTGACCTGAAAAATACTCACCTAAGAAGTCTATTGTAACTATTAATCTGAGCACTCTTCGTGTGCTAGGAAAATTAGGAGGAACAACGCTGATTTAAATGACCTAGACGAGTGAGGTGCAATGAGAATGCCCCCAATGCCATACTAGTTGGAATATCCATGGCATCTCAGACGAACCGATGATGCCAATTGGCAATTAGAGTCTTATAGATGAGTAGAATTGTATGCTCTGCTTTATGAAAAGAATTAGGATTCAAATTCTCACTCTTCTTTGTTATAACTATCAAATTATTAAAAAAAAGAAAATTTTGGAATATGTCAAATATATATATATATACACATTTCATTCTTTTAAGGAGCTAGCACAATATGATCTTACTTTCACGATTCTCTAAAATTCTATGTTAATTTAGCATAATATTCAATGCCTATTAGAATACCATTACTAAAAATTCATTAAAATGAAAGCAGAGATGGTGAGGAACTACTTTATTTGTTTTATTATTCATTGTATGTGGCATATAGATGCATTTGGCTTTACTCTGATTGTTGTATTCAACATTTATAAACAAATATTTATTAGAACTATTTTCTTTTATCCATGTAAGATTTTAGTGACATAACATTAATTAAATAATTCATTTATACATGAATCATTGGGATTTTAAGAATTTTAAGTTGGGTTACCACTGCATACTCTTGGTGCGATGGTCACTTCACAAGTATAAGTGCTGTGGGGTGTGGGGGGCAAGGGCTGAGGTTCAAGTCTCTAGGAGGGAGTTTCACACACATATACACTTAGATTAGGCTAGAGTAGAATTCTATCTTGTATAAAAAAAAGAATTTTAAGTTGGGTTACTAGTATATTCTAACCTAAAATCAGTTATCATTATTCATTCTATGGTGAAATAAAATTTTAAATAACTTAACACAATTTCAGTAAAAAAAAAAAAAAACTTACACCATATTCACTTTTACCCGTATTAAAACTAAAATTTCATTATATAAATGAAGAGGATCTTGAGGAGTTCTGACATAGATTTCATTTCCCCTAATCTCACTCAACTTTTATTTTAAATAAACATTGAGAATTTTACTAGGATTTTTAAAATTCTAAATCACTATCCTCATCTCAAAAGGTCCAAAAAGAACTTTTGGTAATTACGGTACATCCGAGTTAATCATCTCCAATGACCTTCATTTAACATTTCCATTGGTTTTATCAATGGATTTATTTATTATATCCTAATCCATAATAATTCCCACCACGAGCTAACATTTAAGGTTCTCTTTGTTATGAAAAAGTAGTTATATCAAATGATACCACGTCATCCGTATTAAAATTCAATAAACGAAAGATATGTGTGCAAAAATAACTATCCATTAACACATGTCTTTCATTTATTAGTGGATTAGTTATTTTTTGTTAATATGTCTCACACTTATTGAATTTTGATACCGCTGACATGGTATCATTTAATATCAAATACCTTTTCATTACTTTATTACTCGCTCACTTTATTATATTACTTTAACTCCATTAGCTACTACCACTAGGACTAAACCCAATTCTTCAACAACATCATACGCCACCTCTAATCCTTTTTGTTGTTCATTCCCAAAAACGGCAACGTCGCTTGGATTACCATTTCTAGCAAAGGCCAAACAAGCTTTTGTTTGGCTCAACATGACAAGTACTCCCACATTCTCCAAATCCACGCTCACATCACCATTGAAAAAAAAAGCTTATGCGCAGAATTGAAACAGACTGGCTCTTGCTAAGGTTATATCATGTATCAAATAGTGATATACTTGAGCTTGTCATTGGATAATTACGCATCATTTTTTGAAATGTTGTTCGCAATGCATTGTATGCTATAGGAGGCAAACGTGTAATAACTGTCCCAAAGTCAATTATAGTACCCACAGTTGAAAAAACTAATGTGGGAATCGATAATCTTAGTCCATCCACACTTATTCCAATCAAGTTAAGGCCATAGAATGATTGCCCTAGAGAAAGCATTACCATAGGTGTGAACTTTAGCGAACTCGAAAGTTCATTGCCTTTTCACAAAGTAAGGTATCCTGTTGAGCTAATTGTGGAAGGAAGACAATATGAGAAAAACTTGTTGTACTTCTGTGCGGCTTGTTGTACAAGGGAAACTTGGCCACGATCGAGGCCTAGCAACCCAGCAATGCCTCCAAAGAGGCCTTCATTGGTTTGGCCACAACCTAATATGAAATTGCCCACCACATCTGATGTTATGGATAGCCTCTCTTTGCTGAAATATCCAACTGTATATGACTTGTCATCATAGTGTTCATTGTATACGCATTGTGAATTAGCTTCTTGCAGTGTGAATAAAATGTCAAAATAAATTAAATTATAGTACCAAATTCACAAGTTTACTATTGCTTAAGTTCATTTGGTAAAGTTTTTTGTCATCAAATAAGAGATTTAAGGTTCGAACCCTACATACATTAAAAACTAATTAATATCTTGGGCTTGATGATAAAAGACTATAGGTCTGTTTGGATACCGCTTATTGCTGAAAACTAAAAATACTGTGGCAAAATAATTTTTAAATGTGTGAATAATGCCGTGAGACCCAGTTTTAAAGAAAAATTTGTTGAAATCCATACTTGCGGGTCCCGTGAACAGTGCATGGGACCCACACAAAAAATGTAGACGCGCACGTCTACTGTTTTCAGTGCAATCCAAATATACACTATTATTATAAAATAGACTTCATAGGTTGAAATTCTATAGTATCTATAATGGGAACAAAAAGTAGGGGTGTGCATGGGTCGGGTTGGGTCGGGTTGAGGGAATTTTTTGACCCGACCCACCATGGTGGGTCAAAAAAAATTCGACCCAACCCAACCCAACCCACGTGGGTCGGGTTGGGTCGGGTTGAACCCATGGGTTTGAAATTTTTTTTATTATTATTATTAAATTGAGTAGAAAGAAAATATAAATATTAATATATTAAAAAAACCCAAAGATTAGTATCGATGTAATTCCTTAAGGGCAAACAACACCAATAACTAAACAACAATAGTAATTTACTAGAGTTTGTGTGAACTAATTGGCTTTTATATAGGATAGGAAGAGCTGGTTATTTTAAAAAAATTATTAATTATATAATACATATTATATATATAATTAGTATTAGTAGGAGGAACTGAGGAAGTACTGCTCTACAGCTGGTTTTTTTTTTTAAAAATTATTAAATATAATATATATATTTAAATATATATAAGTGCCCTGGTTTTAAAAAAAATTATTAAATATATAATATATTTTAAATATATATTAAATATGGGTGGGTTGGGTCAGATTTGGCGGGTTTGTAATTTTATGACCCAAACCCAACCCGACCCGCTATAAAAAAAAAAATTTGTAACCCAACCCAACCCACCAAGGCCTAAAAACCGACCCAACTCGGTGGGTCGGGTTGGGTCGGGTCGGGTCGGGTTTGACGGGTCGGTGAGTTTTCTGCACATTCCTAACAAAAAGTGTATGTGTGACATTATCCTTAATCTCTAAATAATCTTTTTTTTTTTTTTTTTTTGAATAATTGGGTAAGAACTTCTCCAACTTACTTTTTGCATAATGCTTGGGATTCTACTGATTTTACTAGAGGAGTCTATATATCTAGTTACTTAATAACATTGCATGAAATGAAGCGAAAAAAATCCAAAAAAAAAAAACTCCTCAAATTTAGGTCAAAATCACCAAACTTTGGAAATTTTAAATTCCTTATTATGTTACTGTGATGTTGATTAGATAAAAAGAGTAGTCCTAAGGACACAAAAAAGTTCACAACTTTTGCTACAATTCACCACGTGGTGAGTTGTAAGTGGTGAAGGTAAATAATGGGTCCACACCATCTCTCAAAACTATCCACATTGTAAGTTGTGGCAAAAATTATGGATTTTTTTGTGTCTGTATTTTCTAGATAGAAAATACGGAGAATGTAGATACCCATGCCGATGGTGAGACCAGAATTATCTGGAAGGGTGGTGGCCTGAGATTCTCTTAAATTGTTGCCATCTGTGTTGTTGGAGAACATGAAGTGGATTGGGTTCACTCTGGATTGGTCTTGAAGGAGGATTTTAATGTGATTGAGAACCAGTAATTGGTCTTTGAAGGCATGGGCCATATTTGTGTATCACCGTTAAAGATGCCTCCCTTTTTGGACCTGAACTTAAAATGAGTCATCAATTGGAATTTGGAACAGTACATACATATATGAATATATGAATATTGAATATAATAACTAATAAGGATCAAAACAAAATAATTCTTGCATTTAGTCAATTACAACATGCTTTTACGTCCATAAAAAAATTTACTATTAAATCGATGATAAAAGCCAATGCAGAAAAAAAAAAAAAAAAAATAAAACAAGATAAAATAAGTTGTTGCCCACATATTACATAAGTATTAATTGATTATGTTAGATTTGCCAAAATGATACATTTTTTAATTAATAAATTGTTACGATTGTGCTTATTGATTTTTCAAATTCTGAAACCCTGCTCAGTTGTCTCATTATTCATGCTAATAAGCACTGTATTTCTTCTTCTTCTTCTTCTTCTTTTTATTTTTTTATTTATATATATATATATATATATATATATATATATATATATATAAAAGATAGAATTCTACTCTAGTCTAATCTAAGTGTATATGTGTGTGAAGTTCCCTCCTGGAGACTTAAACCCTGGCCTTTGCCTCCCACACCCCACAAACACTTATACTTGTGGAGTGACCATCGCACCAAAGGTGTGCGGTGGTAATAAGCACTGTATTTTATGCAAATAAATGTCATAAACATTACTTTTTTGGGGGTATATATAGACACGCACTAGTAGTTTAGATGGCTTTAAAATAGTCTATGCAAAGGTTAGGGCACCACTTTCTTATATATAAAGTGTGAGTTTGGATAGTGCGTTTGCGCGTTTCCAGTGTGTCTGCATTTTTTTTTTTCTGTGGGTTCCGTGTTCTGTTTACGTGACCCACAAGTACAGATTTCAACAAATCTAACTTTAAAACTAGGTCTCATGGCACTATTCACACATTTAAAAATTATTTCGCTACAGTTTTCAATTTTCAGCAATAAGCGGTATCCAAACAGACCCAAAAAAAGTTTTAAATAAGTTAAAATTATTACACATCTAAAGTTTTACATAGAAGTATATTATATGCTGACCAATATTATAATATATTTATTTATTTAATAATTTGATAACTACAACCGGGGAGAGGGATTAGAACCTTGGATGTCTTGAAAACACTATGATGTGCTAACCAATTGAATTATAAAACTCTTAACCATTTTTATGTTTTTTTAAGCTTAGATTCATGAATCTACCTGTCAAGACACTTTGCATGAAAGAGAAATACTATGTCCATAATAATATTACAACAAATCTTTGGTGACAAGTTGTTACTAGTGGTTATTTATATATAAAAATAATAATTTTAGTGTTGAGTTCAAATTGAAACCAGTAATAACTTACCACCTAGGACTTGTTGTAAAAGTGTTATGAAAATTTTGTGGACTTAACACTTTTCTTGCCTGAAAT
This sequence comes from Quercus aquifolioides, assembly GCA_019022515.1. Lineage (NCBI taxonomy): Eukaryota > Viridiplantae > Streptophyta > Magnoliopsida > Fagales > Fagaceae > Quercus > Quercus aquifolioides. Next base: position 86,321,262 of record CM032327.1, read on the forward strand.
TAGAGATGAAATTAAGGACACTTGGCACAAATATTCGAAGTCCATCTAAAATATAAAGGGAAATGCTAACGAGTGCCCTTAGGGCACTGGTTAATAATCCATTCAAAAAAAGTTTTTATGGAAAATGAAAAAAAAGAAATTAATATTTTGACAACTTTTTTCATTTCCCATAAAAGTAGTATCAAAACTTTCTTAAAATGTATTATTAACCAGTGCCTTAAGGGCACTCGTTAGTATTTCCCAAATATAAAATATAAAGACAGTTGACATTAAATTAGTTGGCAATCACTTAACACAAAATTAGAATGCAATTAGTATCTAATTTGAATTTTATGACATTAAATTAGTTGGCAATCACTTAACACAAAATTAGAATGCAATTAGTATCTAATTTGAATTTTATATATATAAAGGGTTTTAAGAAATTTAAACAATCTTAAGGGGTGTTTGGTACATCCACTCAAACACACATTTCAGTTTTTAAACAACATTACACGCATTTCTATATTTTTTTTCACCCACACGTATTTCTACACATGTTTTCAAACAACAAAACACGTGTTTTCAAACACATGTACCAAACACCCCCAATCTTCGTCTTTTCTTTATTTTTATTTTTCTCTCTCTTGTTCTAGATTATATATTTATTTATTTTGATAAACTGGAGAATTTTCTCCACAAAACCAAAACAAGAAGCAATGCAAAACAGGAGACAACAAACTAACCAACAGGCTCCTCCTCAAAAGTGATTTTTACAAAATTCAGCAAGAGAAGTATGTAAATGTATGTTCCACGTTACTTTATTTAGCTTCTTACTGATTGTTTTTGTTTTTTTTTTTGTTTTAATTTTTTTTTTTTGAGAGTCAATGGCAGCTTCAGGATATATTTTTAGGGGGTTCGGTAAGAAGTTGCATTTTGGGTTAAAAAGTGAATCTTGCGGTCTACGTGATTTCTTTATTACAAAAATTTTCATAGTACATACTAGCAAAAGAATAAAAGATGAGAAATACTATATCTACAACATTTTCACAACACTTTTCCAACAAATTTTAGGTTATAAGTTGTTATTAGTTATAATTTAAACTCACTACTAAAATTACTTTTTTTTTTTTTTTTTCATTAGTAACAGTTAGTAACAATCTGCCACTTACGCTTCGTTGTGAGCGTATTATGAACATAGTGTTTCTCATATAAGATAAACTATGATTAAGTTCATTGCATCTTGTTTATTAATACGATAAAGATACTAATTATTGTTGTTAAAATTAAATTTTGGAAATCATCTATTATTTTTAAATACAATCAACATATGAATTATTGTTGTTAAGTGAACTCCAAGTGAGATCTAAATACAATAAACTTTTATGTAGTAGTTTATTTCAAATTTGTTAAGATCTAAATGATTTTTTTAGATTTAAGATGAACAAATTTATACTTTTGTTGTTAAACTTACTATTTTTTCCCCATATTTTAGATCAAATTTGTTTGTTATTGGGGTTTTTTTTTTTTTTTTTTTTTTTGTGTTTAAAAAGATCAAGATATTGTCAAGATAATGTATTGAAGTATAATTATTCTTGGAAAACATAAAAACCAAAAAAAAAAAAAAAAAAAAAGCTAAAAGTTGAACGAATAAATAAATAAATAACTAATTCCAAAGGCACACTAAAGCCTAAAGCCTGACATAGCAGACTTTAAAGACCGTCTGGGTAGGCACATGAGCTGCCCTATTAAAAGAATTCGGAAGCCCAGTATTTGTTATTATTGCACACAGCACTTCAATTCTCCGTGGACTCTCTTGGTGGAAGGGCCGGGCCTTGTGTTTTTGTGGAAAACTAATAAGAGCATCCACATCCCAATTCTAAATCTCATCCTATTTTACCATCTCAAAAATCTACTTTTTCAATTATACCATACCATTTACAATACACCCAGCATCCCAAAATTCTATTTCTTATCTCATTTTATTTAAATATTCTATTTTATTCTTTTTTTTTACTATTTCTCTTTTTCTATTCCTCTTCCTCTCTTTCTCCCTCATTACCGGTTTCAACCCAGCCACACACACACACACACACACACACACACACACAGCCAAACCCATCACCACACACACACAGAGCCAACCTCTAGCACCGGTTTCATCACACACAGCCAAACCCATCACCACACACACACACACACACACACACAGAGCCAAACCCATCACCACACACACACAGAGCCAACCTCTAGCACCGGTTTCATCACACACAGCCAAACCCATCACCACACACACACAGAGCCACACAAACAAAAACAAAAACAGAAACCCAAAACAAAAACAAAACACAATCCAAGAGTTTCAAACCCAAAAAAAAAAAAAAAAAAAAAAAAACCCACCACCGGAGCCCTCACGCCGATCCAAACCCATTTAGGCCACACCGATCACCACACACACCGATCCACCTATCCACCGGAGCCTCACGCTGGAGCCTCACGCCGATCCAAACCCAAAAAAAAAAAACCCCACCACCGGAGCCTCACGCCGATCCAAACCCATTCAGGCTCACCGATGCCCTCATGCCGATTCAAACCCATCGGAGCCATCGGAGCCCTCACGCTGACCCATCCGATTCCACCGTTGAGGAAGCCACGGGGTCTTGAGTCTGAAGAGATCAGAGAGCAAATGAGAAAGAGAGAAGGAAGAGAGAGAAAAGAACAGAAAAATGAGAGATGAGAGAGAATTCCGTGGGTTAAAAATGAGGAGAGAGGATTAAAAAATTATTTTTTTTTATAACATTGAGCTACAGTACCATCTTACATTTAAGATGGTACTGTAGCGATATGCCAAATTTTTTTTAGCATTTCACATATGGCCTTCCAGCTGCTGGGTGTGTTTTGGGTTTGTATGCCAAATGTGCTTTGCATTTGGCATATAGCCATCCAAATGCGGATGCTCTAAGGAACCTAGTTTTTTCACCTTCTTTTTATTTTTTATTTTTAGAAGGCTACATTTAGGGTTTGTTTGGTTGGAGGGATGGGAAGGATAGAAAATGGTGGGAGAATGGAAAAGTAGGAGGATAGAAAAAATTTTAATTTCTCTCATTTTTGTTTGGTTGGGAGTGAAAAAATGGAGGGATGGAAAAAAATGAATTTGTATAAATTTACTCATACACCATTGTTAAAAAATAATGGCCAATTAAAAAAAAAAAAGTGACAAACAACCAAAAAAAAAATCAGCCAATTTATTAAAAACTAAAAAGAATGTCCCAAAAAAAAAATCATGTCTAGTTAAAAAAAAGAAAAAAGAAAAACAAAACAACTACCACACCCACAGCCCAGGAAATCAAAAAAAGAAAAAGGGCTAATTATAACTTACTCACTTATGGTTTGGTCGAAATTTAAGTTATCTACCTATGGTTTGAAATTTGGCACTTTACCCACTCGAGGTTAGTTCAGTTAGGGTTCCATTACACATCTTGGTTAAAAATGGGGTTAAATATTTATTTTTGCTATCTTTTATGTCTCTCTTCTCTCAAAACATAAAAACAACATAAAAGAATAAGAGAAAACAAGATCAAAAAGTGAGGATTTTGTAAAAATTATGAACAAACATTACTACCACCATAGAAGCTTCTGTCAAGAATCATCTATAGCAAAAACAAATTCCTTCATCCATTTCTAAGCAACCAACGAAACCATAGCATCTAAAGCTTAAATCAAACCAAAAAAAAAAAAAAAACTCAAAAAAAAAAAAAAAAAATTCAAGCTTCTATGGTGGGTAACGGAAGCTAGGGCTTCGAATTTTTTTTTTTTTATACCGAAAAAGTACATACAACATGTGGGATAAATTCGTAACATGAGAATTGAGGTTCGATTAATTCCTTTAATTTGAAGACAAAAGGAAAACAAAGGCAATGAAATTGGTTAGTGCTAAAGTTTATTATTTATTAGTGAAATATATAGATTGTAGTCGACATAATTACTCAACCTGAACTAATAAGTGGGTCTCCACCACATTCCAAAGCCAAAAACCAACGAAAGCAAAGCATGCAAAAGCATCTCCTAAGTCCTAATTGAAAAGGTGTGTATGTTATGGGTTCGATAACTTTTAGAATTTGGTTGGAACCTTTGGGTGGGCATCCAGGGTTTTGAATTTTTTTTTTCTTTTGTGGGTATTTTTTGGTTTGATTTAAGCTTTAGATGCTATGGCTTCATCAGTTTCTTAGAAATGGATGAAGGAATTTGTTTTTGCTGGAGATGATTCTTGATAGAAGCTTCTATGGTGGTGGTAATGTTTGTTCATAATTTTTACAAAACCCTCACTTTTTGATCTTATTCTTTTATGTTTTTTAATTTTTTTTTAATTTTTAATGTTTTAAGAGGAGAGAGCCATAAAAGAAAGCAAAAATATATATATACCCTTATTTTTAACAGAGGTGGGTAACGGAACTCTAACTGAGCTAACCTCAAGTGGGTAAAGTGTCAAATTTCAAACCACGGGTAAGCAACTTAAATTTCAACCAAACCATAGGTGGGTTAGTTGTAATTAGCCCAAAGAAAAAAGAAAAGAAAAAAAAGGTAGTGTCCAGGAAAGGAAAAAAGAAGAAGGAAGAGGTAACGTGCCCAAGAAAGCACAAAAAAAAAAAAAAAAAAAAAAAGAGAGAAAGGAATTGGATTAATTGCTCATGTGTAAGTGCACTTGGGTATTTTTGTCCATTAAGCAACCCCATTTTCTCCCTTTTGTTTTCTCCATTTTGAAGAGAAAACTTTTTGGTAGGCCCGGGGAGAAAACACCTAGGTCCTACCATTTATTTTCCTTTCTCTCCACCCAACCAAACACACTCCAAAAAAGTTTTTCTTCTCATTTTCTCTCCAAAGTTTTCCATCTACCCTATTTTACCTCCAAACAAACACACCCTTAAGGGAAGCCAAAAAAAAAATCTCATTGGTTTTGTTTAGTTTAGAAATGCATGTTTGCAAATAATTTTTTTTGATAAAAAAGATCTAATAATTGTCACCACAAAAATATTTATAGTGAGTGCAATAGTAGAAAATAAAAGCCCTCAAAATTATCTAATATTTCACATGTATCCCAAAGTTTTTAAAAATTTCAACCTGCGAAATTACATCCACTTACTATTAGGATTACGTATTATGGATGGAGAATGCTCTTCACTAATAGCAACTACGTTGGTCAAAGATGTAAGTATGTAACATTCATTAATACAGTTTAGATCATCCCAATATATACTTGATGTGTGACTCATTATACACTAACACAACACAAACTCAATCAATAATCCAATCAATTTGGAGCATCACAATAAAAATTAACATAGGTAATATTCCTATATGTGGTGAAGAAGAAAAAAAAAAGGAAGAAAAGAAAGAAAAATAGATATACATTATAATTAAGGGTTTGTATGGATTGGATTGGATGTATTTTCAACCCAATTCCACATGTTTAGATTGAAAATTTTCAACCCAACCTAACCTATGATAGTTTTGAAAACTAATTTATCCCTTCTTCTAAGGTCATCCATAGATTTGAGTTAGGTTAGGCTGGGTTGTCGGCTATTTTGTTCTATCTAATAAAAAAAATGGGTTTTCATTCAACTATTTAAACCCATTATCAAACAAATGAATATAACTTATACAATTGGTTGAGCATAATATTCCAATTTTATCAAAACTAATACTCAAAATACTAAAATAAATTAAACAAACAAATTTAAACAAAGTCTCAAAATCCAAAATAAACCAAACTAATATTTTTTTTTAATTTATATATATATATATAAATTATTAATAGCATGGTTGGTGTCTAGTTACTTGTATAAAAATAATTTCAACCAACCAAGCTTTAAAAAAAAAAAAGAATTCCATTTAAGCTTTCTATAATAATTAGATGAATTAAATAAAACATATTTTGTTTATACCTTATTACATATCTCTCTTAAATAGAATCCTTTTATGATCTACAAGAAAGAGACAAAGCTTTTAATATCTAAAAATAATATATTAAGAACATTTGAAAGGTAAAAAAAAGATTAAATTACGTTTTTGGTCCCTATCCTGTACTCTATATTTCAATTTAATCCTTAACTTTTCAATTGTGTCAATTTGGTCCCTACCTTTCAGTATTGTGTCAATTTAGTCATTGCTGTTATCTTTTGGATGAAAATTGATGACGTATTTAATGGTAAAAATAAAAAATTAGCTTCCGTTGATGTGAGAATAAACTAAAATTTTATTTTGGTCGTTTGCCATGTTAGCAATTATCATCCAAGATATAATGGTAGGGACTAAATTGACATAACACTAAAAAGTTAGGGACCAAATTGACACAATTGAAAAGTTAGGGACTAAATTGAAATATGGTGTAAATGATAAGGACCAAATATGTAATTTATCCTAAAAAACAAATATCTTATAGAGGCTTCGTTAGTTATTATTGTTTTAAGAGATAGTTTCAATTTATAGTATCCACTCTTTAAAGATTATTTTTTATCATCAGACTAAAACATCAATTTGTTTTTAGTGTAGACGAGGATTGAACTCCAAATCTCTTATTGGATAATAAGAGACATTACCAATTTAGCTAACTAGAACTCATAGAAGTTTCGTTATTTAATCAGAAACAACTAAGACCCCCTTGTAACTTTTGATGAAAGAGATATTAATATGTTCTTAAAAATATTTGATATTATGGAATTTTGATTTATTCTACTAAATAATTTCAAATAGTTCTATTTCATAATTGTGCGCTTTAAATAGTACTCTTAAATTTAAAATTCTTGTAATGAATTTCTTCATTTGATTTGTATATATATAATTTTTTTTTTTCATTTTTTAATCTTATCAATTTTATTCTAGTTCTGCCATTATTTGTGAGTAATGCTATGACAAACATTTTTCATAATTATTTTTTCACAACTTTTAAATTAATAGAGTTTTTGATTGGAACGTATCACTTTTACTTTGATCTATTATTGATGCAACTTTTATTATGCATCAATTACAACAAATTATGTTAGTAATTGTGAGAAAAAAAATATGCAATTTTTTTTTTTTTTTGAATAATCAATTCCCAAAGTTGTGAAAAAATGACGTGTCCTTAGACTTATTGCATTGTTCCATGAACATTCTTTTTGTTACTATTCTTCTATTCGGTTTCTCCAATTGACATATAATTTATAGTTTTAAAGGTGCTGTGACAATAAAAGCACAAAATCTTCTCTCTCTTTTTTTCCCTCTAGTTTTATGCTTTGTAGGAGGATCAACGACAATTACAATAAATAAATAAAAAGATGGAGATAATAACGATGGTGATGATGAGCATGGTCAAATAATACAATCATGAGAACTCAATTGTTTGAGAGAGAGAGAGAGATTGTTTTAAACCTTTGGTAGAAACACTGCAAGTAGTTGATGCCTTAATGGTGTTAGAGAGATGAGTTGAACAGTATGTGTATGATGAATGTGGTAGCTTTCTGTAGTCTCTCTTGCTTCATGGACGTGAAGGCATAGAAGAGCAGAGAAACTATAGATATAGAGGATACACCTTAGGAAGGAGGGAGGAGATGTGAGTATGTGACTAGCCATGGATTAGCCTTTTGCTTAAAATTGTGTAGTCCCTCAGTCCTATTTATAGTGGTTCGGCTTCGGCCAGCGCATGACAAGTGGACTCGTATTCTGCTACTGCTAGGTTTTATTATTAGTCTTTTTTTTGGGGGGTAATTATTACTCCCTCCATCCCATTTTTTTTTTGCCCTCTATTCTAGTTTGAGATGTCCCAAAATATTGTCCTGTTTCTAAAAATAAAAGTCATTAATTTACTAATGTTCCTATTATACCCCTATTAATTTACTAATTCAATTTTTTAATAAATTTTTTAAGGGTAATTTTGAAAACTTATACATTTTGAAAAGGTAGACAAGACAATAAATAATGTTTCCTTAAAAAGTTTGACTTTTCAAACAGGACAAAAAAATTGGGACGGAGGGAGTACCTTGTAATATGTATGCTTAGACAAGTTGGAATTACATGACTTTAAACTGTTGTGGACATTATACTTCTCAATTAATTATCAAGGACCTTTCTTCTCCAAAAAAAAAAAAAAAATTTATCAAGGACCTATAACTTCATCCCTGACATTAGCCTTAATCAAGTGATCAAATTGGGTTTTCTAACCTAGAAAGTTTTTCTTTTGATTTTTCAATGAGGTTTGAGTCGTTTGACATATACAAAAGATGCATTAAAAAGTAAAGGAGAGACAGGTTTAATGGGAGAAATTGAATCAAATAATTTGGGGATTGCCTTAAAAGGAAGGGGAATGACAACATTGATTGAATGTAGGGAAATAAACTTATTTAGGATAAGTTTAAATTATTAGAATATATTTAGATTGCTTAATTTTCTCATTAACTAATGAATTTAGGTTTGACTTGTTCATTAAGACCTTCTCCCTTGTGTGTGTGTGTGTTAAAGTACTTAGTATTCTCAAAAAAAAAAAAAAAAAAACTAGACCTTCTCCCTTGTGTGTGTGTGTGTGTGTGTATAGAAAACTAGTTTTTCTTTCAACCCAAATATGTCTTTTCCCATTTTATAAGTGCACAAAAATAGATCAAAGTAGTCCAAAATGGATCGAAGTGGTCAAATAGACCGAATGGAACAAAGTGGACCAAATGGAGAGAATAGGACTGAATAAAAATAAGGTGGACCGAATAGGACCCAAGGGGACTGAATAAGAACGAATGGACTGAATAAGACCTAAGTGGACATAATGGATAGAAAGGGACTAAATAGGACCGAAGTAGACAAACTGGAAAAATAGGAACAATTTGGATTGAATAAGACCGAAGTGGATAGAATAGAATCAAAGTGGACAATATGGAACAAATAGGACCAATAATGGACCAAATAGAACCAAAGTGAACAGAATAAGACCAATGTGGACCGAATGAGGCCAATGTGTACTGAATGGACCGAAGTGGACTGAATAAGATCGAATGGACCGAATAGTTATTTATTTATTTATTTATTTTTTTGTGAAACAAACACACTCACATACATTAGGGAGAGGGAAAAGGGATTCCAATATAAAGGTACACCACAAACTCCACTCAAAAGTTATGGTAACTTTAGTGGATAGAATAGACTAAATAAGACATATTAGGACCGTATGGACCAAATAGGACCAAATTGGACCGAAGAGGAAAGAATAGATCAAATAGAACCAATGTGGGCCAAATAAGACTTTTGAATATTTATCATTTTTATTGCATTTTTAGGGCTCATATTTTTATTTCTAATGTCTATTTTCTTTGTATTTTTTTAACTCAAAACTAAAGATTTTAACCCAAATGTAATAAAACTTCATACTTTTCAACCCAAAAATTAAGAAAAAAAAAAGAATTTTTGAGCTAAACTTGAAAAGGCAACCTACAAAAAGAATCAATTTAAGGCCCAATTAGTCTAAAATGAATTGAAGGGGACCAGAATTGACTGAGTGGACCTAATTGGACCAAAGTAGACCTAAATGGACATAATAGAAATTGTTTAATTTTTAGGAAGAACAAATTTTCTTCAAAAAATTTTAGAGAAAAAATTATATATTATATTACCATACAAAATAATTATTTATTCTCACTTATCGCGTGGGCATGCGAATAATTTCAGTAAAAGGGAAGCACAGGCAATTTGAACTTTGAAGTTACATTATTTGCCCTTTTGTTTTTTGTTGTTTTTCATTGTATTTGGCCTATAGAAGCAATTTAGCTTTTACTCTTTGTATTCAAAAGAAATTAGAACTCTGATAATGTTGAAATGAACTTCTATAAGTGGAACCATAATCTGAATGTAATCCTTATGTTTAGTATGCCAAATCCACATTCATGAGTTTTAAGCTTGTTCCATAGGGTTCCTAGTTGGTAGCCTAGCCGCAATAGAAAAGGTTTGATCTTTGGAACCTCGATACACAACAAAAGTCTTCAAAATTGGAAAACCCACGAAATAAGAAAATGAAAAAGAAATTTTCATACCCAAGGAACTTTTGGCACAGATCTTACTTGGAGGAGATCAAATCAGATTCAAATATGATGAAATTTGAGAGGTAAATAAAACCCACTTCTTTGTATGGTAGAAAATAAAACAAGAGTTCACATATCAAACACAAAGGAAGAGAGCGTGAGAGAGAAAGCAAAGGAAGTGAAACCCAAAACAAAAGCCCAAAGCTACCCAACCTCCTTCCTTCCAAATGCGACTCTAGTAAAAGTGTATGGACCACCCATGTCCACAACTGTGTCTAAGGTATTAGATTGTCTCTATAAGAAAAACTTCAAGTTTCAGCTCATCTCCATTAACACCTCCAAGGGCGAGCACAAGAAGCCTAACTTTCTAAAGATCCAAGTACGTTCAGAGAAAGAGATTGCGTTAAATGGAAAGGAATCTAGTTTTTCCCTTTCTTTTTTCTGATTATTTGGAAATAGACAAATAGTTACTGCCCGTGTTTGATAAAAAAAAAATTGACTTGATATATTTGTAAAAAAAAAAAAAAAAAAAAAAATTCTATTTTCTCTTCTTCTTCTTTTTCTACAAAAAAATAATTTTATTTTGTTATTTTGGATTTTTTTTTTAAAATTTAATAAGCTCAAAATGACCTCCTTTTTTTGGGTGACTAATGCTGTCATTTTAACAAAAAGATTACATTGAATAATTGTTAAAGTTAAATGACTCAAATGATTGAAACCAAAGTAAAAAGACTTAATTGAATTTTAGACAAAGTTAAAGAGTACAATTTACAATTTAGCTTAGTTAATTTAACCATGAATCATTAGGATTTTAAGAATTTTACCTTGGAGTTAGTAGCCTATTCTAACCTAAAAAATCAACTCTTATTCATTCCACTATGAAATAAGATTTTAAATAACTTAACACCATTTCAGCCACCAAAAAAAAAAAAATCACTTTTAGATGTACTAAAATTAAAATTTCATTATATAAATGAAGAGGATCTTGAGGAGTTTGACATAGATTTCCACTAATCTCACTCAACTTTTATTTCAAACATTGAGGATATTGCTAGGATTTTTCTAATTCGCTAAATCACTAAATCCTCAAAAGGCCTAAGACCATGTCCAATGACCTTCACTAACATTTCCATTGATTTTTAACAATGGTTTTACTCATTATACCCTAATTCATAATAATGCCCACTATGAGCTAACACAAAGGTTCTCTTTGTTACTCGCTTACTTTGTTATATTACTATCACTCCATTAGCTACAACCACCAGGACGAAACCCAATCCTCTCTCCAGCAACATCATACACAACCTCTAATCCTTTCTGTTGTTCATTACCGAAAATGGTAATTTTTCTTGGATCACTATTTCCAGCAAAGGCCAAACAAGCTTCTGTTTGTCTCAACACGTAAAGTATTCCCACTTCTCCCAAATCCACGCTCACATCACCACCAAAAAAAAAGCTTATGCTCGGAATCGAAATTGACTGACTCTTGCTAAGGTCATAGCATGTATCGAATGGAGAAGTTGCGCTCGTCATCGGATAATTACGCATCATTTCGCGAAATTTTGTTCGCAATGCATTGTATGCCGTAGGAGGTAAACGTGTAATGACTGTCCCAGAGTCAATGATAGTACTCGCAGTTGAAAAAACCGATGTGGGAATCGATAATCTTTGACCACCCACACTTATTCCAATCAAGTTGAGGCCATAGAATGATTGCCTTTGAGAAAGTGTTAACATAGGTGTAAATTTTAGTGAACTCGAAATTTCACTGCCTTTTCCCAAAATAAGATACCCCGTTGAGCTAGTTGTGGAAGGTAGACAATACGAGAAAAACTGGCTGTACTTTTGAGCTGCTTGTTGCACAAGGGACTCTTGGCCGCGACCGAGGCCTAGCAACCCGGCAATGCCATTGAAGAGGCCTTTGTTGTCTTGACCACAACCAAATACGAAATTGTCTAGCATGTCTGATGTTATGGTTAGCCTTTCTTTGCTGAAATATCCAATTGTAGACGAATTATCGCCATAGCGTACACCGTATAAACACTTTGAATTGAAGCACTGTTGTGGGCTTCCTGTAGTGTTAATAAAATGTTGAAATTATTGTACCAAATCCTCAAATTTAGGGTTCCTTAAAAAAAAAGTGTATGTGTGAAACTGAGCAAGAAGTCAGAACTTCTTCAATTCAATTTATGCAAAATGATTGAGATAGTACTGATCTTGCTACTTAATATTATTTGAAATGAAGCGACAAAATCTATAAATAGAAAAAATCTCATCAAATTTATGTCAAAATCCCCAAGCTTTAGAAATTCTAAATTCACCATACTGTTTCTGTTACCATTATGTTAACTAGATGTAGAAAATACATTACGGCCAATTTATTTTAATAAGTAAAGTTTATTAAAAATAGCTAATTTAATTGATTTACTAAAATAGCTAGGTAGTAATAGCAATGCCCTTTCTTTTTTATTGAGTGGGATTGTATTTATATGGTTTACCTCTGGTAGAAGAAGTGAGTTGAGTGCACAAGGGTGTAGGACATGAAATGTTGGTGTAGGATGTGGATTTGGATGGGTCAAAGATTGGGTCCACTTGCTTATAGCATTGTCTTTCGCATGGTTTACACTGTGCCCAAGTGAGGTCGCTACCAGTGTCAAATGCCAGTGTTTGATCTGTTTTGGGAGTGCCAAGGCCAACGGTGACGATGTAGTTACCAGAGTCGATGCTGAGACCAGATTTAGCTGGAATGGTGGTGGCCTGAGATTCTCTTAATTTGTTGCCATCTGAGTTCTTAGAGAACATGGAGTGGATTGAGTTCACCCTGGACTGGTCTTGAAGGAGGAGTTCAGTGTGATTGAGAACCAGTAATTGGTCTTTGTTGCTTTGAAAGCATGGGCCATATTTGTGTGTCACCGTCAAGGATGCCTCTCTTTTTGGACCTGAACTTAAAAGGAATTTGGAACACATGCATATGAATATAATGAGGATAAAAATGTATAAAAAATAAAAATAAAAATAAAAAAACATTGAGAATTCCAAATGCATACCTGTAAATAATTCTTGCATTTAGCCTATTACAACATGCTTTTGCGTCCAGAAAAAATACTATTTAATTGATAATAAATAAATATATAACCTATACTAGAAACACAATAATAAAACAAGATAAAATAAGTGGTTACCCACATATTACTTTTATTTTTTATTTTTTTTTATAGATAGTATTTTAAACTTATATTACGTGACTATTTATAAGATCATTTACGTGTATTAAATCAAATGATTTATTAAAATATTTAAAAAATTATATAATTATTAAGTAAGTCATATAACTTAAAGTATTTGAGAATATATTTTTAAATTACCATATAGTAGGCAGGTTGGAGGAATATATTTTAGAAAAGTCTTTGGCAACGGGATCATTAAATATATACAGGTACCCTTATTTATGATGGGCCACGCCACCAAAACCAAACAACTCAATGGACAAAATTTCATGGGGCTTATTTTTGTTTGGTCATAAAAATTAAAATATGTGATATGTTTACATGTGGCTGAAAAAAAGAAAAAAAGAAAAAAGAAAAAAGAAAAAAGAAAAAAGAAAAAGAAAAGGAGATATACCTTATATTTAAGGGTTTGTATGGATTGGATTTAATTAATTTATTTTTAAACCCAATTCCACCTCTCTAGATTGAGAAATTTCAATCAAACCTAAACATATAACTCTAAAAATCCAACCCTCCTACCCATAGAAGAGTGTGGCTTGTGTCCAGTGGAAGTTTCCACTGGACATGTTGGATGGTGGACACGTGTCCACTCTTGGACACGTGTCCGAATCCGGACATGTCCAGTGGAAATTTCCACTGGACAGAAGCCGGGTCCCCCATAGAATCTGAGTTACTTAGGGTTGGGTTGTCAGTTATCTTGTTTTGTCTAATAAAAAAAAAAGTAGGTTTTTCTATATATATAAAGGAGTAGATTTTCATTCAACTATTGAAACCCATTATTGAATAAATGAATATAATTTATATAATTGAGCATAATTTTCCAATTTATCAAAAAAAATACCTTTGAAAAAAATTTTAAACAGAGTCTCAAAAAAAAAAAAAAAACCAAATTAATAAATTAAAAAAAAAAATATTAATAGCATGGTTTGTGTCAAGTTACTTGTATCAATTTTTTTTTTCTATAACTTAAACCCGATTTAACCCAAGTTTTTAAAAAATAATTAAAAATAAATCCAATCTATCAACGCATGAAAAAACAAGTCAATGTATTGAAATTAGGTTGGATCGGATCAAGTTTACCCCGTTGGTAGATTGAATACACACTGCTTCTTATATTATATATGGACATGTTGCATTCAAAACTGATAACACGACATCACATGTATCAAGCTTTTATTGTCTAACCATACATTCTCTAATATGAAAGAAAAAAAAAAAAAAAAACCTTCATTTAAGCCTTTTGTATAAGAATAATTAGATGAATTAAATAAAACAAATTCTGTTTATATCTTATTACATCTCTCCCTTAAATCGATTCTTTTTATGATCTACAAGAAAGAGACAAAGGTTTTAATATCTAAAAAGAATATATTAAGAGAAAGTATAAAAGGTGAAAATGAAAAAAAAAAAAAAAAAAAAAAAAAAAAAAAAATCTAGCAGAGGCTTCGTTATCTACATAGGAAAAATTAAGATTGGCGGACCCAGCACCGGCCGATTCTACCTACGGGTCGGATTGAGTTGGATTTTCTCCAGGTCGAGTTGTTTTGCTCAAAATCGAGAGAATAGTGGTAAATGATCGACCACCACCGGATCTGGACGGAGAACTTGAGATCTCCACCCGATTTGGGCGGAAATCGCGAGATCTACATTGAATCTGGGTGGAGAACTCAAGATCTCCACCAGATCTGGGCATAGAAAGGGAGATCTCCACATAAATTGGGCTGACCAGAGAGAGAAAAGGAGGAAAATCAATAAAGGGAAATAACACTCACTTCAAATCTAAAAGGAAAAAAACACTCTCTCTTAACATCTATTTGCCAAAATATGAAAGACAATAGATATGGAATGTATTAGAGCATTCACAGCAGTGAAATTAAAAATTTAACTACTTAGTTCCATAAAAAATTACTTTATCTATTTTACCTACACATATGCTGCAGCAGTTGATCTATTTTAGCTTTCAACACAATAAAATAATATAAACATCACAATAAAATATTCATCATATAAAGCATCATCATCTCTATCTTTTTCTCTCTCTTCCTCTTCGTATCTCTCTTCTCTCATACAGAGCAAGCAAACCACCACACCACAGCAACAATCACACCACGGCACACCACGACAAAAATCACACAGGCCATAATCCAATCAGACTACACCCACGGCACAAACCCAGCACAAACACAAACACAAACTTAGCACACATACACAAATCTAGCACAAACTAGGCTTGGGGAGATGGGGTCTCGGCCCGCTAGAACCGCTCAACCCGCGCTCGCCAAAACCGCTCGACCCGCTGCCACCAGAACTGAAGGCCTATTGACCTGAGCACCATCGCGGTTGACGAGCCCATTGGCGAAACAGAGAGGAGATGAGGGAGGCGCTAGAGGAAAAAAATGAGAAGGAAAAAACAGAAGAAATAAGAGAAGCCGGAGAGAGAGAGAGAAACTTCCATGAATTAATCCTGCTATTACTAATGCTGATGAACAAAGCAATCAAATATGGAACTTGACGTTTTAAAAGAACGCCCATAATGGAAGAAACTTTCATTTGCAAGTCTTTTGGTGCTCAATAAACTTTGTACTTTTATTCTAATTTTATTAAGAGAGATGCTACATCTACAATATTTTTACAACAAATCACAGATGGTTAGTTGTTATTGGTTCAAATTTGAATCTAACACTAAGATGGTTTTTTTACCCCAACAATAACAACCAGTAACAACCTGTCACTTAAAATTTGTTGTAAAAATGTTGTAGACATATCATTTCTCTTTTATCAATTATGTTTCACTAACCATGGCTAAACTTTATAAAAGAGAATCTATTAAAATTTTCTAATATTCCATTACTAATATCAATGGAGAGTTCAGTTTTGGGATCGAGTATTATTTTCCCAAATCTTAAGGGAGTGGATAGTAAATATCCCAATTTTTTTCCTCTCTAGTTTTTTGTTTTGTAGGAGGAACAACGGCAATTACAATAGGAGTAAAGATAGAGATATAACGCAGTGATGAGCATGATGATTTGAGAGAGAGAGAGAGAGAGAGAGAGAGAGAGAGAGAGTTAAACCTTTGGTAGAAGCAGTGCAAGTAGATGATGGTATTAGAGAGCTGACTTGAACAATATGTGTATGATGAAGGTGGTAGCTTTCTGTAGTCTCTCTTGCTTCATGGGCATGAAGGCATAGAAAAGCAGAGAAACTATAGATATAGAGGATACACCTAACGAAGGAGGAGAAGCAAGTAGCCATGGTTTAGTTTTATGCTCAAGACCGTGTACTCCGGCAGTCCTATTTATAGTGGTTGGCTTGATAAGTGGGTTCATATACTGGTACTGCTAGGTTTGATTAGTCAATTTAATTACTATATGGCTCTTAACTGATAGTGATTTAAATGTTTTTTTTTTGGTCTTATTATTGTAATTATTGCCTTGTAACAGGTTTGCTTAGACAAGAAGAAATCACATGACAATAAAGTACAAGGAACCAACATAATTTTAGAACAATTTCACAACATTTTTGTTTTGAGTTGTAATATTGGTTCCGGAGTAATTTATTATAATATTTTATTTCAATTTGTGAAATTTTGTTGTGTCCTGATAAGAATTCATTACATGACTTAACTATACTCTAGATGTACTGTTAGTATATTGTATATTTTACTTGTCTAATTTTCATGATTGAGCTAAAATCAAAGATATTTGTTTTTGTACAGTGTCAACCCTAAGGCCTTTATCTTCAGCACTTCTCAATGTTTTTTATTTTTTTATTTTTAGAATCATTCAAAATATAAATTTGATATAAAATTACTCTTCACTAAGGCTTTATATTTTCATGTTCTTTGTTTCTGTTTTTATCTTAGCTTGGTCAGAGCCACCAATTTGTGGCCTCCAGTAGTCCTTGTCAGTTTTCATCACACATATATAACAAACCTTGAGTTAACCTCAATGCATTAAAAATTTAAAATCACATAATGCATATTATATTGACCAATATAATTTTGTTCAAACTTGCAAAAGGCAAAAAATGAAAATGTTCTCCTTTTCAAGGTTGCCTTACCCAATGATTCTTCTCAACTCTCAACTTTGAACGCAATAACCTTCCAAAAATATTATAGCATCTCATTTGCAGTATGTAAATCATAAAATCAAGATAGTCAGATTCAGCAAAAAAAAAAAAAAGATAGTCAGAATTTCATCTTAACTTAATTTAATGATTTGGAATAAGATATTAAATTTCAATTTTTTTACCATTTTTTTTTTGACGAAAGAAGATAGAATTGATAATATAAAAAGACAACAGTACAAATGTATAATAAAGTGTCCTGAGCCACTGAAGTTACAATTGATAATATAAAAAGACAAAAGTACAAAGGTATAATAAAGTGTCCTGAGCTACTCAGGCCTACACGCCAGCCTAGGCTAGGACAAGGACAGAATAGCACTGCCAAAAAACTAATAAACTAATGGAGGAAAAGCTAGCAGGCTGATATGTAGCATGTCCGCTGATTGGCTATTATATTTTTACCATTAAACACATATAAATAATAATAAGAAAGAAAGAAATATGTACGGGTATTATTGTGGACATATAAATTTGCCCAATGAGTCTAGAAGTACAAAAAAAAATTTACAACCGTCAAGGTGGCAAATTAGTATTGCTAGGTAAGAAATAGTAATAACACGTCAGTAGTAAGTCAACACGAGAATTAATAAAAAAATTATTAATTTAATTATTTTAAAAAATATTGTGAAAATTGATGTGTCGGTAGCATTACTCAATTTGACCACAATAGTCAGTCATAATTTTTGCGGAGGAGTATTTGACTTGTCAAATGGCTTTCTTTATAATGTATATATAATTGTCAGTATGGTACAATATGTAATATGTATTGTATCAAGTGAAAAAAAGTATTGTATTGTAGATACATATTGACCATGTTCATGAATCCTGCATTGCACATGTATATAGTATCGTATTGTAAAATTGTACATATTGTACGATACATAGATATCTTGGTTTAGATTGGTTTTTTTTTGCTAAATTGTGTTTTGATTTAAGTCCAACAAGTTGTTAGACTTGTTTATAACACAAAATTATAGGATCACTTGATTAAGCATAATAAAATAACATGCCAATTTTTTTTTCTCTTCTCTTTTTCCAACAAAATTTGAATTATACCCTTTACAAATCACTTTTTTTTTTAATACAGTGAATAAGGTATTAAAAAAAATATACTTATTTTTTATTTATGTTATTATTGTTATAAATCTAAGAAGCTAGAATATTAAGAAGAAATATAAATAAAAATTATTAAAATAAAAGAACAAGAAGAGACAGTAAATATTGAAGATGGTGAAGAAAATGTTGATAAAAAAATAATTTTGCTAGATGACGAACATAATAATAAAATTAACTTAGATAATTTTTTTTTTTTTTTAGAATGAACTTAGATAAAGTTGATTATGCATAATGATATATATGATAATAAAAATTTATTATTTTGGCTCATATATGTTGTATATTACAACTTATGAGTTTAATCAATATGAATGTAAATGCTAAAAAGATATGCTAATTTGATTTATTTAATTAATTTTATTAAATATTATCACATAAGTGATATTAAATTAATTATTAGTTGAGTATGTTATAAATTTATAATAAATATATATTTATAAGTTGGATAAGATTATTAGATACAGTACTTAGATGTTGTTCCTTAGGTTCTCATTTTAAAATTCCGTTATATGGATTTTTGCACATGAAATAGAAGTATTATTTTTAATTAAGTAGCCATATAACTAAATTTTAAGAAAATTTTTTAAAAAACAACATCTAAAGTACTGTATTTAAATTTTATATTTATAAATTTTATTAAATATTTATATATGTTACGATACACTATAAATAAATAAAAAAATTGATTGATGACAACTTTTCTAAAGGGTGTCATAGTCTGAGGAAAAAATGGTAGGGGGGAGGACACGTTTTTCACAAAAGAATGGGAAACCTCTCTTTTTTTTTCTTTTTCTTTTTTACCTTGTGCGGGGAGGATGGACCCCGTAGGCTCCACATAGCTCCGCCAATGTTTGGCATTTGCGTGTGTAGCAGTAGGACATCCACGACCCATAAGTCAGTCAAGCCATCCACTAACACGTTATGGTAAGTCAGTCAAGCCGTTTGCAACAAACTTTTCTGCGAACACACAGTAATTCCATTCTTATCTCATTAATGAGTTTTGGAAAATGTCACTCCGAGCTATTCTAGAAGTAAGATTTTTACTAAATTATTTTTTACAGTTATTTTATGCTTATAATTAATTATATGTTACTTTTGTTTAGTGTATATGTATAAGTGAAATCTTAAATTGTATAATGTGAAAAGAATGTGTGGTTAATATAATATAGTTGACCTTATACTTATTGACCTTTGGTCTTTTGGGCTAATGGTGTTTTTGTATATTATATTAACTACTTAAGAAGTCTTCTCAATGTATTTATCTCTCAACAAGTGGTATCATACCTTTTGGTGGTGTGCAAAATAACCCAGCAAAGGAGTATTGTTAATAGTGCTAGGCAATGATAAAGTGCGAGGTTCCTATGGATAAAAGATGTGCAAGGTTGATATGTGGAAGCTCATAGATGGTGCACTAGTGAAGCAAAAAGCTGATAAGGATAGGGATAGCGAGTATGACTTATTCATGACCCACTTGAAGTCCCCGAAGAAGCAAAGATTTACACATGATGGGAGAAGAAAAATGCATAGGATATTGTCACCTATATCCAAACATTTTGACTCTTTGAGTGTGTAATGAAGAAAAATGCTAATATTATTATAAATTTTATTACATATACCTTACAAATTGATAGCGATAAATGTAATTGATGAACTTCAACTACTTAATAAATAAATCTTTGGCGAAGAGTCTTGTAACTTAATTAGTTGGAAAATTTGGTGTTTCCAGCGAAGATATTCATGGTTCAAATTCTTCCTCCCTTAATTATTATTGGTGACATATTAGTTTTTAAAATTGTTGTAATAAATTTTTTAGTATTTCCAACATAACTCAATTTTCAATTATATTCATTATTTCAATATCTCATATTTTTGGAATAAAGCACAGGAGTCAATACCGAACTAGAGATTGTTTTGGCATAATTATATATATATATATATATATATATATATATATATATATAAAAGGTTTGAATTGTTTTTCGGTAATTGGTGACACATTAGTTTTTAAAATATTTGTAATAAAATTTGTAGTATCTCTAACATAACTCAATTTTCAAATTTATCCATTATCTCATATTTTTGGGATAAAGCATAGAGTTAATAATGTACCAAAGATCGTTTCAGAGTGGTTAGGGTAATGAAATTTTTTTTGTACCACTCTATGTCATTGTATCGTTCAGGTATCACACTGTATTGAAACTATCTTCAAAGTAGATCCTATTTACTAGCTAAGCCCAGTGAGTTTTTGTCTCTTACGAGTTTCTCTTCGTAATATCATCTTGTCTTTGTATGTGTGCATTGTAATTTACTGTTTTATTCATTGTGATTGCAATTTTAATTGAATTAATCAACCACTTGGTGAAGTTTACTTGGATTAAAATCACTACTAAGCTGTTCTCGGTGTGTGTGTGTATATATATATATATAATTTTCTTGTATAAAAGAAAATTTTATATAATTAAAAAAAATAATGGATAACATCCTTAAATTTTATTAATCATAAGTAATATCCTTTCAATTTGCTCATCACGTCATGTATGTATTATATCCTTTTAATTCGTTCATGTGATAAAATGTTAAAATGTAAAAAACATAATTTAATTAGTTTAATAGATTTTAAAGACATTTTAATTCTTTTAAAGGTTTTTAAGTTTGGTTAATTACATGGATTAGTTAAAGATGTGTCAAGTTTAATTGGTTTAATTAATATACATGACAAGTTGACGTGTCACTTAACAAACACATCAACACAAGAAATTGATGGAGGGGATGTTGATCCAAATGGCATATAACATTAAGGAACAAAATTCAAATTATAATATTTCAAGGTGTAAAATTCAAATCAATTATATATATATATATATATATATATAGATGGTGGGGGAGGCATTGGATTTGAACCTCAAACATGGGACATCACAAAGGATGTCATTATAATTTGACTATTACTTGAACATGAAATTCAATTATATCTACACAAAAACAAATAAATAATTTTACTCGAATTATCTCAATTTTTATTTTTGGACAAAGCCCAAATTATATTATTTCATGGTGTAAAATTCGAAAACCCCAAACTTTAGGGGTGTTTGTCCCCTCATTTTAGCCTAAAACATTTTTTATCAACATTTAATTTTTTGGAGATATATAGATGGTGGGGCAGGCATGGGATTTGGACCTTAAACATGAGACATCACAAAGGATGTTATTATATTTTGACTATTACATGAATCTCAAATTCAATTATATCTATACAAAAATAAATAAATAATTTTACTCAAATTACCTCAATTGTTATTTTTTTTTTGTCATTGAATAAGGGCTTGAGACCAAATCCAACCTACCTACCCAAAAAAAAAAAAAAAAACACTATTAATTGATTCCTGAACCTAATAGTAAAGATTAATAACCATGGAGTGCATATCATATATTCAAATTCTATCATATTCTTAAAATAAATAATTTTGCTATAAAGGTTTTTTTTTTTTTTTTTTTTTTTAAGAATCAATTTTTTGCTTTAAAGGTAACATTTACTTATTGTCCTAGCTATAAGGTGTTAGGGTCATATTTTTTGTAATTGACTAATCTTTTGACAAAATGTACTTACTTGTAATTTGGTAGATCTAAGATGAGTTTAGTACTTCAAGAAATATGTTGTTCGAGTTAAGTATAAAAGACATGAAGATTGATCCAAGAAATGAGTGAAGAAAAGCTATTCATTAAATCTTGATAGATAGCTCGACAGATGCTTGCTATTGAGACTTAATGTGAGGCTCGATAGATAACTCGACAAATGCTTGCTATTGAGACTTAATGTCAGACTTGATATATAGCTCGACAGCAGCTCGATCAATCGAGACTTATGATTTTCAGTTTTCCAGATCTAAAATTCGGCCCAAGCTTATGTGTGTGTGTGTGTGTTTTTTTTTTTTTTTCTCTCTCACAATTCTAGACATATATAAGGCTTATTTTAAAAGTCTTCATATAAGGATATAGAGACCAATAGACTTATTTTCTCTGTGAGAAACTATAGCGTTTGTACACAATAGGATTTTGTAACCAAGTGCTTCCTGATCTTCATTATTGATGAAGTAAAGAACTTTGCAGCTAACAACAACTATTCAAGTTGCTAGAGTTAGTCACGTACAAGGATCTGTGCAAAGGGTTAGTCACAAATTGGAGATTTGTGCATCAAGGGAAAGAAGGCCATTACAAGGTCAAGTCCAATTGGGTATTGGAGCAAAGATTCAACTGTAGGTTGATATTTTGGGATAGGTCAGGGTAGTTGGTAAGATTCCTTATACTTGTAACCGCTTGATTGTTGATTAGTGATTATTGGTAGTGGTGACCTTAAAATCATCCGGTGGGGTTTTCGCCTTGTGAGGTTTTCCCTATTTGTCAACAAATCACCATGTCAAATTTATTTTTCACTGCATTTAGTATTTTTGGTGATTTGTTGGTGCCTCCACGATTTGCATGCTATTGAACGTAATTAATTAACTTGGGTAATTGAATTAATTAATCGAGGTCAAGCTATCTTAACCCAACATAAGACCTTTTTGTGGTGACATTTTTACCCGAATTACATTCAGTTTTGGTAAAAAAAAAAAAAAAAAAAAATCCACTTAAATAAATTCAACCAGAAGAAAATAATAATAGCACAGGAAGAAAATGGCTTTCGTACTATTTTTGCAGAGTCATCCAATTTTTATTCACTGATTGCTTTAGCACGAATTACAAAGATTAAATTTCCAATGACTATTCATGGGAGATATAATAAATATTTTTAAAATGAAAGATTTGAAACTTTTTTATTTTTTTATTTTTGTTGATAATTTGATAATTGGTAAAGGGAGATTTAAACCTTTAATGTCTCCATCGAAAATACCAAAAAGTATCGGTTGAGCCACAAATCTCTTAGCTAATAATGCTTTCTTGATTCTACCAATAATGCAAACGTATAATGCAAATTAATTTAGTGCAAAGAAATCATGGCAGAGGTGCAATGCCATCTGGCCAAACCCTCAAAATATTTACTCACTCCTCGCCTAAGCTGGTTTTTTTTTTTTTTTTTTTCATCCCTAAATTTTTGTTCATGTAAACAAGTTTTTGAAATCATTAGCTAAAAAGATGGGTTTCAAATGAACGTATTAAAAATGTGTACAGTTCCACAGCTAAATGTCCAAAACACATGCACTTCTATAACTTTTGTGCATTTCTTTCTTTTAGAAATGAAATGCGCATTTAAGGTGTATAGTTCAGCTCCATAGGGTTCTTAACTTCCTTATGACTTTTTTTTTTTTTTTGGAGAAACCTCCCTACTCAGGAAGAGAAAATCAATACTACTGCAAATCTTTTACAACAAAGCTGAAAATATTTGGAGGCATTTCCTCCATCCAAACTCTTAAAGGAAATGAAAACCTAGCATCCCTAGCTAGAGCATGGGCTACATTATTACTCTGCCGCCTTACATGGATGATAGAGGAGGACTGAAAGTACCCCCTTATAGACATAAAGTCTTTTACTAAGTGACCTGTCAACGCATTTGATACCGACCCCAACTGCAAGCATTTCACCACTAACTCTACATCCCCTTCAAAATAGACAAGGCTAAAACCAAGTTCCCTTGCAAACGTAGCTGCTCTTCGTGCTGCCAACATCTCGAGGACCTCCATTGTTGCTGGCAGCCTAACCTTTTCTGACAAAGCCGCCAGAACTTGCCCTTCATTGTCGCGGATCACCACACCGATTCCAGCTTCCTGCTCCTCCCCGAATACCGCCCTGTCAAAATTAGCTTTAATGGAATTCTCCGCCGGAGGCTGCCATCGCACTAGGCCAACTCGTTTCTCTATAACCCGCCCCTGTTTTCCTTGCTGAAACTTGGCCAGCAGGTATGAGGCTGACTGAGCGATCTTCGAACATGGCTGAGTAGCTTCATTTGTGCGCAACTTGTTTCTCCGCAGCCAGATAAGCCACGCCGTCATCACAAACACCTCCGTGTTTTTACCTTCAGCCTTCATAACGCTCATGAGGTCACACATGTTGTCAACGTTTAGGTACTTGTTCCTCACATCAGCACAGGATTGCTCCCACACCTTATGGACCTGCACATAATCCCAAATGGCAAGGACCTCATCTTCATTCAAGCATCCACACTGGTCACACACGGAGGTATCTACCACTTTCCTTTTTTTTTTTTTTAGATTAACCTTTGTTGGAAGGGCTCTTGAGCAAGCCCGCCAAGTGAACACCTTCACCTTGTTAGGAATCTTCAAGCGCCAAATGAACTTCCAGAAGCTTTTTACCCCATCGGAGTCGAAACTAGAAGGCAGTGAGCTCAATTCATTTTCGCACAGCAGCTGGTATCCCGTTTTGATTGAGTATGAACCCGATTTGCACCTTGGCCATGATAAGCAGTCATCTTGGTCCGTAACACACAAAGGGATGCTTTTAATTCTTTGGGCTTCAAAAGGCAGGAAGAGGTCATCCACAAGCTGCTCATTCCAACCTCCTCCCTTCGGCTCTAGTAGATTTGCAACTACCCAATTTGTTGCCTCCTCAATTTTTGGTGAAACAACACAAGCTGAAGCCTCCCCAGGCAGCCACCTATCATTGTAGATATTGATCTTTGTGCCATTCCCAACTCGCCATAGCAAGCCCGATTGGACAAGCTCACTAGCCTTTACAATGCTTTGCCACGCATACGACCCCGAAGCTACCTTTGCATCGAAAATTGACCCACTTGGGAAGTACTTGGCACTAAAGACCTGGTAAAAGAGGGAAGAATGATCTACTAATAGTCTCCACACTTGCTTTGCGAGCATAGCCTCATTAAATTTTTCCAATTCCTTGAAGCCCATACCTCCTAACGCCTTTGGTTTGCACTAAGTTTCTCAATTCTTCCAATGAATCTTGCGTTGGTTTCCCTGTTGACTCCGCCAAAATTTCCTAATCATCATCTCAATATCGTTTAGTAGCCCGGATGGGAGTTTGAAGCAACCCATCGCAAAGATGGGTATAGCTTGAACTACTGCTTTTAGGAGCACCTCCCTACCCGCTTGTGAAATGAGCTTTTCCTTCCAGCCTTGAAGCTTATTCCAAACTCTCTCTTTGATGAAATTGAGGCTCGCCTTTTTATTTCTCCCAACTACCGCCAGAAGACCAAGATACTTCTCATATTCCTTCACTTCGCTTACCCCCAATACTTCTATTATCTCAAGCTTCCTCTCCTCTGAAGTAGCCTCGCTAAAGAACACAATGGTTTTTTCTCTATTTAGCTTTTGGCCGGAGGCTTTCTCATACAACACCAGAATACCTTGAATAACATCCAAATCACCCTTATTAGCTCGGCAAAATAGGAGAGTGTCGTCGGCAAAGAATAAATGAGAAATCTTCGGACCATTTTTGCATAGTGAGAATCCCCTAATGGCTTCGGACCTGGCTGCTTGTTGCAATTGGCAATTTAAAGCTTCAGAACAAATTAAGAATAGGAAGGGAAAGAGAGGATCTCCTTACCTAATGCCCCTAGTCGGCTGGATATCACCCTTAGGAATTCCATTCACTAGGATTGAGTAGGAAGTCGAGTTTATGCAACTCATTATCAAAGCCACCCAACTCGCATTAAATCCCATCTTCAACATTGTTGCCTCCAAGAACTTCCACTCCACCCTATCATAAGCCTTGCTCATGTCGAGCTTCAAGGCCATGAAACCCCCTTTTTTTGATTTTTGGTTCTTCATGTGATGTAAAGTCTCAAAAGCTACAAGTATGTTATCGGATATTGCCTTGTCTGATTGAAAGGCACTTTAAGATTCCGAAATAATCGCTAGTAGCGCCCCTTTAAGCCTGTTTGCTATCACCTTTGATACAAGCTTATAAATTATATTACATAAGGAAATAGGACGATATTCCGAGACTTTTGTAGGAATTTTTACCTTTGGGATAAAGGTGATGAATGTCCGGTTTATGGATGGAGGGATAACACCCGAAGTGAAGCAGCTCAACACCGCTTCAGTCACATCTTCGCCCACTAACGACCAATAGTGCTGAAAAAAAAGGGGAGGGAGTCCATTCGGGCCCGGAGCCTTCAAAGGGTCCATCTGATTCAAGGCCGTGACCACCTCTTCCTTGGAGTACTCACCCAAGAGCACATTATTCATCTCCTCCGTTATCGAACAAGGCACACCCGCCACGACTTCCTCTATCCTACTCGGAATTGAGGTGGTAAAGAGGTATTGGTAATAACTTAACAATATATGAGAAATCCCTTCCTCATCCGTGCACAACTCCCCACTCGAATCCTCAATAGCGTCAATTCAATTTCTTCTAAACCGATGAGAGGCTCTACTATAGAAGTACTTCATGTTGTTGTCACCCTCTTGGAGCCATAGGGCTAGAGATCGCTGCTTCCACATTTGCTCTTCCGTCACCAATAGCTTTGAAATCTCTTTCTTCAACCTTTGAACACGAGAAAAACTTCCACCCTTTATTGCCTCTTTCTCGGCTAATCTTAGTAACTACTTTTTCTCCCTAAGACTTCGGGTCACATTACCAAAAGCCACTTTGCTCCACCACTTCAAATTTTTGCGGCACCTATCCACTTTCCCTTCCACTCTACTCATCGGATTGCCTTGATAAACTTGGGACCATGCATCCTCAATTGCTTCTCTACAACCCTCATCCTTCATCCACATTTGTTCGAACCTCCAAGGTTTATTTATTCACTTTGGTATCCCTAATAAGTGAATCATGATCGGCTTGTGATCCGTTGTGCCACACTCCAAATGAACCACTTTTGTGGCCGGGAACATTAAGAGCCACTCTGCCGTACCAACCGCTCTATCGAGTCTTTCCCACACTGTATGCCCCTCCCCATGCCCATTGCACCAAGTGAATTTGTTTCCAAAATAACCCAAGTCTTGAAACCCACATTCATCCAACACATCTCTAAACTCCTCCATTTGCCTATTTGGTCTATGCCGCCCTCCCAATTTCTCATGGGCTTGAATAATTTCATTGAAATCACCCGCACATAACCAAGGTAAAGAAAATTTTGAATTTAGTCTTTTCAAAGTAGCCCAAGAGATAAAATGGTTGTTTGTTTTGGGTTCACCGTAAAAATCGGTGAATCTCCATTCACCCTCCTTCCCTTTATTAATGACCGCATCAATATGATTCGGCGAATAAGTATCCATCGAGAAATCCACTTCTTTTTTCCAAAAAGCCACCACCCCTCCACCCCTCCGTTCTCTAGAAAATTCAATCATTCCATCAAACTTCCACTTGTCACGTAAGCAAATTAACCTAGCTTTTTTCAACCATGTTTCGGCCACAAACACGATTGAGGGAGAATGAGCTCGAATTAAATCTCCAAGCTCTTGCTCTATCTGAGGGTTCCCAAGTCCTCGATAATTCCAACTTAAGATATTCATTGTTGTTGGCGGGGCTGCACCACAGCCTCCACCATTAAATAATCATGTTCCTGACCAGAGTGTGAAACCAACCTCTTTTTATTTGGTAACTCACTGTGGTCCCCCTCAGATGCTAGCCTTTTGTCATTTTTTTTTAACTACCCCAGGAATGACATTCTCAACTAGCCGTGCACTATCTATTTTCCTTGTTCTTTTGACTTTTTCCACCCTAGCACTGCTTTTCCTAGAGCCAATAACATTAGAGATATCACATAAAGCTGATTGGGTGATAAGTACACTTACCAAGTTGCCCTTCTCTTCACGTGCTTGTGTGGTCACCATCTCCTCCACTACGTTTGCTTCTACACTTTCCACTACCCCTTGTATAAACTCAGCCCTCCTTGCTGTACTAACTTCCTTATTTCCCTCATACTTTCCTTCTATAAAAGCTCCTTTAATCACGCCACTCCCCTTGTCAAATCGCGCTAGCTCCTTGTCAATATCGCCTAACCTGTCCTCAAAGCTTTTCCCTGAATCACGGCTTTCCATCACAGCAACATCAGAGTTCAAGTCTTCCCCTCCTGACACAATAGGTTTCGCATTTAATGCTCCCTGGAAAGTACCTCCTTCCTTTGTTTGCACCAGCATCGCCACAGGAGGTTGATCGTCGGCCTGAACAACCAGCGGCACCACCACACTATCATCGCTTCCAACCTGTTTTTTCAGGGCTTTCTTTGCGGCATAGAAGCCTGGCACTTTTAGGACTGAACTTCTTCCCTTCCCAAAAGATGTTGCACGAATCCATGCACCGTAGGCTTGATTCTCCTTTGTAAGCTTCCCTTCACTTTCTATCCACAAGTCACAGTCTCTATCCACATGATTCAAACACCCACACCAGTAGCAGATGTTGGGAAGTCTTTCATATTTGAAAGACACCCAACTTTGCTCGCCTTGTGACAGAGATATCCTTCTTCCCCTGCACAGGGGTTTGCTTATATCTATAGTGACCTTCATTCTTAAAAAACTCCCACCATCCGTCTCTCCCTCCTCAGTGTTCTTACACACCTCCCCTACAACTTCACAGAGCTTCTCTGCCACTGTTTTGTTCATGACTCTAATCGGGACGTCGTGTATTTGGACCCATATCGGAATCTTATTGAACTCTAGGGCCCGGAGTGGAACTTCCTTATCATACCACTGAAGCACAACAAGATGCTTATCAAAACTCCAGGGGGCGTTGCTCATTATCCTCTCCACCTCTTCCTTTTTTTCAAACGTGAATAGCATAACATGGTCACTAATATTTTGAACCTCAACCCCTTTACTGATCGCCACAACGGACTGAAAGATTTGGTCACTGCCTCCATGTTTAGTGCCCTTTTTGTCAGAAATTTTGCTGCCATTGTGACGTTTTTGGTTGAGAGCTCATCGTCCAACCCTAGTTCTTCTCCTTCCTTGGCATTCAGTGACAGACTTTGCCAATGTTTTGTAAGGTTTTCCATGTTCTAAGACCCACAATAACGCTCTCGTATCTCCCCAGCCCCAAGAAACTAAGGGATAAAAGTAAAAAAATTTGCAACAGAAGTGCCAACGTCAAACCACCTCCAAGCAAAAATAAATTTTACTTGAGATACAGTGACTCCTCCCAACAGGTACAACGGTTCTATAGTCAAAAGGGGTTTTCCTGGAACCCCAGAGAAACTTCCTTGGAGACGCAGAAAAAGTTTACAATCATTACCAAGATAGATAGCTAACTTTCTTATGACTTTACTGTGAATAATAAGAATAAATTATAAATTATACCCATAATTTTGCCTAAAATTTAATTAAGTACTGTAATTTCAATTTTGTTCAATTTCATTCTCCGAATTTTATCTTTTATCTTCGAATTTTTTAAATTAAATAAAGCTTTTTCTTATTATCAAAAGATAGAAAACCTTGGAACCTGAACCATTCATCAATAATAATATGAATAATGAAGGATCAAGCAAACACAAATTAAATCAAAGACCACAACAAATATTATTGACGAACTATAAAAAAAAAAGACCAAATTAAAACATAATTCCACTGTAAAATATTACAATAACTATATTTTTACAATCGTATGCAACTAGTGGTAAAATCTTCAACGAATTTCGTTGCCATATATAATCAATTGTAGATGGCAATCTCAAATTCGACAACCAAACAAGTTCATAACCCTTACAAGTGACACCAAACCTAATCCTAACTGTAATTGAGGGACAGGAAAATGTGGAATCTAGAGCTTCTCTCTGCATGCAACTGAAATTTTCCCTTCCCCCTAAATGTCTGAATCTGTTTGCCTGTCCTTTGCTCTCAATTTGTTCTTAGTTTCCTCTTGCTTTCACTTGTACGTCTTGCCATCAAAATTTTAGTCTAGGTGGCGAGAGTCAATTGTGCACACTTTCATTTATTGACGAGCTACATGAATTTGAGTTTTTGTGGGTCTTTCGCTACATTTTTAGCATCAAACAAGTTTAGCTAGTTTGATGCAAATGCTCTAATGGCTTGTGATAAGGCTAGTTGAATTTATTTCTTTTGGAAATTGTCACTTTGGCTATACAAAGGATATCCTAAATGTTCTATCCTTGCCTCGGCTGGCACTCGTACATGTTCCTGCTTTGATGTTGTCTCTTGCATACAAGCACGTATGAATTTTCAATTTTATGATTATCCGCTATCTCATATTTATGGGGATAAAAATATTATTTGACCCATAGTCATGAGAAGGTATCTCAAGTATCCTGTCTCTCATTGTGGCAGGGTCCTATAAATAAATACTAAACAAGAACTGAAAATGAGGGGAAAAAAAACCCCCCCTAAACATGAACCAAAAAATCCCATTTGTTTCCTTGTACGGAGAGGTTCTTGAACTTGGTTACAGTTGGGATTTTCATGACAGAGGCCTAGAGTCCAGATATTTTAGTTATCGTTGTGTTAGAGCCTAAGCCACGTAGTAGAGTGGTGTGCAATTCATTAAATTTTTTTTTTTAAAAAGAAGATATATCTGAAATAATAGAGAATTTTGAAAATTTTTTAACAATAGCTTTCACTAAATTTTTTTTATCAGGTTAATTATGAGATTTAAAAAAAAAAAATTAAATTCGGACTCTTTGCAATTTAAATATATAAAAAAAAGGGGAAATATTCTTTTCTAAGATGGGTCCCAAAAAAAAAAATAAACGACCACTTCTCTCTTTCTCTCTCTTAAATGCAGTTCTTTATTCTAAATTATAATTTGTAACTTCTGAGTTTGCACATTGTGGGTTTCGTTTAGTTCCAAAGCTTCAATTTTTTATTTATTAATTAAATTTCTCATTTTTCATCATGTTTCTAATGTAGTTCTTCATCCATTCGTCCAGTATACTCTACACTGTTTTAATTCAACAAAACGACTCAACTTTGCAATTTTTTAACTTCCAAAACAATTTAATAAAAGCAAGAAACTAATTTTAAACATTTTGTGAAATACAAAAATTCATTTTCTGAAGGAAAAAAAAAAAAAAAAAAACCCAATGTTGGAGCAAAAATTTATTTTGACGAAAAGAGACCCACTTCGGATTTTTTTTTTTTTGAGGATAAAAAATGAGGGCCTTTATGGCTATATTACACCCCCGGGTAGGGAGCCAGCTGACAAACCTCCCAGCTTAAGGTACGCGCCTGTCAAACTGTGTAGGAGTCACCTCACATTTGTGAGTACACCTCACCACTAAGTTTACTCACCAACGGAAACCTGCAGGCAGCGGGACTCGAACCTAGGTGTGTTGCACGAAGCGTCCGAGCCTTACCCACTCAACCAAGCCCCGTTGGCGACCCACTTCGGAATTTGATATAGGGGATTGCCCTGCCTGAGAGCAGAGAGCCCCTTATTTGAAACTAAGGAATTTTTTCCTTGGCTTCATTGAGAAATGATGTGGCCTCGCTGATTTCAATGGAGAAAGTAGAATAGGTTTTGTATTGGAAAAGTCTAGCGAAATCGAAATTATCACCGACTTTTTCAACAAAACTGTGTTTGTGCTGTGGTGCGTCTCAGTGAGTTAACTTTATGATTGAGTATATGAAATTTTCTGTAAAACTTTTGATGTATAGCAGAATATATATATATATATATATATTGTAATAGTTGATAGTGAAGACAGTGGCGGCAGCCTTAAAATTTTTTATTAGAGTAGTCATTAAGACATTTTAATTATACACAATTTAATAAAGACAAAAATTGTATATATTGACATTAACAAAAAAACATACAAATACATATAGTTTTACAATTTTCTTCTACTAACAAAATGAAAAGCAAAAAGGTATTGATGAGAGATAAAATGAGAATTGAAAATGCTGAGATGAAAGTAATAAAGTAAAAATCACTGCACACCCTTGGTGCGATGATCACTCCACAAATATAAGTGCTTGTGGAGTGTAAGGGGAAAGGGCCGGAGTTCAAGTCTCCAGGAAGGAGATTTATACACATATAGACTTAGATTAGATTAGAGTAGAATTTATGTCTTGTATTAAAAAAAGAAGAAGTAAAAAAGCCTAAAATAATAATAGAGAAAAAAAAAAAGATGGAGAAAGTGATAGAAAGAGGCAAAGGGTAACGAATGATACATTCTGCAACTATGAGCCAAGCCACCAAGGAGAGCGGAGCTGATGCGACTGCAAATTCAAGGAGAGCAAAGCTGCTAGCGTAACCAAGGAGAACTCACAGTCACAATATCTCTTTTGGTGTCTTTTCTAAGGAAAAATGAAATTAGGGATCATTTTTATGGAATGAGTTGAACGAGTTACAAATTTGAATAATTATGAGTTTTTATTATTTGTTTTTGAATGGGCTTTTTGTTGAATATTTTGCTACTTTGTTGTTGTTTGGACTATTTTTGTTGTTATTTGGACTAATTGTTATTATTGTTATTTGAGCTTGTAAAGTTGTGATTTACAACTATGTGTTTTGTTGGCTTTTATTCCGTGCCAAATTTGATTGTAATTACTATCAATTGTTTATACCCTGTATTTGTTGTGGGAATTGATGTAAGGGGTGTGTGATAGAGAGTGTGTGAAGACTCAAGCAATTTGAAAGCTGATGGAATCTCGCGGGTATGTCGCGACTAAGCTTCCCGCGAAGTGAAGCATGTGCCCTGCACATGCTGGAATGCGAAGAGTCAGGACAGATGGAAACAGCTGTCTCTCGCGAGTATCTCGCGGGTAAGGCCTTCCCGCGAGACACCCGCGAGACATGCTGTTCTGCTAGCTTGTACTGAATGACTCACACATTTTGCACCTATCCTATATAAACCCTCATTACCCACAAATGTTGAGGAATGCTTCAGAGAGAAAACCCTAGCCAAACACATTTGTAATTAGAGATTGTCATCCCCACCTTTCTCTATACACTTGCTTGTGGTATCTCCTCAACCCTTCCCTCTCCATTTCCACACCATTGAGAGGTTGATAGCCCAAACACTTACCACACCTTTTGAGAGTGTTGAGTGACGTTTTGGTGCTGCTGGGAAGCATTGGAAGAAGCCTGGAATGGCAGATGCAACATGGAGCTTGTTGCGGGATCCGGGGTGCTAGACAAGACACGGTTTCGAGAAGCCTTGTTGGAGTAGGAGCTTGGAGGGCTTAGGTACATCGGGTAGATTAGGCTTGGAGGGTCTCTTGCTTACTCATGTATCCCAACTGATTGTCTAGTGGATCGATTTCCGCTTGGAGGGCGGCGGAGAGGTTTTTCGTCGAGTTCTTCGGTTTCTTCTTCGAGAACACGTCTGGGTGTTTTCTGTGTTTGCAACCTTCTTCCCTATTCTTGTTTAATTTCATTAATTACTGCTGTGTTGCTTTAATTATGAATTAGAGTAGTTTCTTGTTTATACGCTTGTGTTTACACTATTCCGCACTTGTATTAAGTTAGTGTAAAATCAACCAAGCCGTAATTTTAATTTGGGGGTCTAAACAGCTCTTGTGTTTTCAACACATTTTCGAGCATTCAATTGGTATCAGAGCGGGTTCACTTGCTGTGGTTTTAATACCTAAGTGTGATCCTAGACCCCTTGGTGTGTTTTGAAAAGTGTTCTTGATAAAACCACCATGAAGGATTTGATAAGTGTTTGTGAAAATGACTCAATGAGCATATTTGAAGATTGTTCCAGCAATGCAGTCTTAGAGTTATTTAAATCCAAGAAACATGCTAGAATTTTTTGTCATATGCTGAAATCATTAGTTCATAGGAACCATGATATACACAACAGCCTATGTGAGTCAAAGTCTTTAAACTATGAATATGAGAGAAGAAATAGACAGTTAAGTGAGAAACTTGGTCGTTTAAAAGGGAAACTTCACTCATCCTTGAATGAAATAAAGAAAAATGAGTCTTGTTTTGATGGTCAAGAATGTCTTTCTCATGCATGTCTTTTTGTTCATACTGCATTGAAAGTGTTTAACTCATGTTTGTGGTACCTTGACAGCGGGTGTTCTAGGCATATGACTGGAGAAAAATCTCTGTTCAAAACTCTTAAAGAGAAGGAAGATGGATTTGTGACATTTGGGGATGGTAGTCATTCACAAGTTCTTGGAAAGGGAACAGTGGATATTTCGGGTCTACCTTTGATGACTGATGTGCTATATATTAAGGGTTTAAAAGTGAACTTGTTAAGTATCACTCAGATTTGTGATAAAGATTTCCTGGTCCAATTTTCAAAGAAAGGATGTCTAATCTTGAATGAAGAAGGTGTTCAAGTTCTAAAGGGACTAAGGACCACTGATAACTACGATGGGATCATTCCAAAACCCAGCATAGCATGTCGAAGTGCTCGGGTAAACCTCTTGGAGCTGTGGCATCAACGGCTTGATCATGCAAATTACAAACAAGTGGCGAAAGTCTCGAAGCTTGAGGCTGTGGTTGGTTTACCTAAGTTTGGGAAGATTGAGAAGAATGTTTGTGGTCCATGTCAATTGGGAAAACAAACAAAGTCAAGCCATCCTAAAGTGAATGTGGTTGCAACTTCTCGTCCGTTAGAATTACTGCATGTGGATTTGATGGGTCCTACAAGAACTGAGAGCATGGGTGGAAAGCGGTACATCATGGTGATAGTTGACGATTTCTCAAGGTATTCTTGGGTGGACTTCCTTAGAGAGAAATCGGAAGCATGTGATAAGATGGAAAAATTGTGCAAGAGATTGATGAATGAAAAGGGAGTACCTATCATCAAAATCAGGAGTGATCATGGGAAAGAGTTTGAAAATGCAAAGTTTGAAGCATTTTGCAATGAACACGGTATCAAGAAGGAATTCTTAGCCCCAAAGACTCCACAACAGAATGGAGTAGTTGAAAGGAAGAACCGGGTGATTCAAGAAATGGGTCGAGTAATGTTACTCAACAAAAATCTTCCACAGAAGTTTTGGGCTGAAGTTGTGAACACGTCTTGTCACATTGGGAATAGGATTTACTTCCAAGCAGGAACGAAGAAGACATCGTATGAAATTTGGAGAGAAAAGAAGCCGAAGGTGAAATATTTCCGAATCTTTGGGAGCAAATGTTATATTCTCAATGACAGAGAGAATCCCGTAAAATTTGATGCTAAAAGTGATGAAGGGATATTTCTAGGTTATTCATTAAATAGCCGAGCATATAGGGTGTTCAATAAACGCACCAAGACGGTAATGGAGTCAATAAATGTGGTCATTGATGATACCATATTTGAAAGGGAAAGGGATGATGGTGAAGGATCGAACCTGAAGAAGGGGGAAGTTGAGGACAACATGTCTCAAGATGATGAGATCGAGAAAGAATCACCAGAAAAAGAGTCTACACCCCCTATACCAAGAAGGGAGACCAGATCGATGCAAGGGCCCTCTAGCCCTCTCACCCCTCCGGAAGTTCAACCTCCAATCTCTCGAGATGAAGAACCTTCCACCTCCAAGAGACCATCATCAAGGGTAACCCTCAATCATCCACCAAGTAATATCATTGGTGACGTAAATGAGGGACTTCGGTTGAGAAAAGGACCAAAATACAGTACGAATCATGTGACGTACAATTGTTATCTTGCTCAATTCGAACCCAAGAAGGTAGAGGAAGCCCTTAGAGACGAAAATTGGATCGAGTCTATGCATCAGGAGTTACATCAGTTTGTCAGAAATGATGTATGGGAGTTGGTTCCAAGACCCAAAGATACCCATGTCATTGGCACCAAGTGGATCTTCAAGAACAAAACTGACGAAGACGGTGAGGTAGTTTGAAACAAGTCTAGGTTGGTAGCTCAAGGATATACTCAAGTGGAAGACATAGATTTTGATGATTCGTTTGCACCAGTAGCAAGATTAGAGTCAATTCGAATTCTACTGTCCATTGCATGTGTTATGGATTTTAAATTGTACCAAATGGATGTAAAAAGTGCATTTCTGAATGGTTTTCTAAATGAAGAAGTATTTGTTGAGCAACCAAAAGGATTTCAAGACCCTCATTTTCCGGATCATGTGCTGAGGTTGAAGAAAGCACTGTATGGTTTGAAGCAAGCACCAAGAGCATGGTATGATCGTCTCACAACATACTTGTTGGATCGCGGATTCAAAAGAGGCCAAGCGGATCGAACCTTGTTTGTAAAGAGAGATGAGAAGTCTCTCCTAGTTGCTCAAGTATATGTGGATGATATTGTTTTCGGTTCCACAATTGACCATTTGGCTCATGAATTCTCCGAAGAAATGAAAAGGGAGTTTGAGATGAGTATGGTGGGAGAGCTGAACTATTTCCTTGGGCTTCAAGTGAAATAGCGGAAAGATGGGATATTCATATCTCAAGAGAAATATGCCAAAAATCTTGTTAA
Source organism: Quercus aquifolioides (assembly GCA_019022515.1). Classification (NCBI taxonomy): domain Eukaryota; kingdom Viridiplantae; phylum Streptophyta; class Magnoliopsida; order Fagales; family Fagaceae; genus Quercus; species Quercus aquifolioides. The sequence continues at coordinate 86,357,993 of CM032327.1, forward strand.
AAGATTTGGTCTAGACTCTAAGAAACATACTTCCACTCCAATGAGCTCCTCATCAAAGCTGAGTCGGGATGCAGCAGGTATAGAAGTGGATCCAACGCTTTATCGAAGCATGATAGGCAGTCTCTTATACCTCACTGCTAGCAGGCCAGACATTGCCTTCAGTGTAGGCGTGTGTGCTCGATTTCAGGCAGCCCCCAAAGAGTCACATTTAACAGCTGTCAAAAGAATTATCCGCTACATAAATGGCACCTCTGACTATGGGATTTGGTACTCAAGAGATTCAAATGAATGCTTAGCCAGATATTCTGATGCTGATTGGGCTGGTTGCATTGATGATAGAAAAAGTACTTCCGGCGGATGCTTTTATCTTGGAAATAACTTGGTGTGATGGATGAGCAAAAAGCAGAATTCAGTCTCTTTATCAACAGCCGAAGCTGAATACATTGCTGCTGCAAGTTGCTGTGCTCAATTACTATGGATGAAGAAGCTTCTTCATGATTATGGAATCACTCAAGACACGATGTGTGTATATTGTGATAATACAAGTGCCATAAACTTGTCCAAGAATCCAGTTCAACATTCGAAGTCAAAACATATCGAAATTCGGTATCATTTCATTCGAGATTTGGTGGAGGAAAGGACCGTGTACTTAGAGTTCATCAACATTGAGAATCAGAAGGCAGACATATTCACTAAACCTCTAGATGGCCCAAAGTTTGAATCTTTGCGTAAGACCATCGGTGTCGGTATCATTCCCTGAACTCTATCTCTTGTGTGAACCTATACTACTCTGTGTTGCATACCTGTTGTTTTGGTTCCACATGTTGAGTGTCTAACAGTTTTGCTTTTATCTGTTTTGGTTTGCACCTGCTACTTTTGTTGATCGTTCTTTTCTTGCTCTGTTTTGGGTGTGTTCAAAAATTTCAAAAAACACATAAAAAATAGAAAATCCAAAAAGTTTGATCGCTTTGTTGAGTTTTGTCTCAAAACATATTTTGCCTTGTACCTTTGTACTTATGGCTTTGTGCATTTAACGAGCTTAGCTTGTCCCTTATGCACTCATATCATTGTGGAAGAAATTCTGAAATCTATGTGACTGTTGTAAATAGATCTTCAACCTTGTCATGAATGATTAGTGAATGGTTTTGTTGATCTTGAGACATGCATAGACTCATGCCTATATATCTTCCCACTTTTATTTTTTTTGCTTAAAAGAGCTCTCTAATTGTAAATCTCCAAATGAAAAGAGATATAGAGCTGCAAAAGCCTGTCGCACAAACTAGTATTCGACTAGGAAAAAGGGAAAGCGACCAAAATAAAATGTATGATGCCCAAAAAGCCAAAGGCTAACTCATCTATTGAAATATCAAAAATTTCAGGCATCTTTCTCTAAATGAGATTCTCTTTGCTCAAAAGTTGCAAATGATATGTTAAATATGGAGCCAAATGAAAAGCTTCAATGAATTGTTATCAAGTACATGTGGGAGGTCATATATGCATGTTTCTATAATTGAGATAGGTCACATAATCTAGTGCTAGTTGTGTATGCCTTGATTGAATTGATCATTGAAGCTTCACATTGGTCTAAGGACTATCTCATTTTTGATATCCACACACAACACACAAGTCTATGTTCAATGAATGTCATAATCATTTGTGTGATTGTACTTGTTTAAATGTGTTTTTCACATGCTCAATCTTTGTTGATCAAACCCAAAAAGATTTTTGAGTGTTTTATTTGTTTTTGAAAGTGATTTTATACTTTCTTGTCATTTGTTTTTGATTAAAATGCATGTTTTTGTGTCTCTTCAAAAACTGGTTCAGGGGTTGTTTCGCGAGAATCTCGCGACTTAGAGCTTCCCGCGAAAAGGAGTTGAGGGAAATATTTTTTCCTCCTGTCACATAGAAACTTTCGCGACTGTATCGCGACTGTCTCGCGACCTACAGCTTCTCACGAAATGTTGTTTAGCCAAAAATTGGAATTTTCAGAATTTAGACAGAAGTTACCGCGACTATCTCGCGACTGTTTCGCGACCTAATGCTTCTTGCGAAATTTTTGTGCTTCAGTGGCTCTTCTCGCGACTGTTTCGCGACTGTGTCGCCACTCCCTAACCCGCGAAAAACGCGTGTTTTCTGTCTTTATCTTGCTGATGTGACAGTGTTTCAAAAACACAAAAACTTCCCTCGCTCAACCTTTGTCGAACCTTTTTCAACCCAAGGTCATTTTTTTCAAAACCCTTCATTTTCAAGCATCCTTTCTGCATTGTCAACTTCAAGGTATGTCTTCTAAAGCATTCCCCTTCAAGTTTTGTCCTATTTTTGCAGTTTTTTCGTTAGGGTTTCAAAAATTTGGGGTTTTTCGAAAATCTGGATATTTTTTCAAAATTGGGTGATTTTTTTTTTAAAATCTTTTGCTTGGGCTGTGTCCCATTGGTTGTTTCTGCATCTGTGTTGGCCCCTTGTGGCATTTTATCTTGTATTGAGGGTAGATTTTCCCATGTTCATGCATTGCTCTTGTCATATTTGAAGTTGTGCATGCTAGGTGTTTGTCAAAATGTCCGAGTGACATTTTTGTGCTAATTCGGAATCAACTGATTTCAATCCATGAACTTTCACATGTTTGACCTTATTTCACTCAATTTGGTCATTGATAGTGTGTCTCATGCACCTTGCACTTGCTCACACATACACACACATGCACATTTGCTTAGTTCCATGCATTATGTCTATGCATTCGGCAGTGTTACTTCTGTTTTGACCTAACTTGAATCTAATCAAGTTCTGTGTTCTGTGGTCTGTGGGTTGTGCTCTTGTCTCCTGTTTGTTTTGTATGCTATGTTGCACAGATGTCTCCATTCAAGACTTCAACTGTGAAAGGAGGCCGCGACAAAGGGAAAGAGCCGATCATTGATGTTGATGCTGATTCACCTAGACCAAAGCGAACTCGTGGCTCAACAGGAACTTTTGATCCTCACTTGTTCAAGTCTTATGCTGCTTTTGAATCCTTCAAGAACCACTTTCAGGGCGCTCCTTTGATAGTTGAAAGAGGGGTTGACCAGCCATCACTCAGGGACACACAAATTCCTATTTGGTTTGCCACGAAAGATTGGAACTATCTGCTGTCAACTTTCGAGGATACATACGAGAACATGGTTAAGGAATTCTATGCCAATGCCAGTGTCGTCGGCGATGAGATTAAATGTTGGGTTCGAGGAAAGAGCTTTTCTGTCACACCAATGTACTTGGCGGAAATTCTACACATTAACCGGCCAATACTCCCCATACCGCCGGTATATGATGAGCTGAACCCAGATGAAGAATATCTCAGACAGTCTTTAGGAGCTGATTTGGAATTCTCATCCACTAAGAAGTCAATCAATGTGGCATCCCTCTCTTCCGAGCTACGACGTCTCTCAATGATCATGTGTAGCAATCTCTATCCCTTGTCCAGCACCGGATATATGAACCTTGGTCGAGCTTTGTTTTTGAATGATCTGATCACGGATGTAGAGATTGATGTGTGCTCTCATATCTTTCACATTTTGGCAAAAACAGTTGACCGGACTGCTTCAAGGAATTGTCTTCCTTTCTCTCGCCTTATTTCAAAGATTTTGAAGCTCAAAGGTGTCCGTCCATTGGATGATGAACGTCCATATCCAAGGCCAAGTCCAATCAACATTCGGTCTCTCCATGCTAGTATGAGCCACGCCAAGAAGAACACCAAGCAAGAAACTCATGCACCATCGGGTTCCTCGAGTTCTGCAACTCGTACCAATGATGAACAGCTCAACAATATCTTCACTGCTCTTCAAGAGATGAGTATAAAGATGTCCGGACTGGTGACTATCATGTACACTCACCACCGACGTCTTGATTCACAATTCACATCTCTCCAAACTCAGATGGACGAAATTCAACGGAAGCTAGAAGGGGATGACTCGCTATTCCATGACAAAAAGGGGGAGATGATGTCATTGATAGGAGGAGTATGGAGATAGGGGGAGAAGAAGTCAACAGTTCCTATGTTTACTTGTTTTACGTTTAAAGTTTTGATACTATGCTTTATTTAAGTATTATTTCAGATGTTTCTTTTGTGATATTCTCTATGCTTTGTAGCATACTTTGCATGTACCCATGTTGCTTTTGTAAGCTTTAAGGGTTGTTTTGTTTATTGCATAATTTGTAGGCTTTTATGGTTTGTGCCATGTATTTGCAATACTTTGCTTATGCAGCCTTTATGCTTGTGATATTGAAGTTTAATGTCATACATTTACTTCACTACATCACTCTTGTGCCCTTGTAGGATTGTTCCTAGATGCATATACGTTCTATGCATTGGTTGAGTGATGAACACTCTTGTGCCCTAGTAGGATTGTTCCTAGATGCAAATACTTCGAGTATTTTGCATTGGTTGAGTGTTGGATTTGCAAATGGTACTCTTCATATGAGCTTATCATCTTGCATATCCGGATGTTCATTCCTTGTGTGAATGAGCATAGTAATTACTTGTGTATAGTGATTACTTGTTTGATCTTGCCATGATCTAGTGTTTCTATTTCATTTTGCTTGATCATGCGCTTATTGCTCCATATGCTTTTCAAGTTTTCTGCATACAATGATAATATTTTGTTGTTGTGTTTCAGGAGTTACTTGTTCATATGTTTCAAGAGCTTATCAGAATCTAGAATTAGGTGTGAGTGAGTTTTGCCTGTGTTCCCAAACTCACGTTTAAGTCTAGAGTCTGTTTTAGGGTTTTGTCACGGAATAGCCAAAGGGAGAGATTGTAAAGTTGTGATTTACAACTATGTGTTTTGTTGGCTTTTATTCCATGCCAAATTTGATTGTAATTACTATCAATTGTTTATACCCTGTATTTGTTGTGGGAATTGATGTAAGGGGTGTGTGATAGAGAGTGTGTGAAGACTCAAGCAATTTGGAAGCTGATGGAATCTCGCGGGTATGTCGCGACTAAGCTTCCCGCGAAGTGAAGCATGTGCCCTGCACATGCTGGAATGCGAAGAGTCAGGACAGATGGAGACAGCTGTCTCTCGCGAGTATCTCGCGGGTAAGGCCTTCTCGCAAGACACCCGCGAGACATGACGTTCTGCTTGCCTGTACTGACTGACTCACACATTTTGCACCTATCCTATATAAACCCCATTACCCACAAATGTTGAGGAATGCTTCAGAGAGAAAACCCTAACCAAACACATTTGCAATTAGAGATTGTCATCCCCACCTTTCTCTATACACTTGCTTGTGGTATCTCCTCAACCTTTCCCTCTCCATTTCCACACCATTGAGAGGTTGATAGCCCAAACACTTACCACACCTTTTGAGAGTGTTGAGTGACGTTTTGGTGCTGCTGGGAAGCATTGGAAGAAGCCTGGAATGGCAGATGCAACATGGAGCTTGTTGCGGGATCCGGGGTGCTAGACAAGACACGGTTCCGAGAAGCCTTGTTGGAGTAGGAGCTTGGAGGGCTTAGGTACATCGGGTAGATTAGGCTTGGAGGGTCTCTTGCTTACTCATGTATCCCAACTGATTGTCTAGCGGATCGATTTCCGCTTGAAGGGCGGCGGAGAGGTTTTTCGCCGAGTTCTTTGGTTTCCTCTTTGAGAACACGTCTCGGTATTTTCTGTGTTTGCATCCTTCTTCCCTACTCTTGTTTAATTTCATTAATTACTGCTGTGTTGCTTTAATTATGAATTAGAGTAGTTTCTTGTTTATAAGCTTGTGTCTACACTATTCCGCACTTGTATTAAGTTAGTGTAAAATCAACCAAGCCGTAATTTTAATTTGGGGGTCTAAACAGCTCTTGTGTTTTCAACACATTTTCGAGCTTTCAGAGCTTTTATTATTATTATTATTATTATTATTGTTTAAGGGGTTAAGGTTGGAGGATTAATTGAACAAAAGTGAAGTCAAATGACTGAATTGAATTTTAAGCAAAGTTAAATTATGTAATTTGTAATTTCACCTAATTTTTACTAGGTTTTTAGATTTTTTTAATGTTAGCTCCAAAAATGATGTCTTTGTGGGAGTCACTAATGGGCAATTCTAACAGAGACTAACATGAAGATTGAATTGAATGAAGTTGAAATTGAGATGATTGAATTGAGCAAAAGTGGAGTTACATAACTAAATTGAAATTTACGTAAAGTTATAGTGTAATTTGCAGTTTATCCTAATAACAATTTGCAATTTGCATGATAAAATTTGGAAGCATTTTGATTTTGTCCCCTAAATATTACATATCGCTTTAATTCAAGCCTTTCCATTTAGCATTTATATCCTTTGATAAGGTGACCATTTAATACTATTTTAATTCACCTCATAACTCACCTCAAAATGAAGGAATTTTAATGTGCTAAAATTATGACATTTTATTAGTTAAAACCCCAATTCATAATAATTTGATGGGTTTGGTTTACCTCAAGTATTTTTTTTAATTGGAATCTCCTTTTGTTTTAATGAGAAACTGCCACATCAACCACTAACTAAATAAAATGTGGAGATTAAAACCAACAACTACTTGCTATTGTATATTTAAAACAAAACACTATAAGAAATTTGTACTATTGCGGCGGGCCAAATCGGCTTTTCTTTTCTTTTCTTCAGATCGCCATTTATCTCTATTTTTTCTTTCTACTTCACATTTCTTCTTCACCAAACCCAGCCCTTCTCTTCTCCCCCTTCATTTTTTTATTTATTTATTTCTTCCTCCAACTCCTCACCACTCCTCAACCCCTGCCCGCCAAGCCACCAGCGACCTAAGCCCCAAGTCGTTGCCGACACAAGTCCTAAGCTGCTGGCGACCCAAGCCTGGTGGTGGTGGTGGTTTTTTTTTTTTTTTTTTTTTTTTTATTTTTTATTTAAAATCAGAGTTGTGGGTGGTGGTTGTTGAGGTGGGTTTGTGGTGGTGGTGGTGGGTTGTTGATTGGGTTGTGTTCATGGGTCTGTGTTTGTGGTCGGGATTGGTTGGGTTGAAGCCTGGTTTGGCTTGGCATTGCTGTGGGCGGTTGTTGGCTGTGGCGATGGTGTGGGTTTTTTTGTTGTTGTTGTCACTGGGTTCTTTCATTGCTAGGTTTGTGGGTTTATTGAATTTTGGTGGGTTGTGTTAATGGTGACTTATGAACAGTGGAGGTGGCTGGGGTTTTGGGTTTGTTTGTTTTTCTTCAGAATCTTCAACTGAGAGAGGGAGAGATAGGTGTGAAAGAAATAATAAAAAATTAATAAAGAAATAATATTTAAATGAATAGGTAAAAAAAATAGAACCATTGACGTTGGATATTTTGTAAAGTGGGAAGGTAAAATAGATAAAGTAGCTTTTTGTGGTGTCAAATAGCTAAAAAAATAGCTCCACCAATGTGGATGCTCTTATGGTTAGCCTCTCTTTGCTGAAATATCCAACTGTATATGACTTGTCATCATAGTGTTCACTGTTTACGCATTGTGAATTGGTAGAGCATTTTCGTGGACTTCCTGTAGTGTGAATAAAGTGTCAAAATTAATTAAATTATAGTACCAAGTTCACAAGTTTATTATTGCTTAAGTTCATTTGGAAAAGTTTTTTTGTTGTCAAATAAGAAATATGGAGTTTGAACCCCGCATACATCAAGAACTAATTGATATCTTGGGCTTGATGATAAAAGAATATTATTATGAAATAGACTTCATAAGTCAAAATTCTATAGCATCTATAACAGAAAAAAAGGGTGTATGTGTGACATATAGTCTCTAAATAATCTTTTTTTTTTTTTTGAATAATTGGGTAAGAACTTCTCCAACTTACTTTTTAATGCTTGGGATTCTACTAATTTTACTAGAGGAGTCTATATATCTAGTTACTTAACAACATTACATGAAATGAAGCGAAAAAAAAAAAATCCTCAAATTTAGGTCAAAGTCACCAAACTTTGTAAATTCTAAATTCCTCAGCATGTTACTGTAATTGATGATGCCGAAAAAATCACCAATGAATCACACGTTGCTCACACGCTCAAAAAGTCACCTGTACAGCAAAAAGAGAAAAACCTGCAGAGAGCACCGGTGTGGTGCCGGCCAAATACCCTCCGAAGGTCAAGTTAGAATCTTTTACAACTCCAGAGTGCTAGAGAGGGTCCATTATGCGTACCTCGATTTGTGAGGGTATTAGGGCTTTTATAGTGGTCGAAGATTGACCTCTCTTCCTTGAGGCGAAAGTCTTTTCCTTATAGGAGTCTCCTTTAACAATCCCAAACGTGATGAACAAGACTTTTCCTTATGGAGAAGATCTCCATTAATGCGCATATCTTCTAGAATCCTCTTTGCCTTGGAATTCCATTTATACTAGGATTTTGGGATGTCCAAGCGTGGGCCGCAAGAGTTCCTAGGCTAGGGCTCCTTGAAGATAATTGATTTGGACACTGCATAGGTGTTAGACCCGTCGGTGTGGAGACCGTCCTCATGGGATCCGTCCAGTAAGGGCGATCTAAGTGGATCCGTCATACGAGCCATCAGGTGTATAATTTCTCCTCTTCAGTTGCCCCCTTCACCACATGGGTCCGTCATGCCTGAGCACGAGGGCCCATGGGGTGACGGTTCAAGAATGGGATGGCGGTTTTTTAAAAATCGATGCGTCGTACTTGCACCATGATAGGTTGTCAGAAACACATTTATTACTCATTGATGCGTGTCGCCCTTCTACTGGCTTTTGTCTCGGATTGAAACGTCGCTTCGGCTTCCGTGCACTTCTTCAATAAATCTCACTCCCTTCCCTTCTCATTTCTCTACATTTCAGAGAATCATCTTGTCAGAGCACGACAGTCGTATCTGTCAGAGACTAGTCTGTCCAGTTCCTACAATCGTTGTACACGCCTTCATCCGTCCACTCCTTAGCTTGGTAAGTCATTTCTCCCCGTCTGTATTTCATTCCTTATTTAAGTTCTGTTACTTTTTTATTCTACATTAGACCTTTATTTTCCCCCGTCACCTGTTCCAACACTCGTCAGAGTCTTAGGTTTTGTCATCACCTGTAGGCAATGTCTAGTGCGTCGAGTAATCAGTCAGTCGTTTGTGACGGGGCGGACTACGAAGAGGTATACCAGTTAGGTCACAAAGACCAAGACGATCTGAGCGAGGAGAGGAGTCCGTCTGCATCTTCCCCGTCCTCAACAAATGAGGATACGAAGATGGTAGAGCCAGAGGAGGGTTCTGATGAAGGTGAAGACCAAAGAATTAAATCCGTCGTGGGTGCTGATGGACTTAGGCAGTTCATCATGCTACCAGAGTGGATGGTAAACACTTTCACGTTGTTGAGGACCATTTTTTCGGCCCACGTGGCATTACTTCATTGGCAACCCATGCCACATCAACATATTATTGATTTTATGGGTAAATCTATTTAAAGTCCAAAATAAACTCATATCACATTCAACTACATGGATTGGACTCACATGGCCCACGAGATCCTTACTTCACGAGGCGGGTCTATGGTCCAAATTTCCTCTTCATCAATTGAGATCATAACCCCATGACATTATCAACGTCAACATATGGATCGGGCTTAAGCAATGAATCAAAGCTCATGGCCTATATTACCTCTCTTACACTCATGGCAAGTGGCTTCTTCAACAAGAGCCCATATTTACACAAAATGACAACAAAACTCAAGGTACGTCATCTCATCTCGGCTTATGATCCAAGCTCATAAGTCACTTTGGGGAAACTTTAGGAGTCGTGGTTTGGAGGGCCAAGAGGTATGTTCAGTAAAGCTCTAGCGGTTTAAAGTTGATAAAAGAAACATGTTGCTTGGCGTGTCTTCTTCAACTCCCTAAACTCTGACGAGTTCGTGTGTAGTGGGTAACGTATGGTAAGCATCTCTTATCACGTAGCACTTAAAATGATAAAATTCCCCATTGCTCTTTTTCTATGCTTAATATTCATCATATGACAAATGCTCAATATCCCCAGCCATCTAACTGCTGGGAAGATTACTGTTCATTCAATCCCCAGTTGTTGCTATACATATTCAGAAACTTCATTATATTATTCTACATAAATCTCATTACTTCTTTCAGCTAAAATCCAGCTCAAACACGTGGCCTAATCTGATTGGCTATCTTTATCTCTCTCTCTATACAAAATATTTATGATATCCCTGAATACCCAGCTGCTTTCTGCCACAATCTGACCATATATTTCTCTGCCAGCTGCCATAGCTGAGCATTAAATACTCTTCTTGCTCACCAAGATTATGTCACAACCCAATGAGACCGTGACTAAATCTCTAAAGCTTCATTATCTTTCAACCAATCCTTCTATTATTAGCTAGAAATGTGTTGTAATGGAACCTTGCACCAAAAACACAAACACCCAATGAAGGAAGCATTTCCAGCTGAATCCCAGCAGTGTATTCAGAACTTGACACCTGGCTAGGAGTGACATCATCAGCCATTTAATGCTGAGATCCCAGCAGCCAGCTGTTATACCCAAAATAGCAAGATACCCTCCAAAGAGATTGTTCGGGGCCATTTTTTGGTTGCCCAGCCACGTGTGATTTGTTGGAGGGATGACCTTACTAGGCCTGGGTTCTTTTTAGGGAGTTGCGACTGGAACTTAATATTGGGCCACGTGGTCCAACGGCTACCGGTGTATTTTTAAGCCTAACAATCATTACGGCCAAAATCTAAGGATCACAATAATTGTTGAGTAAACATGTAATATGTGTTTGATATGGTAACTTTGATTAGCTGTAATAATAGTTGAAATAAAGTAGTATTCATTTAGAGATAAAGTAATCATGTATTCAATAATGTAAGTTTAAAGATAAGGAAGCAAAGTCACTTATCTCTGATGGTTTGCAGCCCCAGTGGTGCAGCTTCTGTGAGTTGATAATATTCCAACAGAGTGACCCCAGCGATAGAGAGACAGTTTGCCATGATAACTGCAAGCTTGAGGGGGGGAAAAAGGGTGCAACTGGAGGGAGAGAGAGTATGCCCAGCTGTGTGTAGGGGCTGGTTAAGTTTGCCCCTCTTATCATGCACTTAAATGAGTTCCCCTTTTACAATGCTCTTTTAGTTTTTGTGAAGTTATGAGTAGTATTGCCTTCCATAAGAAGGGCTTTTATATGGAGTATATGTGCCTTCTAAGAGAAGGGCTTTGATATGAGATCTTGGTGCCTTCTAGGAGAAGGTCTTTAGTAATAGAAGTTCATGCCTCCTATGAGAAGGGCTTTTAGTATGAGTGTTTGGCATCTCTTGAGAAGTATTGAGATGGTAAAATATATAGATCTGTTGTGAGATATAGTATTTGTAAGATGTGTGATGCATGGAAGTATGAGAGATATGGTGGTTAAAGATAGTAAAAATGTGAGATCATAACCGCTGGAGAAGTTGTTGAGATGGCTTTCCAAGATGAAAGACTTTTGTAAAAGAAGAGCATGAAGATGTATTTAGGTATTTGGAGATAAGAGCAGTGAGATAGGTGTATTTTTCTGAGTATCAAGAATGAGAGAATGAGTATATGAGGAGTAATAGTGTAGCAGTGTGTTTAGCAAAGCTGCTGGGATTTTCTGCTGGGATTGTATGAAGGCTTATGAAGGGCATTTGTGAGCTAAGGGTTCAAGAGTTTAGTTTCTCATTTTGAAACCAAACACCCAGAAGCTCAGTATTTCATTAAGAGCTTCAGAAGATCATTCAAGGGAAAAAGAATAGGGAAGCTTGTGAGAGAGTTGTTCTCCATTGGTGTTTTTTCTTGAGGTGTTGATGAAGGGTCCCCTTTAGCTGAGTTTTTAGGGGATTTTTTAGCAAAGAATATCAGACAAAATATGTCCCAAACAGCAATGAATCTTTAGAGAATCCATTTTAAGATTTGGCCAAAAATGGTTGGTTTAGCTTTAAGGCATTCTTACTATTTCTGGTAAGAGTTGCTGGGGAAAAAATACCAGAAAAGGAAAGCAATTTAGTAAGAGAAAGGTAGTTTCAATAGTTGGTTTTGGTTTTAGCCAAAAGTGGAAAAATCAGTAATGCTCAGGCTGCTGGTTCAGCTGTCACAGCTGTTCTGTAAAGGCTGTCCCAGCTGTTAGGAAAAGCTGTGATAGCTATCATGAAAAAGCTGTCCCAGCTGTCAGGAAAAGCTGTGACAGCCATCATGAAAAAGCTGTTTGCTTTGGGCAGAGCCAATGAGGTCAGATGGGTCATTTCAGACTGCTGGAGATGGTCATTTCAAGGATTTGGCTGAAAAATGGTAAGATCTCTTTGGAGGGTATCTTGCTATTTTGGGTATAACAGCTGGCTGCTGGGATCTCAGCATTAAATGGCTGATGATGTCACTCCTAGCCAGGTGTCAAGTTCTGAATACACTGCTGGGATTCAGCTGGAAATGCTTCCTTCTTTGGGTGTTTGTGTTTTTGGTGCAAGGTTCCATTACAAGACATTTCTAGCAAATAATAGAAGGATTGGTTGAAAGATAATGAAGCTTTAGAGATTTAGTCACGGTCTCATTGGGTTGTGACATAATCTTGGTGAGCAAGAAGAGTATTTAATGCTCTGCTATGGCAGCTGGCAGAGAAATATATGGTCAGATTGTGGCAGACAGCAGCTGGGTATTCAGGGATATCATAAATATTTTGTATATAGAGAGAGATAAAGATAGCCAATCAGATTAGGCCACGTGTTTGAGCTGGATTTTAGCTGAAAGAAGTAATGAGATTTATGCAGAATAATATAATGAAATTTCTGAATATGTATAGCAACAGCTGGGGATTGAATGAACAGTAATCTTCCCAGCAGTTAGATGGCTGGGGATATTGAGCATTTGTCATATGATGAATATTAAGCATAGAAAAAGAGAAATGAAGAATTTTATCATTTTAAGTGCTACGTGATAAGAGATGCTTACCATACGTTACCCGCTACACACGGACTTGTCAGAGTTTAGGGAGTTGAAGAAGACACGCCAAGCAACATGTTTCTTTTATCAACTTTAAATCGCTGGAGCTTTACTGAACATACCTTTTGGCCCTCCAAACCACGACTTCCAAAGTTTCCCCAAAGTGACTTATGAGCTTGGATCATAAGCCGAAGATGAGATGACGTACCTCGGGTTTTGTTGTCATTTTGTGTAAATATGGGCTTTTGTTTGTTAGGTCACAATCTGAATGACCCCTTGTGATTTACCCTAATTAATTAATTTAGCCAAGTAATTAATTAATCAATTAATCATGCAATTTTATGGAAGCACAAACAAATCACCAATTAACTAAATATGCAGCGGAAAATAAATAACACGGTGATTTGCTTACAAATGGGGAAAACCCTAATGGCAAAAACCCCACCGGGTGATTTTCAAGTCACCACTCCCGAAACTCCACTATTATCAAATCAAGCGGTTACAAGTAAAGGAATCCCAAGTACCTTACCAACCTACAGTTGAACCCTTACCCCAATACCCAATTGGACTTGATCTGTAGTGACAGTCTCCACCTTTGATGCACGGCTCCCAAGTACGTGACTAACCAATGCGCGGATCCAAGTACGCGACTTCAGAACACCAACTGAGGAAGAATGGTTGGCTGCAAAGTTCTTCAGTTCATCCACACGATGAATAGCAGGAAGATGCTTGGTTACAAAACCCTATGGTGCAAATACACAGCAACTTCTTGATGAAGGAGGTCAAGAACTTCGTCTGTTGATCACAATTTGCTTAAACAGAGATTGCTCAATGATAATGCAACTTGTGTCACCCAAAACGGCTCTTAAAATAATCCTTTTATATGTTTAGGGTTAGAAGAAAAGAAGTCCCAAAAACATATTCACGGATCCCAAGAAAATCAGATTGGAATTCTGACTTTTTAAATCTCGACAGATAGCAGGTGTCGAGGTAGCTATCGAGAGGTGTCGAGCTTTAAAAACTTTGCACTTCAACTTGCTTTTTCTTGGACAGACTTGATGACTTCAACACTTGACCTTGAAACATTGTTTCTTGAAGTATTAAAAACACCTAGATCTACCCAATTACAAGCAGAGTGCGTTTTGTCAAAGGATTAGCCAATTTACATAACTAAGTGACATATGTTCTTAAACAAGTTAAAACATATATGTCCTAACATTGTTGAAGAAGCCGCTTGCCATGAGTGTAAGAGAGGTAATATGGGCCATGAGCTTTGATTCATTGCTTAAGCCCGATTCATACGTTGACGTTGATAATGTCATGGGATTATGATCTCAATTGATGAAGAGGAAATTTGGACCATGGACCCGCCTCGTGAATTAAGGATCTCGTGGGCCATGTGAGTCCAATCCATGTAGTTGAATGAGATATGAGCTTATTTTGGGTTTTAAATAGATTTACCCATAAAATCAATAATATGTTGATGTGGCATGGGTTGCCAATGAAGTAATGCCACGTAGGCCGAAAAAATGGTTCTCAACAGAGATCTTACCATTTTTCAGCTAAATCCTTAATGACCCATCTGACGTCATTGGCTCTGCCCAAAGCAAACAACCTTTTCATGATGGCTGTCACAGCTTTTCCTGACAGCTGGGACAGCTTTTTCATGATAGCTGTCACAGCTTTTCCTGACAACTGGGACAACCTTTTCAGAACAGCTGTGACAGCTGAACCAGCAGCCTGAGCATTACTGATTTTTTCACTTTTGGCTAAAACCAAAACCAACTATTGAAACTACCTTTCTCTTACTAAAATGCTTTCCTTTTTTGGTACTTTTTCCACAGCAACTCTTACCCGAAATAGTAAGAATGCCTTAAAGCTAAACCTACCATTTTTGGCCAAATCTTAAAATGGATTCTCTGAAGATTCGTTGCTGTTTGGGACATGTTTTGTCTGATATTCTTTGCTAAAAGATCCCCTAAAAACTCAGCTAAAGGGGACCCTTCATCAACACCTCAAGAAAAAACACCAATGGAGAACAACTCTCTCACAAGCTTCCCTATTCTTTTTCCCTTGAATGATCTTCTGAAGCTCTTAATGAAATATTGAGCTTCTGGGTGTTTGGTTTCAAAATGAGAAACTAAACTCTTGAACCCTTAGCTCACAAATGCCCTTCATAAGCCTTCATACAATCCCAGCAGAAAATCCCAATAGCTTTGCTAAACACACCGCTACACTATTACTCCTCATATACTCATTCTCTCATTCTTGATACTTAGAAAAATACACCTATCTCACTGCTCCTATCTCCAAATACCTAAATACATCTTCATGCTCTTCTTTTACAAAAGTCTTTCATCTTGGAAAGCCATCTCAACAACTTCTCCAGCGGTTATGATCTCACATTTTTATTATCTTTAACCACCATATCTCTCATACTTCCATGCATCACACATCTTACAAATACTATATCTCACAACAGATCTATATATTTTACCATCTCAATACTTCTCAAGCGATGCCAAACACTCATACTAAAAGCCCTTCTCATAGGAGGCATTAACTTCTATTACTAAAGACCTTCTCCTAGAAGGCACCAAGATCTCATATCAAAGCCCTTCTCTTAGAAGGCACATATACTCCATTTAAAAGCCCTTCTTATGGAAGGCAATACTACTCATAACTTCACAAAAACTAAAAGAGCATTGTAAAAGGGGAACTCATTTAAGTGCATGATAAGAGGGGCAAACTTAACCAGCCCCTACACATAGCTGGGCATACTCTCTCTCCCTCCAGTTGCACCCTTTTTTCCCCCTCAAGCTTGAAGTTATCATGGCAAACTGTCTCTCTACCGCTGGGGTCACTCTGCTGGAATATTATCAACTCACAGAAGCTGCACCGCTGGGGCTGCAAACCATCAGAGATAAGTGACTTTGCTTCCTTACCTTTAAATTTACATTATTGAGTACATGATTACTTTATCTCTAAATGAATACTACTTTATTTCAACTATTATTACAGCTAATCAAAGCTACCATATCAAACACATATTACATGTTTACTCAACAATTATTGTGATTCTTAGATTTTGGTCTTAATGATTGTTAGGCTCAATAATACACCGGTAGCCGTTGGACCACGTGGCCCAATGTTGAGTTCCGGGCGTAACTCCCCAAAAAGAACCCGGGCCTAGTAAGGTCATCCCTCCAACAAATCACACGTGGCTGGGCAACCGAAAAATGGCCCCGAACACACGTCCACCATCAAGGAGCCACACTTCAACACCCTTAGGGCACACTACCAAATCCCAGACTACATCCCCATCCGTTTACCCTGTAAGTCAGAAAAGTGTTATTACGAAGGGGTAGATGGTGTTGGAGTGTACGAGCAGGTGCTCAAGGCAGGCCTTAGGTTTCCTCTGAACTCCCTACACTGTGAACTCCTCAAGTATCTGGGTTTGTCCGTCAGCCAGATTTCTCCAAATGCCTGGAGGGTTTTCATTGCAATGGAGGTTCTGTACGGAGCCATGTCGAACGGTAAACGGAGGCTGACGGTGCGGGAGTTCCTCCATTGTTACCGTCCAGACGAGATAGACAAGTCAAGGGGAATGTATAGCTTTGTCCCTAGGAGCTCCGTCTTGAAGGTGATCTATGAAACCCCAGACTCAAACAGGGACTGGAAGAG
This sequence comes from Quercus aquifolioides, assembly GCA_019022515.1. NCBI lineage: Eukaryota > Viridiplantae > Streptophyta > Magnoliopsida > Fagales > Fagaceae > Quercus > Quercus aquifolioides. Next base: position 86,374,550 of record CM032327.1, read on the forward strand.
CCGTTACTTCTTTCTAAAAGGAGATGGTTGGATGTGTCATCCAGGGGAGACGGAGCATATGCCCATCGACACGACTTGGGGCATAATAGACAAGTCTGGTACACCCTCGTCACATAACATATGAAGGTCTTTAGTGATTTTTCAGCTTCTTTTTTGAAATTCCTGAGCTTTTGACGTCCGTCTACTTCTATTTTTATTTTTTTCAGTCCGACGGCGCCCACAGGTAGAACTTGAAGAGTTTAGTTTTTTGGAAATTTTTTTAAAAAAGACCATGCCAGAGGAAAGGACCTAGGCAAAGCTGGTCACACTGGATACCATACACTGGTATTGTGACGGACCTGAGCCTTCACCTGCAGCAAAAAAATACGACGCCAGAGCTCGTCAACGTAAGTCCGTCATCCAAATTCCAGTAACTTCCTCCATTTACCTTTTTATTATTATTTTTTATTTTTTACAACTAACTCCCTCCATCTACCTTTACAGAGATGGATGATGCTAAGAGGAGGGCTCTGATCAGAGCAAATGTTGCCAAGAAGAATGACTCTATCGAGGCAGATCCCAAGGGAACGGGTTCAAGCCATCCGTCAAAGAGGAAGATGGTGCCCAAAGGGGACCGTCCTCAAAAGAAGCCTAAGGTTCCTTTGGAGCCCGTCTTAGGGCTTATGGCGGGGGGTACCAAAGCCATTACTCCAGTAAAGCATGGGGCCGGGAAAGGCTTTATGAAGGGCCCGTCCACCCAGCCAGAGAAGCCGCCCGTCCTTCTTCGTGAGGACCCCAAACATGCTTTGGAGAAGCTCTCGTCCATCATATCCCAAGATGATTATATGGACTTGGGCAACCACTCCACTGAAGCAATGGGGGAGACGGGCCTGTTCAGTATTGCACAGGTAATCAACCCGTCCACTATGCATCTATTTTTCACTTCAGTAGATGGCTAACTTCTTTTCTATTTTCAGGCCATGCTCATGGTGAAAGGGCTAATGGGACGGTGCTAAAGTCATGAAACAACCGTGGACCGTCTACAGGAGAAGGCGAAGATGATGGATGATGAGCTGACCCAGCTAAGAGCTTGGAAGGTGATCCAAGAAAAGAAATTGAAAATGGCGGAGGAAGCAAGGGACGAGTACTGCAAGAGGACGGAGGAGATGACGAAGGTTCTGGAAGACAAGGAGCAGGAGATCTGTCAGGCGAAGGAGGCTGCGATGCGTGAGTATCGCGACTCTGACGCCCTTTTATCAGAGCTCGGGTCCTCCTATAACGACGGTTTCGACGATGCCCTTCGTCAAGTGAAGGCCTTGTATCCAGACCTTGACGTGTCCTCCGTCAACATTAACGTTCCCGAGCAAACTTCCGTCCAGCCTGCCAGATTTGATGATACCGACGAGCTTTTTGGCGATGAGACGCCTGTCAACGGAGCCCATGTAGATCAAACCGTCACTGAGAGTGATCCAACAGATGTAGAGGTCCTTCATCATGAGGAAAAATGAGCCCTAGCCGTAGACTAAAATTACTTCATTACTTGTTATTTCTCTTTTTATGTAAAGATATTTTGAGAACAATGCCCCGTCATATTGATTTGTTTAATATTTTGTTTATGGAACGTAATCCGTCCACTTCATTAAAAACGAATTTGTATCCGTCTATTATTTATAATTGTCATATTTATGATTGAGGCCGTCTACTTTGTTGAACATAAATTCCATTTGTTGATGAACTTAGAATTACTTTACTGAGATTGGTCCGTCCAGTACTTTGGACACAATTTATACCCGTCCACTTTTGGACGGACCCTTTCAATATGTTGAGAAGGTCGTTGGTTTCATGTAGTTAGATTGCGTCCGTCCTTTTTTGGACTTTGGATTTTGATCCTCTTGGGATGATTTGACAATTTTTAGAACGTAGGTTATGTTCGTCTTGTGGATGTAAGTTTTATCCGTCCTCTTTGGGACTTTAGATTTTCATCCTCTTGGGATGATCTGTCCATCTTGTGGACGTAGGTTTTATCCGTCCTCTTTGGGACTTAGGATTTTTATCCCCTTGGGATGACCCGTCCATCTTGTGGACATAGGTTATATCCGTCCACTTTTGGACTTAGAATTTTCATCCTCTTGGGATGATTCGTCCATCTTGTGGACATAGGTTATATCCGTCCACTTTTGGACTTAGGATGATTCGTCCATCTTGTGGACATAGGTTATATCCGTCCACTTTTGGACTTAGAATTTTCATCCTCTTGGGATGATTCGTCCATCTTGTGGACATAGGTTATATCCGTCCACTTTTGGACCTAGAAAAAAAACATAGTCGTTTCTGAATATTCCTCTTATTAATTGAAAAAGAAAATCATGTGTTTGTAGAAAAGTACCTGCCCCCTTGTGCTTAAAAAGGCACTTGTAGAAAGAATTGTTCGAAATAAAAAACTAGCAATAGTAAAAACTAAACAACTGGGAAATCGTAGAGTGTTGATGCTCTTCATATCATTTCTACTGGTAGTATTTTCGTAGGTGCTCCGTGTTCCATGGGTGCTGTAGCCTTATTCCGTCCATAGTTTCAAGGTGGTAGGTCCCCTTCCTCTGCCATGATGCGATCCTGTAGGGTCCTTCCCAGTTAGGGCCGAGTTTTCCTTGTAAAGGATCTCTAGCAGCGCCCATTACCTTTCGTAGAACAAGATCTCCGATCTGGAAGTCCCTATGCCTGACGTTGGTGTTGTAGTGTTTTGCCATGAGATTCTGGTACCGTGCCAACCTCTGCTCTGCTGTTGCCTGGACCTCGTCCACTAGATCTAGCTGAAGGCATAAAGCTTCTTTGTTTTTGTCCTCGTCGTAGCTCTCCACTCGATAGCTTGTGAGCCCTATTTCTGCTGGGATGACAGCGTCACTTCCGTAAGCTAGTTGGAATGGCGTTTCTCCCGTGGGTGTTCTTGCTGTAGTACGATATGCCCATAGGACGCTTGGTAGTTCGTCAGGCCAGATGCCCTTTGCCCCCTCGAGCCGGGTCTTGATAATCTTGAGCAAGGACCGGTTTGTGACCTCGACTTGCCCATTGGCTTGTGGATGTGCTAGCGAAGAGTAGTGATTCTTAATGCCTAGCTCCGAATAGAAGTCCCTGAATGCACTATTGTCGAATTGCTTTCCGTTATCAGAGACGAGCACTCGGGGTATCCCGTACCTGCAGATGATATTCCTCCATACAAAACTGCGGATGTTCTTCTCCACGATAGTAGCCAAGGCTTCTGCTTCCACCCACTTAGTGAAGTAGTCTATCCCAACTACTAGAAATTTCAACTGTCTTACCGTCGTCGGGAAGGGCCCATGATGTCCAGTCCCCATTGGGCGAACGGCCAAAGGGCCGTCATTATAGTCAGCTCCTTAGATGGTTGCCTTATGAAATTACTGAACCTTTGGCACTTGTTGCAGGTCTTGACATAAGCCTGTGCGTCCTTTAGCATTGTGGGCCAATAGTACCCTGCCCGAATCAGCTTATGCGCCAAGGACCGTGCGCCCGAGTGGTTTCCACAGATACCTTCGTGAACTTCTCTCATCATGTAGTCTGCTTCATTGCTGGTTAAACACCTTAAGTACGGACGAGAGAATCCTTTCTTGTATAAGACATCTCTGATCAGCATAAATCGTGAGGCTCGGATTTTCAATTTCCTAGCAGCGTCTTTGCCGTTTGGAAGGGTGCCGGATCTTAGGTATGCTATTAACGGTGTGGTCCAATTGTTTTCAGAATTTACTTCCTGCACATTTGTTCCGTTATTAATAAGCGGGGAGAGTTGGACAAATGATAATACCTGTTCGGGGACATGCATTAACTCTGCAGAGGCTGCCTTTGCTAGATGATCGGCACATTCATTCTCCTCCCTTGGGATTTGAATGAATTGGATTTCAAGGCAGCCGATCCGATTCTTCTTTTCTTCCAGGTACTTCTTCATTCTTTCACCGTTAATCTGACTCGTTATCACCTGGGAATCGCAATGTACGACCATGTTCTCAGCACCTGCTGCCTTTGCGAGGTCTAATCCTGCCATTAAGGCTTCATATTCGGCCTCGTTGTTGGTCGTGGGGAAGTTCAGTCGGATCATGCATTCGATTTTGACTCCGTTCGGAGTTTGGATTACCACACCGGCACCTCCGGCTTGTCTATTTGAAGATCCGTTCGTGTAGACTCTCTGTATTCTCATTTGCTGGAATGTCGGGTAATATAGGATATCTGCCGAGCTGCCATTGTCGATCAACACCCGATGCACATTGTAGTCCCCCACGCGTATGCTGACAACGAGTGCGTCGTCATGCAGATGATGAAGATGTCGCGCATCTTCATCCGAGAACCCAATGTTGGGGCTTTCCCTTCGTGCCATCTTTGTGCGGAGCCTGTCAGTTGGACGTTGTGGACCGTCCTAAGGTAGGTTTTCGTGCCTTTTTGGAAGAGCCAGTGGTCGCAGTTCCCCCCATAATCATCTGTATGTCCCCAATGGGGGGTCTTTGACGCTCATTATCCCGTCGGGGGGCGTGCTCTTGGGGATTTGGATTCGTCTTCTCCTTGCTGACGAACTTCTGCAACTTTCCTTGTCTGATGAGGGCCTCAATCTGTTGCTTTAAGTCGTAGCAATCAGCCGTGTCATGACCGTGGTTACGGTGGAAACGGCAGTACTTGTCTCTAGATTGCTTACTTGGATCACTTTTGAGCTTTCCTGGAAATGTTAGAGCCCCCTCGTCCTTGATCTGCATCAAGACTTGGTCTATTGGGGCATTCAACGGGGTGAAGCTTGTAAACCTTCTTCTTGGGGGCTTAGGGCGCCTTTCGTCCCTTCTGTCTCCTGTTTTGGGTCTCTTCCGTTCTTGGTCCTGCCGTGTGTCTTCCTGTCGCTCTCTCTTTCTGGGCTTTTCGTCCTGGGCCAGTAGTGCATCTTTCGCATTCATGTACTTGGTGGCCCTGTAGAGCACTTCCGACATGGTTTTCGAGTCGTTTTTGTATAGAGAGAACAAAAATTTACCCTTTCGCAACCCATTCGTGAAGGCTGCTACCAATATCTTATCATCGGCTTCATTGGTCGAAAGCGCTTCCTTATTGAAGCGGGTTATGTAGGATCTCAGCATCTCGTGCTTTCGCTGTCTGATGCTCATCAGGCACGCCGTGGACTTCTTGTACCTATGTCCCCCGATAAAGTGTGAAGTGAACTGGGTGCTTAGTTCCTTGAAAGTGCTGATGGAATTTGGTGTCAACCGGCTGAACCAAATCCTCGCGGCTCCCTTCAGCGTGGTGGGGAACGCCCTGCACATTATCTCATCCGCGACCCCTTGAAGGTGCATCAAGGTTTTGAATGTCTCCAGGTGGTCTAAAGGGTCTTTCACTCCATCATAACTGTCGATCTGTGGCATTCGAAACTTATGTGGTAGGGGGAAGGAGTTGACGGCCGCAGTGAACGACGAGTCTATTCAATTGACCAAATCGTCAAGGTCGCTGGATACTCGCCCCTTCAGGGCGTTTATCATGACCTCCATTTGTTCCTTCATCGCTTGCATCTCCGCGATAATAGGAGGTGGAGCCATATCAATGAGGGATGGGAGGCTGATATTTTGCCGTTCTGACCTGCTTGGGGCGTTACTACCTGCAGGCCCCTCTCGATCTCCTCGCACGGCACTGGTACCTTCTTGTTCCCTCTGATTGTTTGGTGCCGCGTTTTTCTGGCGCATCTGTTCTTCTAGGTCGCGATTTTGCTTGGTGAGGTGCTCCACAGCTGTGGCGAGGGTTTGTGCTTGTCTCTCGAGGGGAGTCATGGGTGGTTCCTCCTTTTGGATGTTATTGGTGGTTGCCATCGAGCGGGTTAGCACCATGTAACTCTTTTGTCCAGGAAGCGATAGTGCGGCTTTCGAAAGAAACGCTACTTTCCCACAGACGGTGCCAACTGATGATGCCGAAAAAATCACCAATGAATCACACGTTGCTCACACACTCAAAAAGTCACCTGCACAGCAAGAAGAGAAAAACCTGCAGAGAGCACCGGTGTGGTGTCGGACAAATACCCTTCGAAGGTCAAGTTAGAATCTTTTACAACTCCAGAGTGCTAGAGAGGGTCCATTATGCGTACCTCGATTTGTGAGGGTATTAGGACTTTTATAGTGGTCGAAGATTGACATCTCTTCCTTGAGGCGAAAGTCTTTTCCTTATAGGAGTCTCCTTTAACAATCCCAAGCGTGATGAACAAGACTTTTCCTTATGGAGAAGATCTCCATTAATGCGCATATCTTCTAGAATCCTCTTTGCCTTGGAATTCCATTTATACTAGGATTTTGGGATGTCCAAGCGTGGGCCGCAAGAGTTCCTAGGCTAGGGCTCCTTGAAGATAATTGATTTGGACACTGCATAGGTGTTAGACCCGTCGGTGTGGAGACCGTCCTCATGGGATCTGTCCGATAAGGGCGATCTAAGTGGATCCGTCATACGAGCCATCAGGTGTATAATTTCTCCTCTTCAGTAATGTTGATTAGAAAAAAAAAGCAATGCTTGGGACATTAAAAAATCCACAACTTTTGCCACAATTTGCCACATGGCAAGTTGCAAGTGGTGAATGTAAATGATGGGTCCACTTCACCTCTCAAAACTATCCACATGATAAGTTGTGGCAAAAATTATGGACTTTTTTGTGTTTTTAGTATTTTCTAGATAAAAAATATTGGGAATTTATTTTAATAGGTAAAATTTATTAAAAAAAAAAACTTGGATTGATTTACCAAAATAGGTAGTGAGTAGTGACAGTAGCAAAACCCTTTCTATTTTGCTGAATGGGATTATATTTATAGGGTTTACCTATAACATAAGTGAGTTGAGAGCACAAAGGTGTAAGACATGAAATGTCGGTGTAGGATGTGGATTCGGATGGTTCAAAGATTGGGTCGCTTGGTTTAGACATGGCAAAACATGTCAGAATTTTCTGACCCGACCCGTTTGACCCGTTAAAAAATGACCCGTTTTGACCCATGACCCGTTTTGACCTGCGACCCGATTGACCCGACCCAAACCCGACCCGACCCGCCTGTTTTGCCACGTCTACCAACGTTGAGTAGATTTAAATTGAGGTGTAATTCTTATAAGATATTTACTTATTCTTCTTCACTTAATATGTTATGTACTCCATTATAGTTTGTCATTCTTTACTTGCCACCTTCATTTTCTCTTCTTACTTTAAACAGATCGAAGATTATACCAAGATTAGCTTCTAGAAAGCTGGAACAAGAGTTGCACCAAATTTAGGTATCAAGTGTTTAGTGGTAATTGGTAAGTGGTAACAGTATCACCAATGAGAATCTAATCATAGTTAAGGAACTCAGAAACAATTGACAAATTGCATCTATTTCCAAAAAAAAAAAAAAAAAACTTGTTTGAAAAATACGGGTCAACTCGACCCGTCCCGCGACCCGTTTGACCTGTAACCCATTTGACCCGTTTAAAAATGACCCGTTTTGACCAGTGACCCGATTGACCCGACCCGACCTGCCCGTTTTGCCACTTCTAGCTTGGTTATAGCACTATCCTGCACATGGTTCACATTGTGCGCAAGTGAGGTCGCTACCAGTGTCAAATGCCAGTGTTTGATCTGTTTTGGGAGTGCCAAGGCCAACGGTGACAAATTGACAATGTAGTTACCAAAGCCGATGGTGAGACCAGATTTAGCTGGATTGATGGTGGCCTGAGATTCTCTTAATTTGTTGCCATCTGAGTTGTTAGAGAACATGTAGTGGATTGAGTTCACTCTGGATTGGTCTTGAAGGAGGAGTTCAGTGTGATTGAGAACCAGTAATTGGTCTTTGTTGCTTTGAAAGCATGGGCCATATTTGTGTATCACCGTTAAGGAAGCCTCCCTTTTTGGACCTGAACTTAAAACGGATCATCAATGGGAATTCGGAACAGTACATACATATATGAATATTGAATATAATGAGGAATCTAAACAAAATAATTCTTGCATTTAGTCGATTACAACATGCTTTTACGTCCATAAAAAAATTACTATTAAATCGATGATAAAAGCCAATGCAGAAAAAAAAAGAAGAAAAAAAGAAGAAGAAGAAGAAGAAGATAAAATAAGTTGTTGTTGGCGGCTCTACTTGTATGTGAGGGTGGTCCTAGGACCGCCCTAAAAATATATATATATATATATATATATATATATATAAATAATCATTTAAACTAATATGTTTTGTAACTACTCTGACTTGAAAAAAAATGTATATATATACTTAAAAAATATATATAATATACTATGTAGGGACTGGATTTGAGCACTTCTTCTATTGGATGAATGAACTCAAACCCAACTAGCCCAATACAATAAATTTATAGAGAGTGGATTGAAGAACTAGGCCTTAGTGAGGGTTACAACAACTAGACATGACAATGAATGGGTTGAATAACAAGGACGTGGACTAAAGTGTAAAATTCGGTCCTCGGCCCTCCTCTGAGGGGCTTATTGTTCTTATTATCTCTTCCGTGTCTGGTTACAAGGGTTTTGAAGACAATATAAATTGTTGCTGTGTTTTCTGTTTTTTTTTCATCCCCCTTTCCTGGAGGATTTCTTACGTTATATACCCCATTCCAGTTGATCTTGGCATTCTATTTGTTGATCATGCAGGTCACTACTCAAGTGTTTGTCCCATCAGCCACCTTCCTAAACCTCCTGTGAGTTGCAGCAACCAAGGTAGCACTGTTCAAGGGTCATTTCCCCATTAATGCGGCCAGGACGTCAATTGTGGGCATTTAATGCGGAGGTGACAGTTTCTCCTTGAATTGCTCCTCCACCGTGTTCCCATGGCTGACCCATTATACCTGTCCTTTTCCTTGGGATGCTCTGGGAGGCTGCCTTTGATGGCATGCCACTCTTCCCTTCTGTGATCTTGGTTGGCCGAGGACAGGATTGTCCTCGGCAATGTTTCAGGGCACCTTGGACTTGCTTCTTCCGTCATCGGACATTTCTTTCTCCTTGGCGTGGGCTTTGGGCTTAGTATAAAGTGGGCCGCGGTTGCCAAATTCTTTGACCCCACATTCTAAATTAACCTATTTTGACTACCATAATAAAAATGTTGAATATCTTTACTTGAGAATCATAAGAACTTGAGTTCAATAAATATAAGAGCAATGTTATATTCACAAAATTTTCACAATAAATCTTATGTGGTAAGCTGTTACTAATTTTAATTTGGGTTCAATATTGACATGTTTTACCCACCAATAATAGGCTAACAACTTGTTGCATATGATTTGTTATGAAATTATTGTGGTCACTTTGTTATTCTCATATCAGCATTTTCAATTTGCACTTTATTTTTTATTATTCTATTTTTTTCTTATTCTCTTTGTTAGTAAAAAAAATTGTAATATTTCATGTATTTGCGTGTTTGTTTTGTTTTGTTTTGTTTTTGTTTTTGTTTTGTTTTTGTTTTTTTTTTACGTTGATATATTCAAATTGTCTTTTTATTAAATTTTGTATAATTTAAGTTTCTTAGTGACTACCCTAAAAAAAATTCTTAGAATCGTAGTATATTACATAAGTATTAATTGATTATGTTAGATTTGTCAAAATGATACATTTTTTAATTAATAAATTATTACGATTGTGCTTCTTGATTTTTCAAATTCTGAATCCCTGCTCAGTTGTCTCATTATTCATGCTAATAAGAACTGTATTTCATGCAAATTAATGTTATAAACATCACTTTTTTGGGGTCACACACACATATATATAAATAGACACACACTAGAAGTAGTTTAGATGGCTTTAAAATAGTCTAAGCAAAGGCTAGGGCACCACTTTCTTATATATGTAAAAAGGTTTTAAATAATTTAAAATTATTACACATTTAAAGTTTTACATAGAAGTATATTATATGCTGACCAATATTATAATATATTTTTTTTATTTGATAATTTGATAGCTACAATAGGGGAGAGGGATAAGAACCTTGGATGTTTTGAAAACACCATAATGTGCTAACCAATTGAATTACAAAACTCTTAGCTATTTTTTTTAAAGCTTATATTCATGAATCTACATGTCAAGACACTTTGTATGAAAGAGAAATGCGACGTTCACAATAATATTACAACAAATGCTAGGTGACAAGTTGTTACTAGCGGTTATTGGTAGGTAAAAAAATAATTTTAGTGTTGAGTTCAAATTAGAACTAATAATAACTTACCACCTAGGATTTGTTGTAAAAGTATTATGAAAATCTTGTGAACTTAACACTTTTCTTGCCTGAAATTAGAGATGAAAGAACACTTGTCACAAATATTTGAAGTCCATCTAAAATATAAAATATAAAGACAGTTGACATTAAATTAGTTGGCAATCACTTATCACAAAATTGGAATGCAATTAGGATTTAATTTGAATTATATATATATATATATATATATAAAAGGTTTTAAGAAATTTTAACCATTTTAATCTTCGTCTTATTATTTTTTATTTTTATTTTTCTCTCTGTTGTTCTAGATTATATATTTATTTATTTTGATGAACCGGAGAATTTTCTCCACAAAACCAAAACAAGAAGCAATACAAAACAGGAGACAACAAACTAACCAATATGCACCTCCTCAAAAGTGGTTTTTACAAAATTCAGCAAGAGAAGTAAGAAAATGTACGTTTCACATTACTTTATTTAGCTTCTTATTGTTTTTTTGGTTAAAAATGTGCTAAAGTATAATTATTTTTGAAACATAAAAAAACTAAAAAAATAAAGCTAAAAGTTGAATAAATAAATAAAAAACTAATTCTAAAGGCACACTAAAGCCTAAAATAACCTCACATAGCATACTTTAAAGACCGTCTAGGTAGGCACATGAGCGGCCCTATTAATTTCTCTTGATCCGTCTAAAAGAATTCGGAAGCCCGGTATTTGTTATTATCGCACAGCACTACAATTCTCCGTAGACTCTCTAGGTGGAAGGCCACGCTTTGTGATCAGCTTATTTTGTTGTAATTAAAATTTTTTTGCTAAAAGTACGGTAGATAAAGGTAAAAGTTAGTTAAAATAGTACAGTGAGACTCATGGATAGTACCAAAAAGTGCAGCGGAATCCATAAATAGTAGCAAAAATAAGCTAGCAAAATTAAGCATGCCAAACGCATACTAATTAATAAGGAACCTAGTCCTTTCAAATTTTTTTTTTTTTTTTTTTTGAAGACTACATTTAAGGGAAGCCCTAAAAAAGAAAAAAAAAGAAAAAGAAAAAATCTCATTGGTTTTTGTTTAGGATAGCATTTAGAAATGAATGTTTGCAAATAATTTTTTTAATAAAAAAATTCTAATAATTGTCACCACAAAAATATTTATAGTGAGTGCAATAGTAGAAAAAAACAGCCCTCAAAATTATCTGATATTTCACATATATCCCAAAGCTTTTTTATTTTTTTTTTTTAATTTCAACATGTGAAATTACATCCACTTACTATTAGGATTGCGTATTATGGATGGAGAATGCACCTCACTAATAACAACTATGTTGGTCAAAGATGTAACATTCATTAATAAAGTTTAGATCATTCCAATATATGCTTGATGTGTGACTCATCATACACTGACATAACACAAACTCAATCAATAATCCAATCAATTTGGAGCACCACAATAAAAATTAACATATGTAATATTCCTATAAGTGGCGAAAAAAAAGGTAGAAAAAAAAAAGATATACCTTATATTTAAGGGTTTGTATGGATTCGATTGGATGTATTTTCAACCCAATTCCACCTTTTTAGATTGAAAATTTTCAACCCAACCTAACCTATGATAGTTTTGAAAACTAATTTAGCCCCTCTTCTAGGGTCACCCACAGATTTGAGTTAGGTTGGGCTGGGTTGTCGGCTATTTTGTTCTATCTAATAAAAAAAAGTGGGTTTTCATTCAACTATTTAAACCCATTATCAAACAAATGAGTATAATTTATACAATTGATTGAGCATAATTTTCCAATTTTATCAAAAACTAATACTCAAAATAGTAAAATAAATTAATCAAACAACTTTAAACAAAGCCTCAAAATCCAAAATAAAACCAAACTAATATTTAAAAAAACTTATATATATATATATATATATATATTATTAATAGCACGGTTGGTGTCTAGTTACTTGTATAACACTTTGTTTGTTTCGCTGGAAAACCTTCTATAAAGATAGTTTTCTACATTTTTCAGTATTTGGTAGCATATAAAAAATTGGTCAACGGAAAACTATCTTTTAGTCAATGGAAAAGCCAAATAAAAATAAGGCTTATTTTCTATAGGTTGTTTTCCAAAAAATAATATTGGAAAACAATCTCTCTCTCACACATAGCATCTCTTATAAATATTATCTCTTCTCTTCTTTGCCGTGGGAAACATTTTTTTGGCGCCTTTATTCTTTCTCACGGTAAGCTCTCTCACTTCTCTCTTCCCTTTGCTTCTTCTCGCTCCTCACACTTTCACTGTCAAGCCCTCTGCCTCTTCTCTTCCCACATATTTCTCTATCTATTTGTCTCTCTGTAAAACCGTTCTTTGATAAGCTTTTTTTTCCCCCTCACAGATCATTCAAGAACTCCTCCTTGCAAAGGTGAATAGATCTATAACAGTAATTATTTCATTCCTTTGTGTTGGGAAATTTAGACCCCGATTGATAGAATTAACAAGTTTTAAACCCAAGTTGTTAATTAGATTTATTATGAATCAAACTTGTTAAAACAAACAAACATCAATATCATGTCAAAATCATGCAGCGGAAAAAATAAATAAGACAAGATATGATGACCCAGGAAAACCAATGAAACCAACCAGTTTCACAGTAAAAAACCTGGGGGGAAACCTTCCCGAAAAGCAATTCACTATAGTAAAGAGAAGTTTTAGATCTAGTACAAAACCTTTGTCCCTAGACTCTACAATCCCCGTAGATGAACTTACAACAGAAACCTTCTACCGCTTCAGAATTTCTGAACTCTTCAATATATGAACGCCACCCTTTGATGCACGAATCCCAATACGTGACTAATCAATTGCACGAATCTCAGTACGTGACTCACTCACTCACCAACTTAAGGAAGAAGAATGTTGGCTGCAAAGTTCTTCACTTCATCAACAATGAAGATCAAGAAGCACTTGGTTACAAAACCCTAAGGCGCAAAGACGCAGTAGCTTCTTTTAGAGAGAATAAGGCATCGGTCACCTTTTGCATATGTTCTCCTTGTATTCTCCTATGTGACGGCCTCTAAAATAAGCCTTATATAGGTCTAGGGTTGTGAGAAAAAAACCCTACTCAAATACAAAAGCCTGGCCTAAAAACAGAAATCTAAATTCCCGTAACCTCGACAGATAGCAGCTATCGAGGAGGTGTCGAGGTTTAATGAATCTCAACAGATACAGTTATCGAGAAGGTGTCGAGGGGACAGAAACTTTCTCGATCGATCGAGAAGCTATCGAGATTGCGATAAGCATCAGCTGAAGATCTCGACAGATAGCCAGGTGTCGAGGTAGCTATTGAGAAGGTGTCGAAAATTAATGAATTTGAACTTCAGCTTGCTTTTACTTGGACAGACTTGATGACTTCAACACTTGATCTTGAAACCTTGTTTCTTGAAGTATTAAAAACACCTAGAACTACCCAATTACAAGTAGAGTGCGTTTTGTCAAAAGGATTAGCCAATTTACATAAATAAGTGACATATGTTCTTAACAAGTGAACACACATATGTCCTAACAATCTCCCCCTTTGGCAATCCGTGACAAAACCACAACAAACAAATGAACATATGAGAGAAGTCATAAATCACTCAACTCATAGTCACTTGTTGAATACAATAAAATCTATCCTAGCATAAACTCTTGAAAAACTTTGCAAGAAGAGAGTTTATGGCAAGTAGACTTTGACAACCTGTATTTCTGAAACACTTTAAACAAAACTCATCAAGGCATCTTGTGTGAAACAGAAATAAATAGATTGCATACAAGTATAAGAAACATGTGTATAAAGATAGAAAAGAAACAACACATGTAGAGGTAGGTGAAGAAGACATACATCAGCATATAAAGAAGATAAGCACAATGTATGTAAACAATGGTCACAAGACCCAAGGTACAAGAAGAAGGAAGTAAGCACTCCCCCTAACAAGATGAAACACATCTCCCCCTTACAAAGGAATGTATTTCTCCCCCTAACTTGTAGAATCTTAAACAGAAACCACAAAGTCTCCACAATTTCTCCCCCTTTTTGTCATGATTGACAAAGGGTACAAGAAGCTAGAAAGCTTCACCCGAGAAACATAAAGATGATCAAGGATGATCAAGGGGCACAAAGAAATCCATATAAATGCATGAATGTAATGAAACAAGATGCTATGGATGACAAGATAATAGAAGGATGCAAAACATGTGAAAAACAAGAAAAATGTTAAGCACATAAATCCCAAAACACACACACACACTAAACAAGTCTAACCAATTTTATATTTCAAAAACAAGTCAAGATAGTTTAGTGAGCATACATTAGCACATGTAAACACTTGTGATGGCCAAATCACATTGTACCTGCACATGTATCAAGAGTAGCAAAGAATATTGCGTGTTGTGTGTGAAAAACATCGCAAGATTGCATATGTGTATACATGTTATGACGATCTGAGATATGAGAAAATAACTTTAACTCACACACAATCATAACTGTTTGATGGGGACTATCACTTTCGAGGTACATCCTATAACTCCCACATCTCCTAGAAAACACGCTTGCAATCATATTTAAAGCATCTTTAATCTTTTTGCTTTATATTTTTCTTTGCATATTCTCTTTTAAGCATATCATGCATGGGCATATAAGAGAGAAAAGAAATACCCAAGATGTTAAGCATTTGACATCGCATTTTTGCTATGCCGAAGCATACGAATGTCTTTGACACTGCACTTTTGCTATGCTGAAGCACACAGGTGTCATACTTATGATTGGCGGGTAACAGTGGTGAGATGGTCATTTATGCCTTTCTCTTAGGATTTTCTAGTCCTACCCGTCAAAAAGAGTGATATGAGTGTTAAGTTTAAGAGATAACTTAATTTTACTCATCACAAACAAGAGCCACAAAGCTCACTTGCTTAGTTGTGCATTGAGATGCCCATCTAAGTTAAAAAAGATACAAAATTTATAAAACTTTGTTTTAATGGCCATCCAAGGTACACAAGAACCAATGTACACAAAACACACACCGTTTTTGTATTTTTGTATTTTTTTTTATTATTTTGAAAAAAAAACAAAATAAAAACTAAACAACCAAACAAAAACAGACAAACAACATGAAAGCATGAAAGAAAGATGCAGATGCATGAAAGCATGATTCCAAAAACAGATAAGAAATCAAGCAAAGAAAGTCCTACTTTAGATAGAAAGAATTAAAGTAGAGGACAAACAGAAAAGACAATTAAGTCTTAGGCTCCTTTCTCACCCACACAGCACGAGTCTTTGGCCGTGAAGATGAAAAGGCACGTGTCCTAGTATGTCTACTAAAGGACATAGAAGAATTAGAATTCTCCTGAAATTGAGTTAAAAAGCTCAAAGCTTTTAATAACTCTCCAAACAAAGGTGTAGGTCCTTGAGAGGAAACCTGTGACCGTTTGGACAATTGCTTTTGAGGATACAACTTAAAGCAATTAGGACGAATGTGTCCAGAAACACCACAATGGTGACAAACATGAGGTCTAACAAAGGATTTAGATTTCATACCTTTATTACCTTTCTCAGATTGGGGCACAAAGACAGTCCTTGATCCAGAAGCCGTGGACGAGGAGGGGCTGGAGGAAACAGCATATCCTAAGCCAGTCTTATCAGAACTAGGCTTTTGAGCATTCAAGACCTCATCAAGCTTTGCACTAGACATCCTCTCTATTTGAGTTCTAGATTGACTAAGCTCAACCTCAAGATTCTTGACCTTCTCTTCAAATGAGGTGTTCTCCACAACAAGAGTCTCAACTAACCTTGTAGTCTCATCTAGTTTGACTAACAGATCAGCTTTTTCAGTTTTTACCTCATTAAGCTCTTTTCTACAAAGATAAGAAGTCTTTTCAGATTTTGTGAATTCAGTGCATAGCTTATCATAGGCTTCTTGAAGGGTCATCTTCTTAGGTACTTCATCATCAGAAGAATCCTCACTGTCACTAGCACTCTCCGCAATCACCTTATCGGTTGAGGCAGCAAAGGCCATAACGTGACGACATTCATCCACAAACTCATCAGAAGAGTCATCCTTAGTATCATTCCAAGTAGCAACCAACCCTTTATCTTTTGACTCATTGGTCTTTTCCTTCATGAGGTAGTTTGGACATTCTATCTTCATATGACCAAAACCTTTGCACTCATGGCATTGGATGAAAGGTTTCTCATTCTTGTCCTTCCTAGAGGATTTAGGTTTTCTAGGAGGTTTGCCCTTATCCTTTTTCCTAAACTGAAGAAGCTTGATAATCTCATCAGTTATGAAGGTTAGATCCTCATCCTCATCTTCACTTTCATCTTCATCTTTAGAGTCCTCAATCTCTTCCTCTATACCCTTGAGAGCCAAGTTTTTACTCTTTCCACATTTTCCCATTGAGCCTAATCCCATCTCATAGGTTTGAAGGTTCCCTACAAGCTCAGTCAAAGGAATTTGATCAATGTCCTTTGCTTCTTCAATGGCAGTGATCTTGGCATGAAATCTTTCAGGTAAGGACCTAAGGATTTTTCTAACAATTTTGGATTCTACTATAAATTCTCCAAGGTTAAAAGCAGAATTCACAATATCCATGAGTTTAGCATAAAACTCATCAAAGGTCTCATCCTCCTCCATCCTTATTTCTTCAAAACTACTAGTGAGTTGTTGAAGCTTCACAGTCTTCACTGCCTTGGTACTTTCATAGGTGGTCTCAAGAATAGTCCATGCTTCCTTGGCAACTTCAGTGGATGATATTTTCTTGAATTCTTCATTGGTCACCCCATAAAACAAAGCATTCAAGGCCCTACTATTGAAATTTGTAGCTACAATTGTTGCATCATCCTAATCCACAGGTGCTTCCTTCGGCTTAATCCAGCCAACTTCAACAGCTTGCCATACCTGTTCACCTAGAGCCTGCAAAAAAACTTTCATACGAACTTTCCAGTACGCATAATTAGTTCCATCAAATAAAGGAGGTATAAATAAAGATTGTCCTCTATCCATGACAACAGGGGTCAATGGATCACACTCAGGAAATTAATCCAATCAGAGTGAACCCGCTCTGATACCACTTGTTAAAAAATTTAGACCCCAGTTGATAGAATAACAAGTTTTAAACCCAAGTTGTTAATTAGATTTATTATGAATCAAACTTGTTAAAACAAACAAACATCAATATCATGTCAAAATCATGCAGCGGAAAAAATAAATAAGACAAGATATGATGACCCAGGAAAACCAATGAAACCAACCAGTTTCACAGTAAAAAACCTGGGGGGAAACCTTCCCGAAAAGCAATTCACTATAGTAAAGAGAAGTTTTAGATCTAGTACAAAACCTTTGTCCCTAGACTCTACAATCCCCGTAGATGAACTCACAGCAGAAACCTTCTACCGCTTCAGAACCTCTGAACTCTTCAATATATGAACGCCACCCTTTGATGCACGAATCCCAATACGTGACTAACCAATTGCACGAATCTCAGTACGTGACTCACTCACTCACCAACTTAAGGAAGAAGAATGTTGGCTGCAAAGTTCTTCACTTCATCAACAATGAAAATCAAGAAGCACTTGGTTACAAAACCCTAAGGCGCAAAGATGCAGTAGCTTTTTTTAGAGAGAATAAGGCATCGGTCACCTTTTGCATATGTTCTCCTTGTATTCTCTTATGTGACGGCCTCTAAAATAAAGCCTTATATAGGTCTAGGGTTGTGAGAAAAGAAACCCTACACAAATACATAAGTCTGGCCCAAAAACAGAAATCTGAATTCTCGTAACCTCGATAGATAGCAGCTATCGAGGAGGTGTCGAGGTTTAATGAATCTCAACAGATACAGCTATCAAGGAGGTATCGAGAAGGTGTCGAGGGGACAGAAACTTTCTCGATCGATCGACCAGCTATCGAGAAGCTATAGAGATTGCGATAAGAATCAGCTGAAGATCTCGACAGATAGCCAGGTGTCGAGGAGCTATCGATCAGGTGTCGAAAATTAATGAATTTGCACTTCAGCTTGCTTTTTCTTGGACAGACTTGATGACTTCAACACTTGATCTTGAAACCTTGTTTCTTGAAGTATTAAAAACACCTAGAACTACCCAATTACAAGTAGAGTGCGTTTTGTCAAAAGGATTAGCCAATTTACATAAATGAGTGACATATGTTCTTAATAAGTAAAAACACATATGTCCTAACACTTTGTACCAAAATCCCAATTTTATTAGATAATCAGTGTTCTTGTTTAGTGGTTTTTTCTTCAACAAATTAATATGTTGTATACAGAGGTTCTATCAGTGGTTTTTGATTGTTTAGTTGTGTTCAATTCTCTGTTGTTTATTTGATTTCTATTTGTACATGTTGGCTATGTATGGGTTGTGTTTGTAGATGCATTATGCAAAGTATTTTTTGAGTTATATTTGCTGCTGTATTCTATTAATATTTGGCTATGTAAGGGTTGGTATTTCTGTAACAAAAAATTAGTATAGTCAAAATATATTGATTAGGAGTTATCAACATATATTGTTTTGATTAGGAGTTGTCAACATATATTGTTTAGGACGTTGCTATACGTGAGAAGTTGCCACCAAAATATCAGGATTAGCTTATACTGATTGTAAAGATACAAATAAGAATTGATTTGAGTTTTCAACCTAACCATAATACGGTGAAGGCTCTGAATTTATATATGAATGTATAGATGGTCAGATACAAAGTATTTGAGATACAATAGGTTTGAAATACAAATATCTCTTCTTATCTTATCACAATCTACAGATTTGGTTAAGTTTGTATTTCGTATTGTAGTAATGACTTATTATCACAAATACTTGAACTCTTGGACTCTGTGAATTGGCTCTTATAGTATTATCGTTAACATTGATTAGGATTAGCTAGTGTATATATATTGTTTTTTACTCTGGAGCTTTTATATATATATATATATATTGTATGTTACTATCCATAACTATTGTGAAAATTTTAGTTTGATTACATTAGTTGGGTGTACATAAATTTCATATTATACATGTTTTAAATTATACAAGAAATCTTACAAAAAATTTGTGCATACCAAACATCAGAAAACATTCTCAAGCTCATTTTCAAGGTCGTTACCAAACACCAAAAAATGTGATAGTTTTCCAAAAAATGTTTTCTGGAAAATGACCTGTTTTTCAGAAAATGTTAATGCTTAAACAAACAAAGCGTAAAAATAATTTCAACCCCAACCCAAACCAGTCAAGCTTAAAAAAAAAAAAAAATTCGATCCATCTAATCCATCACATCATGAAAACTAATATAATATATCGAGATTAGGTTAGATCGGGTCAAATTTATCGAGTTGATAGATTGAATACACACTACTTGTATTATATATGGACATGATGCATGCAAAACTGATCATACAAAACCACGTATATCAAAGGGGGGGGGGGGGGGGGGGGAAGAATTCCATTAGCTTTCTATAATAATTAGATGGATTAAATAAAACATATTTTGTTTATACCTTATTACATCTCTCTCTTAAATAGATTCCTCTTATGATCTACAAGAAAAAGACCAAGCTTTTAATATCTTAAAATAATATATTAAGAACATTTGTAAGGTAAAAAAAAAAAAATCTTATAGAGGCTTCGTTAATTATTATTGTTTTTAGAGATAGTTTCAAATTTCAACTTATGACGTCCACTCTTTAATGATTATTTTTTATCATTAGACTAAGACATCAATTGGTTTTTGGTGTAGACGAAGATTAAACCCGAAATCTCTTATTGGACAATAAGAGATTTTACCAATTGAGCTAACTAACTAAAACTCATAGAAGCTTAGTTATTTAATTAGAAAAAACTAAGACCCGCTTGTAACTTTTGATGGAAGAGATATTAATATGTTTTTACAATTTTTGATGATGAAGTCTAAAAAATCACCAGTGAACCACACGTACTCGCACGCTCAGAATGCAACCTGCACAACACAAGAAAGGAGAAGGACCTAAGCAGAGAGCACCGGTGTGGTGCCGGCCAAATACCCTCCGAAGGTCAAGTTAGAATTCTTTTCAACTCTAGAGTGCTAGAGAGGGGTTAATTACGCGTACCTTGATTTGTGAGGGTATTGGGGCTTTTATAGTAGTCGAAAGTTGACCTCTTCTACTTGGAGTCGAAGTCTTTCCTTGTAGGAATCCTCTTTAGGAGTCCCAAATGTGATGGACAAGTCGTATTCCTTATAAAGAAGATCTCCATCAATGCACGCAGCTTCTAGCACCCTAATTGCACTAGGACTCTAATTACCCCTAAAACCTGTGGGGTGTGCCGCAAGTATTTCCATATAGGGATTCTGTCTGACACGTGGCCAGCAAATGCGTCCCCACCGAGTCCTGCACTTGATGGGCCCGTCCATCAGCCTTGCTTGGATCCGTCATCTAATTTCCACCTCTTCAGTTGCCCTCTCACCCCATAGGTCCGTCAAGAAAAAGGATCTATGGGGTGACGGTTCAAAAATTTTGATGACGGTTAGAAGTTTGGTTGACGGTTTAAAAAGAGGGATGACGGGTAGACATTATGAGTTATACATGTCATCCGGACAGGCCGCCAGTAACGTACTTACTGCACATAACACGTGTCACGTTGCTATAGGCTGTTGTATCGGATCGAAGCGTCGCTTCGTCTTCCGTGCATTTCCGCTTATAAATATCACTTCCTTCCTTTCTCATTTTTCCATTTTACAAAGAAACTCATTGTCAGAGAGAGACCGTCGTATCTGTCAGAGAGCAGATCGTCCAGTTATTGCAACGACTGTACAAGCCTCCATCCGTCCACTGTTTAACTTGGTAAGTAATCTCTTTCCGTCTGTATTTCACTCTTTAGTTAAGTCATTACTTTTTTACTCTGCACTGGACCTTTCTTTTATCCGTCACCTGTTCCAACACCCGTCAGAGTCTTAGGTTTTGTTGTTACCTGTAGGCAATGTCTAGTGCGTCGAGTAATCAATCAGTCGTCCGTGACGGGGCAGACTATGAGGAGGTATATCCGTCAGGTCACAAGGACCAAGATTATTCAAGCGAAGAGAGGAGTCCGTCCGCATCTTCCCCGTCCTCAAGAAATGAGGATTCGGAGATGGCTGACCAAGAAGAGGGTCTTGATGACGATGAAGATCAATCGAATGGGCCCGTCGTAGGGGTTAATGGACTCAGGGAGTTCATTATGCTACCAGAATGGACGGTGAACGAGTTTTTGTCCAAAATTAAGGAGAATCACTTTCGTACATTTAGGGCCAATTATCAGATTCCAGACTACGTTCCAATCCATTTACCATATCAGTCCGAGAAGTGCTATTACCAGGGGGTAGACGGGTCTTTTTAGCATTGCGCAGGTATGTGGTTCGTCACTTGATCATCCGTCCATGTTTTCTATTTGAAAATAATTAACATATATACTTTTTGTTTTCAAGCCATGGTGATGATGAAGGGTCTAATGGGATGGTGCCTTGGTCATGAGATTGCTCTGGATCGCGTCCGTGACAAGGCAAAGTTGACGGAGGAAGAGCTTATAGAGCTTAAATCTTGGAAGGTTACACAAGAGAAGAAGCTCAAATTGGCAGTAGATGCCAGGGATGAGTATCAGAAGCTGGCGGAGGGAATGAAGAAAGCTTTGGAAGACAAGGAGAAAGAGATCCGTCAGGCTAAGGAGGTGGCGATAAGAGAGTACCGTGATTCCGACGCTCTTATCTCGGTGCTAGGTGTTTCGTACAACGACGGATTTGATGATGCGATCAGTCAGGTGAAGGCACTCTATTCAGATCTTGATGTGTCCACCGTCACAATCAACGTCCCTGAGCAAACCTCCGTTCAACCTGCCCAATCGGAAGATACTGACGAAATCTTTGGTGATGAAGTTCCAGTTCCTGATGCCTCCGTTGATCGAACCGTCGGTGAAAGCAAGTCTACAAATGTTCAGGTTCGTCAGGATGAGAAGAAGGCGGACCCACCTGCGGACTGATTATTTTCTCCCCACTTTATTCTTTTTTTATTTTTTTTATGCTAAAACATTTGGATAACAGTTGTATGACCGGTCCGTCATATTTTTGGAATTTATGTAGATTTTTCCCTTACAGGGCTTTTATTATTCCTTTATCTTGAATATATGCTTTATTTGAATCCGTCAAGTTGAATGAAATCCGTCGACCTTGCTGAATGCTTGTTTATATTTGGTATTTTTATGGCTTTTAACTTATATCCGTCCACTTTTGGAGTTTGAATAACCGCCCTCTTGGGATGATTCGTCAGTCCTATGGACTGCGATTTACTCCGTCGATATTTGTAATGTAGATTGATCCGTCCCTTTTCAGAATTTATATATTCCAGGCATGATCCGTTCATCTTTGTGGGTTGGTCCGTCCTCGTTGGGACTTGGATTATAATTTTTTTTGGAATGATCCGTCCGCTTTGTTGACTTAGATTATATCCGTCCACCTCGTGGACTTTGATTATATCCATTCACCTTGTGGACTTAGTTTATACCCGTCCATCTTGTGGACTTGGAATTTTTATCTTTTTGAGATGATCCGTCCACCTTGTGGACTAAGAATTTTCATCCTCTTGGGATGATCCGTCCATTTTGAGGACATAATTTATATCCGTCCGTCTTGCGGACTTAGCTTATATCCGTCCATCTTGTGGACTTCGTTTATATCCGTCCATCTTGTGGACTTATGAGACACGAATTTTTATCCTCTTGGGAGGATTCGTCCAACTTGAGGACTTAATTTATATCCTTCCATCTTGTGGACTTAGTTCATATCCGTCCATCTTGTGGACTTAGTTTTTATCCGTCCATCTTGTGGACTTAGTTTATATCCGTCCATCTTGTGGACTTATGAGACGAATTTTCATCCTCTTGGGATGATCCGTCCGCCTTGAGGACTTAATTTATATTCGTCCATCTTGTGAACTTAGTTCATATCCGTCTATCTTGTGGACTTAGTTTTTATCCGTCCATCTTGTGGACTTAGTTTATATCCGTCCATCTTGTGGACTTATGAGACACGAATTTTCATCCTCTTGGGATGATCCGTCCGCCTTGAGGACTTAATTTATATCCGTCCATCTTGTGGACTTAGTTTATATCCGTCCATCTTGTGGACTTAGTTTTTATCCGTCCATCTTGTGGAGTTAATGTATATCCGTCCACTTATGGACTCGGCAAATTAAGTAGTAAAAATATAGTCGTGTCTGAATATTTCTCTTATTGAAAAGCAACCATGTAAAAGAGTACCTGCCCCCTTGGGCTTAAAAAGGCACTTGCAGAAAGAATTGTTCGAAGTAAAAACTAGCAGTAGCAAAACTGAATAATAAAAAATTGTTCGTAGTAAAAGCTAATAAAACTCTAATAAACTGGAGATTAGGGAACGTCGGTGTCGCTTTAGAGACGAACCTGTTTAAGGCCGCGATTTTGCCATTCAAGCTTTGCACCTCTTTTACCGTCCTTGGTGGTTCTAACTCCATTATCGCCCATATCTTCTCCGGGTTAACCTCTATACCCCTTTGGGATACCATGAACCCCAAGAATTTCCCTGCCGTTACTCCGAACACGCACTTGCTTGGATTCAGCTTCATATTGTATGACCGAAGGGTGTCGAACGTCTCTTGGAGGTCGTCTAGGTGGTCATATTCGTGCAGGCTCTTTACCAACATGTCGTCAACATAGACTTGTACGTTCCTCCCTATCTGATGCTTGAACATTTTATTCATTAGTCTCTGATACGTCGCCCCCACGTTCTTGAGTCCGAACAGCATAACCTTGTAGCAGAAAAGTCCCTGGCTAGTGACGAAAGAAGTTTTCTCTTGATCAGCCTCCTTCATCTTAATTTGATTGTAGCCCGAGAAGGCGTCCATGAAGCTTAGGAGCTGGTGTCTGGCCGTTGAATCCACTAGAGTATCTATCCGAGGGAGGGGGTAGCTGTCCTTCGGGCATGCCCTGTTGAGGTCCGTGAAATCGACGCACATTCGCCACTTTCCGTTAGCTTTTTTGACCATGACTACGTTTGCCAACCAGTCCGGGTAATATACTTCTCGAGTGAAATCCGCTTCTAACAGTTTCCTGACTTCTTCAGCTATTGCTCTGTCTCGTTCCTGGACAAACACTCGCTTTTTCTGTCGGATGGGTGAGGATTCTGGGTTCAAGTTGAGCTTGTGAACCATCATTGAAGGGTCGATCCCGGGCATGTCCTCGTGGCTCCTCGCGAATACGTCTTTATTTGTCTTGAGGAATGTCGCGAGGGCTTGTCGTATTGGCTGGCTTGCCAACGTCCCCATCCTTGTTGTTCGTTCAGGCCTTGATTCGTCCAGTGCTATCTCTTCCAATTCCTCAACCGGCTCCGCTATGGTCCGTGGCTCCTCTATACACATAGTCTGTTGATGATCTTCCATTTCTAGCATGGTGACGTAGCACTCACGGGCGGCCACCTGGTCTCCTCGTAACTCTCCAACCCTATAATATGTAGGGAATTTGATCATTAGGTGGTATGTTGATGTTGCCGCTTTCCACGAGTTAAGCGTGGGTCGTCCAAGGATACCATTATAAGCGGACGAGCAGTCGACCACGAGGAATGTTATGTCCTTCGTGATCTGCTGAGGGTAATCACCAACCGTCACCGAGAGTGTGATCGAGCCTATCGGGAACACCCACGTTCCTCCAAAACCGACCAGCGGAGCATTCGTTGGTATTAATCGTGTCCTATCAATCCCCATTTGTTGGAACGCTGGATAGTATAGGATGTCAGTCGAGTTGCCGTCGTCAATCAACACTCTGTGAACATTGTAGTCCCCTACCCGTATGCTGACGACTAGTGCATCGTCGTGTGGGTGGTGAAGTCTTCTCGCGTCTTCTTCGGAGAACCTTATGATGGGGCTTTCCCTTCGTGCTATCTTAGGTACAGAGCCTGTTAGCTGGACACTCTGGACCACCCTAAGGTACGTCTTTCGAGCTTTTTTGGAGGAGCCAGTAGTCGCGGTTCCCCCCACAATCATCTGTATGTCTCTGATTGGGGGTCGTGGACGCTCATTATCCCGTCGGGGGGCCTGTTCTTGAGGATTGGGATCCATTCTCTCCTTGCTAACGAACTTCTGCAACTTTCCTTATCTGATAAGGGCCTCAATCTGCTGCTTTAAGTCGTAGCAATCGGCTGTGTCGTGATCGTGATCACGATGGAAGCGGCAATACTTATCTCTAGGTCGCTTGTTCGGATCGCTCTTCAGCTTCCCTGGAAACGTCAGTGCCCCCTCGTCCCTGATCTGCATCAGGACTTGGTCTATGGGGGTGTTCAGCGGTGTGAAGCTCGTGAACCTTCCTCCCTGGGGTCTAGGGCGTCTTTCGTCCCTTTTGTCTCCGGTCCATGGTCTCTTCTGCCCTTGATCCTGCCGTGCGTCTCCCTGTCGTTCTCTCTTCCTGGGTTTTTCTTCTCGAGCCAGTAGTGCGTCTTCCGCGTTCATGTACTTAATGGCCCTGTAGAGCACTTCTGACATGGTTTTCGGGTCGTTTTTGTATAGTGAGAACAAAAACTTACCCTTTCGCAACCCGTTGGTGAAGGCTGCTACCAGTATCTTATCGTCAGCTTCATCTATCGAAAGCGCTTCCTTATTGAAGCGAGTTATGTAGGATCTCAATGTCTCGTCCTCTCGCTGCCTGATGCTCATCAGACATGCCGTGGACTTCTTGTATCTGTGTCCCTCTATGAAGTGGGAAGTGAATTGAGCACTTAGCTCCTTGAAGGTGCTGATGGAGTTCGGTGTCAGTCGATTGAACCATATCCTTGCAGGGCCTTTCAGCGTTGTAGGGAAGGCCCTGCACATGATCTCATCTGCTACTCCTTGGAGTTGCATCAAGGTATTGAAGGTCTCCAGGTGATCTAGGGGATCCTTGACTCCATCGTAACTCTCTATCTGTGGCATACGAAACTTCTGTGGTAGGGGAAAAGAATTGACGGGAGCGGTAAACGGAGAGTCGGTCCGGTTGACTAGGTCGTCCAGATCGCTAGAGACTCGTCATTTGAGGGCATTCATCATGACCTCCATCTGCTCCTTCATTGCCTGCATCTCCACGACAATAGGGAGTGGAGTAGTATCCATGAGGGATGGCATGCTCATATGTTGTCGTTCGTGCCTGCTTGGGGCATTGCTACCCTCAGGCCCTTCTTGATCTCTACGTTCGACGCTGGTACCCTCTTGGTCTTCTCTCTGATTGTTCGGTGCCGCGTTCTTTTGGCGCAGCTGTTCTTCTAGGTCTTGGTTCTGCTTGGTGAGACGCTCCACAGCGGTGGTGAGAGTTTGGACCTGTCTTTCGAGGGTTGTTGTGGGTGGTTCTCCTTGGATGTCATTGGTGGTTGCCATCGAGCGAGTTAGCACCATGCAACTCTTTTGTCCGGGAAGCGATAACATGGCTTTAGATCACAAATATCGTAAACGTACTTCCTACAGATGGCGCCAACTGATGAAGTCTAAAAAATCACCAGTGAGCCACACGTACTCGCACGCTCAGAATGCAACCTGCACAACACAAGAAAGGGGAAGGACCTAAGCAGAGAGCACCAGTGTGGTGCCGGCCAAATACCCTCCGAAGGTCAAGTTAGAATTCTTTTCCACTCTAGAGTGCTAGAGAGGGGTTAATTACGCGTACCTTGATTTGTGAGGGTATTGGGGCTTTTATAGTAGTCGAAAGTTGACCTCTTCTACTTGGAGTCGAAGTCTTTCCTTGTAGGAATCCTCTTTAGGAGTCCTAAACGTGATGGACAAGTTGTATTCCTTATAAAGAAGATCTCCATCAATGCACGCAGCTTCTAGAACCCTAATTGCACTAGGACTCTAATTACCCCTAAAACCTGTGGGGTGTGCCGCAAGTATTTCCATATAGGGATTCTGTCTGACACGTGGCCAGCAAATGCGTCCCCACCGAGTCCTGCACTTGATGGGCTCGTCCATCAGCCTTGCTTGGATCCGTCATCTAATTTCCACCTCTTCATCTGATATTATGGAATTTAATTTGATTTATTCTACTAAATAATTTCAAATGGTTCTATTTCATAATTGTGCACTTTAAATAGAACTCTTATTTAAAATTTAAAATTCTTGTAATGAATTTCTTCATCTAATTTGTGTGTGTATAAAAAAGAGGATTTTCCTTTTTAGATTGGACTTTTATGTGATTCAAAAATACCTTTAAACTTTAGATTTAATAAGGAAAAAACTTGAGGACAACCTGGTAAACATTTTTCATAATTATTTTTTCACAAATTTTAAATTAATAGAGTTTTTGATTGGAACTAATCACTTTTACTTGGATCTATTATTGATGCAACTTTTATTATGCATCAGTTACAACAAATTATGTCAATAATTGTGTGAAAAGAAATTTGCAATTTTTTTTAAAAAATTTCTAATAATCAATTCCGAAAGTTGTGAAATTGCATGTCCTTAGACTTATTGCATTGTTCCATGAACATTCTTTTTGTTACTATTCTTCTATTCGGTTTCTCCAATTAATTTATAGTTTTAAAGGTGCTGTGACAATTAAAGCATAAAATCTTCCCTCTCTTTTTTCCCTCTAGTTTTATGCCTTGTTGGAGGATCAACGACAATTACAATAAAATAAAATAAAAAGATGGAGATGATAACGACGGTGATGATGACCATGATCAAATAATACAGTCATGAGAACTCAATTGTTTGAGAGAGAGAGAGAGAGAGAGAGAGAGAGAGAGAGAGAGAGAGAGAGAGATATTGTATTAAACCTTTGGTGGAAACACTGCAAGTAGTTGATGGTGTTAGAGAGCTGAGTTGAACAGTATGAGTATGAGGAAGGTGGTAGCTTTCTGCAGTCTCTCTTACTTCATGGACATTAAGGCATAGAAGAGCAGAGAAACTATAGATATAGAGGATACACCTTAGGAAGGAGGAGATGCGACTAGCCATGGATTAGCTTTTTGCTTAAAACCGTGTACTCCTACATTCCTATTTATAGTGGTTCGGCTTCGGCCGGCGCTAGACAAGTGGATTCGTATCCTGCTACTGCTAGGTTTTATCATTAGTCCTTTTTTTTTTTTGGAGAAACCATACCCCAAAGACGGGCTGGGCTTTATTGAAACTTAGAAAAAAAAATCAAGGAACATCACCCAAAACCAGAGGGGTTATATCCTCTGGACAATCCTCGAACCAAACTTGCAAATCAGGCCCTACTTTAGCACGTTTGGCCAAGGCATTAGCTACTTTATTACATGACCGAGAAAGAAAACAAAAATCGAAGAAAGTTAACAAAGAAGCTTGGGCTAGGATATCATCAACTATGTGACCATACAAGGACTGGTTTGCTGCTCCATTTGAAAGTGTGTTGATGACTACTGCTGCGTCGCCTTCAAATATCGCTTCGTGTAGCCCAATTTCAACAACGAATTGAATAGCATGTTTGCAGGCTAATGCTTCAACCATTGCAACTGATTGGGGGAGTGGGTTCGCGCTGACAGGGCGCTTATGATTGCGCCATTGTTGTCGTGAATAATAACGCCCAAGCCAGCTGAGTCAGAGTTTTTGAATAGAGCTCCATCGAAGTTGGCTTTGTACCGAGGCTATGTCGGGGCAGACCATTTAGGCTGGACTAGGTTCTGGACCGTGGCTGGTGCATCATCATGAGCCACGAGGAAGTCTTGCAGGATTCTGGCAGCATCAGAGAAGACTTGGTTCAGTGGCTGAGTCGGGCGTTGAAAGCAAATTTGAATTTCGTTGATTCTAGAGCAACCAAGCTAAGATAGCAAAAATCTCCACCCTGTAATCATCCCGTACTTGCAAAAAACTTAAGAAAAGGTTAGCGAAATCCCCCGATGTGGGAGAGACTGAGTGTTGCACCCAGCTAAGGGTTTTCCACAGGTTTGCTACCTTTAGGCAGCCCCAAACAACATGTAGAATATCTTTGGTGTGGGTCTGGCAGTTGTTGCAGCAGGCAGAGGGGACTATATGCCGACGGAACAGGTTGTCCATCGTTGGGAGAGAGTTATTGCAGGCCCGCCAAGTGAAGTGCTTCACCTTGTTTGGGGTTCGTAGCATCCAAACACCTCTCCAAAGATGTCTTTGGGGGTGCGGATTTGAGCTACTTGGGCTGCTAGCCGAAGCTTCAGTAACCAACAGCTTATATGCGCTTTGAGTTGAAAAAATACCAGAAGGAGTTTTGGACTAGATGGGGCTATCCTGAGGTAGTCTGGTACTAAGAGGGATGCTCAATATTTTCTTTGCTTCATGTGGCAAGAAAGTTGGCCTAATTTCCTTCTCCTTCCAAGTCCCATTCTCCTTATCAATAAACATGCTAACCTTTGCATTAGGGGGAATAGAAGGGAGTTGGGAACTCATTGATCTGTACACTTGGTCCGGAAGCCACTTATCCTCCTTTAAACTCACTGTCTTACCGTCACCAATCCGCCAAACCATGCCTTTCCGCACCACATCCCGAGCACTTAAAATGCTTTTCCATGCATATGACCCATTAGCCGAGGGAGTAGCTTCAAGAATGGAGCAATCCAGGAAGAAACGGGCTTTAAAAACACTATGACAAAGTGATTTCGGATTTTTCAACATACGCCAAACTTGCTTGGCCAACAAAGTATCATTAAACTTCTCAATCTCCTTGAACCCCATGCCCTCACAATCCTTAGCTTGGCAAAGGCGTTCCCATTTAACCTAATGCACCTTCTTACTATCACCATTGTAACCCCACCAAAATTTGCGGATCATGATCTCAATCTCCTGAATTCATCCTTTGGGGAGTTTCAAAACAACTCATAGAATAGGTTGGGATGGCTTGGATTACGGATTTTATAAGCACTTCTCTACCAGCTTGTGATAGAAGTTTTTCCTTCCATCCTTGGATCTACTTCGAAATTCTTTCCTTGATATAGGCAAACCCTTGTTTCTTAGCTCTCCCCACAAATGCTGGTAGCCCCAAATATCTCTCATATTGCCTAATAGCTGAGACACCCAAAAGATGCTGAATTCTGACTTGGATATCATGTTGAGTATTAGAATTGAAGAAAATGTTTTTCTTGTCTCTGTTTATCTTTTGACCTGATTCTCTTTCATAAACTGATAAAATATCACGGATTACCTAGCACTCGGATTATTTTACAAGGCAAAAAAGAACACTGTCATCAGCAAAGAAAAGATGAGAGACACGTGGCCCATTTCTACAAATTGACACTCCCCTAATAAATCCATCAACTTCGGCTTTGTGGAGCAAGCCTTGAAGGCCAATGGAACATAGCATAAATAAATACGGAGACAACAAATCACCTTGCCTCAGACCCCTACTTGGCTTGATAATTATACCTGGCACCCCATTGAGCAAAACAGAGTATGATACTGATTTGATGCAAGACATAATAGTAGCAAAAAAGCTCCCAGAAAACCCCAAATGCAACATTGCCATTTCCAAGAAATCCCATTCCGCTCTATCATAAGCTTTGCTCATGTCGAGCTTTAGAGCCATATACCTAGATTTCCCTTGGGTTTTCCGCTTTAAGTAATGGAGGGTCTTAAATGCCACCAGCACATTATTAGTGACAAGCCTTCCCGAAAGAAAAGCACTCTGTGAATCAGATACTACATAGGGCAAAATCATTTTCAAACGGTTAACCAACACTTTAACAATGAGTTTGTAAACCACATTACAAAGACTTATAGGCTTGAAATATGAAACTTTCTTAGGGTCTTTTATTTTGGGGATAAGTGCAATAAAAGTAGAATTTATAGAATCTGGAATAGAACCTGAATTTAAATCAGTCAAAACTACCTCTGTCACATCTTTACCAACAATATGCCAAAAGGATTTGTAAAAAATAGGAGACATACCATCTGGGCCTGGGGCTGTAAGCGGGGCCATTTAGTGGAGAGCTTTGTGCACATTGTTTGGCCTATTCAAGCTAGTGTTCACCTCATCAGTGACTGTAGCGAGTAAGCCACTCAAAATCTCATCAAAGCCATATGGATTCGAAGTAGTGAACATGGTACTAAAATAAGAGCTTGCCAATCTGCCCATTTGTTCTTCATCTTCGGTCCAATTGCCAAGATCATCTTCCAAACCCAAAATATAATTATGTTTATTTTGTTGATTTTCCCTACAATGAAAGAATCTAGTGTTGCGGTCCCCCTCCTTTAACCATTCAATATGGGATTGTTGTTTCCACATTGTTTCCTCTTTTACCTTAAGAAATTTAATATCCTCATGAAGCCTCTCAATCTGGTCCGGATCGGTACTGTACAAACTTGCCTCCTTGGCATGGCTCAACTCCTTCAATTTCTTGGCCACGAAATTCCTCATATGCCCAAAGGTTACCCGGTTCCATGTGCTAAGATTATCTTGGCAGCTTGTGATCTTTTTTAACAAAACTCTAACTAGATTAACATCATCTAAATCAGCCCATGATTGTTTAACCACATCCTCACGAGACTTATTTTTTAGCCACATTGCCTCAAACCATAACGGCCGCCCCTTCCTATAGAACCTTTTTTGCTCAGCATGAGAAGGATGGGTCTATGGTTTGAATGGAAGCACTCTAAGTGATGAATGTGTGAAGTAGGGATCCTTAGAAACCAATCCACTGTTGCCACCCCACAGTCTAATCAGATCTAAACATTATGGTCACCTGGTCTTCTATTGCACCAAGTAAAAGGGAAACCATTAAACCCAAGATCTTTAAACCCACAATAATCCAATGCATCCCGAAACCCCTACATCTATCTTTCAGGCCAATCCAACCATCCCTGTTTCTCTTCAAGTTTAAGTATTTCATTAAAATCACCCATGCAAATCCAAGGTAAAGTGTGTCTGTGGCTTAAATCTCTAAGTAGATTCCAGGAATTTTCCTGGTTGGCAATTTCAGGTTCTCCATAGAAACCCGTGAAACGCCAGGCGTCATCCAATCCTTGATCCACCACCCCATCAATGTGATTATCAGAAGAAGTGAGAACTTTCATTGCAAAATCATCTTTCCATAGCAAAGCTAGCCACCCCTATTATGACGAGGGACAACAAAATAATTTATGTATTGCATATTACGACTTATTCTCGCAATAACCTCCTTATCAACCTTGGTCTCCATAAGAAAACCACTTTGGAACCTTTTTTGCCAACCAAGTCAGCAAGTTCGGCTTTTGTCTGTGGGTTCCCAAGCCCACGACAGTTCCAGCTAAGGCAACTCATTGTGTCTGGTGGTGCTGGAAACCAGCCACCACCAGAATATTTTCTTTGTACCCATCACCCACTGCATTTACCCGTTTCTTCTTTCTAACAGACAAGTTTGAAGCCTCCAACCTCGGATGTCTAATCTCTTGAATGTCCATATCAGAACTTGTATTTGATTCCCCAACCTCAAGCAATAGTTTTGTCCATTTTTTCTTAGAAATTTTCAAAAGTTGTGTGGCTCCTTGGTTTGTTATGTCTGTTAGGGGGGATTGTTTTGCACTAAATGAGAAAGTACCACGCAGCCCCTCACTGTTAACAGCCCCTACCTCGTTGCACATAACATTTTGCATGGATATGGGATAAGGTGACTGACCTACCAGAACCTCCAATCTATTATTTAAGTCCACAGAGTTCTCAACAGTATTTCAAGACTAGAGAAGACCACACCTGATGGTTCGGCCTCCATGGAAATTGCCTCAGTCCCAAGATTGTCTTTCACACCCCCTTTGCCAGAATTGGATACATTAGCTCCTTGGCTGGACAACTCTTTTGTGGTTGACAATTTTCTCTCCATTGCAAGTTCCTTCTTCCAAAGCGGTGCACCATGAGAACTTCCAGACACCACCACCACTGTTTTTCGGGTATGTCACACCAAGTCAGCGCGAAGCCATTCCCTATACTGTTGATCTTCTTTTTTCAAACTCCCTTTCCCCCGAATCCACACTTCGCAGTCTCTCTCACTGTGAGTAACCCTCCCACACCAATAACAGAAGTTGGGAAGCTGTTCAAATTTAAGTAACGCCCATCCAACATGCTTCCCCTCTGACCACAGCTTGCAGCACCGTGGAAGGGGCTTAGTGATATCAATCGAAACTCGAATTCACAAGAACAAACCCCCCTCACCATTATCCTCTGAATTAGCCACCTGTATTGTAGACCCAATTGTGTTACCCACTGCTTCACTCATCTCCTGCGTAAGACATTGGTCTGGGACATTGTAGAGTTGCACCCAAAAAGTAACAGAATCGAAGGGAAGCAAGGGAGCGGACTTTACATCCACAGCACGACAAAAAATAACAATGCTTTTATTGTAGGTCCATGGTTCAAACTCCAGCACTCGTTCTAAATCCATCACATTGTCAAACTCAAACAACAAGATATTACTGCCAATGTCTCGGATCTTCATCTCTCCAATAAGCTTCTATAGCGGTTTAAAGGTCCGACTGACTGCCTCTGCATTAACCACTCTCTTCGTAAAAAACTTTGCTGCTAAACGAACAATGGTAACCTCTTTTTTCCGAGGTACATCAGCCCTATACTCTTCTTCTTCTGTCAGGGAAAACCGAGACCAAAGATCCTCAATGTTTGCCGTGTCACTGAGATGGGCAACCACACCACACCGTAGCAGAGAAATACAGAAACCAACTTCCGTCCTATCAAGCACAAGGGCTTGAAAGGAACACAGAAATCTCCACGAAGGGAAGGACAAAATTCTACACACAACATTGGGAAAACCTAATTAGAGAAGCCCTAGCAGATAAACCCTAGGCGGCGTGAGAGAAACCTTAGAATCTAATGTCGTTTTATCATTAGTCAATTAATCTACTTGGCTTTTAGCTGATGTTGGTCAAAATGAAAATTTTTTTTTGGTAATTATTACCATGTAAGATGTATGTTTAGACAAGTTGAAATTACATGACTTTAAAATGTTATGGACATTATACTTCTCAATTAATTATCAAGGACCTTTTTTCTCCCCCCAAAAAAAAAAAAAAAAAAAAAAATGAAGGACCAATTACTACATCCTTGACTTTAGCCTTAATCAAGTAATCAAATCGGGTTTTCTAACCTAGAAGGTTTTTCTTTTGATTTTTCAATGAGGTTTGAGTCATTTGACATACACAAAAGATGTATTAAAAAGCAAGCATCAAAATGTACCCAAAAATAAAAGAATACAAAACAAAACTATTAAATTTAATTATTTATATACATATAAGTAAAGGGGATACATGTTTAATGGGAGAAATTGAATCAAATAATTTGGGGATTGCGTTAAAAGGAAGTAGAAAGACAACATTGAATGTGGGGAATTAAAATTATTTAGGATAAGTTTAAATTATTAGAATATATTTAGATTGCTTAATTTTCTCATTAACTAATGAATTTAGGTTTGACTTGCCCAATAGTAATCTAGTTTAGTCAAATTTCTAATCTATTATGGTTATGGATGACCAAATTCAAAATGGGATTCAAATTTGGAATTGAGATTTAATGAGGGAAGACATGGCTTAAAAGATAACTTTAGTTTTCAAAAGGTTTACATTAGAAAAAGAATAATGCTAGAGATACAAACTATTTTACAAACTGCTGATATGGTGAGTAATTATTAGTAAATGAAAAAGTGATATTAATGGTGGGTGTAGATGAAAACCAATAAGATGTTGGCCACATCAACATTTAGTAAAAATGTTGTAAACTAGTTTGTTGCTGTAATATTACTCTTAGAAAAATATATGAATAGATAAAAAAACAGGCCACAATAAATGTCTAATTAGAGGGCTAATTGTCAGTTGTTCCATATTACCCAAAAAAACTGCAAAGAGAGAGACATGGTTCTTAATTCTTTTTCTTTTTCCCTTCCATTATGTGGGAAGAAATCCAAATCAAAATAACAGGCTAAAGCCTACTCGAAGTTGAGAGTTGGATCTTGAAAGAACCCAAAAGGTAGGCATGAAACTAGCTTATTTATTTATTTATTTTTAAGATAAAAGATAGAAATTGTATTGATTGTAAAGAAAACTAATTTTTCTTTCAACCCAAATATGTCTCTTCCCATTTTTTAAGTGCACAAAAATAGATCGAAGTGGACCAAAATGGATCAAAGTGGTCAAACGGGCCGAATTGGACCAAATGGAACAAAGTGGACCAAATGGATAGAATAGGACGAAATAGAAACAAGATGGACTGAATAGGACCGAAGGGGACCAAATAAGAACGAAGTGGACAAAATGGATAAAAAGGGACCAAATAGGACCGAAGTGGACATACTGGACTGAATAAGACCAATGTGGACTGAATAGGAACGAAGTGGACAGAATGGACCGAATAGAACCAAAGTGGACAAAATAGACTGAATAGGATCGAAGTGGACAAAATGGACTGAATAGGATCAATAATGGACCAAATAGGATCGATGTGGACCAAATAAGACCAAAGTGGACAGAATAGGACCAATGTGGACTGAATAAGGCCAATGTGTACTGAATGGACTGAATAGGACCAAAGTGGACTGAATAAGATCAAATGGACTGAATAGATTATTATTATTATTTTTTTTTTTTGAGAAACAAACACACTCACACACAAGGGAGAGGGAAAGGGGTTCTAACACAAAGACAAACCACAAACTCCACTCAAAAGTCATGGTAACTTTATTGGATAGAATGGTCTAAATAGGACAGATTAGGACCGTATGGACCGAATAGGACCAATTTGGACCGAATAGGAAAGAATAGGTCAGATAGAACCAATGTGGACCGAATAAGACCTTTGAATATTTTTCAATTTAATTGCATTTTTAGGGTTCATATTTCTAGTTTTTAATGTCAATTTTCTTTGTTTTTGTTTTATTTTGTTTTTGTTTTGTTTTGTTTTGTTTTTTTTTTGTTTTGTTTTGTTTTTGTTTTTTTTTTTAAACTCAAAACTAAAGATTTTAGCCCAAATATAACTTCATACTTTTCAACCCAAAAATTAAGGGAAAAAAAAAAAGAATTTTTGAGCTAAACTTGAAAAGGCAATTTAAAAAAAAAAAAAAAAAAAATCAATTTAAGGCCCAATTAGTCTAAAATTGATTGAAGGGGACCAAAATTGACCGAGTGGACCAAATTGGACCGAAGTAGACCTAATTAGACCGAATGTAACCAAAGTAGACCTAATTGGACATAATAGAAATTGTTTAATTTTTAGAAAGAAAAAATTATCTTCAAAAAATTTTAGAAAAAAAAATTATACACTATATTACCATACAAAATAATTATTTATTTCCATGCATTACGTGAGCCTGCAACTAATTCTAGTAAAAGGGAAGCACTGGCAGTTTGAACTTTGAAGTTACTTTATTTGCCCTTTTTTTGTTGGTTTTCATTATATTTGGCCTATAGAAGCAATTTAGCTTTGCTCTTTTTATTCAAAAGAAATTAGAACTCTGATAATGTTGAAATGAACTTCTATAAGTGGAATCATATCTGAATGTAATCCTTATGTTTGGTATGCCACATCCACATTCATGAGTTTTAAGCCTGTTCCATAGGGTTCCTAATCCTATGGCTTTTTCAATGGCGTTATAATTTATCTTGATCAATTTCGTGAATGATTTGAGTTCTTATAGGTGACTGACTTTTATACGGCAAAACAATTGCTTCTCAAAATTATTATCTATCCTCATAATTGAAAATTAACAGCTTTGTAACACTAATTGTTTATTAAATTTTATAGGAAAAAGAAATTAAATCGAATAATAGTTTAGAGAAAAACTTCCATTAATTAGCCAATCATATTTCATTCACATGTTGTGGGATTGGGAGGTCAATATTAATAAGAACCCATAATCAAAATGGATTGGGCAGTCCCGTTCATCTCGAGAAGAAGGACAGCCACATGGGATTTGGCTTGATGGTAGGAGTTCTTGTTTCAGCACAAAGAGAGAAGCGATTCGAGCGATAGATTTAGTAAGGCTCGTGTGGTACACGTGGTATTATCCATTATTGTCACGTGGCGTGGTGTTGATGAGCCCACACCAGAGACCCCTTCTTTTTTATTAAAAAAAAAAGTTATGAGAAGGACAACATGACCTAAAGATTTTGGGGGAAGAAATCCTCATAATACAACCTAGAGGTCTCTTATAAGTTGTAAATAACAGGGAGCCCGTAGTCACTACAAAAAATGCGGGCTATAAATTGCAAATGTATGAAAAATTGAAAGCTTACACTTTATCAAATTTTCTATTGAAAGAATTATCTCTGAATTTGCCACCGGAGTATCCTAATTAAATTGGTTGATTCTGGGTATAGTTCGTAGGCATTTCTCTTTGTTTTCTTATCTCAGGTTATCCATCATTAATTGGATGATTGTTACGAATTAAAGGGAGCTAGGAATATCTCTTTAACTTTCTCTTCGAACCCATTTCCCCCTCACCTCACATGTAAAATCCAAATTTACAACATAAATATAGTGGGAACTGGGGAGTATGCCAATAGCTTTATAGTTGAGTAGTATTGTATGCTCTCTTTTATATATGAAAAGAATTAGGATTCAAATCCTCTCTCCTCTTTGTTGTAACTATTGAATTATTAAAAAAGAAAAGTTTGTGTTACATAACATTACACTTAGCCCATGCATGGGTAGTGAGCCAAGTTTGCAGAGTCAACTCAGTGAGTTAACTCGGGACCATCAACAGGATAAGCTTAAAGTGGCCTGACTTGCTTGGGACTCTACTTTATAATTATCTCTTTTGTGGTGGGCCTTTTTATATCTTGGGCTGGACTGCTCCTGCCGTACTGCGGCCCAATGATTTTGGGGTAGGAGAGTTGGGATTGGCTCAATTGAAACTCACCTTAAGCCAGCTTGTGCCAAGCTAGGACCCTTGGCAGGGATCTTGGTCACGTGCCCACGGCAAGAAATACTATCACAAAAAACTTTATGGTAGGAGAAACATAATACAGCAGGATAGTTAAAATATTTTAACAAAAGTACTTGCTACCGACCAAAGACAATGTTTAAACAATTTTGCAAAATGAAAATATGATAATATAAGTATGGCATAAATGAATTAGCAACAAGAAAAATAACTCCAGCACTTGAATAATCATAATAAAAGAAGGAAAGGGGTCAGCCTGCTAAACTTGGCTCCTTGGTAGACTTAAGTCCAAGAAGGGAGCCAATCTCCAACGTGGGTAATCTCACAGGGGAATCCTGCCATAGAAATTACCTACTTTGGAAAATGGACCTAAGTGGCTTAATCTCAGATTCTTAACTTGCTAGAGAGTAGGCTATTGAGAGGGAGAGAAGTGGGTAGCCTATTGGTGCATGCTTTTTACTCCTCACACTCCTATTTTCTCTCTTCACTCTTGGCTCTCTTATTTTCTTTGTTTCTTCTTTGTTTTCTTTTCTATTTTTTCAGTGCTTTCTCCTATTCCTTCTTGTTGTTGTTGTTTTTGTTGTTTACTATGCACGACTAAGGCCTTTTTATACTACTTGCCATGATAAGATTTATCATTTTACCACTCAACTACTTTTGGCCTATTGTGGGTGTCCACCCCAGACTGCCCACTGATCTGCTGGCTGCCCAGTCACCACTACTACCCTGTGTTGGTCGCGCCACGCTTCATTCCCAGACAAAAGTAGTTTTTTTTTTGCTTCCCTTGGCACTCATAATTGGATAAGGGCTAGGTTTCTCTCTTACTAACTCCTATAACATGCACCTAGTGATTCCAACTTATCTTTGCCTCTTTTGGGTGGTATGTCATCCCAGCAAGACATTTTCCCAAAAATAGCTTGAGTGGGAACCCCAGAATAGGCTTCCCCTTTCTCCCCACCACCAGAACATACCCTCTCTTACCTCTGACTCATGGCCTAAAACCCCTGTATTGGCTGGGTACAAGTGGGCGGTTCCTGAGCCTTGTGCGTGCTCCACTCCAATATGAGTCCATTGCTTGTCTGGTGTTCACGCGTTTGCCATTGCTTATAGGTTTGTTTGGTCCTGCTGCTTGTTTAACTCTTTGTGGTGTGGATGAGTCATTGGGTCTTCATTCTTTGCATCTCGTTTCTTCTTTGGGCTAGGTATTGCTTGGGTATGGGCTTTTTCTTCTTTAATTTAGCCCCTTTTTTCCTTTCACTTCTAGTTTGTGGGCTAACTGGTACTCCTGCCACGCCACTGCATTGTTTTTGCCATGATACCATTTAACTTGTGTTTGCTGGGCTTCCTCTAGGCCTGCCATGCCAGTCTCATGTATTATTCCTTCCCTAGTTTACATTGCCCAGTCTTGCTGGGTCAATTCTCATAGCATCTTGGGCTTCCCCGGCCCATTTTTATTCCTTTGGGCATCCTTGGCCCGTTTCATTCCTTGGGGTATATTTGGCCCATCTCATTCTTTGGGGCATACTTGGCCCATCTCATTCTTTCTTACTTCTTACATTCCCATCGCATTGGGTTGGGGCTTTCTCCAAGGCTTTCAATGTAGTTTGCCGTGCGGCCTTTGTTGCATTGTGGCTCTGTAAGTTCATCTTTGGTTCTCCCCCTCATTATGCTGTAAAACCTCTTTATTTTTGATTAGCCATAAAGATTTCTGCCGGGGTGAGTCTGCTATTGGCCCCTATGTTTCAGGGTCATTCGTATGTGCAGTTAGATATTTTGCAGAGTGATGAGAAGCAGGCAAGTTCCTGCCATATAGTTACTACTTCTGCCCATAGTACCATTTTACAGCATCTACTATGGGAGCGTTGTGCTAGGCACTTGGCGAAGTGCAAGTCTGTCGTTTTGCCAAAGAGAAGTATCGTTCTTGTCCGAAGGTTATTACTGATTTTTGTGGCCATTTTGTATCTGATTTTTCGTTGGCTTACTACTGGGTTGGGTTGAAGCCGTTTGGGCATCCTGCCGTAGATTTTTTTGATAAAGGAGTTGGCTTTTGTTGGAGAGCATATAGGAATTTGGGCATTGACTTACATGTGCTGACTCGGTTATGGGCCCCTTTACTTGCACTGCTGGGACCACCACCTCGTTGATTGCCTTTGATGAGAGGGGGATTACATACTTGGCAGCCACCAATGTTGGGTGGCTGCCTTACCTTGCTGATAAGGGCATCCGCTTTATGCACTATTCTGCCAACAGAGTGAGGAGGCAGTTTGGGTTGGATCAAGACATACTTGATGATTTCTCCGCCATTCTAGAGTCTGCTACTTCTATCTGACCATTCCTATGGCCTAGTGCTCTTGAGTTTTGGAGCAGGTGTTTCATAGTGGTCACTATTCTGGGTTCACAGAGAGAGGGTCTTTGCATAGCTGCGATGCATGGGTATTGGCAGGCTGTGATGACTTCATTTGAGTAGAAGTTGTTGGGTAGCTGTGGGTTTTCTCTCGTTCCTCCTAATGGTCTTCACGCCATCATTTATGCCAATCCACGGTTGTTGCTTCCCATTAAGTTTGTGGTGGCATATGCTAGGAAGCAGAGTCGGTTTGCTATATTTGAGTGGCAGGCAAAGGAGAAGGGGTGGCACTTATATGTGAGTACCCTACAGGTTGGGAGAAGAAGGTGAAAGTGGTGAACCTTCCTGCGCCTGCGAAGAAGGGCTCGGTATCTCAGTCTGCCCATCCCAAGTCTACCAAGTAAGGGGATGATTCTTTTGAGGCTTGCTCTGACATCGTTCCCTATGAGAGTAGTCTTCCTCATATTGGTAACATAGTTATTGAGGGTTCTCCTCTTCCTTCTACTCGTACCTGTTCCAGCAGGCACCCTACTGCAAGTAAGCCCAAGCCTTCCGCTCCATGACCATCCATAAATGCTCCCCCTTCTAGCAGGACCCCCGGCAGTAAGAGAAAGACATCTCCACCGCTTCCATCCGCCACTACTGAGAGGAGCGTATGTTATCTCTAACCTTGCTTCTTCTTCATTTTTTCTTATTCATGGGGCCTTCTTGCGGCCAACTTCACATCCATACTTATTCATCTCCCCCCCTTTATTTATTATTTCTTGGCAATCTAAGCATAAGGAGGACACTTCTGCCACCCACCCCATCTTACTTGACGAGCCTGAGTTGGAGGTACATTCCTCCCCTTCGCATGCATTCTCATTGCCACGTGTTACCATGTGTTCTCTCTCCTTTTTCATCATCACTCATCATTTTTTTTTTTGCATGCTTATTTATCTCTTCTTCTTGCCTTAACATCGGCCTTCTTTCTTTCTCTTCTTCCTTCTTTTTTGTTTTCAGGTTGACCCCAAGCCCCTTTTTGTCTATCACCCCACGAGTGAGGAGGTCTCTGCTACTATGGGCACACCCATGGAAGGTTTCTTTGATGGGGCAGATATAGTGGCTGAGGCCATGGCCTCTACTTTTGCTGCTACACAGGGAACTCCTGCCGAGGCTTCGATTCCTTCACCTAGGCTTGGTCCTATTGAGGAGAGTGCCTAGACCAAGAGGGTTGGTGATTCTGTTTCTATTCCTGTCGAGATTCCTACTCCTCAAAAAGGAGTCACTCCTGTAGGTGCATCTCAGACTGGGAGCTCTTCTCCTGCTACTTCTTCTATCATCTCTACCAATAATCCCTTTGTTGCTCTGTCTCAGGTTGTGAAAGATGACTCCTCATTGGTGGTCACTCCTTCATCCATTCCTAGTTCTGCCACCCGAGGGCTCGATGCATATTTGTCTTCAGATGAGGGATCCGAGGAAGTTCTTGAGGATTCTGAGGACGAGGTTGTGATGAAGAAGAGGGTTTCTAATTCTGTCGAGGATGATAGTGGTGAGCATGAGACTGAGGCTATGGGTATGTGTCTCTTGCCTTTGTCAGATCTTTTTTTTTTTTTTTTTAACTTCTTGGTTCAATTTTTT
Source organism: Quercus aquifolioides (assembly GCA_019022515.1). Taxonomy (NCBI): domain Eukaryota; kingdom Viridiplantae; phylum Streptophyta; class Magnoliopsida; order Fagales; family Fagaceae; genus Quercus; species Quercus aquifolioides. Next base: position 86,416,561 of record CM032327.1, read on the forward strand.
GATTGTCCTGTACATTAATTTCTTTAGCCACAGATATTCCTGAGGAGCCCAAGACTGCAGCAGACACTGTGATGCCTACAGTCCCCCACTTCTGCCACACCTGTAGCCCCCACTCTCACTGGTCTTGGTATTTTTCTTTCTCCTATTTCTTCTTTAATATTCATTACGGATTTATCCCTTCACTTTGTCTATCTCTTGTGAACTCATGCTGTATTTCATATTTCTTCCCAAGTCCAACTCCTATTGAGGTGGCTCCGTCCTCTCGGTTTAAGGTTGGCAGCAGTTATGCCACAGTTCTTGATCCAGTGAGCGAGGTTGCTGCCTTCTTCCTCCGATTTGACCAACCCGAGACCAATGAACTTGATCCTGTGGATTTCTGGGTCCTGGAGCCCCTTATGTTGATTTTCATGGCTTTTGGGTCCCTGGGGAGTGTATCTCTCATTTGGAGGCAGTTTACAGTAGTTATGGGGACTTCGTGTAGGGGTTTCTTTTTGGACGATCCATGAGGGAGCACTTCCTCAAGCTATTGGGGAGCATAATGAATGATATCAAACATAACTTCATCGACACCGTGTCTGCTAAGAGGATCCTGCAGTGGAGGGCAGCAGTTCAAGAGTTGATTAGAGTTGGGTTTGCTGTGGAGTTCCTGCATGATCACCTGCGAGAGATTGCTTGAGCCTTCTTTACGAAGAAGGTTCAGCCTGCTGTGGACGCCATAGATGCTCGCATCGAGATTTTGAAGAATGAGGTGGCAGACCTAGAGGCACATCATGAGCGCCTCCTCTTTGGTGTTGCTGGCCCTAGCCGCTTTGGAGATCAGACCCTTATTTTAGGACTTTGATGAGACTTATTGCATTGTGTAGTTCCTTGTTTAATTCCTTCCCTTATGTTTATTTTCTTCCTCTTTTCATCCTACCCAGTACACTTCCTTATTTTCTCTAGCACTTATTTGATAAGTCTGACGTGACTAATATATTTTGGGTTTGTAATCTATTATGCTACATTTGCTATAGTTATTACTATGATTGTGCTACAGTATGTTTTGCTAATACTCTATAGTCTTCATCACTTTTTTTTTTTTTTACAAATGAAAACACACTACAATACTTTCTTATGACATCATCCCTAGCAAGGGCGATCACTTGGAGGGGGGAAAAAAACAAGAGAAAGGAATAACTACACAATGTTTCTTAGGCATAATATCGCTTTAACCATTTGCCGTTAATGGGGTCCATTAGACCTTTTCCATTCATCTGGGCCAAATGATAATACCCACTTGCATGTGCTTCCCTTACTACAAAGGGTCCCTCCCATTTTGGTGAAAATTTAGATGGTCCTTCTAGACCTCACCTGATGTGGTTTGCCATTTGATGATGCTCATTTTGAGGCCCAATAGCAGGAAGAAACCCAACAGTATGGGTAGAGGAGAGTCAGTGGATGGCTAGAAGAACCATTAAGCCTAAATGGCAGGAGCAGTGGTTCATAGGCCCATAAAGTACATAAATGGGCCTTGAGGAAAGAAAATGGGCCTAAAGGAGCCCAAAAAGAGAAATAGAAAACCCATGGGCATTATGTGATATAGCAAAGTAAGAATGGGTCACAGCAAGCCCGAAGTGATGAAGTAAGAAAGTAAGGGGTTGATGGGAAGCCTATGAGCCCCAAGGATGAGGAATAAGGTATTTGGGCTAGGGAAGCCCAAGGGAGTTAGTAAAAGCCCATGGGTATGCAGAATTAGAAAATGGGCCTAGGATGCCTAAGAAAAGAAAATGCGCCAAGGATGCCCAAGAAGAAATAAATGGGACAAAAGAGCCCACAAGCAATGAAATGGGTCAAGAAAAGCCCAAAGTAGCAAGAGTATAAAACCAATGGCCATATTGAGTCATTAGGAAAAGAATAAGCAGCAGGCCTAAAGAGGCCCAGCGAGTAAGGGTCAAGTAACACCACGACAAGAATGGCAGAGTAGTATGGCAGGAATAGCAACAAGACTATGGGTGGAGCAAGGAATGGACTAAAAGGAGAAAAGCCCATGATCAAGCAAGGCCCAGCCCTTGAAAGAAGCAAGCCAATAAAGAATGAGAGACTAGAAGACAGCTTATGCCATAAGAGGTCAAGGATGAGCGGCATAATGCACAGATAAGCCTTCAGACCATGGCAAACGCATGAGCAGCAGACAAGCTTTCAACGTACATAGGAAGTGGAGCATGCACAAGGCCTAGGCACTATCAATTTGTACCCAACCAATACAGGAGTGGTGGGTCATGGGCCAGAGGTAAGAGAGGGTATGGTCTGGCAGTAGGGAGAAGGGAGAGCTTATTTTGGGGTTCCTGCTCAGATTCTTTTGGAGGTAATGTCCTGCTGGGATGACTTACCACCTAAAAGAAGCAAGGATGAGTTAAAATCATTAGGTGCATGCCATGAGGGATAGTAAGAGAGAACACCCACATTATGCACAAGGCCTAGGCACTATCAATCTGTACCCAGCCAATACAGGAGTGGTGGGTCATGGGCCAAAGGTAAGAGAGGGTATGGTCTGGCAGTGGGGAGAAGGGAGAGCCTATTCTGGGGTTCCTGCTCAGATTCTTTTGGAGGTAATGTCCTGTTGGGATGACTTACCACCTAAAAGAAGCAAGGATGAGTTAGAACCACTAGGTGCACGCCACGAGGGATAGCAAGAGAGAACACCCACATTATGGTGGATAGGAATGCCATGGTGAGCAAGCAAACAAAATAGCCTTCTTTGTTTGGTAATAGGGAGTGGCATAGCCAGCATAGGTAAGTGGTGGTGGCTGGACAACTGACAAACCCATGAATGGTCGGGAGGAACACCCTAAATCAGACAAAAATGGTTAAAGGCTAAAATGGTAAAAAAACAGTCACAACAGGTAGTATATAAAAGGCCTTTGCCGTGCACAGTGGATCATCGCAATAGTAACAATCACAAGGAGAGAATCACAGCACCACTTTCACCATAAACCATAAGTGTTAAGAAAGAAAGAGTAAGAGTGGGAGGGGAAAGAATTAAAAAGTAGCAAAAACGGAGAGAAAAGAAGGGGAAGAAATAGTGAGCGTAAAATGGCAGGATGCACCAATAGGCTAATCCCTTCTCTCCCTTTAAAAGCCTATCCTCTGTTAAAGAAAAAGGATTTATTTGGGGCACAAGTCATTTAGGCCTATTCCCTCAAAGTGGATAATTTCCATGGCAGGATCATCCTATGAGGTTACCCACATTGAGGAAGTGGTTCCCTCCTTGGCCTTAGTCTTGTAACTTAATTGAACACCACAGACAAACCTTTTCTTCTTTGATTTTGCAGTTTCCGTCAAGATTATTTCATTTTTGTCTTTGTAATTTCACTTGTAATGTTTTTCCTTGCATTTCTTCTTTTTCATTTTGATTAAGAGTTCTATTTTCTTTTACCCAGCGGGAAACGTATTATTACCATACTGTATGTCTGCCATAAATCTTCCGTGACAGTTTTGCCTGCCAGGAGCATGTGACCAAAGCTTCGGCAAACGGGGCATAGTTTGTGCACAAGCCAGGCCAAGGTGAGTTGCAACTGGACCGGTCCCAACTCTCCTATCCAGAATAATTAGGCCTCGGTCCAGCAGGAGGTAGTCCAGCCCAAAAATCACAAAAGGCCCACCTCATCATTTTCAACACAAACTGTCCTTCTGCGAACACCCTTTCTTTGGTCGTTCTGCCATAAACTTTAGTCATCTTTTGTCTGTATCTGCGGCTACGCTCTTGGGCCTTCTCCATTTTCTTATCTAATCCTTCCAAGTCTTCGCATCTTTTTGTCGCGAAAACTTCCTTCTCCTTTTCCTTCTTTCGTGCCTGCATGACCCTTAAGGAGGGCGTCATCACTTTAGCTGGGCTTATTACCTCGTTCCGTAGACTAAAGAGAAAGGTGAAAATCCTGTGGCAGACTTGGGGGAGCTCTAGTAGGCCTAAAGGGCGTCTGGCAGATGCATTGCCCATCCTTTAGTGTACTACTGACTCATCTTGCTAATGATCTTGATGAGGGTCTTGTTTGTTGCTTCTGCCTACCCATTCCCTTGGGGGTAATAGGGCGGTGACCGGTGGTCTTTGACCTGATAAAACTCCATCATCTTTCTCACCTCATTGTTGACAAATGGAGTGCCATTATCACTGATGATCCTATGAGGTACTTTGAATCTAACAATTATGTTCTCCTTGATAAAATTTGCCCCGACTCCACCTGTGGCCTTACGAAGTGGTATGGCTTCTACTTATTTGGTAAAGTAATCTATAGCCATAAGGATCCATATGTACCCATGCGAGGGTGGATTAACTGGTCCCACTAAGTCAAGCCCCCAGGTATGGAAGGGCCATGGGGTGACCATGCTATGTAAAATTGTGGGTTAGTGTGAATCAGGTTAGCCTGCACCTGGCAACTGTGGCATTTCTTCACAAATTTTGTTGTATCTTTCTTCATAGTGGGCCAATAATAACCCATCTGCAGCATACATCAGTATAGCTTTTTCTTCCCTTGGTCCTTTCCGCATTCCCTTACATGTACCTCCTTTATCATCTCCCCTGCTTCTTTAGGACCCAAACAACGTAATGGGTCTCCATCATACCATTTTTTAAAAGGATTTGTTGGGGACATATTTTTATGTAATTGGCATATCCTTTGACAAAACGCACTTTACTTGTATTTGGGTAAATCTAAGTAGGTTCAAGATGATCATCACAAGTGGTTAAATTGAAGACATGAAGATTACTCAAGAACTGCTCAAGAAAAGTGCAATTTGCAGGTCTCGATACCTTCTCGACAGAAGCTCTATCTGTCGAGATTCATTAAAGCTCAATAGATGTCTCGATCAATCGAGCTTACGGATTTTCAGATTATAGCCACAATGTTTTTATTCTAAAAGGCTATTTGTTTATGGGTTTGTATAATCCTTATTGGACTAGGAAAGCCCAAGGTTTGTGTAAACCTATTTCGAATAGGAGAGCCCATTAAGCTCCTATTTAAAGAAGGTGGGAAAAAGAAAAACCTAACCCTAGAGAGCTTCATAAGGTTTTCTTTTTGAAACCCTAGCCTCCTCCTACAGAAGAAAGAGTTCTTGTTGCGTTTCTTGTACGCCTTTGGGTTCTGTAACCAAGCAAAGTCTCTTGCACCAACATTGAAGATCTTATTGGTGTTTCTATGTGAAGCCGCTGCAAATCAACTACAGCAATCAAAGGGTTGCTGTGGAGTTAGTCATGTACTGGGATTCGTGCAAAGGAGTAAGCCGCGTACTGGGATCTGCGCATCAAATTGGTTAGTCACGTACTTGGGAGCCGTGCATCAAAAGGGGGAACTGTCACTACAGAACAAGTCCAATTGGGTATTGGGGTAAAGGTTCAACTGTAGGTTGGTAAGGTACTTGGGATTCCTTTACTTGTAACCGCTTGTTGTGATAATAGTGGAGTTTCAGGAGTGGTGACCTGAAAATCACCCGGTGGGGTTTTTGCCGCAAGGGTTTTCCCCATTCGTAAACAAATCACCGTGTTATTTATTTTCCGCTGCATAATTAGTTAATTGGTGATTTGTTTGTGCTTCCACGCGTTTGCATGATAAATTGATTAATTAATAACTTGGCTAATTAATTAATTGGTTTAATCACAAGGGGTCACTCAGTTTGTGGCCTATCAAGTGGTATCAGAGCAGACACACTCTGATTAGGTTTAATCTTTGCTGTGTTGATCCATTGACCCCTGTTGTCATGGAAACTCTTGATTGTTTTGATTTGCATGATCTTATGTTGAATGATGATGATGATATTCAAGATGCCTATTGCAAGCTTTATAATTTTTGTATGAAATCTCTTGAATATTCAGCAAAATTAAAAGCTAAATTTAAAAAGGTCAAGCTTGAAAAAGATGAATTGATTGCAAAATTGGATGAAGCCAATAATTTGAATGAGAATTTTAAAAATCAAATTTCATCTCAGGTGGACAAAATTAAGAGTTTGGAAGAGCAACTAGTTGAATTTAAAACTGAAGTTGAAAAATTAACTAGTGCCAAACTTGTTGTTGAGCCTAACTCAAAAGAAAAAGATTTTTATATTCCCCCATTTAAAAGGAATAATGAAGAGTTGAAGGCTAATATTGCTAGGATAGACAAAGGTAAAATTTCTGATGTTAACGCTGAAGTTTCTAAACCTATGTCTAAAACTTCTCCTAGGTTGAATAAAAATTCTGAATTTGTCCCCACTTGTCATCATTGTCATATTGTTGGTCATATTAGGCCAAATTGTCATAAGTTGTCAACCTCTAAGGTTAGACCTCCTTCTAGGAAGCCGAGTAGCTCTAAAACTACTCATGTTTGTCACCATTGTGGTGATTCTGGTCACACTCGCCCTAATTGTTTCAAGTTGTTTCCTCATAAGCGAGTGTCCAATAGGTCTCATCCTTTGTCTAAAGGCTCTGTACCTATTCTTAGTGAGTTATTAAAAGCTTTGAGCTTTTTGACTCAATTTCAGGGGAATTCTAATTCCTCTATGTCCTTTAGTAATCATACTAGGACACGTGCCTTTTCATCTTCACGGCCAAAGACTCGTGCTGTGTGGGTGATAAAGGATCCTAAGACTTAATTTTCTTTTCTTTTTGTCCTCTGCTTTAATTCTTTCTATCTAAAGTAGGACTTTTTTTGCTTAATTTCTTATCTGCTTTTGAAATCATGCTTTCATGCATCTGCATCTTTCTATCATGACTTCATGCATAAGCATCTGTCTTTCATGCTTTCATGTTTGTTTAACATGTTTTCGTGTGTTTACTTTCAGTTTTGTTTATTTTTGTTTTTGATATAAAAATAAATTTTTTTTTTTGAAAAAATCAGAAAAATACAAAAACAGTGTGTGTTTTGTGTACATTGGTACTTGTTTACCTTAGATGGCCATTGAAACAAAGTTTTCTAAACTTTGTATCTTTTGTAGCTTAGATGAGCATCTCCATGCACAACTAAGCAAGTGAGCTTTGTGGCTCTTATTTGTGATGAGTAAGATTAAGTTATCTCTTAAAACTTAACACTCGTATCACTCTTTTTGACGGGTAGGACTAGAAAATCCTAAGAGAAAGGCATAAATAACCATCTCACTACTATTGCCCGCCAATCATATTATGACACCTGTATGCTTCAGCATAGCAAAAGTGCAGTGTCATAGACACCTGTATGCTTCGGCATAGCAAAAGTGCAGTGTCAAAGACATCCGTATTCTTCGGCATAGCAAAAGTGAAATGGCTATGCTTAACATGTTGGGTATTTCTTTTCTCTCTTTTTTATGCCCATGCATGATATGCTTAAAAGAAAATATGCAAAGAAAATAAAAAGCAAAAAGATTAAAATGCTTTAAATATGATTGCAAGCGTGTTTTCTAGGAGATGTGGGAGTTATAGGATGTACCTCAAAGGTGATAGTCCCTATCAAACAGTTATGATTGTGTGTGAGTTAAAGTTATTTTCTCATATCTCAGATCGTCATAACTTGTATACACATATGCAATCTTGCGATATTTTTCACTCACAACACGCAATATTCTTTGCTACTCTTGATACATGTGCAGGTACAATGTGATTTGGCCATTACAAGTGTTTACATGTGCTAATGTATGCTCACTAAACTGTCTTGACTTGTTTTTGAAAAATAAAATTGGTTAGACTTGTTTAGTGTGTGTGTGTGTTTCTGAGAATCCATGTGCTTAAAATGTTTGATGAGAGATGTTTTTGAGAGCTTAATATGTTGATTGGATCATTGGTTGAGGTTCATGTTGGATTGCATTCATGTTTGTGTTTTTCTCTTCTCAAAAAATTGTTTTTAAAAGCTGGCTCGACACCTGATGGATCGATCGAGAAAGTTTATGTCTCCTCGATAGCTTCTCGACACCTGATGGATCGATCGAGCTTCTCTTCTTGTGTCTGATGTCTTCTTTCTCGACACCTGTCTCGACACCTCTCAATCGATCGAGATTCCCTTGCATGCATTTCGTTTTTTTTTGTTTTGCATTTTTTTTTTTGTCCATAGCATCTTGTTATTCTTTTTCTTGTAGGTCTATGGTTCCTTGTTCCCCTCGTTTCCCTCTTTGTCAGTTTTCTGTCTATCTCCTATCATGTCTTTTGGCTTTTTATGCCCTTTGACAATCGTGTCAAAAAGGGGGAGAAATTTGAGAATTGAATGTCATTCCTCAGGGGGAGTAATAGACTTAGGGGGAGAACTTCATGTTAAAAGGAAGAAAGTTTTTGTTGTAACTAACTAAGGGGGAGAGTTAGTTTGATACACATTGATATTGACATATATTTTGTGTTGTGTATCTTTTGGTTTTGTAACCATTTACATACATCATGTGTTGTTTCTATATTTGATGATGATGTATGTGTTTCACTCTTTATCTCACATGTGTTGTTTCTTTTCTCTCTTTATACACATGTTTCTTGTTTATTTAACTTGTCATTATTTTCCACATGGTACCTTGATGTGTTTTGTTTAGTGCCTTTCAGGAAAGACAAGTTAAAGCCAAGTTAAGATTCCGAACCTTCTTCTTGCAGCAACTTCCAAGGTTCAGATCTTTTAAACTAGGCTTATTTATTCTGTAATCTTGAGTAGAATGTATTCTAGGACATTCAATGTACTCTTGTGGTTTTGTCACGGATTGCCAAAGGGGGAGATTGTTGGGGACATATTTTTATGTAATTGGCATATCCTTTGACAAAACGCACTTTACTTGTATTTGGGTAAATCTAAGTAGGTTCAAGGTGATCATCACAAGTAGTTAAATTGAAGACATGAAGATTACTCAAGAACTGCTCAAGAAAAGTGCAATCTGCAGGTCTCGATACCTTCTCGACAGAAGCTCTATCTGTCGAGATTCATTAAAGCTCGATATATGTCTCGATCGATCGAGCTTACGGATTTTCAGATTATAGCCACAATGTTTTTATTCTAAAAGGCTATTTGTTTATGGGTTTGTATAATCCTTATTGGACTAGGAAAGCCCAAAGTTTGTGTAAACCTATTTGGAATAGGAGAGCCCATTAAGCTCCTATTTAAAGGAGGTGGGAAAAAGAAAAACCTAACCCTAGAGAGCTTCATAAGGTTTTTCTTTTTGAAACCATAGCCTCCTCCTACAGAAGAAAGAGTTCTTGTTGCGTTTCTTGTACGCCTTTGGGTTCTGTAACCAAGCAAAGTCTCTTGCACCAACATTGAAGATCTTATTGGTGTTTCTATGTGAAGCTGCTGCAAATCAACTACAGCAATCAAAGGGTTGCTGTGGAGTTAGTCACGTACTGGGATTCGTGCAAAGGAGTAAGCCGCGTACTGGGATCTGCACATCAAATTGGTTAGTCACGTACTTGGGAGCCGTGCATCAAAAGGGGGAACTGTCACTACAGAACAAGTCTAATTGGGTATTGGGGTAAGGGTTCAACTGTAGGTTGGTAAGGTACTTGGGATTCCTTTACTTGTAACCGCTTGTTGTGATAATAGTGGAGTTTCAGGAGTGGTGACCTAAAAATCACCCGGTGGGGTTTTTGCCGCAAGAGTTTTCCCCATTCGTAAACAAATCACTGTGTTATTTATTTTCCGCTGCATAATTAGTTAATTGGTGATTTGTTTGTGCTTCCACGCATTTGCATGATAAATTGAATAATTAATAACTTGGCTAATTAATTAATTGGTTTAATCACAAGGGGTCATTCAGTTTGTGGCCTATCAGGATTCCCTCATGTAAAAAGTAGCACACTACCAGCTCTTTAAGTTTATGTCTTTAACTATGCTTCTATGGCAGGATACCTTATGTCAGTTATTGCACAAATGGGCTTCTCCAGTCTTCATGAACACAGCGTAACTCTTCTCCCTGTCTATAGCCAAATGGCGGGCTTCGCATTGGGTTTAGACTGGGTTCGCATCCTTACCCATGCTTGGCTGATAAAAACCCGCTCTCTAAAGTTTGCAGTAAAGGCTGATTTCACCGTAGAATTCACAGGTTCTGCCATGCACCTCCTTCAATTTTCTTTGGGCTTCTTCTTGTCCTACACACCTTTAAAGAATTCCTCCTGGCATTTTGCGGTATAGTTCCTCTTTCATCAGGGTGTAGTCCATCAATGTCTTCAAATCTGCCATATCTCCTTCTTTCAATAGGGATTCCTTAATGGGAATTCTCCAATCCTCCTTACACCCTTGTTCTTCCTAGAACCTTTCTTGCAGTATTTCAACAATAGATTCCCTTCGTTTGCTGACTTCGACTCTAGTACTACTTCCTTTAAAGGCTATCTGTGAGCCCAACGTGGCTAGTGCGTCTGCTTACCGATTCTCGTTTCTCTGAGCGTACTTTATCTCAAACATCGAAAACCTTTCTTCCATTTTCTAGGTCAACATCCTGTACGGAGCCAAACTCAACTCCTTCAAAGAGAAACTCCCTTTGGCTTGGTAAACCACCAGGTTGGAGTCACCTATCACCTTCAAAGGCTTGATCTTCATCTTGAGGGTTGTGGCCAACCTAGTGAGATAGTCCTTGTACTCTGCGGTATTTTTTAAGCAAGGAAACTCCGACTTGAACGAGAGCGCCACAACCTCTTCTCCTTCGTGATAGAGGACTATTCCTACGCCTCTTGAGTGGGCTGTAGAAGAACCATCAAACTTCATCACCCATTGCTCTTCAATTACTTCTGCCATGGCCACTTCCCCAGGAATTCATTATCTAGTGGGAATTCCTCTTCTCCCGGGAATTGTGCTAGCAAATCTGATATGGCCTGACTCTTTAATGCCTTGGGTGTTCCTGCCTTCAAGTCATATTGTGATAATTGTAACAACCACTGAGATATCCTCATAGAGAGAATTGGCTGTCGAAGAAGAGTTTTGATTACGTGGGACTTCGTCATCAAGTATACGTCATAGGCTAGGAAGTAATCGCGCAACCTTTGTGATGCATATACTATTGCTAGGCATGTACTTTCTACTTTGGGGTACCGGGTCTCTGCGTCCTTTAGAGTGCAACTCACGTAATAAACTAGTTGTTCAATACTGCCTCTATCTTCTTGGGCAATCAAAGTACCTATGGCATATGGGCTTGAGATCAAATAAAGCAACAGTGGCCTTTTGCGGATTAGGGCTTGCACCGTAGGGAGATTTGTCATAATTTGCTGTAGCCTTCGAAAGGCTGTCTACTGTGCCTCTTCCCACTCGAAACTTTGTCCTTTCTTGAGTAATTTGGCGAATGCTGATGTAAGAAAATTTTCCCAAAAAACTCTTGAATTCCTTTACTATGGCAAGTGACTTCGTGGTTGTTATGGCTGTGGCTTTGGATGGGTCCACGTCTATTCCCCTGCTGTGGACTAAGAACCCCAAGAATTTCCTGGCAGACACTCCGAAAGTACATTTTAGCGGATTTATTCTCAACTTAAAAATTCTGCATCTTTCAAACACCTTTCTTAATACTTTAACATGGTCCTCTCGCCTTCTTGACTTTACAGCTATGTCATCCACATAGTCTTCCAACTCACAATGCATCATGTCATGGAATATGGTGGTCATAGTGCACTGGTAAGTTGTGCTTGCATTTTTCAACCCAAAGGGCATCACAGTATAGGAGAAATTACCTATGGGTGTTCTGAAAGTAGTTTTCTCTACATCTCTTAGCGCCATTCGAATCTGGTTATATCCATTGAATCCGTCCATAAAGAGAACATGGCATTCCCTGCTACAGAGTCTATTAGCAGGTCCATGTTGGGCAGTGGGAATTTGTCTTTTAGGCAGACTCGGTTGAGGTTTCTGAAATCTACTCAGCATCTTATTTGCCCATTTTACATCTTCACTGGCACGATATTGGACAGCCATAGCAGGTGCTGGATAGGTTTAATGAAACCAGTGGCCAACAAATTTTGCATTTCATTTACTATCTACGTTGAGTGTGTGCACTACCAATCCTGGGTTTAGCTTAGGCATCTCATTGTAGTCCCATGCAAAAACATCCCTGAACCCTTTCAACAATAGTATCAGCTTTAACTTTTCCTCCTCTGACAATTTTGAACTTATCGAAATGGGTCTTGGCTTCTGTGGGTCGGTGCCCAAATCAACTTCTTCTAACTTGTCTTCTACTGTTACCTTCGTATCCTTTTCTGCTGTAACTTTCTCTTCTTTTTCCGTATTGCTTTCTTCTTTCGAATTTTCCTAGGCTACACAGCACACCAAACTTTTATGCTGTGGCCCTTGTCTGGGACACCCTTGTGTATTGCAGGTGGGCCCTGCGCATCTTCATAACTTGTAGACTATTCTACCATCAGGGGTCCGAACCCTGACGCATCGTGGTGTATCACTTGACTCCAAAGCGGGCGATTCTTTCCTCTTCTTTCTTCGCATTAGTAGCCCCCTTTGATCGGGCTCTGGGTCATCCTGAATATTCTTCCATCTAGGGACGAAGGTGCTTTGTGGTTTGGACACTGAGCTTTCACCGAATGGTGCCCACTCATCGTAAAACATGGTTTCTACTAGATGAGCATCTGCTTGCTCGAAGGGTGATGAGTTTATCGCTATTCGTATCATTCTGCCGTTCAGCCTTTCTTTCACACATTGATGGTAGGTAGACGGGACCAATCAGTGTTTATGAAATCACGGTCTTCCCAACAATATGTGGTATGAGACTTCTGTTTTCACTACATGGAAGTAGGCCAAGGAGGCTATTGGTCATACTTTCAGCCATAATTGGATATGGCACGTGGTATATTCACCTCTTCCCCAAAATCTTGTTACCTCCATTGGGCATCCCTGTATTTTCCTTTCTGAAATTCTTGCTACTTGTAGTGTGCCAAGCAAAATGAGGTTTACTGAAGCGCTTGTATTGACCAAGGCCCTTTTGATGAAGATTTGATTTATGGAGGCTGCCAGGTAGAGAGGTCTCCTATGATCTGAATGCCCTACTTCCATGTCTTCATCACTAAAAGTGATCTCGTTGGTGTCCTGTAAGAAGGTTTTGTCAGCTCTAGTTTCCTCCGACAAGCATTCTACTCTTGCCCCTGAGGCAATGCTCACCAGAGCCTTTGTGGCAATTGATCACTCATTTATTGTGAGTTCCAACTGATTGAACAGGTTCTTGAACATAGAACTTTTCTGCAATGTGGTAATCGCTGCGGTAGGCAAGGCTGGCCTTTCCTCTTCGTCTTCTCCTGGATCTGTGCAAATAAAGACTGCTACTACTCCTTTTCCCTTGTGGTTCGGGAGTGGGTTTCTTTAGACTTCTGGCTGAGATAACTCAAGAGTCCTTTTTTTTTTTTTTTTTTTTTTTTTTCCTGTGATGCACTAGTCTATGGAGTGCCCAGCATATTGTGGTAGGGTGTTGTACATAATTATGCAAACGGCAAAAACACGGGTCTCTCTGCTCTTCTTTGGTAGGTTCCTGGAAACTTGGTTAGGCTTGAAGACCCCGTCTGCAATCCATTTATCTAGGAGCACATCTAGCTCCTTCGGTGTACATGGTAGTGGCGAAGGGGTCTCGGACTCCCTCCTATTCGATTTCCTTTTCCTTTCGCTAGTAGATACCGCCATGGCTTGCGGAGTGGACCTCCGTACTTTGGGCCTATTAGAGCTTGGCCTTATTGATTGGGCGGTCTTCCTGGCTTTCTGCAGTAACTATGAAAACTTAGAGATTTCTAAGTTCTCCAAAATAGCTCTGTATTCCATAATCATGTTACCCATACACATTTCCACCAATGTCTTTTCCTCATAATGATCATAGCAGTCAAGAGCTATGTCCTTGAATCTCTTGATGTATTCCATCAAGTCTTCACCGCTCCTTTGCTTGGTCGCTTGCAAAGTTGCAAGCGTTATGGTCACTTCTCCATGAAAGTACTCAGTGCAAAACACGTCAACCATGTCATCCCATGTCAGAATTGACCCTGGCTTCAAACCGATGTTCCAGGTGTACGCGCAGTCATATAGGATTTAGAAAATTTCTGAAGACACAAGTCCTTGTTGGCTGTGTAGGGACCGAGGGTGTCAATAAACTTGCTCACATGTTCGACAGCACTTCCACTTCTGCCATCGTATTATGCGAAAGTTCTCGGGTCATATCTCTTAGGATATGGTTTGCTAAGTGTTCTCAACGGATAAGGAGGCCTTCGTGCATAAAATCTCTCCTTAGGTGCTTTGGCCCTTTCCTGTACTAGAAGGGCTGCAACTTCGGCCATGGTAATGAAATGCTGCTCCGCATTCTACGGACCACCCCTTACAGAGGTTTCTTCCTTGTCTGCCACATGCTTTGGTTCATGCTGACTTCCTTTTTCTTTCATTTTGTCCACCTTCATCTGGAAAATCTCTTCCATTATCTGCTACTGGGAATGCTGCATAGATTGCAGCACCTCAATGAAAAAGTTGGCATTATCAGCAGGAACTCTTTGCCACTGCTGTGGTCTAGCCCACACTCTAATAACACCTTCTGCTTGGTTGGGCTAGTGCTGGTGGGGCATTACTGGTCTTGACTCTGCCTGCGAGGGCAAGGCACTCATGTTCTGCGTCGTTTTTGATCTCGGGGGCATAACTTGCGAGGGCTTTATTTGCCTTCCCTATCTTTATCCCAACTTCCCAATGGAGTCGCCAATTTAAATGTGGTGGGCCTTTTTATATCTTGGGCTAGACTGCTCCTGTCGTACTATGGCCCAATGATTCTGGGGTAGGAGATTCGGGACTGGCTCAATTGAAACCCAACTTAAGCCAGCTTGTGCGCAAGCTAGGACCCCTGACAAGGATCTTGGTCATGTGCCTACGGCAGGAAATACTGTCACAAAAAACATTATGGTAGGAGAAACATAATACAACAGGATAGCTAAAATATTTTAACTAAAGTACTTGCTACCTACCAAAGATAATGTTTAAAAAATTTTGCAAAAGGAAAATACGATAATATAAGTATAGCAGAAATGAATTAGCAACAAGAAAAAATAACGTCAGCACTAGAACAATCATAATAAAAGAAGGAAGGGGGTTAGCCTGCTAAACTTGGCTCCTTGGCAGACTTAAGTCCAAGAAGGGAACCAATCTCCAATGTGAGTAATCTCACATGGGAATCCTGCCATAGAAATTACCTACTTTGGAAAATGGACCTCAGTGGCTTAATCATAGATTCTTTGTTAGGTTCTAAGACTTTAGGATCTAAATGTATTAGAACTTCAATGTGTAATGTGTTGGCAAACCATGATTAAAACTTAGAGTCTAGATTTAGGCTGCTCAAAGTGTGTTTATGTGTAAAGTTGGCATCGAGTGATTGCAGAATTTACTAGACTAAATCTGCAAGGCTTGATCGATCGAAAATTAGACTCGATTGATCGAACCTCGTGTAGATTTTTTTTTCTGCAGAATTTCCAACTCAGCCCAAGCTCATATGACGTGTAGGGTTTTATATTTTGCTTCAAGTATAAAAAGAAAAACCCTAGCCATGTTTTAGAGGTTGTTGATATACTATGTGTTTGAATCTTCTGTGAGATCTAGAAGTGTTTACCTTCATACACACTTAGGGTTATCAAGATCAAGATTGATGTCAAGAACTTGGTGATCTCTTTGGTTGCTGTTTTAAGAGTTTAAAGAAAAACACAAGTAGGAGAACTTGTGGTTGCTGTGGATCAAAGAAAGAAGTAGCCCGTGGACTTGGAGCTGTCACGTGGTCATGGTAGTAAGTTTTCTACTCAAGGTAGTAATAGGATGTTAGTGGTCTAAGTCTTATTGTACAAACTTCAATTCTTTCATAGTGGATCTGTTTTACCTTGAGGATAGCTAGGTTGAATCCTCCCCAGGTTTTTTATCAGTTTGGTTTTCCTAGGTTATCATATTGTATGTTCTTTATTTTTTCGCACTATTTACATGATACGATTTACTTATGTTAACCTAGATTTGAATAATTTATCTAAGTAATCACTTGGCTAAATAACTAAGTTAATCAACTTGTTTTTTAAGGGGTCTGAAAACGTACAAGTGGTATCAAAGCAGGTTAGCTCTAGTTTTTAGATTTTTTGATCTAAGATTTGATCATTGACCCCTGTTGTCATGGAACATGGTCACTCTCTTGTGATCCCATCTCACTTTGATGGGAACAACTAGGCATACTGGAAAGTAAGGATGAAAGCATTCCTGAAATCTATTGATGAGAGAGTTTGGTGATAGGTTATTTAGACCCCTTAAACAACCAAATTGCGTAGCCTAGATTAATTAGCCAAGTTGTTACTTAGTCAAATTAAGCAATTCTAGGTTAAAGCAATTCAACAATCATATCAAGAATATTAATGCAGCGGAAAATAAATAACACAAGATATGATCACCCAGGAAACCACACGGTAAAAACCTGGGGAGGATTTGACCCACCGATCCTCAAGGCATAACAGAATTCACTATGAAAGAATTGAAGTTCTTACAGAAGGACTACAAGCTCCCCGCTCGACTTCCTAATGCTACCCACCAGTACGAACTTCCTGACACGACCACGCGCAGGCTCCGAATCCACGGACTACTTCTTTCTTGAATTCTTCAATCAGCTACAAGCTCCCCGCTTGCTTTTCTTTTAAGATCCAATGGTTGCAACTATGTTGATCATCAAGATATTGACAACCCTAAGTTTATGTGAAGGAAAGCTCCTCAAAGATCTCACAAGAGATTCACACAAACAGCAAATATGAGCAACAAAGACTTAGAGAGGTTTGGATACAAAACCCTAATAAAAGGAGGCACAAGAGGCACTCTAATCTCTCTCCCCAAAAGTCTCAAAAACGTTCTAGGGTTTTCCTTATATATAGGAGTGTTTTACTTGATCCCCAAGACGTTTAAATAGAGTTTGGGCTGAGCTGGAACTCTGCAGAAAACGCATATGACCCGAGATTCGATCGATCGAGCCTAAGCTTCGATCGATCGAGCCAGGCCGAAATGCTCCAGTACATCTGCAGCCACTCGATTCCAACTTTACAATATTTAATCAACTTTGAGCAAGCCTAAACAAGACTAAACATATTGTTTTAATCATGGTTTGCCAATATTACACATTAGAGTTCTAAATACATAAAATCCTAAATCTTTAGAACCTAACAAACTCCCCATTTGGCAATCCGTGACAAAACACAAAATAAAAGCTCAAAGTTTACAAGTAAACAGCCCATTACAAAAATAATGCTCATAATAACAAATCCAACCTAACTACTATCCATCAGTTGCAAGTGTAGACAGCAGCTCAATTGAATCAACCTGTATATTTCCTGAAATACTAAACAAAATGCATAAACACATGTGTGACAGAAAAGAGTAAAACAACAGGTATAACATTCTTGTAAGATTCACACAACACAAAATAAAGACATATATGAATGAACAACTCATAAATATAAGTCAATAAGCAGTGAATCATAAAGCAACAAGAATCAATGAATATAACATGTATATCAATCAATAACTCCCCCTAACATGAATATCTTTGTATTTTCCACACATATCAACATGATTCCCATAAATCAATAATTTCTCCCCCTTTTTGTCACGTATTGACAAAGACAACTCATACAAAGAGTAAACAGTCAACATACGCAATAAAGGATAAGAGAAAATAGAGAATCAAGGGGAACACAAAACAATTCAACTCTATAGAAAATAGAGACAGCTCCCCCTATGAACAACACAGGTTAAAAAAAACTTTTCTCCCCCTATAAAAATAGGAAAAACAAAACAAGTTTTGGGAAAAACAGTTTTGGGGAAAAATAAAGGAGGGGGGGGGGGATCAGCAGCATCACCAACAGGATCAAAGTTAAAAACACATAATCCAAAGTTAAAAACTAAGGTGAGGATACACATGAAGAAAAAATATTCTCTCTTTCAATAAAATGCAAACATGGCACTATGTGACCCATAAACAGTTGCATAAGTAGAGAAAATATTTGCACATTGATTATCCATCATATCTCTTAAGAAAAATATTTTCTACAGTTCACACAGAAGAAATAGCATATACTAGAATGTACAAAACTCAAAAAGTAATCAATCAATTTTTAAATCAAGTTGAGTACCCAATGTAGCAAAGTGTATGCATGTTATGTGTGAAAACAAAGAGAGATATGACTGCAAAACCGCAAGATGGATACAGAAATCAATGTAATGCATGTGAATCCTAAACACAAATGATAGCAAAAAAAACATTGGTCAAAAACATAGAAACTGAAAATTTTTCAGTTTCGATCGATCGAGAATCGATCGAACATCAATCGAGTCAGGCAGACTCAAACCAAAAATTTTAATCGCAATTTCGATTGATCGAAAAACAGGGTCGATCGATCGAAAGTCTGGAAAATTCAGTTTTTCGAAAAACAGAGCATTTTAATGCAGAAACTCCTCAAAGCACATTGTTTTATAAAAAATGCATGAGTATGAGACGAAAAGTTTTTCAAAAACACTTGAATTTAACCCAGATCTTCCAAATTAAGATTGTCAATCAATTTGTCCTCAAAGCGCAAACATTATACACATTTTGCATTAAAATCAAGGAACTTTTAATCTTGGATGGCCACAACAAAATCACACACAATATAATGTACCAAGTTTAACAAATAGTAACTTGTGTAGTGTGTGCAACTAGCAAAAGTTTGAGATACATGTGAGGTGATATGTGAATAGCAATCAATCACAAAGTCTACAAAATTCATCACATAGAATTTAAAAGAGACTATCACCTAAAGAGTTACATCATATAACTCCCACATCTCCTAGAACATAAGCTTGCAATCATGTAAGTTTCTTGTATTTTGCCCCATTATTTAGGTGAAATTTGGCATCAAGCCTAATGGTACACACCAGTTTAAATTATGTGAGATGGCATCAAGCCTAATAGTACACACCAATTTTAAGCATTAAGCATTTAACAGAGGCTACACCTTATGTTCTTTTTGTGCATGTGCTACACTTTCTCGAGCACAAAATCTTATGATATGCACTAAGGTGTTCATGATTGGCTAGTGAACAGTGGTGAGATGGTTATTTATGCCTTTCTCAAAAGGATCAAGTCCGACAGTCAAATAACATGTGACTTCAAGATTAAGACAAAGTGATAAACACCATAAACATCTTTCCCACACAACATGCACTACAAAACTTCAACTAGTAAAGTGCAATAAATAAGCTCATCAAAGCTAAACAAGGTACATAAACATGTTATGTAAAGATAATATGGCCAATCCTTGATTATAAATCCAAGATATATAATACAAAACACAAAAATCTTTTTGGTTTTAACAAACTTTATAACCACTTGTTGAGATTTAAAAAATTTATGACCAAAGACAAAAAACACATATTGTGCTAAATGAACAATGCAAAAGTAATGCATGATAGTGCAAAAACTAAGCTATAGAGGGTACACAAACAAGAAATATCAATTTCTTAATTAACCCTTGAGTACATGTACAAACTAGTACATACTCACACAAAATCAAAAATAGCTTAGCACAAACTATTCAAGTTTCTCCACAATGTCAAGCATATTCTAAATCAAGAGAGAGATATCATAACTCATGTAATCCTCAAGAAAAATAAAATAAGACACAAAATAAAATATTTTTGTCTTTTTGAAAATTTTCAATGTTTTTGGATTTTTCTTTAAAACAAAACAATCAAAGAAAATAAAACAACCAAAAACTAAAACAAAACATGTCCACAATTAATTGAAAGAATTAAATCAAGGACAAGTTAGCAATACTCACCTTGGAGAATCTTTTCTCACCCATATAGCACGATTCTTCGGCTTTGTAGGTGAAAATCCATGTGAAGCAGAGTGTATTTGAGGAATTACACCAATCTTCTGAGAGAGACTGAAATCCTGCAAATTCCTTTCACAAGCCAACAAGCTCAAATTTTTCAAAAGCATATGAAATAATTTATTTGGACCTATGGCAGGAGAAATATCATCACATATCCTAGATTGAAACATAGAATGCTTAAATTTCAATTTATGACAATTAGGACGAATGTGACCAGAGACACCACAAAAGTGACAAACAGGAACAAATTTAGGAACATCAGTATTCCTAACAGCAAATCTATTCTCAGATTTTGGTTTTTGCCTCAACAAAGAACAATTTGGTCTAATATGACCAACAACACCACAATGGTGACAAGTAGGCACAAAAACAAAATTCTTATGCTCTCTAACAGTAGGTTTAGACTTATGTGTAGAAACTTCAGCGTCTACATCAGAACTTTTACCTTTGTCTAACCTAGCAAAATAAGTCTTTTCTTTATTATTCCTCTTGAAAGGAGGGATATAAACTTTTTCAGTTTTAGGCTTAAGAGAAACAGAAACACTTCTGTTATCAACAGCAGGCTTGGTACTAGTCAAATTTTCAATTTTGGCTTTAGATTCAACTAACTCTTGTTCCAAGCTTTTCATCTTCTCATCTTGAGAGGAAATTTGATTTCTCAAAAATTCATTCTTTTTATTAGATTCATCTAATCTAATAATCAATTCCTCTTTTTCAAGATTAGTCAATTTTAACTCTTCTTTGAATTTCTTAGCAATTTTCAAAGATTTAGATAATTCCTTACGAAGAGTTTCAAAAGCATCAAAAAAATCAGCAGAAACAATAGTGTCCTTTTTATTCAAAACATCATAGGCATCAATAAAATCAGCAGAAACATGATCAGAAAGACACTTCAAATTATCCATGACAGCAGGGGTCAAGGATCAGCTCTTAGATCAAAAGATCTAAAACAAACAAAGAGCTACCCGCTCTGATACCACTTGATAGAAATTTAGACCCCTTAAACAACCAGATTGCGTAGCCTAGAATAATTAGCCAAGTTGTTACTTAGTCAAATTAAGCAATTCTAGGTTAAAACAATCAAATAATCATATCATGTATATAAAACAAATAAAGCAGCGGAAATAATAAAGAACACAAGATATGATCACCCAGGAAACCACACGGTAAAAACCTGGGGAGGATTTGACCCACCGATCCTCAAGGCAAACAAGAATTCACTATGAAAGAATTGAAGTTCTTACAGAAGGACTACAAGCTCCCCGCTCGACTTCCTAATGCTACCCACCAGTACGAACTTCCTGACACGACCACGCGCAGGCTCCGAATCCACGGACTACTTCTTTCTTGAATTCTTCAATCAGCTACAAGCTCCCCGCTTGCTTTTCTTTTAAGTTCCAATGGTTGCAACTAAGTTGATCATCAAGATGTTGATACTATCTCTAACTTGAAAACCCTAAGTTTATGTGAAGGAAAGCTCCTCAAAGATCTCACAAGAGATTCACATAAACAGCAAATATGAGCAACAAAGACTTAGAGAGGTTTGGGTACAAAACCCTAATAAAAGGAGGCACAAGAGGCACTCTAATCTCTCTCTCAAAAAGTCCTAAAAACGTTCTAGGGTTTTCCTTATATATAGGAGTGTTTTACTTGAACCCCAAGACGTTTAAATAGAGTTTGGGCTGAGCTGGAACTCTGCAGAAAACGCATCTGACCCGAGATTCGATCGATCGAGCCTAAGCTTCGATCGATCGAGCCAGGCCGAAATGCTCCAGTACATCTGCAGCCACTCGATTCCAACTTTACAATATTTAATCAACTTTGAGCAAGCCTAAACAAGACTAAACATATTGTTTTGATCATGGTTTGCCAATATTACACATTAGAGTTCTAAATACATAAAATCCTAAATCTTTAGAACCTAACATTTGGAATTCCGTTGAATACGGATGGGAGAAACCGAATACTCCTGTAAGCGGTGGCAAACTTCTCAAAAAGAAGTAGCCGCTTTTAATAGCAAAGCCATAAATGCTATTTTTAATGCTGTTTCTATGGAGGAATTCAAGGGGATCTCTAATGTTGAGGTTGCTCATACTGCTTGGAATATTCTCCAAACTGTGCATGAAGGCACAAAGGCAGTTAAAATCAATAAGTTGCAGCAATTAACAACTAGATTTAAAAGGGTAAAGCTATGGTTATAACCCTTAGTGATGATGAAGTTTCTGATCATGAGTCTGGTAGTGATGAGGATGGAAACTTCATTGCTTTCACAGCTATTGCTATAGTTGATGAAAGTGTTGTGGTTGATGAGAACCTTTCTGATGGAAAACTCTCTAAGAATGCTAATTTGCAAAAAGCCTATAATAAGCTTTGCAAGGTTGCTGCAAAGGATGCTATGAATGTTGATTTAGGTTTAAAGAAAATTGCTTCTCTTGAACTTGATAAGAAAAATTTGTTGTTGAAATTGTTTGATGCTAATGAATTAATTGATAAGGTGAAGACTGAAAATATGTTGTTGCTTGATAAAGTTAAGAACTTGGAACTAGAATTATCTGTTGCTAGAGAACAAACAAATAGGTCTGCTAGTTTTAAGCTTGAACACATGTTGAGTATTCAAAAATCTCCCTTAGACAAAATTGGTCTAGGTTTTGAAGATAGCATCTGTGTGTTTGAAACTCATTCCACAAACTTTGTTTCATCTTCTGAGCCCCCCAAGAGTGAGATTGTCAAACCAGTAGATGTTACACCAACTCCTAGGAACATTAGGGTTGATCTTAAAGAGTCTAAGCCTAAGAATCCTCCTCTTCCTAAGGATAAGTTGCATGATAGACCTTTATGGGTTTGTCATTTTTGTGGAAAGATTGGACATATTCGTCCAAATTGTTTCAAGTTGCAAGCTGCAAAGCGAGCAAATAAGCCAAAAGTACTTGTGCCTCAAGCACAAGATCCTATGGTACTTTTTGGTGAGTTGGTAAAGACATTAAACCTTTATTCCAATCATGGAGTTGCTCATCATTCTAATATGAATAATAACTCCAATGCAAGAGTTGCATCTAAAAATTTTTGGATGCAAAACGTTCAATCTAATTGAGTCTTTCTGACATGGTCCTTGTGCTTCATCTCTCTACTCTTTGTGACCATTCTTCTTTGCTGTTTTGTGTCTTTTTTTTTTTAGGATTTGCATTGCATAACATTCATGCATTTCATGATAGGTTGTTTTTGTTATTCTTTTCCAAAAAAAAAAAAAAAAAAAAGGAAGGAAAGAAAAATGTGTTTTGCATTAATTCTGTTGTAATTAAGGCTGACCATATTATCTTTATATAACATGTTTATGTATCTTGTTTAGCTTGGATGAGCTTATTTTTACTGCACTTTGCTAGTTTTAGCTATGTAGTGCATGTTGTGTGGGAGTTGCTTATAGTTTTTGATAACATGATCTTGATTTTGAAGTCACGTGCTTTTGATTGTAAGGACTAAAAAATCCTAAGAGAAAGGCATAAATAACCATCTCACCACTGTTTACTAGCCAATAAAGTGTAGCACATGCACAAAAAGAACATAAGGTGTAGCCTCGGTTTAAATAATAAAATTGGTGTGTACATTATTGGGCTATAATAAATTCAAAATTAAATAAAATTGGTGTGTACATTATGAGGCAAATCTAGAAACTTACATGATTGCAAGCTTATTTTCTAGGAGATGTGAGAGTTATATGATGTAACTCTTCAGGTGATAGTCACTTTCAAACTTATGTGATGAATTTTGTAGAAATTGTGATTGATTACTATCTACATATCACCTCACATGTATCTCAAGCTATTGCTAGTTGCACACACTACATAAGTTATTCTTTGCTAAACTTAGTACATGATATTGTGTGTGATCTTGTTGTGGCCATCCAAGATTAAAAGTTCCTTGATTTTAATGCAAAATATGTTCAATGATTGTGTTTTTAAGGACATTTTGATTGAAAAACTTGTTTTTCTAAGATTTGGGTTGAATTCAAGTGTTTTTGAAAAACTTTTCATCTCATTCTCATGCATTTCATTCATAAAACAATGTGCTTTGAGGAGATTCTGCATGAAAATTCTCTGTTTTTCAAAAATCTGTGTTTTCCAAATTTTTGATCAATTGAACTTGTTGCTCGACTAATTGAAAATGCGATAAAAATTTAGGTTTAAATCTGCCTGGCTCGATTGATGTTGGATCGATCGAATCTAATTTTCGACCGATCAAATTCAAAAGTTGAGTTTTATAAAAAGCTTTGTTTTCACGTGTTCATCACTATTTCAAAAGCTTTTTCAAACTTTCCCTCACTTTCTCTCCTTGACTGATCCAATCTAATTTTTTTTTTTTTTTTTGTCATTTTCTACCTCAATCTTTCAAGGGTTTTTGTCTTCTAATACTAGTAAGTCTCTTTTACCCTTTCTATTTTATTTTATTCACATTTTTCATGCATTTTAGTTAAATTTTTCGAACTCATAATTTTTGGGGTTTTTGAATTTCGGGTTGTTTTCTTTAACATTTGATCATTGGGTTTTTGTCTCTAGATGATATGAACTTGATTCCAATGAATTAATTTGATTTATCTTGTGATTTGGGAAAAATTTGAAATTCTAGGGCTTGAAACTTAATGAAATTTGAGATTTTGTTCAATTGGGCTTAATTTGGTAAAATTGACGTGTGTAATTGATTGATTAATACATTATGTGATATTCCCTAACTAGTATGATGATTAATTGCTCAATTTGGTTTAATTTTTGAATTTGGGTTTTTCAAAATTTGGGGTTTTTGCTCTAAAACTCTATGTTCAAGTCAATTGTTAGGTTATAAAGTGCAATTGAACAAATTTCAATGCATTAGAGCATGCATCATATGTGCATTCATGTCATGCATCATATAGATTGTTATTTTATATATTTGTTTTTCTCTCTAGCCCTCTCTAATGCAGTCTGCCCTTGGTTTTCTTTGTTTTCTTTCTTTGGTTTATGTTTTTGTCTTTCCTTTCCAACCCTTAGCATCATGGTTAGGAAGACTAAGGCAAAGAAAACCACCTCCTCCTCTACCTTAGTTTTTGAGAGTGATAGATTCAGGTTTGAGAAAAACCAAGAGACCTATGAGAAGCTTAACATATTTAGGTCTGTTTGGGCTGAGCGTAAGGTCATTTTAGACGAGTTAGATCCGGAAATCTATAGGAACTTTGAGCGTAGGGGTTGGTTGCCTTTGTTGGATACAGATCATCCTCATGCAGATTGTTTTTTTTGCAGAATTTCCAACTCAGCCCAAACCCATATGACGTGTAGGGTTTTATATTTTGCTTCCTCAAGTATAAAAAGAAAAACCCTAGCCATGTTTTAGAGGTTGTTGATATGTTGTGTGTGTGAATCTTCTGTGAGATCTAGAGGTATTTACCTTCATACACACTTAGGGTTATCAAGATCAAGATTGATGTCAAGAATTTGGTGATCTCTTTGGTTGCTGTTTCAAGAGTTTAAAGAAAAACACAAGTAGGAGAACTTGTGGTTGTTGTGGATCAAAGAAAGAAGTAGTCCGTGGACTCGGAGCTGTCACGTGGTTGTGGTAGTAAGTTTTCTACACGAGGTAGCAATAGGATATTAGTGGTCTAAGTCTTATTGTACAAACTTCAATTCTTTCATAGTGGATTTGTTTTACCTTGAGGATAGCTAGGTTAAATCCTCCTCAGGTTTTTTACTAGTTTGGTTTTCTTGAGTTATCATATCGTGTGTTATTTATTTTTCCACACTATTTACATGATATGATTTACTTGTGTTAACTTAGATTTGAATAATTTATCTAAATAATCACTTGACTAAATAACTAGGTTATTCAACTTGTGTTTCAAAGGGTCTAAAAACGTACATTCTTAACTTGCTAGAGAGTAGGCTATTGAGAGGGAGAGAAGTGGGTAGCCTATTGGTTCATGCTTTTCACTCCTCACACTCCTGTTTTCTCTCTTCACAATCGGCTCTCTTATTTTCTTTGTTTATCTTCTCTGTTTTCTTTGTTTTCTATTTCTTTTTTTTTCAGTGCTTTCTCCTATTCCTTTTTGTTGCTGTTGTTGTTATTTACTGTGCACGGCTAAAGCCTTTTTATACTGCCTGCCGTGATAAGATTTACCATTTTACCCCTTAACTAATATTGACCCATCCACCACCATTGCCCTGTGCTGGCCGTGCCACGCTTCATTCCCAAACAAAAATAGTTTTGTTTTATTTTGTTGCCCAGGGCACTCCCATCTAGATAAGGGCTGGGTTTCTCTTTTACTAACTCCTATAGCATGCACCTAGTGATTCTAGCTCATCTTTGCCTCTTTTGGGTGGCATGTCATCCCAGCAGGACATTTCCCCTTAAAAGAGCTTGAGTGGGAACCCCATAATAGGCTTCCTCCTTCTCCCCATCGTCAGACCATACCCTCTCTTACTTTTGACCCATGGTCCACTGCCCTTGTATTGGCTGGATACAAGTGGGTGGTGCTTGAGCCTTGTACGTGCTCCACTCCCATATAAGTCCATTGCTTATCTGGTGTTCACGTGTTTGCCATTGCCTACGGGTTTGTCTGCTCTTGCTATGCGTTCTGCTGCTTGTTTAACTCTTTATGGTGTGGATGAGTCATTGGGTCTTCATTCTTTACATCTCGTTTCTTCTTTGGGCTAGGTATTGCTTGGGTATGGGTTTTTCTTCTTTAATTCAGCCCCTATCTCCTTTCACTTATGGTCTGTCGGCTAACCGGTACTCCTGCCATGCCATTGCATTGTTTCTGCCATGATACCATTTAACTTGTGTTTGCTGGGCTTCCTCTAGGCTTGCCATGCCAGTTTCAAGTATTATTCCTTCCCTTAGTTTACGTTGCCCAGTATTCTTGTTAGGTCAATTCTCATAGCATCTTGGGCTTCCCCAGCCCATTTTTATTCCTTTGGGCATCCTCGGCCTGTTTTATTCCTTGGGGCATCCTTCACCCATCTCATTCTTTCCTACTTCTTACATTCCCATGGGTTTTTGCTAAATCTCTTGGGCTTTCCAGGCCCAATTACCATATCCTTTACTTTTGGGTTTATTGGCCTTTGGACGAATCCCATTTACTAATCCCTTTCTTTGGGCTCTTCCGGCCCGTCTTTGCTTTCTTTCTACTTCTTATGATTCCCATATTTCATTCTTTGGGGCTCCCTTGGGCCCCTTTGCTTTCTTTGGGGCCCTTGTAGGCCCGTGGACCATTATTCCTACCATTCGGGCTTAATGGTTTTTCTTACTTTACTACTTCTTCTTTTTTCACCCCTTTTTATATTGTTGGGCTTCTTTTGTCATTGGACCCTTTTGCCAAAATAGGCATCAACACTCTTAGGATTATCTTATCAAATAAACTATTTCATCTAGTGAGGTTTATCACTTAGGATTGTTGGGTTTATCATTTGGTTGTTTGAACTTTGTGCTAAGCCATTTGTTATCGTTGTTATCTTTTAGGAATAGAAGTTATCATGTTTTGATGTAAGCCTATATATATGAATGAATAAAGAATAGGCATGTGAATTTTAAGCCAAAACATTGTGGAGGTTGGGTTGTCCTTGAAACAAACCCATTGTGTTAAGTAATTTTACTGTGTGTGCGTTGTTCTATTTTCTCGATCACCATAGCACCTTGAGGCAAACGCAGAAGAGGACGTGGTCGTGGTGACCATAACAGTTTGGAATATGGTAAAAAAAAACATATATACATTTCATTCTTTTAAAGAGCTAGCACAATATGATCTTACTTTCATGATTCTCTAAAATTCTATGTTAATTTAGCATAATATTCAATGCCTATTAGAATACCATTACTAAAAATTCATTAAAATGAAAGCAGAGATGGTAAGCAACTACTTTATTTGTTTTAATATTCATTGTATCTGTCACATATAGATGCATTTGGCTTTACTCTGATTGTTGTATTCATTTATAAACAAACATTTATTAGAACTATTTTCTTTTATCCATGTAAGATTTTAGTGACATAACAAGAATTAAATAATTCATTCAAACATGAATCATTTGGGATTTTAAGGATTTTACGTTGGGGTTACTAGTATATTCTAACCTAAAATCAGTTATCATTATTCATTCTATGGTAAAACAAGATTTTAAATAACTTAACACCATTTCAGTCAAAAAAGAACTTACCACCATATTCACTTTTACATGATTATATAAATGAAGAGGAACTTGAGGAGTTCTGACATAGATTTCCTCTAATTTTGCTCAAATTTTATTTTAAACATTGAGGATTTTACTGGGATGTTTCTAATTTCTAAATCACAAATCCTCAAAAGGTCCAAGAGAAATCTTTGGTAATTACAGTACATTTGAGTTAATCATGTCCAATGACCTTCATTAACATTTCCATTGATTTTATCAATGGATTTATTTATTATATCTCAATCCATAATAATTCTCACCACGAGCTAACACAAAGGTTTTCTTTGTTACTCGCTCACTTTATTATATTATTACTATGAGAAATGCTAACAGATACCTTTAGAGTAATGGTTACCAATCTATTTAAAGAAAGTTTTTATGGGGAAAAAAAACAATTAATGTTTTGACAACTTTTTTCATTTCCCATAAAAGTGGTGTCAAAACTTTCCTAAAATGTATTGTTAACCATTGTCTTAAGGGTACTCGTTAGCATGACCCTATTACTATTACTCCATTAACTACAACCACCAGGACGAAACCCAATCTTCCCTTCGACAACATCATACACCACCTCTAATCCTTTTTGTTGTTCATTCCCAAAAATGGTAATGTTGCTTGGATTACTATTTCCAGCAAAGGCTAAACAAGCTTCTGTTTGGTTCAATATATAAAGTATACCTACTTTGTTCAAATCCACGCTCACACCACCACCGAAAAAAAAGCTTATGCTTGGAATCGAAACAGATTGGCTCTTGCTAAGGTCATAGCATGTATCAAATAGCGAAGAACTTGAGCTTGTCATCGGATAATTACGCATCTTTTCTCGAAATGATGTTCGCAATGCATTGTATGCTGTAGGAGGCAAACGTGTAATGACTGTCCCAGAGTCAATTATAGTACCAGCGGTCGAAAAAACCGATGTGGGAATTGATAATCTTTGTCCACCCACACTTATTCCACTCAAGTTGAGGCCATAGAATGATGGCCCTTGAGAAAGCGTTAACAAAGGTGTGAACTTTGAGGAACTCGAAACTTCTCTGCTTTTTCCCAAAGTAAGGTATCCCATTGAGCTAATTGTGGAAGGAAGACAATACGAGAAAAACTTCTTGTACTTTTGAGCAGCTTGTTGAACAAGGGAAACTTGGCCGCGACCAAGGCCTAGCAGCCCTGCAAATCCTTTAAAGCCTACGTTGGCTTGGCCACAACCGAATATGAAATTGTCCACCACATCTGATGTTATAGTTAGCCTCTCTTTGCTGAAATACCCAACTGTAAATGAACGATCACCATATTGCACAACATATACGCACTTTGAGTTGGAGGGGCATTGTCGTGGGCTTCCTGCAGCATGAATAAAATTTCGAAATTATAGTATCAAATTAACAAGTTTACTATTGCTTAAGCTCAATTGGTAAAATTTCTTTTCGTCAAATAAGAGAATTGGGATTCGAACCCCAAATACACAAAAAACTAATTGATATCTTGGACTTGATATCTTTGGAGATTCTAAATTCATCATTCTGTTAGTGTTATGTTGACTAGCTAGATAGAGAATACATCACAGGAAAATTATTTTAATAAGCAAAATTTGTTAAAAATGAAATATTTAATTGATTTACCAAAATAGGTAGTGACAGTAGCAAAATCCTTTCTATTTTGTTGAATGAGATTATATTTATATGGTTTACCTGTGGCAGAAGTGAGTTGAGAGCACAAGGGTGTAGGACATGAAATGTTGGTGTAGGATGTGGATTTGGATGGATCAAAGATTGGGTCTACTTGCCGATAGCACTGTCCAGCGCATGGTTTACACTGTGCCCAAGTGAGGTCGCTACCAGTGTCAAATGCGAGTGTTTGATCTGTTTTGGGAGTGCCAAGGCCCACGGTGACAATGTAGTTACCTGTGCCGATGGTGCCACCGGATTTAGCTGGAAGGGTGGTGGCCTGAGATTCTCTTAATTTGTTGCCATCTGAGTTCTTAGAGAACTTGGAGTGGATTGATCGAGTTCACCCTGGATTGGTCTTGAAGGAGGATTTCTGTGTGATTAAGAACCAGTAATTGGTCTTTGTTGTTGCCTTGAAAGCATGGGCCATATTTGTGTATCACTGTTAAGGATGCCTCCCTTTTAGGACCTGAACTTAAAATGGATCATCAATTTGAATTTGGAACAGTACATTCATAAATGAATACTGAATATAATGAGGATCAAAACAAAACAATTTTTGCATTTAATCAAATTTTTTTTTTGGTGCTGAATCTTGCATTTAATCAATTACAACATGTTTTTACATATTTAATTATATTAGATTTGTCAAAATGATAAATTTTTTAATTAATAACTTCGTTACAATTGTGCTTATTGATTTTTCAAATTCTGAAATGTTGCTCAATTGTCTCATTGTTGATACTATAATGATAATAATTTAAGCAACTTCAACATTTTTTAACAACATGAAATTCAAAAATTTTAAAGAGTCAATTTAACATGAATTTGAGCTAACTAAGTGCTTATGGAGTGTGGGGAGCAAGGTCTAGGGTTCAAATCTTCAGGATAAAGTTTTACACACATATACACTTAGATTAGGTTAAAGTAGAATTTCTATCTTATATATATATATATATATATATATATATATATAAAGAAAAAGAGTTTCACTAAACTTATTTAATACTTCAAGTAATATAAATCAAGTTATACATTCGTTATTAGAAATTAAAAATAAAATTGGTAAAATAATTTATTTCATATCTGTCCAAGAAATTATTTTTATTAATTTTCTAAATAAGCACTGTATTTTTTGAAAATATATGTCATAAACATGGCCTTTTTTTTTTCCTGTCAAAGTATCAAATAAAATGTTTCCTGAAAATAGTTTTAGATGGCCTTGAAATAATTTTAAATAGTTTAGTCAAAGGTTAGGACACCACTTTCTTATATATAAAAAAGTTTTAAATAAGTTAAAATTATTACGCAATTAAAATTTTACATAGAAATATAATATATATATTGTGGGGACCGGATTCGAGCGCTCTCCGCAGATTGAGAGAGTGGACCCAAGCCCAGCTAACCCTCCAATAAATTTATAGAGTATGGGCTCAAGAGCTAGGCCCTAGTAAAGAATGCAACGGCCATGCATGGTTGTTCGTGGATTGTGATAAGTTAAACGTGGGTCGGAATGCACAATAGGACTCCTCGGACGGGTCTTATAGAGGTTGAAGTTGTTCTTATTTCTTTCAAGTAAGGTTACAATGGTTGAGAGAAAATACACTGCTACAGTATTTCTTTTCTCTGGTTTTCCCTTCGTCCCCCTCTCAAGAGGGACTTTTTACATTATATACTTCTCTCTCAGTTGATCCTAGCCCTACATTTGTTGATCAACCCGGCTTCCACTTGAGAGCCTGTCCCATCAGCCGCATTCCCATCCCTCCTGTGGGTTGCAGCGCCCAAGACGGCACTGTTCAGAGGTCCTATCCTCATTAATGCGGCCAGGGCGTTAGTTGAGGGCATTTAATGTGGAGATGACAGTTCACCTGGGGCTTGCTCCTCCACCATGCTTCCATGTCCGGTGCTTGGTACTCGATATTTGCTCCTTGGATGCTCAGGGAGATTCCCCTTAAGGGTATGCTTTTTGTCCACTTTCTGACCTCGGTCGACCGAGGATGTAACCATCCTCGGCAATGTTCCTTGGGCCCTGGGATCTACACTTTCGTCCTCAGACCTTGGACGCGTCCTCGGCGTGGGCCTCTGGGCCTGGTTTGAAGTGGGCCGGGGTTGCTGACTTATTCTGGCCCCACAATAGCCCCTCAAAATCTTGCTGTCCGCATCCTCGGGCGAAAAGGAGGATTTTGATATCCTCGAACCTGCTCCGTGTTCAATCGAGTCTTGTCCCTCATCAGCGTTGGAGCCTTTTCACCTGCTCAAGGTGCGTTACTGGCGCTTCGGTGCGCGTAACGTGTCCTGCATTAAATTCGGGCGGCTTTATGCTCCCCACGTTCAACGGGCAGATGACAATCTAACGGTGGGGATGCGTCTAGCATTTATGGGCGGGAAAACTCGCGCGGCTCTTCCATCTAGGGTATAAATACCCATTCGAACCGCCCCTTCCTTTTTCATTTACAATCAAGAGCTCTTGCGCCTCCATTCAGAGTCCAGCCAAATTTCCACCTCCATCTCCAGCATAAAAAGCCAGTCCGAGGAGCTCCTCCTCGTTTCTATAAGTCGCTCTATCCCTCTCTGAGCTTTTTCCCTCTCTACTCGTCCTTCTCTTTCATTCGCTCCTCTTTTAGTTCTCTTAGGCGTCATTTGGGATGGGTAGACTTAAGAAGTATGTTGGCTCTGAGGAGGCGATGGAGAAATTCATCGCCGATTACAAGATACCGGCCAACATGGGCTTAAGGTATTGTGAGGAGGGGGAGTGGCACCTCCGGAAGCAGGTGGGCGAGGTGGTGATTCCCATCATCGCCTTCCTTGAAGGGGGGATGAGGATCCCCATGGGGCCGGTGATGAGGGGTTACCTTACATACTTTCGGTTAACCCCCACCCAATGCGCCTCCAACATGTTCAGAATTCTGGGCAGTGTGGATGCCCTTAATGAGAAGATGGGTCTAAGGCTGACCTATCATGATGTGAACTACTGTTACAATCTTCAACATCTGAAGAACAAGTCCTACTACATGAGGACGAGGGACGACAGGGTCCGGCTTATCCAGTGCCTCCCCGAGTCCAACAAGGGGATGAACGAGGATTTTCTCATCGTGTCTGGAGCGTGGCACGATGGCCTTCACTGCCCGACGATAGAGGGAACACCAGGTGGGGCAGTGGGAATAGGAGGGGATTCAAAGATTCTAACTTCTTTTCTGCATTATTTCTTTTTGTACTGTTTGGTTACTAACCATGGATGTGTTTTCTCTCTGCAGATCCGCACTCTTTCGCGCGCCACTTCAGCTTGATCAACAGGGAAGACTTGCAGAAGGTGCTTAGGTCTGCGGCCTTTGAGAACGAAGCAGACCACCAAGTCAGAGCCGCGCACAAGATTTTGGGGTACACTCCACTCCAAAAGTCATTCGCGGCCCCAAAGTACGTGATCAAAGCCAAGGATCCTCAGCTGCAGAAAATAAAGGTGACCGAGGACGGGTTCGAGTTTCCCGAGGATCCCTCCACTTCAGAAGACGTCATAGTAGCAGTCCCTTCATCTTCCCACACATTCCCAGAGGCCGCGGAAGAGGACTTAGAGAGGGAAGGGGACGCTGCAGATTTTGGTCCTGCCGAGGACGATTTTAGCGTTTTTGAGCAACTCCATCAGTCCGAGGACCCTTTTGGAGACTTGGGTGATCCTCGTCTAACCGAGGCAGACCTTTTAGCGTCAGAGACATCTTCTCGGCTTGAGATGGGCTACAAGAAGAAAGCCCAACCCACCCTACTCGACCTAATCGAAGGTCAGCCGGGGAAGTCCAAACCGAAGCTTCCTCCTCCTCCTCCTCCTCCAAAGGCTCGTCCTGCTCAGACCAGGTCGGCCTCAACACAGTCCAGGCTTCCTCCTCCTCCGCCTCAGGCGAGCCCGCCGTCTAGGCACGAGCCTGCTGACCCTAAGCAGAAGAAGGACAAGGGCAAGAGGACCCTTGAGGACAAATCTGGGCCCACGCGGGAGGGCGATGGCACTCGGCGGCCATCAAAGCAACTGAGGATAGGCTCCTCAACACAGGATAAACAGGTCGCTCCCCTGCCCGAGGTCCAGGCCTGGCTCCCCGCCCCAATGCTCCGCGGGGCACCTTTGAGGGATGACCCTTCCCTCAGGGACTTTAAGGATGGCGAAGGCGCGTATGTGGCCGACGCTGTGGAGAGATGCCTGCTCCTTCCCACGGACATGGCGGAGCTGGGGACCATGAGGAGTAGGGACGTCTTCCTCTGCCTCAAGCGATATTTGGGGATGGTAAGACCCTTAACACTTGTGCTTTTTCTT
This sequence comes from Quercus aquifolioides, assembly GCA_019022515.1. Lineage (NCBI taxonomy): Eukaryota > Viridiplantae > Streptophyta > Magnoliopsida > Fagales > Fagaceae > Quercus > Quercus aquifolioides. Next base: position 86,450,479 of record CM032327.1, read on the forward strand.
GCTTCAGTTTTTTCTGCTTTTCTTTCTTTTTTGAGCTCGGCTAATTATAACTTATCTGTTTCGTTTGGCAGGCTGTCCAGGCACTTTCAGGCTGGAAGAGGCGGCCAATGAACATGGAAAGGCCATGGATTTAGAGCATGATAAGCGCTTGGAGGCTACTCGGACCCTCAAGACGTCTGAGGAGGACCTTGCCAAGGCTAGGAAGGAGCTGAAGGCCATGACCCAGGCTAAGAACAGCGCAATGGCAGGCCTTGAGGGTGCCCAGAGGCAGGCTGAAACTCAGACAAAACGTCTGGGTGAGGTAGAGGGCTGCTGAAACTCGCCGAGGATCAGATAACTGGCCTGACGAAGAAAGTGGCCGATGCCGAGGAGGCCAAGAGGGTGGCCGAATGGGCCAAAAGGGAGGCCGAGAGGGCCAAGTTTGAGGCAGATCAAGGCCGGGAGGAGGCCTGGGCCACCAAGGATGAGGCTGAAGAGGCAGCCTATGCTGTTGGGGCAGCTGAGACAGCAGCTGCCTACAAATCCCAAGTCCCTGGGGTATGTAGGCGCTACTGCTCTGAAACTTGGAATGAAGCCCTCAAACAAGCTGGGGTGGAGGCCTCTTCTGACTTGTGGAAGGAGGAGAGCGTATACTACCCCCTTGTCATCCGCGAGGCTGCCCCGGATGGCTCTGAAGCCGAGGAGGCTGCTGTGGAAACTACTGCTACTCCGGGCGAGGGGGCCTCGGATGCTGGGGTTACCGATGAGCCAGTCCAAGGGAGTAATCCTCCCGTGGTGGTTGAATTGAGTGATGGCTCCAACGAGGATGCGCCTCAGCAGGCTGCAAAGCCTTCCCTCGATGCCCAGGTTTCTTCTGCCGAGGGGGCAGCTATTCCTGCCGTGCCTCTGCAGGCCGTCCCACTCAGTCAGGGCTCAGAGGACCCTGAGGCAGCTATGGGCCAGCCACCCACCGAGGCGGGCAACTAAATAGAAGAACTAGGCTCCTTGGCGCTTCTGCCTGCTACACTTCACTTTTGCATCTTTTTCTACCCCTTTTCTTTATTTGTAATGTGACTCCATTGGTGTAATTCTTTTGGACTTAATGAAATGAGAGCTTTATTTCTTTTTCTGTTTGTTGTGGCTGTTTGTTTACTTGCACATTATCCGCTTTTTCTTTACTTGCATGATTTTAGCTTCAATTGCATCTCGGCCAATCGTGGCATCAGTTATTATAATGAGAGGGCATGTATGCTCTGATGCACTTTTCGTTTCCTAAGGACCAGATAGAATTTCTTCGAGTAGACACTTAGGATCTCTTCAATGTAGTTAACTTCCCCACAGGCCTGAGTCCGAGGACCATGCAGTGCCTTGGTTCTGTCTGACACTTTGGTTTGGCTGTAAGTAACTAGTTTCCCCATAGGCTTGAGTCCTTGGACCATGCAAGACCTAGGTACAATTGCTACCTTCAAGATAAGTGGTTAGCTCCCCATAGGTTTGAGTCCGAGGACCATGCAAGACCTAGGTACAGTTGCTACCTTCAAGATAAGTGGTTAGCTCCCCATAGGCTTGAGTCCGAGGACCATGCAAGACCTAGGTACAGTTGCTACCTTCAAGATAAGTGGTTAGCTCCCCATAGGCTTGAGTCCGAGGACCATGCAAGACCTAGGTACAGTTGCTACCTTCAAGATAAGTGGTTAGCTCCCCATAGGCTTGAGTCTGAGGACCATGCAAGACCTAGGTACAGTTGCTACCTTCAAGATAAGTGGTTAGCTCCCCATAGGCTTGAGTCCGAGGACCATGCAAGACCTAGGTACAGTTGCTACCTTCAAGATAAGTGGTTAGCTCCCCATAGGCTTGAGTCCGAGGACCATGCAAGACCTAGGTACAATTGCTACCTTCAAGATAAGTGGTTAGCTCCCCATAGGCTTGAGTCCGAGGACCATGCAAGACCTAGGTACAGTTGCTAACCTTCAATTTGGCTGTAAGTAACTAGTTTCCCCATAGGCTTGAGTCCTTGGACCATGCAAGACCTAGGTTCAGTCTAGTACCCAGATATGAGTGGCGTTGGGACGCGAGATGTGTGATCATGACAGGCAGAACATCTGAATCAAAAAAGGCTTCTTTATTAATAGTAATACCTTTTCAGGTTATTTACATTCCATGGACGAGGTACAGGTTTGTCATCTAAATCTTCTAAATAGTATGCTCCTATCCCTGCCACTGAGGTAATTCGGTAGGGCCCCTCCCAGTTGGGTCCGAGCTTTCCCCAAGAAGGGTTCTTGGCAGCTCCTACGACTTTTCTCAGCACCAGGTCTCCCGGTGCTAGCGGTCTGAGCTTTACATTGGTGTCATATCCCTGCTTGAGCTTTTGCTGGTAGTGGGCCAGCTGGATCATTGCTTGCTCTCTTCGTTCGTCTACCATGTCCAGGCTCCGCCCCAGCAGTTCATCATTGCTGCCTGGGGTGAAGGAGCTCGTCCTTAGTGTCGGGAAGTTGGTTTCCAGGGGGATCACTGCCTCCGCACCATAAGTCATGGCAAAAGGTGTTTCCCCCGTTGAGCGCCGGGGCGTAGTCCGGTACGTCCAGAGGACATGGGGCAGCTCTTCTACCCATCTCCCTTTGGCATCATCCAGTCTCTTCTTAAGCCCATTGATGATGACCTTGTTGACCGCCTCGGCCTGTCCATTCCCCTAAGGGTAGGTTGGCGTTGAGTACCTGTTTGTGATCCCAAGTTCGCAATAGTACCTCCTGAAGGCCTTGCTATCAAACTGGAGCCCATTATCCGAGATGAGGGTATGAGGGACCCCGAACCGTGTAACTATGTTCCTCCAAAGGAATTTCTTCACGTCTACATCCCTGATGTTGGCTAGTGGTTCGGCCTCAACCCACTTGGTGAAGTAGTCTGTGGCCACCAACAAATACCTCTTGTTCCCTGGTGCCTTGGGGAAAGGTCCCACAATGTCCAAGCCCCATTGGGCGAATGGCCATGGACTGGATAATGGATTGAGGACCCCTCCTGGCTGATGGATGTTTGGGGCGAACCTTTGGCATTGGTCACACTTCTTGACATACTCCTGGGCCTCTTGCTGCATTCCCGGCCACCAGTATCCTTGAGTGATGGCTCGGTGAGCCAGGGATCTCCCCCCTGTATGGCTCACACAAATTCCTTCGTGCAGCTCTTCGAGCACGGATTCTGCTGCTTCGGGGTGGACACATAGAAGGTATGGCCCAGAGTAGGACTGCCTGTATAGCTTGTGATCCTCGGACAACCAGAACCGAGGAGCTTTCCTTCGTATCTTTTCTGCCTCTGATCTCTCCTCAGGCAGGACGTCATCTTTGAGGAATCTCACTATGGGGTCCATCCAGCTGGGACCCATCACAACTTGATGGACGGGGATTACTCCCTTTGGCACTTCACTTGCCCTCTCCAGGTGCTCCACAAGTATGATCCGAGGCAGAGCCCCTGCCGAGGAGGTTGCGAGTGTGGCAAGTGAATCGGCATGACTGTTCCCATTCCTAGGAATATGGGACAAGCTGAAGGGGCGAAACTCCAACTGCAAGCGCTTGACTTGGCTCAGGTATTCCTGCATTCTCGAATCCCTGGCTTCCATCTCCCCCTTCACCTGCCCTACCACCAATCTGGAGTCTGAGAACATCTCTATCGACTTTCCTCCCATCTTTTGCACCATGATCATCCCTTGCAGTAATGCCTCATACTCGGCCTCGTTTAGAGGTGTACACGGTTCGGTTCGGTCGGTTTTGGAGAGGTTTTTTGCACCACACCTATAGGGTGCGGTTTCACCCTATACTTAACCGCACCTCACTTTTGGAAGATAAAAACCGGTCTACACAAAGTGCGGTTAATTTTAGCGGTTCGGTGCGGTTCGTTCGGTTATATGTGCTGAATTTTAAAAAATTCCTGTTCTAAGCTTTGGGCTTTTAAGCCTTTAAAAAATAGCATTTTGAGCCCATAACTTCTTTTTAACTAATCCTTTCTTTATCAAGTTTTAACCACAAGAAAACTCCAAACATCTCACCAAACTCCTAACATTCCAAAACAAATACACAATTATAAAATATCAAAACTCAACTATAATTCAACTTAAATTCAACCTGTCAAATTAAACATGTATTTATTAAATACATTAACACATTAATAAATCTAAACTTGTCACAAAATTCCAAATCAAACACACAATTATAAAATATCAAGTCTCATCAACCATAACAAGAGAATTCCAACCTGGCAGCAACATTAACATTAATATTTCTATTATAGTAATCACATCAAATTACAAATACAAGCAGTAGCACAGCCCCAAAGAGGAGTAGTTGTGCAGCACTACAAAATAGTCAAGTAGTGCTTGAGAAGCACTATACAAATATACATAATAGATGTTGGACCAAAATATACAATTGGTACACTACAAAATTACATATTTTTCACAAAAAATAGAGGCAGTCTAGTCTACTAAGACTAATAGTGTGTTCATTCAGTGCTTTGTGTTGTCACATGTGCATCTAATAAACAAAAATAAAGCAAAGAGCAAAGAAGCACCAAGCCAGCAGCAGCCCAAACACCCAAACACTCCTAATTTGGTCATCTCCATGATTAAGTCAGCAATTCAACCACAAAAAAGTTCTGCAATCAGCCAGCCAACAACTCCAAGTCATCATTTACAAAAAACTCCATCCCTACAATGTCAATCCCCAAAAAATAATGATAAGTAAAAAATAGAAAGCAATACATGACAATTAACACCATTACAAATAGCAGCCAACAAACATAAGCAAATTACATAAAATTTTTAAGTTACCTTAGGTTAAGTCCAAAAAACAGCCCACCTTCCAAATCAGTCTAGTACAGAATCTGTACCCACAGTGGGTTTTGGTGCAAGCTCTAAAAGGGGAAAAAAAAACAAAACAAATTGTATATAAATAATAACTCACAAATAAATAAATAAATACAAGAGAATTTATAAATAACAAAAGCAGGAAAAAAAATTAGAAAAGAACATAAGCACATTACCCGATTCAAGTTCATAGTTTTCCACTTCATCCATTGCCTCTCGAAGGTTAATTGGTTCAGTTGAATTCTTGGACCTCAACCAATTTTGTGTACAAATCAAAGCTTCAACAGTATTGGGAGACAACGAGCTACGGAAAGGATCTAAAACACGACCCCCTGTGCTAAATGCAGATTCTGATGCAACAGTAGAGACGGGAATTGCCAAAACATCACGTGCAAGTTGAGAAAGGATCCTATATCTTGAAGAATTCACCCTCCACCAATCAAGAATATCAAAGCCTTTCGTCTCCGGATCTACACTAGCTTCTAACAAGTATTGATCCAATTCAGATTTGCATTCTACACTATCCTCATCTGCTAAGTGCTGTTTGTAAATACTATTATACCTCTTCATCCTCTCTTCTGCACTACCAAAGCTACTTAGCATGGAGGACATGGCAGCAACATCACTACTACCAAACTCACTAGTCCCACTAGCACTAGCACCACATGGGGTCCCCATTGCTCCACTATAGTGATTGTACAATCTATTCAAAACTTCCCTAACTCTCAATCCTAACTCATCAGCCTTCTCCTTGTCATACCATTGCTTAAACCAAAACCTCACATATTTCAATTTATATCTAGGATCAACCACAACAGCCACAAACAACATTAAATTTATCCTATCAACACTCCCCCAATACTTATCATACTTCAATTTCATTCTTTGTGCCATACCCTTTAACAAAGGATCACCCCTACCATTACACAATTGATTTAACTGGTCTTGAAGACTAACAAGCTCATGGAAATACACATTAGTTGTCGTTCTGACCGCCCCCGGGGTCGCCATAGTTACCCTGATGTTTTGACTTCACCGGTTCAAGTCGATTCGGAGTTCTTTGGTGAGGACCTGATCCTACAATGTTTGACTGTTGTCCTTACTAACACACAAGCTCTTCCCACAGACGGCGCCAATTGTAGGGACCGATTTCGAGCACTCTCCGCAGATTGAGAGAGTGGACCCAAGCCCAGCTAACCCTCCAATAAATTTGTAGGGACCTCTTCGGTCCCGTCTGAAGGTCCTCGGCGGGCAGTTGGGCTACGGACAACACTCGCAAAAGGGGTGTGCCTGTTCTTCCCGGCGCCGCCAAGATTATGTTGATCGTCCCAGCGGGCTGCCCCATGGCGGCGTCCCTCCGAGGCTCTTGGTAGGTCTGGCCTTGCTGGCCGCTGGAATGGTGCAGAAGGTGCTTCAGCTTTCCCTCCCGGACTAGCTAGTCCAGGTGGTTCCAGAGGTTCCTACAGTCCTCCGTGGCATGTCCGTGGTCCTGGTGGCATTGGCAGTAACGGTTCTGGTTGCGCTTATCAGGTTCCCCAATCATCGTAGTCGGCCACCTGAAGTATGGCTCGTTCTTTATCCTTTCTAGCACCTTGTGAACGGGTTCTCAGAATACGGCGCCGACAGTCTGGGCATTGGTCGCCCCGGATTGCCCACCGAAATCCCTCCTCGGGCGGGCGTTGCTATACCGGTCCGACCTGAAATCCCTCATCTCCTGAGGGATAACCTTCTCCTTGCCTTTGCCCTGCAGCATATCTTCCTCCACCCGCTTGTACTTGTCGATCCGATCCATCAGTTGCCGCACGCTGGTGGCGGGCTTACCGGTTAAGGACTTCCTCAGGCCGTGCCCCATGGGTAGTCCATTCTGGAATGTATTGATGGCGACAGCGTCGTACTTGCCATCCAGGTCGTTGTAAATCTCCCAGTACTTGTCCGAGTAAGCCTTGAGGGTCTCCCCGTCACGCATGGATAGGGACAGTAATGCGCTCATGGGCCGAGGAGGCCTGCTGTTCGTGACAAAGCAGGAACCAAAAGCCTGGGTCAGCTGCCTGTACGAGTCTATGGAATTCGTCCTTAGACCGTTGAACCACCTCATTGCCACAGGTCCCAAGCTGGATGGGAAGACTTTGCACATCAGCGCCTCGTTCTTGGAGTGGACAGCCATCCTTTGGTTGAACTGGCTCACATGCTCCACGGGATCCGTTTTGCCGTTGTAAGCAGTGAAGGTTGGCTGCTGGAACCACCGAGGAAGCTCTGCCTCCTCTATACGACGCGTGAAGGGCGACTTGGAGAGCTGATCCAGCGCCTTGCTCATGGCGTCACCTCCTAAGCCCCTGGGGGTTGGGTTGGCACGCCTACGCCTCTGGTAGCGCTCCTCCTCGTGGGAGAAAGTCTCGCTGGGGGGCGTTCTTGACCTTTGCCTGTATTCATCATCACTCTCGTCGTCAGAGGGCAGGTCAGGGCTGGGTTCGAACCGTCTTCACTGCGCACGGCGCAGCTTCCTCTTCAGATCATCTATCTCGCGCTGCATGGCCACCTTATCATCCTTTCTCTGGGAAGCGTGGCTATGGGCCTCTTCCGATCGCGTGGCCTGGCCATCGTCGCGCTTCTGGGGAACGTGCCCGTCCCGGCGGGCTTGGCTTTCGCTCGCTGTTGAAGTATGCACGCTTCCTTCTCGAAATCGTCCGTTGTCGTTCTGACCGCCCCCGGGGTCGCCATAGTTACCCTGATGCCGTGACTTCGCCGGTTCAGGTCGATTGGGAGTTCTTTGGTGAGGGCCTGATCCTACCATGCTTGACTGTTGTCCTTACTAACGCACAAGTTCTTCCCACAGACGGCGCCTATTGTAGGGACCGGTTTCGGGCATTTCTTCGTGTAGAGAAAGTAGACCCAAATCCAGCTAACCCCGCAATGAATTTATAGAGTATGGGTTCAAGAGCTAGGCCCTAGTGAGGAATGCAACGGCCATGCATGGTTGTACGTGAATGCTGATAACTTAAACGTGGGTTAGGATGCACAATAAGGCTCCTCGGACGGGTCTTACAGAGCTTGAAGTTCTTATTATCTCTTTCAAGAAAGGTTACAAGGTTTGAGAGAATATAAACTGCTACAGTATTTCTTTTCTCTGGTTTTTCCGTCCTCCCTCCTTAAGAGGGACTTCTTACATTATATACTTCTCTCTCAGTTGATCCTAGCCCTACATTTGTTGATCAGCCAAGCCACCATTCGAGAGCCTGTCCCATCAGCCGCATTTCCATCCCTTCTGTGGATTGCAGCACCCAAGACGGCACTGCTCAGGGGTCCTATCCTCATTAATGTGGCCAGGGCGTTAGTTGAGGGCATTTAATGTGGAGGTGACAGTTCATCTGGGACTTGCTCCTCCACCATACTTCCATGTCCGGTGCTTGGTACTTGCTATTTGCTCCTTGGATGCTCAGGGAGATTCCCCTTGAGGGTGTGCTGCTTGCTCACTTTCCGATCTCGGGCGTCCGAGGAAGTAATCATCCTCGGCAATGCTTCTTGGGCAACTGGGCTCTACACTTTCGTCCTCGGACCTTGGACGCATCCTCGGCGTGGGCCTTTGGGCCTGGTTCTAAGTGGGCCGGGGTTGCCTGACTCTTTCTGGCCCCACAGTAATAACATTGCATTAAGTAATATTTAATTTTTTATAAGTCATATTTAAATTTATAAAAGGCTTTATGTGCAAGACTCCAAACATGTTTGAGGCCAAATTTTGTTAAAAATAAATGATTTATAAATGTGGCCAAATTATGTATGGTTTAGATATCTCAAATTTTTCATAACTTATTTACTAAATATATGGTTTTTGGTAGTTTTTATGCTCAATGTGTGTTAAAATAATAAAGATTAGTCTATTTAAATAAATAAAAAAACTAGTTAGGTTGATTAAAAAAAAAAGATAAAAAGCTTTTTGCCAAACAAACACTATATATCGATAATCTGAAGATTATCACCCTTACGTATTTCTTTGTTTCTTTTTATCTATACCATATATAAGAGGATTTTTCTCTTTCAACTGGACTTTTATGTGGTTCAAAAATACCCTCATTAATGAAGAGTAACTTCATTTAGAAATAGGGTCATAAATGTTAAATAACAAATTTCATTTTGAATTCATAAAGAGAATTCCTAAAATTTAGGATTTTTTTTCCCAACATGCTCAAAAAAGAAATTATAGTTACTGCGTATCTCTAAAGTTTATCATTTTTATTTGTTTGAAAAATAAAAAATATATATTTCTAAATTATAATAGATGTACCTTTACCCAAAAAATTAGAAGAGTCTCTGAGCACACATGTGAGCATGTGCTCAGAGGCTAGTTATATATATATATAACCAAAACATTTGACTTTCGATTAACCTCTCCACAATTTTCTACATTAGCATTTTTTTTTTATATTTTTGATTTGATTTAATTCTTTCAATTTTATAGCACCAAATTGCAGAAAATTTATTAAATTTTTTTTTTTAAAATTAAATTTAGTTGTTTGGTGCCTTACAACCATTATACTTAAAGGAGACCTAAATTATCACCTAATAAGGGAATTTTTAGATAATCTTAAGAAACTATATAATAACTCCATTAATATAAATCTATCTCAAAAAACGGAATATATCTCTATTAATTTGATAATTTCTATGTTGATGACATTTTTAAAAAAAAATCTATCATATTTCCTTATATCTATCAATCATGTTTTCTTTCTCTTCCTTTTTTCATTTTTTTTTTTATATTAACGTTGATTAGAAATTATAATTTCAATAAGATTCAAACTCTATAATTATATCAAATGAGACTCAACAAATATATATATATATATATATATATATATATATATATATCATTTTTAGTTTCAATAGGATTTAAATTTTATATCAAATGGACTCTACCAACATATTCATCCTTTAAAAAAAAAAAAAATATATAACTAAATTTAATTAGGAATCCATAACCTTATATTATATTATAAATTGTTTTTTTTTAGGGATTATTTGTTACAATTTCAACTCGGCTTTTCATTCCTATATTATATTTTAAATAGTTTTTTTCTTTGGATTTTTCTTCCAACACCACTCTATTGTACAGTCTCTTACATTGATTTTGGTTCTTGGAATGCCTTCAAAACAAAAGGTATGTAAAGTTTTCTTATCAGGTTTAATGTTAACATATATGAGAGATATTTGGTCAATTAGAAAAAGTTTGATGAAACATAAAAGGAAAAAGAACTAAAGAACGCACAATCTGAAAAATACAATAAAATAAATAGTGATTGTATTAGGCAAAGGCTTTTGGAGATTGTTGTTTTTATTTTTGGAATTCTTTATGTTCATGTGTATGTATGTATTGGGTTCAATTGAATTGGAATTATCTTTGAAACTTTGGTTTTGATTGAATAATGAAAATAGCAGAAGAAGTATGTTCCAATATCTGGAGTCTTCTGTATATGTGTTGTTGTAGTTTAAACTTGGTATTTGAATTGTTAAATTGTTAATTCGCAGTTTCATTGTTCATCTATTAATCATGAATAATAGTATTGCTATTTGGATACGTTGGATCTTAAATGACTTCTATTAAACTCCATCCTTAATGGCATCATTAAAAAGAAAATTCAAATAGATAGGTATTAGGATATTATTTGGAACTATCATAATGGACTAATGTATTACATTTGGTACAGATCTAACTGTAACATCCTATGCTATAAAATAAGAATTGGGCCTATGGTTATCTTCTCTTTGCAAAAAACTGGTTAAATTCTCATTATTTGTGATAGTTCAATTTTAGGTAAAATAGAAACTCTATTAAATAAGTTTTAAGAAATTTAAAATTCTATTTCAAAAAATTTCCAGAATAATAGATTTTATTTTAATTATTTTAATAATTTTATATTGTAAAAGAATAAAATTTACACATTGCATACAATTATTACTTCAGTTGCCTTCTAAATGATGAAGGATATGAGAGTGCAATTTGTAGATTTACCATCAAGATAACATAGATTAGATTGGTGGCGGATAGTAGATTTAATTGCAGTTGAGTATTGTGTGAAGTCATCACCATAAAATAGCCCATGCTAGGATGTGTTATGTGGAACCAATGAAATGAAAGAAAAAGAATTTTTATAAACAATTATATTGAAAAAAAAAAATTACTTATTTTTATTCATTTTCAAGTTATACATTTTTTAAAGTCAAGTCATAGACCTTTAAGCAAAATAATACTTTTACTTTTTATTTAACTATCTCGTGCATTGTACGGGTTAGCGACTAGTTATTATTATTACTATTACTATTAGGGTCCGATTAATGTATGCCCTTAGGGCAAGGGCGGACCTAGGATTTCAAGTTAGGGGGACCGAAATATAAGAAGAAGAAAAAAATCCAAATAGGTATCCATAAAGTACTAACAAACTATCAACCAAGATCAATACACAAAATCATTGTTTTTTAATACATTAAAATGCAATCATTTACCAAAAAAAAAAAAAAAAAAATTCACAAACCAAAACTTAAATTTGCTACTTTAATATAGCATTTGAAATGTCTCGTACAATAGTGTTTTTGGTATTTGGTGTTCTAAATACTAAATATTTACCATTTAGAACACCTAATGCTAGTACTCTAATATTGGGTTGTTTGAGATTTTTTATTTTTTATTTTAAAATTTTGTTTTTGTTTAGTTTTTGAGTTTGGTAGTTGTTAGTTGGGCTAGGCTAATTAAAAGAGAGTGAGTCTAAGTTTTTCGAAAAGTGAGGCACAATTCTAGAAAAAACAAATCCTTTTTTTTTTCTTTGGGCTAGGGGGGCCCAATTTTTTTTTCCTTTTTTTTCTTGGGCCAGGGGGGTTCGGGCCCTTTTGGCCGCCCTGTCGGTCCATTCCTACCTTAGGCACACATTAACCATTCATTTTGGGAAATTTTTATGGGAAATTGAAAAAGTTGATAATTTGTTAGTTTTTTCAATTTCCCATATAAACTTTTCTAACATGTTTTACTAATGTATGCTTTAAGGGCACACATTAGTAAATTATTATTATTATGTGTTAGTGATAGAAGAAATTGAAACTTGCTTATCTGTCTTATGCCATCCTGGCAATTAGATTTGGTTGGATTTAGGCAGGGTTAATTGGGTTAGGTCAAAAATTGGTCATTCTAAACGTGTTGTGAGTGGGTTGAATTGATCGGGTTAGGAGTCCACTAGTTTTTTTTTTAACATGAAACAACAACAACAATAATAATAACTTTTTCTTTCTATCCATACCGTATTTTGTCCGACTCCGATTCACCCGTCAAAACAACGACAAAAAATTCAAAAAAATTAGAAAATGTGCAAAATCATGAATTTCAAAGCCAAAAAGGGTAAAAATAAATACAACATGGTGGAACATTGAATTAAAAAGTCACAACATTTGAAAAACTCATTTTACAGAAAATCTAACCAAAACCCTAACTGGGTATGGTCAAAAAGTTGAATTTTTATCTGACCATTGGATTGTGTTGAATTTTGGACTGTCTCGTAGGGAACATTTTTCGCTTCGAAACTATAGTTTATGGGCAAAAATCAGAGTTAAATTGGATGAGATATCACAAAAATACCGAAACCCTAATAAATTCTTCATTGTATTTTCCAGGAAAATGGATTGTTTTTTACCCGATTTTGCGCAATAAACTGAACCTATTGGACAAGAACTGGAACAAGTGGGGCTGGACCATCTTGAAGAACAAGGTCTTAGCTGATTTTCACCAAAAAGGCTCAACAATATTAGCTTCGAATTGAAAGATATAAAATTTTCAAGAAAAAACGTGCAGGATTTTTTAGCTTTGTGTAACCTTCCTTTTGAGCGCGATATCTTGACAACTATAGCTCCAAATCAAACAAGGCTAGGACCATTAGAAACTATGCATCTAGAAATTTCAGTGCATATAAAATTCAAAGAAAACAAATCTTAGAAAGGCCTCCAAACAGCCAAGCGAAGATCAGGCCAAAAATCAGAAAAAGACAAAAAGGTTGATGACGTGGCAAAAAAAAGGCTGGCATTGGTGTATCAGGTTACACCAATTTGAAGGGGTGGCTAGCACTAGTGTATCCAAATACACTAATGCTAGCCCCCTATTCCCCACATTCTCCTATAAATACTCCCTACCCCATTTTTGGAAAAATCATGTAGAAAATGTATGAGAAAAATAGGAAGAAGTGAGGGGAAAATAGAGTGAAATCAGAAGAAAAAAAAATTCCGGAAAAATACCCTAGAAAAAGAATCCTCTCTTTTCTCTCTAGGAAACCCTACACAAAACGCCTCATCATTTTTGTTGTAATCTTTGTGGGTAAGGTTTTTTTTAGGGATAGGTTAGTTTCTTAATAACTAAACCCATCCCACTCCTCCTATCATTGTAATCATTTCTTCATGTATTTTTTTAAAAAAAAAATCTTTACTTTGTTTGTGTACATTGCTTTACCTTTACTATGTTCTTATATACTTGTGCTTGTATCTAACCTTTTATTTCAACATTGTTATTGTTGATTATTATTATTGTGTTTGTTATCCTAGATGGGTATTGGACCATCTCCTAGGCTATGAATGGTAAGTACCCTTAGGGGGGAAGAAATCTCATCCCACCTAGGTATCTAGGGTTTTACTTATTACTTTTTAATTTTTGTTATCCCATTTAATTTCTTGCACATCCCCAATCCCCCTTTATTTTATTGCACTTATATATACACACACACACACACCTAAAAAAAAATTTTATACTATCTCTCTTAAATGGTTTTTAAACCTCCATTAGAGCACAGTATGGCTGTCTCATAAGAATGTTGATGGCTTAAAACTCCCATTTCTTTATGTTGAAGAATCCATAAGGCTTGAAAGAGATTAAAATATATTTAAGAGAGAGAGAGAGAAAAAAGAACCTTTTTAATCAATCTTTATAATAATTCAAGTCTTTACTTTTATGCCATTTAAATTCCAAGTCTTTACATTTATGTCATTTAAATTCCAAGTCTTTACATTGTTGTCATTTAAAGTTCAAGCTCTTTATTTTTTTCAAGCTATTTTGATAGGCCACAAACTGAATGACCCCTTGTGATTACACCAATTAATTAATTAGCCAAGTTATTAATTAATCAATTAATCATGCAAACGTGTGGAAGCACAAACAAATCACCAATAAACTAAATATGCAGCGGAAATTAAATGACACGGTGATTTGTTTACGAATGGGGAAAACCCTTACGCCAAAAACCCCACCGTGTGATTTTCAGGTCACCACTCCCGAAACTCTACTATTATCAAAACAAGCAGTTACAAGTGAAGGAATCCCAAGTACCTTACCAACCTACAGTTGAACCCTTACCCCAATACCCAATTGGACTTGTTCTGTAGTGACAGTTCCCCCTTTGATGCACGGCTCCCAAGTACGTGACTAACTAATGCGCGGATCCCAGTACGCGACTTCAAACACCAACTGAAAGAGAGGTTGGCTGCAAAGTTCTTAAGTTCATCCTACACGATGAAGATCAAGAAGATACTTGGTCACAAAACCCAAAGGTGCAAATACACAGCAACTTCTTCAGAAGAGATGAACTAGGGCAAGAACTTTGTCTCTGGTCACAATTTGCTCCAACAGAGTTTTCTCAATGCTTGTGCAACTTGTGTACAATTTGACGGCCCTAAAAACAATCCTTTTATATGTCTAGGGTTAGGAGAAAAGAAGGCCCAAAGACATATTCACGGATCCCAAGAAATTAGATCAGAATTCTGATTTTTGTAAACCTCGACAGATAAAAGCTGTCGAGCAGGTGTCGAGCTTACGGGCTTGAACAGCTTTCTAAAGCTCGATAGATGCAGCTGTCGAGCTTTAATGAATTTGCACTATCAGCTTGTTTTTCTTGGACAGACTTGATGACTTCAACACTTGATCTTGAAACCTTGTTTCTTGAAGTATTAAAAACACCTAGAACTACCTAATTACAAGTAGAGTGCGTTTTGTCAAAAGGATTAGCCAATTACATAAAAGAATGACATATGTTCTTAATGAGTGAACTACATATGTCCTAACAATCTCCCCCTTTGGCAATCCGTGACAAAACCACAACAAACAAATGAACATATGAGAGAAGTTATAAATCACTCAACTCATATTCACTTGTTGACTACAATAAAATCTATCCTAACACAAACCCTTGAAAAACTTTGCAAGAAAAGAGTTTATGGTAAGTAGACTTTGACAACCTGTATTTCTGAAACACTTTAAACAAAACTCATCAAGGCATCTTGTGTGAAACAGAAATAAATAGATTACATGCAGTATAAGAAACATGTGCATAAAGATAGAAAAGAAACAATACATGTAGAGATAGGTGAAAGAAACATACATCCACATATAATGAATATAAGTATAATGTATGTAAAGCTGTTCACAAGACCTCATATATAAGAACAATGTATCTAAAATGTAAGAAAAGAAAAGATACATCATATCCTCACTACATCCCTCAAGTATCAACACTCCCCCTATCAAAAATGTCCTATACTAACTCTCCCCCTAAGATGACTACTCTTATATCCCAAAACTACTCCCCCTTTTTGTCACGAGTGACAAAGGGTAGAGTGTCAAGTAGACATCTCATCAGTAGAGCTAGCATCTCCATCATCATCATCCGAAGCATCATCGTCCTCGTCATCATCATCCTCAGAATTAGAAGCCGCTGGAGGAGGTGGTGAAGGAGTAGCCTCTGGAGCAAAACCACCCATGGTCGCCTGCTGTCGTGCAATACGACCAACACGAATATTCACCTGATACAACTCAGTGGAGAGTGTATCAAGGCGAGTATCCATGCGCTGCAGCTGTGCCATGATGTGTCCAAGTGAAACATCGCTCAAAGAGGAAGAAGGAGCAGATCCGGATGGAGCTGAACGGGAGGGAGGAGTGGAATCCTGCTGTCTCGACCTTAACTGAGCCTCACTACGTTTTACAGTAGCGGCATCTATGGCACACATGAAAGTGAAAGGGTCAGACACGGGAAAAGGAATGGAGAAATGGCGTAGAATCCTCGTGATAGCAGAAGGAAAGATGAGCTTATCACAGGTCGCCGCATCCAAATGAACATCTATGATAGACAAAATGAAATGAGAAGGAAAATCTATGGTAAGATACTCAAGGAGGGATAACAAAAATCGAGCACGAGGCTCTGTGATGGAGTTGTAGTGAGAAAGTGGATGGAGTACAAAAGTCATCACCATGTATAGAAATCTAGGACCTTTAGCAAAAGGCCGACATGATGTGTACTGACGCTCACCCCACTCCGAAGGGCGCTCACAGAAAGCAGAAATGAGCTCATCTTTGGACACAGTCCTCAGACGATCACAAGAAGGATAGTCAGGAAACTCTATCCTAGGAACCCTAAGCACATCCGCAACAAGCTGCGGTGTGACAGGAATGCGCGTACCTCGAACGTGAGTGAAAAAGAGAGGTACTGAACGATCAATCCCGTGCATGTTGGAGTAAAACTCCCGAATGAGCACGAGAGGACATGTGACCGAGACGTCACACAGTGACTCCCATCCCCTACTGTGAATGACAGAGGGAAGGTCAGTGTCGGCGAAATCCGCCAAAATGACTTGGCGTTCCGAATGAACACCTCGTCTAGAAAAGTTCTCCAAAAATGCCTTGTGGGCATCATCATCACGGAACCGAAGATTACGAGGAGCAGAATCAGAAGATGAAGAAGCTCCAGAAGAGGGTTCCGAGCCGGAGTAGATTTACGCTTAGGTGCCATAGACACTACTATCGTAAATAGAATGAGGGAGAGAGAAAGAAAGAGACAATCAGAAAAGTCCCAAAGCAATTCAAATATATCAAATATATTGAATAGAGAGTACGTATGCATGGGGATGCATGAACATGTGACATGCAACAAAAAATTTCATCATGGGCTCAGCCCAATCCAAACCTACCAGCACACAAACATAGTTCACACATCTAAATGCATGAAAATACCATTCTAATGCAAATGTGATGCAATGTATGACATTTTGAACACATTTAAAGGAAAACCCATCCCAAAATTTCAAGAAAAACTCATTAATTTTGAAAAACCCCAAAATTTTTCAAAAAAACCTCAAAACCTAAGATTCAAAACATGAAATGCATGAAGAATGAAGAGAAAAGAGATCATACCAAGTGATTTGAAGCAAGGAAGGGCCGAAAATCATGTGGGTTGAAGGTTTTGAGTGAGAAAACTGGGTTTGGGAGATGAACAGACGCGGACAGATCGAGAGAGATCGAGAGAAATGAGAACCGGATCGCAGAGGAGGCTTAAATAGGATCCTCAGTAATTCTCGATAGATGAGGTGTCGAGAGGTGTCTAGCCATCTGTCGAGGAAGGTGTTGAGAAAAAGCACATCGACAGCTACAGGTGTCGAGGAGGTATCGAGGAATGAACACCAGAACCAAGAACAGAAGCTCGATCGATCGACCAGGTGTCAAGAAGGTATCGAGAAGACAGAAACTTTCTCAATCGATCCACCAGGTGTCGAGGAGGTATCGAGATTGCGATAAAGAAAAGCTTGAGTAGCTCGATAGATAGCTAGGTATCGAGAAGGTATCGAGGAGGTGTCGAGCTTACTTTTGGAAAAAGTTTTTCGAGAAGTGAAAAACACAGATATGAATGCAATCCAACATGAACCTCAATCAATGATCCAATCAACATATTAAGCTCTCAAAATCATTTCTCATCAAACATTTTAAGCATATGGATCCTCAGAAACACACACATACACACTAAACAAGTCTAACCAATTTTATTTTTCAAAAACAAGTTAAGACAGTTTAGTGAGCATACATTAGCACATGTAAACACTTGTGATGGCCAAATCACATTGTACATGCACATGTATCAAGAGTAGCAAAGAATATTGCGTGTTGTGTGTGAAAAACATCGCAAGATTGCAAATGTGTATACATGTTATGACAATCTGAGATATGAGAAAATAACTTTAACTCACACACAATCATAACTGTTTGATGGGGACTATCACCTTTGAGGTACATCCTATAACTCCCACATCTCCTAGAAAACACGCTTGCAATCATATTTAAAGCATTTTAATCTTTTTTCTTTTTATTTTCTTTGCATATTTTCTTTTAAGCATATCATGCATGGGCATATAAAAGAGAGAAAAGAAATACCCAACATGTTAAGCATAGACATTGCACTTTTGCTATGCCGAAGCATACGGATGTCTTTGACACTGCACTTTCGCTATGCCGAAGCATACAGGTGTCATATTATGATTGGCGGGCAACAGTGGTGAGATGGTTATTTATGCCTTTCTCTTAGGATTTTCTAGTCCTACCCGTCAAAAAGAGTGATATGAGTGTTAAGTTCAAGAGATGACTTAATCTTACTCATCACAAACAAGAGCCACAAAGCTCACTTTCTTAGTTGTGCATAGAGATGCTCATCTAAGCTACAAACGATACAAAGTTTTAGAAAACTTTGTTTCAATGGCCATCCAAGGTACACAAGTACCAATGTACACAAAACACACACTGTTTTTGTATTTTTCAAATTTTCAATTTTTTTTTTATATTTTTATATCAAAAACAAAATAAACAAAACTGAAAATAAACAAACAAAAACATGTTATCAAAGCAAAGGAAAAACTAGACTGGCTCAAAAAAATGCAAAACACATAAGTAATGCAACAAACAAAAATAAGAAGATAGAAGAAAGTAATAAAGTCACTTAGAGTCCTTTTTCTTCCACACCTTGGAAGAACCTTTCCTTTGATTGAACCCTTGAACCGGTGGTGAGGGGGAAGGATTGAAACTGTTCAAGTTCGAAAGGAACATGAGGGCTTTCAGAAGATCTCCAAGAGGAGCAAGAGAGGATTGAAGCTGATTTTGGCTTCCAGATGCTATCATGCTATTGCTCTGTTGAGTGGCTAGCCACTTGTAGCAATTTGGTAGAGTATGACCGGCAGCTCCACAATGATGACAGAGATGCTGCTTCTTCTGTTTAGGCTTTTGAGAGTTAGCCTTTTTAGCCCTAGGGTTTTTAACATATTTCTTATCCTGCTTAGGGGGTGCTCCTAAGATAGATTTACCCTTGTCTAGGTTCTCACTAACTAATTCAGTTTTAACATCAGTGTTTTCAATTTCAGTATTATTAGCAGGAGAAACAAAAACAGTAGCACTAGTAGAAGCAGTATTAGAGGAAGAAAGACCATACCCTAAACTTGTTCGATCCGAAGCAGATTTCTGATTGCTGAGCATCTCATCAAGCTTTGCACTTGAAGTCCTCTCCAATTGAGCTCTAACTTGAAACAGCTCCGCTTCAAGCTTCTTGGTCTTCTCAGCCAAGAAATTGTTCTCAAAACTCAGTGCACCAATTGTTTGATTAGCTTTATCAAACTTTGTGGAAAGTTCTTCACGATCAAGTTCCACATCACTGAGCTTCTTGGTGGCCAGCCTATACAGTTTCTCATGTTTCTCAGAGAGCTTGTACAGTTTCTCATAGGCTAAATGGATATCATCTTGATCATCCATCTTCTCACACTTAGAGTCCACCAATTCTTCTTCTTCTTCCACTTCATCAACAATCCCTTCAGTAGGATTGACTGTGGCAGTGAAGGCATTTAAGATTCCGTCATCCTCATTGTCGGAATCATCTTCAGACTCAGTGTCACTCAAGGTTGCAGTAAGTGCCTTACTCTTCCCAATGCTTTTGAGATATGTGGGGCATTCATGCTTCATGTGACCGAATCCATGACATCCAAAGCACTTTGGTCCTGCAGGAACAGTGTACTGACCGCCATCCTTAGCATCCTTCTTCCCTTTGTCTTGGCTCTTAAACTAAGAAGAACTGGAGTGCCTGCGATCCTTGTCAAAGCCCTTTCCATTGGCATTCTTCATGAATTTCTTGAACTGCCTGGTGATGTAGGACTTCATCTTGGAATCTTCATCATCAGAAAACTCATCTGTATCACTGCTCTTTGCCTTCAAGGCCATGCTCTTGCCTTTACTTGACTTGCCAATCCTAGATAACCCTATCTCATAGGTCTACAAGTTTCCAACCAGCTCAGTCAAAGGAATCTTGTCAATATCCTTTGATTCCTCTATAGTCGTAATCTTGGCATGGAATCTCTCGGGTAGAGATCTGAGCACTTTCCTCACAATCTTGGGTTCAGGGATGGTTTCCCCAAGATTGAAAGCTGAGTTTACTATGTCCTTGAGCTTGGCATAGAACTCATCAAATGACTCATCCTCCTCCATCTTAATCTCTTCAAAGCTTGTAGTAAGCCTCTGAAGCTTTGAATCTTTGACAGTCTTTGTTCCTTCATCAGTTGTCTGGAGGATGGTCCACGCCTCCTTAGCAGTTTCAGTTGAGGATATCTTCTTGAACTCCTCATTGGTGACCGCACTGAACAACGCATTCAATGCCCTGCTGTTGAAGTTTGCCCCCTTGATCTTGGCTTCATCCCAATCGGCCGACGCTTCCTTTGGCTTAGTCCAGCCAATCTCTACAGCTTGCCACACCTTCTCATCTAAAGACTGCAAGAAAGCTCTCATGCGTACTTTCCAGTATGCATAGTTAGTCCCATCAACTAAATGAGGTATAATTAACGACTGTCCTCTATCCATGACAAACAGGGGTCAATGGATCAAACACAGCAAAGATTAAACCCTAATCAGAGTGTACCTGCTCTGATACCACTTGATAGGCCACAAACTGAATGACCCCTTGTGATTAAACCAATTAATTAATTAGCCAAGTTTTTAATTAATCAATTAATAATGCAAACGCGTGGAAGCACAAACAAATCACCAATAAACTAAATATGTAGCGGAAATTAAATGAAACGGTGATTTGTTTACGAATGGAGAAAACCCTTACGGCAAAAACCCCACCGGGTGATTTTCAGGTCACCACTCCCGAAACTCCACTATTATCAAAACAAGCGGTTACAAGTAAAGGAATCTCAAGTACCTTACCAACCTACAGTTGAACCCTTACCCCAATACCCAATTGGACTTGTTCTGTAGTGACAGTTCCCCCTTTGATGCACGACTCCCAAGTACGTGACTAACCAATGCGTGGATCCCAGTACGCGACTTCAAACACCAACTAAAAGAGAGGTTGGCTGCAAAGTTCTTCAGTTCATCCTACACGATGAAGATCAAGAAGATGCTTGGTCACAAAACCCAAAGGTGCAAATACACAGCAACTTCTTTAGAAGAGATGAACTAGGGCAAGAACTTCGTCTTTGGTCACAATTTGCTCCAACAGAGTTTTCTCAATGCTTGTGCAACTTGTGTACAGTTTGACGGCCCTAAAAACAATCCTTTTATATGTCTAGGGTTAGGAGAAAAGAAGGCCCAAAGACATATTCACGGATCCCAAGAAATCAGATCAGAATTCTGATTTTCATAAACCTCGACAGATAGAAGCTGTCGAGAAGCTGTCGAGCAGGTGTCGAGCTTACGGGCTTGAACAGTTTTCTAAAGCTCGATAGATGCAGCTGTTGAGCCAGCTGTCGAGCTTTAATGAATTTGCACTATCAGCTTGTTTTTCTTGGACAGACTTGATGACTTCAACACTTGATCTTGAAACCTTGTTTCTTGAAGTATTAAAAACACCTAGAACTACCTAATTACAAGTAGAGTGCGTTTTGTCAAAAGGATTAGCCAATTACATAAAAGAATGATATATGTTCTTAATGAGTGAACTACATATGTCCTAACATATTTGTTTTTCTGCACTTTATTTTATTGTTGTTGTAAAGTTGTGATTTACAACTATGTGTTTTGTTGGCTTTTATTCCGTGCCAAATTTGATTGTATTTACTATCAATTGTTTATACCCTGTATTTGTTGTGGGAATTGATGTAAGGGGTGTGTGATAGAGAGTGTGTGAAGACTCAAGCAAAGTGGAAGCTGATGGAATCTCGCGGGTATGTCGCGACTAAGCTTCCCGCGAAGTGAGGCATGTGCCCTGCACATGCTGGAATGCGAAGAGTCAGGCCAGGTGGAGACAGCTGTCTCTCGCGAGTATCTCGCGGGTAAGGCCTTCCCGCGAGACACCCGCGAGACATGCTGTTCTGCCAACCTGTACTGACTGACTCACACATTCTGCACCTATCCTATATAAATCCCCATTACCCACAAATGTTGAGGAATGCTTCAGAGAGAAAACCCTAGCCAAACACATTTGCAATTAGAGATTGTCATCCCCACCTTTCTCTATACACTTGCTTGTGGTATCTCCTCAACCCTTTCCTCTCCATTTCCACACCATTGAGAGGTTGATAGCCCAAACACTTACCACACCTTTTGAGAGTGTTGAGTGACGTTTTGGTGCTGCTGGGAAGCATTGGAAGAAGCCAAGGATGGCAGATGCAACATGGAGCTTGTTGCGGGATCCGGAGAACTAGACAAGACACGGTTCCGAGAAGCCTTGTTGGAGTAGGAGCTTGGAGGGCTTAGGTGCATCGGGTAGATTAGGCTTGGAGGGTCTTTTGCGTACTCATGTATCCCAACTGATTGTCTAGTGGATCGATTTCCGCTTGGAGGGCGGCGGAGAGGTTTTTCGCCGAGTTCTTCGGTTTTCTCTTCGAAAACACATCTTGGTGTTTTCTGTGTTTGCATCTTTCTTCCCTACTCTTTTATATTCCATTATACTGCTGTGTTGCTTAGTTTATGGATTAGAGTAGCTTATTGCTTATAAGCTTGTGTTTACACGTTTCCGCACTGAATATTAAGTTTGTGTAAAATCAATCAAGCCGTAATATTAATTGGGGGGTCTAAACAGCTCTTGTGTTTTCAACACATTTTAGAGCTTTCAATTGGTATCAGAGCGGGTACACTTGCTTGGTTTAAACACCTTAGTGTGATCCTTGACCCTATTTGAGATGGACCGGTCTCAATCGCTCAATGTTCCACCATTTTTTGATGGGAACAATTACGCATTTTGGAAAGTCAGAATGAGAGCATTTCTATGCTCTATAGAAGACACCGTTTGGGATGCGGTAGAGCTCGGCTGGACTAAGCCGGAAGCTCCTAAGGCTAATTGGGATAAGGCGGCTCTTGCAGCAGCCAATGCTAATAGTAAAGCTTTAAATGCTATATTTTGTGCTGTGTCTCCTGATGAATTCCACAGGATCTCTCACATGATGGTAGCCAAAGAAGCTTGGGAGATTTTGGAGACCACTTATGAAGGTACAAAGAAAGTTAAGGACACAAAGCTTCAGATGCTTACCACAAAATTTGAAGAGCTCAAGATGGGTGATGATGAACCGTTTGATTCATTCTATGGGAAGCTCAATGAAATTGTAATTGCTAAACTCAATCTTGGGGAGAAGATTGAAGATGCTAAGGTGGTGAGAAAAGTGTTGAGGTCCTTGCCTGAAAGTTTTAGAGCAAAAGTTACAGCCATAGAGGAAAGCAAGGATTTGGATGAGATTAAAATTCAAGAATTAGTTGGGTCTCTCCAAACATATCAGATGGGACTGCCTTCTCATAAGATGAGTAAATCACTTGCTCTTAAAACCATCACCGAAAGGATGGGTGATTCCTCCGAAGAAGATGGGGTGGAGAAGGAAGTAGCATTTCTTGCGAAAAACTTCCGAAAATTTCTGAAGATGAAGAACAGTGGGAAACCATTCAACAAAGGAAAATTTTCATCTTCAAGAGGTGATAGGAAAGAGTTTCCAAGAAAAGAAGGGAGGGAGTTTCAACCTTCTTCAGAAATTATTTGCTATGAGTGCAATGTGATGGATATAAAGATAAATGCAGCGGAAAATAAGTTTTAAACGGATCTACTTCATTCGATATTGATAACACGTACAAAGTAAATTTCAGAATTAGAGAATCAAGAGATCGTACCTTGAAGCGGTGAATTTCAAAACAAAGATTGAAGCACTAGGGACTACTTTTAATCTTCACTCCAATTCCACTAACGCCCAAGATGTGTGGTCTCTCGATTGGTAACAAAGGGATGACTTGTGAGTGACAAAAACTCACATGCACACCATTTTCATGATGTTTTTCTTACTCTTATATTTCTGTACATTTTTCCCTTTGTATCTAACCAATTTATCTAATTGGGCTGGCCTTTTGGGCCTTACCAATTGGGCTTAAGTGTGTGGCTTGGAGTGGGACCAAAAGGGACCAATAAGACACTAGCTCCAATGGGCCTTGGGCTTTTCTGTCAACTCTTGACAAGTCCAAAGTTACCATTAACTATTTTTAATACCACTATATAAAAATAGTTGCACTCTAGGTCTTATCTATAAATTATATCCCAAGACTTTATTATACATGCAACCCCTTCATAAAATATTCGTAGTAATACAAAGTCATTAATGTAGACTGCCACTTTGTAAATTACTACATCTTAATCCTTGAGTACCCGGTTTAATCCTTTAATGTTATTCATTATATATTTATGAAATCCAATTCCATAAATATATACTTTAGTCTTACTAAAGTGGTTAGGCCTAACTCTCTGAATAACAAACCCATTAAACTTATCTCAAGGGAATACTTTATATCTCTGTTAAGAGACTATGAATTCCATCTTGAGAATACATGTTCCATCAACACTAAATGTGGCTGCCCAACATACTGAGGTTTTGACCATAACTATAGATCTCACTCCTGATATATCAAAGCAACCTACACCTCATGATCAGGTCCATTATTCTCTCAGGATTAAGAGTTCATGCAAATGTAAGTCATGAGATTTATTATTCATTTGACAGTCTTTAGGAGAATAATAAACCTCACAGCGGTCCAGTTCAATATGTCTTAACTCTTAAAACATATTAACACATCAACCAGAAGTCTCCACTTCCATGATCAAGACAAATCATCATGATTGATATGTTATAGGCTTCGCAGATGAAATGCCCAATTTCATCACCGACTACGAACTATAATTCTGAGTTTACAAAGAACTTGTGATTTATATCTTCTGTGACTCTTCACATAAATCACATACTATGCATCTCATGGACTATATGATAATGTCTGAATATTCATGTTACCATTATTTCAGATAATAATAAAACAAATTTATTAAACATAATATTAAGTCATACATAATGTCAAACACAATGTCACACTTAATATCATACATAGCATCTTACAATAGGATTTAAGGGCACCAATCCTAACAATCTCCCACTTGCCCTAAAGACTATTGTGCACTAATCTAACTCCCATTCTTTCCAAATGCGACTCAAAAATCCTTTGAGGCAAAGCTTTAGTAAATGGATCTGCCAGATTGTTTGCACTTTCAATCTTTGCTACCACCACATCGCCACGAGCAACAATATCTCGAATGATATGGTACTTCCTTTCAATGTGCTTTCCTTTCTTGTGATTCCTTGGATCTTTAGATTGTGCAACTGCTCCACTGTTATCACAAAACAATGTGATTGGAACTTGCTCCATTCTCATTACACCAAGGTCAGAAAGGAACTTCTTGAGCCATACAGCTTCCTTTGCTGCTTCACAAGCAGCAACATATTCTGCTTCCATGGTGGAGTCTGCAATACAAGATTGCTTAATACTCCGCCAACTAATGGCTCCACCTCCCAAGGTGAAAACACATCCTGAAGTGGATTTTCTGAAATCTAGATCCGATTGAAAATCTGAATCTGTATAGCCAATATGAATCAAATCCTCACTATGGTAAACAAGCATATAATTTCTCGTTCTCCGTAGATACTTGAGAATATGCTTTACAGCTTGCCAATGTTTTGGTCCTGGATTTGATTGATATCGGCTGACCATGCCAACTGAATAGCAGATATCGGGTCTAGTACAAAGCATGGCATACATGAGACTTCCTACTGCAGAAGCATAAGGAACTTGTCTCATCATTCCTTCTTCCTCTTGAGTCTTAGGCCTTTGGTCATCAGACAGAGGAACTCCATGTCTGAAAGGAAGTAATCCTTTCTTGGAGTTTTGCATGCTAAACCGTTCTAGAACCTTATCTATATATCCAGCTTGTGATAAGCCTAACATCTTATTCTTACGATCTCGCCAAAGCTTGATCCCTAGAATAAAGTTAGCCTCACCCAAGTCCTTCATATCAAATTGTCTTGACAACCAAACTTTTACCGATGACATTACCCCTACATCATTTCCAATGAGTAGAATATCATCAACATAAAGCACTAGGAACATTACTACTTTATCTTGATGTCTTTTGTACACACATGGTTCATCAAGATTTTGTTCAAAACCAAATGTCTTGATTGCTTGATCAAATCTGATGTTCCATGACCTAGATGCTTGCTTAAGTCCATAAATGGACCTTTGCAACTTGCATACCATATGCTCTTGGTTCTTTGCTATGAAACCTTCCGGTTGCATCATATAGATTTCCTCTTCAAGATTGCCATTAAGAAATGCAGTCTTGACATCCATTTGCCAAATCTCATAATCAAAATGAGCAGCAATGGATAAGAGAATTCTGATAGATTTAAGCATTGCTACTGGAGAAAAGGTTTCATCATAATCAATACCTTCTTTTTGTGTATACCCTTTCGCCACTAGCCTTGCTTTAAAGGTTTCAACCTTTCCATCTATCCCTCTCTTCCTCTTGTAAACCCATTTGCAACCAACAGGTTTAATGCCGTTAGGCGCCTCTACAAGATCCCAAACTTGATTGGAATACATGGAATCTAATTCAGATTTCATAGCTTGGACCCAATGATGTGCATCTATATCATTCATTGCTTCATCATATGTGTAGGGATCCGATTCAACCTCTTCTGAGATAGCTTCATAAGTTTCTCCCAAACCTATGAATCTTATAGGAGGCAGAACAATTCTCCCACTACGACGAGGCACCTGAGTACTAGACATGTCATGAGTAGAATCTTGTGGTGTATCTAATACAGCCACATCGTCCCTAGTTTCATCTATTGGTTGTTCATTTACAGGTTCATTTATTTCAGCCAACACAACTCTACTTCTAGGAGTATAATCATTCATATAGTCATTTTCCAAGAATTTGGCATTTGTGCTAACAAACACTTTATTATCTTTATGACTATAGAATAAACCTCCAACAGTTCCTTTTGGATACCCAACAAAGAAAACCACTTCTGTTTTAGACTGTAACTTGTCAGACTTTCCTTTTAACACATGTGCAGGACAACCCCAAATATGGAGATGTCTCATACTAGGCTTACGCCCATTCCACAACTCTACAGGTGTTTTAGGAACAGACTTCGAAGGTACTAAATTCAGAAGATACATTGCTGTGTTTAAAGCATATCCCCAAAAAGAAATAGGTAGAGTTGAATAACTCATCATGGACCTAACCATATCTAAAAGAGTCCTATTCCTTCTTTCTGCTACACCATTTTGTTGTGGAGTTCCAGGTGCAGTCAATTAGGATACAATCCCATTTTTAGTTAAGTAATCCTTAAAATCCCCAAGAAGGTATTCGCCACCACGATCAGATCGAATGGCCTTTATGCGTTTACCTAATTGATTCTCAACTTCAGCCCTAAACTCTTTGAACTTTTCAAAGGTTTCAGACTTCCGTTTCATTAGGTACACATAACCATATCTTGAGTAATCATCAGTGAAAGTAATGAAATACTCATAGCCACCTCTTGCTTGGATTGACATAGGACCACAAACATCAGAATGCACTAGTTCTAGCAAATCTTGGGCTCTTCTACCTTTTGCATTAAAAGGTCGTTTGGTCATTTTACCTTCCAAACAAGATTCACAAACTGGAAATTCATCAAAGTCCATGGGCTCTAAGAGTCCATCTTTGATTAGTCTTTGAATCCTATTTGAATTAATATGACCCAAACGCAAGTGCCAAAGATATGCATCACTAGTAGAAGGAAATTTTCTCTTTAATGATTTTACATGAGAGTTATTATCTAATTCAGAATTATATAATTCATGCTTATCAGGAGTTAAAATATAAAGACCATCCACAATATTGCCAGAACAGATAAACACTTTATCCTTCTTTATTACAACATTGTCTTTGAGGATAACACAATATCCATGTTTACCTAAGTAAGTAGCTGAAATTAAATTCCTACGAACATTAGGTACATACAAACAGTCTTCTAATATTAGAACTCTAGATTCAAAACATAAATTACAAACACCAACAGCTACAACTGGAATTTTGCTCCCATAAGCCAAAGTAAGAAACAACTCCCCTTCTTTAAGCTTTCTGGTCTCCTGGAACCCCTGCAAGGAATTGCAGATATGATTTGTACAACCTGAATCCACACACCAGGAATTCGTGGGATTCTGTACCAAACATATTTCAAGAAGGAATGTATTAATCATACCTTTGTTCTTGGCAGCCTTAAATATTGGACAATTTCTCTTCCAATGTCCTTTCTCACCACAATGGAAACACTTTCCTTTGATCTTCTTTCCTTTATCAGCAACCCCTAAGGAAATTTGTTTACCCTCTTGCTTGGTAAAGTCCTTCTTCTTCTTCTTCTTACCCTTGCCTTTCGACTTAGGTTGAGAAGTAGAAGCTTCACCAACATTGGCTTCAACATTGGAAGTACCAAGAATGCCTTCTGCCACTACCAATTCATTCATTAATTCAGACAAGGTATAAATCTTTTTATTCATATTATAGTTAAGTTTGAATTCCTTGAATGATTCTGGTAGCGACTGGAGTATCATATCCACTTGGGATTCTCCATCTATATCGGCACCTAAAACTTCCAATGTATTCAGATTAGAGATCATTGTAAGACAATTCTCTCTCACTGAACTTCCTTCAGCCATTCTGGTATTATAAATTTGCCTCATGGTCTTTTGCCTTGCAGAACGGCCTTGCTCACCAAACATCTCCTTCAGACTTTGCATTATGTCTGAAGCTAGTTCTACATCCTGCATTTGATGCTGTAGAATATTTGAGATAGATGCTAGGATGTAGCACTTGGCCATCTCATTAGATTTCTGCCAACGATCATATCGTTGTTTTACCTCAGGAGGTGCATCTAATGAAGGAAAGCTAGGACATGGTTTAGTAAGAACATACTTATGCTCTTCAGCAGTAAGAACAATGTCCAGATTTCTTTTCCAGTCAACATAGTTGGATCCAGTCAGTTTGTTTTGATTAAGAATAGTTACAAGTGGGCTAAAAGATGCCATGTTCAAATCTGAAAACAATAAACATGAATATAATAAGTAAACTGACATTATCTATTTAGCATATGAACATATAGTATGGAACCTTAATAAAACCATAATATAATATATGCAACGACAACCCAATCCCATATTCAATATCCCTCAGCATAGAGTGAATATAAAATACTATGATTGATTGAGAACTATTCTCATCATTAGTGCTATCATGATAACTCTTATCAAACACTAATAATATGCCGTTATACATTTGGCCTCTAAATTATTATAGTAAGAACTCAGCATAGAGGATACTATAATATTTAGTCTAGTGTATACCATTATCTAGAATCATGTGTAACCACATTTCATCCCGTTAACAGGCTTATTTTGTAGTACCATGATACAAAACACCCTCCGCATGGAATGCAAAGCTCAAGGCTAAGACAAGGTGTTTGATCAAACCACTATAACCAAGAAATTCAATCTTGTAGGACCATGAAATAAATACTCTCCGCATGGAATGCTAAGCTCAAGGCAAAGACAAAGTATTTATTCCATACTACTATGAACCGACAATGGAGGCCGTGAGACCCAACCCTTGTATCTCTCTCCCACTAGATGTTTTAAAAAAAAGGTTTTTAGTTTTAAAACATGCATAATCTAATTACACATAGTCTTACTCTTTTTACATGTGAAAACACTTAGAAAAAATTCTGATTTTCTTTCTTTCGATCGATCGAAAGTGCCCCTCGATTGATCGAAAAAATTAAGAAATTCAAACTTGATCCTCTGACTCCTTCGATTGATACTCGATCGACTCTCGATCGATCGAAAAACAAATTCGATCGATCGACTAACAATCGAAAATCTATCGTTCTAAGACGTCTGATCACTGTCTCATTCGATCAATCGAAAATGATTTTCGATCGATCGAAAATCGCGAAACTTGAATTTCCAGAAATTTTTCTAAGACAGTTTTCTTCGTTTTTCATGAACAAACATCTTTCATACGAACATGATAGACAGAGTTTGATGTCAAAACTGAATTCTATTGATGCCATAGCCTTAAAACTCAATTTAACATACTTAAATTTAAATTTAAACAACATCATAACATCAATTCCAGTTTTCATCAAATCATTGTTCCAACAACATGCAGAAAATTAAAACTTAATCTTCTAACAATATGAAACTATCTTCTCCAATTCTAAAACTCACAAAACATGTTAAACAATACGAAATTGAAGACCGCTCTGATACCATTTGATGGATATAAAGATAAATGCAGCGGAAAATAAGTTTTAAACGGATCTACTTCATTCGATATTGATAACACGTACAAAGTAAATTTCAGAATTAGAGAATCAAGAGATCGTACCTTGAAGCGGTGAATTTCAAAACAAAGATTGAAGCACTAGGAACTACTTTTAATCTTCACTCCAATTCCACTAACGCCCAAGATGTGTGGTCTCTCGATTGGTAACAAATGGATGACTTGTGAGTGACAAAAACTCACATGCACACCATTTTCATGATGTTTTTCTTACACATATATTTCTGTACGTTTTTTCCTTTGTATCTAACCAATTTATCTAATTGGGCTGGCCTTTTGGGCCTTACCAATTGGGCTTAAGTGTGTGGCTTGGAGTGGGACCAAAAGGGACCAATAAGACACTAGCTCCAATAGGCCTTGGGCTTTTCTGTCAACTCTTGACAAGTCCAAAGTTACCATTAACTATTTTTAATACCACTATATAAAAATAGTTGCACTCTAGGTCTTATTTATAAATTATATCCCAAGACTTTATTATACATGCAACCCCTTCATAAAATATTCGTAGTAATACAAAGTCATTAATGTAGACTGCCACTTTGTAAATTACTACATCTTAATCCTTGAGTACCCGGTTTAATCCTTTAATGTTATTCATTATATATTTATGAAATCCAATTCCATAAATATATACTTTAGTCTTACTAAAGTGGTTAGGCCTAACTCTCTGAATAACAAACCCATTAAACTTATCTCAAGGGAATACTTTATATCTCTGTTAAGAGACTATGAATTCCATCTTGAGAATACATGTTCCATCAACACTAAATGTGGCTGTCCAACATACTGAGGTTTTGACCATAACTATAGATCTCACTCCTGATATATCAAAGCAACCTACACCTCATGATCAGGTCCATTATTCTCTCAGGATTAAGAGTTCATGCAAATGTAAGTCATGAGATTTATTATTCATTTGACAGTCTTTAGGAGAATAATAAACCTCACAGCGGTCCAGTTCAATATGTCTTAACTCTTAAAACATATTAACACATCAACCAGAAGTCTCCACTTCCATGATCAAGACAAATCATCATGATTGATATGTTATAGTCTTCGCAGATGAAATGCCCAATTTCATCACCGACTACGAACTATAATTCTGAGTTTACAAAGAACTTGTGATTTATATCTTCTGTGACTCTTCACATAAATCACATACTATGCATCTCATGGACTATATGATAATGTCTGAATATTCATGTTACCATTATTTCAGATAATAATAAAACAAATTTATTAAACATAATATTAAGTCATACATAATGTCAAACACAATGTCACACTTAATATCATACATAGCATCTTACAATAGGATTTAAGGGCACCAATCCTAACACAATGGCCATGGACATCTAAAGAAGGAGTGTCCAAATTTTCTAAGGGGAAAAGGCAAAGCTTATGCCACAACACTCAGTGATTCAGAATCCTCTGATTCTGACTCGGAAGAGAGCTGTGACGGAGAGGGAAACTACTCCGCATTCATGACCATTGCTCATGTGGAGTCGTCGGATGACTTGGGTACTCTTGTGAAGGAGCTTGGTGAGCATTCAGATTCAGAGTCTATTGGGAATGTGGATGAATCAGATGCTGAAGAAGAAGAAGAGAATACAGCTAATCTTCAAGAAAATTATTCTTTACTTCTTGAGAAGTCTGAAGAGTATACCAGAATAGCCAAGGCAGCTATGAGGAAAATGAAGAAGGCTGAGGAAGATTACAGAAGTCTCATGGTCAGATATAAAGAGGCTAAGTGCGAAATTGAGACATTAAATGGCGAGTTGTCTGAAGCCTATACGAAGGTGAGGTTTCTTGAGCAAGAGGTAGCACAAGCTCATGCCAAGATAGAGAGAGTCTCCTCCCAGAAGTTAGATGATGTTATCTCATCTCAAAAACCTTCTTCAGACAAGTCCGGGTTGGGATACACCGGAGGAAGCAGCTCATCAGCCAAAGCTACCAAAGAAGTGAAGTTTGTGAAGGCCGCAGTGCCTATTGTAGAAGAAACCATCCCTGAGAATGTGAAGGCTGAGAAGAAGAATGTAAGTGAGCAACGAATGGTGAATAAGCCCCGAAATCACTCCATGGGTAGACATGAAACCAGAGGAAGGTCTCTCCCAAGATCACAACGGAATCCTAGAACGGACTATGTGTGTCATTACTGCGGAATACAAGGACATACCAGACCCAACTGTCAAAAGCTGAGATCAGACAACAATTCAAGCACACCTCGGTCACGAGGAAGGAGAAATGACATGAGGTCTTGGGGTGGTGAACAACCGAGAAGTCAGAATCGTGATCCTGGCATGATGGACGTGATGAAAATGATTGGTGCCTTCACCACCTGCTTGGAGAGTTTCACCAGAAGGTTTGATAGTCCAAATTCTCGTACCCAATCCGTTAAGGATATCACCCCAAACACACGTGACGTGTGGGTGAAAAGGGGTGCTCATGCATAAGCATTATAACATGTCCACGCATAAATTCTTTCAATATTTAGGGACATTTGCTGTTGCATCTTTTTCATGCATTTTTTTATTGTGTCCGGTTGATTTGTACCGGTTGTCTTTGTTATTTTTTTTCGTTGTTCTATTTTGGGTGTGTTCAAAAATTCAAAATCACATAAAAAATAGAAAATCCAAAAAGTTCGATCACTTTGTTGAGTTTTGTCTCAAAGCATGTTTTGCCCTGTACTTTTGTACTTATGGCTTTGTGCATTTAACGAGCTTAGCTTGTCTCTCATGCACTCATATCATTATGGAAGAAATTCTGAAATCTATGTGACTGTTGTAAATAGATCTTCAACCTTGTCATGAATGATTAGTGAATGTTTTTGTTGATCTTGAGACATGCATAGACTCATGCCTATATATCTTCCCACTTTTATTTTTTTTGCTTAAAAGAGCTCTCTAATTGTAAATCTCCAAATGAAAAGAGATATAGAGCTGCAAAAGCCTGTCGCACAAACTAGTATTCGACTAGGAAAAAGGGAAAACGATCAAAATAAAATGTATGATGCCCAACAAGCCAAAGGCTAACTCATAAATTGAAATATCAAAAATTTCAGGCATCTTTCTCTAAATGAGATTCTCTTTGCTCAAAAGTTGCAAATGATTTGTTAAAAATGGAGCCAAATGAAAAGCTTCAATGAATTATTGTCAAGTATATGTGGGAGGTCATATATGCATGTTTCTATAATTGAGATAGATCACATAATCTAGTGCTAGTTGTGTATGCCTTGATTGAATTGATCATTGAAGCTTCACATTGGACTAAGGACTATCTCATTTTTGATATTCACACACAACACACAAGTCTATGTTCAATGAATGCCTTATTCATTTGTGTGATTGTACTTGTTTAAATGTGTTTTCACATGCTCAATCTTTGTTGATCAAACCCAAAAAGATTTTTGATTGTTTTATTTGTTTTTGAAAGTGATTTTATACTTTCGTGTCATTTGTTTTTCTTTAAAAAAAACATGTTTTTGTGTGTCTTCAAAAACTGGTTCAGGGGTTGTTTCGCGAGAAGCTCGCGACTTAGAGCTTCCCGCGAAAAGGAGTTGAGGGAATTTTTTCTTTTAACATGTCACACAGAAACTTTCGCGACTGTTTCGCGACTGTCTCGCGACCAAAAGCTACTCGCGAAATACTGTTTGGCTAAAATTGGATTTTTCCAATTTCAGATAGAAGTTACCGCGACTGTCTCGCGACTGTTTCGCGACTGGTTCGCCACTCTCTAACCCGCGAAAAACGCGTGTTTTCAGTTTTTATATAGCTGATGTGACAGTTTTTTCAAAACCATCAAACTTCCCTCGCTCAACCTCTCTCAAAGTCTTTCAACCCAAAATCACTATTCCATTCATTTCCCTTCAATCCAAGCACTTTTTCTGCATTTTTCTTCTTCAAGGTATGTTTATTAACTATTTCCTTTCAAGTTTTACTTAGATTATGCAGAATTTTTGTTAGGGCTTTGATAATTGGGGATTTTCGAAACTTTGGGTTGGTTTTCAAAATTGGGTGAATCTTTTTCATTTTTTTTGATTGGGCTGTGTTCCATTAGTTGTTTCTGCACTTGTGTTGGCCCCTTGTGGCATTTTATCATGTATTGAGGGTAGATTTTCACATGTTCATGCATTATTCATGTAGTTTTTTCCTTTATGCACACTAAGTGTTTGTCAAAATGTCCGAGTGACATTTTTGTGCTTTTTTGAAATCAAGTGATTTCAATCAATGGATTCTTACTTGTATGACCTTATTTTACTTGATTTGGTCATTGATTTTGTGTTTCAATCACTTTGTTCATGTTGCACATTTTTGACACACAACTAAGCACACTTAGGCACCCTCATGCATCTCTTGCCGCACACACTCATCAGCACATGCTCACAGACACACACTCTTGCACTATTTCTTAATTTGTTGCGTTGTAGTTATCCCTTATAAGTTGGGGTCTCTTACCATGATGTTTGGTGTTTATCATGCCCTGTTTGTCAGTTAGTCTATGTCTGATTTAGCACTAACTTGAATCTAATGAAGTTTGTCTTCTGTTTTGTGTTTGTGCATTGTTGTTCCTTCTCTGCTTTGTGAATTTGTGCAGATGTCTCCCACCAAGCATGCAGCTAGGAAGAAATCGACTTCAAAGAGAGCCCGAACTGATTCAGAACATTTCCGGTCTATAGAGGCTGATATGAAGTACAATGACTGCTACAAGGACAAGACGATCATCATGGAACGGGTAGTCCAGTTAGAGACTCTTGAGGGCACTTTCATCCCTGAAGTGTTCAAAGATAGAACTTGGACCAAGCTGCTGAACCCAACTGGAGTGGTCTATTCAGAGATCATCAAAGAGTTCTTCTCTAATGCCATTGTCAACGGAGATCGCATTGAAGGCTGGGTGAGACACAAGGAGTTTCAAATTACGAGAGAGAGCATCCAAGATTTTTTGGAGACTCGTCCTCCATCTCAACAAATCACAGTTGCTTATGAGGACAGATTGGGTAAGATTGATGAGATGATCAAAATCCTTGGTGGTGTATCGAAGAAATCATCCATGGACACTCTCAAGTTCTCTCCAGAAATGAGGACATTGAGCTATGTGATGATTCACAATCTATATCCAGTCACCAATCTCACCACTCTATCTGCTCCGAGAACAAGATTTCTGTATGATCTCTTCACACATAAGGAGATTGACATTTGTGGCCACATCATGCATGTCTTGAAGAAGAGCATCACAAAGCAGAATACACGGACTGTGATGCCGTTCCCCTCTTTGATCATGGGTTTGATTGCCAAGACAAAGCTCAAGCTACCCAGTGGTCTCACAGTTGTTCCGAGGGATTATCCCATTGGCGGTCATACTTTGACTAGGAGCACTGCACACATTCGAGGATCCAAGACTGGTGTGCATACCATACCACCACCTCGACAAGTTCAGCATGAGGAAGCTGAAGATACAGAGGAAGAGATTGACAGGTTCACATCGGCTCCAGAGCCCTCTGCACAGCCATCATCTTCTGCTCCACCATCAGGCTTAAGTAAACTTGATCAGTTGCTTGCTAAGATGGACCAGATGTCGACAGTACTTGACTCCCATGTGCAGCACACAGCAGATCAGTTCGCATATCTTCAGGGGCAGATCACCGCATTAGCATCGCAAGTTCAAGAGTTGTCTTCCACTCATGGCTCTGATTCGGAGTCCAAGACGTTCTAGTCCTTTGGCCATTCCGGTCAAAAAGGGGGAGAAATTTCTGAGGGGGAGCTGGAGAAGAGCTTGCACAGTGTTAGGGGGAGCATAGCCTAGATACACAGTAGCATTGGTTATTGGTTTAAAAGACGGTTTTTTATTCAGTATTTTTAGTGTTTATAACTGTTTTACTGCTTTTGGTTTAAAGCCTTGATACTACGCTTTATTTAAGTTTTTTTTCGGATATTTGGTGTGTTATTCTCTATGCTTTGTAGCATACTTTGCATGTACCCATGTCGCTTTTGAAAGCTTTAAGGGTTGTTTTGTTTCATTGCATGTTTTGTAGGCTTTTATGGTTTGTGCCATGTATTTGCAATACTTTGCTTATGCAGCCTTTATGCTTGTGCTTTTGAAGTTTAATGTCATACTTTTACTTCAATACATCACTCTTGTGCCCTAGTAGGATTGTTCCTAGATGCATATACGTTCTATGCATTGGTTGCGTGATGAACACTCTTGTGCCCATGTAGGTTTGTTCCTAGATGCAAATACTTCAAGTATTTTGCATTGGTTGAGTGTTAGATTTGCAAATGGTACTCTTCACATGAGCTTATCATCTTGCATATCCGGATGTTCATTCCTTGTGTGAATGAACATAGTAATTAATTGTGTATAGTGATTACTTGTTTGATCTTGCCATGATCTAGTGTTCTCTATTTCATCTTGCTTGATCATGCTCTTTATACTCCATATGCTTTTCAAGTTTTCTGCATACAATGATAATATTTTGTTGTTGTGTTTCAGGAGTTACTTGTTCATATGTTTCAAGAGCTTATCAGAATCTAGAATTAAGTGTGAGTGAGTTTTGCCTGTGTTCCCAAACTCACGGTTAAGTCTAGAGTCTGTTTTAGGGTTTTGTCACGGAATAGCCAAAGGGGGAGATTGTAAAGTTGTGATTTACAACTATGTGTTTTGTTGGCTTTTATTCCGTGCCAAATTTGATTGTATTTACTATCAATTGTTTATACCCTGTATTTGTTGTGGGAATTGATGTAAGGGGTGTGTGATAGAGAGTGTGTGAAGACTCAAGCAAAGTGGAAGCTGATGGAATCTCGCGGGTATGTCGCGACTAAGCTTCCCGCGAAGTGAGGCATGTGCCCTGCACATGCTGGAATGCGAAGAGTCAGGCCAGGTGGAGACAGCTGTCTCTCGCGAGTATCTCGCGGGTAAGGCCTTCCCGCGAGACACCCGCGAGACATGCTGTTCTGCCAGCCTGTACTGACTGACTCACACATTCTGCACCTATCCTATATAAACCCCCATTACCCACAAATATTGAGGAATGCTTCAGAGAGAAAACCCTAGCCAAACACATTTGCAATTAGAGATTGTCATCCCCACCTTTCTCTATACACTTGCTTGTGGTATCTCCTCAACCCTTCCCTCTCCATTTCCACACCATTGAGAGGTTGATAGCCCAAACACTTACCACACCTTTTGAGAGTGTTGAGTGACGTTTTGGTGCTGCTGGGAAGCATTGGAAGAAGCCAAGGATGGCAGATGCAACATGGAGCTTGTTGCGGGATCTGGAGAACTAGACAAGACACGGTTCCGAGAAGCCTTGTTGGAGTAGGAGCTTGGAGGGCTTAGGTGCATCGGGTAGATTAGGCTTGGAGGGTCTTTTGCTTACTCATGTATCCCAACTAATTGTCTAGTGGATCGATTTCCGCTTGGAGGGCGGCGGAGAGGTTTTTCGCCGAGTTCTTCGGTTTCCTCTTCGAAAACACATCTTGGTGTTTTCTGTGTTTGCATCTTTCTTCCCTACTCTTTTATATTCCATTATACTGCTGTGTTGCTTAGTTTATGGATTAGAGTAGCTTATTGCTTATACGCTTGTGTTTACACGTTTCTGCACTGAATATTAAGTTTGTGTAAAATCAATCAAGCCGTAATATTAATTGGGGGGTCTAAACAACTCTTGTGTTTTCAACAAATTTTAGAGCTTTCAGTTGTCCCTTTATTTTTCTTGTTAATAACGTGCCATAAAGTAAAAATGCTTGGGTAAACATTTCCCCTACACCCTATTCTAAGAAAATGTTTTCTTTTTATCCTCTTCATCTCTTTTTCTAAAGATAAAGATTTCAAAAAAAATCTTTTTCAACATGTCTTAAACAAAAATATTTTCCTTAAGTGTTCTAAAAAAAAGAGGAGAAAGTTTTTCAAAAGAAAAATCTGTTTTTAAAGGGGAAACCCGAAACTTTTATAATAATAAAAAAAATGCTTTTCAAAGCTTTTTCTTTACTGTTTTATAAGCTGTTTTTTACCAAAAAATCTGTTTTTTTATAATAATAAAAAAACTGTTTTCAAAATCGTAAAAATCTGTTTTTCCCAAAACTGTTTTCTTTTTATAATCTGTTTTCTTAAAACTGTTTTCCATAAAACTGTTTTTTATAAAACTGTTTTTATAGAATTGTTTTTTTAAAGAAACATAAATCTGTTTTTTTATACCTTTTTTTTTCAAAGCCAAAAAAATCTGTTTTTTATTATTGTCCTTTTTTCTTCCGAAAACTTTTTTTAAAACAAAAAATCTGTTTTCTTGAAAAAGGGAAGGCTGAAACAATAAAAAAACAAAGAAAATGTTTTCAAAAATGTTCCTTTTCAAAAACATTTTCAAAGAAATTATTTCCTTAAAAAATACATGTTTTCAAAAAAAGGGATTTTCAAAAAATTAAATGTTTTCTTAAAACAGTTTTACCACGTAAAAAAAATGTTTTTTTTTTTCCTTCTCAAAATCTCACAATAAAACATTTTTTTTAAAAAGAAAAATGTGCTTTTCCAAAATAATAAAGTTAACATTGTAACTTTTTATTTCCAACATTTTCTTAGAATAGTGGTAGTTTGTGGATTTGTGTTCAATGCTCATTCTCTTGAGTCTTTGAACATCCTATAAGCTTACATTGCCCCTAACAATTCTTGGCGCTAAAAAATTTCTTTTTGCCATCTTTTTGCATTAAAAAAAAAAAAGAAAAAAAAAAGAAGAAGATAAAATGGTGGATGACAATAAGGTGCTATTCTTCCATCCCTCTCTTTTCATTACATTGTATTTGTTTTGTTTAGTTTTTAGTATTCACATGATAGCTATATAATAAATAAATAGTCACATGTTATTGTATAGTATACTTGTATATATGCTCTCTGTCACATGTTACCTATGTATATATCGTACACGTTTCGATTCTATATATTTTGTTGGAGTTATTATTCACACATTAGTTGTTGGGTTAAGATAGCTTGACCCCAGTTAATTAATTCAATTACCCAAGTTGATTAATTAGGTTCAATTGCATGCAAATCGTGGAGGCACCAACAAATTAGCAAAAATGTTAAATGCAACTGAAAATAAATTTGACATGGTGATTTGTTGACAAATGGAGAAAACCTCGAAAGGCAAAAACCCCACTGAGTGATTTTAAGGTCACCACTTCCAAGAATCCACTAATCAACAATCAAGCGGTTACAAGTATATGGAATCTTACCAACTACCCTGACCTATCCCGAAATACCAACCCACAGTTGAACCTTCGCTCCAATACCTAGTTGGACTTGATCTTGTAGTAGCCTTCTTTCCGTTGATGCACAAACCTCCAATTTGTGACTAACTCATTTGCACGGATCCTAGTACGTGACTAACTCCAGCAACTTGAATGGTTGTTGTTGGCTGCAAAGTTCTTCACTTCATCAACAATGAAGATCAAGAAGCACTTGGTTACAAAACCCAACAGCGTACAAACGCAATAACTTCTTACAGAGAAATTAAGCACTTGGTCACTGTATCCGTATATAACGGCTTTTAAAATAACCCTTAATATATGTCTAGAGTTGTGAGAAAAGAAACCCTATACATACAGATAAGCTTGGGCTAGATTTCAGATCTAGTAATTCTGAAATCATAATTCTCAATAGATTGAGTTGGTGTCGAGCTATCTATCAAACATCGAATTAAGTCTCGATAGCAGCTATATGTTAAGCTATCTGTCGAGAATTAATGAGCAACTTTTCTTCACTCATTTCTTGGATCATTCTTCATTTCTTTAATACTTGACTTGAACAACATGTTTCTTGAAGTACTAAATTCATCTTAGATCTACCCAATTACAAGTAAAGTGCATTTTTGATGGATATAAAGAAAAATGCAGCGGAAAATAAGTTTTAAAACTGATAGGAATTTAGACCCCTTAAATAACCAAATTGCGTAGCCTAGATTAATTAGCCCAGTTGTTACTTAGTCAAATTAAGCAATTCTAGGTTAAAGCAATTCAACAATCATATCAAGAATATTAATGCAGCGGAAAATAAATGAACACAAGATATGATCACCTAGGAAACCACACGATAAAAACCTGGGGAGGATTTGACCCACCGATCCTCAAGGCATAACAGAATTCACTATGAAAGAATTGAAGTTCTTACAAAAGGACTACAAGCTCCCCGCTCGACTTCCTAATGCTACCCACCGGTAGAACTTCCTGACACGACCATGCGCAGGCTCCGAGTCCACGGACTACTTCTTTCTTGAATTCCTCAATCAGCTACAAGCTCCCCGCTTGCTTTTCTTTTAAGTTCCAATGGTTGCAACGGTAATGATCTTCAAGATGTTGAAATCATCTCTACCTTGAAAACCCTAAGTTTTGTGTAAAGGAAAGCTCCTCAAAGATCTCACAAGAGATTCACACAAAACAGCAATATATGAGCAACAAAGCAATATGGACAACCTTCAAAAACGTGGCTAGGGTTTAGTTTATATACCTAGGGTAAAAACACAAAACCCTAAACGTTTAATGAGGTAGGGCTGAGTTGGAAATTCTGCAGAATAATCAACCTGTGCGATTTTCGATCGATCGAGTCTATTCTTCGATCGATCGAGCCAGGCCAAAAGTCCCAAGTACTTCTGCAGCCACTCGATTCCAACTGTACAATAATAAACCAACTTTGAGCAAGTCTAAACAAGATTAAATACAATGTTTTGATCATGGTTTGCCAACATTACAAATTAGAGTTCTAAATACATAAAATCCTAAGACCTTAGAACCTAACAAACTCCCCCTTTGGCAATCCGTGACAAAACCATAATTAAAAGCTCAAAGTTTTACAAGTAAAAAGCCCTTTACAAAGGTAATGCTCATAAAATCAAATTCAGCCTAACTACTATCCATCGGTTGCAAGTGTAGACAGCAGCTTAGTTGAATCAACCTGTATATTCCTGAAATACTCAACAAACGCATAAAACGCATGTGTGACAGAAAAGAGTAAAACAACAGGTATAACATTCTTGTAAGATTCACACAACACAAAATAAAGACATATATGAATGATCAACTCATAAATATAAATCAATAAGCAGTGAATCACAAAGCAACAAGAATCAATAAAAATAACATGTATATCAATCAATGTTACTCCCCCTAACATGAATATCCCCAAAAAAAGATATACAAAGTGAAGCACCTAGATACAATCTAAAAACTCCACAAGCTCCTCAAAACAAAAAGTCTCAAAAACTCCTCTACAAGTCAAAACTCCACTCCCCCTTTTTGTGACGGAATGCCAAAGGGCAATCACAGGTCGCCATCAAAAGGAGGTGGTGAGGGTGAATGAAGACGCGCCAAGTCAGCTCGTAGAGCACGAAACTCATCTAGCAAGTCCACCAAAATCTGTCCATGA
The DNA here is from genome assembly GCA_019022515.1 of Quercus aquifolioides. Classification (NCBI taxonomy): domain Eukaryota; kingdom Viridiplantae; phylum Streptophyta; class Magnoliopsida; order Fagales; family Fagaceae; genus Quercus; species Quercus aquifolioides. The sequence goes on from CM032327.1 coordinate 86,492,212, forward strand.
GCCGCCTGAACGGTCATGACAGTCTCCAGAGTACGACGAACATCGAAGTCGGCCGAAGGAGGTGGAGGAACATCAGCAGCAGCAGCATCATCACCAACTGGATCAGGAACATCCTCACCAGCAAGACCTGCAGAAGAAGAAGGAGGAGGTGCGCTACTAGAGGGCTCAGACCTAGGGTGTTTAGAACCAGCTCGAAGATGAGCGGCCCTCTGTCTAAGAAAAGACGCACCTAAAGGAGCTATCACATGAACGGGCTCAGAGGAAGGAAAGCCACTAATATCAAGATAACGAAGAATCCTATGAATGAAAATAGGATGTACAAGAGCATGAGCAGTGGATGAACTCCTATAAACATTGTTCAAAGAACGAAGAAAAAGATGGGGAAAACTAATAGGAGCATCAGTAAGAAGAGCGTACAAAAATACACACCTCTCAAGAGGAATGGTGTGAACATGGGAAATGGGCCAGATAGAATGACACGCTATCCTAAAGAAGAGATAGTGTAACCCGGAGAGCTCAGCAGAAGTGATCCGAGGATCAGAACCCCACTGGACAGTAGTCCCAGTGATGTAAGACAAGACATCACTAATCTCGGGAGACACGGCATATGGATAGACAGGATGTCGAACCAATGGTACCCCTAGAGCATCAGCCACTACCTGAGGAGTAATGGAGTACTCTACGCCTTGTATCCAACTCTTGACTAGAGTGTTGGAATCATAGATGCGGATAGAGATGTTCGAATAGAACTCTCTAATCAAGGCAGAAGGTGGAGGAGGATCAGAAACATCCACCAAGGGTAACCAGCCCCTACGCTCAAAGTTTGCCCTAATGGCAGGATCAAGTTCATCTAAGTGAACAGAACGCTCAGCCCAAATCTTTCTCCTAATATTCAGCTTCTCAAAAATCTCTTGGTTTTTCTCACTAGAAAACTTCTCACGGTCAAAGGATGGAGGGGGTGAAGGAGATGGTGAGGGAACATTCCTACGGGCTCTAGTCTTCCTAGGCATAGTGCTAAGGAAAGGACATAGACACAAAGTGAAAACCAAAAAGAACAAGAGAAAACAAAACCAAGGGCAGACTGCAAATTAGCACAAAAACAATATAGAATAAAAATCTATATGATGCATGAACATTAATAATGTTGTGATGCATGATCTAATGTAGTAAACAGTTAAGTTTAATTGAGATTAATTTAACAAAATTGGCTTGAACAGGGAATTTCTATCAAAAAACCCAAAAATTGAAAACCACTTGTTGAAATTTTTAACCAAAAAGATGAATTGAGCATTATAAAACACATTACATAGATTATAATGCTTAATTACAACTACACAACAAGCCAATTTCATCAAATTCTTCTCAATTTAACAAAAACCCCAATTTGGATCAAGAACAAACCCTAGATTTTTCAATTTTTCACCAAACTCAAAATTGATCAAATTAACAAGTAAGGATCATGTTTATGATGTGTCCCCACAAAAACCCAATGATCAATTGCATAAAATAAGGCTTGAATCAATAGAAAATCCCAAATTTGTAAAGTCCGAAAATCTCCCTTAAATGCATGGATTTATGCATGAAATTATGAAAATAAAATCAAAAGGAAGGGCAAAAGAGTCTTACCGGTTTGAGGAAAGAGATTCTTTGCAAAAACTTCGGAGGAAAACGACAAAAAATGGAACTATTGAGCTTGCCTCGTCGGAGAGAGAAAGAAAAAGTTTGAAAAAGATTTTGAAAAGTGTTTGAAAAAGTCAGATCTGATCTTTTAAAAAAAACTTTTCCACGATCTTCGATTGATCGAAAATTACATTCGATCGATCGAATGAACCAGTCATTTTGAAACAAACTAGAGCACTTTTTCGATTGATCGAAAATCACATTCGATCGATCGAAACAAACAGTCATTTTGAGACAAATTACAACACTTTTTCGATTGATCGAAAATCAGACTGGATCGATCGAACTGGGCAGAGGCTCACTAAATTTTGAGAAAAATCACAGTTTTGAAAGACACAAACCTAATTTTGAAAAAACAACTCCTCAAAGCATTAAAGTATAGAAACAAAATGCATGAGTATGAGATGGAATGCTTTTTCAAAAACCCAAAAATTTTGAACCCAATTTTCTCAAAACAAATTTCAATCATTCTCCCATTGAAATTTTCTTAAGCAACAAATATGTTCTGCACAAATCTCAAGATATTCTCAAACTTGGTTGGTCAGACCAAAAACACACACACTAGCATGTACAGTGTTTAACAAAGAGTAACTTGTGTAGTGTGTGATACTAGCAAAAACTTGAGATACATGTGAGGTGATATGTGAATAGCAATCAAACACAAAGTCTACACAATTCATCACATAGAATTTAAAAGAGACTATCACCTAAAGAGTTACATACTATAACTCCCACATCTCCTAGAACAAAAGCTTGCAATCATGTAAGTTTCTTGTATTTTTGCCCCATTATTTAGGTGAAATTTGGCATCAAGCCTAATAGTACACACTAGTTTGAATTAAGTGAATTGGCATCAAGCCTAATAGTACACACCAGTTTTAAGCATTTAAGCATTTAAGCATTTAAAGAGGCTACACCTTATGTTCTTTTTGTGCATGTGCTACACTTTCTCGAGCACAAAATCTTATGATATGCACTAAGGTGTTCATGATTGACTAGTGAACAGTGGTGAGATAGTTATTTATGCCTTTCTCAAAAGGATCAAGTCCGACAGTCAAATAACATGTGACTTCAAGATCAAGACAAAGTGATTAATAACCACAAACATCTTTCCCACACAACATGCACTACAAAGCTTTAACTAGTCAAGTGCAATATTTAAGCTTATCAAAGTTAAACAAGGTACACAGAACATGACATGTGTCAAAAGATAGACCAACCTTGTTTTTCAAAAATCAAGAAAAATAGTGTCTAACATAATTTTTGCTTTCTCCTTTTCCTTTTTATTTTTTTATTTTTTTATTTTTATTTAAAAGAGAAAACAAATAAATCCTAGAATGAAATGCATGAATGTAATGCAATGCAAGTCCTAGAACAAAAACAATAAAAAGACAAAAACCAAAGAACAATGGTCACCAAAGAATAGAGCAATTAAGCACAAGGACCATGTCAGAAAGACTCAGTTAGTTCGAGTCTTTTGCATCCAAGACTTTTTAGATGCACCACGAGCATTGGAGTTCTTATTCACATTCGAGTGATTCCCAACTCTCGGATTGGAATAAAGGTTTAACACCTTTACCAATTCACCAATTAATGCCATAGGATCTTGTGCTTGAGGCACAGTCACTTTTGGTTTATTTGCTCTCTTATCAGCTTGAAGCTTGTAACAGTTAGGACGAATGTGTACAGACTTACCACAATAATGACAAACCCAAGCAGGTTTACCATGCATCTTGTCCTTAGATTTGGTAGGCTCCTTAGGTTTAGATTCTCTTAAGTCTACCCTAATCTTCTTAGGTGGTGAAACTTCTACGGGTTTAACTACCTCACTCACAGGTGGTTTGACGGTTTCACTCACAACCTCACTCATAGAAGGTTCAGAAGAAGAAGGAGGAACAAACTTAGTGGAATGTGGTCCAGAATCAAAGATGCTTTCAACATATCCTAACCCAGTTTTATCAGAAGGATACTTTTGAACATTCAGCATGTGATCAAGTTTAGAACTAGCAGATCTAGCAACAGATAAATCATGTTCCAAAGTTCTAACTTTATTAAGCAAAAGCATGTTCTCAGATTTAACATTATTCAAAAGCTCATTAGCATCAAACAGTTTAACAAGCAAATTTCTCTTTTCAAGCTCAAGAGAATCAATTTTCTTTAGGCCAAGTTCAACTTTCATAGCATCCTTTGCAGCAACTTTGCAAAGTTTGTTATAGGCCTCTTGAAGATCTGCATCTTCAGAGAGTTCCCCATCAGAAGGGTTCTCCTCAGCAGATATGCTTTCATTGACTATAGCAGTAGCCGTGAAAGCAATGAAGTTTCCATCCTCGTCACCACCGGACTCATCATCAGAAACCTCATTATTACTAAGGGTTACAGCCATAGCTTTACCCTTATTCCTCAAGAATGTAGGACATTCAGATTTCACATGACCATACCCTTGACAGCCAAAACACTGAGGACCCAAAGAGTTATTTGAAGATTGACCAAAATTTTCTCTAGGTTTTTCAAAATTGTTAACCTTAGTGGGATCATTCTTCCTAAAATTTCTAGGTTCAGCAGTGTAAGTACCTCTTGCCTTTCTATTGGTATTTCTAAGAAATTTCTTAAAGTTTTTGGCAAGATAGACAATCTCTGTAGCAGAGAGTTCATCATCAAATCCACCACCATCAACATCATCAACTGACATAAGAGCCATTGATTTGGATTTGTTCACTTTAGGTAGGTCAGACTCATAGGATTGAAGAGATCCTACAAGTTCATCTACAGGGATGGAGTCCACATCCTTGCTTTCAGTAATGGCAGTCACTTTGGGTCTAAAGTCTTCAGTTAAAGACCTAAGAATCTTCCTAACAATTTTAGGTTGATCATAGATTTCACCCAAATTAAAAGCAGAATTGACAATATCATTCAGTTTGGCATAAAATTCATCAAATGATTCATCATCAGACATCCTAATACTTTCAAACCTAGAAGTCAATTGTTGCAATTTATTAATCTTAACTGCCTTTGTGCCTTCATGCACAGTTTGGAGGATTTTCCAAGCAATATGAGCAATCTCAACATTAGAGATCCTCTTAAATTCCTCCATAGAAACAACATTAAAAATGGCATTCATAGCTTTGCTATTGAAGCTTGCTGCTTCTTTTTCAGAAGTTTGCCACTCACTCACAGGAGTAGTGGGCTTCTCCCATCCGTATTCAACGGAATTCCAAACCCTCTCATCAATTGATTTCAGGAATGCTTTCGTCCTTACTTTCCAATAAGCATAGTTGTTTCCATCAAAATGAGGAGGAACAAACAGAGAGTGTCCATGCTCCATGACAACAGGGGTCAAGGATCAGCTCAGAGATTAAAAAAATCTCAAACAAAAAGAGCTACCTGCTCTGATACCACTTGATAGGAATTTAGACCCCTTAAACAACCAAATTGCGTAGCCTAGATTAATTAGCCAAGTTGTTACTTAGTAAAATTAAGCAATTCTAGGTTAAAGCAATTCAACAATCATATCAAGAATATTAATGCAACGGAAAATAAATGAACACAATATATGATCACCCAGGAAACCACACGGTAAAAACCTGGGGAGGATTTGACCCACCGATCCTCAAGGCATAACAGAATTCACTATGAAAGAATTGAAGTTCTTACAAAAGGACTACAAGCTTCCCGCTCGACTTCCTAATGCTACCCACCAGTAGAACTTCCTGACACGACCATGCGCAGGCTCCGAGTCCACAGACTACTTCTTTCTTGAATTCCTCAATCAGCTACAAACTCCCCGCTTGCTTTTCTTTTAAGTTCCAATGGTTGCAACGGTAATAATCTTCAAGATGTTGAAATCATCTCTACCTTGAAAACCCTAAGTTTTGTGTAAAGGAAAGCTCCTCAAAGATCTCACAAGAGATTCACACAAAACAGCAATGTATGAGCAACAAAGCAATATGGACAACCTTCAAAAACGTGGCTAGGGTTTAGTTTATATACCTAGGGTAAAAACACAAAACCCTAAACGTTTAATGAGGTAGGGCTGAGTTGGAAATTCTGCAGAATAATCAACCTGTGCGATTTTCAATCGATCGAGTCTATTCTTCGATCGATCGAGCCAGGCCAAAAGTCCCAAGTACTTCTGCAGCCACTCGATTCCAACTGTACAATAATAAACCAACTTTGAGCAAGTCTAAACAAGATTAAATACAATGTTTTGATCATGGTTTGCCAACATTACAAATTAGAGTTCTAAATACATAAAATCCTAAGACCTTAGAACCTAACAAAAATGGATCTACTTCATTCGATATTGATAACATGCACAAAGTAAATTTTAGAATTAGAGAACAAGAGATCGTACCTTGAAGCGGTGAATTTCAAAACAAAGATTGAAGCACTTGGGACTACTTTTAATCTTCACTCCAATTCCACTAACGCCCAAGATGTGTGGTCTCTCGATTGGTAACAAAGGGATGACTTGTGAGTGACAAAAACTCACATGCACACCATTTCCATGATATTTTTCTCACACATACATTTCTGTACGTTTTTCCCTTTGTATCTAACCAATTATCTAATTGGGCTGGCCTTTTGGGCCTTTCCAATTGGGCTTAAGTGTGTGGCTTGGAGTGGGACCAAAAGGGACCAATAAGACACTAGCTCCAATGGGCCTTGGGCTTTTCTGTCAACTCTTGACAAGTCCAAAGTTACCATTAACTATATTTAATACCACTATAAAAATATAGTTGCACTCTAGGCCTTATCTATAAATTATATCCCAAGACTTTATTATACATGCAACCCCTTCATAAAATATTCGTAGTAATACAAAGTCATTAATGTAGACTGCCACTTTGTAAATTACTACATCTTAATCCTTGAGTACCCGGTTCAATCCTTTAATGTTATTTATTATATATTTATGAAATCCAATTCCATAAATATATACTTTAGTCTCACTAAAGTGGTTAGGCCTAACTCTCTGAATAACAAACCCATTAAACTTATCTCAAGGGAATATTTTATATCTCCGTTAAGAGACTATGAATTCCATCTTGAGAATACATGTTCCATCAACACTAAATGTGGCTGCCCAACATACTGAGGTTTTGACCATGACTATAGATCTCACTCCTGATATATCAAAGCAACCTACACCTCATGATCAGGTTCATTATTCTCTCAAGATTAAGAGTTCATGCAAATACAAGTCGTGAGATTTATTATTCATTTAACAGTCTTTAGGAGAATAATAAATCTCATAGCGGTCCAGTTCAATATGTCTTAACTCTTAAAACATATTAACACATCAACTAGAAGTCTCCACTTCCATGATCAAGACAAATCATCGTAGTTGATATGTTATAGTCTTCGCAGATGAAATGCCCAATTTCATCACCGACTACGAACTATAATTCTGAGTTTACAAAGAACTTGTGATTTATATCTTCTGTGACTCTTCACATAAATCACATACTATGCATCTCATGGACTATATGATAATGTCTGAATATTCATGTTACCATTATTTCAGATAATAATAAAACAAATTTATTAAACATAATATTAAGTCATACATAATGTCAAACACAATGTCACACTTAATATCATACATAGCATCTTACAATAGGATTTAAGGGCACCAATCCTAACAATTTTATCAAAGGATTAGCCAATTATAAAAAATATGACCCTAACAATCTCCCCCTTTGTCAATTTGTGACAAAACCACAAACAACAATTATGAGAGAAGTCTAACACAACTATCCCATAACTTACAAAAGTACATAAGTCTAACCCTACTACAAACTCGTGAAAACTTTGCAAGAAGAGAGATCGTGGCATAGTAGACTTGCAACCTGTCTTAATTGAAAGACTTAAACAAGATTCATCAAGGCATTAAGTGTGAAACATAGACAAGTTGTATAAAGGAAGAAACATGTGTATAAATAGAGAATAGAAACAACACATGTGAGATAAGGTGAAAAACATACATCAACATATATATAGAAAGAAGAATACAATGTATGTAAAAATGGTCACAAGACCGCGGTACATGAAGTGAGAAAAGATACAACAAAACCTCACTACATCCCTCAAAGCACTCTCCCCCTAATATAATGACTACTCTCATATACAAAACTACTCCCCCTTTTTGTCATTAGTGACAAAGGGTTCATCACTGAAAGGTTATCATCTCATCATCACTAGAAGAGCTAGAGCCATTAGCATCATCATCATCATCTCCACTAGTAAAGGACTCCTCAGCAGGCTCAGGTGAAGGTGAGGGTGCGAAACCATCAAGGCAAGATTGGCGGTGAGCGATGCGACCAATTCTGGTGTTCATCTGACACATCCCATCAGACAGATGGTCAAGATGACTACCAAAATCAGCACACATGTGCTGAAGCTAATCCATGATGTCAGCAAGAGAGACATCTGCCTTAGAGGAGGAAGAAGGGGTAGATGAAGAAAAGGGTCGAGAGGGAGGGGCTGCATCTGTCGTCTCCTCACAAGGCCGCTTCGTAGCTAGCTGCGCACTCCTCCGAATAGACTCCTTGCTAATGGCACCCATGACATAGAAGAGAGGAAATGGAGGAATGGAAGAAGATGAAGAAGTGGAACGACGACATGAGATTGGGTTCCGGGAGGGGACTGACTTTTTAGGTGCCATAGACAAGAAACTAAACGAGAAGAGGGAAGAAAAGGAAAACATGAACACAGCAAAAGGTTCTAGAAAGAAGGAAAGAAAGAACTAAGCATGGAAATGCATGAGCATATGACATACAAAAGTAAATTGCATCATGGGCAAAAATCCAATCCAATCTAATAGTGCTCACAAGATATAATCAGTCACACAATCCTAGAATGCATGAAACAATGTTGTAATGCACATAGAATGCAATGCATGAACATGTGATAACAATTAAACAAGACCCATCCCAAAAATTTTAGCAAAAGCACAAAAACCCCAAAATTTTCCCAAAACTAGAAAGCCTAGATCTAAATGTATGAAATGCATGAAGAAGATGAAAAAGAGAGGATTAAGAACATTTATCAAGAAATTGAAGCTTGGGTAAGGCCGAAATCTTGAAGGGAAGAGATATATTGGTGAAAAAGGAGTGTTTGGGTCGAGAGAGAAGAGAGAGGTATCGAGATGTTTGAGAGTGAGCAAAATCCAGGTCGAACCTCAACTATATATAGAAAAACGCCGCTCGATAAATCGAGGAGATATTGAGAATTAATTCTCGATAGATCAAAAGGTATCATGGAGGTGTCGACGGCAAAAATGTCTTGATAGATCGAAGAGGTGTCGAGAAGCTATCAAGCTGATAAGCTCTAGGAAATTAGCTCGATAGATCGAGCAATCTGTCGAGAGGTGTCGAGAACTAACCCAAAAATCTCGATAGAAGAGGCATGTGTTAAGCTACTGTTGAGATGCTATCAAGGAGGTATCGAGCAGTTATTGAAAGGCCAGAACCAAGGTTTTTCAAAGAGGAAAAACAACACAAGTTGAATGCAACAAGATAGACACTATAACAAATATCCAAGCAACAAGCTAAGCACTTAAACACACCATCAACTTCAGATGCATAGCATTCCTAGATCAAAATACTTTAAACAAGTCTAACCAATTTTATTTTCAAAAACAAGTTTAGACCGTTTAGTAAGCATATATTACCACATGTATTCCTTATGATGGCCAAATCACATTGTACCTGCACATGTATCAAGAGTAGCAAAAATTATGCCTGTTGTGTGTGAAAACTTTGCAAGAAAGCATAAGTGATTCAAATTATGAAGAGTAATGATGTGTAAGATTGAATTTATTCAACCATGTGTTGGCATTATTCCGTACCAAATTTTCTTGTAATTCAGCAATTAGATACCCTGTATTTAGGTGGGAATCATGTAAGGGTTATGTGTGAGAGAGTGTGAAGAATTCAAGTGTGTGTGCAATAAAGAGCATTCTCCCGATTGGAACTCGTGAGTGACTTGCGATTGATGACTCGCCAAAGTGCCACGCATGTGAAGCATGTAGGAAGTTGAAGGTTATGATAGCTAGAGCACTATAGGACAAAAAGTACAGTCTGGCCAGTTAATTATTTTGTGACTGAAACTCGCGACTTCTCCCAGTCACGAGTGAGTCGCCAGAACCCCCTGTTTTGCAGAAAAATGACTTTTCACATTCCTCACATACCCTACTATAAATACCCTTATACCCACAAAATGTAGAGAGCTTCCAGAGAGAATTTTGAGAGAAAAACTATAGAGAAAAACAAGATTGACTCATCCACAATCTTAGACATTTGATTCTTTAAATTCCTCTACTCTCACCCTCTCCATCGACATACCATTGAGAGGATACTTAGCCAAATCCTTACCTCACCATACCCATATCAGTGAGAAGGCTATTTGTTACTTGGGAAGCAATTCAGAGAGGACCAATTCATTTGGTTGATGCAATGGGCTTATTGCAGGATCTGAAAAGCTAGAGAAGACATAGTTAGGCTTAACCTTGTTGTAGCAAGAAGCTTGGAAGGCTTAGGTGCATCGGGTAGATTAGGCTTGGAGGGTCGATTACTATTCATGTATCCCAACTGATTTTCTAGTGGATCATTTTACCGCTTGGAGGGCGGCAGAGTGGTTTTTCGCCAAGTTCTTCGGTTTCCTCTTCGATAACACATGTCGGTGTTATCTTGTGTTTGCATCTCTCTTCCCTTAGTCTTTTCCTTTTAATTGCTGCTATGTTTGTGATTAATTATGGTTTAGAGTGTTTTACCAATTTGGGTATAGCTTATATTTATCATTCTGCACATACATTGTTTAAATATAAGCTTGTGTTGGTAATTTTGAAATTGGGGGTCTAAATATTCACTAGTGTTTTATACACCAAGTGAACTTTCAATTGGTATTAGAGTAGGTACACTTTGTTGGATTTCTATATCCTAAGTGTGATCCTTGACCCTACAATAGATAGGTCTCAATCCCTAAATGCACCTCCCTTATTTGATGGGAGTAATTACGCCTTTTGGAAAGTGCGTATTTGTGCATTCTTATGCTCTATTGATGAGAGCGTATGGGATGCGGTTGAGAATGGTTAGACTAGGCTGGAGGTTGCCATATCTACTTGGGATAAGGCAACCCTTGTAGTGATCAATGCTAATAGTAAAGTTTTAAATGCTATATTTTGTGGTGTCTCACCTGATGAATTTCACTGGATTTCACATGTGAGAACCACCATGGAGGCATAGGAAATTTTGAAGACCACATATGAAGGCACCAAGAAGGTGAAAGACACCAAGCTACAAATGCTCACCACTCGCTTTGAAGAACTAAAGATGAGTGAAGATGAATCATTCGATTCCTTCTATGGGAAGTTGAATGAAGTGGTGATTGGCAAATTCAACTTGGGTGAAAAGATGAAGGACTCCAAGGTTGTGAGGAAGATCTTATGATCATTGTCAGAGAGCTTTCGTGCCAAGGTCACCGCCGTCGAAGAGAGCAAAGACCTTAATGAGATAAAAATTCAAGAACTCATCAGTTCTCTTCAAACTTATGAGCTATTTCTACCATCACAAAGGAATAGCAAATCTCTTGCTCTTAAGACAATCAATGAGAGAGTTGAAGCTCAAGACTCCTCGGATGAGGATGAGGTTGAAAAGAAGGTGGCATACCTTGCAAAGAACTTTCACAGGTTCTTAAAATTTAAAAAGGATGGGAAGTCTTTTGAGAAGGGGAAATTCTCAAATTTCAAGAAGGACAAGAAAGATTTTAAGAAGAAAGATTCCAAAGATTCTTCTTCATCTCAAGCAGTCACATATTATGAGTGCAAAGGGCATAGGCATGTGAAGAAAGAATGCCCTACGTATTTGAAGGCAAAGGGTAAAGTCTTTGCTACTACCCTTAGTGACTCGGATAGCTCCAATTCGGATTCGGAAGAAAGTTGTGATGGAAAAGGAAACTACTCTGCCTTTATGACCATCACACCCGTGGACTCTTCAGAAGATTTGAGCACTCTAGTGGAAGAGCTCGGTGAACACACCGAAGTGGAGTCTATTGGGGTTGGAGAGGAATTTGATGATGAAGATGAAGAATGCATCTATGAAGGAGCAAAGGGATTACAAGATTCCTATAATTCTCTTCTTGAGAAGACCGGAGAGTATGATAGAATGGCTGAGGCAGCCATTAGAAAAATGAAGAAAGCAGAACATGACTATAAGAGCATACTCGTGAGGTATAAAGAGACAAAATGTGAAGTTGAAGCAATGAATGAAGAGCTAATGAATGCCTATTCTAGGATCAAGTTTCTTGAGCTTGAGGTTATTCAAGCTAATGATAAAGTGGAGCGGGTTGCTTCAAAGAAACTTGATGAGGTGCTTGCCTATCAAAAGCCCTCTTCTGATAGAAGTGGTTCGGGATACACCGGAGAAAGTAGCTCAAGCACTATTGTGTACAAAGAGATGAAGATTGTTAAAGCCAAGGAACCAATGGTATCAACTCCACTTGTTGAGAATGTGAAGGTTGAGAAGAAGCCAAATGTGGTTGCTCAAAAGATTTTAACAAAACCTCCAAATTCAGTTGTGGCCAAACCCAAGGCAAAAGGGAAGTCTCTTCCGAAGTCACAAAGAGGTCCTCAAATTCAACATTTTTGCCATCATTGTGGCGTCCAAGGACATACTAGGCCAAATTTCCACAAGCTTCAAGCATTGAAGAATGCGAGTTCTCAAAGGCCAAAAGGACAAGGAAAAGGCAAGGGGAACCACAAGCAATCAAAAGGGCGAGAAGTAGATCCCGGTATTAGCAATGTGATGAACATAATAGACACCATCACTTCTTGTTTGGCAAACTTCACCCTAAGATTTGAGAATCGCAACTCAAGTACCCAATCTTCTAAGGATATCACCCCAAACGCGTGTACCGTGTGGGTGAAGAAATGGTACTCATGCATAAGCATTAGAACATGTCTATGCATCAATTCTTTCGATATGTTGTGACATTGTTGGTTGTTTGCTTATGTTTTTTCATTCTAGCATGTTTTTACTATTTTTGTTGTTTAAAAAGTTTTGAATGTTTGTTCTTTTTGATCAATCTTTACTTTGTGTCAAAAAATCCAAAAACACATAAAAAGTAGAAAATCCAAAAAGTTTGATTGACATTATTGTGTTTTGTTACATGCATGTTTAGCCTTGTACCTCCATACAAATGGCTTTGTGCATTTACGAGCTTAGCTTGTTCTTTATGCACTTGTATCTTTGTGGGAAATATCTTGACATCTATGTGATTGTTGTAAATAGATCTTCAAACTTGTCATGAATGATTAGCCAATAGTTTTGTTGATCTTGAGACATGCATAGACTTGTGCCTATATATCTTCCCACTCTTTTATGTTTTTGCTTAATAGCTTAACCAATGTCAAATCTTGAAAAGAGATAATGAGCTGTAAAAGCCATCGCATGTACTAGTATTTGACTAGGAAAAAGGGAAAGTGACTTGTTTTGAAAATGTATGGTGCCCAAAAGCCAAAGGCTTACTCTCAAATTGAAATTTCAAAAATTTCAGGCATCAATCTCAAAATGATATGTATTGTTCTAAAATGATCAAATGTTATGAAATGTAAGAAGCCAAATGAAAAGCTTCAAAGTTGTGTAATCAAGTTTTGTGGGTGGTCATATATGCTCATTTCTATAATTGAGATTGGTCACTCTACTTAGTGCTAATTGTGTATGTCTTGGTTTAATTGATCATTGAAGCTTCATATTAGACTGAGGACTATCTCACATTTGATACCCACACACATCACACATGTCTATGTTCAATGAATGTTATATTCATTTATGTGATTGTACTTGATTAAATGTGTTGTACATAATCAATCATATGTTGATCAAATACAAAAATATTTTAAAGTATTTTAGATGTTTTTGGAAAGTGTTTTTGTTTTGAAAAATTTCAGAAAATCCAAAAAAAATTCAACACTGTTTTTTGGCGGCTCACTCGCGAGTCATGCCAGTCGCGAGGCCCTAGTTGCGAGCTTACTTAGAAGGTTTTGCGACTCCCTGGTGAGTGAGACCTCCAGTCGCAAAAAACATTTAGAAAAATTTTCAAAATTTTTGGGTTTTGGTCATTTTCGTGACTCATTTTCGCAACTACTTCGCGAGTAGAAGTCCAATCGTGAGCTTACTCAGAGAGGTTTACGACTCATTGGTGAGTGGATGCCCTAGTCACGAAAAAGACTTAGACAAAATTTTCAAAATTTTGTACAAGGGTTTTTGGTGACTCATTTTGGCGACTTGCTTGCGGGTCATATGAGTTGCAAAAATTGCGTGTTTTGCAAAAATAAGGTTAAATCTTAGATAGTTTTCAAAAACTTTTTAGTTTTCCCTCGCATCATGTGCATAACCCTTTGTCTTCTCTGCCTTTCCCTCTCCAAAAACCACCTTTCTTAGTCTCAATACCTCCATTTTCTTCTTCAATCCTTCATCAATCTTCAATCTTGATGTGGGGGACATTGATGGTGTTCTTGGACATGGAGACCAAGATCATGATGACTTCACTTCTTTCAAGGACAAGATGATCTCTATAGAAACAGTACAATCCCATATTGGTGCTGCTAGGGAAGGAAAATGCTTCAACACAACCACCTTCCCTTCGGATTTGAGATGCCTTACATACATCATGTTGTTCAACCTGTATCCGGTAAGGAAGTTGACCACCATCAACAATGCTAGAGCCATCTTCCTTATGGAGCTTTATGAGAGAATCTACATCGACATCGGTGCTCATGTATTCAACATCATTGCCGAAGCAACAAGGACAACCTCAAAGGGAAAAGCTTGTTCTCCCAAGTTTGATTATGAGGATCCTTCATGAAAAAGGTGCGGAGACTCCACAGGATATAAGCCTAATGAGTGTGCCTCCTTCCATCAACTCTTAAACAATCCTAAGGAGCAAAATTCGTCTTTCGGGTGATGAGGAAGTGGATGAACCTGAACAAGCACCTCCTGCGGACACAGAAACTGAAGCGGAAGGACAACCACCTTCTTCAAAAAGAGGTGGTGGTTGAGGAAGGAGCGGAGCTTCATTGTTTTCATCAGTGCCTCCAGATGCTTTTTAGATTATTCTTGAGAGGATTGATGGCCTAAGAGATGTCCAAACTGAGCACTCCAGTAGGCAAACAACCATTCAGGACCAAATCAACTTACTCACTTCCAAGTTTGATAGCTTCACGAACCAGCCATAACCCTTTGGCCATTCCGGTTAAAAAGGGGGAGTAGTATGGAGTAGCTCTTGAGGGGGAGCCTATCTTGAGGGGGAGAACAGTTTAAAGCTTTCATAGCTATTAATTTTTTTTTTTAATGGTTTTTATGGTTTTTCATAGTACTCATTCTAGTACTATATGGTTTTAAGTACTCTATGACTTTAATACTTTGGTTTTAAAATACTTTGATATTGTGTGTTATGAATGCTTGGATGTTTTTAGCTATTTAAACTATGCTTCATTTGTACCTTTGCTTTTGTAGCTACTTAGTACTTTTAGATTATGTTTTGCATTCTCTTTAGTAATCTTGTGCCCTTGTTGGATCTTGTATCCTTGATGCAATTACCTTAGTGTTCTTGCATCGGTTGAGTGTTGGACATGCAAATGATACTTTGCATTGAGTTTATTAGCTTGCATGTCCGGATGTTCATTCATCGTGTGAATGTTCATTGTTGTCACTATTTATAGTGATTGTTCTTGTTTGGTCAAGCCATGTTTAATTGTCATATCCATACTTGCTTGATCGCATTGTGCTTGCTCCATATGCATTTCAAGATTTTTGCATACAATGAACTTCTTGTGATATTGTTTTCAGGAAAAATTGTTCATATGGTTCAAGAGCTTCACCGAATCTAGAGTTAGGTGTGAGTGAGTTTTGGCAACTGTTCCCAACTCACATTTTAAGTCTAGAGTCTATTTTAGGGTTTTGTCACAGAATAGCCAAAGGGGGAGATTGTAAGGTTGTATTTATTCAACTTGAAAGTTCAATATGTGTGTAAAACACCTATGAATGTTTAGACCTCCAATTAACAAATTACCAACACTAGCTTATTATCAAACAATATATGTGTGGAATATGAAAATAAGCGAAAACAGAATTGGTAAAACAATCTAAACCATAATTAATCACAACCACAGTAGTAATTAAATGGCAAAGATTAAGGGAAGAGAGATGCAAACATAAAGACAACATAGCGATGTGTTATCGAAGAGGAAATCGAAGTCCTCAGTGTAAAACCTTTTTGCCGCTCCAACAGGGTTATGCCGAACCTTGTCTTTTCTAGCTTACTGGATCCGGCAATTGCCCATTGCATCAACCAAAATGAATTAGTCCCTTCTTAACTGCTTCCCAAGCACCAAAAGACCTTCTCACAGATATGGGTATGGTGAGACAAGGATTTGACCAATGTACCTCTCAATGATGAATCAATGGAGAGGGTGAGAGTAGAGGAATTTAGAGAATCAAAGGATGAAGATTGTGGACGAGTCAATCTCGTTTTTATCTAGGATTTCTCTCTCAAAATTCTCTATGGAAGCTCTCTATAATACATGGGTATAAGGGTTTATATATAGTAGGGTGTGTATGTGAATGTTCAAATAGCGTTGAAAACACTATGAACATTTAGACCCCCAATTACAAAATAACCAATTCAAGCTTTATATCAAACAATGTATGTGCGGAAACTGATAACAAGCTTATAACAGAATTGATAAACAATCTAAACTATAAATAATCACAAACACAGCAGTAATTAAATGGTAAAGATAAAGGGAAGAGAGATGCAAACACAAGGCTAACATGCGATGTGTTATCGAAGAGGAAACCGAAGCCCTCGGCGTAAAACCTCTCCGCCGCCCTCCAAGCGGTCAATAATTCACTAGAAAATGTAGTTGGGATACATGAACAGCAATAGACCCTCCAAGCCTAATCTACCCAGGTACCTAAGCCCTCCAAGCTTCTTGCTCCAATGAGGTTGCGCCGAACCTTTTTCTTTTCTAGCTTACCGGATTCCGCTACTAAACCATAGCATCAACCAATGAATATTGGTTCCTTCCAAACTGCTTCCCTTAGCACCAAATGAACTTTCTCTCAGACATGGGTGTGATGAGAAAAGGATTTGGTCAATGACCTCTCAAGGATGTATCAATGGAGAGGAAGAGAGTAGAGGAATTTGACGAGTCTCTTAGTAAAGATTGGGGATGAGGCAATCTTGTTTTTCTTTAGGGTTTCTCTCACAAAATTCTCTTTAGAAGCTCTCTACATTTCGTGGGTATAAGGGTTTATATATAGTGGTGTGTGTTTGGAATACGAAGAGTCAGATTTTCCCAAACAGGGCTAGTTGGCGGCTTGGCCTCGCGACTTGTCCAAGTCGCGAGTTCAAGTTGCGAGATAAGGGCTTGGCCAGCCTGGGACTTTTGTCCTGTAGTGCGACAGCTGACGTGACCCTTCACCTCCCCGCATGCTTCTCATGTGCACAGCAGTTGGTGGCTTGCAAGCCGCTAGTCAGTCACGAGTCCTAGCCGCGAGTCCCTGCTTCTTGGCACAAAGTTGAGCAATTCTTCACACTCTCTTCACACACTACCCTTACATGAATCCCACCTAAATACAGGGTTACTAAGTGCTAAATTACAAGCAAATTGGCACGGAATAAAGCCAACAAGATGGTTGATAAAACTCAACCTTACAATCTCCCCCTTTGTCTATTCCGTGACAAAACCCTATAACAAACTCTAGACTTAACGCGTGAGTTGGGAACAGTTGGAAAACTCACTCACACCTAACTTTAGAATCTGTGAAGCTTTTGAACCATAAGAACAAGAATCTCCTGAAACACAACAACACAATAAGTTCATTGTATGCAGAAAACTTGTAATGCATATGGAGCAAGCACAATGCGAACAAGCACAATGGAATAAAGCAATAAACCATAGCAAGACCTAAACAAGCAATCACTATAACCAAGTGATCACAATGCTCATTCACACTTGGAATGAACATCCGGACATTCAAGCTGACAAACACAAGGCAAATCACTTGAATGACCAACACTCAACCAATGCACAGTACATGAAGTATGTGCATCTAGAAAAAATCCTACAAGGGCACAAGAGTGACAGTACTTAGAAGAAAATGCATAACATTTAGTTATAAGTACTGATTTAGCAAAGCACACAGGCTGCATAAAGCAAGGTACAGACCATAAAGCCTACAAAGAGCATAGAAACAAACCCTAAAAGCTTACAAAAGCAAAATGGGTACAAAGCAAAAACATAAACCTTAAAAACCTACAAAGGTACCAGGTACAAAAAAAAAACATATAGTAAGATATGCTGAATAACATCATAATATATACAGAATAATACCAGTGAACCACAAGTTTTCCAAAAGTATAGAAACCATATCAACACAGGATACAAACTATAATAAACACAACAAAGTATGTAGCAACTATAAAAACTCCCCCTTTCAGTATGCACACTCCTTTTCATTCTTAAGCTTTTTTCCCCCTTACTGTGCTGCTCTCCCCCTTTTTGGCACGAATAGCTAAAGGCTGTCTTCCAGCTTCTGTTGTATGTTATCTAATTGTAACTCAATGGTTCCGAGACGCATTTGAGTTTGACTGTGAAAGGAGTTGAGAAGCCATTCTAAATCAGAAATCTGATGAAGCACATTTTCGATGAAGTAACTTTGCTTGGGAATTTGAAATCCAAGAGGAACAGACGGGGTGCCGGTTGATTGTGCATGAGTAACTGTAGCATGAGCAGATGAAGATACATATGTAGATGGCTCACTCTTAGGTTTCTTGGAGGAGTGACTCTTGCTTGCTTGGAGAGTGTGTATGGATATTGGTCGAGAACGAGGTAGAATTTTCTCATCTGCTGAAGTACTAACACCTTCACGAAGGATAATCTTCATGATTAGACTACAGAATGGAAGAATTGTTCGTGTTGCTGATCAAGCTGCTGTTTTCCTAATGATCTGGAATATGTGAGCACAGATGTCAATCGGGACACCAGAAATAAGGTCACACAGGAATTTAGCCCTTCCAAGACTAATGAAGGCAGTGTTTGACAGTGGGTAGAGATTGGAAAACATGATTAGCTTCAGAGTTGTCAGTTCAGGCGAAAACAATGCAGTGCTTATAGATGATCATGTGCTTCCCACTTCATGTTCATTCCCAAGAACTTGAAGGATGTCTTGTGCCTAAAGTTTTCTGTCATCGTATGGAGTTCGATCCACATTTTTTGGTCTGGTGATGCGAAGAACCTTAGCAATGTAGTCTACATTCATGGAAAATTTTGTTCCTCATACCCAGCATTTCAACTCAACCCCTGTGTATTTGGCATTTGAGAAGAATTCCTTGACCAATTCTTCAATTGGATCCTCAAAATTTCCCAATAGGTCAGCCCAATCTCTTTCTTCAAAAATCTTAGGGATAAATGTTGTCCCTAGGGTATCAAACTTGACAACTCTTTCCACAATGGCAGAAGCCTCTTTGAAAGTGTCTGTGTACGTCTTTGAGTCAATAGGTGTCCTGAATCTCTCAATGGAAGAGTCCCTAGATGACTTAGATGACTATCGTGTTCGTTTAGCAACCGGGGTTGACGGGTCATCGGTTACAATATCTTTGCCTTTGGAGGAACAACGAGTCAACTGAAAAACATCAAACACACAGTAGAGAACCAAATGCATTGCCACAGGATACACTCATTAGTATGATTAGATTCAAATATAAGAGTGTGAAAAAAATTTCACAAAATCACAGAAACATGAACTAGTTTAACACCAAGAAGACATAAGCAACACAGACAAAAGAAATAGGCATACAGATATGATGAATAACAATAACAACTCAGAGTCAAATGGGCAATGTGTATTACAAAGTCACAAATGACAAAATGCCAAGAACATGATATGAAAGGAGCAACACATTCATGAACCACAACATATAGCACAGTCTCTCAATAGACAGAAACATGAAAACACACATGTAGAATGAGAAACAAAGTAAAGGCAAGACAAGAACATCAAAACTCAAAACTCACAAACCCCCAAACAAAGTTCGAACCCATTAAATCTCAACAAAACAGAAACACTTCACACAATAGAAAAAATACTTGAACCAAGTACAGTGAAGTAAGATAGAAATAACCCATACCTTTTTCTTGGTGTTTGATGAAGACATGATGCAAAAATGGGAACTTTTTCAGAGAGGCACGAAGTGTTTGAGAGAGAAAAATGGGGAAGACAATGAACAGTCACTGAAATTCGAGGGAAAAACTGAAAAACAATTTTAAAAACTGTCTTTAAAATGCAAAACATGCGTTTTTCGTGACTGGATTAAGTCGCCAGTCAGTCGCCAGGGTAAGCCGCGAAACACTATGAAACCAAGAATTTCAAAAATTCTTCTAAGTGTTTTTCGCGACTGGAAGGTCTATCCGAGAGATAGTCGCAAGATGAGCCGCGAAAATCTCTGAGTACCCCTCGCGACTGGACCTTCCACCCGTAACCAAGTCGCCACACTGAGCCGCGAAAATCATAAAAACTCAAATTTTGAAAAAATTTCTAAGTATTTTTCGCGACTGAGACCTTGACTCACCAGTGAGCCGCGAAAAATCTCGGAGAGAGCTCGCGACTGGAACATGCGACTGGACCTACCCGCGACTGAGTCGCCAAAACAGGCCAACACTGTTTTTGAAAATTTTGACATTTTTGTAAAAACAAAATACTTTCCAAAAACAAACTAAAACACTCAAAAATATTTTTTTGTTTGATCAACAAAGATTGAGCTTGTGAAAACACATTTAAACAAGTACAATCACACAAATGAATATGGCATTTCTTGAACATAGACTTGTGTGTTGTGTGTGGATACCAAAAATAAGATAGTCCTTAGTCTAATGTGAAGCTTCAATGATCAATTCAATTGAGGCATACACAACTAGCACTAGATAATGTGACCAATCTCAATTATAGAAGTATGCATATATGACTTCCCACATAAACTTGAGTACATTTCATTGAAGCTTTTCATTTGGCTCCATTTTCAACATATCATTTGATCTTTTTGAATAAACATATCTCATTGTGAAATCGATGCCTGAAATTTTGAATATTTCAATTTGATGGGATAGCCTTTGGCTTTTTGGGCATCATACAATTTATTTTGGTTGCTTTCCCTTTTTCCTAGTCAAATACTAGTATGTGCGACAGGCTTTTGCAGCTCAATATCTCTTTTCATTTGGAGATTTACATTTGGTGAGCTCTTTGAGTAAAGCAATAAAATAAAAGTGGGAAGATATATAGGCACAAGTCTATGCATGTCTCAAGATCAACAAAACCATTCACTAATCATTCATGACAAGGTTGAAGATCTATTTACAACAGTCACATAGATTTCAGAATTTCTTCCATAATGATATAAGTGCATAAGAGAAAAGCTAAGCTCATTAAATGCACACAGCCATTAGTACAAAGGTACAAGGAAAAACATGCTTTGAGACAAAACTTAACAAAGCCGATCAAACTTTTTAGGATTTTCTACTTTTTATGTGTTTTTGGATTTTTGACACAAAAGCAGTAAAAGATTGATCAAAAGCAACATAAATAATAATGTAAAAACATTTTGAGAAAAAAAAAAAAACAAACAAACACACAAACAAAATAACAACCTAGATACTAGAAAGAAGCACACAACCAAGCATATTCACAAACATGGGAAGTATTAATGCATGGACATGTTGTAATGCTTATGCATGAGTACCCTTCATCACCCACACGTCACATGCGTTTGGGCTGATTTCCTTGACGGATTGGGTATGAGAGTTGGGACTTTCAAACCTTCTTGTGAAGCTTTCCAAGCAATTGGTGAAGGCACCGATCATCTTCATAACATCCATCATTCCTGGATCACGGTTTTGACTTCTTGGTTACTCTCCACCCCAAGACCTCTCATCATTTCTCCTTCCTCTTGATCGAGGAGCGCTTGCATTGTTCAATGCTCTCAGCTTGTGACAGTTTGGTCTAGTATGTCCTTGCAATCCGCAATAGTGACACAGATAGTTCATTCTAGGACCCTGTTGTGATCTTGGAAGTGATCTTCCTCTAGCTCCATATCTGGATTCTGATTGATTACGGGACTTATTTAACACCCGTTGATCAGCCACATTCTTCTTCCTCTTAGCCTTAACTTTCTCAGGAATAAGCTTATCCACAGCCGTCTCTTTGGCTTTCACAAACTTCACTTCTTTGGTAACATTGGCTGATGAGCTACTCCCTCCGGTATATCCCAACCCAGACTTGTCTGAGGCATGTTTTTGAGATGAAATAACATCATCTAGCTTCTTGGAGGAGACCCTATCTATCTTGGCATGAGCTTGCACTACCTCTTGCTCAAGAAATCTTACTTTTGTATAAGCTTCCGATAGCTCACCATTAAGTGCTTCAATCTCACACTTTGCCTCCTTGTATCGCACCAGAAGACTTTTGTAATCTTACTCAGCTCTCTTCATCTTCTTCACAGCCGCCTTTGCCACCCTTGTATACTCACCTGATTTCTCAAGAAGTGAGGCGTAATTCTCTTGAAGACCAGATGAATCTTCCTCCTCTTTAACTTCCGATTCTTCAACAATCCCAATAGACTCCAAATCAGAATGCTCACCAAGCTCCTTCACAAGTGAACTCAAATCATCTGAGGATTCCACATGTGCAATGGTCATGAATGCATAGTAATTTCCTTCTCCGTCACAGCTCTCTTCAGAGTCAGATTTTGATGAATCCGAATCACTTAAAGTAGTGGCATAGACCTTTCCTTTTGACTTCAAATAGTTGGGACATTCCTTTTTGAAGTGTCCATGTCCATTACACTCGAAACAAGTGATTCCTTGAGAAGATTGGGAATCTCTATCATCTTTCCTTCGGAATTCTTTCTCTTCCCTCCCGGAACTCTGAAATTTTCCTTTGTCACCAAATTTCCCACCATTCTTGAGTTTCTAGAATTTCCGGAAGTTCTTTACAAGGTACGCCACATCTTTATCTACTGCATCCTCTTCCGAAGGGTCATGAGATGCCACTCTCTCATCAATTGTTTTAAGAGCAAGAGATTTGCTCTTCTTCTGTGTGGCCAGTGACAATTCATACGTCTGCAATGAACCGACCAGCTCTTGAACTTTAATGTCATCAAGATCCTTGCTCTCTTCAATGGCCGTTACTTTGGCACGAAAACTTTCTGGTAGTGACCGAAGGATCTTCGTTACAACTTTAGAATCCTCCCCCAAATTAAATTTGCCGACGACCACCTCATTCAGCTTAATGTAAAATGAATCAAAGGACTCATCCTCACTCATCTTTAGCTCCTCAAAGCGAGTGGTCAACATCTGTAGTTTGGTGTCTTTCACCTCCTTAGTCCCTTCATAAGTTGTCTCCAGAATTTCCCATGCTTCCTTGGCAATTGTGATATGTGAAATCCTGTGAAATTCTTCTAGAGAGACACCACAGAAAATGGCATTCAAGGCTTTGCTATTAGCATTAGTTGCTGCGAGAGCTGCCTTATCCCAAGTGGATTTGGCGGCCTCCGGTCTAGTCCAACCAACTTCAACTGCATCCCACACAGCATCATCAATAGAACATAAAAACGCCCTCATTCGGACTTTCCAAAATGCATAATTATTACCATTAAAAAATGGTGGTACATTAAGAGATTGAGACCTATCCATCTTAACAAGGGGTCAAGGATCACACTCAGGTATTAAAACCACAGTAAGTGTACCTGCTCTGATACCAATTGAATGTTCAAATAGCGTTGAAAACACTATGAACGTTTAGACCCCCAATTACAAAATTACCAATTCAAGCTTTATATCAAATAATGTATGTGCGAAAAATGATAACAAACTTATAACAGAATTGATAAACAATCTAAACCATAAATAATCACAAACACAGCAGTAATTAAATGGTAAAAATAAAGGGAAGAGAGATGCAAACACAAGGACAACACGCGATGTGTTATCGAAGAGGAAACCGAAGCCCTCAGCGTAAAACCTCTCCGCCGCCCTCCAAGCGGTCAATAATTCGCTAGAAAATGTAGTTGGGATACATGAACAGCAATAAACCCTCCAAGCCTAATCTACCCAAGTACCTAAGCCCTCCAAGCTTCCTGCTCCAACGAGGTTGCGCCGAACCTTTTTCTTTTCTAGCTTACCGGATTCCACTACTAAACCATAGCATCAACCAATGAATATTGGTTCCTTCCAAACTGCTTCCCTTAGCACCAAATGAACTTTCTCTCAGACGTGGGTGTGATGAGAAAAGGATTTGGTCAATGACCTCTCAAGGATGTATCAATGGAGAGGAAGAGAGTAGAGGAATTTGAAGAGTCTCTTAGTAAAGATTGGGGATGAGGCAATCTTGTTTTTCTCTAAGGTTTCTCTCACAAAATTCTCTTTGGAAGCTCTCTACATTTCGTGGGTATAAGGGTCTATATATAGTGGTGTGTGTTTGGAATACGAAGAGTCAGATTTTCCTAAACAGGGCTGGTTGGCGGCTTGGCCTCGCGACTTGTCAAAGTCGCGAGTTCAAGTTGTGAGATAACGGCCTGGCCAGCCTAGGACTTTTGTCCTGTAGTGCGACAGCTGGCATGACCCTTCACCTCCCCGCATGCTTCTCACGTGCACAACAGTTGGTGGCTTGCAAGCCGCGAGTCCTAGCCGCGAGTCCCTGCTTCTTGGCACAAAGTTGAGCAATTCTTCACACTCTCTTCACACACTACCCTTACATGAATCCCACCTAAATACAAGGTTACTAAGTGCTAAATTACAAGCAAATTGGCATAGAATAAAGCCAACAAGATGGTTGATAAAACTCAACCTTACAGTATGGAATACGAAGAGTCAGTTTTATAACAAACAGAGTGGTTTGGTGACTCGAGCTCATGACTAGAACGAGTCACGAGTTTGAGTTGCGCGCTAGAGGCCTGGCCAGACTAGAAGTTTTATCTTGTAGTGTAACAGTTGGCGTGACTCTTCAGCTCCCCTGCATGCTTCACACGTGTGCCACTTTTGGCGACTTGCCAATCGTGAGATCCAATCGCGAGGCCCTTCTTGAGTGCACACTCTTGAGCTTTTCTTCACACTCTCTCACATACTACCTTTACATGATTCGCACCTAAATACATGGTTTCTAAATGTTGAATTGCAAGCAAATTTGGCACGGAATAAAGCCAACAAAATGGTTGATTAAATTCAACCTTACAATCTCCCTCTTTGGCTATTTTGTGACAAAACCGTAAAACAAACTCTAGACTTAACATGTGAGTTGGGAACAGTTAAACAAAACTCACTCACACCTAACTCTAGAATCTGTGAAGCTCTTGAACCATACGTACAAGTATTTCCTGAAACAACAACATAATATGATCATTGTATGCAGAAAACTTGAACTGCATATGGAGCAAGCACAATGCGATCGAACAAAAAGAGAAAGCAATAAAGTATGGCTTGACCAAAAAACGAACAATCACTATAAATAGTGACCATAATGCTCATTCACACAAGGAATGAACATCTGGACATGCAAGCTAATAAGCTCAATGCAAAGTATCATTTGCATGTCCAACACTCAACCAATACAACAACACAAAGTAATTGTATTAAGGATATAAAATCCAACACATGGCACAAGAGTGATGTACTTAATGAAATGCATAACATTAATAACAAGTACTAAGCTACAAAGCATGGGTACAATATAACTTATATATAAAAACCAAAATACCTCAAAAGCTTTAAACAGAAGCACTAAAACCATCCATGGGTTTAAACCAAGTATTTAGCATAGTACAGAGCAAACTCATAATTAAGATTATCTAAAACATAATAACAAAAGCCATAGATAACATAAATCAAAATGCTTAAAAGTTTTTGGCTTTGCTCCCCCTCAAAATGGTGCATGCTCCCCCTCAAGAGCTACCCTTACTTCTCCTTCAAAGTTCTCCCCCTTTTTGACCAGAATGGCCAAAGGGCTATTGCTGGGTAGTAAAGCTGTCAAACTTTGCTGAAAGTAGATTCATCTGCTCTTGGAGAGTAGCCAGTCTATCAGATTGCTCATTCTGAACGTCTCGGAGTCCGTCAATCCTTTCAAGGATGATCTAAAATGCATCTGAGGGGACTGCAGAGGATGTCGAAGCTCGGCTCCTTTTGCCATGGCCTCTTGAGCTTAAGGGTTGTTCTTCAGCTTCTGTCTCAGTTTCCATTGGTTCTCCTTGTTCTTGATCACCCTCCTCTTCATCACCTAGTAGGCAAACTCTGATCCATGTAATGGTTAGGGCATTGATAGCTGAAGGAGTAGGCCTGAGACTGATGTCTTGAGGAATTTGCACACCCTTTGCTCTAAAGAGCCTCATGAGTATACTAGGGAAAATCAGCTTTGCCCTTGAAGTGGTTCTTGTTTCATCAGCAATAATGAAGAAGATATGAGCACTAATATCAATGTAGGTGAGCTCCATAAGGAAAATGGCTCTAGCATTATTAATGGTAATCATCTTCTTCACTAGGTACTAGTTGAACATCATGATCACAGTGATACATCTCATATCAGCTGGAAAAGCAGTAGTGTTGAGGCATTTCCCTTCTCTAACTCCACCAATATGAGATTGGACAGTTTCTAAGGAGAGCATCCTGTCCTTGTAGTGTGTGAAATCATGGTCCAATTCCTCAAAACCAAGCACCTCATCAATGTCCTCCAAGTCAATGTTGAATTCTTGGCCTCTTATCCAACAGTTGATCTCATCCTCTCTTAAGACAGCATTGGCATAGAATTCTCTAATCAAAGGTTCACATACCCCAGGCAAATCACTTAGTAGCTTTTCCCAACCTTTTTCCTGAAAACAACTGGGAATGAAAGAGTCCTTTAAATCAACCAAATCCATAAATCTTTCTTGGATGATGGGAGCCTTCTCATAAAACTGATTGTATCTCTCAAAGTGTTTAGTAGACCTGAACTGGGTATTATCCATTTTCTTCCTTTTGTCACCCTTTTGTGCAGTGGTTTTCTTTGGAGACATCTGCACAAACATAGCAGGAAAGGCCACAAAACAGGGTACAACATATGGAAACCCAACAATTAGTAACAAATTAGAAGCACTGACAAGGACAAAGATTTAGTCTACAACCCAGCTTAGAACCAACATGACAAGTGATAACATACAACAACAGAGCACAGTAGAGTTTATCATAAACTTTTAAATATATCACAGTGTGAGTGTGTGTTCAAAACATTCCATGAACAACCTAGGGCAAAAACAAAACACATAACCAGATATCCAATAGGCAATCAATGTATGTCAAAAACATCTCATAAGCAGTGTATATCACAAAATCCCTAACACACAAGAAAATGTCTATGAGACATTTTACAATGGGTATGATATGCACAACACACCTCAGATCAAGGGTTATGCTTAAAAATGAGAATCAATCATGAGAGCATGTGAAATAAGCATCATACAATCCATATCCACAAAACCCATTCAATCAAACTCAACAAAATGAACCCAACCCATATTCGAATCATCACATATATCAAATCTCAACAACAACTCAAGAATCAAGAAAACAAAGGCAATAAACATGAAATATTATGAGAAAAGAAGAAAACCCATACCTTTTTCTTGAAGATTGAAGTAGAGATGATGAAGAACAATGGTGATTTTTTAAAGAAACACGGTGAGTTTGAGAGAGAAAAATGGGCAAGACAATGAACAGTAAAAAATGATCGAGGTAAAACTGAAAAGTTTTAAAAAAAAATTGTCCTTAAAGTGCAAGCCGCCAGACACCTATGAGACAAAATTCTAAAAATTTGTCTAAGTGTTTTTCACGATTGGAAGGTCCACCCACGAGGTAGTGGCGAAGGGAGCCGCGAAACTTTCTGAGTACACCTCGCGACTGGAGCTTCCACTCACGAACAAGTCGCCAAACCGAGTCACGTGAAATCTAAAAATCCAAATTTTTGAAAAATTTTCTAAGTCTTTTTCGCGATTGGGACTTTGACCCGCTAGTGAGTCACGAAAACCTACTATGTAGGCTCACGACTGGGGCATGCGATTGACTAAACCCATGAGGCAAGTCGCCAGAAAAGGGCTGAATAGTTTTTGAAGTTTTTGACATTTTTCAAACCAAAATACTTTCCAAAAACAATTAAAACACTCAAAAAAAATTTTGTGTTTGATTAACATATAATTGAGCATGTGCAACATATTTAATCAAGTACAATCACACAAATGAATAAGGCATTCATTGAAAATAGACATATGTGATGTGTGTGGGTACCAACGATGAGATAGTCCTAAGTCCAATGTGAAGCTTCAATGATCAATTCAATCAAGGCACACACAATTAGCACTAGGAAAAGTGACCTATCTCAATTATAGAAATATGCACATATGACCTCCCACAAAACTTGATAACATTATTTTGAAACTTTTCATTTGGCTCCATTTACATCATAACATTTGATCTTTTTGAATCAATACATCTCATTTTGAGATCAATGCCTGAAATTTTTGATATTTCAAATTGATGAGCAAGCCTTTGGCTTTTTGGGCATCATACATTTTTCATAAAAGTCGCTTTCTCTTTTTCCTAGTCTAATACTAGTATGTGCAACGGTTTTTGCAGCTTATTATCTCTTTTCATTTTGAGATTTACAATTGTTGAGCTCTTTAAGCAAAAAAAAAAGGTAGGAAGATATATAGGCACAAGTCTATGCAAGTTTCAAGATCAACAAAACTATTGACTAATCATTTATGACAAGTTTGAAGATCTATTTACAACAGTCACGATTTCAAGATTTTTCCCACAATGATATATATGAGTGCATAAAGAACAAGTTATGCTCGTAAATGCACAAAGCCATTAGTACAAAGGTACAAGGCAAAATATGCTTGTGACAATACACAATAATGTCGATCAAACTTTTTGGATTTTATACTTTTTATGTGTTTTTGAATTTTTGACATAAAAGCAATTAAAGATTGATAAAAAAAAAAATGTAAAAACATTCAAAGCAAAAAGCAAACAAACACAATTTTTCAGCACATATTGGACCAAAAACAAAAAGCACACAATAAATCAAAGTCACAAAGCATAGGAAGAATTAATGCATGGACATGTTGTAATGCTTATGCATGAGTACCACTCTTCACCCACACGGCACATGCGTTTCGGGTGATATCCCTAGAGGATTGGGTACTATAGTTTTGGCTTTCAAACCTTCTGGAGAAGCTTGCCAAACAGGTGGTGAAAGCATCAATCATCTTCATCACATCTCTAATGTTAGATTCAGCTTCTCCCCCTTTCACTTGCTTGGGGTTCCTTTTATCCTTTCTTTGTCCACGTGGCCTTTGATAGTAGCCATTCTTTAATGCCCATAGCTTACGACAATTCGGTCTGGTGCATCCTTGAATTTCACAGTGATGGCAAAAATGTTGAGTTCTCGGACCTCTTTGTGACTTTGGGAGTGATTTCCCTTGAGCCTTAGGTTTGACCACTGATTGGTTAGGAGGCTTAGTCAAAAACCGTTGGTCAGTCACATTCCGCTTCTTTTCTGGCTTCACTTTCTCAACAACTAAAGTTTCTACTGCTGGTTGCTTATCTTTCACAAACTTCATATCTTTGGAGACTTTAACACTCGAACTTCTCTCTCCAGTGTATCCCAATCCACTTTTGTCGGAGAAAGGTTTTTGATAAGCAAGTACTTCATCAAGCTTCTTGGAGGAAACTCGCTTTACCTTAGCATTCGCTTGAATCACCTCAAGCTCAAGGAATTTTATCTTTGTATGAGCTTCGGTTAACTCTCAGTTCAGAGTCTCCATTTCACATTTGGTCTCTTTGTATCGCACTAGAAGACTTCTATAATCTTGCTCTGCCCTCTTCATCTTTTTAATGGCTGTCTTAGCCACTTTTGCATATTCAGCGGTCTTCTCAATGAGGGAATTATAGGTCTCTTGCAGTCCCATTGTTCCTTCATCTTCCTCATCATCAGATTCCTCTACTATCCCTATTGACTCCAATTCAGTGTGCTCCCCAAGCTCTTCCACTAGCAAAGTCAAATCATCCGAAGATTCCATGGGAGTAATGGTCATGAATGTAGAGAAGTTTCCTTCTTCATCACAGCTTTCATCTGAATCTGAATCAGAGGAGTCGGAATCACTAAGAGTAATGGCATATGCCTTGCCCTTCCTTCTCAAATAATTAGGACATTCTTTCTTGAGATGTCCACGTCCATTGCATTCGAAGCATGTGATTCCTTGAGAAGATTGAGACTCCTTCCCATCTTTCCTCTTGAAGTCCATTTTCTCCTTTCTGAAACTTGGGAATTTTCCTTTCTCAGCAAATTTTCCATTCTTCTTGAACTCTAAGAACTTTCAGAAATTTTTCACAAGATATGCCACATCTTTATCGATCTCATCCTCATCCGATGAGTCGTGAGCTTCTACCCTCTCATTAATCGTCTTAAGAGCAAGGGATTTGCTCTTCCTTTGTGATGGAAATAGCAACTCATAAGTTTGTAGTGAGCCAATTAGTTCTTGAACTTTGATATCATCAAGATCCTTGCTCTCTTCAATTGCTATAACTTTTGCACGGAAGCTCTCCGGCAATGATCGAAGGATTTTCCTCACTATCTTTGAGTCCTCCGTTTCTCACCCAAGTTGAACTTGCCAATAACCACTTCATTCAGCTTGCCATAGAATGAGTCAAAAGACTCGCCTTCGCTCATTTTCAGCTCTTCAAACCGAGTGGTTAACACCTGCAACTTAGTATCTTTCACCTTTTTGGTGCCTTCATACATGGTCTCCAGTATTTGCCATGCTTCCTTGGCAATTGTAACGTGAGATATCCTATGAAACTCATCTAGGGACACACAACAAAAAATTGCATTTAAAGCTTTACTGTTAGCGTTAGCTACCGCAAGGGCTGCCTTATCCTAAGTGGATTTAACGGCCTCCGGCCTAGTCCATCCTACATCTACTACATCCCAAACAGTTTCATCAATTGAACATAAAAATGCCCTCATCCGGACTTTCCAAAAGACATAGTTGCTACCATCAAAATATGGTAGAGCATTTAGAGATTGAGATTGATCCATCTCAAACAGGGTCAAGGATTGCACTCAGGTAATCAAACCACAACAAGTGCACCCGCTCTGATACCAACTGAAAGTTCAATATGTGTGTAAAACACCTATAAACATTTAGACCCCCAATTAACAAATTACCAATACTAGCTTATTATCAAACAATATATGTGCGGAATATGAAAATAAGCTAAAACAGAATTGGTAAAACAATCTAAACCATAATTAATCACAACCACAGTAGTAATTAAATGGCAAGGATTAAGGGAAGAGAGATGCAAACATAAAGACAACACAACGATGTGTTATCGAAGATAAAATCGAAGTTCTTGGCATAAAACCTCTCCGCCGCCCTCCAAGCGGTCAATAATCCACTAGAGAATAAAGTTGGGATACATGAATACCCTTCAAGCCTAATCTACCCAGTGCACCTAAGCCCTCTAAGCTTCATGCTCCAACAAGGTTACGCCGAACCTTGTCTTTTCTAGCTTACCAGATCCCGCAATCGCCCATTGCATCAACCAAAATGAATTGGTCCCTTCTTAACTGCTTCCCAAGCACCAAAAGACCTTCTCACAGATATAGGTATGGTGAGATAAGGATTTGGCCAGTGTACCTCTCAAGGATATATCAATGGAGAAGGTGAGAGTAGAGGAATTTGGAGAATCAAAGGATGAAGATTGTGGATGAGTCAATCTTGTTTTTCTCTAGGGTTCCTCTCTCAAAATTCTCTCTGGAAGCTCTCTATAATACGTGGGTATAAGGGTCTATATATAGTAGGGTGTGTATGGAATGCGAAGAGTCAATTTTGTAACAAACAGAGTGGTCTGGCGACTCAAGCTCACAACTGAAACAAGTCGCGAGTTTGAGTCGTGAGCTAATGGCCTGGCTAGACTGGAAGTTTTGTCCTGTAGTGCAACAGCTGGCGTGACTCTTTAGCTCCCCTGCATGCTTCACACGTATGCCACTTTTGGCGACTTTCCAATCGCGAGCTAGTCACGAGATCTAGTCACGAGGCCCTTCTTGAGTGCACACTCTTGAGCTTTTCTTCACACTCTCTCACACATTACCCTTACTTGATTCCCACCTAAATATAGAGTTTCTAAATGCTGAATTACAAGAAAATTTGTCACGGAATAAAACCAACAAAATGGTTGAATAAATTCAACCTTACATAACCATGTGTTGACTTTATTTCTTGCCAAATTTGCTTGTAATTCAGCAATTAGATACCCTGTATTTAGGTGGGAATCATGTAAGGGTTGTGTGTGAGAGAATGTGAAGAATTCAAGTGTGTGTGCAATCAAGAGCATTCTCGTGACTAGAACTCGCGAGTGATTCGCGACTGATGACTCACCAAAGTGCCACACGTGTGAAGCATGCAGGAAGTTGAAGGGTCATGATAGCTGGAGCACTATAGGAAAAAAAGTACTGTCTGGCAATTAGTTATTTCACTATTGAAACTCGCGACTCCCAGTCGCGAGTGAGTTGCCAGAACCCCTTGTTTTGCAGAAAAATGACTTTTCACATTCCTCACATACCCTACTATAAATACCCTTATACCCACGAAATCTAAAGAGCTTCCAGAGAGAATTTTGAGAGAAATACCATAAAGACAAACAAGATTGACTCATCCACAATCTTAGGCATTTGATTCTCCAAATTCCTCTACTCTCACGCTTTCTATTAACATACCCTTGAGAGGATACTTAGCCAAATCCTTACCTCACCATACCCATATTAGTGAAAAGGTTATTTGGTGCTTGGGAAGCAATTCAGAGAGGACCAATTCATTTGGTTGATGCAACGGACTTATTGCGGGATCTAGAAAGCTAGAGAAGACACGGTTAGGCTAAACCTTGTTAGAGCAAGAAGTTTGGAGGGCTTAGGTACATCGGGTAGATTTGGCTTGGAGGGTCTACTGCTATTCATGTATCCCAACTGATTTTCTAGTGGATCATTTTACCGCTCAGAGGGTGGCGGAGAGGTTTTTCGCTGAGTTCTTCAATTTCCTCTTCGATAACACATGCTGATGTTATCTTGTTTGCATCTCTTTTCCCTTACTCTTTTCCTTTTAATTGCTGCTGTGTTTGTGATTAATTATGGTTTATAGTATTTTATGATTGACGAGTTTTAGTGGTGAAATTGTTATTTATGCATTTCTCTTAAGATTTTTTAGTCCTTCCAGTCAAAAAGAGTGATATGAATATGAATGATAAAAGATCAACCTACCATACCCATCACAAAAATGAGCCACAAAGCTCACATTACTTAGTTGTGCATTGGGATGCTAACCTAAGCTACAAGTGATACAAAGTTGAGAAACTTTGTTTCAAAGGCTATCCAAGGTACACAAGTAACAATATACACACATGTGGACACAATGGGTCATTTTGGAGTCACCACCTAGTTTTTGCAATGGTCTAGAAACCATATATATAGCATCCCTTCGAGGAAAGACCTTTGATCTTACTACCAGAGCATGGGTTCTGAGTTTAGGTACGCTCTTGGGAAGGTGTTAGGCACCCAAGATCACCCAACCCTAAGGTTGGCTTTCCGTCATTGTGTCTTATACCTTAACATTTGTTGATGAAAATTGTTAACCCATGTTTAATAATAATTGTTAGATTATGTCTAACAAAAATTGTCAAATTATGTTTAACAAACTCTATCAAATTATGTTTAACAAACATTGTCAAATTATGTTTAATGAGAATTGTCAAATTATGTTTAACAAGAATTGTCAAATTTGTCAAATTCTTCAAACATAATTTCACCCATAAGCCTTTTGGTGTATGAGTTTTATTGATGTGAGTAGTGCCCATTCAAGATAATGTATCTTTTAATTACAATCCCTTGTTTCAAGGGAAGACCCTTTGATTCCAACCACGTTGTCTTTGTACACAAGTTCATTTATTTTCATGTTTAAGGGGATATGTGTTTTTATTTATTTGTGTTTGCACCTAATAATTTATTTAGGTTGCCTACGTACCCCCCCCCCCCCCCATCAAGCCAATTCATAGTTCTTACTTTGTATTTAATTAAGCATCGACTTAATTTTGTTTTTGGGTGAGATAATTGATTTTAATCTCAAGGATAAGTCAAGGACCATGTTTTTCTGGAAATTGAACCAAGGATTCTCTCTTTGAGAAGTTGAATGTCCTAGCAATTTTCCTTTTCTTTCATTTGCTTCTTTGTAGGAATTTTAATGATATTTTGATTGAGGTTCCCAAAATTAATTAAGGGAAAGAAAACTCCTTTGAAGCAATTTTATTTTTTTATGAACATGTTTTAGGAATTGGGAATTGGAAAATTTCCTCAAATCAATTTTTATGGTCATTTTATTTTGTGAATTATTAACTCCAATCTTGATTAAGAAATTAGGAGTCCCAAAGAATTAGTCACGTTGGAATTTGAAGGAATTAGAATCCCCACTTTATTTAAAATAATTTTGGGAGTCAAGGTCTCCATTTGTTTGGTAGAGTCAAGGACTCCATTAAAATGTGGTAGAGTCAAGGACTATTAATTGGATAGAGTCAAGGACTCCATTGATGTGGTAGAGTCAAGGACTCCATTAATTTGGTAGAGTCAAGGACTCCATTAAAATGTGGTAGAGTCAAGGACTCCTTTGATGAATTTGATTTGGTAGAGTCAAGGACTCTAGTTGAGAAAACACTGAACCAAAGCTTGAAAAAAAAATTATTTGGTAATGTTCAAATGGGAATTACGAGTTAGGGACTCGTGTCTAAAGCTTCATGTATGGAATTAAGAACTCCTCATGAAACCCAACCCTATTTGTTTTACCAAACAAAAATTCAGATTTGAAGAAGTGGGTGAGAGAGATTTTGGTAGAGTCAAGGACTCTAGTTGAAAAAATATTGAATTAAAACTTGAGAGAATTTTTATTTGGTAATTTTCAAATAGGATTTATGAGTCAGGGACTCTTAGTTAAAACTTCATGTATGGAGTTAGGAACTCCTCATGAAACCCAACCCTTTTTGTTTTACCAAACAAAAATTCAGATTTAAAGAAGATGAAGAGGGAGAAATTTAGAGAAGAAAGGGACTGATAAAATCCCAACCTAATGCTGATGCTGTGTGTTCCTCCTTTGCTTGTTGCTCTCTATCTCTATTTGTGTTTCTCTTCTTTTTTTCTCTATGTGTTTTGCTATTTTTTTTTTCCTCTATCTATGTGCTTCTCTTTTCTTTTTTGCTTGCTGAAGTCTATTTAATTTATAGAGGAATTGAGAAACCTTTTTCTCCTCTTTTTTCTCTCAACTGATCAATTCATGGGCTAAAACTGCAAGGAAAGTGTAGTACTGTACTAGCATTTTTCCAGGACCATTAACTTCTTTCACGAGTTCATGCCATTACCCACTTTTCAGCTTTTCAATTTTTTTAATTATTTTTGTTCCTGCCGTGGCCACCTTTTCAGCCTTTATCTCCTTTTTATTTCATATAATGGCAAACTAGTTTTTGATAATGCTGCACCCACCTTCCCTATAGCTCCTTATTTTTCTCATTTTAGTCATTTCTTATAGGTAATGGCAGACTAGTTTATAGGTAGTCTTTGATTTACTACGCGTTGGACACACGTGATTTTTTATTATTTTTATGTGTTAACCCTTATTTCCAAGCGATGTACATTTAAAATGTTGTATTTTTTTAGTATCAACAACCTTATTAAAAACCACCTCAACACTTGTATCCTAAACTCTCACGCACTAGTATGCATCTAACATACAACATGACATCATTCATCCTAAAACACATACATACTTATACTAAAGCGAAAGAGAACCAAACACACAAAAAAGACCCTAGCACGCATCTAGCATGTGAAAACCCTATCATACATCTAAAACAAGGTAGCAAGCATATCATCAAACACAACACATATCATAAACCAAGCATTAACACATTAGAAACCCTAATCATACATCTAAGCGTGTTTCATCATATTATCAAAATAAAACCAAAACACAAATGCATGGACATTTCTAATGAATGACTTACCATTTACTTCCCTTTCAGCAACACAACACCTATGGCATTGATGAATGGGCATGTAAATGAATGACATGGTATTAGAATGAAAGAAAAACCCTAATCTAGCATGTGATATCAAAAAATCAAGTGAGACAGAGGTACAAGCATGTGAACAGACTTTAAAAAGGGGGTGGCGGCGGCGGCGGCGGCCGGGGGGGGGGGGGGGAAGCATGTGAAACAAACCAAGCAAACAACATGAGGAATTTGGATTAGGGTTTCTGGGCAAATGCCTGCGTACGCATGCTCATGACATGTGTGCTTGGGACTTGTTCAAGAACCTTAACCTAGAAACCCGAAACAGAAAGTAGAGCACAAACAAAAAACCCAATTCTAACTATCTAGCATGCTCAGAACACAACAGAATTATAAAACTAACCTAAGCAAACATATAAAAAGTAAAAACCTAAACTACAAAAACAAGTAGGATTAAAACTAAATAGAAAGATAGAAAATGAAAAAAAGGAAGGAAGAAAGAATACCTTAAAGCAAAAGCTCCTAGGCTTGATTTTTGACTGTTCCCCTTAGTCAAATTTATTACAATTCAATAAAACGGTTATTAGAAACTTTAAACTCAAAGGATTGGGGCCAAAAAAGGTCCTAATCAAATAAAAATGACTTGAGAGTGTTTTGTGAAAAACTCCCTTTTGATTTACTATTTTCTAATGAATTTTAGGTTTTTCCTGTGGGATTTCTATGTGTTTTTTGAAAATGTACCATGTAAGGATTTTTATAATGGAAAAAATGGGGTTTGTAATGACTCCCAAATGATGTGGAATTCATTCCAAACCTCAGCTATTATTGCAGAAAACTTGCCTTTCTTATGCTTCTGAAACCCTATCTATGTACGTAAGAATGTGCCTGCATACGCATGCTTTGGCCCGCATACGCAAGCTGAGGGCCATTTTGGTTATTTTATTTTCAAAAATAGATTTGTACTCATTTAAAAGGTTATATTTTCTATTTTAACACTCCTCAAGTCAATTTGATATCTGATTAGGCTCTAAACTGGCCTTAGGCCTTAGAGTTTGAGCATCATTGGGAAATGGGGGCTCGAGTCGTAAGGGGTACAAAATGCAGTGTCTACAACAAACACACACTATTTTTGTATTTTTTTTTCCCTTTTTTATTTGAAAAAAAAAAAAAGCAAGCATATAAAAAGAAAGCATAAAAACTAGATGCATATGCATGAAAAAGGGGAGAGAGAGATCAATCCATGGATATAACACCAATGTTTTGGTGCAAGAATTCAAAGTGTCTACCATCTAGAGGCTTTGTGAACAAATCAGCCTTTTGATCATCAGTATGAATGAATTCAAGGGTGGGAGTGCCATCTTCAACCAACTCACAAATGAAGTGATGTCGGATCGCAATGTGTTTAGTTCAAGAATGTTGAACAAGATTTTTAGAGATGTTGATGGCATTGATATTGTCACAATATATAGTGAGATTCTTTTGACAAATACATAATCAAGAAGGAGTTTTTGCATCCAAAGAAGTTGGATACAACAACTACCAACAACAATGTATTCAACCTCAGCAGTGGAGAGAGAGATGGAGTTCTGTTTCTTGCTCATCCATGAAACAAGGTTATTACCTAAGTAAAAACACCTTCCAAAAGTACTTTCCTGGTCATCAACATTCCCAGCCCAGTCCACATAAGAATATTCAGCTAAGACATCATTAGTATCTTTATCATACCATACTCCAAAGTTACTGGTGGTCTTAACATATTTGATAATACGTTTTACCATAGTACTATGAGATTCTTTAGGATTAACTTGATATCTAGCACACACTCCAACACTGTAGATAATGTCAGGCCTACTAGCAATAAGGTAAAGAAGACTACCTATCATGCTTCTATACAATGAGGGATCAACACTTTTTCCTAACAAGTCAACAGTAAGTTTAACATTTGGACTCATAGGTGTTCTGATAGAGCTAGCAGACTTTAAGCCAAACTTCTTCACAAGATTTTTAGCATATTTAGATTGAGAGATGAAAATACCTGAGTCACTTTGACGAATCTGCAATCCAATAAAGTAGTTCAATTCTCCAATTATGCTTATCTCGAATTCAGTTTGTATCATGCTTGAGAAGGTGTGAGACAAGTCATCTTTTGTAGATCTAAAGATGATGTCATCTCCATAAACTTGAGCTATGACCAGTTCTCCATCAACTTTCTTGATGAACAAGGTTCGATCAGCTTGTCCTCTTATGAAGCCATTTGCCACCAAATATTCAGTGAGGTGATCATACCACGCTTTTGGTGACTGTTTTAATCCATAAAGTGTCTTTTTAAGGTAAAACACATGATCTGGAAAGTGTGGGTCAATAAACCCTTTGGGCTGAGGTACATAGATTTCCTCTTTGAGAAAACCGTTTAAAAAAGCACTCTTCAAATCTATTTAATATAACTTGAACTTCAAGTGATAGACCAATGCAAGACTCTTATGGATTCAATGCGAGCAATAGGTGCAAAAGTGTTATCAAAGTCCACTCCTTCTACTTGATTGTATTTTTGGTCCACTAGTCTAGCTTTGCTGTGAATGACATTTCCTTCCTCATCAGTCTTGTTGCGGAATATCCATTTTGTGTCAATGATGTTCACTCCCTCCGGCCTAGGTACCAGTGTCTAGACATCATTCCTTTGAAATTGATGAAGTTCATCATGCATGGCTTCAACCCAGCTTTCATCTTGAAGTTCAACCTTGGCAGGTTCTACTTCATGCTTATTTGTAAAGTCATCAGGTATGGTCTTTTATTTGATTTTATAGCCACGTGATTTTACCCTTGCCTTTATCTTTTTGACACGTATGCCCTTCTAAAGGAAAATTTTGAGATAGTCTAGTCTTCTTCTACTCACAAATAGACCTTTTCCAATAATCATCAATAGAGCTTTCAAATAACATTTAGACTTGCATGTTTTGAAAAACTTAAGCATATAAAGTTTAGAAATGCAAGAGATATTTGAAGAAAATGATCTTTTCATGCAATTTGATTCCATGGCAACAGGGGTCAATGATCACACATCAAATATTAAAACCTAATAAAAGTGTGCCCGCTCTGATACCACTTGTTGGGTTAAGATAACTTGACTCCGATTAATTAATTCAATTACCCAAGTTGATTAATTAGGTTCAATCGCATGCAAATCGTGGAGACACCAACAAATCACCAAAAATACTAAATGCAGTGGAAAATAAATTTGACATGGTGATTTGTTGACAAATAGGGAAAACCAATGCAAAAACCTTACCAGGTGATTTTAAGGTCATCACTCCCAAGAATCCACTAGTCAACAATCAATTGGTTAAAAGTATAAGAAATCTTACCAACTACCTTGGCCTATCCTGAAATACCAACTTACAATTGAACTTTCGCTCCAGTACTCAATTAGACTTGATCTTGTAGTAGCCTTCTTTCCCTTGATGCACAAAACTCCAATTCGTGACTAACTCCTTTGCACGGATCCTAGTACGTGACTAACTCCAACAATTTGAATGGTTTTTGTTGGCTGCAAAGTTCTTCACTTTATTAACAATGAAGATCAAGAAGCACTTGGTTACAAAACCCAACGGCGTACAAACGCAATAGCTTCTTACAGAGAAATTAAGCACTTGGTCACTGTATCTGTATATGACGGCTTTTAAAATAAGCTTTATATATGTCTAGGGTTGTGAGAAAAGAAACCCTACACATACACATAAACTTGGCTGGATTTCAAATCTGGAAATTTTGAAATTGTAATTCTCGATAAATCGAGCTAGTGTCGAACTATCTATCAAGCTTCAAATTAAGTCTCGATAGCAGCTATCTGTGGAGAATTAATGAGCAGCTTCCCCACACGTAACCAAATTTCCAAGTCCAAGATCTTTGGTTCAAAGACTTTTGGTTTACCTTAATTAATGACTCTTTAAAATTTAGTTTAGTTAATTAGGTAACTTAAACTAAATTAGACATCTAGGTAACCAATCACCCCTAATACAAAACCAATGGTTAGTGGTGACTCCTAAAATAAAAGTAAGAAAAAGGAACTCTCTCTCTCTCTCTCTCTCTCTCTCTCTCTCTCTCTCTCTCACACACACACACACACCTCACCCTATATACACAAGTACACAAGAGTCACATCGCCAAGGACTCAATGTGCGACGAGCCATGGGGCGGAAAAATCGGGCGTCCACACTTTTTGTCGTTACAAATAAGAGAACAAATAATAAAGTATTCAAAGATAAAAATTAAATAATACATAAATTCTTATTTTTAGTATACACAATCCAAAGTTTGCTAATTATATTTTCACCATAAAAAATTACTAAATGTTGTGGATCGTATCATGTTATCAACTTTCTTAAGTGCACTTGCTCATGTCCTATGCATAATAATAAAGTTAAATTACCTAAAAAATAATTGATTAAAAAAAATTAAGAATAAAACATAACACATCAAGTAAAGAATAATAAGTAAATATTTAATATGAATTCTACCTTAATCTACTCAATATTAGTAAAAGATCAAGCACTGAAAATCTTCATACTTGAGAATTGTGATCTTAGAGTGAGATTGAAAATCAAAGACAAAAACAAGGACTTTCCATACATTTAAGCTTAGGTTTAAGGTTTTTTTTTTTTTTTTTTTTTTTTTTTTAATAATAATAATGTCGTGGTGCACTAAATTATTAGGTTAGCGTGTGAAAAAGAAATCACATTTTATGAATTTGACATGAATACAATGAATTGTCCGATTTGGCCATTTGGTTCATTTAAAAAAAAAAAAGGGTCAACCTGTTGATTCGCAGGTTGACCTGATCGACTCAAAAATTTAATGGCTAGGTCGATTCATCCTATTTTACTCCATATCAAAAAAATGTTGGGTCGGGTTAGGTATTTTATTTTGGGTTTGGGCTGGGTTGACAAGCCCAGGTCTAATTTTGCCAGGCAATTTATTTTATTTTATTTTTTTTTGTTGTCAGCATCCATATTAATAGAGATAAAAATTTGGCTATTTAGCACCGATAAAAATCAGTTTATTTATTTTACATTTTCACTTTACAATGCACCTAACATTAATGGATCTATATTTTTAGCTATTTGATTAAAATAATACAAAGAACTCATTAGAATAATAATAAAAACATACCACAACCACAACCACCTCCACCACCACCACCACAGTCCATCGCAGGAAAAAAGAAAAAGAAAAGAAAAACAACAACAACAACAACCAAGTAGCTTGATCTACCCACGCAACTACAACCACCACCACCACAGCCCACAGCAAAAAAAAAAAAAAAAAAAGCAACCAAGCAAGGCACCCAGCCATCGAACCAACCACACCACAGCCCACACCACACCACAGCCTATGAACCACCCACACCATAGTCCACTGACGCCGACGAACCCAACCACCTAGCCACCCATAGATGCCGATGAACCCAGCCACCCTTAAGACCGATCTACCCACCACCACGATCCCACCCACGAGAGGGAGATGAAGGAGGCACTGGAGAGAAAAAGAAAAAAAAAAGATGGAAAAAAAGAAGAGAGGAGAGAGAGAGAGAGAGAAAAGAAAGAAAAAGAGAAAATCTTTTTTCAATGAGAGAAGAGAGAGAAAAGTGAAAGTTCAAATAGCGTATAAAACACTATGAACGTTTAGACCCCCAATTACAAAATTTTCAATTCAAGCTTAAAGTTAAATAATATATGTGTGGAAAATGAACATAAGTTAATAACAAAATTGATAAACAATCTAAACCAATTAAAATGACATCAATAGAAAAGATTAAATGGCAAAGATTAAGGGAAGAGAGATGCAAACACAAAGACAACACAACGATGTGTTATCGAAGAGGAAACTGAAGCCCTCGACGTAAAATCTCTTCGCCGCCCTCCAAGCGGTTAATAATCCACTAGAAAATATAGTTGGGATACATGAACAGCAATAGACCCTCTAAGCCTAATCTACCCAGTGTACCTAAGCCTTCCAAGCTTCTTGCTCCGACAAGGTTACGTCGAATCTTTGTCTTTTCTAGCTTACCAGATTCCGCTATAGCCCATAGCATCAACCAATAACCATTGGTCCCTTCCTAACTGCTTCCCAAAGCACCAAAAAGCCTTCTCACAGATGTGGGTATGGTGAGAAAAGGATTTGGCCAAAAACCTCTCAAGGATGTAACAATGGAG
Organism: Quercus aquifolioides; assembly: GCA_019022515.1. Classification (NCBI taxonomy): domain Eukaryota; kingdom Viridiplantae; phylum Streptophyta; class Magnoliopsida; order Fagales; family Fagaceae; genus Quercus; species Quercus aquifolioides. Next base: position 86,534,287 of record CM032327.1, read on the forward strand.
AGGGTGAGAGTAGAGAAATTTGAAGAGTCTCTATGTAAAGATTGTGGATGAGTCAATCTTATTTTTCTCTAGGGTTTCTCTCTCAAAATTCTCTTTGGAAGCTCTCTACATTTCATGGGTATAAAGGGTATTTATACTAGGGTGAGAAAGGAATGCGAAGAGTCAGTTTTTCCAAAACAGAGCTGGTTGGCGACTTGGCCTCGCGACTTGACTGAGTCGCGAGTTCAAGGTGCGAGCTAACTGAATGGCCAATCTAGAATTTTTGTCCTGTAGTGCTACAGCTGGCATGACAGTTCAGCTTCTCTACATGTTTCACTCATGTGCATCTTCTGGCGTCTTGCCAGCCGCAAGCCACCCGCGAGATCCAGTCGCGAGTCCCTGCTTCACTGCACAGTTTTTGAGCATTTCTTCACACTCTCTCACATACTACCCTTACATGATTCCCACCTAAATACAGGGTTTCTAAATGCTGAATTACAAGCAAATTTGGCATGAAATACAGCCAATAAGATGATTGATTAAATTCAACCTTACAAAAAGAATAAACAATAATTTTTTTTGTGCCTTCTTGCTACAGTAAATAGCTACTCTTGGCTGTTTACTGTAGCAAGGAGCCAAAAAAATTTACGTTTTGCTCCACCAATGTTGAGCACTAATTGGAGTTTGTGGTGCCAAAAATAGCAATTTACCTTTTTAGTACCACCAATACTAATGATGTTGACTCTCATGGCAAGAAATTTGCTTTTTTTTGTCTACTTTATAAGGTCCATTTTGCATGCGCTATGCTATTAGACAAGGCAAACGAGCGGGTTGGATGGGGTCAATTAAGTTGCGGGTCAAAACGGGTTAGGTCAAAACAGGGTTATTTTAAGTGGCTTAAAAACTGATCATGTCAATCAGGTTGCGGGTCAGGTTGACCCGTATTTTTTCGCATGATTTTTTTTTTAATAGAAAAATATATTTGTCATTTGGAAAGTCATGTAGCAAATTACTTGATGCAAAATACATTACTTTAAATTTATCGCTCATATAAAAATGAGCTCAGCTAAACAAAATAATACTTGTTCAATAATTTTAAAATTATATAAATCCCAACATTACTAACCAAAACAAAATAGCAAAAAGGATAATTAAAAGTCTACTATAACTAGATTATCTTAACATGTACTTTGTAATTTGATATTTAAAAGTCTTTACTCATAAGAAAATGTTCAACCATTCATCTTTGAATTCATTTGCATGCAGTTATGTAAATGCCTCTAATGTATCCTTAAGAACATTGTATCTAAATGACATTATATATATATATATATATATATATATATATAGTCAATTGAGTTTGACTTGTGCACTGTAAAGCTTTCAACAAAAAATTAAACCAATAATATCTTTATTTTATTTTTTTTTACCAATTTTTTTTTTTTTTAAGAAAAGAGTGAGGTTGACCCTCAAAAAACGGGTTGGGTTACAGGTCAACTTATTTTTACTTCGGGTCAAAATTTTGGGTTTAGGTTGGGTCGGGTTGGGTCAGCAAATTTTGACCAATTTGTCCATGTCTATCTACTAGCTACCACAGGTCTTATCAACTCATATAACCGAAGCCACTATATTTCCTTTTTCTATTTTGTTTTTTGAGCTTAATGGTAGAAAAAAATTTGAAATTTTCTTATTCCAAATCACTAAATTGAGTTAGGATGAGATTCTGATTATCTTGATATTATGATTTACATAGTGCAAAATGTCATAATCTCTTTTGGCTAAATTGCAAACTACACTCCTAAAGTTTGGGAGTATTTGAATTTTACACTCTAAAATTTTAGAATTTGAATTTTATCCTATTAAATTATATTATGTTTGCATTAGCAGTTCCTTAATCCATATTTTTCGTTAAGTTTCACGTAAGCTTGTTATGCGAGTTTAGTTAATCCAATAAAATGGTGCCACATTCTTTTTATCATGCCATGTTATTTTTAATTACTTAAATTATTTAGGCTACAAAAATAAATTTTAAATATTGTTCAAAATTCAATTTAGTCCTATAACTTTCATTTCAAAAAATTCAGTCATCTAACTTTAATAGTTAATTAATGCAATGCTTCAGTTAAAAATCACCATTAGTCACCAAAAAATGAGGTCATTGTGGTAATTTAAAGCTTCTTAATTTTTAAAAAAAAAGAAAAAAAAGAAAATCCAAAAATCTAATAAAATTTATTATATGGTCTAAGGTTCGTGCCATAGCCACGGCGAAACCAAGCCAATGCCTTGGTAGCCGGCTAGCCGCAATAGATAAGGTTTGGAGAAAGTATATCCTGCGTCTGTCCTACGCAGTATTCCTGTCACAGACATATGAAATTTGTTCAAAGGTTTGATTTTTGGAACCTCGATATACAACAAAAGTCTTCATAATAGAAAACCCACGAAATAAGAAAATGGGAAGGAAATATTCATACCCAAGGAATTGTTTGGCACAGATCTTACTTTGAGGAGATCAAATCAGATTCAAATATGATGAAATTTGAGAGGTACCCAACCTCCTTTCATTTTATTTATGGTAGAAAATGAAACAAGAGTTCACATATTAAACACAAAGGAAGAGAGTGTGAGAGAAAGAAAGCAAACTAGCAAAGGAAGTGAAACCCAAAACAAAAGCCCAAGGCTACCCAACCTCCTTCCTTCCAAATGCGACTCTAGTAAAAGTGTATGGACCACCCATGTCCACAACTGTGTCCAAGGCATTAGATTGTCTCTATGAGAAAAACTTCAAGTTTCAGCTCATCTCCATTAACATCTCCAAGGGCGAGCACAAGAAGCCTAACTTTCTAAAGATCCAAGTACGTTCAGAGAAAGAGATTACGTTAAATGGAAAGGAATCTAGTTTTTCCCTTTCTTTTTTTCTGATTATTGGGAGATAGACAAATAGTTACTGCCCGTGTGTAAAGAATTCTAGAACCCTCCCTCTCTCTAAATAGAATTTTTGATCTTTATTGATTGAAGAAAAGTGAATACAATGAATGAATGAATCTCTACTCTACTGCTATCTATATATACAATCTGAACAAGTAAAAAGAAATAACTAACTCTGCAATTGAAGGGAAAATCAGTTACAAAATATCCTAACCATCAAGCCACGTGTACAAGCTGTAACTGCTGCTTCTATCCACGTGGCAGTGCTCCTTCGTACATGTGAATAAAGTGTTCATGATAAGGAACTGATTCAATCACTTCTAGCAATTCTGTACTAATCCAATTACTCTGAATTTCAGTTGCTTGAACACTGCCCTGTTCTGCATTTCTGCTCTTAGACTTGCTAGTGGCTTGGGTGCATTCTTCCTTGCTTTCAACACCGTCTTTGATAAAAAAAATAAAAATCTATTTTCTCTTCTTCTACAAAAAAAATAATTTTTATTTTGTTATTTTGGATTTTTTTTTTTTAAATTTAATAAGCTCAAAATTACCTCGTTTTTTTGGGTGACTAATGCTGTCATTTTAACGAAAAGATTACATTGAATAATTGTTAAAGTTAGATGACTCAAATGATTGAAACCAAAGTAAAAAGACTTAATTGAATTTTAGACAAAATTAAAGAGTACAATATACAATTTAATTTAGTTAACTTAACCATGAATCATTAGGATTTTAAGAATTTTACCTTGGAGTTACTAGCCTATTCTAACCTAAAAAATCAGCTCTTATATATTCATTCCACTATGAAATAAGATTTTAAATAACTTAACACCATTTCAGCCACACACACACACACACAAAACCATATTCACTTTTAGATGTATTGAAACTAAAATTTCATTATATAAAAATGAAGAGGAGTTTGACATAGATTTCCACTAATCTCACTCAACTTTTATTTCAAACATTGAGGATATTGCTAGGATTTTTCTAATTCGCTACATAATTAAATCCTCAAAAGGCCCAAGACCATGTCCAATGACCTTTATTAACATTTCCATTGATTTTTAACAATGGTTTTACTCATTATACCCTAATTCATAATAATGCCCACTATGAGCTAACACAAAGGTTCTCTTTATTACTCGCTTACTTTATTATATTACTATCACTCCATTAGCTACAACCACCCGGACGAAACCCAATCCTCTCTCCAACAACATCATAAACAACCTCTAATCCTTTTTGTTGTTCATTACCGAAAATGGCAATGTTACTTGTATCTTTATTTCCAGCAAAGGCCAAACAAGCTTCTGTTTGTCTCAACACGTAAAGTATTCCCACTTTGTCCAAATCCACGCTCACATCACCACCAAAAAAAAAGGCTTATGCTCGGAATCGAAACTGACTGGCTCTTGCTAAGGTCATAGCATGTATCGAATGTTGAAGAACTTGAGCTTATCATCGGATAATTACGCATCATTTCGCGAAATTTTGTTCGCAATGCATTGTATGCCGTAGGAGGTAAACGTGTAATGACTGTCCCAGAGTCAATGATAGTACTCGCAGTTGAAAAAACCGATGTGGGAATCGATAATCTTTGACCACCCACACTTATTCCAATCAAGTTGAGGCCATAGAATGATTGCCTTTGAGAAAGTGTTAACATAGGTGTAAATTTTAGTGAACTCGAAATTTCACTGCCTTTTCCCAAAATAAGGTACCCCGTTGAGCTAGTTGTGGAAGGTAGACAATACGAGAAAAACTGGCTGTACTTTTGAGCGGCTTGTTGCACAAGGGAAACTTGGCCGCGACCGAGGCCTAGCAACCCGGCAATGCCATTGAAGAGGCCTTTGTTGTCTTGACCACAACCAAATACGAAATTGTCTAGCATGTCTGATGTTATGGTTAGCCTTTCTTTGCTGAAATATCCAATTGTAGACGAATTATCGCCATAGCGTACACCGTATAAACACTTTGAATTGAAGCACTGTTGTGGGCTTCCTGTAGTGTTAATAAAATGTTGAAATTATTGTACCAAATCCTCAAATTTAGGGTTCCTTAAAAAAAAAGTGTGTGTGAAACTGAGCAAGAAGTCAGAACTTCTTCAATTTAATTTATGCAAAATGATTGAGATAGTACTGCTCTTGCTACTTAATATTATTTGAAATGAAGCGACAAAATCTATAAATAGAAAAAATCTCATAAAATTTATGTCAAAATTCCCAAGCTTTAGAAATTCTAAATTCATCATACTGTTTCTGTTACCATTATGTTAACTAGATGTAGAAAATACATTACGGCCAATTTATTTTAATAAGTAAAGTTTATTAAAAATAGCTAATTTAATTGATTTACTAAAATAGCTAGGTAGTAATAGCAATGCCCTTTCTTTTTTATTGAGTGGGATTGTATTTATATGGTTTACCTCTGGTAGAAGAAGTGAGTTGAGTGCACAAGGGTGTAGGACATGAAATGTTGGTGTAGGATGTGGATTTGGATGGGTCAAAGATTGGGTCCACTTGCTTATAGCATTGTCTTTCGCATGGTTTACACTGTGCCCAAGTGAGGTCGCTACCAGTGTCAAATGCCAGTGTTTGATCTGTTTTGGGAGTGCCAAGGTCAACGGTGACGATGTAGTTACCAGAGTCGATGCTGAGACCAGATTTAGCTGGAATGGTGGTGGCCTGAGATTCTCTTAATTTGTTGCCATCTGAGTTCTTAGAGAACATGGAGTGCATTGAGTTCACCCTGGACTGGTCTTGAAGGAGGAGTTCAGACTTCAGTGTGATTGAGAACCAGTAATTGGTCTTTGTTGCTTTGAAAGCATGGGCCATATTTGTGTGTCACCGTCAAGGATGCCTCTCTTTTTGGACCTGAACTTAAAAGGAATTTGGAACACATGCATATGAATATAATGAGGATAAAAATGTATAAAAAATAAAAATAAAAATAAAAAACATTGAGAATTCCAAGTGCATACCTGTAAATAATTCTTGCATTTAGCCTATTACAACATGCTTTTGCGTCCAGAAAAAATACTATTTAATTGATAATAAATAAATATATAACCTATACTAGAAACACAATAATAAAACAAGATAAAATAAGTGGTTACCCACATATTACTTTTATTTTTTATTTTTTTTATAGATAGTATTTTAAACCTATATTACGTGACTATTTATAAGATCATTTACGTGTATTAAATCAAATGATTTATTAAAATATTTAAAAAATTATATAATTATTAAGTAAGTTATAACTTAAAGTATTTGAGAATATATTTTTAAATTACCATATAGTAGGCAGGTTGGAGGAATATATTTTAGAAAAGTCTTTGGCAACGGGATCATTAAATATATACAGGTACCCTTATTTATGATGGGCCACGCCACCAAAACCAAACAACTCAATGGACAAAATTTCTCCTGTCTAAACTTCTGTGAGATTTTAATTTGTGAGGTTAGTCTTATTTTAAAGTTTTAAATGTAAAATTCATGGGGCTTATTTTTGTTTGGTCATAAAAATTAAAATATGTGATATGTTTACATGTAGCTGGAAAAAAAGAAAAAAAGAAAGAAAAAAGAAAAAAGAAAAAAAAAGAAAAAAGAAAAGGAGATATACCTTATATTTAAGGGTTTGTATGGATTGGATTTAATTAATTTATTTTTCAACCCAATTCCACCTCTCTAGATGGAGAAATTTCAATCAACCCTAAACATATAACTCTAAAAATCCAACCCTCCTACCCATAGAATCTGAGTTACTTAGGGTTGGGTTGTCAGTTATCTTGTCTTGTCTAATAAAAAAAAAAAAAAAAAGTAGGTTTTTCTATATATATATATATATATATATAAAGGAGTAAATTTTCATTCAACTATTGAAACCCATTATTGAATAAATGAATATAATTTATATAATTGAGCATAATTTTCCAATTTATCAAAAAAAATACCTTTGAAAAAAATTTTAAACAGAGTCTCAAAAAAAAAAAAAAAAACCAAATTAATAAATTAAAAAAAAAATTATTAATAGCATGGTTTGTGTCAAGTTACTTGTATCAAAATTTTTTTTTCTATAACTTAAACCCGATTTAACCCAAGTTTTTAAAAAATAATTAAAAATAAATCCAATCTATCAACGCATGAAAAAACAAGTCAATGTATTGAAATTAGGTTGGATCGGATCAAGTTTACCCCGTTGTAGATTGAATACACACTGCTTCTTATATTATATATGGACATGTTGCATTCAAAACTGATAACACGACATCACATGTATCAAGCTTTTATTGTCTAACCATACATTCTCTAATATGAAAGAAAAAAAAAAAAAAAAAACCTTCATTTAAGCCTTTTGTATAAGAATAATTAGATGAATTAAATAAAACAAATTCTGTTTATATCTTATTACATCTCTCCCTTAAATCGATTCTTTTTATGATCTACAAGAAAGAGACAAAGGTTTTAATATCTAAAAAGAATATATTAAGAGAAAGTATAAAAGGTGAAAATGAAAAAAAAAAAAAAAAAAAAAATCTAGCAGAGGCTTCATTGTCTACATAGGAAAAACTAAGATTGGCAAACCCACCACCGGCCGATTCTACCTACGGGTCGGATCGAGTTGGATTTTCTCCAGGTCGAGTTGTTTTGCTCAAAATCGAGAGAATAGTGGTAAATGATCGACCACCATCGGATCTGGACAGAGAACACGAGATCACCACCGGATTTGGATGAAGAACTCGAGATCTCCACCCGATTGGGCGGAAATCGCGAGATCTACACCAAATCTGGGCGGAGAACTCAAGATCTCCACCAGATCTGAGCATAGAAAGGGAGATCTCCACTTAAACTGGGCTGACCAGAGAGAGAAAATGAGGAAAATCAATAAAGGGAAATAACACTCTACTTCAAATCTAAAAGGAAAAAAACACTCTCTTAACATCTATTTGCCAAAATATGAAAGACAATAGATATGGAATGTATTAGAGCATCCACAGTAGTGGAGTTGGGTTGTCAGCTATTTTGTTCTATCTAATAAAAAAAAGTGGGTTTTCATTCAACCAGTAAACCCATTATTTAGCAAATGAATATAATTTATACAATTGAACAATAATATTACAATTTCATCAAAACTAAAAAGTAATACTCAAAATACTAAAATAAATCAAACAAATAAATTTAAACAACGTCTCAAAATCCAAAACAAACCAAATAAATAAATTTTCAAAAAATTATTAATAGCATGGTTGGTGTCTAGTTACTTGTATAAAAAATAAAATTCAACCCATACCCAAACCAACCAAGCTTTAAAAAAAATTACAATCCATCCAATCCATTATATCACAAAAAACCAATATGATGTATCAAAAATAGGTTGAAACGGGCCAAGTTTAATTTATTGAGTTGGTAGATTGAATACACACTACTACTTTTGTTATATATGGACATGTTGCATGCAGAACTGATAACATGTACGACACCACATATATCAAATTTTTATTGTATAACCGCAATTTCTCTAATAAGAGTGGGAAAGAAAAAATAATTTCATTTAAAATTTTTCTATAATAATTAGGTGGATTAAATAAAACAGATTCTGTTTATACCTTATTACATGTCTCTCTTTCTCTCTCAAATCGATTCTTTTTATGATCTACAAGAAAGAGACAATGGTTTTAATATCTAAAAAGAATATATTAAGAACGTATGAAAGGTTAAATTATTATTATTATTTTTTTTTACAAAGGCTTCGTTATTTAATCAGAAAAAAACTAAGATCCGCATGTAGCTTTTGATGGAAGAGATACTAATGTGTTTTGCAATATCTGATCGATATTATGGAATTTTGATTTATTCTACTAAATAATTTCAAATTGTTCTATTTCATAATTGTGTACTTTAAATAGTAATCTTATTTAAAATTCTTGTAATGAGTTTATTCTTTTGATTAAGATTTTTTTTTTCTCATGTTTTAATCTTATCAACATAAAGAAAATCCTAGTTCTACCATTGTTTGGGAGTAATGCTATGACATAATTAATATTTTTCATAAAAAAAAAATTTTCCACAACTTTTAAATTGGTGAGTTTTTATTGGAACAATATTACTTTTATTTGGATCTATTATATATTGACGCAATTTTTATTATGCATCCATTATAATAAATTATGTCAATAATTGTGAGAAAAAACTTGCAAAAAATGTTTTTTATTTAACAATCAATTCCCAAAGTTGTGAAAAAATGCCATGTCCTTAGACTTATTGCATTGTTCCATGAACATTCTTTTTGTTACGATTCTTGTACTAGGTTTCTCCACTTGACTAAATTGCATTCCTCCCAAATTTATAGTTTTACAGGTTCTGTGACAATAAAAGCGTAAAATCTTTTTATCTTTTTTTTCCCTCTAGTTTTTTTTGCTTTGTAGGAGGATCAACGATGATAATAATAATAATAATAATAATAATAAAAAGATAGAGATAATAATAACGGTGATGATGACGGTGATCATATAATACAATCAGAGAACTTAATTATTGTAGAGAGAGAGAGAGAGTGTGTATTAAACCTTTGGTAGAAGCGTTGCAGGTAGTTGATGGTATTAGAGAGCTGACTTGGACAGTATGAGAATGATGAAGGTGGTAGTTTTCTGCAGTCTCTCTTGCTTCATGGGCATGAAGGCATAGAAAAGCAGAGAAACTATAGATATAGAGGATACACAGAAGGAAGGAGGAAATGCGACTAGCCATGGTTTAGTTTTTTGCTCAAAACCTGTACTCCTGCAGTCCTATTTATAGTGGTTTCGCCTGTTCGTATTCTGCTACTGCTAAGTTTTAGTCGGTTAAGCTATTTGGCTTTTTACTGAATTACACGACTTTAACACTGCTTGTACATTTAGCATAATAATCACTATGCAAGTATAAATATTTGTAGGGTGTGAAGGACAAGAATTGGGGACACTCTATAAGTATAAGTTATTATGGGGTGAGAGGAGGGAAGGTAAGAGCCAATGTTCAAGTCTATAATAGAGAACTTCATATACATATACATTTAAATTAGGACAAAACTTATGTATAGCACATTAGATGTTGTTTTTTAGGTTCCCCTCTTAAGATTCTGTCATGTGACTATACTTAACTTAAAAAATACATTTTTATCAATGAGAAAAATGTTACATGACAGAATTTTAAGAAAGGAAATTAAAGAACAACACCTAATAAATATTGTACCTAAGCCTTGCTCTTTAGATTATGTTAAAGTGAATTCTATCTTAGATTTTAAAAAAAAAAAAAAAAAAAAAAAAAACCCTCTAAGCCAATATATTTAGGCCTTCTCATGTTAAACTTATTTAATAAATAAATAAATTAATCATTCTCAATGTAAATTTGGTATTTAGAATATATGGTTATCTTCACAATCTTTATATTTTCATGTTTTTGTTTCTGTCATTATCTCAATGTAGTATCAGAGTCACCAACATGTGGTCTCCAATAGTCCACGTAACAAACGTTAAGCAAATCTCAATGCATTAAAAGTTTAAAATCACATAATGCATATTAAATTGACCAATACAATATTTTTTTTGAAGCAAAGAAACAAATATATATATATATATATATATATTCACCTTTTCTAGTTAGCCTGATTCCTCTCAATCCTCAACTCTCAACCTTGAACTCAATAACCTTCTGAAATATTATAGCATCTCATTTGCACATAAATGATAAAATCAAGATACTTAGAATCTCATCTTAACTCAATCTAATGAATTGAAATAAGAAATTAAGTTTCAACTTTTACCATTAAACACAAAAATTAAAAAATAATAATAATAAAGAAAGAAATACATAAGGGTTAGCCAACCTTCAGATATTGTGGACATATAATTTTCACTTTTTATAGATATTCAAGCTCAATAGTCAAGACCCAGGTCCAAGCCCAATCATGCTTGGTGTGCAAGTTTTTTACTTTTATTGCAAATATGTACTCACCTCCAATTTATTTTACATAACATTAATGCATCTTTAACAGCTAGCCCTGATATACCCAAAAAAAAAAAAATCATAATTTTGTTACAACTTTTAAGGTGACAAGTTATTATTGGTAGATAAAAAAATGATATCAGTGGTGAGCTCACACTAGAACCAATAAAAACTCGTCAGTTCAATTATTGTGAAAAATATTATAAAAATTATTTTGTCTGTAGCATTCTTCAATTTGCCCATATTCACATATAATAATTTTTGGGCAAAAAATGTCCTCAAGTTTTCATAGCTTTCATTTTGGTCTTTATATTTTTAAATTTTCTATCATTCTGGTCTTTGTTGTTATCTTGCTTACGTTAAATGCCAAAATGGCTAATGGACTACACTGCTAGTTTAAAAATAACATTTAAAAAAAAAAATATGATGGTAGGAACAACAAGAAGTTTAGAAATATAAGGATCAAAATGAAAGTCATAAAAATTTGAGGATTATATTGAAAATAAGACCAAAATATAGAAATAAAAAACTGTGTTTTTATGAGGGAGAATTTGACTTTTCAAATGTCTCTTATCTTAATTAAAAAAATATGGGAAAAAATGGTTGGGGGAGGAGTGCCAAGACATATGTTTTTAACAAAATAATATAGTTACATAGTGGTAGCTTTAGGAATTTTTTTGGTAGTCGTTAAGAAACTTTAATTATAAAAAATCTAACAAAAAGCAAACTTGAATATATCGATATCACCAAAAAAAAAATACAAATATATGAAGTTTTACAATTTTCTTCTATTAATAAAATGAAAGGGCAAAAAGGGATTGATGAGAGAAAAAGTGAGAATTGAGAATACTGAAATGAGAATAATAAAGTGAGAGTCTGAAATGATAAGAGAGACAGAGAGAGAGAGGCAAAGCTGCAAGTAGTGCCACTAAGGAGAAATCATGGCCACAATATCTCCCTTGGTACTTTATTTTTTTGAATAAATTTTTTGTTGAATATTTTGTTTATTTGTTTTTGTTTAGTCTAATCTTATTGGACTAATTTTTATTGCTGTTATTTGCATTTTTAAAGGTTAAGAATTATATTTGGGTGTGAAAATTATTTTTGTTGAACCCAAAATTTTGGATTTTCAAGTTAGGGTATTCAAAATATATATATTATTTTTATAATAGCCGAAACATATGCTAGTTTAAAAATAATTATGCCATAATTGTTTTTTTTTTTTTTTTCATTTTGAACAAAGTCAGATTGTTTTATACGAATACCTAATCTGCCGCCTGACATTTGCGTTTGTGAACGACATCCATTAAGCCATAACTCAGTCAAGTCATAATTGGCATTATGTTAAGTTTATTTTTTGTTCTGTTTCTTTTGAGTAAGGTCATTATGTTTAGTCAAGTAACTTCCAGCCAATTCTTCTGCAAGCAAACTATAGCCATACAAAAGAGTACATCCATTATCCACTGCTTCGGCTGGCTGGCACTCATAGAGTCACCCACGCATGTTCGCTGTTCCTTTCTACGTGACATTATCTCTTGGATACAAGCATGTATGACTTTTCAAGGAAAATATCAGGTTCAAGAAATTCTAACGATATAAAACTTATAAATTGACATGATGATTAATATAATTGGTGGATTTCTATCGCTTGATAAATTAAGGGTCATGTTAATTGCTTTATCATCTTCCCATAAAATGTTTCTAAATGTTTGTTAACATTTTTCATAAATAAATGTTTAAATAATTTTTTTGGTAATTGGTGACATATTAGTTTGTAATAAACTTTATGAGAAAATACTATTTTGGTTCTTATATTTTAGTCACCGTCAATTTTGTCCCTATTACATCTTTGGTTGCCATCATTTTGGTCTCTATTATTTTCAATTTTTAGTCAACTTGTAGTCAATTTTTGATGTAGAACAGACTCTCATGGTCTTTCTGGACTTTCAAGCACGCCTAAAATTGCGCAATGCAAAAAGACACTAGTAAAAATCATTTGAGCGATAGTCAGAATCGCATGAAATTTGGCAGGCTAAAGTGAAACGGCCTTTTGAGCAATAGTTGTAGCTATGTCACGAGGTACTTCTTGAAAATGACGAATTCCTTCATTTAGGTCTTGAAAACTACGAGTTTGCCATTTATAGTTGTGGGGGGAGAAAAGCTCAACCCAACGTATTGGGCCTAAGGCCCTATATGAGGAACACTGTTCGTCCGAGGAGATGAAGACTTTCAGTCAGAGGCCCATGTCAAAGGAGAATGCCTGGAGATGAACACATGTACCATCCGAGGAGATGTTCATATGTCCGAGGAGTCCAATATCCTCGGATCCGAAAAAGTTTGACCCGACAGGTGTATGGGAGGTTCAAGTGATCTTTCTGACAAATGTTAAGAGGGAAATGAGCCTCGGACACGCATGAAAATAACAGGAACAGAGAAATATCAAGGAGACAGACTTCAACCACCACATTGAATGCACTGCACCTACCTTCCTGGCCGCATTTATGTGGAGAAGACCCCTGAACAGTGCATTCTCAGCTACCGCCACTCACACAAGGCTAAAGGGGGAGTGATGGGACATGCACTCAAGTGGGCGTCTAGATGATGAACAAGTGGACGGTGAAGATGTAGGAAGGAGGTACTATATAAGAGAAGGGTGCCTCTGATAGAGGGGGATCGAAAAATCAGAAGTAGAAAAAAGGGTATTCCATTACTGTAGCTCCAAGAACTGTAACCCTAGTTTATGAATGAAAAACACCTCTTCGGACATTGCATTTACACCTGTCCGAGCACATACTAATACAAATTCACTCATGAACATTGTTGTTTAATACTGTTATTTCATTATTTGCCTAGCTCTTTCACCCATTCTCTACAAATTTATTGTCTTGGGTTCAGTGGGCTCAATATCCATACCTTCTTGGGCTTGGGCTGTAAAAATTGACCCTACAATAGTAATTTATGTTTCCTGAATAACTTTTTACTCAAAAGTCAGAATAAGGTTCCGCTTGTTTTGGGACGACTCTTAAGATAAGTAGTTTATGATTATGCATTTAACCCAATTTTTCCATTTTTGGTAAATTTCAATATTTTGTCATCTAATTGCGTAATTAGTGCAAATTAGAGTTTCAGACGTTTTTTCTTAGTATTTATATGTTTTGTAGCCATTAGAGGTAGAATAGACTATTATTAATAAAATTACAGAGTTTTCTTAAACTTTTCTCTGGTAGATTCCAGTTTATCTCCTTGTGGATTTAGGGAATCCCTCGTGAACTTGAGGTTTACTACCCAGAAACTAATAGTTTAGTTTTTGTCCATCAAAGAGAGTATCGTGTGTGCTTTCTTCAGGCTTTTGCAACATTAATTTTTGTTAGTGAGTTAACGGTAAGGACTAGATTATTGCAAGTTGAAAATAGAAAAGACCAAATTGACAATAATGCCAAAATGTAAGGACTAAAATAGTATTTTCGCCTAAACTTAATATCTCTAACATCACTCAGTTTTCAATTATATCCATTATCACATATTTTTGGGGATAAAGGTGTTCCACTAGTAGGTATCTTAGGCAGTGATGGAGCCAAAAAAAAAAAACTTTCTTTGGAGGGAGGGCCATGGTTAACCATTATATATATATATATATATATATATATATATATATATTCGCTATGAATTAAATCTAATTACTCTAGTCTAAAAATAATAAATATTGCAAAACTATAAAATAATTATAGTAAATATAAAGTTTATTTTTTAAAATAACCACATTGAACTATGTATATTGTTTTACCAAATTTTTTACAATGTATAATCTAATTGTTGGAATATTATTTCTCGTATAATATTTAAATTGTTATAATAATAAATAAATAAATAAAAAGAGTAAAATGCATCCATATCCCTCCAATTTTACTATTTTCTAATCACACTCCATTAATTTCAATATCTTTTTAAATTTCTCTTAAAAAATATCATTTTAATCAGAAGCATTTGATATTTTTTGTTATATATAGAATAAAAAATGTGACTTGGGATTGATTTAATCACACAATTTCTGTTCATTATTTTTGAAATATTATCATTGAGATTCACTTAGATTATGAATCAATAAGTATGCGATGTAAGTTTGAGAAAAATACATAATTTTTTTATATTTATAATAATTGAAAGAATTCTTCTAACATTTTATTTTTTTATTTATAAATTTCTTTTCATATGTAAAGTAAAATTATGTGTATATTTTTTTTTCTTAAATTACAAGTCATGTGCTCAATGATTTATAAGCCATGTAAATATTATATAAAACACTTTTGTTTTTATAATTTGCTGATAATAAATTGAAAGCTCGAAAAAGTGTTGAAAACACAAGATCTGTTTAGGCCCCCAATAAAAAGTTACGGCTCGATTGATTTTACACTAACTTAATACTATGCGGAATAGTGTAAAGTGAGTGAATAAACAAACAAGCTACTCTAATCCATAATTAAAGCAACACAGCAGTAAAAAGGAAAGTAAAAGAGTAGGGAAGAAAGATGCAAACATAAGATAACACGCCGATGTGTTATCGAATAGGAAACCGAAGAACTTGGCGAAAAACCTCTCTGCCGCTCTCCAAGCGGTAATCGATCCACTAGATAATGTACCTAAGCCCTCCATGCTCCTACTCCAACAAGGCTTCTCGGAACCGTGTCTTGTCTAGCTCTCCGGATCCCGCAACAAGCTTCATGTTGCATCTGCCATCCTTGGCTTCTTCCAATGCTTCCCAGCAGCACCAAAACTTCACTTGACACTCTGAAAGGGTGTGGTAAGTGTTTGGGCTATCAACCTCTCATTGGTATGGAAATGGAGAGGTAGGAGTTGAGGAAATTCCACAAGCAAATGTGTAGAGAATTGTGGGTATAACAATCTCTATCTCTCAAGGTGTTTGGCTAGGGTTTTCTCTTAGAAGCACTCCTCAACATTTGTGGGTAATGTGGGTATAAATAGTGTAGGCACAAAAAGTGTGTATCAGACTGGACAGGCTGGCAGAACAGAATGTCTCGTGGAAAGGCCTTACCCGCGAGATACTCACGAGACACAACTGTCTCCATCTGGCTTGACTCTTCGCATTCCAGCATGTGCAAGGCACATGATTTACTTTGCGGGATGCTAAGTCGCAAGCTACCCGCGAAAATTCTTCAGTCTTCAATTGCTTGAGTCTTCACACACTCTCTCTCTAACACACAACCCTTACAATAAAATCCCACAATAAATACAGGATACAAAAGATTGAATAAAATTACAATCAAATTTGGCACGAAATATATGCCAACAAAAACACATAGTTGTAAATAACAACTTTACATAAATGATATGAAATTGTAATTAAATAAATTCCAAATTTTATAGACAATATCAAAACAATTGAACACTATATGAAATAATCTATATATAATATAAAATGGAAGCCTTTGACCAATATTTGACTTTTTTTTAGAGCTCCCACATTTTTACACATCAACAATATTAAAAAAAAAAAAAAAAAAAAAAAACTCTTTCTCCCAAAAAAAAACCCGATACTTCTAAGAAAAAAAAAAAAAAACCAAAAACACGATAAAATAAAAAATAAAAAACCTCTCTTTCTCATATCTCTCACACTACCATCTCCTTCCCCCAAAACCCAAAACTCAGATAATCTCTCTTCTCATATCTCTTAAATGCTGTCAACTACTTCCCCCCAAATCTCAGATTTGACCATTTCCTTCAAACTTTTGGATCCGGCATTGATCTTCAAAATTGGGATTAACATCTTGTATTTGGCTGAAGTCCTTGGAAGGAAGGAAGATTGAGCCAGCTTCGTTCTCCATCATTATGATGCTCATGCTTTAAAAAAAATTTTAGACCCAGGTCACATTGTTAACTGAAGAGTGACTGTATGGAGACTAATGGTGTGTTTGGTTGGAGGGGTGGAAAAGTAGGAGGATAGAAAATATTTTAATTTCCCTCATATTTGTTTGGTTAGGAGTGAAAAAGTGGAAGGATAGAAAAAGTGAGTTTGTGTAAATTTACTCATATACTCTTGTTAAAAAATGATGCCCAATTAAAACAAAAAAGTGATAAGCAACCAAAAAAAAAAAAAAATACAAATACCCAAATTTATAAATAAAAAAAATCATTTCCCAAAAAAAAAAAAATTCATTTCTAGTTAAACCAAAAAAAAAAAAAAAAAAACAAAAAACAAAAAACAAAAAACAAAAAAACAAAAAAAAAACAAAAAAAAAAACACACACACACACAAAGCAGCACACCCACTCCCACGCCCAGGAAATCAAAAGAATATATAATAATAATAATAATAATAAAAAGAGGAGGCAACGTTCATGCCCAAGAAACTATAAGAAAAAAAAAAAGCCAACTAGACTTTGCCCATGTGCACTACACATGGGCAATTTTGTTATTTCACCATCAAACTCCCCCCACCTGGTTTTCTCTCCATTTTGGAGAGACAAATTTTTTGTGGGCTTGGGTAGAAAATGCCTAGGCCCTACTAGAAAAATCTCTCTCCCTCCCCCTTTACCAAACAACACCCTTCCCCATTTTCCTCCTTTTTCCATCCCTCCTATTTCACCGCACACCCTAAATTAGACTTTTCAAGTTTAGTAGTTTACTGCCTTTGTTTACTGTGTAATTTGCACCTATGCTATACAGCTGTATTGTTAAATTTGACTGATTTTCATTTGTGGTTGTCTACCCATGTCATTAAAAAAAAATAGCAAATAACTTTGTGGCTGTCAATTTCTTTACGTTTTTGTTTAGTATTTAAAATATATTACAAGTTTATAAGTTGATTTCCTTTTTTTTTTTTTTTTTTTTTTTTTTTTTTTTTTTAATGGAGATTTCCTATTGCCATGTTATTAAGTCATGGGTGAATGTTCTTCTAAAAAAAAAGTCATGAGTGAATGTTATAAATATTAAATATACATTAAGTCATGAGTGAATGCTATAAATATTAAGGGGTAATTATACTAATCCTAACTGTGGTTTGGCTTATGATAGGCCAAGAATGTATTAACCCCTTGTGATAAATTAACCAATTAATTAGTCAAGTTAATTAATTAATTCAATTAACATGCAATACGCGTGGTAGCATAAACAAATCACTAACTAAGTTAATATGCAGTGGAAAATAAAGTTGACACGGTGATTTGTTTACGAATGGGGAAAACTTCCAAGGCAAAAACCCCACCGGGTGAATTTAAGGTCACCACTCCCTAGAATCCACTATTATCACAACAAACGGTTACAAGTAAAGGAATCCCAGTATCTTATACCAACTTACAGTTGAACCTTTACCACAATACACAATTGGACTTGTTCTGTAGTGACAATCTCTCCTTTTCAATGCACGGCTCCCAGTACGTGACTAACCAATCGATGCACAGATCCAAGTTCATGACTAACCACTAACTTGAGAAGGATGTTGGTTGAAAAGTTCTTCAGTTCATCCACACAATGAAGATCACGAAGCTCCTTGGTTACAAAACCCTACGACGTACAAACGCAGCAGCTTCTTCAAGAGAAAGATGAATTAGGGCAAATTGTCTCCGATCACAATATGCTTGTAACAACAAGTGTAACAACCAGTTGACGGCCCTTAAAAAAATCCTTATATATGTTTAGGGTTGTGAGAAAAGAAAGTCTAAACACATACACATGGATATACATGAAATTAGATCTGAAAAACTGATTTTCGTAAATCTCGATAGATAGGTTGTCTGTTGAGAAGTTGTTGAGCATCGGGCTAGAATTGCTTTTTAAACCTCGATAGATACCATCTGTCGAGCTTTAAAATACAGCACTTCTTCATTTGTTTCTTGGACAGATTTGCATGTCTTTAACTCTTGACTTGAACAACATATTTCTTGAAGACTTAAACCCTCCTAGATCTACCCAATTACAAGTAAAATGCGTTTTGTCAAAGGATTAGCCAATTCTAAATGACATATATTCTTAACATGATTCACATATGTCCTAACAGCTTAAATTCTCATTGTCTACCAGTGGTTTGAAAAAGTGTCACTTTACCCACCTGAGATTTACTCGTTTAACTTCTGCAATCCACCTCTGTTAAAAACAAACGTAAATTTGTATTTTTCTTCCATTTTAGGTCTCTCTCTTCTCAAAACCAGAAAACAAACAAAAAAAGTGAAAATAAGATCAAAAAGTGAGGGTTTTGTAAGATTAGTATTTGGAACTCATATTCAAAACTCCTAGCAACAATTACAAGAATGCAACAATCCTTTGACAAAACAATTCTTACATATGTTTAGGGTTGTGATAAAAGAAAGCCTAAACGCATACACATGGATATGCGTGAAATCAGATTTGAAAAACTGATTTTCGTAAATCACGATAGATAGGTTATTTGTCGAAAGCTATTGAGCATCGAGCTAGAATTTCCTTTTAAACCTCGATAGATATCATCTGTCGAGCTTTAAAATATAGCACTTCTTCACTTGTTTCTTGGACAAATTTGCATGTCTTTAACTCTTGACTTGAACAACATGTTTCTTGAAGACTTAAACCATCCTAGATCTACCTAATTACAAGTAAAATGCGTTTTGTCAAAGGATTAGCTAATTCTAAATGCCATATGTTCTTAACATGATTCACATATGTCCTAATGGCTTAAATTCTCATTGTCTACCAGTGGTTTGAAAAGTGTCACTTTACCCACTTGAGATTTACTCCGTTTAACTTCTGCAATCCACCTCTGTTAAAAACAAAAGTAAATTTGTATTTTTCTTCCATTTTATGTTTCTCTCTTCTCAAAACCAGAAAACAAACAAAAAAAGTGAAAATAAGATTAGTATTTGGAACTCATGTTCAAAACTCCCAGCAACAATTACAAGAATGCAACAAAATCAAACAATTTTTGCTCCCATTCTTGGGAAAGTTGTTTGGTAAGATGATTTTTGTTAACAGATAAATATTTGAACCAAAAATTTCAAAATAGCTGAAGAAAACTTGGAAGGGGAAGATGAGTTAAACATAAAGCCAGAGGCACAACTATAACTAGATCCACGAACACTAGGAAGCCAAAAAAAAAAAAAAAAAAAAACCTTTTTGCAGAGATTTTTATTTTTATTTTAATTTTTTGAAATCGCTTGAAGCTTTTGGTCCGCCTCTTGATTTTGTGAAAAGAGCAAGGAAGCTTCTTTGAAGGACTACGATGATATGGATTTGGCCAGTAGCCTATGGAGTAGTATGGCTGAAAATTACCCAGAGAGAGAGAGAGAGAGAGAGAGATGGGTATATCCATCACTCTTCATGCTTGGCTGATCTTCAATTCTCCAAAAGCACTCTCTTGTTCTCTTTCGTTTTCAAATCAAGCATGCAACTTCTCCTTCAAGTTGTATTTCCATATTGGTTGTTTTTTTTTTTTTTTTGGTGGCGATGGCTGCCAGTTTGGAGATGGGTGTGTGAAACGTTGGTGAGGATGGACGAGGGGAGGAGGTGGTTGTGAAAGCCATTTTTGAGAGATAGCATAGATAATTGGAAATTTTATGCGTATTGCAATTGTTCATTCATTTTTGCAAAAAATTTCAAACTCTAAACTTTTGATTCGTTTATGTTTTATTTTCATATAAAAAGGTGTTTTTCTAACAGAAGTATCAAAGGTGGGTTACGGTAGTCTAACGGAGCTAACCTTAAGTGGGTAAAGTAACAACTTTTAAACCACAGGTAGGCAACTTAAATTCGGACCAAATCACATGTGGGTAATCTGTAATTAACCCAAATATTAAATATACATGATAGTGTAGCTTATTGTAAATTAATGTATTTGTCTTTGGTTTTGAGATTTGCTTAATTGTTTTATTTTTATCTCATTGTATTTGCTTAGTAATTTAAACTTATTGTTCATGCCTTTTTTTTTTTGGAAAGAGTTTCAACTAATGGCGTCCGCTCCTAATAATGACTCTTTATCATCAGACCAAAACACCAATCAGTTTTTAGTGTAGGTGAGGATTAAATCCCAAATCTCTTATTCAACCATCAGAGACTTTATCAATTGGGCTAACTGAAACCCACTTCTTTCTTTCTAAATTGACTAAATAATTAGTTTGTAAAAATCAATATAAGGCACAACTTTGTTAAGTTAAAGTTACTCATTTAAAAAAAGTTAAAGTTAATTAAGAAATAAAGCTTTTTTTTTATCTAACCTAACTCCAAATTTTATTGCAACTTTTTATTGCTCTCTTAATTTATCTGGGTTGGTTGAAATTTTAGTTCATGTTGATGTTGTTTAATTTGGTTTTGTGTGGAACTTTGTGGAGCTTAAAACCTTGTATTTATGTAAGATTGTCTATGCACAGTTTGGTTTGCCATTAGAGTCTTGGTATGAAATGATTAATTCCTAACGACCAAAATCTTTGGAATGGTTGCTTCCAATTTCTAGAATTCTGATCAAGACCAATTTTGGTGTGTGCTATATCCATAAAGGCATAAATTGTGCATAACCAATAAGTCATTACTTAAGATGATAGGGGTGTAAACATGTCTAAAAAAAACTATTTACAATTTTACAATATCAGAATAAGCAGTAAGGTTGTCTATGCACAGTTTAATTCCCGATTTATACTCTGTTTGTATTAATTTGAGACCATTTTTTAAAATTCTTAGTTTATGCTCTATTTGCATTAATATGAGACCTTTTTTTTTTCTTTTTTTTCCCCATTTGATTGTGTTTGGATTTAATTTAAGTTTATGGGTTGTGTTTTTGTTAATTTTAATTTAAGTTTGATTAATATTTTTCATTTAGTAATTTAATGTTTCATATCAAAGATAAGAATTTTTGAGACTGGGATCCTAATGAACAATCAAAGAGGAAGAAACATAAAATTGTTTAAATTTTTCATACACAATAACTTTCCCGTGCATCCTGTGGTGGAGCCAAGAATTTTTTCCAGGAGGCCAAGTTAAACATAATAAATTTCTTATGTATAAAAAATTACTAAAAAAAATCTTTATTTCACATTAACTTTAACTTAAAAAAGTTGTGCCCTACGCTCTTTCTTGGTATTAAAATAAGCATCAATTGTAGATCGCTTTCTCATAATTTATTTGCAATATGAAATCCTGAATATTGAATTTTATAATCTTAATATACCAAATTGATAAAATAAACATGTATATAATAATAATTTAATTTAATTATCTAAGTCATTACTCTTACTATCAATTAACAAATTATTAAAAAATTATTATTTTCAAATTATCATAAGCCTTTCATGGAAAGGCAAACTTTGACAAGTGACAATTGACCAACATAAAGCCTATTAGTAATTAGTATAGTAGTATAGACCTAGACCCTAAAGTGTGTACAAATACCTATATCCTATTCTATTAAGCTTTTAACATTTGTTTATTTCTTTTTTCTTTTTTTGATTCAACTACTTGTTGAACACCACAAGCATAAAGCATATTCTAGAAGCTACTAGAATATGCTTTACTCTTTTACTTTTCTTCACTTGAACGGCTAAACAACAAACACTTGACATAGAGAGTCTAATAGAGGCATAGAGAGTCTAAAACTTACCAAACGTCCACAGTGAAGAAAGATCAATGCGGCATTGCGGCAGAGGCGAAGGTAGCAGCGGCAGAGGCGAAGGTAGCTTGACTGTTTGTGGCTAGGGAAGTTTAGATACTTAGGTTACCGGGTTGGGAAGTTTGGGTTGTGTTTGTGAATTTTTTTTTTTTTTTTTTAACTATGTTTGTGAAGTTTAATGTTGTGATTTGTATTTATTTATTTGAATTTCATTGTCCTAGTTTAATTAGAATTTGGATTCCTAATTTAATTAGGAATAGGAATTTGACTAACAAGTGATTTGGTTTTTTTTTTTTTTTTTTTTTTTTAAGAAAATTGTTTATGGGCCAAAAAATGGGTTGGGTTTTAAGACTGAATTGCTATGTATTTTTTGTCAAAAATCTAAGGGGGGGGGGGAGTTCTTGCTTTTTTTTTTAATTTTTTTTTATATTTTAGCATTATAATTCTAGGAATTTTTAAAAACTCAGGGGGGTCATGGCCCCCTGGCTTCACCTTTGCGTGCATCACACGGGTTAGCGAGTAAAACATAAAAAAAGAAAAAGAAAAAATAATCAAAGCATTATTACATGTTGCTGAAAATTAAATACACTTAATTTATAATCTATTTTATTTTTCAATATATATATATATATATATATATATATATATTATTGAGACATATTTTGAGAGATGCATGAGTTAATATTTAGAATGCTTGATAGTACTTAAAAAAAGGTATTGTCTAAAAATATACTAACACAGATAAAAATAAAAAGAGAAATGCTATGTCCACAATACTTTTACAATATGTTAAGTTATGATTTTTCTCATAACATTAGTATTGGTTTATTCCATGACAAAAATGTGTTGTAATTTCATTAAATTTATTTCCTTGTATTTTTGTGAGATTTATTTGTATTGGGTTTAGTATTAAATTAATCTATTTCCTTGTATTTTTGTGGGATTTATTTGTATTGGGTTTAGTATTAAGTGGTGGAGATTTGATTAAAATAGCTAAAAGTCACATGAGGAGCACATGCTGGAAGCTGAAGAGTCAAGTGCCAGCTTTGGAAGTTGAAGAGTCATGTCCTAGCTGTGCCATCTATATCTCGTGACTCAGGTGACCCGCGAAGTTGACCCACAAATTTTCCCTGTTAGCAGAAATGTGACTTTTTGTATTCTCTCTCCACTCATACTATATTTACCCTCATTACCCACAGAAATGGTAAGGAGCCTATTGAGAGAAAAACCCTAAGAGTGGTTTCTACAACACACCCACCTTATTAGAGAGAGAGCTACTCATTCTTAGTGAGAAATATTTGTAGTCTCTTCTCCTTCCCTCTCCCATTGTTATACCCATTGAGAGGAGATTTGTACCTAAACACTACCCACACACATTCAAAGTGTTGAGAGTGTTTTTGGAGCTTGGGAAGCATTGGAAGATGCTAAGGATGGCGGATGCAATATGGAGCTTATTGTGGGATCCGGAAAGCTAGAGAAGACACAGTTCGGCGTAACCTTGTTGGAGCAAGAAGCTTAGAGGGCTTAAGTGCATTGGGTAGATTAGGCTTGGAGGGTCTATTGCTATTCATGTATCCCAACTGATTTTCTAGTGGATCATTTACCGCTTGGAGGGCGGCGGAGAGGTTTTTCGCCGAGTTCTTCGGTTTCCCCTTCAATAACACATCTCGGTGTTATCTTTGTGTTTACTTCTCTCTTCCCTACTCTATTCCTTTTAATTGCTACTATGTTTGTTATCAATTATGGTTTAGAGTGTTTTGCCAATTTGGGTATTGCTTATATTTATCATTCCACACATCAGTTGCTTGAATATAAGCTTGCTTTGGTTAATTTGAATTTGGGGGTCTAAACATTCACTAGTGTTTTACACATTAAGTGAGCTTTCACAATAAATCCTAAATAGTAAGTTGTTATTAGTTCTAATTTGAATCCTTTGCTGAAATTACTTTGTTGCTCACCAATAACAGCCAATTACAACTTGCCACTTAGGATTTGTTATAAAAATGTTGTGAACATAACATTTCTCAAATATAAATATTAAAAAATTTTGAAGGGCTAACGGGCTAAGTGTTTTTTTTTCTTTTTCTTTTTCTTTTAAAAAAAAAAAAAACTTGTAAATATAACTATATTACTTTATACAATAAGAAATTTTCAAAAATATTTGAGGGACCATGGCATAAATGGATTCGCCATAGTCTTTCTCTCTTTCTGTGTCTCTCTTATTGTGGATGGATCTCATCAGGGAGTACTTCTTAGAGATTCCCAGAGTACAGAGAATGATGCTCCATTCTTTCACATTCATATATAGTGGGGTCCACTCGATCATTAAATTCATGGTAGGGTCCATCACAATTATGAGAGGAGAGAGCACAATTTCTCTGTACTCCGAAGTACCTAAGAATTTTCTCCCATCAAGCTATGGGGCTTAGTGGGACCTATACAATATATGAGAGAGAGAGAGATGTTATATATTCATATATGTGATAATTATTATATAATTACTAAGAGATCTCCTTCCACGACAAAAAAAAAAAAAAAAAAAAACAAACAATACCAAATGTGTTTATTTTCCTTTTCCGCTATCCAAAATCGTCTAAATCTAATTGGAATTCTTTGAAGATCTCTCGGCTTCAGGGTATCTTTGTGGAACTATTCGTGTGGATTAAAAACATCCATGGATTAATTGATTATTAATGGTGATTGTTCAAATTAATAATTGAGTTGTCAAGACTCGAGATATAATTTCAAGGAAAATACTCCTCTAACTTGCAATATCACAAAACTCCACGTAATAATTCAGTTCAAACCATGCCATCAATGTCCTTCAATTGGATATAAGCAGTTAAGCACTAAACATGAATCGAAATTGAGCCAAAAAAAAAAGCTGAACATGAACCAAAAAATCTCATCTGTTTCCATGTATAGATGAGTGAGCAGAGCTAGACATCAACGTGTTCCAAATAATTTTCTCGGAAAAAACTCTCTCACTAGTGTACCAAGAGAATTTTGTACAGACATGTGAACAAGATCGTTATCGAAGGAAGAGGAAGCCGATCTCGCTAGGATTAACAAGAAAGTGAAAGATGCTCACCATGCGAGCTTTAGTGAAGGGGAACCGTCTGGTTTTGGGGAGAAGCCTCCCACGCCCAAGATCTCCTTTAAGGATAAACATGTGGGAAAGATTCCTGGTGCCTATTCTCAACTTCTCCAACCATATGGATGCAGAATCAGACTTTGATTATGAGGTGTCAAAACTAATGGAAGGGCTTGTTGCAGTCAAGCTAGAGCAAGCCCTCATCTGCAAATATGAATTCCATTACAGTCTGGATTAGGTTGAATGAGTTGCCAATTGAATACTATGAGGCCCATACTTTTAAGCAAATTGGTTCAACCATTGGCTTTGTTCTTAGAGTGGATACTCACATAGCGGTGGAGGCGCGGGGGAGATATGCCAGACTTTGTGTTCAAATCGACGTCAATAAACCCCTCATCACATCGGTCCTCATTGAATAATTTGAGCAGACTGTCAGCTATGAAGGCATTCATAGCCCATAATCCGATAGCCCACTTCCCCGGTGCGAGAGACTCCAACAAGCTAGAGGGACACGATGGATGAATCATGCGTGATGCATGAGACTAGCAAGTTAGGAATTCTTAGGGTTGGCTTTGTGCCATTGTGGGCGCAAAGGGGGGGGGGGGGGGAATAAATGGAGTCACCATCTAATTATATGGTCCAGGAACCATGAATATAGCATCCTTTTGAGGAATGACATTTTATCTTACTACCAGAGTTTGGGTTCGGAGTTTAGGTACACTTTTGGGAAGGTGTTAGGCACCCAAGATCGCACAACCCTAAAGTTGGCCTCCCATCATTGTGTCCTATATCTTAACCCTATTAAAAACAATTTAAATACTTATATTCTAGACTCACACACACTCACTAACATGCATCTAGCGAACAACTTGGCATCTTTAACCCTAACACATACTTATCCATCTATCCAAACAAGAGAGAGCCAAACATATAAAAGAACACCCTAGCATTCATCTAAAACAAAACAGTAACTTAAGCACAGCAGTAAGCATATCAACAAACAAAACATTAACACATTAGAAACCCTAATCGTACATCTAAAAACTCTAACACAAATGCATGAACATTGCTAATGCATGACTTATCATTTACTTACCTCTCAGCAGCACAACACCTATGGCATCAATGCATGAACATATGAATGAATGACATTAAAATGAAGAAACCCTAGACTAAACCCTAATCTAGGCATGTGATAACAAACAAGCATGTTAAGAAGGTAAGCAAATATTTTGTGAGGCTTAAAACATGTGAAAAGGAAGCTATGCAGACAAACATGTGAAGGTAGAATCAAAACAAACAAAAATTAGGGTTTTCTGGGTAACGGCATGATGCACGCTAGAACAAGTCTGCGTATGCATGAGTTTAGCCTGTGTGTGCAGGCTAGATCATGCGTACGCCGATCCTTACCCAGAAGCCCTAATCAACACAGAAACAGAGTAGAAACCAAAAATGTAAAATCTAGCAACCTATCATGCTTAAAGACAAAAAGAAAATCTAAAACTAACCTAAACAAACACATGTAAACATAAACTAAGCAAAAGAAACAGATTAAAACAAAGATTAAGGCAAAAAAAAAGAAAAAGAAAAGTTTTAAAGCATTCTTTAAAGCAAAAGCTCCTAGGCTTTATTTTTTACCGTTCTGTTTAGTCAAATCTATCACAATTTAATAAAATGGTCATTAGTAATCTTAAACTCAAAGGACTGGGACCAGAAAAGGTCCCAATCAAATAAAAAGAGACTTGAGGATGTTTTGTGAAAAACTCCCTTTTGATTCACTATTTTCTAGTGTATCTTATGTTTTTCCCGTGGGATTTCTGTTTGTCTTGAAAATGTACCATGTAAGGCTTTATATAATGGAAAAAATGGGGTTTGGAATGGCTCCCAGACGATGTGGGATTCGTTCCAAACCTCAGCCATTATTGCAGAAAACTTGTCTTTCTTATGCTTCTGAAACCCTAGTTGCGTACGCAAGAACATGCTTGCGTACACATACTTTAGCTTGCATACACAGGTTGCGACCCATGTATGCAAGCCGAGGGCTAATTTGGTCATTTTATTTCCAAAAATATATTTTTGCTCATTTAAAAGGTTATATTTTCCATTCTAACTCTTCTCAAGTCAACTTAATATCTGATTGGGCTCTAAACTGGCCTTGGGCCTTAGAGTTCGAGCATAATTGGGGAACGGAGGCTCGAGTCGTAAGGGATACAAATTGTGGTGTCTACAGCCATGTCAGGAGGATGCATACAGACCTTGGTTGGAAGTCGCATGTAGGAAGAATGGGAATAAAGCTGCCAAAAACCCTGACCCCACCAAGAATCCTGTCATAACCAAGCAACCAATAGAACCTCGATTTTGTGGACAGCCAACTGTTAACATGAATACTTGCAAGGCACTAGCTAGAGTGAGGCCAGACCTCTCTCTCTTAGGTAAAAGAAAATCCCCTCTGGCTAAAGATGCTTTGGACCAATTAGGGAAAGGTGGACTGGACCTTATGATTGATGGCTAGCAAGATAAAATCCCATTCTGTGGAGTGTTCTCAGTAGGTCAAACTAGTTCCCCTTCTAGCCCAACCACCCTAGGCCGAATCTCCTTTGAGTTTGGCTTAAGCCCTTTGGTAAAGGTAAGAAGGGAATTGCCTATGCTAGGGCTCCTTTAACTACAACTTCTAGCACCTTCATTCCATCGATAAGCTCCTCATCTGCAACTCTCACTTCTTCTTCATCCTGGTCCGATGAGCCCCCATTCTTCTCCTATGGGCAGCTCCAGTTTTCAAGCTCAACTCTCTCCATGGTGGGCGATCAACTTAGAAGTGGAGATTGTGGAAATTCTAGAGGAAGTGATAGCAGAGATTAGGGCAAACCCAACTCATGCCATGGGTTGGTTTAGTCCATGGCTTCAGGTAGTTTGGAAGCTCATCTTCTCGATGACGGAGATAAGTACAAGGTTTGGATTCCTGCCCTTATTGGATCCAATGTGGGGGAGAATACCGAACCTATGGTGGTCTTTCCTCACCGACGAACCTCCTCCAACCACAAAAAAACAAGTAGTGTGGAGGACAATCCCCCAGGTCTCCCTGATCCTAGTGTTTCGAAACAAAGACTTAAAGGAAGCTTTCTCGGAACGGAGAATGTTGGAGCTCCTACCAATCTCAACTGGCTTCATGGGGAATCAGGACACAACGAAGATTATTTAGGTTTTTCAATCCATGACAGAGTTCTCTCTCTACTCAATTGCTCAAGAACTAAAGATGGGTGTTCTTCACCACCGGTTGACCTGGATGCCGGGGAAAGGCCAGTAAGGGGAGATGATGAATCAGTTGGGATAGAATTTGATGGAGGAGGCAAAGCTGCTTCCTCCGTTTGATGAGTGCCCAAACCACAGCTTAGTCATGAATATCATCATTTGGAATTGCAGGGGCGCCTTGAGGCCCAACTTTTAGGCTTATGTCAAGGATCTTGTTCAAAACCTTAATCTTGCTATCTTTGTGGTCATGGAAACCCGTTTGGCGGGGGGGGGGGGGGAGAGCTAAAGAGATAACTAATCGACATCCTTTTGATGGAGCTATTCACACGAACACAATTGGGTATGCTGATGGACTATGGCTGCTGTGGAACTCTGACATAGTGGAAGTGTCTTTCCTCTCCAAAACTGAACAAGAGATTATGTCTCGATCAAGGTGCGTTCTCCTGACTCTACCTGTTTTTTTTTTTTTAGCAATTTATGCAAGTCCTAGATTAGCTGAAAGACGTGTTTTTATGGAATTATCTCTCTATATTTTCTAAGCTTCATAATATGGCCTGGGTAATAGCTAGAGATTTTAATGAGCCTTTATCGGATAGTGATAAGTTTGGTGGTAGGGCGGTGAGTATCTCTAGATATATGGAATTCAAAGAATGCTTGGACAGGTGTAATATGGTTGATTTAGGCTTTTCTAGTCCAAGATTTACATAGACAAATAAAAGGGAGCTCAATGCTCTAATTCAAGAGAGAATTGATAGATTTTTTTTTGTAAATCTAGCTTGGTGCTCTATGTATCCTGAAGCCAGAATATCCCACCTCACTCGCTGTCATTCTGATCACTGCCTTGTCCTATTGGAATCATAGCCCAGAAGCTCCTTCCAGCTTCTTCGACCCTTCAAATTTCAAAGCTATTGGCTTTCTGATATCTCCTTCCCGAGTCTAGTCTCCAAGGCTTGGGATTAAGCTGGTCATCTACCAGAAGCCATAAAAATATTTGAAAGAGATGCAGTCAGCTAGAATAAGAACCATTTGGTAATGTATTTGCCAAGAAAAGAAGATTAGTAGCTAGACTTAATGGAATTCAAAGAGCTATGGCCAACAGACCCTCCTCATCTCTAAATGAGTTGGAGAAGCAACTCCTTTAGGAGTTGGACCTTACCTTCAACCAAGAAAGAGATATTTGGGCTATGAAGTCTCATATTAATTGGTTGGGGGAAGGAGAAAGAAATACATCTGTTTTTCATATATCCACTCTTGTTAGGAGAAACAGGAATCAGATTGATGCCATTAAAAATGGAGTTGGTGAGTGGATTTTTGACAATTGAGAAATAATGAATGTCATCAGGAAAGGGTTCGAGGACTTGTTTACCAACTCTAAAAGCTTCTCTGACCAGTGGGTGTCCTCCCCTTCCAAGTGGCAAGCTGCTCTTTCTAAATCTAATTGTGAAAGCCTGAAGCTCCTAATTGTGGATGATAAAATAAAGCAAGCTTTGTGGTCCTTAAAAGCTTTTAAAGCCCCCAACCCAAATGAGCTTTATGCAGGCTTCTTTCAAAGGTTTTGGGCCATTATTGGTACCTTTGTGAAAGTGGAAATGAAGAATATCTTTTCAACTAGGAAAGTTCTAGACTACCTCAATAAAACTCTTATAACTCTCATTCTAAAGATCCAAGGCCCTGAAACTCTTGGGAATTATTGTCTTATCAGCCTATGTAACACTATTTACAAGGTAGTGACCAAGATAATTGTAAATTGGATTAGGCCTCTCTTGGGTAGTTGATGTGCATGAAATATATACAATAAAGTACTCACATATCTACATATTTAGCCATACTTTTATGTTATTTTGTGACTAATTATATAATATCTTTGTGTTGCAGGTAACAAGGGCTTTACATGCAAAGTAGGGCTAGGCCAATTGAATCAAGTCAACTTACATCCAGCCAGGCATAAATTCAAGAGAAGGCCAATTTAATTGGAGCAAGGAATCAAAGGAAATTTGCACCAATCCAAGTCTGATTCGGATTAGGATTCCAGCCTGCACATCAGTTAGTATTTTTAGCATAACTTTCGGCTCAGATGTCCAATCGAAATGATTCAAGTTGGGCTGGAAAGTTAACTTAAAGGGCTATATCTTTGTAGTTTACCAGGAGCCCGAATTCTGAAGTTAAATGGGCCAAAATAGTCGGTTAAGTGAAGCCTAAAAATCTGGGATTTTCTCCAAACGGGAATTCAACTTGTAATAGGATTCCTTGACTTATTTAAAGGCTTTTTAGGGCAAAATTCAAAGGAGGCTAGTGCGAGGGTTGTGATGCAAAACAGAAAATTGGAGCAAGAGGCAGTGCCGCATGTGGCTTCTCTGTAACTTTTCTCCATGATAGCATTGTGACTATTTCTTTCTCTATTTTATTTGTCTAGTTTAATGTCTAGTATTTTATTCTTTTGTTTTCTTTCAATTACCATGAGTAGCTAAATTTATAATTAGGGTTGAGGATGAAACCTTGTTAAGGATTATCAGTAATATTTATGTGATTTGATTTTTCCCACAATAGTTGTTCTTTAATGATTTAAATTGTTCTTGCTTCATATCAATTGACTAAGATGAGATTCTAGATATGAGTTCAATCATGTTTTTCTCATGATTTAGGATTTGTCTTAATTAATTGAATGCTTGGTTTATTAATTCTTGATTATAGAATTGGATATCGTTTGTGATTTGTCTGTCAATGGATACAAGTTATGATTTGATTTTTAGAATTGGATATATCTTGTAATTTGTTTGGCTACGGATACAATTGATGATTTGGTTTTATACTTAAGAAGCGAAGAAGAACATGCTTTTGATTTTTAAAATAAGGATTTTAATGAGGATATTTTCCATGATAGCAAGATTGATTTCTAGATTATCATGTAGTGGTTGGGAAAAATCAATGATCATAAATATATGCTGATATGACTTACAAGGAGGATTCCAAAACCTTAATTCCTTTCCCTTGATTGTTTACATCTTTTCATTGCTTTATATCTTTTGCTTAGTTTAACTATTTGCTTAATTTTATTATTTGCTTAGTTTATTTAATTTCAAAACAACCAATTTTTATTAAACTAGATTAGGATTAATTTGGTTAAGATTTGATTAATTTTCCTACGTTCATTCAAGTCCCTGTGGGTTCGACCTCGTTCTTGTCAAACTATACTTCGGTACGGTTCGTACACTTGCGAGTATTTTAAAATTTCACAACAAGTTTTTAGCGCCGTTGCCGGGGACTTGGTTAGGAAAATAAATTAGGTCTTAATTGAATTTTTCCTTCTACTAGTTGTAGTTAAAATTTATTTTCTTAAATAAAATAAAAAAAATTTATTTCTTTGTGCTTGGTGTATGAGAACTTGGATACGTGATAAAAAAAATCGTCTTGTTAGTTTTGATTATTCATCCACAATGGGAGAAACAGGAGATGATTCAAAAACTCTTAGGGAGTTGTTCTCACCCATAACCACCAACCCTCCATCTTGCATAGTATTGCCTGCAACCACTGCTGCACATTTTGAGTTGAAACCACAGATAATTCACCTTCTTCCTACTTTTCATGGATTGGATAGAGAAGACCCGTATATGCATGTAAAGGATTTTTTTGAGATTTGTGCTACTTGTAAGTTCCAGAATTTCACTGATGACTCTGTTCGCTTGCGTTTATTCCCTTTTTCCTTGAAGGATAAGGCAAAAGCATGGCTTAATTCTTTGTCACCTGGATCTATCACTTCATGGGAACTATTGGTTACAAAATTCCTCTCTAAATTTTTCCCAATGGCCAAGACCAATGCTTTGAGGAGAGAAATTGCAGATTTTTATCAGGATGAACAAGAGAAATTTTATGAGAGTTGGGAGAGATTTAAGGACTTGATCTTAAAGTGTCCTCATCATGGTTTTGAAACGTGGAGACTAGTACAATATTTTTATAATGGTTTGACTCAGACAAATCGTAACATGATTGAGTCCATGAATGGTGGTGGATTTTTGAGTCTTGTAGATGATGAGGCATACAAATTTCTTGAGAATTTTTCTGAAAGTTCACAACAATGGGATTTTTCCAACCGCAAAGAGAGATCTACCCCTGCAATTAGGAAAGGAGGATTGTATGAAGTCAATGAAGATTTAGACATAAAAGCTAGGTTGGACAATCTCACTCGTAAGGTTGAAGCTTTAGCTTTAGGTAGAGGGATGAATTCTATCAATCAAGTTCAAAGTGAAACATGCTCTATTTGTGCAAGTCCTATGCATGCAACACAAATGTGTCCTTCCACAGTTGGTTACCCTGAATACTATACTGAGCAAGCAAATACACTAAATAATTATGGAAGGCCACTTGCTAGTCCATTTTCAGAGACATACAATCCATATTGGAGGAACCATCCTAATTTCTCTTGGAGGCAGAACCATTCCCCCACAAATATAGGTGGACAACAAGTGCATCAACAAAGTCAATTTCGTCCACCTACTCAAGCATATCCTCCCATTCCTCAATCAACACCTCAGTTTGTAGCACCACCAAGACAACAACCATCTTTGGAGGAGTCTCTCAAAACTTTCATGCAATCAACTAGCCAAGCCATTCAAGAGATGAAAAGTTCCACCCATTTGAATACTCAAGCTATTTCAAAGTTGGAAAATCAAGTTGGCCAGTTAGCAACTCAAGTTGGAGAGAGGGAAAAAGGAAAGTTTCCTAGTCAACCTATACCTAACCCAAAAGGACAGTATGCCATCAATGGTTCTTCTAGTTCTACTCATGGACAAGAACATGCTCAGTCTATTACTACCCTTAGGTCTGGAAAGCAAGTTGATAATCAAGTGAAAATGCCAGAAGTGGAGGATGATGAAAATATTGTGTTAAAGGAAAAAGGAATTCACAGTTCACAGGATGATCATAAAGAAAAGAAGGGCAACTCAACCTCAATTCCAATTCAGGATCTTAATTCCCCCCTTGATAAGAGGTTTGTTCCTAAAGCTCCATTTCCTCAAAGGTTAATCAGTCCTCAGAAAAGTGCACAATTTGGAGACATTTTAGAGGTTTTTAAGCAAGTGCAAATAAACATTCCATTTCTTGATGCAATTCAGCAAGTTCCTGCTTATGCCAAGTTTCTAAAAGATCTTGTGACAATGAAGAGAAAGACAAACGTCCCTAAAAAGGCATTTTTGACAGAGCAAGTCAGTTCAATCATTCAGAATAAATATCCAGTGAAATGTAAGGACCCAGGATCCCCTACAATTTCATGCAAGATTGGGGATCATCTCATTGAGCGAGCTTTGCTAGATTTGGGGGCAAGTGTGAACTTATTGCCATATTCAGTATACTTACAGCTAGGTTTGGGGGAGTTAAAACCAACAACGATGACACTTCAATTAGCTGATAGGTCTGTGAAAATCCCTAGAGGTATTATTGAGGATGTGCTGATTAAGGTGGATGCATTCTACTTTCCTGTTGATTTTGTTGTGTTAGACACTGAGCCTGCTCTGAATGCCAGTACACAAATCCATGTCATTTTGGGTCGCCCTTTCTTAGCCACATCCAATGCTTTGATCAATTGTCGGAGTGGTGTAATGAAGATTTCTTTTGGAAATATGACTGTTGAGCTTAATATCTTTGACATAAGTAAGCAAGACCTAGACAATGAGGATATATGTGAGGTTAACATGATTGGGAGCCTAGTCCATGATACTTTCCTACAATCAAGTTGTGAGGATCCCCTAAAGGCTTGCTTAACCCATTTTGATTGCAATTTGGATATTGAAAAATCAATTGAGGAGGTCAATGCATTGTTGGATTCTGTTCCTCTCTTAAGTATTATTAGCTGGCAGCCAAAAGTTGTCCATTTTCCACTTTCTTCATCCCCATTCCTATCTATTGTAGAACCACCAAAGTGGGATGACTTTTGGGAACACCAATTGATAAGTATACTTCAAGAGCATAAGGAAGCTATAGGTTGGAAAATTGCTGATATTAAGGGTATTAGTGCTTCTGTGGTTATGCAAAGAATTCACTTGGAAGACACTGCAAAAGCTTCTCAACATGTTTTTGACCCAGGTAAGTTACAATCTCATTGGACTAGTCCATTCATAATATACATTATTTATCTCCATGGTGTTGTTGAGGTTTGGATGGTCCTGTTTATCAGGATCGATCTCCAATTGTGTTAAATCTTTTTGCAAAAAAAAAAAAAAAAAAAAATTTCTTGTTTATTTTCTACTTCTAGATTAGACTTTGTGTTTATTTTCTTGTTTAGTTTTATTTTCTTTTGTTCTAGCTGATATTTGACAGAAATTAAAATTTATAACAATCAACTTGATCAAGGTACGTCTCCTCCTTCTCCTTACCGTACTTGTTTCTGCTTAGTTCTCATGTTGCATATTACTATTCTGCTCTCTTTTCATTCAAGACATATATTTGAGAGTATCATTTTTAACATTGAGGACAATGTTTGGTTTAGGTTTGGGGGGATGTATATAGATTTCTATCTTTTTGTTTTGTTGTGTTAAAAAAAAAAAAAAAAAAAAAAAAATTCTTTTGCCTAGCTTGAGGTTTATGTTTTGAGTTTGTTATACTACTCTTACTTAAAGAATTTCATTGCTTTCATGCTTAATTCATTGCACATGCACGTAGCCACTCAAACACAACTTGTTGTTGAAGGATAAAAGTGATTAGAAAATCTTGATGATAACAATGTGAAAACTATAACCCCTGTGAGTTTTGAACCAATCATTATTTTTAGAGGGTTATTTATTGTTTCTAATCTTAAAGTTCATTTAGAAGTGCGCAATATATTTCCCTTGTTGTAGTCTCATTGTTCTTTCTTTTGGCCAAGAAAAAAAATATGATTTTAAGCCACACTTGAATATTTTGAAGTCATTGATGTTGAATGAACTATACTAGTCTTTGAGAGATGAGATTAGGCCATTTTTGTCTACTTTGAGCCATATATGTGTTTTTTTTTTGGATACATTATCGCTAGTCACCCCGTTGAGCCTTTTAATTAGCCTTTCTTTCTTAAAGCCCTTATCCGTAGTGTTTCAAGATGGAATTTGATCAGTTTGTTTCAATGTGGTGGTTTGTGCGAGAATTCAAAGAAGAAAGAAAAAAAGATTCAAAGAAAAAAAAAAAGAGAAAAGGAAAAGTGTCAAAAAGAAGAAAATAAAAAGGGTTCTCATCAAATTTTGAGAAGTGAAATGGAAGGAAGGAGTACTGCTCTGAAGAAAAAGAGGTGAAAAAAAAATAGTTGAATGGAAATTCCAAAAAGAGTTGACATTCAGACAAATCTTGAAAACACTTCTTATTATTTACCTTCACCCATTTTTATTTCATTCCCTTTGCTTTTACCTTACATTACGTCCTAATAAAGTCCTTATTTGATCTTGAAGATTGTGTAGTTTAGATATTGATATGACTGAGAAGAAAAAGGTGTGGTATAAATATTTTTGGCATCCTTTCATGAGACTAATTGTTCTTTCTTGATTAAGCGTTTTTCATGTGATTTATATGTGAGATGTTTGATTTTGCTTACATTATTCCACTCACATATATTGTTGAGAGTGTTACACCCCATTTCAGAGTGATTTCATTTGTTGAGTGATAACATCGGAAAGATTTGAGTTGAAGCATACTTTCAAATAGAGATTCGAGTCAAATTTATTCTAAAACTAAGAGTATGTTTGGGTTGGCTACCACTTTTCACTCACATTGAGTTTTGATGGCATGGGAAATTTCTTTAGCATCTGTAGTGTCTTTGAACTTGAACTAATCCTCTCTGCAAAAGGCAATTGAAAAAAAAAAAAAAAAAGTTTGTTTGATTCTCTTTGTTTTGTTTTTATTTTTATTTTTTTAGTATTCTTTTTCAGAATTTTGTGGGTATATTCCCTGCAAACCCTCACGAGACTACAACTCGTCCACTAGTGTAAGCTAGGGGTTTAAAGGCTTGTTGCATACGCTAAATGCAATCGAAATTTCCAGCGAAAGTGGATTAGTTAGGATTTCGTTTTTCTTTGTTTTGTTTTACTCTTTATTTGTTTTGCTTGAGGACTAGCAAAATGTAGGTTTGGGGGTATTTGATGTGCATGAAATATATACAATAAAGTACTCACATATCTACATATTTAGCCATACTTTTATGTTATTTTGTGACTAATTATATAATATCTTTGTGTTGCAGGTAACAAGGGCTTTACATGCAAAGTGGGGCTAGGCCAATTGAATCAAGTCAACTTACATCCAGCCAGGCATAAATTCAAGAGAAGGCCAATTTAATTGGAGCAAGGAATCAAAGGAAATTTGCACCAATCCAAGTCCGATTCGGATTAGGATTCCAGCCTGCACATCAGTTAGTATATTTAGCATAACTTTCGGCTCAGATGTCCAATCGAAATGATTCAAGTTGGGCTGGAAAGTTAACTTAAAGGGCTATAACTTTGTAGTTTACTAGGAGCCCGAATTCTGACGTTAAATGGGCCTAAATAGTCGGTTAAGTAAAGCCTAAAAGTCTGAGATTTTCTCCAAACGGGAATTCAACTTGTAATAGGATTCATTGACCTATTTAAAGGCTTTTTAGGGCAAAATTCAGGGTGGCGAGTGCTAGGGCTGTGATGCAAAACAGAAAATTGGAGCAAGAGGCAGTGCCGCATGTGGCTTCTCTGTAACTTTTCTCCATGATAGCATTGTGACTATTTCTTTCTCTATTTTATTTGTCTAGTTTAATGTTTAGAATTTTATTCTTTTGTTTTATTTCAATTACCATGAGTAGCTAAATTTATAATTAGGGTTGAGGATGAAACCTTGTTAAGGATTATCAGTAATATTTATGTGATTTGATTTTTCCCACAATAGTTGTTCTTTAATGATTTAAATTGTTCTTGCTTCATAACAATTGACTAAGATGGGATTCTAGATATGAGTTCAATCATGTTTTTCTCATGATTTAGGATTTGTCTTAATTAATTGAATGCTTGGTTTATTAATTCTTGATTATAGAATTGGATATCGTTTGTGATTTGTCTATCAATGGATACAAGTTATGATTTAATTTTTAGAATTGGATATATCTTGTGATTTGTTTGGCTACGGATACAATTGATGATTTGGTTTTATACTTAAGAAGCGAAGAAGAACATGCTTTTGATTTTTAAAATAAGGATTTTAATGAGGATATTTTCCATGATAGCAAGATTGATTTCTAGATTATCATGTAGTGGTTGGGAAAAATCAATGATCATAAATATATGCTGATATGACTTACAAGGAGGATTCCAAAACCTTAATTCCTTTCCCTTGATTGTTTACATCTTTTTATTGCTTTATATCTTTTGCTTAGTTTAACTATTTGCTTAATTTTATTATTTGCTTAGTTTATTTAATTTCAAAACAACCAATTTTTATTAAACTAGATTAGGATTAATTTGGTTAAGATTTGATTAATTTTCCTACGTTCATTCAAGTCCCTGTGGGTTCGACCTCGTTCTTGTCAAACTATACTTCGGTACGGTTCGTACACTTGCGAGTATTTTAAAATTTCACAACAGTAGTTTGATATCTTCAATGCAAGCTGCCTTTGTTCTAAGGAGAAAAGGGACTGATAATGCTATAATTGTCCAAGAATTAGTCCAATCCATTAGTAAAGCAAAAGGAAAGAAGTATACATGGCCATCAAAATTAACCTTGAGAAAGATTACGACAAATTGGAATGAAATTTCATTAGAGAGAGGCTTTCCCATATCAACTTTGATAGGCCAAGAATGTATTAACCCCTTATGATAAATTAACTAATTAATTAGCCAAGTAAATTAATTAAGTTAATTAACATGCAATACGCGTGGTAGCACAAACAAATCACCAACTAAGTTAAGTGCAGTGGAAAATAAAGTTGACACGGTGATTTGTTTACGAATGGGAAAAACCTCCAAGGCAAAAACCGCACCGGGTGAATTTAAGGTCACCACTCTCGAGGATCCACTATTATCAAAACAAGCGGTTACAAGTAAAGGAATCCCAGTACCTTATACTAACCTACAGTTGAACCCTTACCCCAATACCTAATTGGACTTGTTCTATAGTAACAATCTCTCCTTTTTAATGCACGGTTCCCAGTATGTGACTAACCAATTGATGCATGGATCCAAGTACGTGACTAACACACCAACTTAAGAATGATGTTGGCTGTAAAGTTCTTCAGTTCATCCACACGATGAAGATCAAGAATCTCATTGGTTACAAAATCCTACGGCGTACAAATGCAGCAGCTTCTTCAAGAGAAATATGAACTAGGGCAAATGTCTCCGGTCACAATATGCTTGAATAAAACCTTTTCATCAAGTTGCATCTAGTGTGACGGCCCTTAACATAATCCTTATTTATGTTTAGGGTTGTGAGAAAAGAAAGCCTAAACACATACACATACACATGGATATGCGTGAAATCAGATCTGAAAAACTGATTTTTGTAAATCTTGATAGATAGGGTATTTGTAAAGTAGTTGTCGAGCATCGGGCTAAATTTGCCTTTTAAACCTCGATAGATACAATCTGTCGAGCTAGCTGTCGAGCTTTAAAATACAGCACTTATTCACTTGTTTCTTGGACAGATTTGCATGGCTTTAACTCTTGACTTGAACAACATGTTTCTTGAAGACTTAAACCATCCTAGATCTACCCAATTACAAGTAAAGTGCGTTTTGTCAAAGGATAAGTCAATTCTAAATTACATATGTTCTTAACATGATTCACATATGTCCTAACAAAATTTTCTTTTTGACCTCATTGAAACTATTATGAGTTGCATCTTATCTATCTCTACTTCCATTTTGTTTAATGGAGGGATCATGGACCCTATCTATCCGTCTAGAGGTATCAGGTAAGGAAACCTGCTTTCCCTGTACATCTTCATCTTGTGCATTGACTGGTTGGGACAGTTTATTGAGAGTAAATGTGCTGAAAAGAAATAGAGCCCAGTAAAGACTTCTAAAGGTGGCTTGGCTTTTACCCACCTGCTCTTCGCTGATGACTTGGTGCTTTTTGCTAAAGTAAACCAAGTTAATTGCTCGACCATGCGAGATGTTCTTGATGAGTTTTATGAGAAATCAAGCCAAGCAA
Source organism: Quercus aquifolioides (assembly GCA_019022515.1). Taxonomy (NCBI): domain Eukaryota; kingdom Viridiplantae; phylum Streptophyta; class Magnoliopsida; order Fagales; family Fagaceae; genus Quercus; species Quercus aquifolioides. The sequence goes on from CM032327.1 coordinate 86,574,223, forward strand.
TCACTGAAGCCAAGTCTCAAGTATATTTTTCTCCTAATGTGGACAGGGATACTGGAGAGTCCTTATGTGATATCCTCGAATTCTAATCCACGATGTCTGTTGGAAAATACTTGGACATACCTCTCAAGCACTCTGGCTCCTCTCCTCAAGATTTTAACTTTATCATTGATAGGATGAAACAAAAGCTTGTGGGATGGAAAGCAAATCTTCTATCCATGGCTGGAAAGGCAGTTCTCATTCAATCTTCCCTATCAACCACTCCAGCTTATGTAATGCAGTGTGTTGCTCTTCCTAGTAAAGTCTTGGATAATGTAGATAGGGTCAGTATAAATCTCCTTTGGGGATCAATTGAATCAGCAAGAAAGATGCATTGGGTTGGCTGGTAGAAAGTGACAAAACCCAAAAAAGAAGGTGGTTTGAGGCTTCAAACAGCCAGAGGAAGAAACATTGCTCTCCTTGCTTAACTAAATTGGAGACTACACTCGAAACAAAAAGCTATGGGCCCGTGTCTTAAAGAAGAAGTATTGCACCCCTTAAAGGCCCAGATCTAACAACCCCTACAAATCCCCTTACTCTCATATTTGGAAAGGTATCAAAAATGGAATGGCCATTTTTAGAAAAGGAGCTAGATGGTCCCCTGGGAGAGATAACAACCTCAGCTTTTGGCATGATAATTGGTAAACCTGGGGCCTTTGAGAAACTTTATTTAGGGCCCCCTAACTTCAGTGGATCTGAATTTGAGGGTTAAGGATGTGACTTTGGAAGGGAGATGGGACTAGGCAGCCCTATCCTTTGAAATTCCCCCTTTTGTGAGAAGGGAAATCCAAGCTACCCCTATGCTCTATTTGCGTCGAGTACTGATAAGCTCTCCTAGTCCCCAAATCTGCGTGGTGTTTTCGACCTTAAAAGTGCCTATAACTTGGCCATTGGCAATGATCATTGCCAATTTGAGGGAGAATGGATTTGGAAGATCAAGATCCCCCCTAAAGTTCAATTTTTTTTTTGTTTGGAAGTGCCTGCATAATTGTATTGGTGTTAACTCGTGTCTCACTGCTAGAGGATTGAATATCAACCCCTTGTGCCCTTGTTGTGGAGCTGAGACTGAAACTATTACCCATGCCCTTCAAGATTGTAAGCCTATTAAATCTATCTGGTGGTATCTGGGAGTTGACAGAAATGATGACTCTTCTCTCTCTCTCTCTCTCTCTCTCTCTCTCTCTCTCTCTCTCTCTCTCTCTCTGGGGACATCTCTACTTGGCTCACTAGGAATGCCAAGTCACATAGCCAATCTCATTGGAACCTTACCTTCCTTTTCACTATCTGGGTCATCTGGCAGAAGAGAAATTCTATAGTCTTTCAAAACAAACCTCTCCCACAAAATCTCCATCATGAGATCAATCATAGAGTGATGGAGTTTATCCATTGTGCTCTAGATGACAAAATCAAGACCAACAATATTGCTAAACCCATATGATGGGAAAAGCCAAGTAGGGGCTAGGTTAAGTTAAACATTGATGGCTCATCTCTAGGAAACCCAGGTCTGGTAGGATGTGGTGGTACAATCCGTGACGAGGAAGGAGCTTGATTGGTTGGCTACTCTAGAAACATTGGCACCTCCTCTAGCTTTATAGCTGAGTTATGGGCAGTGAGGGATGGGTTATCTCTGTGTTTGCAGAGGAATTATCATGTTGTAGATTTGGAATTGGATGCAAAAGCCATCCTAGATGTGCTTAATAATCCAAACTAGACTAACAATATTATCTCTGCCATTCTTGATGATTGCATGTTACTGGCTACCTAGATTCCCTAGGTCCAATTTAGCCATACAAGGAAGCTAATAGGTGTGCTGATGGTTTAACAAGGATGGGAAGGTAGCAAGCTCTAAATTTTCTTTTTTATGAAACTCTGCCTATGAAGATTAAAACTTTTATTCAGTTTGATGACTCTTAATAGGCTCTGTCCTAAATCTCTTATTTCTCCTTAGTCTTTAATGAAATTTTCCTTTCTACCAAAAAAAAAAATAATAATAATAATAATAAAATAATAATTTTCTCTTAAAAAAAAGTGTGAATGTCCTACACCAAATCTTTGTCCAATTCATTATTATTTTTTAGGGTTGCAAATGACTAGAGTGTTTAATGGGCCAATGGACGGCTTGACTGAGTGACTGACTTACCATAATGTGTCAATGGATGGGATGTCATACACAAACGCAAATGAATGATCAACATTACATTGGCGGAGGCATGGGGCCCACGGAAGTACGGATACAAAAGCCTCCTCACAAGTTTGGAAAAGAAAACGTGAAGGTCCCATTCTTTTATGAACAATGTGTCCAGCATTTCTCTCCCAAGACGGCCAACCATTTATTCAACAAACCTAAGATACCGCTATGAATATTCTCTCATAAAATAAAAAACAGAAAAACCCTTTTTTTTTTTTTTTTTTAAGAAAAGTAAAAAAAGAAAAAAAAGAGAGAAGAAAATCCATTTGACAAGTCAAAATACTTCTGCCGGCTCTACTATATAAGCAACTATGCGGTCATGTAAGACCCCAAATTTCAATTTAATTAAACTAAAGTATTAGTAAATAAAATAAAATAAAATATTTTTTATCAAATGAAAAATAAAAATGCTACATTTATAATATTTTTAGCAATACTTTTACAACAAATCTTAAGTAGCAGATTGTTATATGCTGTTATTAATTGCAAAAAAATAATTTTAGTAGTGGGTTCAAATTAGAACTAATAACAAGTTAACAACTAGGATTTGTTATGAAAAATATTGTGAAAGTAGCACTTCTAAAAAAAAAAAAAAAAAAAAAACAATAAACAAAAGAATTCACAACATTTTTCACAATAGTTAAGTTGGCAAACTTACTGCTATCAATTTACTGCATCAACAGGTGTGAAAAATTTTGTCAATTTTTTTGCGTTTATGGACTTTCTAAAAAAAAATTCTATCTAGTTCATGTTAATTAGTAATAACATTGCATTAAGTAATATTTAATTTTTTATAAGTCATATTTAAATTTATAAAAGGCTTTAATTTCAGTTTTCACCTTAAGCCCCCCCCCCCCCCCCCCCCCTAAAAATAAAGGAAAGGCTTGGATTCAATCACTAATAGAAAGATAACAAGTGTCTCATTATATGAAATGCATGTGAGTCATGTGCAAGACTCCAAACATGTTTGAGGCCAAATTTTGTTAAAAATAAATGATTTATAAATGTGGCCAAATTATGTATGGTTTAGATATCTCAAATTTTTCATAACTTATTTACTAAATATATGGTTTTTGGTAGTTTTTATGCTCAATGTGTGTTAAAATAATAAAGATTAGTCTATTTAAATAAATAAAAAAACTAGTTAGGTTGATTAAAAAAAAAAATGATAAAAAGCTTTTTGCCAAACAAACACTATATGTCGATAATCTGAATTTATCACCCTTACGTATTTCTTTGTTTCTTTTTATCTATACCATATATAAGAGGATTATTCTCTTTCAACTGGACTTTTATGTGGTTCAAAAATACCCTCATTAATGAAGAGTAACTTCATTTAGAAATAGGGTCATAAATGTCAAATAACAAATTTCATTTTGAATTCATAAAGAGAATTCCTAAAATTTAGGATTTTTTCCTAACATGCTCAAAAAAGAAATTATAGTTACTGCGTATCTCTAAAGTTTATCATTTTTATTTTATTGAAAAATAAAAAATATATATTTCTAAATTATAATAGATGTACCTTTACCCAAAAAATTAGAAGAGTCTCTGAGCACACATGTGAGCATGTGCTCAGAGGCTAGTTATATATATATATATATATATATATATATATATATATATATATATAATAACTAATAGCCGAAACGTTTGACCTTTTGTTGACCGCGCCTCATTCCGCCACGTGGTTACATAAATTAATGCCACGGCTATAGCCGAAACGTTTGACCTTTTGTTGACCGCACCTCATTCCGCCACGTGGTTACATAAATTAATGCCACGGCTACCATTAAAAACATAGAACAATGTATCTTTTCGGTCGTTTGTTTATTTACTTTTAGTGGGTAACTACCTTTTGTTTGCTTTTTGTTTTCTTCTCTCCATTTTTCTGTTTTTTTTTTTTTTTTTTTTTCCCCCGTTGCCAGAACAAACCCAGCGAAGGTTCTTCACAAACATTAGTTGCTCTTGCTTATTCTTGCATTAGTTGGTCTAACTCTTTCAAACCCACACTGTTCACTTTTCGTTTTTGGTTTTCTGTTTTCGTTTTTCCCTCTGTGAGAAGAAACCCAGCAAAGGTTGTGGAGAAAAAAACAGAGTAACCCAGCAAAATCATTACAGTAACCTTCCACTAATTTGATAGAAATATTGTTATTGTGCGATTTATATTAATATTTGCGTTAATATTACTTTCGGTGGTCATATTGATTTTGATGTTGGATTACATAGTAACGTTGGGTAACTACCTTTTGTTTGCCTTTTGTTTTCTTCTCTCCATTTTTCCGTTTTCTGTTTTTTTTTTTCCCGTTGCGAGAACAAAGCCAGCGAAGGTTCTTCGCAAACATTAGTTGCTCTTGCTTATTCTTGCATTAGTTGGTCTAACTCTTTCAAACCCACATTGTTGACTTTTTGTTTTCTATTTTGTTTTTTCCCTCTGTGAGAAGAAACCCAGCAAAGTTTGTGGAGAAAAAAACAGAATAACCCAGCAAAATCATTACGGTAACTGGTTTATTCTTTTCTAATATTATTCCTTTTTCAAACAACAACTTTAGACAACCTTACAATGCAACAGTAAAACGAATACAGTAAATAGAATATGTTTGCTTTGGCGATTTAAAAACAAATGTTAGACATGTTGATGAGAGATATAAAAGCCATGGAAGAGTTGGATTTCTAGCATTACAGGAACTGTTCAATTTGTCAACAGGTTGTGTATTTTTGTTGAAATTTTTTTTTTCTTAATAATAACGAATGTTAATAACTAAGACATTGAAATTTTGTGCATACCATGTGTTTGATAAAATGCCTTGCTTACTCTTGCATAAATTTATTACTGTGGCCTTGTATTGCTTTAGCCCATGGTCTGTTAACCCTGCCCAAAATTTATCTTTGGGATTGAATCTGTATTCATGAATATATAGGATCAAATGGCCCATATTTAATATAGGATTCATTTATGACAGTGCCGATTTGTAATGATGATATAGGATTCAATAGAATTTAAAAAAAAAATCAAAACTTAATGCATACGAATTCTTGATGCATATAAAAGCATGACACGGCACTTGATGCAAAGAAACATAATCATGGCCTACTACGATTAACGTGAATCAATATATATCTCATATGTTAAACGTAGCATAGCATATAGGTTCAAAAATCAAAAGAGATCTACAAAAACAATCACGGCAGAAAACTAGAACACCAAGAAATCTGTTTTTCTTTAATTCTAAAACTCAATCACATGTTATATATTTTCTAAATTTTCTTTGTTTATAATGAACGATGATATATTCATCATGTTTGTATGTGTTGAGACAATGGTAGAACTTTGTTTCTAAGGTATTTTATTCAGAGGCTAGTGTTATATATATATAACCGAAACATTTGACTTTCGATTAACCTCTCCACAATTTTCTACATCAACATTTTTTAATTATTTTTTAATTTGAGTTAATTCTTTCAATTTTATAGCATCAAATTGTAGAAAATTTATTAAATTTCTTTAATCAAATTTAGTTGTTTGGTGTCATACAACCACTATACTTAAAGAAGACTTAAATTATCACCTAATCAGGGAATTTTAAGACAATCTTAACAAACTATATAATAACTCCATTAATATAAATCTATCCTAAAAAAAGGAATATATCTCTGTTAATTTGATAATTTCTATGTTGATGACATTTTAAAAAAAAATTTGTCATATTTCCTTATATCTATCAATCATGTTTTCTTTCTCTTCTTTTTTTCATTTTTTTTTTATATTAACGTTGATTATAAATTATAATTTCAATCAGATTTAAATTCTATAATTATATCCGATGAGACTCAAGAAATATATATATATATATATATATATATATCATTTTTAATTTCAATAGGATTTAAATTTTATATCAAATGGACTCTACCAACATATTCATCCTTTTAAAAAAATTATATAACCAAATTTGATTATGAATCCATAACCCTAACCAAATTTGATTAGGAATCCATAACTCTATATTATATTAAAAATAGTTTTGTTTTTAGGGATTATTTGTTATAATTTCAACTCGGCTTTTCATTCCTATATTATATTTTAAATAGTTTTTATTTATTTATTATTCTTCCAACACCACTCTGCTGTACAATCTCTTGCATTGATTTCAGTTCTTGGAGCACCTTCAAAACAAAAGGTACGTAAAGTTTTCTTTTTCTGGTTTAATGTTAACATATATGAGAGATATTTTGGTCAATTAGAAAAAGTTTGATGAAACATAAAAGGAAAAAGAACTAAAGAACGCACAATCTGAAAAATACAATAAAATAAATAGTGATTGTATTAGGCAAAGGCTTTTGGAGATTGTTGTTTTTATTTTTGGAATTCTTTATGTTCATGTGTATGTATGTATTGGGTTCAATTGAATTGGAATTATCTTTGAAACTTTGGTTTTGATTGAATAATGAAAATAGCAGAAGAAGTATGTTCCAATATCTGGAGTCTTCTGTATATGTGTTGTTGTAGTTTAAACTTGGTATTTGAATTGTTAAATTGTTAATTCGCAGTTTCATTGTTCATCTATTAATCATGAATAATAGTATTGCTATTTGCAACCATCATGATATGGTATTAATGATGTGATCATTCCGAATGCTTTCCTTTAGAATTTAGATAGAGTCTATTTTATGATTAAAAAAATTTACAATTAAAAGACTTTTGAAATTACATTTAAAAAAAAAAAAAAATTATTGGATACGTTGGATCTTAAATGACTTCTATTAAACTCCATCCTTAATGGCATCATTAAAAAGAAAATTCAAATAGATAGGTATTAGGATATTATTTGGAACTATCATAATGGACTAATGTATTACATTTGGTACAGATCTAACTGTAACATCCTATGCTATAAAATAAGAATTGGGCCTATGGTTATCTTCTCTTTGCAAAAAACTGGTTAAATTCTCATTATTTGTGATAGTTCAATTTTAGGTAAAATAGAAACTCTATTAAATAAGTTTTAAGAAATTTAAAATTCTATTTCAAAAAATTTCCAGAATAATAGATTTTATTTTAATTATTTTAATAATTTTATATTGTAAAAGAATAAAATTTACACATTGCATACAATTATTACTTCAGTTGCCTTCTAAATGATGAAGGATATGAGAGTGCAATTTGTAGATTTACTATCAAGATAACATAGATTAGATTGGTGGCGGATAGTAGATTTAATTGCAGTTGAGTATTGTGTGAAGTCATCACCATAAAATAGCCCATGCTAGGATGTGTTATGTGGAACCAATGAAATGAAAGAAAAAGAATTTTTATAAGCAACTATATTGAAAAAAAAAATACTTATTTTTATTCATTTTCAAGTTATACATTTTTTAAAGTCAAGTCATAGACCTTTAAGCAAAATAATACTTTTACTTTTTATTTAACTATCTCGTGCATTGTACGGGTTAGCGACTAGTTATTATTATTACTATTACTATTAGGGTCCGATTAATGTATGCCCTTAGGGCAAGGGCGGACCTAGGATTTCAAGTTAGGGGGGCTGAAATATAAGAAGGAAAAAAAAAATCCAAATAGGTATCCATAAAGTACTAACAAACTATCAACCAAGATCAATACGCAAAATCATTGTTTTTTAATACATTAAGATGCAATCATTTACCAAAAATAAAAATTCACAAACCAAAACTTACTTTTGCTACTTTAATATTGCATTTGAAATGTCTCGTAGTAGTATTTTTGGTATTTGGTGTTCTAAATACTAAATATTTACCATTTAGAACTCCTTAGTATTTGGGTTGACTGAGATTTTTTATTTTTTATTTTAAAATTTTGTTTTTGTTAAGTTTTTGAGTTTGGTAGTTGCTTGTTGGGCTAGGCTAATTAAAAAAGAGAGAGTCTAAGTTTTTGGAAGAGTGAGACACAACTCTAGAAAAAACAAATCCTTTTTTTTTCTTTGGGCTAGGAGGGTCCAGGCCCTTTTGGCCCCCCTGTGGGCCCGTTCCTACCTTAGGCACACATTAACCATTCATTTTGGGAAATTTTTATGGGAAATTGAAAAAGTTGATAATTTGTTAGTTTTTTCAATTTCCCATATAAACTTTTCTAAAATGTTTTACTAATGTATGCTTTAAGGGCACACATTAGTAAAATATTATTATTATTATTATTATTATTATTATTATTATTATTATTATGTGTTAATGATAAAAGAAATTGAAACTTGCTTATCTGTCTTGTGCCATCCTGGCAATTAGATTTGGTTGGATTTAGGCAGGGTTAATTGGGTTAGGTCAAAAATTGGTCATTCTAAACGTGTTGTGAGTGGGTTGAATTGATCAGGTTAGGAGTCGACTAGTATTTTTTTTTAACATGAAACAACAACAACAATAATAATAACTTTTTCTTTCTATCCATACCGTATTTTGTCCGACTCCGATTCACCCGTCAAAACAAAGACAAAAAATTCAAAAAAATTAGAAAATGTGCAAAATCATGAATTTCAAAGCCAAAAAGGGTAAAAATAAATACAACATGGTGGAACATTGAATTAAAAAGTCACAACATTTGAAAAACTCATTTTACAGAAAATCCGACCAAAACCCTAATCGGGTGTGGTCCAAAAGTTGAATTTTTTATCTGACTGTTGGATTGTATTGAATTTTGGACGGTTCCATAGGGAACATTTTTCACTTCGAAACTATAGTTTACGGGCAGAAATCGGAGTTAAATTGGATGAGATATCACAAAAATACCAAAACCCTAATAAATTCTTCATTGTATTTTCTAGGAAAATGGACCGTTTTTTACCTGACTTTGCGCAATAAACTGAACCTATTGGACAAGAACTGGAACAAGTGGGCTGGACCATCTTGAAGAACAAGGTCTTAGCTGATTTTCACCAAAAAGGCTCAACAATATTAGCTTCGAATTGAAAGATATAAAATTTTCAAGAAAAAACGTGCAGGATTTTTTAGCTTTGTGTAACCTTCCTTTTGAGCGCGATATCTTGACAACTATAGCTCCAAATCAAACAAGGCTAGGACCATTAGAAACTATACATCTAGAAATTTCAGTGCATATAAAATTCAAAGAAAACAAAGCTGTGAAAGGCCTCCAAACAGTCGAGCGAAGATCAGGCCAAAAATTAGAAAAAGACAAAAAGGTTGATGACATGGCAAAAAAAAGGCTGGCATTGGTGTATCAGGTTACACCAATTTGAAGGGGTGGCTAGCACTAGTGTATCCAAATACACTAATGCTAGCCCTCTATTTCCCACATTCTCTTATAAATACTCCCTGCCCCATTTTTGGAAAAATCATGTAGAAAATGTATGAGAAAAATAGGAAGAAGTGAGGGAAAAATAGAGTGAAATCAGAAAAAAAAAAAAAAAAAAAAAAATCCGGAAAAATACCATAGAAAAAGAATCCTCTCTTTTCTCTCTAGGAAACCCTACACAAAACGCCTCATCATTTTTGTTGTAATCTTTGTGGGTAAGGTTTTTTTTAGGGATGGGTTAGTTTCTTAATAACTAAACCCATCCCACTCCTCCTATCATTGTAATCATTTCTTCATGTATTAAAAAAAAAAAAAAAAAAAAAAAAAATCTTTACTTTGTTTGTGTACATTGCTTTACCTTTACTATGTTCTTATATACTTGTGCTTGTATCTAACCTTTTATTTCAACATTGTTATTGTTGATTATTATTATTGTGTTTATTATCCTAGATGGGTATTGGACCATCTCCTAGGCTATGAATGGTAAGTACCCTTAGAGCATTCTTATTGAGGGTTTTAAATGCTAAAAGATGTTTTTTTTAGCATTTTTGACCCAAAAGTTTGCTCCATCAAGAGTTGCAAATGCCAAAAATTTTGGCATTGATGAACAGTGCGGTTTCATATTTGAAACCGCACTGTTCACCAAATGGTAAAATGTAAATTATTTTTTTATTCAATTGGGGCCCACTTTTTTATTCAATTGAGAAAGAGAGAGACAAAAGAGAGAGAAGGAAAAATAAAAAATGATAAAGAAAGAATATTTAAATGGAATGTTAAAAAAAATAGAAGTTTTGATAGAGGAGATGTTGTAAAGTGGGGTGTTATATGTTATAAAATTGGGATTTGAGATAGTAAATGCTAAATTTTTTGCAATCCTTGATAAGAATGCTCTTAGGGGGGAAGAAATCCCATCCCACCTAGGTATCTAGGGTTTTACTTATTACTTTTTAATTTTTGTTATCCCATTTAATTTCTTGCACATCCCCAATCCCCCTTTATTTTATTGCACTTATATATATACACACACACACACACACACACACACACACACACACCTAAAAAAAAGATTTTTTACTATCACCCTTAAATGGTTTTTAAACCTTCATTAGAGCACAATATGGGTATGTCTCATAAGAATGTTAATGGCTTAGAACTCCCACTTCTTTATGTTGAAGGATCCATAAGGCTTGAAAGAGATTAAAATATATTTAAGAGAGAGAAAAAAAAAAAAAAAAAACCTTTTTAATCAATCTTTATAATAATTCAAGTCTTTACTTTTATGCCATTTAAATTTCAAGTCTTTACTTTTATGTCATTTAAATTCCAAGTCTTTACATTGTTGTCATTTAAAGTTCAAGCTCTTTATTTTTTTTCAAGCTATTTATTTTTCAAGCTTTATTTAATGGTTGTCCCTTTATTTTTCTTGTTAATAATGTGCAATAAAGTAAAAATGCTTGGGTAAACATTTCCCATACACCCTATTTTAAGAAAATGTTTTCTTTTCATCCTCTTCATCTCTTTTTCTAAAGATAAAGATTTCAAAAAAAATATTTTTCAAAATGTCTTAAACAAAAATGTTAAGGACATATTTTGTGTAATTGGCTAATCCTTTGACAAAACGCACTTTACTTGTATTTGGGTAGATCTAGGATGTGTTTAATACTTCAAGGAACATGTTGTTCAAGTCTAGTATTAAAGCCATGAAGATTGGACCAAGAAACAAGTGAAGAAAAGCTATTCAAGAAGGCTGGACAGATAGCTCGACACCTGTGGACAGATATCCCGACAGCTGCCCGACACCTCTCGACAGCTAGCTATCTATCGAGCTCTTAAGGTGTTTTCTTATCGCAATCTCGACACCTTCTCGACAGCTGGTGGATCGATCGAGAAAGCTCCTGTCCCCTCGACAGATTCTCGACACCTCCTCGACACCTGCTATCTATCGAGGATTAAATCTCGACACCTCCCGATCGATCGAGGTATCTATCGAGGTTACGGGATTTCAGATTTCTAGATCTGATTTTTGGGCCAGGCTTTTGTATTTGTGTAGGGTTTCTTTTCTCACAACCCTAGACCTATATAAGGCTTATTTTAGAGGCCGTCACATAAGAGAATAAGAGAATAAAAAGGAGAACATATTCAAAAGGTTATTCTCTCTGAAAGAAGCTACTGCGTCTTTGCGCCTTAGGGTTTTGTAACCAAGTGCTTCTTGATCTTCATTGTTGATGAAGTGAAGAACTTTGCAGCCAACATTCTTCTTCCTTAAGTTGGTGAGTGAGTCACGTATTGGGATTCGTGCAAAGGAGTGAGTCACGTATTGGGAGGTGAGTGAGTCACGTATTGGGATTCGTGCAAAGGAGTGAGTCACGTATTGGGATTCGTGCATCAAAGGGTGGCGTTCATATATTGAAGAGTTCAGAGGTTCTGAAGCGGTAGAAGGTTTCTGCTGTGAGTTCATCTACAGGGATTGTAGAGTCTAGGGACAAAGGTTTTGTACTAGATCTGAAACTTCTCTTTACTATAGTGGATTGCTTTTCGGGAAGGTTTCCCCCCAGGTTTTTTACTGTGAAACTGGTTGGTTTCATTGGTTTTCCTGGGTCATCATATCTTGTCTTATTTACTTTTCCGCTGCATTCATTATTGACATGATATTGATGTTTGTTTGTTTTAACAAGTTTATTCATAATAAATCTAATTAACAACTTGGGTTTAAAACTTGTTAATTCTATCAACCGGGGTCTAAATTTCCCAACAAGTGGTATCAGAGCGGGTTCACTCTGATTGGATTAATTTCCTGAGTGTGATCCTTGACCCCCGTTGTCATGGAATCTCTTGATTGTTTTGATTTGCATGATCTTGTGTTGAATGATGATGATGATTTTCAAGATGCCTATTGCAAGCTTTATAATTTTTGTATGAAATCTCTTGAATGTTCTACAAAATTGAAAGCTAAAATTAAAAAGGTCAAGCTTGAAAAAGATGATTTGATTGCTAAATTGGATGAAGCCAATAATTTGAATGAGAATTTTAAAAATCAAATTTCATCTCAGGGGAACAAAATTAAAAGTTTGGAAGAGCAACTAGTTGAATCTAAAACTGAAGTTGAAAAATTAACTAGTGCCAAACTTGTTGTTGAGCCTAACTCAAAAGAAAAGGATTTTTATATTCCTCCATTTAAAAGGAATAATCAAGAGTTGAAGGCTAATATTGCTAGGATAGACAAAGGTAAACAATCTGATGTTAATGCTGAAGTTTCTAAACCTATGTCTAAAACTCCTCCTAGGTTGAATGATAAATCTGAATTTGTCCCCATTTGTCATCATTGTCATATTGTTGGTCATATTAGGCCAAATTGTCCTAAGTTGAGGTCTCTGTCAGCCTCTAAGGTTAGACCTCCTTCTAGGATGCCGAGTAGTTCCAAAACTGCTCATGTTTGTCACCATTGTGGTGTTTTTGGACACACTCGTCCTAATTGCTTTAAGTTGTATCCTCATAAGCAATTGTCCAAACGGTCACAGGTTTCCTCTCAAGGACCTACACCTTTGTTTGGAGAGTTATTAAAAGCTTTGAGCTTTTTAACTCAATTTCAAGAGAATCTTAATTCTTCTATGTCCTTTAGTAGACATACTAGGACACGTGCCTTTTCATCTTCACGGCCAAAGACTCGTGCTGTGTGGGTGAGAAAGGAGCCTAAGACTTAATTGTCTTTTCTGTTTGTCCTCTGCTTTGATTCTTTCTATCTAAAGTAGGACTTTCTTTGCTTGATTTCTTATCTGTTTTTGGAATCATGCTTTCATGCATCTGCATATTTCTATCATGTTTTCATGCATATGCATCTTTCTTTATGCTGTCATGTTGTTTATCTGTTTTTGTTTGGTTATTTAGTTTTTATTTTGTTTTGTTTTCAAAAAAAAAATAAAAAGGAAAAAAAAAAAAATACAAAAACAGTGTGTGTTTGTGTACTTTGGTATTTGTGTACCTTGGATGGCCAATGAAACAAAGTTTTCTAAACTTTGTATCTCTTGTAGCTTAGATGAGCATCTCTATGCACAACTAAGCAAGTGAACTTTGTGGCTCTTGTTTGTGATGAGTAAGATTAAGTTATCTCTTAAAACTTAACACTCATATCACTCTTTTTGACGGGTAGGACTAGAAAATCCTAAGAGAAAGGCATAAATAACCATCTCACCACTGTTACCTGCCAATCATAGTATGACACCTGTATGCTTCGGCATAGCAAAAGTGCAGTGTCAAAGACATTCGTATGCTTCGGCATAGCAAAAATGCGATGTCAAATGCTTAACATATTGGGTATTTCTTTTCTCTCTTTTTATGCCCATGCATGATATGCTTAAAAGAAAATATGCAAAGAAAATATAAAGCAAAAAGATTAAAGATGCTTTAAATATGATTGCAAGCGTGTTTTCTAGGAGATGTGGGAGTTATAGGATGTACCTCGAAGGTGATAGTCCCCATCAAACAGTTATGATTGTGTGTGAGTTAAAGTTATTTTCTCATATCTCAGATCGTCATAACATGTATACACATATGCAATCTTGCGATGTTTTTCACACACAACACGCAATATTCTTTGCTACTTTTGATACATGTGCAGGTACAATGTGATTTGGCCATCACAAGTGTTTACATATGCTAATGTATGCTCACTAAACTGTCTTGACTTGTTTTTGAAATATAAAATTGGTTAGACTTGTTTAGTGTGTGTGTGTGTGTTTTGGGATCCATGTGTTTTTCACATGTTTTGCATCTTTCTATTATCTTGTCATCCATAGCATCTTGTTTCATTACATTCATGCATTTATATGGATTTCTTTGTGCCTCCTTGATCATCCTTGATCATCTTTACGTTTCTCGGGCGAAGCTTTCTAGCTTCTTGTACCCTTTGTCAATCATGACAAAAAGGGGGAGAGAAAGTGTGGAGACTTTGTGGTTTCTTTTTAAGATTCTACAAGTTAGGGGGAGAAATACATTCCTTTGTAAGGGGGAGATGTGTTTCATCTTGTTAGGGGGAGTGCTTACTTCCTTCTTCTTGTACCTTGGGTCTTGTGACCATGATTACATACATTGTGCTTATCTTCTTTATATGCTGATGTATGTTTCTTTCACCTACCTTTACATGTGTTGTTTCTTTTCTATCTTTATACATATGTTTCTTATACTTGTATGCAATCTATTATTTCTGTTTCACACTAAGATGCCTTGATGAGTTTTGTTTAAAGTGTTTCAGAAATACAGGTTGTCAAAGTCTACTTGCCATAAACTCTCTTCTTGCAAAGTTTTTCAAGAGTTTGTGTTAGGATAGATTTTATTGTATTCAACAAGTGAGTATGAGTTGAGTGATTTATGACTTCTCTCATATGTTCATTTGTTTGTTGTGGTTTTGTCACAGATTGCCAAAGGGGGAGATTGTTAAGGACATATTTTGTGTAATTGGCTAATCCTTTGACAAAACGCACTTTACTTGTATTTGGGTAGATCTAGGATGTGTTTAATACTTCAAGGAACATGTTGTTCAAGTCTAGTATTAAAGCCATGAAGATTGGACCAAGAAACAAGTGAAGAAAAGCTATTCAAGAAGGCTGGACAGATAGCTCGACACCTGTGGACAGATAGCCCGACAGCTGCCCGACACCTCTCGACAGCTAGCTATCTATCGAGCTCTTAAGGTGTTTTCTTATCGCAATCTCGACACCTTCTCGACAGCTGGTGGATCGATCGAGAAAGCTCCTGTCCCCTCGACAGATTCTCGACACCTCCTCGACACCTGCTATCTATCGAGGATTAAAGCTCGACACCTCCCGATCGATCGAGGTATCTATCGAGGTTACGGGATTTCAGATTTCAGATCTGATTTTTGGGCCAGGCTTTTGTATTTGTGTAGGGTTTCTTTTCTCACAACCCTAGACCTATATAAGGCTTATTTTAAAGGCCGTCACATAAGAGAATAAGAGAATAAGAGAATAAAAGGAGAACATATTCAAAAGGTTATTCTCTCTGAAAGAAGCTACTGCGTCTTTGCGCCTTAGGGTTTTGTAACCAAGTGCTTCTTGATCTTCATTGTTGATGAAGTGAAGAACTTTGCAGCCAACATTCTTCTTCCTTAAGTTGGTGAGTGAGTCACGTACTGGGATTCGTGCAAAGGAGTGAGTCACGTACTGAGGTTACGGGATTTCAAATTTCAGATCTGATTTTTGGGCCAGGCTTTTGTATTTGTGTAAGGTTTCTTTTCTCACAACCCTAGACCTATATAAGGCTTATTTTAGAGGCCGTCACATAAGAGAATAAGAGAATAAAAATGAGAACATATTCAAAAGGTTATTCTCTCTGAAAGAAGCTACTGTGTCTTTGCGCCTTAGGGTTTTGTAACCAAGTGCTTCTTGATCTTCATTGTTGATGAAGTGAAGAACTTTGCAGCCAACATTCTTCTTCCTTAAGTTGGTGAGTGAGTCACGTACTGGGATTCGTGCAAAGGAGTGAGTCACGTACTGGGATTCGTGCAAAGGAGTGAGTCACGTATTGAGATTCGTGCATCAAAGGGTGGCGTTCATATATTGAAGAGTTCAGAGGTTCTGAAGCGGTAGAAGGTTTCTGCTGTGAGTTCATCTACAGGGATTGTAGAGTCTAGGGACAAATGTTTTGTACTAGATCTGAAACTTCTCTTTACTATAGTGAATTGCTTTTCGGAAAGGTTTCCCCCCAGGTTTTTTACTGTGAAACTGGTTGGTTTCATTGGTTTTCCTGGGTCATCATATCTTGTCTTATTTACTTTTCCGCTGCATTCATTATTGACATGATATTGATGTTTGTTTGTTTTAACAAGTTTATTCATAATAAATCTAATTAACAACTTGGGTTTAAAACTTGTTAATTCTATCAACCGGGGTCTAAATTTCCCAACAAAAAATCTTTTCCTTAAGTGTTCTAAAAAAAAGAGGAGAAATTTTTTTAAAAGAAAAATCTGTTTTTAAAGGGGAAACCCGAAACTTTTATAATAATAAAAAAATGCTTTTCAAAGCTTTTTCTTTACTGTTTTATAAGCTGTTTTTGACCCAAAAAAAATCTGTTTTTTTATAATAATAAAAAAACTGTTTTCAAAATCGTAAAAATCTGTTTTTCCCAAAACTGTTTTCTTTTTATAATCTGTTTTCTTAAAACTGTTTTCCATAAAACTGCTTTTTATAAAACTGTTTTTATAGAATTGTTTTTTTTTTTAAAGAAACATAAATCTGTTTTTTTATAACTTTTTTTTTTCAAAGCCAAAAAAATCTGTTTTTTATTATTGTCCTTTTTTCTTCCGAAAACTTTTTTTAAAACAAAAAATCTGTTTTCTTGAAAAAGGGAAGGCTGAAACAATAAAAAAACAAAGAAAATGTTTTCAAAAATGTTCCTTTTCAAAAACATTTTCAAAGAAATTATTTCCTTAAAAAATACATGTTTTCAAAAAAAGGGATTTTCAAAAAATTAAATGTTTTCTTAAAACACTTTTACCACGTAAAAAAAATGTTTTTTTTTTCCTTCTCAAAATCTCACAATAAAACATTTTTTTAAAAGAAAAATGTGCTTTTCCAAAATAATAAAGTTAACATTGTAACTTTTTATTTCCAACATTTTCTTAGAATAGTGGTAGTTTGTGGATTTGTGTTCAATGCTCATTCTCTTGAGTCTTTGAACATCCTATAAGCTTACATTGCCCCTAACAATTCTTGGCGCTAAAAAATTTCTTTTTGCCATCTTTTTGGATTAAAAAAAAAAAGAGAAAAAAGAAAAGAAAAGAAGAAGATAAAATGGTGGATGACAATAAGGTGCTATTCTTCCATCCCTCTCTTTTCATTACATTGTATTTGTTTTGTATAGTATTTAGTATTCACATGATAGCTATATAATAAATAAATAGTCACATGTTATTGTATAGTATACTTGTATATATGCTCTTTGTCACATGTTACCTATGTATATATCGTACACGTTTCGATTCTATATATTTTGTTGGAGTTATTATTCACACGTTAGTTGTTGGGTTAAGACAGCTTGACCCTAGTTAATTAATTAAATTACCCAAGTTAATTAATTATGTTCAATTGCATGAAAATTGTAGAGGCACCAGCAAATCACCAAAAATACTAAATGCAACGGAAAATAAATTTGACATGGTAATTTGTTGACAAATGGGGAAAACCTTGCAAGGCAAAAACCTCACCGGGTGATTTTAAGGTCACCACTCCTAAGAATCCACTAATCAACAATCAAGCGATTACAAGTATAAAAAATCTTACCAACTACCTTGGCCTATCTTGAAATACCAACCTACAGTTGAACATTCACTCCAATACCCAATTGGACTTGATCTTGTAGTAGCCTTCTTTCCCTTGATGCACAAACCTCCAATTTGTGACTTACTTCTTTGTATAGATCCCAGTACGTGACTAACTCCAGCAACTTGAATGGTTGTTGTTGGTTGCAAAGTTCTTCACTTCATCAACAATGAAGATCAAGAAGCACTTGGTTACAAAACCCAACGGCGTACAAACGCAATAACTTCTTACAGAGAAATTAAGCACTTGGTCACTGTATCCGTATATAACGGCTTTTAAAATAACCCTTAATATATGTCTAGAGTTGTGAGAAAAGAAACCCTATACATACAGATAAGCTTGGGCTAGATTTCAGATATAGTAATTCTGAAATCATAATTCTCAATAGATTGAGTTGGTGTCGAGCTATCTATCAAACATCGAATTAAGTCTCGATAGCAGCTATATGTTAAGCTATCTGTCGAGAATTAATGAGCAACTTTTCTTCACTCATTTCTTGGATCATTCTTTATTTCTTTAATACTTGACTTGAACAACATGTTTCTTGAAGTACTAAATTCATCTTAGATCTACCCAATTACAAGTAAAGTGCATTTTATCAAAGGATTAGCCAATTATAAAAAATATGACCCTAACAATCTCCCCCTTTGTCAATTTGTGACAAAACCACAAACAACAATTATGAGAGAAGTCTAACACAACTATCCCATAACTTACAAAAGTACATAAGTCTAACCCTACTACAAACTCGTGAAAACTTTGCAAGAAGAGAGATCGTGGCATAGTAGACTTGCAACCTGTCTTAATTGAAAGACTTAAACAAGATTCATCAAGGCATTAAGTGTGAAACATAGACAAGTTGTATAAAGGAAGAAACATGTGTATAAATAGAGAATAGAAACAACACATGTGAGATAAGGTGAAAAACATACATCAACATATATATAGAAAGAAGAATACAATGTATGTAAAAATGGTCACAAGACCATGGTACATGAAGTGAGAAAAAATACACCAAAACCTCACTACATCCCTTAATGCACTCTTTCCTATCTAGTATATCCTACGCTAACTCTCCCCCTAATATAATGACTACTCTCATATACAAAACTACTTCCCCTTTTTGTCATTAGTGACAAAGGGTGCATCACTGAAAGGTTATCATCTCATCATCACTCGAAGAGCTAGAGCCATTAGCATCATCATCATCATCTCCACTAGTAAAGGACTCCTCAGCAGGCTCGGGTGAAGGTGAGGGTGCGAAACCATCAAGGCGAGATTGGTGGTGAGCGCTGCAATCGATTCTGATGTTCATCTGACACATCCCATCAGACAGATGGTCGAGATGACTATCGAAATCAGCATGCATGTGTTGAAGCTAATCCATGATTTCTGCGAGAGAGACATCTGCCTTAGAGGAGGAAGAAGGTGCAGATGAAGAAGAGGGTCGAGAGGGAGGGGCTGCATCTGTTGTCTCCACATGAGGCCGCTTCGCAGCCAGCTGCGCAATCCTCCGAATAGACTCCTTGCTAATGGCACCCATGACATAGAAGAGAGGAAATGGAGGAATAGAAGAAGATGAAGAAGCGGAACGATGACGTGAAATCGGGTTCCGAGAGGGGACTGACTTTTTAGGTGTCATAGACTAGAAAATAAATGGAAAGAGGGAAGAAAAAGAAAACATGAACACAACAGAAGGTTCAGGAAAGAAGGAAAGAAAGAACTATGCATGGTAATGCATGAGCATATGACGTGCAAAAGTAAATTGCGTCATGGGCAAAAACCCAATCCAATCTAACAGCACTCACAAGATATAATCAGTCACACAATCCTAGAGTGCATGAAATAATGTTGTAATGCACATAGAATGTAATGCATGAACATGTGATAACAATTAAACAAGACCCATCCCAAAAATTTTAGCAAAAACACAAAAACCCCAAAATTTTCCCAAAACTTGAAAACCTAGGTCTAAATGCATGAAAGGCATGAAGAAGGTGAAAAAGAGAGGATTAAGAACACTTACCAAGAAATTGAAGCTTGGGTAAGGTCGAAATCTTGAAGGGAAGAGAGATATTGGTGAAAAATGAGTGTTTGGGTTGAGAGAGAAGAGAGAGGTGATGTTTGAGAGTGAGCAAAATCTAGGTCGAACCTCAACTATATATAGAAAAACGACGCTCGATAAATCGAGCAGGTATCGAGAATTAATTCTCGATAGATCAAGAGGTATCGAGGAGGTGTCGACAACAAAAAGGTCTCGATAGATTGAAGAGGTGTCGAGAAGCTATCGAGCTAACAAGCTCTAGGAAATTAGCTTGATAGATCGAGCAATCTGTCGAGAGGTGTCGAGAACTAACCCAAAAATCTCGATAGAAGAGGCATGTGTTAAGCTACTGTTGAGATGCTATCAAGGAGGTATCGAGCAGTTATTGAAAGGCCAGAACCAAGGTTTTTCAAGGAGGAAAAACAACACAAGTTGAATGCAACAAGATAGACACTATAACAAACATCCAAGCAACAAGCTAAGCACTTAAACACACCATCAACTCTAGATGCATAACATTCCTAGATCAAAATACTTTAAACAAGTCTAACCAATTTTATTTTCAAAAACAAGTTTAGACAATTTAGTAAGCATATATTACCACATGTATTCCTTATGATGGCCAAATCACATTGTACTTGCACATGTATCAAGAGTAGCAAAAAGTATGCCTGTTGTGTGTGAAAACTTTGCAAGAAAGCATAAGTGATTCAAATTATGAAGAGTAATGATATGTGTAAGATTGAATTTATTCAACCATGTGTTGGCATTATTTCGTGTCAAATTTACTTGTAATTCAGCAATTAGATACCCTGTATTTAGGTGGGAATCATGTAAGGGTTGTATGCGAGAGAGTGTGAAGAATTCAAGTGTGTGTGCAATCAAGAGCATTCTCCCGATTGGGACTCGTGAGTGACTTGCGATTGATGACTCGCCAAAGTGCCACGCATGTGAAGCATACAGGAAGTTGAAGGTTATGACAGCTGGAGCACTATAGGACAAAAAGTACAGTCTGGCTAGTTAATTATTTTGTGACTGAAACTCGCGACTTGTCCCAGTTGCGAGTGAGTTGCCAGAACCCCCTGTTTTACAGAAAAATGACTTTTCACATTCCTCGCATACCCTACTATAAATACCCTTATACCCACAAAATGTAGAGAGCTTTCAGAGAGAATTTTGAGAGAAAAACTATAAAGAAAAACAAGATTAACTTATCCACAATCTTAGACATTTGATTCTTTAAATTCCTCTACTCTCACCCTCTCCATTGTCATACCCTTGAGAGGATACTTAGCCAAATCCTTACCTCACCATACCCATATCAGTGAGAAGGTTATTTGGTACTTGGGAAGCAGTTCAGAGAGGACCAATTCATTTGGTTGATGCAATGGGCTTATTGCGGGATCTGGAAAGCTAGAGAAGACATAGTTAGGCTTAACCTTGTTGGAGCAAGAAGCTTGGAGGGCTTAGGTGCATCGGGTAGATTAGGCTTGGAGGGTCTATTGCTATTCATGTATCCCAACTGATTTTCTAGTGGATCATTTTACCGCTTGGAGGGCGGCGGAGAGGTTTTTCGCCGAGTTCTTCGGTTTCCTCTTCGATAACACGTGCCGGTGTTATCTTTGTGTTTGCATCTCTCTTCCTTACTCTTTTCCTTTTAATTGCTATTGTGTTTGTGATTAATTATGGTTTAAAGTGTTTTACCAATTTGGGTATAGCTTATATTTATCATTCCGCACATACATTGTTTGAATATAAGCTTGTGTTGGTAATTTTGAAATTGGGGGTCTAAACATTCACTAGTGTTTTACACACCAAGTGAACTTTCAATTGGTATCAGAGTACGTACACTTTGTTGGATTTCTATATCCTAAGTGTGATCCTTGACCCTACGATGGATAGGTCTCAATCCCTAAATGCACCTCCCTTATTTGATGGGAGTAATTACGCCTTTTGGAAAGTGCGTATTTGTGCATTCTTATGCTCTATTGATGAGAGCATATGGGATGCGGTTAAGAATAGTTAGACTAGGCCGGAGGTTGCCAAATCTACTTGGGATAAGGCAACCCTTGTAGTGACCAATGCTAATAGTAAAGTTTAAATGCTATATTTTGTGGTGTCTCACCTGATGAATTTCACTGGATTTCACATGTGACAATCGCCAAGGAGGCATGGGTAATTTTGAAGACCACATATGAAGGCACCAAGAAGGTGAAAGACACCAAGCTACAAGTGCTCACCACTCGCTTTGAAGAACTAAAGATGAGTGAAGATGAATCATTTGATTCCTTCTATGGGAAGTTGAATGAAGTGGTGATTGGCAAATTCAACTTGGGTGAAAAGATGAAGGACTCCAAGGTTGTGAGGAAGATCTTACGATCATTGCCAGAGAGCTTTCGTGCCAAGGTCACCGCTGTCAAAGAGAGCAAAGACCTTGATGAGATAAAAATTCAAGAACTCATCAGTTCTCTTCAAACTTATGAGCTATTTCTACCATCACAAAGGAATAGCAAATCTCTTGCTCTTAAGACAATCAATGAGAGAGTTGAAGCTCAAGACTCCTCGGATGAGGATGAGGTTGAAAAGAAGGTGGCATACCTTGCAAAGAACTTTCACAGGTTCTTAAAATTTAAAAAGGATGGGAAGTCTTTTGAGAAAGGGAAATTCTCAAATTTCAAGAAGATCAAGAAAGATTTTAAGAAGAAAGATTCCAAAGATTCTTCTTCATCTCAAGCAGTCACATATTATGAGTGCAAAGGGCATAGGCATGTGAAGAAAGAATGCCGTACGTATTTGAAGGTAAAGGGTAAAGTCTTTGCTACTACCCTTAGTGACTCGGATAGCTCCAATTCGGATTCGGAAGAAAGTTGTGATGGAGAAGGAAACTACTCTGCCTTTATGACCATTGCACCCGTGGACTCTTCAGAAGATTTGAGCACTCTAGTGGAAGAGCTTGGTGAGCACACTGAAGTGGAGTCTATGGGGGTTGGAGAGGAATCCGATGATGAAGATGAAGAATGCATCTATGAAGGAGCAAAGGGATTGCAAGAATCCTATAATTCTCTTCTTGAGAAGACCGGAGAGTATGATAGAGTGGCTAAGGCAGCCATTAGAAAAATGAAGAAAGCAGAACAGGATTACAAGAGCATACTTGTGAGGTATAAAGAGACAAAATGTGAAGTTGAAGCGATGAATGAAGAGCTAATGAATGCCTATTCTAGGATCAAGTTTCTTGAGCTTGAGGTTATTCAAGCTAATGCCAAAGTGGAGCGTGTTGCTTCAAAGAAACTTGATGAGGTGCTTGCCTATCAAAAGCCCTCTTCCGATAGAAGTGGCTTGGGATACACCAGAGAAAGTAGCTCAAGCACTAATGTGTCTAAGGAGATGAAGTTTGTTAAAGCCAAGGAACCAATGGTACCAACTCCACTTGTTGAGAATGTGAAGGTTGAGAAGAAGCCAAATGTGATTGCTCAAAAGGTTTTGACAAAGCCTCCAAATCCATTTATGGCCGAACCCAAGGCAAAAGGGAAGTCTCTTCCGAAGTCACAAAGAGGTCCTCAAACTCAATATTTTTGCCATCATTGTGGAGTCCGAGGATATACTAGGCCAAATTGCCACAAGATTCATGCATTGAAGAATGCAGGTTCTCAAAGGCCAAAAGGACAAGGAAAGGGCAAGGGAACCACAAGCATTTGAAAGGGCGAGAAGTAGATCCCGGTATTGGTGATGTGATGAAGATGATAGACACCATCACTTCTTGATTGGCAAACTTCACCCTAAGTTTTGAGAATTGCAACTCAAGTACCCAATCCTTTAAGATATCACCCCAAATGCACATGCCGTATGGCTAAAGAAAGGTACTCATGTATAAGCATTAGAACATGTCCATTCATCAATTCTTTTGATATGTTGTGACTTTGTTGGTTGTTTGCTTATGTTTTCATTCTAGCATGTTTTTACTGTTTTTGTTGTTTAAAAAGTTTTGAATGTTTGTTTCTTTTTTTATCAATCTTTACTTGCTTTGTGTCAAAAATCCAAAAACACATAAAAAGTAGAAAATCCAAAAGGTTTGATTGGCATTATTATGTTTTGTCACACAAATGTTTAACCTTGAACCTCCGTACAAACGGTTTTGTGCATTTACGAGCTTAGCTTGTTCTTTATGCACTTGTATCTTTGTGGGAAAAATCTTGACATCTATGTGATTTTTGTAAACAGATCTGCAAACTTGTCATGAATGATTAGCCAATAGTTTTGTTGATCTTGAGACATGCATAGACTTGTGCCTATATATCTTCCCCCTCTTTTATGTTTTTGCTTAAAGAGCTCAACCAATGTCAAATCTCGAAAAAAGATTGAACGGTTTTAGACCCCTTAACACACAACCAGATTGGTTAGCCTAGATTAATTAGCCAAGTTGTTACTTAGTCATATTATGCAATTCTAGGTTAAAGCAATCAAATAATCATATGAAAAGAATAAAGCAGCGGAATAATAAAAGACACAATAATATGATCACCCAGGAAACCACACGGTAAAAACCTGGGGAGGATTTGACCCACCTATCCTCAAGGCAAACTTGAATTCACTATGAAAGAATCGAAGTTCATACAAAAGGACTACAAGCTCCCCGCTTGACTTCCTAATGCTACCCACCAGTAGAACTTACTGACACGACCACGTGCAAGCTCCGAATCCACGGACTCCTTCTTTCTTGAATTCTTCAATCAGCTACAAGCACCCACGCTTGATATTCTTTAAGCTTCAATGGTAGCAACCGAGTTGATCATCAAGATGTTGAAGTAATCTCTATCTCGAAAACCCTAAGCTTTGTGTAAAGGAAAGCTCCTCTAGATCTCACAAGAGATTTACACAAAACAGCAATGTATGAGCAACAATACAACTGGAGCAACTCTAAAAACGTGGCTAGGGTTTTTCTTTATATACCTAGGGTAAAAACAGAAAACCCAAAACGTTTAATGAGTTAGGGCTGAGTTGGAAAAACTGCAGAAAACGCATCTGGTCCATGATTCAATCGATCGAGCCTTTCCTTCGATCGATCGAGCCAGACCAAAATGCCCCAATGCATCTACAGTCACTCGATTCCAACTTTACAATATTTTATCAACTTTGAGCAAGCCTAAACAAGACTAAGCACATTGTTTTGATCATGGTTTGCCAACATTACACATTAGAGTTCTAAATATATAAAATCCTAAATCTTTAGAACCTAACAAACTCCCCCTTTGGCAATCCGTGACAAAACACAAACAATAAGCTCAAAGTTTACAATTAAAAAGCCCTTTACAAAGAAAATGCTCATAAAGACTAAAATTCAATCCTAACTACTATCCATCAGTTGCAAGTGTAGACAGCAGCTCAATTGAATCAACCCGTATATTCCTGAAATACTCAACAAACGCATAAACGCATGTGTGACAGAAAATAGTATATAAACAGGTATAACATTCTTGTAAGATTCACACAACACAAAATAAAGACATATATCAATGAACAACTCATGAATATAAATCAATAAGCAGTGAATCACAAAGCAACAAGAATCAAATATAAATCATGTATATCAATATATCAATCAATGTTACTCCCCCTAACATGAATATCCTCAAAAATGATATACAAAGTGAAGCACCTAGATACAATCTATAAAACTCCACAAGCTCCTCAAAAACAAAAAAAATCTCCCCCTAACTACAAAAACCCCTCTACAAGTCAAAACTCTACTCCCCCTTTTTGTGACGGAATGCCAAAGGGCAATCATAAGTCATCATCAAAGGGAGGTGGTGAGGGTGAATGAAGATGCGCAAAGTCGGCTCGCAGAGCACGAATCTCATCCAGCAAGTCCACCAAAATCTGACCATGAGCCGCCTGAACGGTCATGACAGTCTCCAAGGTACGACGAACATCAAAGTCGGTCGAAGGAGGTGGAGGAACATCAGCAGCAGCAGCATCAGGATCAGGAACAGCCTCACCAGCAGGACCTGTAGAAGAAGAGGGAGGAGGTGCGGACCCAGAAGGCTCAGACCTAGGGTGTTTAGAGCCAGCTCAAATGCAAAGTCGGCTCGCAGAGCACGAATCTTATCCAGCAAGTCCACCAAAATCTGACCATGAGCCGCCTGAACGGTCATGACAGTCTCCAAAGTACGACGAACATCAAAGTCGGTCGAAGGAGGTGGAGGAACATCAACAGCAGCAGCATCAGGATCAGGAACAGCCTCACCAGCAGGACCTGTAGAACAAGAGGGAGGAGGTGTGGACCCAGAAGGCTCAGACCTAGGGTGTTTAGAGCCAGCTCAAAGATGAGCAGCCCTTTGTCTAAGAAAAGACGCACCTATAAGAGCAATCACATGAACAGGCTCAGAGGAAGGGAAGCCACCAAGATCAAGATAAAGGAGAATCCTATGAATGAAAATAGGATGAACAAGAGCATGAGCAGAAGATGAACTCTTATAAACATCGTTCAAAGAACGAAGAAAAAGATGGGGGAAACTAATAGGAGCATCAGTAACTAGAGCGTACAGAAATACACACCTCTCGAGAGGAATGGTGTGAACATGAGATATGGGCCAGATAGAATGACAAGCTATCCTACAGAAAAGATAGTGCAACCCAAAAAGCTCAGCAGAGGTGATCCGAGGATCAGAACCCCACTGGATAGAAGTCCCAGTGATGTAAGACAAGACATCACTCAACTCGGGAGACTCATCATAAGGATAGACCGGATTCTTGACCAAAGGTACCCCTAGAGCATCAGCCACTACCTTGGGAGTAATGGTGTACTCTACGCCTTGTATCCAACTCTTGACTAAAGTGTTGGAATCATAGATGCAGATAGAGATGTTCGAAAAGAACTCTCTAATCAAGGCAGAAGGTGGAGGAGGATCAGAAATATCCACCAAGGGTAACCAGCCCCTACGCTCAAAGTTTGCCCTAATGGCAGGATCAAGTTCATCTAAGAGAACAGAACGCTCAGCCCAAATCTTTCTCCTAATGTTAAGCTTCTCATAAATGTCTTGGTTTTTCTCACTCGAAAACTTCTCACGGTCAAAGGAAGGAGGGGGTGGAGAAGGTGAGGAAACATTCCTACGGGCTCTAGTCTTCCTAGGCATAGTGCTAAGGAAAGGACAGAGACACAAAGTGAAAACCAAAAGAACATAAGAAAACAAAACCAAGGGCAGACTGCAAGTTAGCACAATAAAAAATATAGAACAAAAATCTATATGATGCATGAACAATAACAATGTTGTGATGCATGAACTAATGCAGTAAACACAGTTCAAATTAAGTTCAATTATATAAAATTGGCTCGAACATAGAGTTTCTAACAAAAACCCTAAAAAATTTGAAAAACCACTTGAAAATTTTGAAACAAATTGATGAATTGATCATTACACAAGGTTGAAAACAGATTAGAATAACCAATTTCATCAATACAACAAGCCAATTGCATCAATTAAACCTTAATTGAACAAAATCCCCAATTCAGATCAATTTGAAACCCTAGAATTTGAAATTTTTCACAAAACCCAAAAATGATCAAATTAAACTATCAAGATCATGTTTATAGCATGTCCCCACAAAAACCCATTGATCAATTTCACAAAATTTGGTTTGAATCAACACAAATCCCAAAAAGAAAAAGTTCTGAAATTTTGAGCAAAAATGCATGAAAAATGCATGAAATATGTAAATAAACTCAAAAAGGAAGGACAAAACAGACTTACCGGCTTGAGGAAAGAGAAATTTTGCAAAAATTTCGAAGGAAAACGACAAAAATTTGACTGTGGAGCCTTGCCTCGTCGGAGAGAGAAAGAAAGTTTGAAAAAAAACTTTTGAAAAAGTGTTTGGAATCAGTCAAAGAACAGTGTTTTAACACCTGATTCGCGACATTCGATTGATCGAAAAACACATTCGATCGATCGAATCAAACAGTCATTTTGAAACAAATTAGAGCACTTTTTCGATTGATCGAAAATCAGAATGGATCGATCGAAATGGGCAAAGGCTCACAAAATTTTTTTTTAGAAAAAACACAGTTTTGAAAAACACAAACCATATTTTGAAAATAACTCCTCAAAGCATTAAACTATTGAAACAAAATGCATGAGTATGAGATGGAATACTTTTTCAAAAACCCAAGTTTTAATCCCAGTTTCTTCAAAGAAAATTTTAGCCATTCTTCCTTTCAAATTCTCAAGCAAAAAAAATGTTTTGCATAATTTTCAAAGTATTTTCAAACTCGGTTGGTCAGACCAAAAACACACACAATAACATGTACAAAGTTTAGCAAAGAGTAACTTGTATAGTGTGTGCAACTAGCAAAAACTTGAGATACATGTAAGGTGATATGTGAATAGCAATCAATCACAAAGTCTACAAAATCCATCACATAGAATTTAAAAGAGACTATCACCTAAAGAGTTACATCCTATAACTCTCACATCTCCTAGAACAGAAGCTTGCAATCATGTAAGTTTCTTGAATTTTGCCCCATTATCAGGTGAAATTTGGCATCAAACCTAATAGTACACACCAATTTTAAGCATTAAGCATTTAACAGAGGCTACACCTTATGTTCTTTTTGTGCATGTGCTACACTTTCTCGAGCACAAAATCTTATGATATGCACTAAGGTGTTCATGATTGGCTAGTGAACAGTGGTGAGATGGTTATTTATGCCTTTCTCAAAAAGATCAAGTCCGACAGTCAAATAACATGTGACTTCAAGATTAAGACAAAGTGATAAACACCATAAACATCTTTCCCACACAACATGCACTACAAAGTTTCAACTAGTCAAGTGCAATATATAAGCTCATCAAAGCTAAACAAGGTACATAAGACATGTTATGTGTAAATAAATTGATCATCCTTGTTTTCAAAAACCATGAAACATAATGTCAAACATATTTTTGCTTTCTCCTTTTCTCCTTTTTTTTTTTAAAAAAAAAAAAAAAAAAAAAAAAGAGAAAACAAATAAATCATAGAATGAAATGCATGAATGTAATGCAATGCAAATCCTAGAAAAAACAAAAACACAAATACCAAAGAACAATGGTCACAGAGGATAGAGTAGTGAAGCACAAAGACCATGTCAGAAAGACTCAATTAGGACGAGTCTTTTGCATCCAAAACATTTTAGATGCATCACGAGCATTGGAGTTCTTATTCATATTCGAGTGATTTCCAACTCCAGGATTGGAATAAAGGTTCAACACCTTTACCAATTCACCAATAAGTGTCATAGGATCTTGTGCTTGAGGCACAGACACTTTTGGTTTGTTTGCTCTCTTAGCAGCTTGAAGCTTGTAACAGTTAGGACGAATGTGTCCAGACTTACCATAATAATGACAAACCCAAGCAGGTTTACCATGCATCTTGTCCTTAAAAGGGGTAGAATCCTTAGGTTTAGACTCTCTCATATCAACCCCAATCTTCCTAGAAGGTGAAACTTCTACAGGTTTGACAACCTCACTCACAGGGGGTTTGACAGTTTCACTCACAACCTCACTCACGGAAGGTTCAGAAGAAGAAGAAGGAACAAAATTCATGGAATGTGGTGCAGAATCAAAGACGCTATCAACATATCCTAACCCAGATTTATCAGAAGGATACTTTTGAACATTCAGCATGTGATCAAGTTTAGAACTAGCAGATCTAGCAACAGATAAATCATGTTCCAAAGTTTTAACTTTATCAAGCAAAAGCATGTTCTCAGATTTAACATTGTTCAAAAGATCATTAGCATCAAACAATTTAACAAGCAAATTTTTCTTTTCAAGCTCAAGAGATTCAATTTTCTTCAGGCCAAGTTCAACATTCATAGCATCCCTTGCAGCAATTTTGCAAAGTTTATTGTAGGCCTCTTGAAGATCTGCATCCTCAGAGAGTTCCCCATCAGAAGGGTTCTCTTCAACAGATACGCTTTCATTGACTACAGCTGTAGCAGTGAAAGCAATGAAGTTTCCATCCTCATCACATCCGGACTCATCATCAGAAACCTCATTATCGCTAAGGGTTACAGCCATAGCTTTACCCTTAGTCCTCAAGAATGTAGGACATTCAGATTTCACATGACCATACCCTTGACAGCCAAAACACTGAGGACCCAAAGAATTATTTGAAGATTGACCAACTTTTTCTCTAGGTTTTTCAAAGTTATTAACCTTAGTGGGATCATTCTTCCTAAAATTTCTAGGTTCAGCAGTGTATGTACCTCTTGCCTTTCTGTTGGTATTCCTAAGAAAATTTTTAAAGTTTTTTGCAAGATATGCAATCTCTGTAGCAGAGAGCTCATCATCAAATCCACCACCATCAACATCATCAACTGACTTAAGAGCCATTGATTTGGATTTGTTCACTTTAGGTAGGTCAGACTCATAGGACTGAAGAGATCCTACAAGCTCATCAACAGGGATGGAGTCCACATCCTTGCTTTCAGTGATAGTAGTCACTTTGGGTCTAAAGTCTTCAGTTAAAGATCTAAGTATCTTCCTAACAATTTTAGGTTGATCATAGATTTCACCCAAATTAAAAGCAGAATTAACAATGTCATTCAATTTAGCATAGAATTCATCAAAAGATTCATCATCAAACATTCTAATGCTTTCAAATCTAGAAGTCAATTACTGCAGTTTATTGATCTTAACTGCCATTGTGCCTTCATGCACAATTTGGAGGATTTTCCAAGCAGTATGAGCAACCTCAACATTAGAGATCCTCTTAAATTCCTCCATAGAAACAGCATTAAAGATGACATTCATAGCTTTGCTATTGAAGCCCATTGCTTCTTTTTCAGAAGTTTGCCACTCACTCACAGGAGTTGTGGGCTTCTGCCATCCATATTCAACGGAATTCCAAACCCTCTCATCAATTGATTTCAGGAATGCTTTCATCCTTACTTTCCAATAAGCATAGTTGTTCCCATCAAAGTGAGGAGGAACAACAAGAGAGTGTCCATGCTCCATGACAACAGGGGTCAAGGATCAGCTCAGAGATAAAAAATCTCTAACAAGAGAGCTACCTGCTCTGATACCACTTGAACGGTTTTAGACCCCTTAAAAACAACCAGATTGGTTAGCCTAGATTAATTAGCCAAGTTGTTACTTAGTCAAATTATGCAATTCTAGGTTAAAGCAATCAAATAATCATATCAAAAGAATAAAGCAGGGGAATAATAAAAGACACAATGATATGATCACCCAGGAAACCACACGGTAAAAACCTGGGGAGGATTTGACCCACCGATCCTCAAGGCAAACCTGAATCCACTATGAAAGAATCGAAGTTCATACAAAAGGACTACAAGCTCCCCGCTTGACTTCCTAATGCTACCCACCAGTAGAACTTACTGACATGACCACGTGCAAGATCCGAATCCACGGACTCCTTCTTTCTTGGATTCTCCAATCAGCTACAAGCACCCACGCTTGTTATTCTTTAAGCTCCAAAAGCAGCAACCGAGTTGATCATCAAGATATTGAAATAATCTCTATCTTGAAAACCCTAAGTTTATGTGAAGGAAAGCTCCTCAAAGATCTCACAAGAGATTCACACAAACAGCAAAATATGAGCAACAAAGACTTAGAGAGGTTTGGGGACAAAACCCTAGATACAAAAGAGGCACACTCTTTTCTCTCTCAAAAGTCTCAAAAACGTGGCTTAGGGTTTCCTTTATATAGTGGGAGAAGTAGATATGAAACCCTAATCCTTAATGGGCTTAAGCTGCTGTTTGGGCCGACTTAAAATTCTGCAGATACGATTTTCGATTGATCGAGCCTGTTCTTCGATCGATCGAACCAGGCAGAATATGAAGTCTTCTTCCTGTAGCTTGTATGTTCTTGAATCTTGACTTAAATCACTTTGAGCATTGTCTAATAAAATCTATAGACTCTAAGATCTATATCTAGACAAGTTTGTGTTCACGATTTGCCAATTGTTCTAAACATTTAGAACCTAACAATAACAAGTACTAAGCTACAAAGCATGGGTACAATATAACTTATATATAAAAACCAAAATACCTCAAAAGCTTTAAACAGAAGCACTGAAACCATCCATGAGTTTAAACCAAGTATTTAGCATAGTACAGAGCAAACTCATAATTAAGATTATCCAAAACATAATAACAAAAACCATAGATAACATAAATCAAAATGCTTAAATTTTTTTGGCTTTGCTCCCCCTCAAAATGGTGCATGCTCCCCCCAAGAGCTACCCTTACTTCTCCTCCAAAGTTCTCCCCCTTTTTGACCAGAATGGCCAAAGGGCTATTGCAAGGTAGTAAAGCTGTCAAACTTTGCTGAAAGTAGATTCATCTGCTCTTGGAGAGTAGCCAGTCTATCAGATTGCTCATTCTGAACATCTCAGAGTCCATCAATCCTTTCAAGGATGATCTGAAATGCATCGGAGGGGACTACAGAGGATGTTGAAGCTCGGCTTCTTTTGCCATGGCCTCTTGAGCTTGGGGGTTGTTCTTCAGCTTCTGTCTCAGTTTCCA
Source organism: Quercus aquifolioides (assembly GCA_019022515.1). NCBI lineage: Eukaryota > Viridiplantae > Streptophyta > Magnoliopsida > Fagales > Fagaceae > Quercus > Quercus aquifolioides. The sequence goes on from CM032327.1 coordinate 86,606,626, forward strand.
TTGGTTCTCCTTATTCTTAATCACCCTCCTCTTCATCACCCGGTAGGCGAACTCTGATCCATGTAATGGTTAGGGCATTGATAGCTGAAGGAGTAGGCCTGAGACTGATGTCTTGAGGAATTTGCACACCCTTTTCTCTAAAGAGCCTCATGAGTATACTAGGGAAAATCAGCTTTGCCCTTGAAGTGGTTCTTGTTTCATCAGCAAATGGCTCCATAAGGAAAATGGCTCTAGCATTATTAATGGTAATCATCTTCTTCACTGGGTACTAGTTGAACATCATGATCACAGTGATACATCTCATATCAGCTGGAAAAGCAGTAGTGTTGAGGCATTTCCCTTCTCTAACTCCACCAATATGAGATTGGACAGTTTCTAAGGAGAGCATCCTGTCCTTGTAGTGTGTGAAATCATGGTCCAATTCCTCAAAACCAAGCACCTCATCAATGTCCTCCAAGTCAATTTTGAATTCTTGGCCTCTTATCCAACAGTTGATCTCATCCTCTCTTAAGATAGCATTGGCATAGAATTCTCTAATCAAAGGTTCACATACCCCAGGCAGATCACTTAGTAGCTTTTCCCAACCTCTTTCCTGAAAACAACTTGGAATGAAAAAGTCCTTTAAATCAACCAAATCCATAAATCTTTCTTGGATGATGGGAGCCTTCTCATAAAACTGAATGTATCTCTCAAAGTGTTTAGTAGACCTGAACTGGGTATTATCCATTTTCTTCCTTTTGTCACCCTTTTGCGCAGTGGTTTTCTTTGGAGACATCTGCATAAACATAGCAGGAAAGGCCACAAAACAGGGTACAAAATATGGAAACCCAACAATTAGTAATAAATTAGAAGCACTGACAAGGACAAAGATTTAGTCTACAACCCAGCTCAAAACCAACATGACAAGAGATAACATACAACAACAGAGCACAGTAGAGTTTATCATAAACTTTTAAATATATCACAGTGTGAGTGTATGCTCAAAAATTCCATGAACAACCTAGGGCAAAAACAAAACACATAACCAGATATCCAATAGGCAATCAGTGTATGTCAAAAACATCTCACAAGCAGTGTATATCACAAAATCCCTAACACACAAGAAAATGTCTATGAGACATTTTACAATGGGTATGATATGCATAACACACCTCAAATCAAGGGTTATGCTTAAAAATGAGAATCAATCATGAGAGCATGTGAAATAAGCATTATACAATCCATATCAACAAAACCCATTCAATCAAACTCAACAAAATGAACCCAACCCATATTCGAATCATCACATATATCAAATCTCAACAACAACTCAAGAATCAAGAAAACAAAGGCAATAAACATGAAATATTATGAGAAAAGAAGAAAACTCATACCTTTTTCTTGAAGAGTGAAGTAGAGATGATGAAGAACAATGGTGATTTTTTAAAGAAACATGGTGAGTTTGAGAGAGAAAAATGGACAAGACAATGAACAGTAAAAAATGATCGAGGTAAAACTGAAAAGTTTTAAAAAAACTGTCCTTAAAGTGCAAAACATGCATTTTTTGCGACTGAAACAAGTCGCAGACAAGTCGCCAAAGCAAGCCGCCAGACACCTATGAGACAAAATTCTAAAAATTTGTCTAAGTGTTTTTCACTACTGGAAGGTCCATCTGCGAGGTAGTCACGAAGGGGGCCACAAAACTTTCTGAGTACACCTTGCGACTAGAGCTTCCACTCACGAACAAGTCGCCAAATCGAGTTGTGTGAAATCTAAAAATCGAATTTTTGAAAAAAATTTTGAAGTCTTTTTCGCGATTGGGACTTTGACCCGCCAGTGAGTCGCGAAAACCTACTGTGCAAGCTCACGACTAGGCATGCAACTTGCTTAACCTGCGAGGCAAGTCGCCAGAACATGGCTGCAAAATTTTTGAAATTTTTGACATTTTTCAAACCAAAATACTTTCCAAAAATAATTAAAACACTCAAAAATCTTTTTGTGATCAACATATAATTGAGCATGTCCAACATATTTAATCAAGTACAATCACACAAATGAATAAGGCATTCAATAGACATAGACATGTGTGATGTGTGTGTGTACCAATGATGAGATAGTCCTAAGTCCAATGTGAAGCTTCAATGATCAATTCAATCAAGGCACACACAATTAGCACTAGGAAAAGTGACCTTTCTCAATTATAGAGATATGCACATATGACCTCCCACAAAACTTGATAACATTATTTTGAAGCTTTTCATTTGGCTCCATTTACATCAAAACATTTGATCTTTTTGAATCAATACATCTCATTTTGAGATCGATGCTTGAAATTTTTGATATTTCAAATTGATGAGCAAGCCTTGGCTTTTTGGGCATCATACATTTTTCATAAAAGTCACATTCCCTTTTTCCTAGTCAAATACTAGTATGTGCAACGGCTTTTGCAGCTTATTATCTCTTTTCATTTTGAGATTTACAATTTTTGAGCTCTTTAAGCAACAAAAAAAAAAAAAAAAAAAAAAAAAAAAAAAAAGGTGGGAAGATATATAGGCACAAGTCTATGCAAGTTTCAAGATCAACAAAACTATTGACTAATCATTCATGACAAGTTTGAAGATCTATTTACAATAGTCACATAGATTTCAAGATTTTTCCCACAATGATATGAGTGCATAAAGAACAAGCTATGCTCGTAAATGCACAAAGCCATTAGTACAAAGGTACAAGGCAAAACATGCTTGTGACAATACACAATAATGCCGATTAAACTTTTTGGATTTTCTACTTTTTATGTGTTTTTGGATTTTTTGACACAAAAGCAAGTAAAGATTGATAAAAAAAAAAATGTAAAAACATTCAAAGCGAAAAGCAAACAAACACAATTTTTCAGCACATGCTGGACCAAAAACAAAAAGCACACAACCAATCAAAGTCACAAAGCATAGGAAGAATTAATGCATGGACATGTTGTAATGCTTATGCATGAGTACCCCTCTTCACCTACACGGCACGTGCGTTTGGGGTGATATCCCTAGAGGATTGGGTACTATAGTTTTGGCTTTCAAACCTTCTGGAGAAGCTTGCCAAACAGGTGGTGAAAGCATCAATCATCTTCATCACATCTCCAATGTTAGATTCAGCTTCTCCCCTTTTCACTTGCTTGGGGTTCCCTTTATCCTTTCTTTGTCCACGTGGCCTTTGATAGTTGCCATTCTTTAATGCCCACAGCTTATGACAATTCGGTCTGGTGTATCCTTGAATTTCACAGTGATGGCAGAAATGTTGAGTTCTCGGACCTCTTTGTGACTTTGGGAGTGATTTCCCTTGAGCCTTAGGTTTTGACCACTGATTGGTTAGGAGGCTTAGTCAAAAACTATTGGTCAGTCACATTCAGCTTCTTTTTCGGCTTCACTTTCTCAACAACTGAAGTTTCTACCACTGGTTATTTAGCTTTCACAAACTTCATATCTTTGGAGACTTTAACACTCGAATTGCTCTCTCCAGTGTATCCCAATCCACTTTTGTCGGAGAAAGGTTTTTGATAAGCAAGTACTTCATCAAGCTTCTTGGAGGAAACCCGTTCTACCTTAGCATTCGCTTGAATCACCTCAAGCTCAAGGAATTTTATCTTTGTATAAGCTTTAGTTAACTCTCCGTTCAGCGTCTTCATTTCACATTTGGTCTCCTTGTATCGCACTAGAAGACTTCTATAATCTTGCCCTGCCCTCTTCACCTTTTTAATGGCTGCCTTAGCCACTTTTACATATTCATTGGTCTTCTCAAGGAGGGAATTCTAGGTCTCTTGCAGTCCCATTGTCTTTTCATCTTCCTTATCATCAAATTCCTCTACTATCCATATTGACTCCAATTTAGTGTGCTCCCCAAGCTCTTCCATTAGCAAAGTCAAGTCATCCGAAGATTCCACGGGAGCAATGGTCATGAATGCAGAGAAGTTTCCTTCTCCATCACAGCTTTCATCTGAACCTGAATCAGAGGAGTCGGAATCACTAAGAGTAATGGCATATGCCTTGCCCTTCCCTCTCAAATAATTAGGACATTCTTTCTTGAGATGTCCATGTCCATTGCATTCGAAGCATGTGATTCCTTGAGAAGATTGAGACTCCTTCCCATCTTTCCTCTTGAAGTCCTTTTTCTCCTTTTCGAAACTTGGGAATTTTCCTTTCTCAGCAAATTTTCCATTCTTCTTGAACTTCAAGAACTTTCAGAAATTCTTCGCAAGATATGCCACATCTTTATCGACCTTATCCTCATTTGATGAGTCGTGAGCTTCTACCCTCTCATTAATCGTCTTAAGAGCAAGGGATTTGCTCTTCCTTTGTAATGGCAACGACAACTCATAAGTTTGTAGTGTGAGCCAATTAGTTCTTGAACTTTGATATCATTAAGATCCCTGCTCTCTTCAATTGCTGTAACTTTTGCACAGAAGCTCCCAGGCAATGATCAAAGGATTTTCCTCACTATCTTTGAGTCCTCCGTTTTCTCACCCAAGTTGAACTTGCTAATAACCACCTCATTTAGCTTGCCATAGAATGAGTCGAAAGACTCGCCTTCGCTTATTTTTAGCTCTTCAAACCGAGTGGTTAGCACCTGTAACTTAGTATCTTTCACCTTTTTGGTGCCTTCATACATGGTCTCCAGTATTTGCCATGCTTCCTTGGCAATTGTAATGTGAGATATCTTGTGAAACTCATCTAGAGACACACGACAAAAAATTGCATTTAAAGGTTTACTGTTAGCATTAGCTGCCGCAAGGGCTGCCTTATCCCAAGTGGATTTAACGGCCTCCAGCCTAGTCCATCCTACATCTACTGAATCCCAAACAGTTTCATCAATTGAACACAAGAATGCCCTCATCCGGACTTTCCAAAAGACATAGTTGCTACCATCAAAATATGGTAAAGCATTTAGAGATTGAGATTGATCCATCTCAAACAGAGTCAAGGATCGCACTCAGGTAATCAAACCACAACAAGTGCACCCGCTCTGATACCAATTGAAAGTTCAATATGTGTGTAAAACACCTATGAACATTTAGACCCCCAATTAACAAATTACTAACACTAGCTTATTATCAAACAATATATGTGCGGAATATGAAAATAAGCTAAAACAGAATTGGTAAAACAATCTAAACCATAATTAATCACAACCACAGCAGTAATTAAATGGCAAGGATTAAGGGAAGAGAGATGCAAACATAAAGACAACACAACGATGTGTTATCGAAGAGGAAATCGAAGTTCTTGGCGTAAAACCTCTTCGCCGCCCTCCAAGCAGTCAGTAATCCACTAGAGAATAAAGTTGGGATACATGAATACCCTTCAAGCCTAATCTACCCAGTGCACCTAAGCCCTCCAAGCTTCATGCTCCAACAGGGTTCGCCGAACCTTGTCTTTTCTAGCTTACCAGATCCCGCAATCATCCATTGCATTAACTAAAATGAATTGGTCCTTTCTTAACTGCTTCCCAAGCACCAAAAGACCTTCTCACAGATATGGGTATGGTGAGATAAGGATTTGGCCAGTGTACCTCTCAAGGATATATCAATGGAGAAGGTGAGAGTAGAGAAATTTGGAGAATCAAAGGATGAAGATTGTAGATAAGTCAATCTTGTTTTTCTCTAAGGTTTCTCTCTCAAAATTCTTTCTGGAAGCTCTCTATAATACGTGGGTATAAGGGTCTATATATAGTAGGGTGTGTATGGAATGCGAAGAGTCAGTTTTGTAACAAACAGAGTGGTCTAGCGACTCAAGCTCACGACTGGAACGAGTCGCGAATTTGAGTCGCGAGCTAATGGCCTGGCCAGACTGGAAGTTTTGTCCTGTAGTGCAACAGCTAGCGCGACTCTTCAGCTCCCTGCATGCTTCACACGTGTGCCACTTTTGGCGACTTGCCAATCGTGAGCTAGTCACGAGATCCAGTCGCGAGGCCCTTCTTGAGTGCACACTCTTGAGCTTTTCTTCACACTCTCTCACACATTACCCTTACTTGATTCCCACCTAAATACAAAGTTTCTAAATGCTGAATTACAAGCAAATTTGTCATGGAATAAAACCAACAAAATGGTTGATTAAATTCAACCTTACACAACCATGTGTTGACTTTATTCCTTGCCAAATTTTCTTGTAATTCAGCAATTAGATACCCTGTATTTAGGTGGAAATCATGTAAGGGTTGTGTGTGAGAAAGTGTGAAGAATTCAAGTGTGTGTACAATCAAGAGCATTCTCGCGACTAGAACTCGCGAGTGATTCGCGACTGATGACTCACCAAAGTGCCACACGTGTGAAGCATGCGGAAAGTTGAAGGTTCATGATAGCTGGAGCACTACAAGATAAAAAGTACTGTCTGGCAGTTAGTTATTTCACTACTGAAACTCGCGACTTGTCCCAGTCTTGAGTGAGTCGCCAAAACCCCCTGTTTTGCAGAAAAATGACTTTTCACATTCCTCATATACCCTACTATAAATACCCTTATACCCACGAAATCTAAAGAGTTTCCAGAGAGAATTTTGAGAGAAAAACCATAGAGACAAACAAGATTGACTCATCCACAATCTCAGACATTTGATTCTCCAAATTCCTCTACTCTCACGCTTTCTATTGACATACCCTTAAGAGGATACTTAGCCAAATCCTTACCTCACTATACCTATATCAATGAAAATGTTATTTGGTGCTTGGGAAGCAGTTCAGAGAGGACCAATTCATTTGGTTGATGCAACGGACTTATTGCGGGATCTGGAAAGCTAGAGAAGACACGGTTAGGCTAAACCTTGTTAGAGCAAGAAGCTTGGAGGGCGTAGGTGCATCGGGTAGATTTGGCTTAGAGGGTCTATTGCTATTCATGTATCCCAACTGATTTTCTAGTGGATCATTTTACCGCTTAGAGGGTGGCGGAGGTTTTTCGCTGAGTTCTGCGATTTCCTCTTCGATAACACATGCTGATGTTATCTTGTTTGCATCTCTTTTCCCTTACTCTTTTCCTTTTAATTGCTGCTGTGTTTGTGATTAATTATGGTTTAGAGTGTTTTACCAATTTGGGTATAGTTTATATTTATCATTCCGCACATACATTATTTGAATATAAGCTTGTGTTGGTAATTTTGAAATTGAGGGTCTAAACATTCACTAGTGTTTTATACACCAACTGAACTTTCAATATGAGAAGATCAATTACACCCACACATAATCATAACTGTTTGATGGAGACTATCACCTTCGAGGTACATCATATAACTCTCACATCTCCTAGAAACACACTTGCAACCATATTAAAAGCATTTTGATTCTTTTTGGTTTTCATGTTCTTTGCATAGCTTTTTTTAAGCATATCATGCATGGGCATATAGGAGAGAGAAAAGAAAATACCCAATTATGTAAGCTGAACATCCTAATTTTGCTGTGCAGGTGTTACACCTTACCAAGCATGGCTTTTATGAATTGCACATAGATGTTTTATGATTTACGAGTTTTAGTGGTGAAATTGTTATTTATGCATTTCTCTTAAGATTTTTTAGTCCTTCCAGTCAAAAAGAGTGATATGAATATGAATGATAAAAGATCAATCTACCATACCCATCACAAAAATGAGCCACAAAGCTTGCATTACTTAGTTGTGCATTGAGATGCTAACCTAAGCTACAAGTGATACAAAGTTGAGAAACTTTGTTTCAAAGGCTATCCAAGGTACACAAGTAACAATATACACACATGTGGACACAATGGGTCATTTTGGAGTCACCACCTAGTTTTTGCAATGGTCTAGAAACCATATATATAGCATCCCTTCGAGGAAGGACCTTTGATCTTACTACCAGAGTATGAGTTCTGAGTTTAGGTATGCTCTTGGGAAGGTGTTAGGCACCCAAGATCACCCAACCCTAAGGTTGGCTTTCCGTCATTGTGTCTTATACCTTAACATTTGTTGATGAAAATTGTTAACCCATGTTTAATAATAATTGTTAGATTATGTCTAACAAAAATTGTCAAATTATGTTTAACAAACTCTATCAAATTATGTTTAACAAGCATTGTCAAATTATGTTTAATGAGAATTGTCAAATTATGTTTAACAAGAATTGTCAAATTTGTCAAATTCATCAAACATAATTTCACCCATAAGCCTTTTGGCATATGAGTTTTATTGATGTGAGTAGTGTCCATTCAAGATAATGTATCTCTTAATTATAATCCCTTGTTTCAAGAGAAGACCCTTTGATTCCAACCACATCGTCTTTGTACATAAGTTTATTTATTTTCATGTTGAAGGGGATATGTGTTTTTATTTATTTGTGGTTGCACCTAATAATTTATTTAGGTTGCCTATGTACCCTTGACGGGGATCAAGCCAATTCATAGTTCTTACTTTGTATTTAATTAAGCATCAACTTAATTTTGTTTTTGGGTGAGATAATTGATTTTAATCTCAAGGATAAGACAAGGACCATGTTTTTATGGAAATTGAACCAAGGATTCTTTCTTTGAGAAGTTGAATGTCCAAGCAATTTTCCTTTTCCTTCATTTGCTTTGTAGGAATTTTAATGATATTTTGATTGAGGTTTCCAAATTTAATTAAGGGAAAGAAAACTTCTTTGAAACAATTTTATTTTTCATGAACATTGGGAATTGGAAAATTTCCTCAAATCAATTTTTATGGTAATTTTATTTTGAGAATTATTAACTCCAATCTTGATTAAGAAATTAGGAATCCCAAAGAATTAGTCATGTTGGATTTTGAAGGAATTAGAATCCCCACTTTATTTAAAATGATTTTGAGAGTCGAGGACTCCATTGAAATGTGGTAGAGTCAAGGACTCCATTAATGTGGTAGAGTCAAGGACTCCATTAATTGGGTAGAGTCAAGGACTCCATTGATGTGGTAGAGTCAAGGACTCCATTAATTTGGTAGAGTCAAGGACTCCATTAAAACATGGTAGAATCTAGGACTTCAATGAATTTGATTTGGTAGAATCAAAGACTCTAATTGAGAAAACACTGCACCAATACTTGAGAGAACTTTTATTTGATAATGTTCAAATAGAATTTACGAGTCAATGACTCATATCTAAAACTTCATGTATGGGGTTGGGAACTTTTTATGAAACCCAACCCTATTTGTCTTACCAAACAAAAATTCAGATTTGAAGAAGAGGGAGAGAGAGAGAGAGATTTTGGTAAAGTCAAGAACTCTAGTTAAGAAAATATTGAATCAAAACTTGAGATAATCTTTATTTGGCAATTTTCAAATAGGATTTATGAGTTAAGGACTCGTATTTAGAGTTTCATGCATAGAGTTAGGAACTCCTCATGAAACCTAACCCTATTTATTTTACCAAACAAAAATTCAGATTTAAAGAAGAGAGAGAGGGAAATATTTAGAGAAGAAAGGGGCTGATAAAATCCCAACCTAATACTGATATTGTGTGTTCATCCTTTGCTTGTTGCTCTCTATCTCTAGTTGTGTCTCTTTCTCTTTTTTTTCTCTGTGTTTTGCTATTTTTTTTTTCCTCTATCTATGTGCTTCTCTTTTCTTTTTTGCTTGCTGAAGCCTCTTTAATTTAGAGAGGAATTGAGAAACCGTTTCCTTATATTTTTTCTCTTAACTGGTCAATTCATGGTCTAAAACTGCAAGGAAAGTGTAGTACTGCACTAGCATTTTTCCAGGACCTAACTTCTTTCACGAGTTCATGCCATTACCCACTTTTCAGCTTTTCAATTTCTTTAATTATTTTTGTTCCTGCCGTGGCTACCTTTTCAGCCTTTATCTCCTTTTTATTTCATATAATGGCAAACTAGTTTTTGATAATGCTGCACCCACCTTTCCTATAGCTCCTTATTTTTCTCATTTTAGTCATTTCTTATAGGTAATGGCAGACTAGTTTATAGGTAGTCTTTGATTTACTAGGTGTTGGACTCACGTGTTTTTTTATTATTTTTATATGTGTTAACCCTTATTTCCAAGCGATGTACATTTGTTTTAATGTTGTATTTTTTTAGTATCAACAACCTTATTAAAAATCACCTCAACACTTGTATCCTAAACTCACACATACTAGTATGCATCTAACATACAACATGACATCATTCATCTCAAAACACATACATACCTATACTAAAGTGAAAGAGAACCAAACACACAAAAAAGACCCTAGCATGCATCTAGCATGTGAAAACCCTATCATACATCTAAAACAAGGTAGCGAGCATATCATCAAACACAACACATATCATAAACCAAGCATTAACACATTAGAAACCCTAATCATACATCTAAGCGTGTTTCATCATATCATCAAAATAAAACCAAAACACAAATGCATGGACATTTCTAATGAATGACTTACCCTTTACTTCCCTTTCAGCAACACAACACCTATGGCATTGATGAATGGGCATGTGAATGAATGACATGGTATTAGAATGAAAGAAAAACCCTAATCTAGCATGTGATATCAAAAAAGCATGTGAGACAGAGGTACAAGCATGTGAACAGACTTTAAAAAAGGGGTGGCGGTGGCGGCGGCGACGGCCGGGGGCCGGGGGGGGGGGGGGGGGGGGTGGGGAAGCATGTGAAACAAACCAAGCAAACAACATGAGGAATCTGGATTAGGGTTTCTGGGCAAGTGCCTGCGTACGCATGCTCATGACATGTGTGCTTGGGACTTGTTCAAGAACCCTAACCTAGAAACCCGAAACAGAAAGTAGAGCATAAACAAAAAACCCAATTCTAACTATCTAGCATGCTCAGAACACAACAGAATTATAAAACTAACCTAAGCAAACATATAAAAACCTAAACTACAAAAACAAGTAGGATTAAAACTAAAAAGAAAGATAGAAAATGAAAAAAAAGGAAGAAAGAAAGAATACCTTAAAGCAAAAGCTCCTAGGCTTGATTTTTGACTGTTCCTCTCGGTCAAATTTATTACAATTCAATAAAACGGTTATTAGAAACTTTAAACTCAAAGGATTGGGGCCAGAAAAGGTCCTAATCAAATAAAATGACTTGAGGGTGTTTTGTGAAAAACTCCCTTTTGATTTACTATTTTCTAATGAATTTTAGGTTTTTCCTGTGGGATTTCTATGTGTTTTTTGAAAATGTACCATGTAAGGATTTTTATAATGGAAAAAATGGGGTTTGGAACAACTACCAAATAATGTGGAATTCATTCCAAACCTCAGCTATTATTGCAGAAAACTTGCATTTCTTATGCTTCTGAAACCCTATCTACGTACATAAGAATGTGCCTGCATACGCATGCTTTGGCCCGCAAACGCAGGCTGAGGGCCATTTTGGTCATTTTATTTTCAAAAATAGATTTTTACTCATTTAAAAGGTTATATTTTCTATTTTAACACTCCTCAAGTCAATTTGATATCTGATTAAGCTCTAAACTGGCTTTAGGCCTTAGAGTTTGAGCATCTGGGAGCTCGAGTCGTAAGGGGTATAAAATGCAGTATCTACAACAAACACACACTATTTTTGTATTTTTTTCCCCCTTTTTATTTTAAAAAAAAAAGAAAAAAAAAGAAAAAAAAAAAAGCAAGCATATAAAAGGAAAGCATAAAAACTAGATGCATATGCATGAAGAATGGGAGAGAGAGAGAGAGATCAATCCATGGATATAACACCAATGTTTTGGCGCAAGAATTCAAAGCGTCTACCATTTAGAGGCTTAGTGAACAAATCAACCTTTTGATCATCAGTGTGAATGAACTCAAGGGTGAGAGTACCATCTTCAACCAACTCACAAATGAAGTGATATCAGATCTCAATGTGTTTGGTCCAAGAATGTTGAACAAGATTTTTAGAGATGTTGATGGCACTGGTATTGTCACAATAGATAGTAAGATACTTTTGACAAATATCGTAATCAAGAAGGAGCTTTTGCATCCAAAGAAGTTGGGTACAATAGCTACCAACAGCAATGTATTTAGCCTTAGCAGTGGAGAGAGAGATGGTGTTCTTTTTCTTGCTTATCCATGAAACAAGGCTATTATCTAAGTAAAAACACCCACCAGAAGTACTTTTTTGGTCATCAGCATTTCTAGCCCAGTCTGCATTAGAATATCTAGCTAAGACATCATTAGTATCTTTATCATACCATACTCCAAATTTACTAGTGGGCTTAACATATTTAATAATATTTTTTACCACAATATTGTGAGATTCTTTAGGATTAGCTTGATATCTAGCACACACCCCAATACTGTAGCTAATGTAAGGTCTACTAGCAATAAGGTAAAGGAGACTACCTATCATACTTCTATATAAAGAAGGATCAACACTTTTTCCTAACAAGTCAACAGTGAGTTTTACATTTGGACTCAAAGGTGTTCTGATAGAGCTAGCAGACTCTAAACCAAATTTCTTCACAAGATTTTTAGCATATTTAGATTGAGAGATGAAAATACCTGAGTCACTTTGACAAATCTGCAGACCAAGGAAGAAGTTCAGTTCTTCAATCATGCTTATCTTGAATACAATCTGCATCATGCGAGAGAAGGAATGAGCTAAGTCATCTTTTGTAGATCCAAAGATAATATCATTGACATCAACTTGAGCTACAACTATTTCTTCATCCACTTTCTTAATGAACAATGTTTGATCTGCTTGTCCTCTTGTGAAGCCATTTGACACCAAATATTCAGTGAGATGATCATACCATGCTTTAGGTGCCTGTTTTAATCCATAAAGTGCCTTGTTAAGGTAAAGCACATGATCTGGAAAGTGTGGGTCAATGAACCCTTTGGGCTGAGCTACATAGACTTCCTCTTTGAGAAAACCATTCAGAAAGGCACTCTTCATATCCATTTGATATAACTTGAACTTCAAGTGACATGCCAATGCAAGTAAGACTCTTATGGATTCAATGCGAGCAACAGGAGCAAAAGTTTCATCAAAGTCCACTTCTTCTACTTGAGTGTATCCTTGGGCCACAAGTCTAGCTTTGTTGTGAATGACATTTCCTTCCTCATCAGTCTTGTTGCGGAATATCCATTTTGTGCCAATGATGTTCACTCCCTCTGGCCTAGGTACTAGTGTCCAGACATCATTCCTTTGAAATTGATGAAGTTCATCATGCATGGCTTCAACCCAGCTTTCATCTTGAAGTTCAACCTTTGCAGGTTCTACTTCATGCTTATTTGTAAAGTCATCAGGTATGGTCTTTTATTTGATTTTATAGCCACGTGATTTTACCCTTGCCTTTATCTTTTTGACACGTATGCCCTTCTAAAGGAAAATTTTGAGATAGTCTAGTCTTCTTCTACTCACAAATAGACCTTTTCCAATAATCATCAATAGAGCTTTCAAATAACATTTAGACTTGCATGTTTTGAAAAACTTAAGCATATAAAGTTTAGAAATGCAAGAGATATTTGAAGAAAAATATCTTTTCATGCAATTTGATTCCATGACAACAGGGGTCAATGATCACACATCAAATATTAAAACCTAATAAGAGTGTGCCCGCTCTAATACCACTTGTTGGGTTAAGATAGCTTGACCTTGGTTAATTAATTCAATTACCCAAGTTGATTAATTAGGTTCAATTGCATGCAAATCATGAAGGCATCAACAAATCACCAAAAATACTAAATGCAGTGGAAAATAAATTTGACATGGTGATTTATTGACAAATAGGGAAAATCTCGCATGGTAAAAACCATACCGGGTGATTTTAAGGTCACCACTCCTAAGAATTCACTAATTAACAATCAAGCAGTTACAAGTATAAGAAATCTTACCAACTACCCTGGCCTATCCTGAAATACCAACCTACAATTGAACTTTTGCTCCAGTACTCAATTGGACTTGATCTTGTGGTGGCATTTTTTCCCTTGATGCACAAACCTCCAATTTGTGATTAACTCCTTTGTATGGATCCTAGTACGTGACTAACTCCAACAACTTGAATGGTTGTTATTGACTGCAAAGTTCTTCACTTCATCAACAATGAAAACCAAGAAGCACTTGGTTATAAAACCCAACGGCGTACAAACGCAATAGCTTCTTACAGAGAAATTAAGCACTTGGTCACTGTATCTGTATATGACGGCTTTTAAAATAAGCTTTATATATGTCTAGGGTTGTGAGAAAAGAAACCCTACACATACACATAAACTTGGCTGGATTTCAAATCTGGAAATTTTGAAATTTTAATTCTCAATAAATTGAGCTAGTGTCGAGCTATCTATCAAGTTTCAAATTAAGTCTCGATAGCAGCTATCTGTCAAGCTATCTGTCGAGAATTAATGAGCAGCTTCCCCACACGTAACCAAACTTCCAAGTCCAAGATCTTTGGTTCAAAGACTTTTGGTTTACCTTAATTAATGACTCTTTAAAATTTAGTTTAGTTAATTAGGTAACTTAAACTAAATTAGACATCTAGGTAACCAATCACCCCTAATACAAAACCAATGGTTAGTGGTGACTCCTAAAATAAAAGTAAGAAAAAGGAACTCTCTCTCTCTCTCTCACACACACACCTCACCTTAGATACACAAGTACACAAGAGTCACATCGCCAAGGACTCAATGTACGATGAGCCATGGGGCGGAAAAATCGGGCGTCCACACTTTTTGTCGTTACAAATAAGAGAACAAATAATAAAGTATTCAAAGATAAAAATTAAATAATACATAAATTCTTATTTTTAGTATACACAATCCAAAGTTTGCTCATTATATTTTCACCATAAAAAATTACTAAATGTTGTGGATCGTATCATGTTATCAACTTTCTTAAGTGCACTTGCTCATGTCGTATGCATAATAATAAAGTTAAATTACCTAAAAAATAATTGATTAAAAAAAAATTAAGAATAAAACATAACACATCAAGTAAAGAATAATAAGTAAATATTTAATATGAATTCTACCTTAATCTACTCAATATTAGTAATAGATCAAGCACTGAAAATCTTCATACTTGAGAATTGAGATCTAAGAGTGAGATTGAAAAGCAAAGACAAAAACAAGGACTTTCCATACATTTAAGCTTAGGTTTAAGTTTTTTCTTTTTCTTTTTTTTCTTTTTTTTTTCTTTTTTTTTTAATAATAATGTCGTGGTGCACTAAATTATTAGGTTAGCTTGTGAAAAAGAAATCACACTTTATGAGTTTGACATGAATACAATGAATTGTCCGATTTGGCCATTTGGTTCATTTAAAAAAAAAAAAAAAAAAGGTCAACCTGTTGATTCGCAGGTTGACCTGATCGACTCAAAAATTTAATGGCCAGGTCGATTCATCCTATTTTACTCCATATCAAAAAAATGTTGGGTCGGGTTAGGTATTTTATTTTGGGTTTGGGCTGGGTTGACAAGCCCAGGTCTAATTTTGCCAGGCAATTTATTTTATTTTTATTTTTTTGTTGTCAGCATCCATATTAATGGAGATAAAAATTTGGATATTGAGCACCTACAAAAGTCACTTTATCTATTTTAACTGTTCATTTTACAATATACCCAACATTAATGAATCTATATTTTTAGCTATTTGATTAAAATAATACAAAGAACTCATTAGAATAATAATTAAAACATACCACAACCACCTCCACCACCACCACAGCCCACAGCAAAAAAGAAAAAAAAAGCAACCAAGCAAGGCACCTAGCCCCTGAACCAACCACACCACAGCCCACACCACACCAAAGTCGATGAACCAACCACACCATAGTCCACTGACACCGACGAACCCAACCACCTAGCCACCTATAGATGCCGATGAACCTAGCCACCCTCAAGATCGATCTACGCACCACCACGATCCCACCCACGAGAGGGAGATGAGAAGGCGCTGGAGAGAAAAAAAAAAGAAGGAAAAAAAGAAGAAAGGAGAGAGAGAGAGAGAGAGAGAGAGAGAGAGAGAGAGAGAGAAAGAGAGAGAGAGAAAAAATCTTTTTTCAATGAGAGAAGAGAGAGAAAAGTGAAAGTTCAAATAGCGTATAAAATACTATGAACGTTTAGACCCCCAATTACAAAATTATCAATTCAAGCTTAAAGTCAAATATTATATGTGTGGAAAATGAACATAAGCTAATAATAGAATTGATAAACAATCTAAACCAATTAAAATCACATCAACAGCAAAAATTAAATGGCAAAGATTAAGAGAAGAGAGATGCAAACACAATGACAACACAACGATGTGTTATCGAAGAGGAAACCGAAGCTCTCAACGTAAAACCTCTTCGCCGCCCTCCAAGCGGTCAATAATCCACTAGAAAATATAGTTGCGATACATGAACAGTAATAGACCCTCTAAGCCTAATTTACCCAGTGTACCTAAGCCCTCCTAGCTTCTTGCTTCAACAAGGTTATGTCGAATCTTTGTCTTTTTTAGCTTACCAGATTCCGCTATAGCCCATAGCATCAACCAATAACCATTGGTTCCTTCCTAACTGCTTCCCAAAGCACCAAAAAGCCTTCTCACAAATGTGGGTATGGTGAGAAAAGGATTTGGCCAAAAACCTCTCAAGGATGTAACAATGGAGAGGGTGAGAGTAGAGGAATTTAAATAGTCTTTATGTAAAGATTGTGGATGAGTCAATCTTATTTTTCACTAGGGTTTCTCTCTCAAAATTCTCTCTGGAAGCTTTCTACATTTCATGGGTATAAGGGGTATTTATACTAGGGTGAGAAAGGAATGCGAAGAGTCAGTTTTTTCAAAACAGAGCTGGCTGGCGACTTGGCCTCGCGACTTGACTAAGTCGCAAGTTCAAGCTGCGAGCTAACTGAATGGCCAATCTAGACTTTTTGTCCTGTAGTGCTACAGCTGGCATGATGGTTCAGCTTCTCTGCATGCTTCACTCATGTGCATCTTCTAGCAGCTTGCCAGTCGCAAGTCACCCGCGAGATCTAGTCGCGAGTCCTTGTTTCACTGCACAGTTCTTGAGCATTTCTTCACACTCTCTCACATACTACCCTTACATGATTCTCACCTAAATACAGGGTTTCTAAATGCTAAATTACAAACAAATTTGGCACGAAATACAACCAATAAGATGATTGATTAAATTCAACCTTACAAAAAGAATAAACAATAAATTTTTTTTATTCCTTCTTGCTACAGTAAATAACTACTCTTGGCTGTTTACTGTAGCAAGGAGCCAAAAAAAATTTACCTTTGGCTCCACCAATGTTGAGCACTAATTGGAGTTTGTGGTGCCAAAAATAGCAATTTACCTTTTTAGCACCACCAATACTAATGATGTTGACTCTCATGGCAAGCAATTTACTTTTTTTTGTCTGCTTTATAAGGTCCATTTTCCATGCACTATGCTATTAGACAAGGCAAACGAGTGGGTTGGATAGGGTCAGATAAGTTGCGGGTCAAAACGGGTTAGGTCAAAACAGGGTTGTTAGGTTCTAAAGATTTAGGATTTTATGTATTTAGAACTCTAATGTGTAAAGTTGGCAAACCATGATCAAAACAATATGTTTAGTCTTGTTTAGGCTTGCTCAAAGTATGTTTATTTGTAAAACTGGAATCGAGTGATTGCAGATTTATTGGACTAAATCTGTAAGGCTCGATTGATCGAAAATTAGACTCGATCGATCGAACCACGTACATATTTATTTTTCTGCAGAGTTCTAGTTCAGCCCAAACTCTATTTAAACGTCTTGGGGATTAAGTAAAACACTCCTATATATAAGGAAAACCCTAGAACATTTTTGGAGCTTTTAGAGAGAGAAGAGAGTGCCTCTTTTGTATCTAGGGTTTTGTACCCAAACCTCTCTAAGTCTTTGTTGCTCATATTTTCTGTTTTGTGTAAATCTCTTGTGAGATCTTAGAGGAGCTTTCCTTTACACAAAGCTTAGGGTTTTCAAGGTAGAGATTATTATCTACATCTTGATGATCAACAAAGTTGCTGCCATTGAAGCTTAAAGAAAAACAAGCGTGGGTGCTTGTACTTGATTGAAGAATTCAAGAAAGAAGGAGTCCGTGGATTCGGAGCTTGCACGGGGTCGTGTCAGTAAGTTCTACTGGTAGGTAGCATTAGGAAGTCGAGCGGGGAGCTTGTAAGTCCTTTTGTATGAACTTCGATTCTTTCATAGTGGATTCAGGTTTGCCTTGAGGATAGGTGGGTAAAATCCTCCCCAGGTTTTTTACCGGTTTGGTTTTCCTGGGTGATCATATCATTGTGTTATTTATTATTCCGCTGCTTTATATGTTTGATATGATTATTTGATTGTTTTAACCTAGAATTGCTTAATTGGACTAAGTAACAACTTGGCTAATTAACTAGGCTACTCAATCTGGTTGTGTTTTAAGGGGTCTAAATTTCCAACAAGGGTTATTTTAAGTGGCTTAAAAACTGATCATGTCAATTGGGTTGCGGGTCAGGTTAACCCGTATTTTTTCACATGATTTTTTTTTTTTAATAGAAAAATGTATTTATCATTTGGAAAGTCATGTAGCAAATTACTTGATGCAAAATAAATTACTTTAAATTTATCGCTCATATAAAAATGAGCTCAGCTAAACAAAATAATACTTGTTCAATAATTTTAAAATTATATAAATCCCAACATTACTAACCAAAACAAAATAGCAAAAAGAATAATTAAAATAAATACACAAGTTTCATTTCTACACAATAACAACATCTCAAAATAAAAAACAAAATTACAAATGCCTTATTGGATAACTAATTTTATAAAGAATAAAAACATATAAAAAATTTACAATCTTGAAAACTAATTTTATAATCTAATATCAACTGTGGTTGACAGTATATATTAAAGTTTGATTGATTACTTATTTATACATAGTCTCTTTTATAAATATCATATCATTATTAAGCAACACACATTCCAAGAAATATTATATTTTATTTTGAAAAGTCATTTATTTTGGACATCAATTGTTAAAAAATAGGCCTAAGCATCCATAATTTATGCTAATTTCATTGATATACTTTGGCTTCACTCTTTTCATACTTATGAATGTTTCTCATACATGTCTATAATTTTATATATATGTTTTTAACTCTACTATAACTAGATTATCTTAACATGTACTTTGTAATTTGATATTCAAAAGTATTTACTCATAAGAAAATGTTCAACCATTCATCTTTGAATTCATTTGCATGCAGTTATGTAAATGCCTCAAATGTATCCTTAAGAACATTGTATCTAAATGACATTATATATATATATATATATATATATATATAGTCAATTGAGTTTGACTTGTGCACTGTAAAGCTTTCAACAAAAAATTAAACCAATAATATCTTAATTTTATTATTATTTTTTTACCAATTTTTTTTAAAGAAAAGAGTGAGGTTGACCCTCAAAAAACGGGTTGGGTTACAGGTCAACTTATTTTTACTTCGGGTCAAAACTTTGGGTTTAGGTTGGGTCGGGTTGGGTCAGCAAATTTTGACCAATTTGTCCATGTCTATCTACTATCTACCACAGGTCTTACCAACTCATATAACCGAAGCCAGTATATTTCCTTCTTCTGTTTTGTTTATTGAGCTTACTGGTAGAAAAAAATTTGAAATTTTCTTATTCCAAATCACTAAATTGAGTTAGGATGAGATTCTGATTATCTTGATATTATGATTTACATAGTGCAAAATTTCATAATCTCTTTTGGCTAAATTGCAAACTACACTCCTAAAGTTTGGGGGTATTTGAATTTTACACTCTAAAATCTTAGAATTTGAATTTTATCCTATTAAATTCTATTCTGTTTGCATCAGCAGTTCCTTAATCCATATTTTTTGTTAAGTTTCACATAAACTTGTTATGTGAGTTTAGTTAATCCAATAAAATGGTGCCACATTCTTTTTATCATGCCATGTTATTTTTAATTATTTAAATTATTTAGGCTACAAAAATAAATTTTAAATATTGTTCAAAATTCAATTTAGTCCTATAACTTTCATTTCAAAAAATTCAATCATCTAACTTTTTTTTTTTTTTTGAAACTGAAACAAACTTTCAATTAAATCAATAATGCATCAACGTTTACAAGCTCAACAGCAACAGATGGAACCTCTTCCATCCAAAATAAATCAACATTAACATTTTGGGCATATCTAGCAAGCACGTGTGCCACCCTATTACCATTTCTCTTAGTACAACTCACCAAAGACCACTCCAACGCTCCTAGCAGATGCTTGATGTCTCCAACAACATCTCCAATAGCTGACTGGTAGTCCGTACCTGAAGCAATACACCTCGTAGCATTTGTACTGTCACCTTCCACAATAATCCTCGTGAAACCAGCATCAATGGCGAATTCCAGCACCTTACGACATGCAAGTAGTTCAGCCATGTCACTTCCCTGGACTGCCGGCCCCTTAACTGTCATCAATGCCATAACTTCACCGGTGGAGTTTCTAATCACAGCACCGAACCCAGAACTAGCAGAATCCACAAACACCGCGGCATCGTAATTGAGCTTATACATTGACTATGGTGGAGGTATCCAACGTGTCCCATCGTTTTGTAATACCTGCTGAGTCGCACCTACCACCGCATCCGCTTGCAAGCTGGCCTGTGACAGCTGGTACTCCTCAAGCAACTTAGCTGCACGCCTATTCAACCAGCCTGGTTCCAGCAATTTTCCTCCATGCACTACTCGGTTCTGCTGATTCCAAATCAGCCAAGCTTGCACCAGCAAAAGCTCCACCTCCTTTTTGCTCAGCCTATCCAACAAGTACTCCAACAGAGCAACAAAATCAAGTTGGCCTGTCCCACACTTCTGCAAAGCCCTTACACTACCATGCCAAACATCCTGCGCCACTGTGCATTCCCATAAAGCATGAATAGTTGATTCTTGGAATAAAGCACATAATGTACACACCTCATCTGTCAGAATCCGTTTCTTCTTCAGGTTCCTTTTTGTTGGGAGAATATCATGACACGCCCTCCAGGCAAAAACCTTTATCTTGTTGGGAATCCGTAACTTCCATATAGCAGCCCACACCTTACTGCCTCCACTCCCTGATGATGATTCAGCCCAATCCTCCTTCTTTAATAGAGCTCTTGCAACCTTGTAAGCCGACTTCACTGTGAATATGTCATCCTTATTATGCTTCCAATAAACAGAGTCGGAGACTTGCCGGCGACTTAAAGGTATATTACATATAGCTTCCCCCTCTTCCCTACTGAAGTGAGCCATAATAAAGTCACGTCGCCATACATGGAGGTCTTGGTTGATCAAACTTGACACCCATACTTCCTCTTCATCATCCCTTGTAGACAAAAAAGGCTTATTTGTAGGGTACTCTGGAATCCACCTATCCCGATAGAGATTACAGGGGTGGAAGGGAATAGGTGGAAGGGAATCCACCTATTCTAACCTAAAAAATCAGCTCTTATATATTCATTCCACTATGAAATAAGATTTTAAATAACTTAACACCATTTCAGCCACACACACACACACACAAAACCATATTCACTTTTAGATGTATTGAAACTAAAATTTCATTATATAAAAATGAAGAGGAGTTTGACATAGATTTCCACTAATCTCACTCAACTTTTATTTCAAACATTGAGGATATTGCTAGGATTTTTCTAATTCGCTACATAATTAAATCCTCAAAAGGCCCAAGACCATGTCCAATGACCTTTATTAACATTTCCATTGATTTTTAACAATGGTTTTACTCATTATACCCTAATTCATAATAATGCCCACTATGAGCTAACACAAAGGTTCTCTTTATTACTCGCTTACTTTATTATATTACTATCACTCCATTAGCTACAACCACCCGGACGAAACCCAATCCTCTCTCCAACAACATCATAAACAACCTCTAATCCTTTTTGTTGTTCATTACCGAAAATGGCAATGTTACTTGTATCTTTATTTCCAGCAAAGGCCAAACAAGCTTCTGTTTGTCTCAACACGTAAAGTATTCCCACTTTATCCAAATCCACGCTCACATCACCACCAAAAAAAAAGCTTATGCTCGGAATCGAAACTGACTGGCTCTTGCTAAGGTCATAGCATGTATCGAATGTTGAAGAACTTGAGCTTATCATCGGATAATTACGCATCATTTCGCGAAATTTTGTTCGCAATGCATTGTATGCTGTTGGAGGTAAACGTGTAATGACTGTCCCGGAGTCAATGATAGTACCCGCAGTTGAAAAAACCGATGTGGGAATTGATAATCTTTGTCCACCCACACTTATTCCAATCAAGTTGAGGCCATAGAATGATTGCCTTTGAGAAAGTGTTAACATAGGTGTGAACTTTAGTGAACTCGAAATTTCACTGCCTTTTCCCAATGTAAGGTACCCCGTTGAGCTAGTTGTGGAAGGTAGACAATACGAGAAAAATTGGCTATACTTTTGAGCGGCTTGCTGCACAAGGGAAACTTGGCCGCGACCGAGGCCTAGCAACCCGGCAATGCCTTTGAAGAGGCCTTCGTTGTCTTGACCACAACCAAATACAAAATTGTCTACCACGTCTGATGTTATGGTTAGCCTTTCTTTGCTGAAATATCCAATTGTAAACGAACCATCGCCATAGCGTACACTGTATAAACACTTTGAATTGGAGCACTGTTGTGGGCTTCCTGTAGTGTTAATAAAATGTTGAAATTATTGTATCAAATCCTCAAATTTAGGATTCCTTAAAAAAAAGTGTGTGAAACTGAGCAAGAAGTCAGATCTTCTTCAATTTACTTTTTGCAAAATGATTGGGATACTACTGATTTTGCTACTTAATATTATTTGAAATGAAGCGACAAAATCTATAAATAGAAAAAATCTCATCAAATTTATGTCAAAATCTCCCAAGCTTTGGAAATTCTAAATTCATCATTCTGTTTCTATTACCAATATGTTAACTAGATGTAGAAAATACATTACGGCCAATTTATTTTAATAAGTAAAGTTTATTTAAAAAATAGCTAATTTAATTGATTTAATTAAATAGGTAGTAATAGCAATACCCTTTCTATTTTATTGAGTGGGATTGTATTTATATGGTTTACCTCTGGTAGAAGTGAGTTGAGTGCACAAGGGTGTAGGACATGAAATGTTGGTGTAGGATGTGGATTTGGATGGGTCAAAGATTGGGTCTACTTGCTTATAGCACTGTCCTGCGCATGGTTTGCACTGTGCCCAAGTGAGGTCGCTACCAGTGTCAAATGCCAGCGTTTGATCTGTTTTGGGAGTGCCAAGGCCCACGGTGACAATGTAGTTACCAGATTTAGCTGGAATGGTGGTAGCCTGAGATTCTCTTAATTTGTTGCCATCTGAGTTCTTAGAGAACATGGAGTGGATTGAGTTCACCCTGGACTGGTCTTGAAGGAGGAGTTCAGTGTAATTGAGAACCAGTAATTGGTCTTTGTTGCTTTGAAAGCATGGGCCATATTTGTGTATCACCGTCAAGGATGCCTCCCTTTTTGGACCTGAACTTAAAAAGGAATTTGGAACACGTGCATATGAATATAATGAGGATAAAAATTTGAGAATTCCACTATTAAAAAAAAAAAAAAAAAAAAACTCTAAGAATTCCAAATGCATACCTGTAAATAATTCTTGCATTTAGTCTATTACAACATGCTTTTGCGTCCAGAGAAAATACTATTTAATTGATAATAAATAAATAAATAACCTATGCCAGAAAAACAATAATAAAACACAAGATAAAATAAGTGGTTACCCACATATTACTTTTTATTTTTATTTTTTTTATAGATAGTATTTTAAACCTTTATTTTGTAACTATTTATAACTATTTATAAGATGATTTACGTGTGTTAAATCAAATGATTTATTATAATATTTTAAAAAGTTATATAACTATTAAGTATTTTTTTTTTGAGAATCATATAACTATTAAGTAAGTTATATTTAACTTCAAGTAGTTTTTTTTTTTTTTTTTTGCTGAATTATATAACTTCAAGTAGTTGAGAATATATTTTTGAATTACCATATAGTAGGTAGGTTGGAGGAATATATTTTA
Organism: Quercus aquifolioides; assembly: GCA_019022515.1. Classification (NCBI taxonomy): domain Eukaryota; kingdom Viridiplantae; phylum Streptophyta; class Magnoliopsida; order Fagales; family Fagaceae; genus Quercus; species Quercus aquifolioides. The sequence goes on from CM032327.1 coordinate 86,630,590, forward strand.
GAAAAGTCTTGGGCAACGGGATCATTAAATATATACATAGGTACCCCTTATTTATGATGGGCCACGCCACCAAAACCAAACAACTCAATGGACAAAATTTCTCCTGTGTCTAAACTTCTGTGAGATTTTTGTGAGGTTAGTCTTATTTTAAAGTTTTAAATCTAAAATTCATGGGGCTTATTTTTGTTTGGTTATAAAAATTAAAATATGTGATATGTTTTTATGTTTTTATGTGGCAAAAAAAAAAAAAAAAAAAGAAAAAAAAAAGAAAGGAGAAGGAGATTTACCTCATATTTAAGGTTTGTATGGATTGGATTTAATTTATTTTTCAACCCAATTCCACCTCTCTAGATTAAGAAATTTCAATCAAACCTAAACATATAACTTTAAAAATCCAACCCTCCTATCCATATATAGAATCTGAGTTACTTAGAGTTCGTTTGGTTGGAGGGGTGGAAAAGTGAGATGATAGAAAATGGTGGGAGGATAGAAAAAATTTTAATTTCTCTAATTTTTGTTTGGTTGGGAGTGGAAAAGTTGAGAGATAGAAAAAGTGAGTTTATATAAATTTATTCATATATCATTGTTAAAAAATGATATCCAATTAGAACAAAAAAGTAACAAGCAACCAAAAAAAAAAAAAAAAAAGCAATCACCCAATTTATTAAAAAAAAAAAAAAAAAAAAAAAAAAAAAGAGGCAACATGCCACTCTCAGCCCAGGAAATCAAAAAATGAAAAAAAGCAACGTGCAGAGGAAAAAGAAAAAAAAAAAGAAAAAAAAAAAGGAAGCAACGTGCCCAGCACTAAAAAAAAAAAAAAAAAAAAGATAGGAGCTGGACAGGGGTATTTTTGTCTATTAAACAATTTTATTTTTTTCCTTTCAGTTTTTTCTTTATTTTGGAGAGAAAACTTTTTGGTGGGTCTGGAGAGAAAACATCTGGGCTCCACCATTATATTTTCATTCCTCCCCATCCAACTAAATACACTCAAAAAAGTTTTCGTTCCCATTTTCTTTCCAAAGTTTTCCATCTACCCCTATTTCAGCTATCTTGTCTTGTCTAATATATATATATATATATATATATATATTTAAAGTAAGTTTTTCTATCAAAAAAATAAAAATAAAAATAAAAAGAAAAAAGAAAAAGAAAAAAAGAGTAGGTTTTCATTCAACTATTGAAACTCATTATTGAATAAATGAATATAATTTATATAATTGAGCATAATTTTCCAATTTATCAAAAAAATACCTTTAAAAAAAATTTAAACAGATTCTCAAAATTCAAAATAAACCAAATTAATATTTTTTTTTAAATTATTAATAGCATGGTTTGGGTCAAGTTACTTGTAAAAAAAAAAAAAAAACACTCAAACCCGATTCAACCCAAGTTTTAAAAAATAATTAAAAAAAAAAAATCTAATCTATCAACGCGTAAAAAAATAAGTCAATGTATTGGAATTAGGTTGGATCGGATCAAGTTTACCCCGTTGGTAGATTGAATACACACAGCTTCTTATATTATATATGGACATGTTGCATTCAAAACTGATAACAGGACATCACATGTATCAAGCTTATATTGTCTAACCATACATTCTCTAATCTGAAAAAAAAAAAAATTCATTTAAGCCTTTTGTATAATAATAATTAGATGAATTAAATAAAACAAATTCTGTTTATATCTTATTACATCTCTCCCTTAAATCGATTCTTTTTATGATCTACAAGAAACAGACAAAAGTTTTGATATCTGAAAAGAATATATTAAGAACGTAGAAAAAAAAAAAAAAAAATAAATAAATCTAGCAGATGCGTCGTTATCTACTCAGGAAAAACTAAGACCGCATATATGAAACTTTTGATGAAAGAGATGTTAGAATTTTTTTTACAATATCTGATATTGTGGAATTGTGATTTATTCTACTAAATAATTTTAAATATTTCTATTTCATAAATGTGCACTTCAAATAGTAATCTTATTTAAATTCTTGTAATGAGTTTCTTCTTTTGATCTGGATATTTTTTTCTTTCATGTTTTAATCTTAGCAACATAAATAGAATCCTAGTTCTACCATTGTTTGGGAGTAATGACAGATGAGAAATTTTTTTTCATATATATATTTTTTTCAATACTTGTTAAATTGGTAAGTTAATATATGATAGGAATGATATCACTTTCCATTGGGTCTATTATTGACGCCTTTTTATTATATATCAATTACAACATATTACGTCAATAATTGTGAAAAACAACTCTTTTTTATTTTATTTTTTTTTTTTAACTATCAATTCCTACAGTTATGAAAAAATGTCATCTCCTTAGACTTATTGCATTGTTCCATGAACATTCTTTCTGTTAATTACTATTCTTATATTAGGTTTCTCCATTTGACTAAACTGCATTACTCCCAAATTTATAGTTTTACAAGTGCTGTATCAATAAAAACATAAAATCTTTTTGAGGTAATTACACTTCTATCTCCATTGAGATTTAGAGAAAAGACACTCTGCCCCAAATCTAAAGGAAAAAAAAAAAACACTTTCTCCCTTAACATCTATTTGCAAAATATGAAAGGCAATAGATATGGAATGTCTGAAATAAAAAGTCATCCATCATAAAAGTTGTCATTTTGGTAATTGACACAGTTATTGCAACAACTTTCAAACTTAAATGATTCAAAATAAATATCTTAAGGCAACTATATACCAAGAATTAATGTTGCTATTACAAATGCTGATAAACAAAGCAATCAAATATGGAACTTGTTGTTTTAAATTAAAGAACGCCCATAACGGAAGAAACTTTCATTTGCAAGTCTTTTAGTGCTCAATAAACTTTGTACTTTTATTCTAATTTTATCAATTATGTTTTACTAACCATGGCTAAACTTTATAAAAGAAAATATTTTAAAATTTTCTAATATTCCACTACCTTGCACTTTTGGTGTGCTGGTCATTTTACAAGTATAAGTGCTTGTAGGGTGTGGGAGGCAAGAATTGACGTTCAAGTCTCTAGGAGAGAGCTTTACACACATATATACTTAAATTAGACTATAATAAAAATTCTATCTTGTATAAAAATAAAAATAAAAATAATAATTTTCTAATATTCCATTACTAATATCAGTGGAGAGCTCAGTTTTGGGATCGAGTATTATTTTCCCATTTCTTAAGGGAGTGGATAGTAAATATCCCAATTTTTTTCCTCTCTAGTTTTTTGCTTTGCAGGAGGAACAACGGCAATTACAATAGGAGTAAAGATAGAGATATAACACAGTGATGACCATGATGAGAGAGAGAGAGAGAGAGAGCTAAACCTTTGGTAGAAGCAGTGCAAGTAGATGATGGTATTAGAGAACTGACTTGAACAGTATGTGTATAATTAAGGTGGTAGCTTTCTGTTGTCTCTCTTGCTTCATGGGCATGAAGGCATAGAAAAGCAAAGAAACTATAGATATAGAGGATACACCTAACGAAGGAGGAGAAGCGAGTAGCCATGGTTTAGTTTTATGCTCAAGACCATGTACTCCTGCAGTCCTCTTTATAGTGGTTGGCCTGATAAGTGGGTTCATATACTGCTACTGCTAGGTTTGATTAGTCAATTTAATTACTATTTGGCTCTTAACTGATAGTGATTTAAATGCTTTTTTTTTTTTTTTTGGGGGGTCTTATTATTGTAATTATTGCCTTGTAACAGGTTTGCTTAGACAAGAAGAAATCACATGACAATAAAGTCTAAGGAACCAACATAATTTTAGAACAATTTCACATCATCTTTGTTTTGAGTTGATATATTGGGTTCCGGTGTAATTTATTACAATATTTTATTTCAACTTGTGAAATTTTGTTGTGTCCCGAGAAGAACTCATTACATGACTTACCTATACTCTAGACGAACTGTCAGTATATTGTATATTTTACTTGTATAATTTTCATGATTGAACTAAAATCAAAGATATTTGTTTTTGTATAGTGTCAACCCTAGGGCCTTTATCTTCAACACTTCTCAATGGCGACGCCACGTTAGACTCAGGGTGTTCCCAGGAACACCTTGACTTGAAAAAAAAATTTATGTATTGTGGGGGAGAAAAGCCCAACCAAGCGCATTGGGCCCAAGGCCCTATCTGAGGACCACTGTTGTCCGAAGAGATGAAAAAGCTCATTTAGAGGCCCTGAGAAAGGAACATGTCAGGAGAGGAGCATGGTTGTGATCCGAGGAGACGTTCTATGGGCCGAGGAGTCCAATACCCTCTGGTCCGAAGAGTCTTGGTCTGACATGCAACCCTTTGCAGCCCAAGTGATCCTCCTGACAGATGTAATGACTGAAATGAACCTCGGACACGAATGAAGATAACTGGAGCGGAGAAATATCTAAGAGACAGACTTCAACCTCCGCATTAAATGCACTGCACCTACTTCTCTGGCTGCATTAATGTGGAGAAGACCCCTGAACAGTATCAGCCCAGCTACCACCACTCACACAAGGCTAAAGAACACCTCTGATGGGACATGCACTCAAGTGGGCGTCCAGATGATGAACAAGTGGACGGTGAAGATGCAGGAAGGCAGTACTATATAAGAGAAGGGTGTCTCTAATAGAGGGGATCGAAAAATCAAAAAGAGAAAAGAGTGTATCATATTACTGTAGCTCCAACAATTGTAACCTAAGTTCATCAATGAAAAACACCTCTTCGGACGAGACACTTATATCCGTCCGAGCACATATCAATACAAATTCTCCCACTAGCATTGCTGTTTAATACTGTTATTTCATTATTAGCCTAGCTCTTTCACCCACTCTCTACAAATTTATTGTTTTGGGTTCAGTGGGCTCAAGATTCATACCTTCTTGGGCTTGGGCTGCAAAAATTGACCCTACAATTGGCGCTGTCTGTGGGGAGGGCTTGTGCAAGAGTGAAAGCAACAGTTGATGATGGCAGGACAAGGTGAACAACAAGGAGAATCCAGGGCATCCCAGCACGTAGACCATTTTGTCAACTCGGAGAGGAGACAAAATCGTGAGGGCAGTGTACATACTGTGCGCCTTAGCCAGAGCCAATCACAGGGCGGAAGTCACATGTCCCATGCAGAGAAGAACCGTGACTTACAACTGGAAGTGGAAAAACTAAAGAGGGAGTTACGTCATGCAAAGAGGAAACGGGCTTCCTCATACTCTGAGGATGATCTTGACGACGAGCAGGATGTCTCTTATCAGCACAAATCTAAGACAGCAGCCAGCGAGTCCTACACCTATGAGGAGGAGTCTCATCGCAAGAGGCAGCGTAGGAGCCCATCACATGAGGATATGGAGAACGATGCCATGAACAGGGCTCTAAATCAGATATCTAAATCACCCTTCACGCGCAAGATAGAGGAGGCCAGACTCCCTCGGCGCTTTAACCAGCCAACGTTCACCATCTACAATGGTAAAACTGACCCCGTGGAGCATGTGAGTCATTTTAACCAGAGGATGGTTGTCTACTCCAGAGACGAAGCTCTGATGTGCAAGGTTTTCCCTTCCAGTCTTGGGCCTGTTGCCATGAGGTGGTTTGACTGTTTGAAGGTAGGCTCCATCAACTCCTTCAAAGAACTCACTCAGGCATTCGGCTCCCGTTTTGTCACATGCCGAAGAGTGGCCAGACCTTTCTCTTCACTGCTATCCCTGTCCATGCAGGAAGGCGAGTCCTTGAAGGCATATTCAGACAGATACTGGGAGATGTTCAATGAGGTGGAGGGCAACAATGATGCAATGGCCCTCAGCACGTTCAAGCTCGGCCTCCTTACTGATCACGATTTGAGGGCATCTCTATCTGGCAAACCGGTCACAAACGTGCGTCAACTAATGGACCGCATAGAGAAGTATAAGAGAGTTGAAGAAGATCAGCAGCAGGGCAAGGGAAAGGATAAGGTTATCCCTCAGGAGAGGAGGGATTCGCGGTCGGACCGATACAATTACAATAAACCGCGGAGGGATTTTGCCGGACAATCAGGATCGATGAATCCTCAATCGGTCAACACCGTGTTCAAAGAGCCAGTACACCAGGTCCTGGAAAAAATCAAGAACGAATCATTCTTCAGGTGGCCGAACAAGATGATAGGAAACCCCGAGAAACGCAACCACAATCTTTACTGCCAGTACCATCAAGACCATGGGCACACCACGGAGGATTGTAGGAGCCTGTGGGATCACCTGGACCAACTAGTTCGCGATGGTAAACTGAAACACCTCCTGCACCCCTCCAGCGGCCGAGGGCAGACGGGCTCGGGGCCACGCAGAGATGACTCCTCAAAGCCGCCGCTAGGGACTATAAACGTCGTCCTCGCCGCGCCGGGGAGGACAGGATCCTGGCCATTGAAAGTAATGTCGGTAGGCCGACCATCCGCAGGGGAGTCAAGCCGTGGACCGAAGAGAGCTAAGTTTGGTGCCCCGCTGGTTATGGAATTCTCGGACAAAGACATGATTGGCACCATCCAACCCCATGATGATGCATTAGTCATCACCTTCAGAATAGGAGGGTACGACGTAAAGAGGGTGATGGTGGACCAGGGCAGTGCTGTGGAGATAATGTACCCAGACCTCTACAAGGGGCTAGGCCTAAAGCCCCAAGACTTGACGCCATACGATTCCCCCCTCTTGAGCTTTGAAGGAAGGCCTGTCATCCCGAAAGGCCGGATACGCTTACCGGTGCAGTCCGGCTCCGAGGTGGTGGAGTTGGACTTTATAGTTGTGGACGCATATTCGCCCTACACGGCACTCGTGGGCAGACCCTGGATTCACGCACTTGGGGCTGTTCCCTCTACTTTGCACCAGAAGGTCAAATATCCATCAGGATGTCAGATACATGAGATCCGAGGAGACCAGTCTGTTGCTCGACAGTGCTTGGTAGCTGCCATTCAGCATAAGGCCCCAGCCGAGTCCTCGGACGTAGCTGGGAGGGATTTATAGCAACTACAGTCTCGGGGAGTGCCTTCTGAAGAACCAGATGAAAGCACTCAATGTGAGGATCTGACGAAAGTGATCATTGGAGATGATCCTGATAGGTTCTTTCAAGTCGGATCTCAGCTGCCTCTTCAAGAGAAAGAAGAGCTAATAGAGTTCCTCAAGCGAAATCTCGATGTGTTTGCCTGGAGTGCCTACAAAGCCCCAGGGGTGGACCCGGAGTTTATATGCCATCACTTGAAGGTGAATCCACTGGTCACCCCCAAGCAACAGCCTATTCGGCGCCCATCCAAGGAACATGCCGACGCAGTGAGAGACGAGGTAGCGAAACTCAAAGAAGCTGGGGCTATCAAAGAAGTTTTTTATCCCGAATGGCTGGCAAATACCGTGGTGGTAAAGAAGAAGAGTGGGAAGTGGCGAGTATGCGTAGACTTCACGGATCTGAATAGGGCATGCCCCAAAGATCCGTTCCCTATGCCGAAAATTGTTCAGCTGGTCGATGCCACTATCGGCCACCCTCGGATGAGCTTCCTAGACGCCTTCCAAGGCTACCACCAGATACCATTAGCCCTAGAGGACCAGAAGAAAACTACTTTTGTCACCCCTATTGGCAACTACCACTATAAAGTGATGCCGTTTGGCCTGAAGAACGCGGGAGCTACCTACCAGAGGATGATGACGAGGATGTTCGAGCCACAGCTGGGCAAAAATATCGAGGTTTACATAGATGACATGGTGGTGAAGAGCAAAGTTATAGCTGAGCATGTGAAGGACCTTGAAAGTACCTTTGAGATTCTACGAAGGTACAAGCTACGACTAAATGCCTCTAAGTGCTCATTTGGGGTAGGGTCCGGAAAGTTTTTAGGATACATGGTCACCCACCGAGGAATTGAGGTCAACCCCGACCAGATAAAGGCCATCAACGATCTACGAGCTCCTCGGAATCCCAAGGAGGTTCAAAAACTAACCGGAATGACCGCTGCCCTCAATCGGTTCATCTCTAGATCAGCAGACAGGTGTCGCCCCTTCTTCTCTTTACTCAACAAGTGGAAGGGATTCGAATGGACCGAAGAATGTGCTTTGGCATTCCAGCAACTCAAGGATTATCTAGCTCGGCCACCAATCATGTCCAGTCCTGAGCCAGATGAGGTACTGTTCGCCTACATCGCTGTAGCTCTCTATGCGGTGAGCCTGGTGTTAATACGATCAGACTCTGGTGTACAAAGGCCCGTCTATTACGTAAGCAAGTCGCTGCATGAGGCTGAGATTCGTTACTTGCCTCTGGAGAAGGCTATCCTAGCAGTAGTGCTTGGCACACGGAAGCTACCTCATTACTTCCAAGCCCACACGGTCATCGTTCTCACACAACTCCCACTCAAAGCTATACTCTGAAGTGTTGATTACACTGGTCGGATTGCCAAGTGGGGTACAATCTTAGGGGCTTTCGATATAAGATATATGCCCCGCACATCGGTCAAGGGACAGGTCCTCGCAGATTTGGTGGCTGAGTTCACGGAGCCCTAGCTAGAAGAGGTAAAGCCCACGTCGGGCATGGATGAAAAATTAGTTGGCATGATCTCCCAACAGAATCCCTCCCATTGGGAAGTGTACGTTGATGGCGCGGCAAACCAAAGAGGTTCTGGAGTTGGGCTGGTATTGATATCCCCCGAGAAAATCATTATCGAGAAATCGTTAAGGCTGGACTTCTCGGCAACGAATAATGAAGCGGAGTATGAGGCCCTACTGATGGGGATGACTATGGTCCGTAGAATGGGTGGGAAGTCTGTGGAGTTGTTCTCAGACTCAAGATTGGTAGTAGGTCAAGTACAAGGCGAGTTCGAGGCAAAGGACGAAAGAATGCAGGGGTACTTGGGTCGCGTTAAACATCTGCAATCAGAGTTTGACTTTTTCAGTTTGCTGCACATCCCCAGGAGTGGCAACTCACATGCTGACTCCTTGGCCACGCTTGCCACCTCTTCGGCGCAAGACCTGCCGAGGATCATCCTCGTCGAGGACTTGCACAGGCCTACAGAGGCGAAGGCAGGGGCAGTCCAAGTTCACCAGGTCAGGGCCGGGCCATGCTGGATGGACCCTTTAATCAGATTTCTCAAAGAAGATATATTGCCTGAAGAGAAGGTAGAAGCTGATAAAGTTCGGAGGAAGGCGACTAAGTTCTGGTTATCCGAGGACCAGAAACTATACAGACGCTCCTACTCGGGACCATACTTGCTATGCATGCATCCCGAGGCAACTGAGACATTGCTAGAAGAGCTGCACGAAGGAATCTGTGGGAGCCACACTGGAGGTAGATCCTTGGCTCACCGAGCCCTCACCCAAGGCTATTGGTGGCCTAACATGCAAAAGGAGGCACACGAATACGTCAAAAAGTGTGATCAATGTCAGCGCTTCGCTCCAAACATTCACCAACCAGGGGGAAATCTTAATCCACTATCCAGTCCGTGGCCTTTCGCCCAATGGGGCTTGGATATCGTGGGACCATTCCCCAAAGCTGCAGGAAACAAGAAGTACCTTCTGGTCGGCACAGACTATTTCACCAAGTGGGTCGAAGCCGAGCCGCTGGCCAATATCAGAGACGTTGACGTGCAGAAGTTCGTGTGGAAGAACATTGTCACCCGGTTTGGAGTTCCTCACACCCTCATCTCAGACAACGGCCTTCAGTTCGATAGCAGGGCCTTCAGGAATTATTGCAGCGAGCTGGGAATTGTAAACAGATACTCCACCCCCTCCTATCCTCAGGGTAATGGACAAGCAGAAGCTGTCAACAAGGTTATACTGAGCGGTTTGAAGAAGAGGCTAGATGATGCGAAGGGTAGGTGGGTAGAAGAGTTGCCACATGTGCTTTGGGCTTACAGAACTACGCCTCGCAGGTCTACTGGAGAGACCCCCTTCTCGATGACCTATGGAGCTGAAGCTGTCATTCCTTTGGAAACAGGGTTCCCAACACTGAGAACTAGCTCGTTTAGTCCGACCAGCAACAACGAGCAACTAGAGAAAAGTTTGGACCTGATTGAGGAAAGAAGAGAGAATGCAATGGTTCGGCTGGCACACTACCAACAAAAGCTCAGACAAGGCTACGACGCTAACGTGAAGCTGAGACCTCTAGAGCCTAGTGATCTGGTGCTGAGGAAAGTTGTGGGCACCGCAAAGAACCCAGCTTGGGGAAAATTAGGACCCAATTGGGAAGGACCATATCGTATCACTTCAAGCGCTGGTATTGGAGCATATTTCTTAGAAGACCTGGATAGTCATGTAATCCTTCGCCCTTGGAATGTAAATAACCTCAAGAGGTACTTCTATTAATCAAGTCTTTTCTTCAACTGATATACCAATTCGTTGCGTAAAGTTTTCTCTCAAGTGTTTAAACTTAAACCCAATCATGCCTGTAGTCCTCGGACCAGATGATTAGGGTTAGTTAACACTCATTCACCGCTTTCTCTCAAGTGTTTAAACTTAAACCCAATCATGCCTGTAGTCCTCGGACCAGATGATTAGGGTTAGTTAACACTCATTCATTGTTCTCTCTATAGTGTTTAAACTTAAATCCAATCATGCCTGTAGTCCTCGGACCAGATGATTAGGGTTAGTTAACACTCGGTTACGGTTCTCTAAGTGTTTAAACTTAAATCCAGTCATGCCTGTAGTCCTCGGACCAGATGACTAGGGTTAGTTAACACTCCGGTGCAGTTCTCTAAGTGTTTAAACTTAAATCCAATCATGCCTGTAGTCCTCGGACCAGATGATTAGGGTTAGTTAACACTTGGTTACGGTTCTCTAAGTGTTTAAACTTAAATCCAGTCATGCCTGTAGTCCTCGGACCAGATGACTAGGGTTAGTTAACACTCCGTTACGGTTCTCTAAGTGTTTAAACTTAAATCCAGTCATGCCTGTAGTCCTCGGACCAGATGACTAGGGTTAGTTAACACTCCGGTGCAGTTCTCTAAGTGTTTAAACTTAAATCCAGTCATGCCTGTAGTCCTCGGACCAGATGACTAGGGTTAGTTAACACTCCGGTGCAGTTCTCTAAGTGTTTAAACTTAAACCCAATCATGCCTGTAGTCCTCGGACCAGATGATTAGGGTTAGTTAACACTCGAATACATTCGGATCCCATAATCCTTGAACCAAACGACAGGTTAGTCAATACCCCCACGCAGCTATTGTCACTGGGGCTTAGTGTTAAAATTCCTGATTGCGTTTAAATTGATTCTAACTTATAAATGTCTTCCTTAGTTATGTTTAATTTGAAACCGAGGGATAATAACTTATGTTTAATTTGGAAAGATATGCGAAACTCACATAAGTACTCATTCCAATCATTACTCATCAATAACTCTTATTCGGCCTATCCTTTTCAATATTAATTTCGATTACTCACACCATCAGTATGATGTATCAATCAAGTTATTTGCATTATTATGTCATAATTGCAATGTATAGTTATATGTGTGGCAATAATAAGTAATAAAACATGTATCAAAAACATCAAAGACAAATAGGGAGCCATTCCATTAAAAAAATATATATACAGGGTCAGCAAAACAGAAAAGGAAGAGTTACAATTTCTTAAACAAAGAACAAAAAGTACAAGTGCGAAATAAAAAGCCCTATGTATCTACTCTTTCGCTGGAGAAAGCACAGGGTCAGCAACCTGGCCTGTCCGATCAGATGCTTCAGGGGCTTAGTCCTTGGGCTCAGCAGGAGTCTTCTCTTTACCCGAACCTTGGCCTTTGTCTTTGGCTGGCTCAACTGGTTTACCCTTGTCATCTGGCTGACTAGCCCCTTTGGGTGCATCAAGGGTAGGTGGAGGAGCTTGACTGACCAGGTTTGGCTCCGAAGCCTCTGGAAGCTTTGGAGCAGGAGGATCATCCACCGGGAGCTCTCGGATTTCAGGATCGTAATAAACACTCCCGGGCAGTCTCAGCTCAAAGTCTGCAGGCACTCCAGCGGCGTCCAGCGCCTTGCTCCAAGTTATGCAGCAGTATTCTCGGCTAACCGAAGCGAACTGCTCCATAAGCTCGGACGAAGTCTGCTCCACCCCCAGCTGATACGCCGTCTTCTTTTCAGCCTCAACCGCCTCCTGGGCCAACTTGGCATTCTCCTCGGCAAATCGGGCGCTGTCTTTGGCTTTTCGGAGTTCATCTCTTAGCCCATTCACCAGCTCCCTCTCGGTCTTCAGATTGGCCTCTGCCGCCTTTAGCAACTTACGCTGCTCCTCAGCCTGCTTTTCAACATTCTTCATCCCAGCGTCAAGGCTTTTCTTCTGGCTGGTCATCTCCGCGAGTTCCCCGGACAGACGAGCATAATCGTCCTTCAATTGGCCCAGAGATTTCTCCGCCTCGTCTCGGGAGCAGAACGCCGCCTGGGTCTCAAGGTGGCTCTTCTTGTTCCACTCCTCGGCCACATAAATCTGCTGAGTGACCTGCATGATGGAAACTCTGAATGTCAAGCGCAGAAAAATAGGAAAAGCAAAAATCAGTGATTCAACTAATCGGACTGAGGTTACTTACGATGGCTAAATCCCTCTTAAAGGATCGAAAGAGCTCCTGCTGATTGAAACGCCTGAGGACTCCATGTCATGAGGGAGGAGAAGTGGTTGCTGCAGAGCCTCAGCAACATAGCCTGCCCTCCCTCCATCATAATTCCTGAGGGAGGTCTCCCAGAGGATTGGAGCGCCCTCCAACTCCAATTTTGGAGACCAAATCCGCGGTCCTCCTCCTCAGCGCACATCCGCCATTGTGCCCTCGTCTCGGCTTTCAGCGGACGAAGCCCTGCGAGTTCGGTGGTCCTGTGCCACTTTTTGCTGCTTAGTCCCCTTAGTTGGCAACACTTATCTTTCTTCTTCATCGGTGTGGGGCCTTTTCTTCCTCAAGTCAGGAACGGGCTTTAGGCCGAGGTCAGGAACCTGAGGTGGCACTGGGGGCAGATTCACCACTGGTTTGGAAGTCCCAGTGCCTTTCTGCTCAGCCTTTTTGCCTCTACCCTTTATCAAAACCCTCAAATCCATGTCGTCATCCGAAGGGCCTTCAGAGTGAGCAGCTAACAAAACAGGATGAATGCCTGACTGCTGGTCAGTCTTTTCCTCGTCGTCCGATACCTCTACTACTTGCTCTCCTCCTGAAGCCTCCTCCCCAAAGTTGAACTTATCTATTTGCTCCTCAAGCGAAGAGGCAGAGGAGTCAACCCTTTCACCCTCAACCGTTTGTCTGAGGGGAACTTGCTGGAGCAGCTGGACGAGAGGAGGTACACCCCGAGGATTTGGACGGGGTACGGGTTCAAGATCGTCTGGCGCCAAGAAACCCTTCCGACCAACGTCAATACACGCAAGGCGATAGTCTCCCTGGACGATTGCGTTGCCGACTGGTTGGAAACCCTTTGGCTTCCCTGTATATCCCAGAATAAGGGGAGCAGAACGTAGTTGCCCGTCCTCGCTCACGAAGATCTCTGACCTTAAAAGGTAATTGAGGGCGGCAATATTTGTAAGGCTGAGCCGAGGAGAAACTTGCCTCTTATCTGTTACAAGTCACAGCAAAAAATGGTTAGAAACTCAGAAATAACGACCGAAGAGGAATCAAAAACTAGTAAAAGATGAGGATCCTAGGCCTATGGTTAGTGTGCCTAAATCTAACGTGCCCCACCTGGCTTTCCATGCTTGACTGGGCAGTGAGGGCCGTCATACCACGCGCTCGAGACGATCACATAGTCGTCCTTCATCCCTTTATTGGATTTGGGGAGGCAGGAAATGAGCCTAACGACGTCAGACCGGGATTTTAAATAATATCCCGCTCCTTCCTGACCGTGGCACTCGTACATGTGTACCACGTCGAGCCAAGTAAGATCCAATCCTAGGAGACGGTTAAGGTCCTCAATTGCTCCTAAGATCCTAAACATGTTAGGCGCACACTGCCAGGGAGTAAGCCTATGGTTTCTGAGGTAATTAGTGGTGATGGGGCCCATGGGGATCGTCATTCCCCCCTCTTTGAAGGAAATAAGAGGGATCACAACTTCCCCGGTTTGCCGATCAGTCAGTATTTTTTCTGGGGGGCAATACCTCAAACCCACGTTTGGGGGTATGCGATATGCGGCCCTGAACGCCTCGATTCGCTCAGGGCTATCTACCAGGTACTCGAGTTTCCCCATGGTGCTTAAAAAAAAAAATGTGACTGGCCGAAGAGAAAACTAAAGGATTCGGTGGGCGACAACTTACGAGGGCTAGACCGGAGAAGTGATTGCAGGCTCGTAGGAGGATTCGTGAGGACTCTGGGTAAGATTGGTACCGGCGACTGGGAGATTTGGGCGGAGTCGTGTGCTGGAACTTGCTGGAGCGTCTGAAAATTCGCAAAGTGAGAGAAAGGTAACTTCCTCTGAGGTTTTATACGGGGTCAAACGAAGGGTCAGGGGCACTCCCGCCCAAATTCCGAAGAAAAAATCACAGCCGTTGGATCGATCATTCACCGTTGGATACGAAGGACAAGGCGCCACCTGGTGCAATTAATGCAGCGCTTTGGGAATATGGAAACCGCAGCGGCATTAATGAAGCGTCTATTCCTATGCTCACACACGTGCCAGTTCAAATTTGCCTGCACTCAAGCTTTTTGTTCCGTGGCAGGTCAAAATCCTACTTTTTCTCCTCGGATGCGAGGGAAAAACTACAATTTTGAGGGGCTATTGTGGGGGAGAAAAGCCCAACCAAGCCCATTGGGCCCAAAGCCCTGTCTGAGGACCACTGTTGTCCGAAGAGATGAAAAAGCTCATTTAGAGGCCCTGAGAAAGGAACATGTCAGGAGAGGAGCATGGCCGTGATCCGAGGAGATGTTCTATGGGCCGAGGAGTCCAATACCCTCGGATCCGAAGAGTCTTGGTCTGACATGCAACCCTTTGCAGCCCAAGTGATCCTCCTGACAGATGTAATGACTGAAATGAACCTCGGACACGAATGAAGGTAACTGGAGCGGAGAAATATCTAAGAGACAGACTTCAACCACCGCATTAAATGCACTGCACCTACTTCTCTGGCCGCATTAATGTGGAGAAGACCCCTGAACAGTATCAGCCCAGCTACCACCACTCACACAAGGCTAAAGAACACCTCTGATGGGACATGCACTCAAGTGGGCGTCTAGATGATGAACAAGTGGACGGTGAAGATGCAGGAAGGCAGTACTATATAAGAGAAGGGTGTCTCTGATAGAGGGGATCGAAAAATCAAAAAGAGAAAAGAGTGTATCACATTACTGTAGCTCCAACAATTGTAACCTAAGTTCATCAATGAAAAACACCTCTTCGGACGAGACACTTACATCCGTCCGAGCACACATCAATACAAATTCTCCCACTAGCATTGCTGTTTAATACTGTTATTTCATTATTAGCCTAGCTCTTTCACCCACTCTCTACAAATTTATTGTTTTGGGTTCAGTGGGCTCAAGATCCATACCTTCTTGGGCTTGGGCTGCAAAAATTGACCCTACATGTATAATAATTAATTTTTTTTTTATTTGTTTACCCTTTAAAAAAAATGAGGAACACCCTCAAAGCAAAATTAGGAACACCCTCAAATAAAAAAAATAAAAAAATTATTTGTTCTACTTTCAAGAAAAAAAAAATAGCCCAAAAAAAAATTTTGTACTAAAATCTGAAAAAAAAAAAAAAAAAAAATTGTAACAGAGGAAGCCCACAAAAAAGCCCAACATCAATCCTAAACGTAAAGCAAACCCAATCTAAACAAAAAAAAAAAAAAAAAAAAAAAAAAAAAGAAAAACCAAAACCCAATATACGCTGCAAATCACTAAATCAGAAATCACTAAAGTAAACCTAAAGACAAAAACGTCAACAGAGCAACGCAGTTAATGCTGTAACCTAAGCCAACAGACAGATCGAGCATCACCGCATTAGAGATCAGTCAGCCAACACAACTCAAGCTCCAGTCCAGAGCACATCGCATCGAGATTCGGGCATCGGAGATCGATCACTAGATCGGATCGGAGATCGCTGATTGGTCACGTCGCTCACTTTGTCGCTTGTCGCTCAGCTCGGTCACGTCACTCGCTCCGTCACTTGTCGCTCGTCGCTCGACTTGCTCTGGTGCTCCCTCAACCTCAACCTCAACCTCAAGGTATTTCATAACTTCTCTCTCTTTTTCTCTCTGACTCTCTCTCTTTATCTAAAAAATGAAAATGAAAGTGAAATCTGAAATGAAATGAATGAGTCTCTCTCTCTCTCTTTATTCTTTTAAGACTTTAACAATTTAACTTTAATATTTTATCTGATTCTTTTGAACAACTGTTATTGGCTCAGCTTAGCTTTAACTTTATTACATTTTGGCCCTGTTCTTGACTTTTTCTTTTTGGCTTTATCTGTTGGTGTTGGTGTGTGTTGGTGTTGGTGAGACTTGGTGTGATACAATTAATTGTCTTATTGTGATTTGTAATTGTGAAATTTTCTGATTAGCAGCTGGCTCTTGTGATTTGGGGGGGGGGGGGGGGGGGCTTCTCTCATTGTCTGTTGAGTGAGGTGGGGGTGGATGGGCACATGGCACATGGGGCCGGGTGAGGTATTTGAATTGGGGAAAGTAAATACTGTGCTAGTGCAACTAATAAATAATAATTTAATTAATCAATAATTAATTAAGGGAAGCAACTAATAAACAATAATTAATAATTTAATTAACCAATATATTATAAAAGATAAATAAATTAAATTATGTTAGGCTAAATAACAATTAATAATTTTATAATTAATGATACAATAATATAACAAATTATAGTTTATAAAAGACAAACAAATTAATGAAACAACTAAACAACAATAATTAATAATTTTATTAATATTTCAAATGAACTTATAGTTTATTGTTTATTCTTTTGCTAGAATTATGGACAAATATTTGATAAGAAAACCACGTACCAAAGATTCATCTCTTGTGCAAGATTCATCTTCATCTCCTTGATGATGGCTTTGGATCTTTCAACTAAAAAAAAAAAAAATTAGGAACACCTTGGAAAAAATTTCTGGAGTCACCACTGGCACTTCTCCATGTTTTTTTTTTTTTTTAGAATCATTCAAAATATAGATTTGATATAAAATTACTCTTCACCATGGCTTTATGTATTCATGTTCTTTGTTTCTGTTTTTATCTAAGCTTGGTCAGAGCCACCAATTTGTGGTCTCCAGTAGTGCTTGTCAGTTTTCATCACTCATATATATATATAGCAAACCTTGAGTTAACCTCAATGCATTAAAAATTTAAAATCACATAATGCATATTATATTGACCAATATAATTTTGTTCAAAATTGCAAAACGCAAAAAATGAAAATATTCACCTTTTCAAGTTTGCCTTACCCAATGATTCTTCTCAACTCTCAAATTTGAACGCAATAACCTTCCAAAAATATTATAGCATCTCATTTGCAGTATGTAAATCATAAAATCAAGATAGTAGGAATTTCATCTTAACTCCATTTAATGATTTGGAATAAGATATTAAATTTCAATTTTTTTACCATTAAACACATAAAAATAATAATAAGAAAGAAAGAAATATGTAAGGGTTAGCCCACCATCATATTATTGTGGATATATAATTTGCCCAATGAGTCTAGAATTACAAAAAAAATTTACAACTGTCAAGGTGGCAAATTAGTATTGCTTGGTAAAAAATAATGATAACATGTCAGTGGTAAGCCCACACGAGAATCAATAAAAAATTTACTAATTTAATTGTTATGAAAAATATTGTGAAAATTGATGTGTCGGTAGCATTACACAATTTGACCACAATAACCAGTCATAATTTTTGGGGAGGGGGAGTATTTGACTTATCAAATGGCTTTCTTTATAATAAAATAGGGGTATATAAAGTTGTCAGTATGATATAATACACAATATGTATTGTACGATATGTATTGTATCGAGTGAAAAAAAGTATTGTATTGTAGATACATATTGACCATGTTCATGAATCCTGCAATGCACATGCATATTGTACGATACATAGATATGTTGGTTTAGATTGGTTTTTTTTGCTAAATTGTGTTTTGATTTGAGTCCAACAAGTTGTTAGATTTGTTTATAACACAAAATTACATGACCCTTGATTGAGCATAATAAAATAACATGCCAATTTTTTTCTCTTCTCTTTTTCCAACAAAATTTGAATTATACCCTTTACAAATCACGTTTTTATTTATTTATTTATTTTTTTAATATAGTGAATAAGGTATTAAACAAAAATATAATTATTTTTTATTTATGTTATTATTGTTATAAATCTAAGAAGCTAGAATATTAAGAAGAAATATAAATTAAAATTATTAAAATAAAAGAACAAGAAGAGACAATAAATATTGATGATGGTGAAGAAAATGTTGATAAAAAAATAATTTTGCTAGATGACGAACATAATAATAAAATTAACTTAGATATATATATATATATATATATATATATATATTTTAGAATGAACTTAGATAAAGTTGATTATGCATAATTATATATATGATAATAATAATTTATTATTTTGGCTCATATATGTCGTATATTATCACTTATGAGTGTAATCAATATGAATGTAAATGCTATAAACATATGCTAATTTGATTTATTTAATTAATTTTATTAAATATTATCACATAAGTGATATTTATTATCACATAAATTAATTACTAGTTGAATATGTTATAAATTTATAATAAATATATATTTATAAGTTGGGTAAGACTTAAGTATAATACTTAAGTACAATACTTAGGTACTGTTCAGTCTGTTCCTTGGATTCCAATTTTAAAATTCTATCATGTGAATTTTTGTACATGAAATGGAAGTGTATTTTTTATTTAAGTAATCATATGACTAAATTTTAAGAAGAAAACATAAAAAACAGTACCTAAAATACTATTCTTAAATATTGTCCTTAAGTTTTATCGTTATAAGTTTTATTAGATATTTATATATGTTATGATTCACAATTAAAAAAAAAAATTGATTGATGACAACTTTTCTAAAGGGTTTCATAGTCTAGTTGAAAAAAATGGTAGGGGGAGGACTCGTTTTCCACAAAAGAATGGGAAACCTCTTATGTTTTTTTTCAACCTTCGGCGGGGAGTCCTCCGTAGACTCCACATAGCCCCGCCAATGTTTGTCATTTGCGTGTGTACGTGGGACATCCACGACCCAAAAGTCAGTCAAGCCCTTTCATAAAATAAAATAAAAAAATAAAAAGTCAGTCAAGCCATCCACTCACACGTTATGGTAAGTCAGTCAAGTCATTTGCAACAAACTTTTCTGCAAACAGACGGCAATTCCATTCTTATCTCATTAATGAGTTTTGGAAAATGTCACTACGGACTATTCTAGAAGTACAATTTTTACTATATTATTTTTTATAATTATTTTATGTGATAAATTATGATTAATTATTTATTATTTTTATTTAGTATATAATAGGTTTTTTTTTTTGATAAACTTATATTCTAGTAGTATATCTATATGGTGTATGGTTTAATAAAAATTTATATGTAAATAATTTTTGCATTAATTTACATTAAAATAAATAACAAAAATAAATTATTATTTTACTTTTAAGTTATATAATAAATGTATATTGTGTGAGACATAAGGTATCATAAAATATATACATATATACATACATACATACATATATATATATATATATATATATATATATATATAATTGAATGGAAGATGGTAAAAATACCTTAAAAAAAAAATAAAATGATTTTCAATAATACATTGAACTATAAGGCTCAATTAATCACATGTATTTAAATGAGTAAAACTTGAATTTAATATTTAAAAACTATTGAAAGTAACAATTGAAATCATATTTAAGTGAAAACTTCAATTCAATAATTAAGGACAATCTAAATTACTAAATATATAAAATTTTGAAGTAGAGAGACTCACATGAGAATTTAATTTTTGTCCTTAAAAGCATGAGAGAAGACACTGAAACTTGAAGTTTAAGTCCCGTGAGTATAAACTCATAAAACGTATAATTTTATTAAAAAAATTATAGCTAAATGAATTTAAATTATATAATCAAAAGTAAAAATCACGCTACATGTTTGTGTATATGCATGAAAAAAGAACTGAATTCAACACTTTTTTTTTTATAATACACATTGCTATTATATATATATATATCAGGATTAGATGGATTAGATTACATTATGTTGCATTTTTTTTTATAATAAACGTTGCTATTTTTTATTTTATTTTATTTTTATAATACATGTTGCTACCTATATATATATATATATATATATATATATATATAGGTAAGAAAAGAACTCCTAAGATTGATATAATGCATTTTCGGGTAATTATTAAGTACTCTCAGAGTAACATAAATGCGTACTCCCCCTTCTCACATGACTGTGAGTCCCACTAATTAAATTTATAGTGGGACCACAATTCATGTGAGAGGAGGGGGTATGCATTTATGCTACTCCCGGAGTATTCAATAATTTTTCTACATTTTCAAGCAAGGTTTTAATGCTCCAGCAATTATTCTCATTGCCACCATTTAGTGCATCTATATAAAGTTTCGAGTCACTTTCAATCATGAATGCAACAACCTCTACCTAAGAAGCTAACTTTAACGCCTAAGTGTATGCAGCGACCTCTGCCTCAATAGCATCACATTATTCTTGTTGTTTAGCCCAAGCTTTAAGATATCATCCCTATCAACTTTTGTCACAACAGCAACAATTGTGATGATGCCAAAAATCGTCAGTAAGCTACATAATACTCACGTGCTCGAAATAAGGTCTGCAAAACAACAAGAAGGAAAACCCTAGGAGAGTACCGATGTGGTACCGACCAAAGACCCTCCAAAGGTTAAGTTAGAGAACTTTTCACAACTCTAGAGTGCCAGAGCTGGGGAAAATTATGCGTACCTCAATTTCTGAAAGCCTTTGGGTTTTTATAGTAGCGTAGAACCGACCTTCATTTCTTGCATGAGAAGTCTTTTCCTTATAGAGAAAATCTTCATTAATGGGCGTATATTATAGAATCCTTCTCGCGCTAGGATTCTTTCCATGTTGGGATTCCATCAACTAGTGTTAGTCGTGGGACGCAAGTCGTTTCCATCTAGGGCTCCTTGAAAGTCATTTAAATCACGTAAAAGCCACGTGGCCATTGAGATTCGTCCACCTTGCACCCGCGAATCTTGGATCCGTCCACTACTGGGACCCGTCTACTATTAGCCCACTGACCCAATGTTGTCAGGTTCATTTGGATGGATCTGTCATCCAAATCTTATCCTCTTTAGTTGCCCCCTCACTCCATGGATCCATCACCTTCTTTGGATGGATCCGTGGGGTGACGGTGTTTGATTCGTCTTCCGGGTAGCGTTCATAGGCTAACAGGCTGGCCTAGATTCATTTAATGTCGTAGGGACACGTGGCGTGGACTCAGTGGTCCATCTCTTGGAACGAAGCGTCCCTTCGTCTTCCGTGTCGTTCCCTCTATATAAACCTGCCTTTCTAACCCTCATTTTTTGCTTTCTTTAGCGAATTTGTGATCAGAGCATAACCGTCTCCCTTGATAAACAAGCATACTGTCTACCTAGTGCATCCATCATCTACACATTTTCACTGCCCCTTTTTCAATTGGTAAGTACCGTTCTCCTTCTATTAAATTTCTTTAGACTTTGTACTCCCGTCATCCATTAGATTTGTCAATGTCTTAGGATTTACCGTCATGTGTAGGTGACAAAGATGTCTAGTGTGTCAAGTAACCAATCGTGTGTCTGCAACGGAGCGGGCTATGATGAAGTATTTCCGTTAGGTCAGAAAGACTCAGACACATCAAGTGAAGAAAGGAATCCGTCAGCCACCTTTCCCTCAATGGATGAGGGTTTAGAGATAGATGGGTTAGAGGGTAACCCTTGTTGAATCCCCAATCCAATCCGTCATAGGTCCTAATGGATTTAGGGAGTTCATAATACTACCCATATGGATGGTTAATGATTTTACTTCAACAATCAAAGAACCCCACTTCAAGACACTTTGGGAGAAGTACCAGATACCCGTCAACATACCCATCCGTCTCCCTTATAAGTTAGAGAAATGTTACTACAAGGGTGTTAAGGGTGTCAGGATCTATAAGCAGATGCTGAAGGCAGGGCTCAGGTTCCCCTTGAGTTCACTTCACCATCGCCTTCTCCAGTACCTAGGTGTGGCTGTCACCCAAATCTCCCCAAACGCCTGGAGGGTCTTCCTTGGCGTGGAGGTCTTATATGGGGCTATGTCTGATGGAGCACAGAGATTGACAGTGGAAGAGTTTTTTAATTGCTACCGTCCAACTGAAATTGCTCAGTCAAAAGGCATGTACAGCTTTGTGCCCAGGAGCCCATTGTTGAGGCTCGTGTGTGAAATCCTCGACTTTAACAGAAATTGGAAGAGTCGGTATTTTTTCTTGGAAGGTGACGAGTGGATGTGTCATCTCGACGACCATGAATACATGCCCATCGACGCAACATTGGGCATAATCCCACCGTCCGGTATGCATCCATCTACGTTTAAGATCTTTATTGTTTGTTAGATGTCATTCTAACCGTCTACTTTCTTTCTTTCACAGTTCAAGACTGTCCAGAAGTTTCACTTGAACAGTGGAGGTTCTTGGGGAGAATTTTCAATAAAACAAAGTTAGAGGAGAGGACCTGGGCTAAACTAGTCACATTAGATACCCTCCACTGGTATTGTGACAGACCAGAATCAACTACAGCCACCCATCGATACGACGCTCAAGTCCGCCAATGTAAGTCCATCACCTTGTATTTTGGTTTCTTGGTGTGTACTTTATTTCATTCTAAACATCTGTCTACCCCTGTGTAGAGATAGATGCTGTCAGGAGAAGGGCTAATATCAACCAACAAGCTGCTTTAAAGAAGCAACATGAGGGTCAAACCCTTAAGGGGATGAGTTCGGCCAACCCGTCTACTGAAAGGAAACAGCTAGAGAAAATTGGCCATCTTCCTAAGAAACCCAAAACCGTCCCTGAACCCGTCGTGAGTTTGCAAGATGAGGCTAAGAAGACGATTACTCTGCTTGGCCCAGGGAGGGGCAAAGGACTTATGACGAGTTCTGACCCTGCTGCTGAAAAACCACTCATCCTCCTCCATGAGGACTTTAAGTATGCGCTGGAGCAACTCTCATCCATTATCACAACTAATGACTATGAAGACTTAAGCAACCACACAACTAAGGCCATGGGGGATACGAGACTCTTTTGTATTGCTCAGGTAAGTTCATTCGTCTTTTTTTCTATCTCTTTTTTCTTCCCTTCCACTTGCCCTGTTACTAACCGTCCTGCCGTCTTGCCTTTTCAGGCAATGCTAATGATGAAGGGGTTGATGGGATGCTTCCTAAACTATAAGGCGGCGCTGAACTGTATACGGGCGAAGGCAAGGTCGACAGAGGATGAGCTGAACGAGCTGAACGAGCTGAGGGCTTGGAGGATCGTCCAGGAGAAGAAACTTAAATTATCAGAGGAAGCTAGGGATGAGATGGAGAAGTAGACTGAGCTGTTAAAGCATTTCTTGGAGGACAAAGAGAAGGAAATCTGTGATGCCAAGGACTAGCTCCGTCAGGCGAAGGAAGAAGCGATATGTGAGTACCGTGATTCCGACGCCCTTCTGGTAGAGCTCAAAAGCTCCTTTACTGAAGGCTTTGACGACGCCCTCCGTCAAGTCAAGACTTCGTATCCTAACCTAGACGTGTATCATATCATTATCAATGCCCAGGACCAAACCTCAGTTCAGCCCGTCCACTCCGAGAGTATGGATGAACTTTTTGCTGATGATGCCCTTGCCGACGACCCTCATGGTGACGGAGATACTATTGTTGATGGCCACACCAAGATCGTCGAGGACAATGCCTGTCAATTCGATGTTCAAGTTTTGGGAGAAAGACGATGATGCCCTCGTCTAGTAGCTTTATTATTATTATTTTTGGCTAAATTGTAAGGATTTTGAAGAACATTTTATGTTTTAGTTTAACCGTCGCTTTTCTGTATATAAACATCTCCCTTTTTGGGCTTTAAGTAATATTTAATTACTTATTCTATTATCCGTCCACTTTTATGCTTATGGATGATTTTATTTAACTTATGGCTATGTATGAATATGTTGTCTTTGGGATGAATCCATCCTTTTATGGTCGTGCAATGTTATTTACTGGACTCGTCAACTATATGGACCCGTCCACTTATGGACTTGTAGAGTTAATTTTGTGTTATGTTGAAACCGTCCACCATATGGACCTTATAATCATCATTCTTAGGATGAACCCGTCCACTTATAGACTTGTAACATTAATTTAACGTTATGTTGGACCCGTCCACCCTATGGACCTCATAATTATTATCCTCTATGGGGAGTCCGTCCACTTTATGGACTTAATTCAATCGTCATGTTGAACCCGTCCATCGTATGGACTGTAATTATTTTCCTCAAGGATGAGTCCGTTCACTTATGTCAACATGATTTTGAACCCGTCCATGATAAGGACCTTGTGATTAACATCCCAGAGGATGAGCCTATCCACTTGATGGGTTCATTAATTTTGAATCCGTCCACTTATGGATTATAAACCTGTCCATTGGTGGACTTGATAACATTAACTCATCCTTATGGGATGAACTCGTCCATTTATGGACTTGTAGAACCTGCCCACTTGATTGTGGACCTATAGAAAAATTGTTCCTTAAAGAAAAACCTGCCCTTTGGGCTTAAAAAAGTATTGTAGCGAAAAATAAAACTAGAAATAAATAAACTGAAAGTGAGGAGTGTCGTTGTTTGTCTACTGCTAATAAGCTACTGATAGTACTTCTTCAAGTGCTCTGTGTTCCATGGATGATGCAACTTCTACCCGTCTAGCGTCTCTAGGTGGTAGGTTCCCTTCCTATGCCATGATGTAACTCTTTATGGTCCTTCCCAATTAGGTCCTAGCTTTCCCTGGGAGGCGTCTCTTGTGGCACCCATTCCCCTTCTTAGGACAAGATCTCCTACCTGAAAGTCCCTGTGCCTGACCTTGGAGTTGTAGTGTTTGGCCATAAGGTTTTGGTACCGTGCTAATCTTTGCTCAGCTGTTGCTCTTACTTCGTCCACCAGATCAAGCTGCAGGCGCATAGCTTCATCGTGTTTGCTTTCGTCATAGTTCCCTACCTTGTAGCTTGTAAATCCTATTTCCACTGGGATGACTGCCTCGCTTCCGTATGCTAATCGAAACGGGCTTTCTCTTGTAGGCATCCTCGTCGTTGTCCTATACGCCCACAAAACACTTGGTAGCTCCTCCGACCATATACCTTTTTCCCCCTCGAGCCGAGTCTTGATGATTTTGAGCAAGGATTGGTTCGTGACCTCAACTTGCCCATTAGCCTGCGGGTGAGCGGGTGATGAGTAATGGTTCTTGATCCCTAGTTGTGAGTAGAAGTCTCGGAATGCATCGTTGTCAAACTGCTTCCTGTTGTCAGAGACCAACACCCTAGGTATACTGTACCTACAGATGATGTTTTTCCATACAAAACTTCGCACATTCTTTTCAGTGATGGTGGCTAAGGCCTTCGCTTCTACCCACTTTGTGAAGTAATCTATACCGACTATTAGGAACTTCAATTGTCTAGCCGTTGTTGGGAACAGACCCATTATATCCAATCTCCATTGAGCGAACGGCCATGGGGCTGTCATTGGGGTGAGCTCCTCTGTTGGTAACCTGATGAGATTGCCAATCTTTGACACTTGTCGCAAGTTTTGACGTATGCGTAGGCATCACTCTACATGGTTGGCCAGTAGTATTCGGCCCGGATCAATTTATGTACCAACGACCATGACCCAGAGTGATTTCTACAGACTCCTTCGTGGACTTCTCTCATGACATAGTCTGCTTCCTCGGGGACGAGACATCTCAGGTGCAGTTGGGAGAATCTCCTTTTGTAAAGAACGTCTTTAATCAGGACGAAGTGGGTAGCTTGAACCTTCAATTTTTTGGCAGCCTCCTTGCTATCCAGCAGCACGCCATCCTTTAGGTAGGAGGTTATTGGTGTTGTCCAGTAATCTTTGGATCTTACCTCCTGTACACCGATGCTATCTAATAGCGGTGAAATTTGAACGAAGGACAGTACTTGACTGGGGATGACCATGTGCTCTGCTGATGCGACGCCAACTGATGATGCTGAAAATCGTCAGTAAGCTACACAATACTCATGTGCTCGAAATAAGGTCTGCAAAACAACAACAAAGAAAACCCTAGGTTCTTGCGTGAGAAGTCTTTTCCTTAGTGAGAAAAACTTCATTAATGGGCATATATTACGAAATCCTTCTCCCGCTAGGATTCTTTCCATGTTGGGATTCCATCTGTTAGGTTCTAAAGATTTAGGAATTTATGTATTTAGAACTTTAATGTGTAATGTTGGCAAACCATGATCAAAACAATATGTTTAGTCTTGTTTAGGCTTGCTCAAAGTTGATTAATTATTGTAAAACTGGAATCGAGTGATTGCAGATTTATTGGACTAAATCTGTAAGGCTCGATCGATCGAAAATTAGACTCGATCGATCGAACCACGTACAAATTTATTTTTCTGCAAAGTTCCAGTTCAGCCCAAACTCTATTTAAACGTCTTGGGGTTCAAGTAAAACACTCCTATATATAAGGAAAACCCTAGAACGTTTTTGAGACTCTTGAGAGAGAGAAGAGAGTGCCTCTTTTGTATCTAGGGTTTTGTACCCAAACCTCTTTAAGGTCTTTGTTGCTCATATTGCGGTTTGTGTGAATCTCTTGTGAGATCATTGAGGAGCTTTCCTTTACACAAAGCTTAGGGTTTTCAAGGTAGAGATAGTATCAACATCTTGATGATCAACTCGGTTGCTACCATTGAAGCTTAAAGAATATCAAGCGTGGATGCTTGTAGCTGATTGGAGAATCCAAAAAAGAAGGAGTCCGTGGATTCGGAGCTTGCACGTGGTCGTGTCAGTAAGTTCTACTGGTGGGTAGCATTAGGAAGTCAAGCGGGGAGCTTGTAGTCCTTTTGTATGAACTTCGATTCTTTCATAGTGGATTCAGGTTTGCCTTGAGGATCGGTGGGTCAAATCCTCCCCAGGTTTTTATCGTGTGGTTTCCTGGGTGATCATATCATTGTGTCTTTTATTATTCCGCTGCTTTATACTTTTGATATGATTATTTGATTGCTTTAACCTAGAATTGCATAATTTGACTAAGTAACAACTTGGCTAATTAATCTAGGCTAACCAATCTGGTTGTTTTTAAGGGGTCTAAAACCGTTCAAGTGGTATCAGAGCAGGTAGCTCTCTTGTTAGAGATTTTTTGATCTCTGAGCTGATCCTTGACCCCTGTTGTCATGGAGCATGGACACTCTCTTGTTGTTCCTCCTCACTTTGATGGGAATAACTATGCTTATTGGAAAGTAAGGATGAAAGCATTCCTGAAATCTATTGATGAGAGGGTTTGGAATTCCGTTGAATACGGATGGGAGAAGCCCACTACTCCTGTGAGTGAGTGGCAAACTTCTCAAAAAGAAGCAGCTGGATTCAATAGCAAAGCTATGAATGCCATCTTTAATGCTGTTTCTATGGAGGAATTTAAGAGGATCTCAAATGTTGAGGTTGCTCATACTGCTTGGAAAATCCTCCAAACTGTGCATGAAGGCACAAAGGCAGTTAAGATCAATAAACTGCAGCAATTGACTTCTAGATTTGAAAGCATTAGAATGTTTGAGGATGAAACTTTTGATGAATTCTATGCTAAATTGAATGACATTGTTAATTCTGCTTTTAATTTGGGTGAAATCTATGATCAACCTAAAATTGTTAGGAAGATTCTTAGATCTTTAACTGAAGACTTTAGACCCAAAGTGACTGCCATTACTGAAAGCAAGGATGTGGACTCCATCCCTGTTGATGAACTTGTAGGATCTCTTCAGTCCTATGAGTCTGACCTACCCAAAGTGAACAAATCCAAATCAATGGCTCTTAAGTCAGTTGATGATGTTGATGGTGGTGGATTTGATGATGAGCTCTCTGCTACAGAGATTGCGTACCTTGCCAAGAACTTTAAAAACTTTCTTAGGAATACCAACAGAAAGGCAAGAGGTATAAACACTGCTGAACCTAGAAATTTTAGGAAGAATGATCCCACTAAAATGAATAACTTTGAAAAACCTAGAGAAAAAGTTGGTCAATCTTCAAATAATTCTTTGGGTCCTTAGTGTTTTGGCTGTCAAGGGTATGGTCATGTGAAATCTGAATGTCTTACATTCTTGAGGACTAAGGGTAAAGCTATGGCTGTAACCCTTAGCGATAATGAGGTTTCTGATGATGAGTCCGGATGTGATGAGGATGAAAACTTCATTGCTTTCACTGCTATTGCTGTAGTCAATGAAAGTGTATCTGTTGAAGAGAATCTTTCTGATGAGGAACTCTTTGAGGATGCAGATCTTCAAGAGGCCTACAATAAACTTTGCAAAATTGTTGCAAAGGATGCTATGAATGTTGAACTTGGCTTGAAGAAAATTGAATCTCTTGAGCTTGAAAAGAAAAATTTGCTTGTTAAACTGTTTGATGCTAATGATCTTTTGAACAATGTTAAATCTGAGAACATGCTTTTGCTTGATAAAGTTAAAACTTTGGAACATGATTTATCTGTTGCTAGATCTGCTAGTTCTAAACTTGATCACATGCTGAATGTTCAAAAGTATCATTCTGATAAATCTGGGTTAGGATATGTTGAAAGCATCTTTGATTCTGCACCACATTCCACGAATTTTGTTCCTTCTTCTTCTTCTGAACCTTCCGTAAGTGAGGATGTGAGTGAAACTGTCAAACCCCCTGTGAGTGAGGTTGTCAAACCTGTAGAAGTTTCACCTCCTAGGAAGATTAGGGTTGATCTGAGAGAGACTAAACCTAAGGATTCTACCATTTCCAAGGACAAGATGCATGGTAAACCTGCTTGGGTTTGTCATTATTGTGGTAAGTCTGGACACATTTGTCCTAACTGTTACAAGCTTCAAGCTGCTAAGAGAGCAAACAAACCAAAAGTGTCTGTGCCTCAAGTACAAGATCCTATGACACTTATTGGTGAATTGGTAAAGGCGTTGAACCTTTATTCCAATCCTGGAGTTGGAAATCACTCGAATGTGAATAAGAACTCCAATGCTCGTGGTGCATCTAAAAGGTTTTGGATGCAAAAGACTCGACCTAATTGAGTCTTTCTGACATGGTCCTTGTGCTTCACTACTCTATCCTTTGTGACCATTATTCTTTGGTATTTGTGTTTTTGTGTTTTCTTTCTAGGATTTGCATTGCATTACATTCATGCATTTCATTCTAGGATTTATTTTTTTTCTCTTTTAAATAAATAAAAAAAAAAGGAAAAAGCAAATTCTGTTTGGCAATTTTTTCTTGGTCTTCGAAAACAAGGTTGGTCAATTTATTTTCACATAACATATCTTATGTACCTTGTTTAGCTTTGATGAGCTTATTTATTGCACTTTACTAGTTGAAGCTTTGTAGTGCATGTTGTGTGGGAAAGATGTTTATGGTGTTTATCACTTTGTCTTAATCTTGAAGTCACATGTTATTTGACTGTCGGACTTGATCCTTTTGAGAAAGGCATAAATAACCATCTCACCACTGTTCACTAGCCAATCATGAACACTTTAGTGCATATCTTAAGATTCTGTGCCCGAGAAAGTGTAGCACATGCACAAAAAGATCATAAGGTGAAGCCTCAGTTTAATTGCTTAATGCTTAAAATTGGTGTGTACTATTAGGCTTGATGCCAATTCATTTAATTAAAATTGGTGTGTACTATTAGGCTTGATGCCAATTCACATAATTAAGAGGCTAAGTTCAAGTAACTTACATGATTGCAAGCTTATGTTCTAGGAGATGTGAGAGTTATATGATGTAACTCTTTAGGTGATAGTCTCTTTTGAATTCTATGTGATGAATTTTGTAGACTTTGTGATTGATTGCTATTCACATATCACCTTGCATGTATCTCAAGCTTTTACTAGTTGCACACACTACACAAGTTACTCTTTGTTAAACTTGGTACATTATATTGTGTGTGATTTTGTTGTGGCCATTCAAGATTAAAAGTTCCTTGATTTTAAATGCAAAATGTGTATAATGTTTGCGCTTTGAGGACAAATTGATTGAAAATCTTGATTTTGGAAGATCTGGGTTAAATTCAAGTGTTTTTGAAAAACTTTTCGTCTCATACTCATGCATTTTTTATAAAACAATGTGCTTTGAGGAGTTTCTCATTAAAATGCTCTGTTTTTTCAAAAATCTGATTTTTCCAGACTTTCGATCGATCGAACCTGTTTTTCGATCAATCGAAATTGCGATTAAAATTTTGGTTTGAGTCTGCCTGACTCAATTGCTGTTCGATCGATCGAGATTGAAAAATTTTCAGTTTCTATGTTTTTTACCAAAATTTTTTTCATGCATCATTTGTGTTTAGGATTCACATGTATTGCATTGTTTTTGTATCCATCTTGCAGTTTTGCAGTCATATCTCTCATTGTTTTCACACATAACATGCATACACTTTGCTACATTGGGTACTCAACTTGATTTAAAAATT
Source organism: Quercus aquifolioides (assembly GCA_019022515.1). Classification (NCBI taxonomy): domain Eukaryota; kingdom Viridiplantae; phylum Streptophyta; class Magnoliopsida; order Fagales; family Fagaceae; genus Quercus; species Quercus aquifolioides. The sequence goes on from CM032327.1 coordinate 86,661,185, forward strand.
GATTGATTAATTTTTGAGTTTTGTACATTCTAGTATATGCTATTTCTTATGTGTGAACTGTAGAAATTTTTTTTCTTAAGAGATATAATGGATAATCAATGTGCAAATATTTTCTCTACTCATGCAACTGTTTATGGGTCACATAGTGTCAAGTTTGCATTTATTGAAAGAGAGAATATTTTTCTTCATGTGTATCCTCACCTTAGTTTTTAACTTTGGTTTGTGTGTTTTTAACTTTGGTCCTGCTGGTGAGGATGTTCCTGATCCTGTTGGTGATGCTGCTGCTGCTGCTGATTCCCCCCCCCCCCCCCCCTCTTTTATTTTTCCCCAAACTTGTTTTGTTTTTCCTATTTTTATAGGGGGAGAAGCTTATTTTTAACATTTGTTGTTCATAGGGGGAGTTGTCTCTATTTTCTCTTACTCTGTTGCGTATATTTTCTGTCTATCTTCTGATTAGGTGGTCTTTGTCAATACGTGACAAAAAGGGGGAGACATAGATGACCTGTTTGTTTTGTTTAGGGGGAGAATATAAATTTTTTTTTGATGTATCTAACTTAGGGGGAGAGTTAGAATTTATTTTGTTTTATATGTTTCTTGTTTCACTTCTTATTGATTTATACTTATGAATTCTTCATTGGTATATGTCTTTATTTTGTGCTATGTGAAATCAAGAATTTATTTTTGTTTACTTGTATTTTCCACACATGTGTTTATGCATTTTGTTTAGTGTTTCAAGAAATATACAGGTTGATTCAATTGAGCTGCTGTCTATACTTGCAACTGATGGATAGTAGTTAGAATTGAATTTGAGTTTATGAGCATTTTTTTTGTAAAGGGCTTTTTACTTGTAAACTTTGAGCTTTTAATTTATGTTTTGTCACGGATTGCCAAAGGGGGAGTTTGTTAGGTTCTAAAGATTTAGGAATTTATGTATTTAGAACTCTAATGTGTAATGTTGGCAAACCATGATCAAAACAATATGTTTAGTCTTGTTTAGGCTTGCTCAAAGTTGATTAATTATTGTAAAACTGGAATCGAGTGATTGCAGATTTATTGGACTAAATCTGTAAGGCTCGATCGATCGAAAATTAGACTCGATCGATCGAACCACGTACAGATTTATTTTTCTGCAGAGTTTCAGTTCAGCCCAAACTCTATTTAAACGTCTTGGGGTTCAAGTAAAACACTCCTATATATAAGGAAAACCCTAGAACGTTTTTGAGACTCTTGAGAGAGAGAAGAGAGTGCCTCTTTTGTATCTAGGGTTTTGTACCCAAACCTCTCTAAGGTCTTTGTTGCTCATATTGCGGTTTGTGTGAATCTCTTGTGAGATCATTGAGGAGCTTTCCTTTACACAAAACTTAGGGTTTTCAAGGTAGAGATAGTATCAACATCTTGATGATTAACTCGGTTGCTACCATTGAAGCTTAAAGAATATCAAGCGTGGATGCTTGTAGCTGATTGGAGAATCCAAAAAAGAAGGAGTCCGTGGATTCGGAGCTTGCACGTGGTCGTGTCAGTAAGTTCTACTGGTGGGTAGCATTAGGAAGTCAAGCGGGGAGCTTGTAGTCCTTTTGTATGAACTTCGATTCTTTCATAGTGGATTCAGGTTTGCCTTGAGGATCGGTGGGTCAAATCCTCCCCAGGTTTTTACTGTGTGGTTTCCTGGGTGATCATATCATTGTGTCTTTTATTATTCCGCTGCTTTATACTTTTGATATGATTATTTGATTGCTTTAACCTAGAATTGCATAATTTGACTAAGTAACAACTTGGCTAATTAATCTAGGCTAACCAATCTGGTTGTTTTTAAGGGGTCTAAAACCGTTCACCATCAACTAGTGTTAGTCGTGAGACGCAAGTTGTTTCCATCTAGGGCTCCTTGAAAGTCACTTAAATCACGTAAAAACCACGTGGCCATTAAGATCCGTCCACCTTGCGCCTGCGAATCTTGGATTTGTCCACTATTGGGACCCGTCTACTATTAATCCACTGACCCAATGTCGTCAGGTTCATTTGGATGTATCCGTCATCCAAATCTTATCCTCTTCAAGTTGTATATGGTTATGCAAGTCTGGAAGGAAATTAGAATTTAAAAACCTCCCATATTAATTACTGGCTCCACTTTAGTGTTTCTTTGCTTCCCATAGATGACTTCTCACGGCAAGGTAAGGCAAGTCAATGGTTATCATAATGTGTCCTTATTTATGTTTTTAACCTGATATCAAAGCCACTAACTTGTGAACTCCAATAGTGTTTGTCACTTTTCATCACACATAGCAAACCTTAAGCTAACCTCAATGCATTAAAAGTTTAAATCACATAATACATATTATATTGAAGAATATAATTTTTGTTGAAACTTACGAAACACTAAAAGTAAAAACAGAAATTCACCTTTTCGAGTATGTCTTACCTAATGATTCTTCTCAAGCCTAACTCTCAACCTCGAAGCCTTGAACGCAATAATCTTCTAAAATATTATGGCATTTCATTTGCATTATAAAATCAAGGTAGTCAGAATCTCGTCCTAACTAATCTAATGATTTGGAAAAAGAATTAAATTTCTTTTTTTTTTTTTACGAAAATGAAAAAATAAACAAAGAAAGAAATATGTAAGGGTTGGCCAATCTTCATTTTGTGAGCATATAATTTTCCCCACAAAAAAATTTCACAGCTGTCAAGACGTCAGATTATTATTGGTAAGTAAAAAAGTAGTGTCAATGATAAGCCTATATGAAAACTATTAAAAACTTTGGCCAATTTCATATTGTGAGTAAATAATTTGCCCCAATAAGTTTAAAAGTACAAAATATACACAACAAATTTTATAACTGTCAAGATAGCAAATTATTATTGGCAGGTAAAAAAAATTATATCAATGATTAGTCCACATAAGAAACATTAAATACTTACTAATTTAACTATTATAAAAAATATTAGGAAAATTATTATATCTGTAGCGTTACTCACCAATAATAATTTTTGGGGAGGGGGTAATATTAATTTGACTTGTCAAAAGTTATTTTTTGTGACCCAATGTGGAGTGCACATTTATTAAAATTTTTACAAAAATGCTATTGAAAACTGTTTTTAGAGTTCTGAAAACATCTCTTAAAAGTGTTTTTTTTAAAACACATGTTTTAAATCCTCTAATGTGAAAACGGTTATCTAAATATTCTACTGAGAGTTCTCTTACCAAACACACGATTCCAAAATGAGGCCTACGTATTTGAGCATTTAAATCACAAAAAACTGCTTTTAAATTACCTTACCAAACGGGCAATAGTATATGATTGGAGGAGGAATGCTTAACACGATTTTTACAAAAGAACGAGCTACCTCTGTGTTTTTTCAAACTTGTGGGGAAGGATGGCCCCCGCAGGCTTCACAAGTCCGCATGGCTCCGCCATTTGCGTTTGTGTAGGACATGGGCATCCATTGACCCATAAGTCAGTCAAGTCATCCACTGACCCATTATGGTAAGTCAGTCAAGTCATCTGCAACCAACTCTTTTGCAAACACACACTGCTCAATTTCATTCTTCACACTCTCTTAAAGTTCTCTCTTGCATATATACAAGCATATGTATGAATGACTTTTCGGTGATTAGTGACACACAAATGAGCCAAGATTTTAGGTTTAGGGAGGCCAAAACATGAAAAAAAATAAAAAAAATAAAATGAAAGTTTAATTCAAGAATGAGAAAACATAATAAAATTCAAGATACTAGGCATTCATTCACACCCAAGCAAAAAAAAAAAAAAAAAAAAAACCAAAACAAAACAAAACAAAACAAAAATGTTCTCAATACATTTTAAATCAATAATTTGTTAGAATAGAATTTGACATTCATTCTCGAGGTAAATTAACATTGCATTTTTTTTAACTCTAATTATTTGAGGAGTAATGTAAGAAAATAAAAATGTATACTGTAATGAAATGTCTTGACACATGGTACCTAATAGGCAATAAACTTTATTCATGTCAAATATCAATGATGTGTACAAATTGTGAGTTGCCATGTGGCATTATTAATCCATATCAGCTTGAATTTATTGAGGAATCTGCCATATGTCAAGAATGGAAAGCTCCAAATTATAATATCACACATGGCAAGATCTCAGGTTGAGCTTATATAATAAGTATACATATTTGATATATTTGACTACATTAGCTACAACCACCCGGGCGAAACCCAATCCTCCCTCTAGCAACATCATACAACACCTCTAACCCTTTTTGTTGAACATTCCCAAAAATGGCAATGTTGCTTGGATCACTATTTCCAGCAAAGGCTAAACAAGCTTGCGTTGGGCTCAACATGTAAAATATTCCCACTTTGTCCAAATCTACGCTCACATCACCACCGAACAAAAAGCTTATGTGTGGAATCGAAACAGACTTGCTCTTACTAAGGTCATAACATGTATCAAGTAGCGAAATTGGGCTTGTCATCGGATAATTATGCATTAGTTTTCGAAATGTTGTTCGCAATGCATTATATGCTGTAGGAGGTAAACGTGTTATGACCGTCCCCGAGTCAATGATAGTACCCACAGTCGAAAAAACTGATGTGGGAATTGATAATTTACGCCCACCCACACTTATTCCAATCAAGTTAAGGCCATAGAATGATGGCCCTTGAGAAAGCTTTAACATAGGTGTGAACTTTATGGTATTGGAAACTCCATTGCCTTTTCCGAAAGTAAGGTGACCTGTTGAGCTAGTCGTGGAAGGTAGACAATATGAGAAGAATTGGCCATACTTTTGAGCTGTTTGTTTCACTAGGGAAACTTGGGCGCGACCAAGACTTAGCAACCCAGCAAAGCCATTTAAGAGGCCTTCATTGTCTTGGCCACAACCGAATATGAAATTGTCCATCACGTCTGATGTTATGGTTAGCCTTTCTTTGCTGAAATATCCAGTTGTAAACGAACCATCACCATATTCTGCAAGGTATATGCACTTCTTAGAGGTAGAGCACTGTTGTGACATTCCTACATTGTGAAAAAAAAAAAAGTTGACATTATTCTACCAAATTATCAAATTTACAATTGCTTAAAAAAGGTTTGTGTGAAAGTATCCCTAATCTTTGAATAATATATATATATATATATATATTTCAATAATTGGGCTAGAACTTCTCCAATTTATTTATTTTTTTCTAAAATACTTGGGATGCTACTAATTTCACTAGAGAAGTCCTATTTAGTGAGTTAATAATATTATTTTTCTAAACTCTGAGTAAAAAAAAAATACATTAAATGCTGTGAAAAATGAAAAACAAAATCTCATCAAATTTAGGTCAAAATCAAATTAATCCCAAATTTTGAAAAATGTCTAAATTAATCAATCCTTCACTACCATGTTTCATCTACATAAAAAATACATTTACGTGCGATCTATTGTAATAAGTAAAACTAATTAAGTAGGTAGTAATAGTAGCAATACCCTTTTCGATCTATTTTGGTGAGTGAGATTGTATTATATGGTTTACCTGTGGCAGAACTGAGTTGAAAGCACAAGGGTGTAGGACATGTAATGTTGGCGTATGATGTTGATTTGGATGGGTCAAAGATTGGGTCTACTTGCTTATAGCATTGTCCTGTGCATGGTTTACACTGTGTCCAAGTAAGGTCGCTACCAGTGTCGAATGCGAGTTTCAGATCTCTTTTGGGAGTGCCAAGGCCAATGGTGACAATGTAGTTACCAGTGCCAAGGATGAGACCCGATTTAACAGGAAGAGTGGAGGCCTTAGATTCCCTTAACTTGTTGCCATTGGAGTAGTTGGAGAGCTTGGAGTGGATTGAGTTCACTCTTGATTGGTCTTGAAGAAGGATTTCAGTGTGACTGAGAACCTGTACTTGGTCTTCGTTGTTTTGAAAGCATGGACCATACTTGTGTATCACTATTAAGGATGCCTTCCTTTTAGAACCTGAACTTAAAACAGACCATCAAGTGGAATTTGGAGTGCATACATATGAATATATAATATAGGTTAAAATACAAAACATACCTTCTAAGTTTTACCAAAATTCATTTTAGTCCTCTAACTTTACTTTTGGTCAATAAAGTCATCTAAGTTTTAAAAGTATTCAATTCAGGCATTTCCCTAACTTCCGTTAATGCTCTACCGTTAAGGTTTTTTTTTTTTTTTTTTTTTTCAGATTTTTATATTAAAAAAATGCAAAAAACTAATTAATTTAAAAAAAAAAAAAAAAAGAGTCCCAGAACACACAACAAACCTTGCACTTGAACAACGAAAAATTTCTTTACATTGATCACAACCAAAAATGGCATCCAAATACAAAATTTCAATACGCAAATCCAAAAAACTCTGAAACCAACCAAAACACAACAACCCAGCCGTGGGTTGAAACTCCGATGAGGGTTTGACGTGAAAAGTGAAAACGCAGAGAGAGGGAGATTGGCCTAGTCGAATCGAGCTAAGGGAAAGACGACCACCGCCAAGCAACAACAATTGATAGTGACCGGGGAGGAGTGGAAAGCGACTGACCTTGGTGGTTAGCCATGAACGAAGCTTGCAAAGGAGCTCCTTGGGTTCGGCCTAGAGAGAGAGAGTGAGAGATTATAGAAAGAGAAGAGAGAGGAGAAGATGAGAACTGAGATAGATTAGAATTTCTTATGGATTTGTTTAAACGGAGAAATTAACAAAAAAATTAAATAAAAAAAATATGAAACTAATGGTGCAGTTGACAGAATCAAACGGAAGGACTTGATTGAACATTTTTTTTAACTTATAAGACTGAATTGACCGAAGGTAAAGTTAGAGGACTAAAATGAGTTTTGGTGAAACTTAGAAAATCAGTTTTGCATTTTAGCCTATAATATAAGATAAAGACAATGAAATATGATTAACTCCAATATTTTTTAACAACATGAAAATTCATACTTTTAAAGGGAAAATTTATAGCTTAATAGCATTATTTAGTATTTTCAATGAAAACTTTATGTGACACTTATGGCTTAGAAAATGAGCACTTCATCTGTCTAATGATTTTAAAAAATATGACATTCTACCTATCGATCAATCATGTTTATGATTGTTGGTTGCATAATAACGTTTGATACTAACATATAATAGACATTATTGAGGCTTACCTTAAGGATAAATTGTCACCTTCAAAATTAGGTTGTTTTGGATATACATTATTGTCAGTTTCTTTAAGACATTTTCTCATCTTCCCGTGTGTGTGTTAAAATATTTAATATTCTAAAAAAAAAAAAATTAAAGTGTCACCTTCAGATATATAAATGGGTAAAATGTACCGTTTATATGGGTAACATATAATATGTCTTAAAATGGTTTAATTAAAGCAATAAGGCAACAAGGTGGCCCATAATCGTCGACCACGACGCACGTTCCAAGTGGAAGGCTATGTAGTAGGTCCTCACTAGTAGCATCTATGTTGCTCAAAGATGTACCAATGACAAATCGATAAAATAGTTACGCATTTTTTAAAAGAGAAAACCTAATTTACAATTTGTTAGAGGTTTATGGTTGAATGACATTATCAAAGATGTACCTAATTAAGAGAACTTGAGCTTCCCCTAGTGAATAATAAAAAATAAAATAAAATAAACTTATTTTACTTTTTTTTGATATCTTTTAGGATAAATTTTTGCTCTTAATTAGGTAGGATGAATCTTTTACAACTCAAAATTTTTTTCTTTTAATAAGACTATTCAATCACGTGTATTAACTATTAAATCACATAATTCATTAAATTATTTAAATAAATTGCATCATTTGACTAAAAATATACTTGAACGGTCTTTTGAATTTTAATGTAGTAAATAAAAAGAAACTTTCCTCCCAATCTTTTTTTAGATTAATTAATTAAAAATGAGTAGGGAAACGACCTAACTTGATGTCTTCTACTTGGAAATTTTGGCTTAATTATGAAATGTCGTTGGCAGGGGGCATCCATCATCAATGGAACGTGGATGAATTATTAATTATATATGTACCCCCTTAATAATGATGGACCATGCCATCATAACGGCATAACCCAAATAACCCTATGGACAAAAGCAATTTCTGCTCATGTCCAAACTTTTGTGAGGTTAGTATTATTTTAAAGTTTAAAATATAAAATTCACGGGGCTCATTTTTGTTAGGTTATAAAAATTAACACATCCTCCAATATATCTTATATTTAGGGGTTTGTATGGAGTTGTATTTGATGTATTTTCAATCTATCCTCACATTTTTAGATTGAAAATTTTCAACCCAACCTAATCCATCATAACTTTAAACTAATCCAACCTAGCCTATAGGGTTACTCGTAGAGTCAAGTTGAGTTTGGTTGGGTTGTCGGCATTAGATCATTTTATCATGTGTGTTAAAAAAATTGAGTTTTCATTCAACTATTTAAACTCATTATCAAATAAATGATTACAATTTATAAAATTGAGCATAATATTCCAATTTTATCAAATTGATACTTAGAATATAAACTAAATTAAAGTAATAAATTTTAACAAAGTCTCAAAATCCAAAATAAACGAAACTAATAAATTTGAAAAAAGAATTATAATCATTAATAGCATGGCACAATTGTTTACTTAAATAAAAAAATTTCCAACTCAACCCAACTTTGAAAAAAAAAAAGTAAAAATCATAACCAAACCCAATCCATCAACCCGTTAAAAACCAACCTGATACATTAAAACTAGGTTGGATTGTGTCAATTATTGAGCTAGTGGATTAGTGGATGGAATACACAATACTGCATATATCATATATGGACATATTGCATGCAAAACTGATAAGACAACATCACATAAAACTTTTATTGTCTGACAGCTGTTTCTCTAATCATTGCATAAGAAGAAAAAAAATATTCATTTAAACTTTTTCCTATAATAATTACTAATTAGACAATTTAAATATAACAGATTCTGTTTATATCTTATTACACATGAAAGAGACAAAGGTTTTAATATATATGTAAAAAGAATAACAGATGAAAGGTTAAAAAAGGGAAAAGAAAAGAAAAATCTAACAGAGGCTTCATTATATAATTAGAAAGACCGCATGAAACTTTTGATGGAAGATATATTAGATATGTTTTTACAATATCTGATATTATGGAATTGATTTATTCTACATAATAATTTCAAATCATTCTATTTCATAATTGTGCACTTCTAATCTTATATAAAATGCTTATAATGAGTTTCTTATTTTTTCTGGATATTCTTTTTTCGCGTTTCAATCTTATCCACTTAAATCAAATCTTAGTTAGGCCATTGTTTTCAGTAATGATATGACAAAACATTTTTCACAACAGCTTTTTACAACCTGTGAAGTTGTTTACCTATGTTAAGAGTTGTGAAAAAAAAAATTGTAAAAAATGTCATTTCCTTAGACTTATTGCATTATTTGGTAACATTCTTTTGTTTATGTTCTTATATGAGTAGGTTTCTCAAAATAATGAATTGCATACATTTATAGTTTTACAGGTGCTGAAACAATAAAAGCAATTTTTTTTTTCTTGTTTTTGCTTCTTACTTTTTTATGAGGATTAATGATAATGAAAATAATAGTAAAGAGATGACGAGAATAATGACGGTGATGATAATGATGATGATATAATTATGAAACAATCATGAGAACTGAATTTATTCTAGAGAGAGAGAGAAATTAACCTTTGGTAGAAGCACTGCAAGTGGTTAATGGCAGTAGAGAGCTGAGTTGAACAATTTGAGTATGATGAAGGTGGTGGATTTCTGTAGTCTCTCTAACTTCATGGGCATAAAGGCATAGAAAAGCAGAGAAACAATAGATATAGAGGATACACCTGAGGAAGGAGGAGATGGCCATGGCCATGGATTAGCTTTTAGCTCAAAACCACGTACTCCTTCAGTCCTATCTATTGTGGTTGGCCTAATGAATGGGTTCACATTCTGCTACTGCTAGGTTTGATTAGGACATCTAACTTTTTGGCTCTTAACTGATACTGGATTTCTTTTTTCTTTTTCTATTTCTTGTCTTGTTATTGTAATTATTACTTCATAACATGTTTGCTTAGACAAGTGGGGATTACAAATGCTTAGATAACGAACTTTGGCTTTGATAGAACCAATCCAAACGTCTAATTAGTAGTAAAGCCTGACTCAGTAGAATAAATTCAAATGCGTAGATAGTAAACCTTAGTTCTAAAGAACAAATCCAAACGCCTAAGTAGTAAACTCAACCAAGTGACATAGATCGTATAGAATTCGATTAAGTCATTGGGTTTAACTGAGTTTAATTTGGTCGCATGATTTAAAAAAGAAAAATTTACTTCTGATAATTTAAAGCGACTATTAATGAAATCGCAGAGAGAGAGAGGGGGAGAATTGTGATTACAATAAAGTTGGAAATGAGACATGGTGTGTGTTTGTGAGAGAGAGAGAGAGAGGGATTTTTTTTTTGAGAAAGTGAGAGAGAGAGATTTGATGGGTTAATTACTTATCATCATACAATTTAATATAGTTAATAATAATAAAAAAGGTGATACAATTTAATAGTACCAATCATGCATGACAGCTTGCATCTAATTCTCTTTATGCTCGATTGACATTGATAGTGGAGCCTTCTATAGCCCCATAGACTTAAGATTTTTCTTAATGCTGACGATCGTGGTCCCTCGGCCTTGTTTAATCTATTTTTGTTTTATTGGATTAATATTTCTAAGTCCTCAAATTTAAGTTACATGTACATGTTGATTATGTGTATTTAGTGTCCGTTATTTATAATCTTAGTCTACAATTATAAATATTAGGTCTTTTTATAGTTGTATTTTGGTTAAATAATGTATTATAAACCCGGTTTAAAACACTAATATTACTATCTTCGTGTATATTCTAATAAGTATTACTGTTTAGTAAAAAAAAAAAAGGATGTTTATCACACATTAGTTATGTGTGTTTAGTTTCCGTTGTTTATAATCTCAGTCTACAACTACAAAAGTTAGACCATTTTATAGTTGTACTTTGGTTAAATAATGTATTATAAACCCGGTTTAAAAAACTAATATTACTATTTTCGTGTGTGTTCTAATAAGTACTACTGTTTACTAAAAAAAAAGAATTTACATGTACACATCAATCACAAATGATTTTTATTTTATTTTATTTTTTAAAATAGGAATCATTCAAGATTAATTCTGCATTAAATTCCACAAATTTTTTGTTTTTTGATATACAAAATTACAGAGTTTGTTTGAAAATTATCTTTCAATTTGTTGCAAAGCTTAATTGATAATATTCATAATTAGAACAGTCAACTATTATAGTTAACTTTCTCATAATCTATAAATCAAATAAATATTATATGTCCAAAATTCCTTAAACTAAAAAATAGTAATTAGTTTTGTCAAGTAAAAAATTAAAAATTAAAAAAAAAAATCTAACAAACAAGCAAAAATTCATAACTTCATAGCTTTAGTCACTCAACATTATGTTATATGATATATCTAATTTTCTTCTAATGTGTTACCAAGTAAAAACACACATTGTCAACAGCAACAAAAAAGTTAAAAACAGTAAAACACACACACACACACCCCACCAAAAAAAAAAAAAAAAAAGTTTAGGTAAAGCCAAACATTAACATGGAAGCACCCAAATCTCAAAGTCTCAACATTTAAATTTATGTCCCAAATAGAAAACAGCAAATAGTCAAAGTATGAAACACATAATCAGTAGAAATCGAAACACGCATTAAATAACAATAATAATATATATATATATATATATATATATAAAATTATACTAGTAGTACTTAAGGTATGTAAGAAGGATTTGTGTCTTGGGAGAGTAACGGCCATAGAAATGGGAAGGAGTGACCAGTTTATCTTTTGTGTTCTTTAGAACAATTTTCATTTTTTTTGGGAGTATCTTATGTATCGATATATAATATTTTAAACAAATTTAAAGACTTAGGAGTGGGGCCATAGGCCCCTTTCACAGATGGCGAGCTCCCGCCTAAAGGGATAGCACATATCCACGCCCTCCATATTACTATCAAATGCAAGGACATGAAAATAGCTCGAGTGGCCGGTGATTATCAATAACAATTTAGCACTCAAACTTTATCCTCTATCTACATTGGACAAACTGAAGGTAGTTCGTACACAGTACACACCTTAGACTATGCTCTACGACAATTGTAGCATTTGATGGGACCAAAAGGGAAGTATTCGCTGAGATCAATTTGACATTAATTAGAAATTGGACCTACCATAGCGAAAATCTGGGGGCCCTAGTTGACAACCCTTGCAAGTAATAATATTGCATTGTTAATGTTATACATGACTTGCAAACTTTATTTTATATACTGACAATCTACGTGCCATGGCAAATAACACTTCCATTAATTTGATCAATATATGGTTTATGTTAAACCTAAATTTGTAACAAAGTAACATTTGCAAACAATAATAATGAGAAGAGCATGTGTTTAGTATCTAGTTATACTAGACACGACAGAATGCGGACATATGTTTAGTGAAATTGGACACTGGACACAAGTCGTGTCCGTATTATATATACATGACTTTTAAACTTTATTTTATTTACTATACACATGTCAAGTCACTAAACCATACTAATCTATATATATGCCAACGCAATTTATATATATTTTCATTGACTGATTTAATTTATCAAATGTTTCACAACATGATTATCTTAAACCCCAATCCGTAACAAAGTAAACCTTTTTATACGTACATGAATTGCAACCATGATTTTATTTATAACTACAATCGTGCCTAGGACACTGAATCTTTGCCAATCTACATTTGCTATGGCAATAAACATTTCCATTGGTTTTATCAATGGTTTATTACATGACTATTTCACCAAACGAACCATTTCAGGCACAACCAGCAGGACCAAACCCAACCCTCGCTCCTGCAACATCATACACCACATCCAACCTTTTCTGCTGCACATTCCCGAAAATCCCAACAGAACTATCATCACTGTTTGCAGCAAAAGCTAAACAAACCTGCGAGGTTTTTTGAGCGTAAAGTATCCCCGCCGCATCCAAATCCACGTTTACACCACCACTGAATGAAAAGCTTATTTTTGGAATCGAAAATGTCGTGTATTTGCTAAGATCATAACATGTATCAAGTATCGAAAGTGCCCCCGTTGATGGATACTTCTTCATTGCTTGCCTAAACGCCGCCTTCAAGGCACTATACGCTGCAGGCGGCAAGCGACTTATTACAGTCCCCGAGTCGATAATGGTACCCGCATTTGAAAAAGCTGATGTTGGAATCGATAACTTGCGTCCACCGAGACTAATTCCAACTATGTCAAGGCCGTAAAATGAAGTACCTTGTGCAGATTTTGACAAGGGAGTGAATTTGATAGCACTTGAAGTTCCAGCACTTTTTCCAAATGTGAGGTGTCCAGTAGAGCTAGAAGTTGAAGGGAGGCAATAAGAGAAGACACGGCCGTATTTTGATGCCGTTTGTTCGACTAAGGAAAGTGTGTCGCGACCTAGGCCTAGTAATCCGGCTGCACCGCCAAAAAGGCCTTGGTTGTTTTGGCCACAGCCGAATAGGAAGTTGTTGAACACGTCTGTTGATGTTAGGGTTAGCTTCTCTTTGCTGAAAAATCCCACAGAAAACGATTGGTCGCCATATTGAATACCATATATGCACGTTGAGGTACTGCAGCCCGGTGTATTTCCTGCATCATGACATGAGAGTTATTTCATTTAGCTTTTAGCTTATTTTGTTTATATATATATATATATATATATATATTTTTTTTTTCTTTTAAAAGCTTGCGTATAAGTATACTTAACTTCATTTTAAGAAACCCAAAAAATAAATCAGTAAAAAGATAAATAAGTGGATGTCAAATGAATGGAACATATCTAATATGACTATCTCCTTTTCTTAACTTGCATAAATTTAAGGAACCAATCTTTGAATTTACCCTCTCATCAATATTAATATTTTCGTGAAGCTTATCGTTTTTGAAATTGATACTAATTTTATTACATTCATGTAAATAAAATTTACGCAAAACATTTTAATAGTTCCAGAGATTCCTCACAATTCTCTTTGAAGACATGTAATAAAAGTGGAACGATATAGAAGTAACAAAAGTAAGAAATATGCACGCATACTTTCTCATTTTCTTTACTTGGAAATAGTACTTATAATAGAACAAAAAAATTAGTGAAACTATCTCTAATTTTCTTATAATTAATTTTCTTGACTAAAAATCCATAAATTGTCACTATAGTTGCCTATATATAAAAAGGTCTCAATTGTTACCTGTGGCAGAAGTAAGTTGAGAGCACACAGATGACCTACAGGAAATATTTGAATAAGTTGCAGATTGAGATGGGTCAAAGGTTGGTTCCTTTTGTTGGTAGCAAGATCGTGCGCAAGGTTTGCATTGAGTCCAAGTGAGGTCGCTACCTGTATCAAATATGAGTGACAAGTCCTTTTTTGGAGTGCCAAGTCCCACGGTCACAATGTAGTTGCCTGAACCAACAGTGCTACCGGACTTGGCTGGGATGGTGGAGTCCTCTGATGCTCTTAAATCATCACGGCTCAACTTCTTGGAGAGCCTAGAGTGGATTGAGTTGACCCTAGATTGGTCTTGTTCGAGGATTTCATCTACAGTGGGAGCTTTAGCTTTGTCTAGTTTAAGTGTGGAGCATGGGCCATGTTTGTGTACTACTGTCAAGGATTCCCTTTTATCAGAACCTGTATTTTAATTTGACATCAATTAGAATTGTTTGACAAGTAAACATGGGGAGAACTTAATTACAATTCTTTAGGTGCAATACATTATGTTATCAATTAAATTCAAACACATGATTACATTGATCAATAAAACATAATTAAACAATATTATCTATTTCTAAATACAAATAAATTCAAATACAAGTATTTGAGTTTAAGTAGAAATATGATATTGAAGGAACTGTATAACTAAGTTATACTCTAAAATGATTGAAGTGTATCAAGTTATGAATTACAAACATCATATTGTATTATGTTTTTACGAAACACACCAAAAATAAAGTTGCTCATTCAAGAAAATTTACAAGTGGTAAACCCAAACAATACATGCCAAACATCAAATGGATTGACCAATTTACAAGCTTTTTTATTTTTGGGTAGGTTATGAAGAAAAAGCAAATAGGACAATTACTCCAGAACCCGTGAGTCAGTGACTGTCTTCTTACTCAAGAACCCGTGAGTACGCAAGTGTATCGGATTTGTCGATAGATATAATTATTTATGGTTGACGTCAAATTGGCTGGCGGTGAGTGCTTGATTCATATTTCACTCTAAAGCTACCCGACAATTGTCTGCCCATCAAGAAGTGCAGAGAACCTAACTTTTCAGATCTTTTTAGGGCCTTTCATTTGAAAGCACATATTTTACTTATTTTTTTCTCTTCCGCCAAACCCCATAAAGAAAATGAAACCTGAATAGGGCAGGGTCCAGGGATGGTTAGGTTTTACTTATGGGGGAAGAAAAAAAAAAGTTTAGTTCATCCCCCATAGTGAGTAAATCAGTCCTAGTTCACTGCAGGATTCTTGACTAATTAGTAATTAGGGGAAAGGTCAATAGTTTTACAAGTGAAATCCATCAAGTGTGGGAAAGAAAACAGCAACTCTATAGTTTTAGTGTTATTTTTTATTTTATTTTTATGTAAGAAAGTCTTTGCTAGCTACTTGCTACTTGCTACTTGCTTGCTTCTAGTCTATTAATAATTACAACAAAAGGTTAATGAAATCTTTTATACTGTTGCTCAATTTTATAATATTAGAAGAAGAAAATTGGTTAAAGGAAAACTTTCTTATGCCAAGTTAAATAGGAAAAAATCAATAAATAATTTTCCAATTCATTTTAAAATTGTTACCAAACAGAAGAATATAAGATAATTTTCTAGAAAACATTTAAAAAATAATTTTTTATTTTTATTTTTTCTTGTCGAAACAAACAAAGTTGATTAGAAAAAAATACCATCTTCTTTTGGCAAGGGGAGAAAAAGGAGGGTGATGGGTCCAACCCAACACGGAGATGGGAGAGAGAGAGCTAACGTACCATCCAGCTAGAAGCCCAAGATAGCTACCCTTTAACTAATATAAAGTCCCAAACAAAGATGAATAGACTATCCACCAAAACATACAAAATGATTCCGTTTTGATCAGCGTGTGCTTGATTGATTATGTGTTTTCTGGTGAGTGCAGCTTGAGTTTCCCCAACTCGTTCATGAGCAAGTGCATGATATTTTAAAACCATGATTAGAGGACATAACCGGACCCTTTAGAACATATTTACAATGGTCGCATCCACTTTGTAGGACCTACTAATTACACCACCAATTATAGCCTTAGGACACGCCATAAAATGTCTGTCTCAAACCCACTAAGTAAGAATACATGTTTTTTTCTTCTAACCGTTTCCTCAAAAAAAAGAAACAGAAAAAGAAAAAAAAAAAAAAAATATATATATATATATATATATGTGTGTATGTGTGCTATACTTATTTCTCAATGAGGACAAAAGGGTTTTATTGGTTCTAGCACCTCTTGTAGTGTTTGGACACCAAAATTCCAATCCCATCAACCTGACCCCACTCATATTTACCAAAGGAACAAAAAAACAAAAAAAATGACATCCTAAAACTTTTTGGAAATAAATATCAATTATAATTCTATATTTATTTTCACAACTATTTTATGTGACATATTATAACTATTGTCTATTACTTTTACACTAACCTTTTACTTTTTTTTTTTTTTTTTTTTTCCACCAACCATAATCAATCACATGAAATAATTGTGAAAATAAGTGTAAAATTTGTCGTTATCCTAGAAATTCTTGGAAAATTTCACTAGTAGTTTTGCCCAATGGCCATTTGTTTAACTGTTTCTAAACCAACCCATAATTATTTTGCTCGAGTAGGTTTCTCCAACTTGAGCTGGAGCAAATTACAAACTCCCCGGCCGGCGAAAAAAAGAGTTTCAAGTTGCAGTATCAATTATATATAAAACCATAAACTCTATCTATGACTGAAAAAATAAATTATAAGAGGATTACTATAATAAATACTAGTATTACAAGAATCCAAAGAAGGAGAGAGAGAGAGAGAGATGAAAGTTGTATGATAAACCTTTGGTAGAAGAGCTGCAAGTAGTTGATGGTAGTAGAGAGCTGACTTGAAGGGTATGCATATGAGTAAGTTGGTTGTTTTCTAAAGTCTCTCTTCCTTCAAGGGCAAATCCCAGCTGATTCAGAGAGCAAAGAAATACAAGAAAGCTAAAGAGGATAAACCCAAGGAAGGAGGAGGAGGAAGTGAGAGTCGCCATCATTGTTTATCCTTCTCTCTCAGGTCTCAACTCTCAACTATGTTGCTCTTACTATATGTGTGCACTCTTATGGTCTTTTTTGGCCTTAATATAAGCTTCTTCTTTTTTTAATAATTATTATTTTATTTTTATTTTTATTGATGTGATAATATAAGCTAATTAAAGATACAATAGATTATCAATCTCACACGCCACCCACTTTAACAAGCGTATTTAGTTGAGGACAATATGGTATTTATCTATGTTAGTTTTTTTTTTTTTTTTTTTTTTTTTTTTTTTTTTTTTTGAGAATGTATCTATGTTAGTTAGCTATCCCTAATAATTGAGCTTGCTCGACATAACTTGGAGGAATTGCAAATCCTTAAAAAAAAAACGCATAGCTGGATTAAGGTTATTCTTGTCCTTTCAAGGAATTGGAGGATATCTGAAGAAACTTTTCTGCTAATTACTTCCTAATTTGGCTACATGAATTTTGTTTTCAATTTAATTTTCCGGTCCACCTTCACGCAAGTGCCTTATAGTTATCGTCTGCTTTTTTGTAATACAGGCAATCTTCTTAAGACCCTTGATACTCTTGGGATTTTCATTCTCCTATATTTATGCAAAAAGAAGTTGTGCATTCCTTGTTTACAAATATGTTTGACACTTTTGATGGTTACATCAAAAGAGAAAAGATTTGAACCTCAGATATGTTTCTCTGTTTCTCTTGAAAATATAAAAAGTTGTCAATCAACTGAACTACAAAACTTTAAGCATGTTTACCATATTTTAAATAAAATATCATTTCCCCAATCTAATTTGTCTAGACAAAATAATTAATAACATTTGCTATTACGGAGGAAATGACAGAATTTAACTCCTTTTTACATATCAACTCAAATAGACTTTTTAGGTAGGATAATTGTCCTACCTGATTTCTATTCAATGACGGCCTAATTGGATTTTCATCATTTCACTTGAAATAATTTGAAATGGAAATAGCCAATTTCATAATTAAAGTTCCGTTTTAAAGTTTAGCAGTGTACAAAATACCCCGTCATTTAAACTTTAAAAAAATTACGTGACATTGAATATTCCTTTCAAATTAATAATATATAATATAAATCATAAAATAGATCTAGTTAAAATGGAGAGAATCTTATCACCTGAATAACCTTACTTGCACCAACAAATGAAGAGGTATGGGCTACCAAGCTTTTAAAATTACTCATTTGTTTTCTTATTAAAATATATGTAATTAAGGCCTAAATATGTCTCCAAGAGCCTTGAAATTCAATTGATTTGCACATTTTGGTATTTCTAAGAGAGATATCCAAGGTTCAAATTCCCCCACCCCAAACCATTGATGTACAAAAAAGAAGACCTAAATATGTCACTATAGTTATTTTAACTTTCTTGTGCCACATGAACACTAATTTTATCTTTGTAGGGACTCAAATTGGATTGGACCGGGAATAGGGATGGGTTTCTAACCCAACAAGCCCAAACAATAAATTTTTTAGAGAGTGGGTGAAAGAACTAGTTCCATTCGGTAGAAAATGTCATAATCATTGTGCAGCAAAGGACGCTTCAAACTAACCAAACGATAAAAACTCTCATCGGCTAGGTCTTAGGGGATATATTTCTGGGTTCTATCGTTTTCTTCTTTTATCAAAAAAGTTCTCTCTAATGTCATCCACTTTCAGGTTATATACCACGTTGCTCACACCATTTTCACCGTACACGTGTAGGTTCTATTCTGAAAGCTCCTTTCTATCCCATCTAGCACCTCCCGAAACCTTCACTTAGCAACCATAAGGCTGCTTGATTACTGTTCAGGTATCACCTCCACATTAATGCGACTAGAGAGTTAGCTGGGAAGCATTTAATGTGGAGGTAGCAGCTTCAGAAAATATTTGTTATCTCTCCTGGTTCCTCCTTGGTTCTATATTCACTTTCCAGTTCTAATACAACTTTGCGGAGTACCCTGAATAATAAGATAGTTACATCCACCTCGGACCATGGTATCCGAGGTGGATCTTATCCTCGGACACGTTTTGGACCACTATATATGACTTCCATCTCTTTTTCTTATACTACTCCCACAATATCTTTCTTTAACCATCCTCAAATAAGTGAATGTCCTCGGACTGGGCCGTTGGGCCACAAGGCCATTTCCTACGATTGCCACATCATCTTTTTGGATAACCGGCCCCACAGCCCCTCAAAATCTCGCTTTTTGTCACCTCGGAAAAAGGGAGATTTTGATATCTCGCCCTCAACCCTTTCGTGGACTTTCCTAACCTTCAGAACGTCTTTCTACCTGCCTAAGGCACGCTCCTGACGTTTCGACGTCAGGAGCACGCCATTATTAAATGATGACGGCTTCTTTGTCCCCCACGTTCAACGACAAGATGTAAATCTAACGGTGGAGGGCCTTCAGTATTTATGAGCGGGATTTTTCCCGCTTACAATTTCTGCGCCACTATAAAGAGCTTTTCAAATCAACTCTCTTTTCAGTTACAAAAATCACATTATCTTAGCGTGTATTCATTGAACCTGTCTCTCTTTCTCACCTCTCCACGCTCTCATAAATACTGAGAGTCTGTCCAAGGACCTCCTTTTTTAAACCTGTAAGTTTCCTTAACCTTTCTTAGCCTTCAGTCCTTTCTACTAATTTTTCTCCACGACTTTTAGAAAATGGGTAGGTTCAAGAGTCTAGTTGAGTCCGAGGAGGATATAGAGACATTTAGAGCTAAGTATAGGATTCCCCCAACAGTGGGTATGAGATATGCTTCCCCAGAAACGTGATTAAATGATAGGAAAACAGGGGAAGTGGTCATCCCTATGATCGCGAGGGATGACCATTCCTATAGGTAATCTCACTAGAAGTTATCTTAGATTCTTTAGGTTATTTCCCACACAATGTGCCCCAAATATGTTCAGGGTGCTAGGGAGTATAGAAGCCCTAAATGCGAGGATGAACTTAGGCCTGATCCATCACGATGTGAACTGGGTGTACAATCTCAATCATCTGAAGGGTCAGGGATACTACCTTAAGTCTAGGCACCCTGAAATAAGGTTAATCCAATGTCTCCCTACATCGAATAAGGGCTTAAAAGATGATTTTCTTATTTTTTATGGGGAATGGCATGATGGTTTACCCTGTCCGACTAAAGAGGGAAAACCAGGTGGGGTTTTTGGGCTATAAGCCTATATAGTTTGGATTGTATTCTTTAGTTCAAGTTATCTTTATTTCTGACAAAATTTTCCTCCTGTTTTAATGATTTTGCAGACAAGCACGCTACCAGACCTCAGTTCAGACTGGTTAACAGGGAGAGTCTAGATAGAATCCTGCGATCCGAGGTGTATGTGAACCCATCTGACGGCCAACTGAGAGCAGCACACATAATCCTTAGGTACAAACCTATTTCCAAAGCATTTCAAGCTCCCAAGTGCATGATAAAGGCCAAAGATCCTCGGCTTCACCGCATCAGTGTAGCTTTTGAAGGATTTCTTGTTCCCGAGGGCGTTCCGATTCCTGAAGGTACCCTTTTTATTCAACCGTTATCTGTGGCCACTCCTTCTATAGGAGTTTCGTCGTCGCACTCCATTCCTCAGGAAGGGAAGGGGGAAGAGGAAAAAGAAGAAGAAGAAGAAGAAGAACAACAACAACAACAACAACAAAATTCAGAGGGAGTTGTAGAATTGTTGGATTCCGCAGAAGAATTTGAAGTATTCAATCAACCCCAATCTCCCGAGGTGATTTCTGACGAAATGGGCATCTAGAGAAAGAGCCAGAGTTTGATGGACGTGATTGAAGGCCAGCCTGGAAAGGGGGCACCGGGGAAGTCAACTCAACTCAATCTCCCCCCTCCTCCTAAATCCCCTCTTCCTCCTCCTCAACTACCCCAACCACATGGGACCGAACCTAATGATCCAAAGAGGAGGAGAGAGCCAAAAGACAAGGAAGTGATGGAGACTGGGAGACCTCGTTCGACTCGTGAAGATGAGGTCCAACGAGCTGCGAAGCAGCAAAAGGTTACCCATGGGCCTCAACAAGTCGTGGAAAGGACAACCACTCAGTCCTCGGAACCCGAGGCTTGGCTCCCTACACCCATGCTCAGCGGTGAGCCTCTGAGGGAAGATGCATCGATTAGGGACTTCAACGGCGGAATTGGGTGCCACGTTGCCTCGGCCTTAGAGGAAACCCCCCTTCTTCCCAAGGATATGGCCGAGTTGAGAGGCATAAAGAGGAACGAGGTCTTCCAGAATACTAAAAGATATTTGGGCATGGTATGATACCCTTATTGCTTTTCTTTTTTTTCTTTTTTTCTTTTTTTTATAAACGTCGTGCACACAATTCTATGTATTGCATCTCTAACTCTTTTTCTTCTAGGTCGTTCAAGCCATTTTCAAGCTGGAAGAGATAACCAATTCTTGCTACCAGCAAATAGACGATGAAAGGAAGAAGCGAGCAACAGCTGTGCACACACTCACCGTTGCTGAACAAACCAATGTACAGCTGAAGAAAAGGTTAGCCGAGGAAGAACATGCTCGGAAAAGTGCTGACTCCGCTTTAGAAAGCACCCAAAGGCAAGCCGAGGACCAGAGGAAACGTCTGCGCGATGCTAATGACCAGCTGGCTGCTTCTAAGGAACAGATATCAACTCTGAAGAAGCAACTGGAGGAAGCTCAGAGGCTCAGGGACCAGGTTGAAAAAGCAAAAGCTAAGGCGGAGAAAGCAAAAGCTGAGGCTAAAAAAGAAAGAGACAGAGCCGAACAGCATGGATACGACATCGACGTTGCTGATACGGAGGATAGCTTCCGAGTGGAGGTGCCCGTCGTATGTCGAGCATACTGTGCCCAGACTTAGGAAGAAGCTCTCAACCGAGCTGGGGTTGAGTCTTCATCCAAGCTTAGAAGACCAAAAAACGTTTATTTCCCTCCGGCTATACAAGCCTCTAGCTCTTCTCCTCAACAAAAAGAGGCATCCTCCACAGTTGCTGATTCGACCAAAGAAGCACAACCTCAGAATCCTCCCCTTCTCAACCAACAGAAGCAACCTGAAGTGCCTGAAGTTGCAAAAGACATTTCCTCGGACAAAGCAGCAGAGGGGCCTAAGGATGGAACAGCTTCTCAAAGCTTTGAACAGGCTTTAGCTTCAACCACCTTACCTGCTGGAGAAGTTCCAAAGGAAAAAGGGAAAGATGTTCCTCTTGAGGCGACTGGCAAAGCCCCCCTACCCAAGCTCCAAATAAAATTAAAATCATAGTTGACGTAGTTAAATTCTCTTTATTTTCCATTTCATCTCCTTTTTCTTTTTCTTTTTTGTTTTTTTTCTTTTTTTTTTTTTGTTTTTTTTTTTTTTTTTGTTTAAGGATATTTGTAATTGTGATGTATATTTCCCTTTTCAAAATTATATGAGATGTTGTTGCTTTATCTATCACTTGTATAATTTTTTGCATGAACATTCTTTGTTTTTGCATGATCCCAGGCTACAAAAGAATAAAATCTGATACTATAAGGGAAAACTTGTATGCTAATTAGAAACCAAAGCAGACTATAACAGTGAACTCCACAGCCCTACAAAGGCCTACTTTTAATTCATTAAAAAATGTTCACATTTGAGAAAGTATTCTAAATGTTTAACCCAGGGAGGTACTGAGCACCTTAAAATGCTTTAAGTGATGCTCATGGAGTTTGCTTTGATACACAATTTTAGTTGCATGGACCTTATTTGAAAAGCATTGATTCCTACTAAGTTTGTTCTTTGAACAATCTGTCATACCTTAGTTTCTGTTTAACACTTCGATAGATGTCAAAGTGTATTAATTTTCACTAAGTTTGTGGTCCGAGGACTTGACATAACTTAGCTTCCGTTTAATACTTCAATAGATGTCATAGTGTATTAATTTTCACTAAGTCTGTGGTCCGAGAACCTGACATAACTTAGCTTCTGTTTAATACTTCAATAGATGTCATAGTATATTAATTTCCACTAAGTCTGTGGTCTGAGGACCTGACATAACTTAACTTCTGTTTAATACTTCAATAGATGCCATAGTGTATTAATTTTCACTAAGTCTGTGGTCCGAGGACCTGACATAACTTAGCTTCTGTTTGATACTTCAATAGATGTCATAGTGTATTAATTTCCACTAAGTTTGTGGTCCGAGGACCTGACATAACTTAGCTTCTGTTTAATACTTCAATAGATGTCATAGTTTATTAATTTCCACTAAGTTTGTGGTCTGAGGACCTGACATAACTTAGCTTCTGTTTAATACTTCAATAGATGTCATAGTGTATTAATTTCCACTAAGTTTGTGGTCCGAGGATCTAACATAACTTAGTTTCTGTTTAATACTTCAATAGATGTCTAGTGTATTAATTTCCACTAAGTTTGTGGTCCGAGGACCTGACATAACTTAGTTTCTGTTTAATACTTCAATAGATCGAGAAATACAAGTTGCAGAATTTGGATAAGTTGTAAAAAGAAGTAAAACAGAACTATTCTTATTGATAGTAATACCTCTTTAGATTGCTTACATTCCATGGGTGAAGTACAGTTTTTTCATCTAAATCCTCCAAGTAATAAGCACATATTCCTGCTACAGATGTGATACGATATGGTCCTTTCCAATTAGGCCCTAACTTTCCCTAGGCTAGATTTTTGGTAGTTCCCAAGACTTTTCTCAATACCAAATCTCCTGGGGCTAGCGGCCTCAACTTGACATTTGCATCATAACCTCGTTTTAGCTTGTGTTGGTAGTAGGCCAATTGAACCATCGCATTCTCTCGTTGTTCGTCTATCAAGTCTAGATTCTTCTTCAACCGTTCATCATTTCCATCCGAGGTGAAAGTACTGGTCCTTAGTGTGGGAAAGCCCGTTTCAAAAGGAATCACAGCCTTAGCCCCATACGTCATTGAAAATGGGGTTTCCCCTGTTGACCGTCGGGGCGTTGTTCGATACGTCCAGAGGACATGTGGCAGCTCCTCCACCCATTTTCCCTTTGCATCATCCAACCTTTTTTTAAGCCCACCCACTATGACTTTGTTGACAGCCTCGGCCTGCCCATTTCCCTGTGAATAGGCCGGAGTGGAATATCTGTTCTTTATCCCCAGATCGGAACAATACTTTCTAAAAGCCTTGCTGTCAAATTGTAGACCATTATCCGAGATGAGAGCTTGAGGAACCCCGAATCGAGTAATGATATTCTTCCAGACAAGCCTCTTAACATCCACGTCCCTAATATTGGCCAGAGGCTCAGCTTCGACCCACTTCGTAAAATAGTCTGTGCCAACTAGTAGATATTTTTTATTTCCTACCGCTTTAGGGAAAGGGCCAACGATGTCTAAGCCCCATTGAGCAAAAGGCCAAGGGCTAGAAAGAGGATTAAGAACTCCCCCCGGTTGATGGATGTTCGGGGCGAACTTTTGACATTGATCACACTTCCTAACATACTCCTGTACTTCCTTTTGCATGCCTGGCCACCAATACCCCTGAGTAATTGCCCGGTGAGATAAAGATCTTCTTCCAGTGTGACTCCTACAAATCCCTTCATGTAGCTCTTCTAGAAGTGCCTCTAAGGCTTCGGGGTGTACACAAAGCAGATATGGCCCAGAGAAAGAACGTTTGTATAACTTCTTGTCCTCGGACAGCCAAAATCGAGGAGCTTTTCTTCGTATCTTTTCAGCTTCTGATTTGTCCTCGGGCAGTATATCCTTCTCAAGGAATAACAGTATAGGATCCATCCAACTACGCGCCGAATTGATTTGGTTGACTTGAAGCAAGTCCCCCGCTACTGGGGTGGGTGTGTTTAAGTCTTCAACCATAATCACTCGGGGTAAGTTTTGTGCCAAGGAGGTAGCAAGGGTAGCCAAAGAGTCTGCATGGGCATTTCCGCTCCTAAGGACATGGGTTACTTCAAAAAATTCAAAATTTACTTGCATACGCCTAACCTGGCCCAAGTACTCTTGCATTCTTGTGTCCCAAGCTTCCAACTCCCCTCTAACCTGGCCCACGACCAGTTTTGAATCCGAGAAGATCTCCATGGTTTTTCCACCTAGTTTCTTGACCATCGCCATCCCCATTAATAAAGCTTCATACTCTGCCTCGTTGTTAGTAGCTGAGAATCCCAACCTTAAAGACTTCTCGATAATGATCTTCTCAGGAGATATCAGAACCAGCCCCACTCCTGACCCCCGCTAGTTTGCTGCTCCATCCACATACACTTTCCAAGGTGAGGCATGTTGCGCTGAGATAAGGCCAACTGATTTTTCATCCATGCCATGTAGGCTTGCTTCTATTTCTTCAGGGCCTTCAGCAAATTCGGCCACCAAGTCGGCGAGAAAGTACGAGGCATATACTTAATATCAAAAGCCCCTAGAATTGTGCCCTACTTGGCAATCCTGCCAGTGTAGTCTGCACTCCGAAGTACTGCTTTGAGCGGATACTGAGTTAGGATGACCACAGTGTGCGCTTGGAGATAATGGGAAAGTTTCTTTGTAGCGTGCACCACTGCCAAGATGGTCTTTTCCAATGGCAGATAACGTACTTCAATCTCATGAAGTGACTTGCTCACGTAGTAGACTGGCCGTTGTACGCCATTATCTACTCGTATCAAAACAAAACTGATCACATAAGTGGTTATCGCCAAGTAGGAAAAAAGGACCTCATCCACCTCAGTACTGGACATAATGGGTGGCCGAGATAGATACTCTTTAAGCTGCTGAAATACCAGGGCGCACTCCTCGGTCCATTCGAATCCTTTCCACTTGTGGAGTAAAAGGAAAAAAGGTCTGCACCTATTCGCCGACCTGGATATGAATCTATTCAAAGCAGTGGTCATCCCAGTCAACCTCTGGACCTCCTTGGATTCTGAGGTGGTTGCAAGCTACTTATGGCTCTAATTTGATCGGGGTTCACTTCAATTCCTCGGTGAGTCACCATGTAGCCCAAAAACTTCCCTGAGCTTACCCCGAATGAGCACTTGGATGCGTTCAGTCACAATTTGTGTTTCCTTAAAATCTCAAAAGTGTTGGTGAGGTCTGTCACATGCTCGGCCACTACCCTGCTCTTCACAACCATATCATCAATATAGACTTTGATGCTCCTACCCAACTGTGGCTCAAACATCTTCGTCATCATCCGCTGGTAAGTAGACCCTGCATTCTTCAAGCTAAAGGGCATTACCTTGTAATGATAATTTCTAGTGGGAGTGAGAAAAGCGGTATTTTCCTGATCATCCAATGCTAGTGGGATCTGATGATAGCCCTGAAAGGCATCTAGGAAGTTCATCCGAGGATGGCCCACTGTTGCATCCACCAACTGATCTATACGGGGCATAGGAAAAGGGTCTTTTGGACAAGCTTTATTAAGGTTCGTGAAATCAACACATACGCGCCATTTTCCATTTTTCTTTTTCACCACGACCGTATTAGCCAACCATTGAGGGTAAAACACCTCCTTGATAGCCCCTGCCTGTTTGAGCTTGGTCACCTCGTCTCTGATAGCCTCGGCATGTACCCTGGACGAACGCCGAGGTGGCTGTTTCTTCGGAGTAACAGAAGGATTAACATTCAAATGATGACAAATGAAGTCTGGATCCACCCCTGGGGCTTCATAAGCATTCCATGCAAACACATCAATGTTTCTCATAAGGACCTCAACCAATTGCTCCTTCTCCAACAAAGGCAACTGTGCCCCAACCTTAAAGAACTTATCTGGATCATCCCCAACACTCACCTTCTCCAAATTCTCACATTCCGCTTCACCGACAGATGTGCTGAAGAGTGTCGCCGGAGTCTTTGATTGCTATAAGTCATTCTCGGCCGTGGCCGAAGTATCTGTCTCTGGCTGATGTTGAATAGCCGTTATCAAGCACTGCCTAGCCATGGCTTGATTTCCCAATATTTCTAACACCTGGCCTCCCGATGGATATTTCACCTTTTGATGAAGAGTAGAAGAAACAGCCCCCAAGGTATGCAGTTAGGGCCTACCCAAAATAGCCGTATACGGAGAAAAAGCATCTACCACAATAAGATCCACCTCCACCACGTCTGAGTCAGTCTGCACAGGTAATCTAATCATACCCATCGGAATGACCGATCTACCCTCAAAACTCACCAACGGGGAGCTATAGGCTGTCAGATCCTGGGGTCTCAAATTCAGCCTCCTATACAGGTCAGGATACATCAGCTCGGCTGCGCTCCCCTTATCAACCATCACCCTTCTCACATCATACCCCCCGATCCTAAGTGTAACCACCAAAGCGTTATCATGTGGTTATATGGTTCCTCTCTTGTCTTCATCTGAAAAGCCCAACACCAGTGAGGCGTCCGATTTGGCTCTCTTCGGCATTGAACTAGAGCCCTCATCCAAACAATGAGACACAGACATTACCCTGGAAGGGCATGACCTGGTTCTTCCCGGGGCAGCAAATATAACGTTTATTGTGCCTAGAGGGGTCCTGAAGAGGCATCTCCCCGAAACGTCGAACCTGCTTGACTTCCTCGGCCACTGGAATGATGTAGAAGCTGGGTCAACTTCCTTTCTCAGACCAGTTGATCCAAATGGTCCCACAAATTTCTGCAATCTTCAGTAGTATGTCTATGATCCTAGTGATATTGGCAGTAAAGGTTTTGATTACGTTTCACAGGATCCCCTGCCATCCTATTGGGCCATCTGAAGAATAGCTCGTTTTTTATCTTCTCCAAAACCCGTTGTATTGGTTCTCGGAACACGGCATTAACCACCTGGGAATTAGCAAATCCTGATTACCCCCCAAAGTCTCTCCGAGGTCGGTTGTTATTGTACCGGTCCAACCTGAAATCTCTCATCTCCTGAGGGACTACCTTGGACTTTCCTCTACCCTGTATCTGATCCTCCTCTACTCTTCTATACTTGTCAATCCGATCCATAAGCTGACGCACGTTGGTAACAGGTTTACCTGTCACAGATTTCCTTAGATCATGCTCGATTGGAAGGCCTTCCTTAAAGGTATTAATGGCCACGTCATTATAGGCTCCATCTACTTCGTTGAACATTTCCCAGTATCTATCAGAATAGGCCTTTAGGGTTTCCCCCTCCCGCATAGACATGGATAATAACGATCCCAAGGGCTGAACAACCCTCCTGCAAGTGATAAAGCGGGCACCAAAAGCTTGGGTGAGCTTCTCAAAGGAGTCAATGGTATTCGCTCTTAGACCATTGAACCCTACTGGACCCAGGCTAGATGGGAAAACTTTACACATTAAGGCCTCATCCTTAGCATGAACGGTCATTCTTTGACTGAAATGGCTAACATGTTCCACTGGATCTGTTCGACCATTATAAATGGTGAACGCGGGCTGATGGAACCGCCGAGGAAGATTTGCATCCTCAATACGTCGCGTGAAGGGTGATTTGGAAACATGACTCAACGCTTTGTTCAGGGCGTCATTCCCTAGGCCCTGGCGAGGCGAACTCTTATATTTTAGTTCATGGTGGTACTCCTCATCATACGAAAAAGACTCACTGGGTGGAGTTCTTGACCTCTGTTTGTAATTGGTGTCATCTGACTGCTCAGAGGATTGCCCGGAGTTGTGAGCCATACGTCTTCGTCGCTCATGTCGCAATTCCCTTTTCAATTTGTTAATCTCACGCTGCACGTCCTTGTCGTTCTTTACGTGGGAAATATGGCTTTTCCCCTGAGAATGACTTCTATCAGTGTGGGTTGTTTGCGCACTTCCCTCACGACCCCCTCTTTGTTCAAGGATTACCAACGGATTACCATGCTGAGAGCCCCTGGACTCTGCCTGGTGTGGATTAGCATCCATCTGCTGTGGGTCCACCACTAGCTGCTGCAGTGCTCCCCCTTCCATCACAACCACTGCACTTGCTTTTCCCTACAAATAGATCAAGCTATTCTCACAGACGGCGCCAATTGTAGGGACTCAAATTGGATTGGACCCAGAATAAGGATGGGTTTCTAGCCCAACAAGCCCAAACAATAAATTTTTTAGAGAGCGGGTGAAAGAACTAGTTTCATTCGGTAGAAAAGGTTATAATCATTGTGCAGCAAAGGACGCTTCAAACTAACCAAACGATAAAAACTCTCCTCGGCTAGGTCTCAGGGGATATCTTTTTGGGTTCTATCGTTTTCTTCTTTTTTCAAAAAAGTCCTCTCTAATGTCATCCACTTTTAGGTTATATACCACGTTCCTCACACCATTTTCACCGTACACGTGTAGGTTCTATTCTGGGAGCTCCTTTCTGTCCCATCCAGCACCTCCCGGAACCTTCGTTCAGCAACCATAAGGCTGCTTGGTTACTGTTCAGGTATCACCTCCACATTAATGCGGCCAGAGAGTTAGCTGGGAAGCATTTAATGTGGAGGTAGCAGCTTCAGAAGATATTTGTTATCTCTACCGGTTCCTCCTTGGTTCTATATTCACTTTCCAGTTCTAATACAATTTTGCAGAGTATCCTGAATAGTAAGATAGTTACATCCACCTCGGACCATGGTATCCGAGGTGGATCTTATCCTCGGACGCGTTTTGGACCACTATATATGACTTCCATCTCTTTTTCTTATACTACTCCCACAATATCTTTCTTTAACCATCATCGGATAAGTGAATGTCCTCGGACTGGGCCGTTGGGCGACAAGCCCATTTCCTACGATTTCCACATCATCTTTTTAGATAACTGGCCCCACAATCTTGGATCCATTAAAGTGAATTGGATTTTTTTTTCCCAGTAATTTTATTTTGGATTGATCATGAAAGCAAGTTAAACCTTTTTTTTTTTTTTTTTTTCTAATAATGCTACGAATACAATAATTATGCTCACAATTTTTTTTTTACAATTTGCTAACATAGTTCACAGTAATTTGTTAATGATTTTCCATGGTTTGAAAAACAGGTACGGTAAAAAAACCGGTTATTTCAGTCCCAATTACTGGTTTCGGTCCCAATTCTCGGTTTTATTCGGTTTTGGGGCTTTTACCAGACCGGATTGGTGCCCAGTTGAACCGGCTAGTCCAGTCAGATTTTTAAAACTATTGATTTTCATATTGACCCACCATTTACATCATTTTCTATAATTTACAACTTGCAGCCTCAGTATTTTTGTGAAAAAAATTATAAAGAGAAGTTTTACATCAATTTTTATTTTCCCCCTAGAAGAAAGGGATGCTAGAGTTTCTGTGGATGGGCGTAAAATGATCTTTGTTATCTTTATCAATCATGAATATAACATCATTTCTATTGTCAGGACACATGTTCATTAGTGACTTTAATTTATTTACTATGCCATCACAATTAACATCTATTGGTAAAGTCTCTGATGGTTGTATAAGAGATCTGGGGTTCAATCCCCGCCTACACCAAAAACTAATTGGTGTCTTAATTTGATAATAAAAAGATATCATCAGAAACGGACGCCATAAGTTGAAACTCTCTCAAAAAAAAAAAAAAAAAAAAAAAAAAAAAAACATCTACATTGATTTTATCAACATATGATAAGTGATTATATTAAACCCAAAATCCGTAACAAAGTAACCCTTGTTGTACATAACTTGCAAACATAATTTTATTTAGATACACATGTGCCTAATTAAGTCACTAATATTAACCATTGCCAATCTATTTTACTATGGCAATTAACATTTCCATTGATTTTTATCAATGGTTTATTATTACATGACTATTTGATCACCAAACCGTTTCAGGTACAACCAGCAGGACCAAACCCAACTCTCCCTCCTGCAACATCATACACCACCTCCAACCTTTTCTGCTGCACATTCCCGAAAATCCCAACAGAATCAACATCACTGTTTCCAGCAAAAGCCAAACAAACCTGCGAGATTTTTGGAGCGATCATTATCCCCGACACATCCAAATCCACGTTCACATTGCCACTAAACGAAAAGCTTATCTTTGGAATCAAAACTGTCTCGTTTTTGCTAAGATCATAACATGTATCAAGCAACGAAAACCCACTTGTCAAAGGGTAACTCTTCATTGCATCCTTAAACGCCGCTTTCAAGGCGCTATAAGCATCGGGCGGCAAACGTGTTATGACAGTCCCTGAATCGATAATGGTGCCTGCATTCGAAAAAACTGAGGTTGCAATCGATAACTTCTTTCCACCTAAGGTGATCCCGAGTGTGTCGAGGCCGTAAAATGAGGTATCTTCAGTGAGTTTCGACAAGGGAGTGAATTTGATGGCACTCGAAGAGCTAGCAGTTTTTCCAAACGTGAGGCTACCAGTAGCGCTAGAAGTTGAAGGAAGGCAATAAGAGAAGACACGGTTGTATTTTGTTGCGGTTTGTTGGATTAAGGAAAGTGGGTCACGGCCGAGACCAAGTAATCCAGCTGCACCACTGAAGAGACCTTGGTTGTTTTGGCCACAGCCGAATAAGAAATTGTTGAACACATCTGTTGATGTCAAGGTTAGCTTCTCTTTGCCGAAAAATCCCACAGAGAATGATTGATCGCCATATTTTATGCCGTACACACAGGTTGAGGAACTGCAGCCCGGGGAGTTCCCTACGTTATCACAAATTTATATGGTAAAGATTATTCTCACATACATTCTTTTAATTATTCTATTTATGTGAATCACATCGGATATAAAAAGGTAGTATTAATTTATTTTAGGACTTTCATTAACAAAAATATTTTCCAAATTTACACTTTTCACTTTTCACTCTCATTAGCTTATTATAAAAATAAAAAAAAATAAAAAAAAATTAGTAGCCTGTTCTATGTTCAAGAAATAATTTTACTTCTTATAAAAAAAAAAAAATTATTTTACTTTATTTCTTAGAATAATGTTTTAAAAGAAAATTTTGAAATATTTGAATAATTAATTAATTAATTATTCTATAAATATTAAATAATAAAATATTACTTAGAACTTAGAAGAGTATATCTAGCTTGTATGACTATTTTTAAATAAGACACCAATTAATTTTTAGTGTAACATGAGATCAAATCTTAAATCTCTTATTCAACCATAATTATTGCTATGTCTATGGTTACCTATATATAAAGGTCTCAAACTATTAAATACCTGTGGCAGAAGAGAGTTGAGAGCACACTGATGAACTACAGGAAATATTTGAATAAGTCGATGATTTAGATGGATCAAAGGTTGGTTCCTTTTGTTGGTAGCAAGATTTTAAGCAAGGTTGACATTGAGTCCAAGTGAAGTCGCTACCAGTATCAAACACGAGTGTCAAGTCCCTTTTTGGAGTGCCAAGGCCAATGGTCACAACGTAGTTGCCCGAGCCAATGGTGCTACCAGACTTGGCTGGGATGGCAGTGGCCTTTGACGCACGTAAACCATTAAGACCCAACTTTTTTGAGAGCCTGGCGTGAATCGAATTGACCCTGGATTGGTCTTGTTCGAGGATTTCAGTCATAGTGGGTGCTTTAACTTTTTCTTGATTGTGTTGAGAGCACGGACCATGTTTGTCTACCACTATTAATGATGCCCTTTTATTAGAACCTGCATTTTAATTCGACATCGATTAGAATTGTTTTGACATATAAACAAATTCATTCAACTGTCGATTATTGTATGTTTTCACCAAACACAACTAAAATAAAATTGTTTATTTAGGAAAAGATAACAATAACTGGCTAACCAAAAGAATACATGCCAAATATCAATGAAATGGATTGACCAATTGACACAGTTATAGGATTTTTTTTTTTTTTTTTTTTTTTTTTTTTTTTAATGTTATGAAGAAAAAGATAATAGGACGATTATTCAAGAACCCGGGACAGCCAAAAAAACCTAATTTGACAAATTTTTTTTAGGGCCTATGATTTGTCAACACAAATTTTAGTTACTTTTGTCCTTCCACCGAACCCCATCTAGAAAAATGAAATCTGAATAGGGCAGGATTAATTAGGTTCTACTTAATTAAAAATAAATAAAAATAGTTAGGTTCATTCCCATAGTAATTAGATGGGTCATCAAAGGATTTTTGCCAGCCATCAGGTTAATAGTTTCAAAAGCAAAATCTATGAAGTGTGGAAAAGAATTCTTATCCTATGATTACACCATTTATTATAATATTTGTCAAAATTGTAGACTGTAAATGATGGATAATCATTTTTATATAAATCAGTAGTTTTTTCTCCGCTAAGAAAAAATTTTGTTTTTTCAGTTATTATTTGGAAAGGGAAAGGGAAAGGAGGGGTAGAAACTAGAAAGAAAAGGAGGAGAATGACAGGTTGAACTTGTGAGGGATAGGGGAGATGTTAAGGGACAGTGGGCTAGAAGCCCATTGGTTGAACTTGTGGGGGATATCTGTTAACTGCCCATGACAGCTTTCCTTGAGTGTGTGCTTTTTTTTACTTTTTTTTGGTTGAGAGATGTGTTTACTTGGTGGCTTAGTGGTGTCGTGCTTGACATAACCGGACCCATGAAAGTGAATGTGAAAAAGCGAAAAATAAGATTATAAAAGTCCTGTCCCAGGAATTGGCTACGGTCGAGTGCTCCCGTGAAATGTAACATTAGATCTATTGTAATTTTTTTTTGATAAACAAGAAATGGGTGGAGGGAGACGATCAGTGTGGTTTCTCTATTTTAGCGTGACTATAGTAACATCTTACCTGCTCTCGGGTGAGACTCTATACTTTTAGTCTATATGATGAACTCACTTATTTTTTTTAAGTCAACAATTTAAAATATAAATAATACCAACAAACAGATAATTGTTGAGACTCAAACCTAATTCCTAAAACTTGTTGGCCCGGTAAGGAAGCCACGTTAATTGCCCCTTCTCTCTGTTATCAACCCTTGCCCCCTATTGCAATAGTCACATCAACTTTGTAGGACCATCTACCAATCATAGCCTTTTATGACACACCATAAAATGCCATCTCAAAGCTGCCAAGTGATTATCAAATCATTACCTAGCTGTGACAAAAATATTTTGCTCTTTCCCAATTGCCCCGTGAGAAGGATACCCCAGCACCTCTTATAGTGTTTGACTACTGAGCTTCTACTCTCACCAGCCCTCTTCTCCTATTTTTACCTTTAAAAAGTATAAACAACAATCCCAAAACTTCATGGAAATAAATGTCAATCCTACATACCAAATAATGTCCTCTAACATTTTGTGAAAGAAAAAGTTCTACTATTAGTATTGCTCATTGGCAATTTGTTTCTAGACCTACCCACACTTCTTTTGCTCGAGTAGGTTTCTCCAACTTAAAAGAACCTAATAAATTATACATTATAAGACTCAAAAATAATAAATTATAAGAATAGTAATGAATATAATAAGTATATGAGTAATTAGTAAGTGAGAGAGAGAGATGAAAGTTGTATGAGAAACCTTTGGTAGAAGGGCTGCAAGTAGTTGACGGTATTAGAGAGCTGACATTAAGGGTATGCATATGAGTAAGATGTTCGCTTTCCAACTCTCTTGGTTGAAGGGCAAATCCCAGGTTGTCCAGAGTGCAAAGAAAAACAAGAACGCTAAAGAAGAGAAACCTAAGGAAGGAAGTGGTGGGAGTGGCCATTGTTTATACTTTATATCCTTAGCTACTACGTTGCTATCTTACTAATATGTGCACTCTTAGTATCTTTCTTGACCTTAATATTTATAGGCTTATTGGTGATAGATGCAAATTAAAAGCATGCAATCAGGGGCGGAGCTAGGGGGCGTCGAGGAGAGGCAATTGCCCCCTGACCCCACCCCAAGCCCCACATTAAACTCAGTTATGCATTTGTTTCCACACATCAGTTATTATCTCTACTGTGTTGATTTGTTGCCACACATTAGTTATTATCTCTACTATTCTTTGTATTGTACATCTAGATGTATTCTTTTCTTTTTTAATAATATTTCTAACGTCATTAAGTCAAAATTGCTTCTTTCCTTTATGATATTCCAATCATAAGCAGGCTGTAAGTAAATGTAGCAAAATAAATAAGAGATTTTAAAAGTTTGATCACCATTTTTTGTTCCCTAATACAGATTTAGCATGAAAACTTTTCTGTTAATTTACCTTTTTTTCATTCATGTTTATGTGTCTTACTTGTTTAAAATATTTACTTAAACTTATAATCACCTTAGAATTTAGAATACCTTAAGGATAACAGTGACTATTAAATTTCAACTCTTACATTAGGCATGGAAAAAAATTGAAAAAAGACAAGAACAAAATATAATTTACATGTACCTTTATATTTAATTTTGCTCCCCTAAACCAAAATTCTGGCTCCGCCACTACATGCAATAGATCACCAATTTTTTCGAGTCACCACTTCAACATATACAAGCGTATTAACTTTACTTGAGGACTTTTTTTTTTTTTTTTTCTCCCATAAACGGGATTAATGGATTATTATTAACAGCAAATCTAGAAGTCCACAAGAAAAAATCAAACAAACCGTGACCTACACGAACACAAACAGCAAGTAATTTTTTATTTATTTATGCTATTTGGCTACTTTATACAATTGTACTTGCAACGATATATTTGGCTACTTTAAAATTATTGCTTATTTAATTTCTTGTTAATATTTATGTAATTTTTATTGAAATATGTGTAATTAAATACCTAATAAATATGTCATTCTAAGTACTTTTAACTTTCTTTTGTGCCAAGAGTTAGGTTATTTTGAATATACCCCACTATGCAAAAAAAAAACTTTCTCACCTCTCTCCGTGTGTGTGTTAAAAATACTTAGTATTTAAAAAAAAAAAAAATTTATTTTGTGCCACGTGAACATCATTTAAACAAAGAGAACTAAAAGTAGATGCCTAAAATTAGAAGTAAATACTACCTAATTTTAAAAATGGTTTTGTTAATGGGTGTCTTTAGGAAAATGGTTAATAAATCATTTAAGGAAAGTTTTTATATCACTTTTATGGGAAATTGAAAAGGTTGTCAAAACATTAATTTCTTTTTTTCTTTTTCTTTTCCCATAAATACTTTTTCTAAAATGGTTCATTAACAAATGCTCTTAAAGCATTCATTAACTTTTTTCCTTTTGAAAAGTACGTAATTTAATTGCATCATGGATGCGATGCAAGTTATAGACTCTTTTAATTTTTCTTGTAATGTTACAGATACAATATTGAATTTCACTATCTACTAAAATTTTAAGTTTTATAATTTTCACTTGAATCCCACCACCAACACCAAATTATTTTCTATCATTCATAACTTGGCAATTGTGAAAAAAAATTATGAATTAAAGCTCTGTTTGTTAATTTCAACGTTAATGTTTTGTAGAAAACAAGTTATTTTTCATAATGTGTTTTCTATAAAAAATATCTCATTTGTCTATGTCTGGTAAAAACCTTAAATGAGTTGGAATATGATTTTTTAACCTCCCTTATTTAGCTTACCAAGAAATGAAGTTCATTTTCCAAAAAAATTAGTTAAAACCAATCTCCAAAAAATGAGCTATATTTTTTTATATTAGTTCAACTGGTAAAATCTCTAATGATTGAATAAGAAATCTGGAGTTCAAATCTCGCATATACTAAAAACCCATTGGTATCTTGGTCTGATGATAAGGAAATAATAATAATAATTTTCCTTTGATTCATTTTTTCTTATGCTACCCAATATTAAAAAATATGAAAAACTATTTTTACACAAAATTTTCCATCAAAACAAACAGAATAAGTTGTGTACCATTTTTTTTTTTTTTCTTTTCTAGAAGAAAGGAGGTGCTATGTAAAATGACGCGTTCTACCGTAACAACCCACTTGCTCATGTAATTGTTTGATTTGTGGCACGACTGGCGCTGCAAATTTTCTGATTTCCCTTTCACACATGAAAGAGATTGAAAGCGAAACCAATCTATTTTCTTTCCGGACAAGACCTAATTACCTTAATGGTACTTACTCAGAAAGAAAAACCTTATGTTAATGCAGGTTTTTTGGGACTTGGGAATTGGGATGGTGGTATGAAACCTACTTCTTTTACGGTTAAACATGAATGCATGCAATGCATACCCTTCAGCTGACAGCTGCTGAAACTTTTCTTATTGGAAGCCTCACACTAATTTTGGCTTATTGTATGATTACTTTATGATTTGTGTTTAATAAACAAATATATATTTTGTAGTTTAGTCCTTTTTCTGGAAACCCAGGTATTGGTCATTTGAAAGGAATTGACATTCATTTACCCCAATTCTTGAAATAAAATTTTCAATTCATATGTTTGGAATCTAATCATATTATGCTCTTTTCTTCACTATTTCTTCAATTGAATAGCAAAAAAAAAAAAAAAACAATACTAAACAATGTAATCATCATAACATTAAACTCAAAAAAAAAAAAAAACTAAGGCATACAAGTATTATTTTCTACACGATCCTGGTATTAACAAAACCCGAAGTACTAAGATTTCAAATTATAATTATTATTATTTTTTAAATCTCAATTAATAAACAAACAATTTTAATTTCTTTTTAAAACAAATTGTTGACAACATAGTGTTCTGTACCACCAAATATGATTATTGATAAAATTCGTTTCTGTGCGTACACTTGAGTTACAGTCTAGTTCAATTTATATATTTGAAATCCCAACTTCCTTACATAAAATGAGGGCCAAATCGCTTTGAATTTGATCCGATTTCCAATTTATTTCTTGACATTTGATACCCTTTTTTACCAACAACACTAAATTAATATCCATTATTCTTTGGCATCTCCATATATATACCAAATACCAAAACAAGTTCCTATAAATAAATAAAAAATAAATACGAACACAAGAAAAATAGTAACACTAGTTGACCCAAATTCATAGATTTGAACTTTTAAATTAAGTAGTATTGTCTCTATATATTATATTGAGGTTTTAATTGGAGTCTTCCCAAAATCTTATATTTCCAATAATTCATGCTTATTCCAAACTAATAAATAAGATTGTAAAACCAACCAACCCATTCAAATTTGCATTTTTTTTTTTATACAAGATGAAAACTATATTCTAACTTAATCTAAGTGCATATTTGAATTCTATTTCATTTAATTCTTAATGAATTGAATTGAATTCGAATTGCAATTCATTCAAACTAATGAATTAATTTTGAATTGACTAATTAATTTGATGGTTTCAAACCAAGTTAATCAAAAAGGTTGAAATGCCACTGTCCATTTACTTATCAAATTGGCACATCTTAATAGGGGCAAACTGATTTTTATCAACTTTATTAGAAAAGCCTATCTAAAAAAAAAAATAAAAAAAATTGTATCATATCATATACTATATAATAAAAGTTTGGCTTAGAAGCCGTAGTTGTGCCAAGTAATTTCACCAAATTACAGAAACTTTTTTAGATTTTTTTAAAAAATAGATATATTTTTTTTGTCCTTATTTTCTTCTCCTATAATTTCTAAATTGATAAAAATTTTAATTTAATTACAATACAAATTCTTCATGTAATCTTTTTATTATTAATTTATCTATTCTTTTTATTTCTTATAATAATAATAAAAAAGTTTAAGTTTATTTTTTAAAAACACCTCATAGATTGACATAAAATTATAGTTTTTTATTTTTTAATAAAAAATTATAGTTATTCTTATTGACTTTTTTCTATACATCTTTATAGTTTTTTCCTTCACTCTTTTTGCTAACATTGCACATATATTAGACTTCATTCTCTCAATTTCTTCTCCGTAACTTTTTTTTTTTTCAATAGGAACTTCTTTGTAACTTTGAGTTTATGTGTCGAATTATATTTCTTTCTTTTTGATGCTTCATTGAAGTTACTTTTTTATTATTTATATTTCTTTCTTTTCGATGCTTCATTTAAGCTACTTTTTATGTTTAGTAATTTAGGTTGTTCTTAATTATTGAATTGAGGTTTCCACTTAAATATGATTTCAACTATTGTTTTGGATAATTTTTAATTATTAAATTCAAGGTTTTTCTATTTAAATATACATTGGTAATTAATTGATATATATATATATATATATATATGCATTTTATAATACCTTAGTTTCACAATATGCATTCATTATATAATTTAAAAGTAAAATATTCATTTATTTTTATTATATATTTTATTATCTAATTTTATGTAAATTAATAAAAAAATTATTTACATATAAATTTTGTGATTAAGCCGTGCATCGCAATAATGCTAATTTATTAGAAAAGTAAAGAATTGAACTTCACCCATACATCAATCTATGCATATGAACTTAGCCCAAAAGTTTGATTTCCAAGTCCTCCACTGGAATTTTTAGACTGGAAAGTCCAGTCTTAGATTAACGGGGGCCACCACTTCCATTGCAGAACACTATCTGGGTAACTCAAAGTCTACTTATTGTATAAAACATTAGTGGTCACCGAGTACATAATGTTTTTTAATGTAAAAAACATTATGTACTCGGTGACCACATTTGGCCATCCATAATGGAACCAAACTTCCACATTAATCATTCATCGGACCAACCAAGATCTAATCTATCAAATACCACTCTCACCCCTCTTAATTACTCCCTTACCCGTGCTCACCAAATAGTATTAGGCTTAAAAAGGTTACTAGAATACAGGCTAAATTTACATTATTACTAAGCAACTTACTATGTAACCCATGGTACTCTTTTTTTCTTTTTTTTTGGGCCTATGATATCTAGTCTTAATGATTGTTTTTTATTATCAAACTAAGATACTAATTGGTTTTTAATTTAAGTGGAAATTGAACTTGTAAAGTTGTGATTTTCAACTATATTTTATGTTCATGCAAAAAAAAAAAAAACTATATTTTATGTTGACTTTATTCCATAATAAAAAGTGTTGTAATTGCATTAATTTATTTCCATGTATTTTGTGGGATTTTATTGAATTGGATTTAGTATTAAATTTGTGAAGAATCGAGTATGAAATAAAGATCAGTGCAGTTTCGCGACTAGCTCACAAGAAGTTCGGGAGAAGAGTAACTCGCCGAAAGGCCACGTGAGAAGCACATGTTGGAAGCTAAAGAGTCAAGTATCAGGCTTCATTTCGCAAGACAGGCCATCTCGCGAGGTACCCGCGAAACATTCTGCCTGGAGGATTTTAAGTGTGAATCCATATTATATATACTCTTATTACCCACAAAAGTAAAAGAAGCTATTCAGAGAGAAAAACCCTAGATAAGTTTTCTATAACACAACACACCTACCTTTAGAGAATAAGCTACTCATCTTTAGTAAGAAATTGTTGTAGCATCTTCTCCTTCCCTCTCCCATTGTCATACCTTAAGAGGAGTTTTGTACCCAAATACAACTAACACCTACTCAGAGTGTAGAGAGCGTTTTGTAGCTTGGGAAGCTTTAGGGATTTGCCAAAAGAAGTCGGTGAGGCTTGGCGGATGCAATTAGTTGTATTGCGGGATCCGGAAAGCTAGTGAAGACAAGACTTCGAAAAGTCTGTTGGTAGCAGGAGCTTGAAGGGCTCAAGTACATTGGGTAGACTAGGCTTGAAGGGTCTTTTGTTATTCTTGTACTCCAACTTTATTCTCTAGTGGATCGATTTCGACTTGGAGGGTTGCAGAGAGGTTTTTCGCCAAGTTCTTTGGTTTCCTCTTCGATAACACACCTTAGTGTTATCTTGTGTTTGCATCTCTCTTCCTTTACTCTTGTGCTTTACATTTATTGTTTGTTGTTCATGTTTATGCACTAGAGTAGTATCAGTTTATTGTGCTCATTTAATCTTGTTCCACACTTTGTTGAAGTTAAAGTAAAAGCAATTTAACCATAACTTTTAATTTTGGGGGTCTGAACAAGCTCTTGTGTTTTTGCACAAATCCAAGCCCTTATAGAACTCTAGATTTATTTTTCAATTATACAAGACTTTAAGTCACTCACGGTACTTAAAACAACCATAAGTCTCAAAATGTTGGGTCAATTATGTATCATCAATAGAAAAATTAAGGTTAGCTACATGATTTTTTTTTTTTTTCCATTTTATTAATGTTATTTTAGGTCTTTCTCTATTTTCCCTCCTTTTTTTGTTCTCTCAATTTGAATCAACTCATTGTTTCTCATTGGTGCATTAATCGCTCTCATATGTACATGATCAAATCATCTCAAGCAACCCTCCCTCATCTTTCCATAAATAGGCATCACACCTATTTGTAAGCAAATTTTCTCCTTTAGAATTCTATCTTGTCTTGTATTATTTCCACCTAACCATTTTAACATTCTCATTTCCACTACACATTTTATGAACATGTTACATCTTAACAGTCCTACATTCAATACCATCGGGTATAGCTATAGGTCTTATAGTAGTCTTGTAGATAACATTCTCCACTTAATTTTATAGGTATTCAAGAATCACTCAATACTCTCGATACTCTTCTCCATTTCTTCTACTTTGCTTCTGTCCTTTAATTCATATCATTTTTAATTTCTCAATTCTTATGAATTATTAATCCAAGATATTGAATGCTCTTACTCTATGGTATTTCTTAACCACCAAATCTTACAACCTCTTTGTTTCTACTTTTACTAAAAGTACATTCATGTACTCTGTTTTAGTTCTACTTAGCTGAAAGTCTTTAAAGTCCATCTCTTCAAATTTCTTACATTACATTAACTCCACATCTAGTTTCTTATATATGCTAAAACCAATGGTCTATATCTTGAATTGATCTAGTGAGCTTATCCATGATCACTAGTGCAAAGTGATACGGATTTAATATTGATCTTTTATGCAAATCTATAGTGATAACAAATATGCTTGTGATGTCTCCACTTGTTTTCATTCTAGTTATACTTCAATTGAACATATTTTTAATCATCAACATATACTTTATGGTTTATATAAACTCCTCTTGTTTCTAAAACCCATCACATCACTTATGTAGGTATCCTATCATATTTGCCTTCTCTGGGAATAATAATCAGATCGAGATCTATGTTGGCTTTTATATATTTTTAATTAGATACCTAAGTAAGAAAATAACTTTCATATTGATCACCTAATATAAAACCAAATTGATTCTCCATATCTAAACTAACGTCGAATCACTCTCTCCCAAAATATCTTCCGAATGCAACAACTTAATTGATATGATCCTCTAAGTTCACTTTGTCACTTGCCAAAGTACTTAAATTAGGTATCATAATTATTTTATGAAAATTCAAAGTTAAAATGGTAAGTGAGGTCTAATTTAAATGATATATTCTCTCTCATAAACGTGGGGTGGAAGTATTGTAAATTCAAGATCTGTGTTATTTACCAATAAAAAGATGGACTCAGGTCAAGACATCATTGTCATGGAGGTAAGGAAATTTTTATCGATAGCCACCAACTAATGGTCATGACTCAAGTGGTGATCTAGTGGCCCTTATAAGCACTAATTCAGAATTCTCATTATGCTTACAATCTTTTTTGGTCGTGGGCCATAATACACGTTACTTGTGGGCATACAATAGCTGGATTCTTGAGAAGAGATAGAGAGAGAAAGAAGGGAAGAGATGGATTATCAATTATGATTGGAATCTTCTTTGGCAGTAGGCCAGAATCCACTTCTAGTTAGTGGTGGAAAAAAGATGGAATATATCCCAAAATATGTGAGAGAGAGAGAGAAAGATTTTTGATAGGTTAAATGTCTACATAAATATCATCGAACATTGTCAACAATTTTTACCTTTTTCTTTCAATTAAGGGCCCAATTTCTTCTTCCATCTCCCATTCCCATCCCTTTTTTAATTTCCCACTTATTTAGAAAGAGTGACCCACAAAAAGCAAAATAATAGAAAAAGAGTTAAGTGTATCTTTGGTTTCATAAGAACCAATTAACAAAGTTAATTTTCCCAAGTCCCAATACCTAAGAAGTCTCCCAAGTTTTAATGCATGAGAATCACACCATCCCAATAAGATAATGCGGGTGAAATCATTAGGATTACTCTCTCCTCTCACATGGGAGTGTGAGTGTGAATTCTACCATAAGTCGTATATGTGGGCCCACATTTGTTAAGAGAGGACAAGGACTCTTACTATAGGAGTGAATAATTTCTTGTGTAATTTGTAAAATGAA
Source organism: Quercus aquifolioides (assembly GCA_019022515.1). Taxonomy (NCBI): domain Eukaryota; kingdom Viridiplantae; phylum Streptophyta; class Magnoliopsida; order Fagales; family Fagaceae; genus Quercus; species Quercus aquifolioides. The sequence continues at coordinate 86,704,563 of CM032327.1, forward strand.
ACAACGCGTTTTTGCCATATCTTTCAAAGATTAAATCAAATCAATTGATAGCTGATTAGATAACCATATATCACTTTAAATGGGCAAGATTTTTTATTTTTAAATTTTTTTTTTCAAGTGTGGATGCATGGTTTTCAAAATCCTGATCTGAATCCTACGATTCTACGATTTTACAATCTCACCTGCCTAAAACGATCCAAATCTTTTAAGGATCTCAGCGTTCATTCAAGATCAATAGGATCGTACAATTTTGATGATCCCAAACGATCATTTAAAAAAAAAAAAAACTTGACAAAAGGCTCAGTTGGACCCAAATGAAAAATAACATCTTAATAGGCCAAGTTTTGCTATTCTAATGTAGAGAGATAAAGTGACATGTTTTGAGGTTTTTGATCTTTTTAAATGATGCTTACAAATGGATGTGATGATGTATGGTAATTACATCAAATGGATGCAAATAATTTTTGGTTTTTTATGAATGAATGTATAATTTATGTAATTATTTAATATATCAATGTGTATTTTTTTTTCTCAAATAATGTAGGATCTTACGATCCACGATCCCACCTACTTCCCACGATCCTATATAGGATCCCAATTTTAACAACTTTATGTGGATGAGACTAAAATATTGCTTTCATGGCAGCTTGCAATTTTCATTATTTTTCTTTTGCTTGATGTTTATGATGGAGAACATCAGCTTCAGATTTTTCTTCTTGTTCACACTCTTAGGTCTAGCTTTAGTACCAATGATGGTGGAGTCCACTGTCCATCACCTTTATTTTCTTTTTTATGTTCATATTATTAGGTCTTCCAGCTAGATTCCGCTGTATCTTCTAGCTGTCTCAAAAGGAAGCCCATTCTCACCAAGGATTAGTCTTATCATTTATTTAATCCGATGATGTAGGAGAAATTATAAGAGCCCGCATTTCACATTAGATTTGGGATACCTTTTCCTAAACTTTTCTGAGGGGATCTTCAATGCTTTACCATTTTTTTCTTTACAATTTATCTCTCGTCAATAATTTCCCTTTAAATTATTAGGGTACAGTATATACCAAAAACAAAATTAGGGAAAACAATAAAGAAAAATCTCATTTATCTTAATTAAAGAACAAAACAGTGACTTTTTTTGTCACACCAAAAAAAAATCAAATATGACAATAAACAATTACTAATTATAATGAAGATTAATGAAAATTAATTCCCTGGTCCATTATTTTATGTCCATTAACCTATTCAAAACTTATCTTCTTAATCACATAATCTAAAATATAAAAGAATGAAGTATTCTCCATGAAACATACCATAAAGTATCTTCGAACAAATTTTTTCATTATTATAATGACATCAGCTTTATGATCTCCATGTACACATCAGGATTTTTGAAATTTATGACGACTGCTTTGTAATAGAGATAGATTATTTTGGGTATATGTAGGATTCTAAACCAAATCCTTGATTCAAAAATAAATGACTTTACAATTGAGGTAATTAGAATGCACAACAGTCCAACTATTTTTTTATAAAATAATTTTCATTTAAACCTTATAGTTTTGAATAAGTTTTATTTCAACCTTATAATTTCATATAGTTTTTATTTTTATTTTTTGGTATATATGCTCATATAGTTTTATTTAATTAAACTTTATAGTTCACATAGTTTCATTTAAACTTTCATAATTTCAAATAAGTACATTTAAACGTTAGTATTAGTATGAATAAATTTTATTTAAAGCAATGGTCACGTGAGCTTCTAATGGCATGCATGATTTTTTTTTTTTTTTTGATCATGATCTTGAATTCGCGACAAAACTTTTAAATCAAAGATTTTGAAAGTTTAAGTTTAAAATATTTTATATTATCATTTTGATTAAAATCGTATTCCGAAAAGTTCTAAAATTTTATCATTTATTTTAAATTATTTTATTCATCTCTAAAGATTTTAGTTTTTTTTTTAAATAAAAAATTAATAAACAAATTAAACAGTACATAATAAAATCAATCATTAATACTTATTATTTTGTTAAATCTGTTTCTTACTTTATACATAAATTTTATTCTCTCTCTCTCTCTCTCTCTCAAGGCAAGGTTTAAGTGTCTGAAATAGTATAGCAACAGTGACAAACAAATCAAAGTCTACATGTAAGACAAATTGGTGTTTCAATCATCATTACGGGAAAATAATATGAGAGTTGGGGAATAAAACAAATCCAACCAATAATTAGAAGGTCTAGAAACCAGAAATTTAATTAAACCACAAAAATCGGTGTTTCAATCATTATTAAGGGGAAAATATGGGAGTTGAGGGGATAAAGCAAATCTGACCAATAATGAAAAGTTCTACAAACCAGCCGGTTAAACCACAAATCAAGAGGTTCAAACGCCAAATTTGTTTTTTGTTTTTTGTTTCTTATTTTTTTGGGGGGGGGGGGGGGTTTAAAGCCCAAACTAGTGACTGATTCACAATTGACCCAATCCAACCGATCATTCTAGTACAGTTTTTAAAACCATGGTGATCACTTTTAATATCTACTATCTGATAAAGTGATGACATAAAGGCCTTATAAAAGTGTTGTAAGAAATTCTGAATTGCTTGAGTTAATTCACTCTGATTTATGTGAATTTGAGGAAATTTTAACTCGTGAAGGAAATAAATATATTATCACTTTTATTGATGATTTATCAAAATATACAACTATTTATTTGTTGAAAAATAAAAGTGATGCTTTTGAAAAATTTCAAAATTTTTTAAAAGAAGTTGAAAATCAATTCAGTAAAGAAATAAAAAGAATAAGAAGTGATAAAGGCTGTGAGTATGAATCAAATGCATTCAACTCATCTGTTCAGTCTTTGGAAATTCTCCATGAAACTACTGCACCATATTCACCTGCTTCTAATAGTGTAGCTGAAAGTAAAAATAGAACACTAATTGAGTTAACAAATGTCATATTAAATGAATTTGGTGCACCTTTAAATTTTTGGGGTGAAGCTATTTTAACTGCATGTCATGTTTTGAATAGGGTGCCACATAAAAAGTCACATACCACACATTTTGAGATGTGGAAATAACATAATCTAAATTTGGAATATTTGAAAGTATGGGGTTGTCTTGCTTATATAAGGCTTACTAACCATAAAATACCTAAATTAGGTATAAAAGCTATTACTTGTGCTTTTCTTGGTTATGCGATTAATAGTGCAACCTATAGATTTTTTTATCTTGAAAAAAAAAATAATTTTTGAATCTGGTGATGCAATTTTTCATGATGAAAAATTTCTTTTTAAATTGAAAAATAGTGAGAGTGAAGAAAATATTTTGTCACAACTTAGGTCTTCTACTTCTCATTTACAAAATCAAGAAAATTTTTAAATGGAACCTAGAAGAAGTAAAAGAGCTAGAATTTTGGTCCTGATTATTATGTTTTTAACATTGAGGAAAATCCCTAAAATTTAAAAGAAGCTTTAACATTACCTTATGCTATATTTTGGAAAGAGATTATAAATGATGAGATGGAATCTCTAATTTCTAATAGAACTTGGAAATTAGTAGATCCTCTACTGGGTTGTAAGACCATAGGTTGTAAATGGGTCCTTAGAAAAAAGTTAAAACCGGATGGATCAATAGATAAGTTTAAAGCTAAACTTGTTGCAAAAGGCTTTAAACAAAAAGCTAATCTTGATTTCTTTGATACATTTTCTCCGGTAACAAGAATTACATCTATTAGATTGTTAATTGCTATTGCTGCAATTTTTTATTTGAAAATTCATCAAATGGATGTAAAAACTGCTTTTCTAAATAGAGACCTAAAGGAAGAGATTTATATGGATCAACCAGAAGGCTTTGTAGAGCCTGGACAAGAAAGTAAGCTATGTAAGCTAACTAAATCCCTATATGGCTTAAAACAAGTACCTAAACAGTGGCATGAAAAGTTTGATTCCTGCATGATTGAGAATGGTTATAAATCAAATGAATGTGATAAATGTATTTATTCTAAATCATGGAATAATTTACATGTTATTATTAGCCTCTATGTGGATGATATGTTGATTTTTTGGTCAAATATGCATGTTATAAATGAAACGAAAAATATGCTTAAAATCCATTTTGATATGAAAGATCTTGGTGGGGCTAATTTTATTTTGGGCATGAAAATTACAAAAAACATGTGATATAATATTTCTTGATCAATCACATTATGTTGAGAAAATTTTGAGTAAATATAATTTTCATGATCACAAAAGTGTAGCTACTCCTTTTGATTCTAGTGTTCATTTATTTCCTGTGAATAATGATGATGAGATTTTTAATCAAAATGATTATGCTAGCATCATTGGTAGTTTGCATTATGCTACTGATTGTACTAGACCTAACATTGCATATGCAGTAGGAGTGCTTAGCAAATTTACTAGCAAGTCTAGTAAATATCATTGGCTAACTATTGAGCGAGTCATGAGATATTTAATTGGTACCAAAAGCTATGGTTTATTTTACAAAAAATACCCTGTTGTGATTAAAGTTTTTAGTGATGCCAATTGGAATACTTTGTCAGGTGATTCTCTCTCTAGCACTAGTTATATTTTTACCTTAAGTAGTGGTGTTATTTGTTGGAAATCTAAAAAGCAAATAATAATTTTTAATTCAACAATGAAAGCTGAATTAATAACATTAGCTTTACCTAGTGAAGAGGCAAATTGACTTAGAGATTTGTTATATGAAATTCCACATTGGTAAAAGCCAATTCCACCTATATTAATTCATTGTGATAGAACTGCCGCAATTGGTAGAGTTAAAAACTGTTATTACAACTGTAAATCCAGACCTATAAGAAGAAAGCACAGTACTTTGCGATTTTATTTGAATAGTGGCATCATAACTGTGGATTATGTTAAATCTAATGATAATCTTTTAGATTCATTTACCAAGGCCTTGACAAAAGATAGAGTATGGAATATATCAAGGGAGATGGGACTAAAGTCCATAGATTCATGAGCCATGTATGAGGATACCAAACCTAAGGACCAGAGATTCTAAGAATTGGGTTCAATGGGAAAAACGAACCATATGATGGTCATAAGAAATGCACTATTTACTTATTTAATTATTTATTTTGTATATATTTTATTAATTGTTCATCCCTATGATGTAAGTGCATTTATCCTATAATGTGAAGAGATTAAGTAAAAATTTCTTAATGAAATTTTTCTTGATCAATCACATTATGTTGAGAAAATTTTGAGTAAATATAATTTTCATGATCACAAAAGTGTAGCTACTCCTTTTGATTCTAGTGTTTATTTATTTCCTGTGAATAATGATGATGAGATTTTTAATCAAAATGATTATGCTAGCATCATTGGTAGTTGCATTATGCTACTGATTGTACTAGACCTAACATTACATATGCAGTAGGAGTGCTTAGCAGATTTACTAGCAAGTTTAGTAAATATCATTGGCTAACTATTGAGCGAGTCATGAGATATTTAATTGGTACCAAAAGCTATGGTTTATTTTACAAAAAATACTTTGTTGTGATTAAATCTTTTAGTGATGCCGATTGGAATACTTTGTCAGGTGATTCTCTCTCTAGCACTAGTTATATTTTTACCTTAAGAAGTGGTGTTATTTGTTGGAAATCTAAAAAGCAAATAATAATTTTTAATTCAACAATGAAAGCTGAATTAATAACATTAGCTTTACCTAGTGAAGAGGCAAATTGACTTAGAGATTTGTTATATGAAATTCCACTTTGGTAAAAGCCAATTCCACCTATATTAATTCATTGTGATAGCACTGCCGCAATTGGTAGAGTTAAAAACTGTTATTACAACTGTAAATCCAGACCTATAAGAAGAAAGCACAGTACTTTGCTATCTTATTTGAGTAGTGGCATCATAATTGTAGATTATGTTAAATCTAATGATAATCTTTTAGATTCATTTACCAAGGCCTTGACAAAAGATAGAGTATGGAATATATCAAGGGAGATGGGACTGAAGTCCATAGATTCATGAGCCATGTATGAGGATACCAAACCTAAGGACCAGAGATTTTAAGAATTGGGTTCAATGGGAAAAAAGAACCATATGATGGTCATAAGAAATGCACTATTTATTTATTTAATTATTTATTTTGTATATATTTTATTAATTGTTCAACCCTATGATGTAAGTGCATTTATCCTCTAATGTGAAGAGATTAAGTAAAAATTTCTTAATGAAATTTTTCTTGATCAATCACGTTATGTTGAGAAAATTTTGAGTAAATATAATTTTCATGATCACAAAAGTGTAGCTACTCCTTTTGATTCTAGTGTTCATTTATTTCCTGTGAATAATGATGATGAGATTTTTAATCAAAATGATTATGCTAGCATCATTGGTAGTTCGCATTATGCTACTGATTGTATTAGACCTAACATTGCATTTGCAGTAGGAGTGCTTAGCATATTTACTAGCAAGTCTAGTAAATATCATTGGCTAACTATTGAGCGAGTCATGAGATATTTAATTGGTACCAAAAGCTATGGTTTATTTTACAAAAAATACCCTGTTGTGATTAAAGTTTTTAGTGATGCCGATTGGAATACTTTGTCAGGTGATTCTCTCTCTAGCACTACTTATATTTTTACCTTAAGTAGTGGTGTTATTTGTTGGAAATCTAAAAAGCAAATAATAATTTTTAATTCAACAATGAAAGCTGAATTAATAACATTAGCTTTACCTAGTGAAGAGACAAATTGACTTAGAGATTTGTTATATGAAATTCCACTTTGGTAAAAGCCAATTCCACCTATATTAATTCATTGTGATAGCACTGCCGCAATTAGTAGAGTTAAAAACTGTTATTACAACTGTAAATCCAGACCTATAAGAAGAAAGCACAGTACTTCGCGATCTTATTTGAGTAGTGGCATCATAACTGTGGATTATGTTAAATCTAATGATAATCTTTTAGATTCATTTACCAAGGCCTTGACAAAAGATAGAGTATGGAATATATCAAGGGAGATGGGACTAAAGTCCATAGATTCATGAGCCATGTATGAGGACACCAAACCCAAGGACTAGAGATTCTAAGAATTGGGTTCAATGGGAAAAACGAACCATATGATGGTCATAAAAAATGCACTATTTATTTATTTAATTATTTATTTTGTATATATTTTATTAATTGTTCATCCCTATGATGTAAGTACATTTATCCTATAATGTGAAGAGATTAAGTAAAAATTTCTTAATGAAATTTATAGCTTGTATGAGTATGGTGTCAGAATTATAGGAGCACCCTTGACAAAATTTCACCTATGTGAGTGTGAGGGTGGGGCTGCTCCCTATGAGATTTGGACTTAATCTCAAATACACTCATGAAACTAGGATCAGCACACGGCTGTAAAGTGCTAGCTATAAAAACTCATGTCAATACCTAGGTTGTTATGTGTAAGCAATGACGCTTAATTTTCCTAAGACAATCCTAGTTCAAGTCGAAGACCACTACGACTCTGGAGCCAAGATCACTGTTTTACCAAGTGAAGGTTCGATGCAGAGCACACCTTTATGATGCATAGTGACCCGTCTTTACCTGGTAATCTCTCTTTAAATAAAAATTTTAATATTAAAATAAGTGGGGGATTGTTGGAACATTTTAATATTATATAATTAAAATTAATTTATATTACAACATAAATGTAACGATGTGAGAGTTAATATGGAAGATGAGGAGTTGATGAAAATGTTTAATCCCATATTGAAAAGAAGGGAGATTATTTTATTACTTTTAATTATGGTGATTAATGGACTAATATGTATTGATTCAGATATTGGGCGAATATGAAGGGAGCAGGTGTTTCCATTATTATTGTGTTTGCAGCAACAATTTGCATTAGACTCACCTGAGAATTACTTGGATGAAGTAACATTAATTTACCTTAATGCAAAAATTAGAGAGAGAGCACAACTTGTGAATAAAAATAAATAAAACATATCCATATTAAACAATAGTGTTCACCCTAGCAGGATGGTCCCCTAATTCAGGAACAAAGAGTGTGAAAGCTCGAAAATGTGTTGAAAACACAAGAGCCGTTTAGACCCCCAAATTAAAATTACGGCTTGGTTGATTTTACACTAACTTAATACAAGTGCGGAATAGGTTAAACACAAGCGTATAAACAAGTAACTAATCTAATTCATAATTAAAGCAACACAGCAGTAATAATGAAATTAAACAAGAGTAGGGAAGAAGGATGCAAACACAGAAAACACCGAGACGTGTTCTCGAAGAGGAAACCGAAGAACTCGGCGAAAAACCTCTCCGCTGCCCTCCAAGTGGAAATCGATCCACTAGACAATCAGTTGGGATACATGAGTAAGCAAGAGACCCTCCAAGCCTAATCTACCCGATGTACCTAAGCCCTCCAAGCTCCTACTCCAACAAGACTTCTCGGAACCGTGTCTTGTCTAGCACCCCGGATCCCGCAACAAGCTCCATGTTGCATCTGCCATTCCAGGCTTCTTCCAATGCTTCCCAGCAGCACCAAAACATCACTCAACACTCTCAAAAGGTGTGGTAAGTGTTTGGGCTATCAACCGCTCAATGGTGTGGAAATGGAGAGGGAAGGGTTGAGGAGATACCACAAGCAAGTGTATAGAGAAAGGTGCGGATGACAATCTCTAATTGCAAATGTGTTTGGCTAGGGTTTTCTCTCTGAAGCATTCCTCAACATTTGTGGGTAATGAGGGTTTATATAGGATAGGTGCAAAATGTGTGAGTCAATCAGTACAGGCTGGCAGAACAGCATGTCTTGCGGGTGTCTCGCGGGAAGGCCTTACCCGCGAGATACTCGCGAGAGACAGCTGTCTCCACCTATCCTGACTCTTCGCATTCCAGCATGTGCAGGGCACATGCTTCACTTCGCGGGAAGCTTAGTAGCGACATACCCACAAGATTCCATCAGCTTCCAAATTGCTTGAGTCTTCACACACCCCTTACATCAATTCCCACAACAAATACAGGGTATAAACAATTGATAGTAATTACAATCAAATTTGGCACGGAATAAAAGCCAACAAAACACATAGTTGTAAATCACAACTTTACAATCTCCCCCTTTGGCTATTCCGTGACAAAACCCTAAAACAGACTCTAGACTTAAACGTGAGTTTGGGAACAAAGGCAAAACTCACTCACACCTAATTCTAGATTCTGATAAGCTCTTGAAACATATGAACAAGTAACTCCTGAAACACAACAACAAAATATTATCATTGTATGCAGAAAACTTGAGAAGCATATGGAGCAATAAAAGCATGATCAAGCAAAATGAAATAGAAACACTAGATCATGGCAAGATCAAACAAGTAATCACTATACACAAGCAATTACTATGCTCATTCACACAAGGAATGAACATCCGGATATGCAAGATGATAAGCTCATATGAAGAGTACCATTTGCAAATCCAACACTCAACCAATACAAAATACTTGAAGTATTTGCATCTAGGAACAATCCTACTAGGGCACAAGAGTGTTCATCACTCAACCAATGCATAGAACTTATATGCATCTAGGAACAATCCTACACGGGCACAAAAGTGATGTAGTGAAGTAAATGTATGACATTAAACTTCAATAGCACAAGCATAAAGGCTGCATAAACAAAGAACTGAAAATGCATGGCACAAACCATAAAAGCCTACAAACACATGCAAAGAAGCAAACCCTTAAAACTTACAAAAGCAACATGGGTACATGCATAGAATGCTACAAAGCATAGAGAATATCACAAAAGAAACATCTGAAATAATACTTAAATAAAGCATAGTATCAAAGCTTTAAACGCAAAACAAGTAAACATAGGAACTGTTGACTTCTTCTCCCCCTATCTCCATACTCCCCCTATCAATGACATCATCTCCCCCTTTTTGTCATGGAATAGCTAGTCATCCCCTTCTAGCTTCCGTTGAATTTCGTCCATCTGAGTTTGGAGAGATGTGAACTGTGAATCAAGACGTCGGTGGTGAGTGTACATGATAGTCGCCAGTCCGGACATCTTTGTACTCATCTCTTGAAGAGCAGTGAAGATATTGTTGAACTGTTCATCATTGGTACGAGTTGCAGAACTCGAGGAACCCGATGGTGCATGACTTTCTTGCTTGGTGTTCTTCTTGGCGTGGCTCATACTAGCATGGAGAGACTGAATGTTGATTGGACTTGGCCTTGGATATGGACGTTCATCATCCAATGGACGAACACCTTTGAGCTTCAAAATTTTTGAAATAAGGCGAGAGAAAGGAAGACAATTCCTTGAAATAGTCCGGTCAACTGTTTTTGCCAAAATGTGAAAAATATGAGAGCACACATCAATCTCTACATCTGTGATCAGATCATTCAGAAATAAAGCTCGACCAAGGTTGATATATCCGGTGCTGGACAAGGGATAGAGATTGCTACACATGATCATTGAGAGAAGTCGTAGCTCGGAAGAAAGGGATGCCACATTGATTGACTTCTTAGTGGATGAGAATTCCAAATCAGCTCCTAAAGACTGTCTGAGATATTCTTCATCTGGGTTCAGCTCATCATATACCGGCGGTATGGGGAGTATTTGCCGGTTAATGTGTAGAATTTCCGCCAAGTACATTGGTGTGACAGAAAAAGTCTTTCCTCGAACCCAACATTTAATCTCGTCGCCGACGACACTAGCATTGGCATAGAATTCCTTAACCATGTCCTCGTATGTATCCTCGAAAGTTGACAGCAGATAGTTCCAATCTTTCGTGGCAAACCAAATGGGTATTTGTGTGTCCCTGAGTGATGGCTGGTCAACCCCCCTTTCAACTATCAAAGGAGCACCCTGAAAGTGGTTCTTGAAGGATTCAAAAGCAGCATAAGACTTGAACAAGTGAGGATCAAAAGTTCCTGTTGAACCACGAGTTCGCTTTGGTCTAGGTGAATCAGCATCAACATCAATGATCGGCTCTTTCCCTTTGTTGCGGCCTCCTTTCACAGCTGAAGTCTTGAATGGAGACATCTGTGCAACATAGCACACAAAGCAAACAAGAGACAAGAGCACAACCCACAGACCACAAACACAGAACTTGATTAGATTCCAGTTAGGTCAAAACATAAGTAACACTGCTGAATGCATAGACACAATGCATGGAACTAAGCAAATGTGCGTGTGTGTGTATATGTGAGCAAGTGCAAGGTGTATGAGACACACTATCAATGACCAAATTGAGTGAAATAAGGTCAAACATGTGAAAGTCCATGGATTGAAATCACTTGATTCCGAATTAGCACAAAAATGTCATTCGGACATTTTGACAAACACCTAGCATGCACAACTTCAAATATGACAAGAGCAATGCATGAACATGGGAAAATCTACCCTCAATACAAGATAAAATGCCACAAGGGGCCAACACAGATGCAGAAACAACCAATGGGACACAGCCCAAGCAAAAGATTTGAAAAAAAATCACCCAATTTTGAAAAAAGATCCAAATTTTCGAAAAACCCCAAATTTTTGAAACCCTAATGAAAATTCTGCATAAAGTAGGACAAAACTTGAAGGAGAATGCTTTAGAAGACATACCTTGAAGTTGACAATGCAGAAAGGATGCTTGAAAAAGATGGGTTTTGAAAAAAAAATGACCTTGGGTTGAAAAAGGGTTCGACAAAGGTTGAGCGAGGGAAGTTTTTGTGTTTTGAAACACTGTCACATCAGCAATATAAACACAGAAAACACACGTTTTTCGCGGGTTAGAGAGTGGCGACACAGTCGCGAAACAGTCGCGAGAAGAGCCACTGAAGCACAAAAATTTCGCGAGAAGCATTAGGTCGCGAAACAGTCGCGAGACAGTCGCGGTAACTTCTATCTGAATTCTGAAAAATCCAATTTTTGACTAAACAACATTTCGCGAGAAGCTGTTAGTCGCGAGACAGTCGCAAAAGTTTCTGTGTGACAGGAAGAAAAAAATATTTTCCTCAACTCCTTTTCGCGGGAAGCTCTAAGTCGCGAGCTTCTCGCGAAACAACCCCTGAACCAGTTTTTGAAGAAACACAAAAACATGCATTTTAATCAAAAACAAAAGACAAGAAAGTATAAAATCACTTTCAAAAACAAATAAAACACTCAAAAATCTTTTTGGGTTTGATCAACAAAGATTGAGCATGTGAAAAACACATTTAATCAAGTACAATCACACAAATGATTATGACATTCATTGAACATAGACTTGTGTGTTGTGTGTGGATATCAAAAATGAGATAGTCCTTAGTCCAATATGAAGCTTCAATGATCAATTCAATCAAGTTATACACAACTAGCACTAGATTATGTGACCTATCTCAATTATAGAAACATGCATATATGACCTCCCACATGTACTTGATAACGAATTCATTGAAGCTTTTCATTTGGCTCCATATTCAACATATCATTTGCAATTTTTGAGCAAAGAGAATCTCATTTAGAGAAAGATGCCTGAAATTTTTGATATTTCAATAGATGAGTTAGCCTTTGGCTTTTTGGGCATCATACATTTTATTTTGGTCGCTTTCCCTTTTTCCTAGTCGAATACTAGTTTGTGCGACAGGCTTTTGCAGCTCTATATCTCTTTTCATTTGGAGATTTACAATTAGAGAGCTCTTTTAAGAAAAAAATAAAAGTGGGAAGATATATAGGCATGAGTCTATGCATGTCTCAAGATCAACAAAACCATTCACTAATCATTCATGACAAGGTTGAAGATCTATTTACAACAGTTACATAGATTTCAGAATTTCTTCCACAATGATATGAGTGCATGAGGGACAAGCTAAGCTCGTTAAATGCACAAAGCCATAAGTACAAAGGTATAAGGCAAAACATGTTTTGAGACAAAACTCAACAAAGCGATCAAACTTTTTGGATTTTCTATTTTTTATGTGTTTTTGAAATTTTTGAACACACCCAAAACAGAGCAAGAAAAGAACGATCAACAAAAGTAGCAGGTGCAAACCAAAACAGATAAAAGCAAAACTATTAGACACTAAACATGTGGAACCAAAATAACAGGTATGCAACACAGAGTACTATAGGTTCACACAAGAGATAGAGTTCAGGGAATGATACCGACATCGATGGTCTTACGCAAAGATTCAAACTTTAGGCCATCTAGAGGTTTAGTGAATATGTCTGCCTTCTGATTCTCAGTGTTGATGAACTCTAAGTACACGGTCCTTTCCTCCACCAAATCTCGAATGAAATGATACCGAATTTCAATATGTTTTGACTTTGAATGTTGAACTGGATTCTTGGACAAATTTATGGCACTTGTATTATCACAATATACACACATCGTGTCTTGAGTGATTCCATAATCATGAAGAAGCTTCTTCATCCATAGTAATTGAGCACAGCAACTTGCAGCAGCAATGTATTCAGCTTCGGCTGTTGATAAAGAGACTGAATTCTGCTTTTTGCTCATCCATGACACCAAGTTATTTCCAAGATAAAAGCATCCACCGGAAGTACTTTTTCTATCATCAATGCAACCGGCCCAATCAGCATCAGAATATCCGGCTAAGCATTCATTTGAATCTCTTGAGTACCAAATCCCATAGTCAGAGGTGCCATTTATGTAGCGGATAATTCTTTTGACAGCTGTTAAATGTGACTCTTTGGGGGCTGCCTGAAATCGAGCACACACGCCTACACTGAAGGCAATGTCTGGCCTGCTAGCAGTGAGGTATAAGAGACTGCCTATCATGCTTCGATAAAGCGTTGGATCCACTTCTATACCTGCTGCATCCCGACTCAGCTTTGATGAGGAGCTCATTGGAGTGGAAGTATGTTTCTTAGAGTCTAGACCAAATCTTTTAACAAGATTTTTGGCATATTTCTCTTGAGATATGAATATCCCATCTTTCCGCTGTTTCACTTGAAGCCCAAGGAAATAGTTCAGCTCTCCCACCATACTCATCTCAAACTCCCTTTTCATTTCTTCGGAGAATTCATGAGCCAAATGGTCAATTGTGGAATCGAAAACAATATCATCCACATATACCTGAGCAACTAGGAGAGACTTCTCATCTCTCTTTACAAACAAGGTTCGATCAGCTTGGCCTCTTTTGAATCCGCGATCCAACAAGTATGTTGTGAGACGATCATACCATGCTCTTGGTGCTTGCTTCAAACCATACAGTGCTTTCTTCAACCTTAGCACATGATTCGGAAAATGAGGGTCTTGAAATCCTTTTGGTTGCTCAACAAATACTTCTTCATTTAGAAAACCATTCAGAAATGCACTTTTTACATCCATTTGGTACAATTTAAAATCCATAACACATGCAATAGACAGTAGAATTCGAATTGACTCTAACCTTGCTACTGGTGCAAACGAATCATCAAAATCTATGCCTTCCACTTGAGTATATCCTTGAGCTACCAACCTAGACTTGTTTCGAACCACCTCACCGTCTTCATCAGTTTTGTTCTTGAAGATCCACTTGGTGCCAATGACATGGGTATCTTTGGGTCTTGGAACGAACTCCCATACATCATTTCTGACAAACTGATGTAATTCCTAATGCATAGATTCGATCCAATTTTCGTCTTTAAGGGCTTCCTCTACCTTCTTGGGTTCGAATTGAGCAAGATAACAATTGTACGTCACATGATTCGCACTGTATTTTGGTCATTTTCTCAACCGGAGTCCCTCATTTACGTCACCAATGATATTACTTGGTGGATGATTGAGGGTTACCCTTGATGATGGTCTCTTGGAGGTGGAAGGTTCTTCATCTCGAGAGATTGGAGGTTGAACTTCCGGAGGGGTGAGAGGGCTAGAGGGCCCTTGCATCGATCTGGTCTCCCTTCTTGGTATAGGGGGTGTAGACTCTTTTTCTGGTGATTCTTTCTCGATCTCATCATCATATTGAGACATGTTGTCCTCAACCTCCCCCTTCTTCAGGTTCGATCCTTCACCGTCATCCCTTTCCCTTTCAGATATGGTATCATCAATGACCACATTTATTGACTCCATTACCGTCTTGGTGCGTTTATTGAACACCCTATATGCTCGGCTATTTAATGAATAGCCTAGAAATATCCCTTCATCACTTTTAGCATCAAATTTTCCAAGATTCTCTCTATCATTGAGAATATAACATTTGCTCCCAAATATTCGGAAATATTTCACCTTCGGCTTCTTTTCTCTCCAGATTTCATAAGATGTCTTCTTCGTTCCTGCTCGGAAGTAAATCCTATTCCCAATGTGACATGACGTGTTCACAGCTTCAGCCCAAAACTTCTGTGGAAGGTTTTTGTTGAGTAACATTACTCGAGCCATTTCTTGAATCACCCGGTTCTTCCTTTCAACTACTCCATTCTGTTGTGGAGTCTTTGGGGCTGAGAATTCCTTCTTGATACCGTGTTCATTGCAAAATGCTTCAAACTTTGCATTTTCAAACTCTTTCCCATGATCACTCCTGATTTTAATGATAGGTACTCCCTTTTCATTCATTAATCTCTTGCACAATTTTTCCATCTTATCACATGCTTCCGATTTCTCTCTAAGGAAGTCCACCCAAGAATACCTTGAGAAATCGTCAACTATCACCATGATGTACCGCTTTCCACCCATGCTCTCTGTTCTTGTAGGACCCATCAAATCCACATGCAGTAATTCTAACGGACGAGAAGTTGCAACCACATTCACTTTAGGATGACTTGACTTTGTTTGTTTTCCCAATTGACATGGACCACAAACATTCTTCTCAATCTTCCCAAACTTAGGTAAACCAACCACAGCCTCAAGCTTCGAGACTTTCGCCACTTGTTTGTAATTTGTATGTCCAAGCCGTTGATGCCACAGCTCCAAGAGGTTTACCCGAGCACTTCGACATGCTATGCTGGGTTTTGGAATGATCCCATAGCAGTTATCAGTGGTCCTTAGTCCCTTTAGAACTTGAACACCTTCTTCATTCAAGATTAGACATCCTTTCTTTGAAAATTGGACCAGGAAATCTTCATCACAAATCTGAGTGATACTTAACAAGTTCACTTTTAAACCCTTAATATATAGCACATCAGTCATCAAACGCAGACCCGGAATATCCACTGTTCCCTTTCCAAGAACTTGTGAATGACTACCATCCCCAAATGTCACAAATCCATCTACCTTCTCTTTAAGAGTTTTGAACAGAGATTTTTCTCCAGTCATATGCCTAGAACACCCGCTGTCAAGGTACCACAAACATGAGTTAAACACTTTCAATGCGGTATGAACAAAAAGACATGCATGAGAGAGACATTCTTGGCCATCAAAACAAGACTCATTTTTCTTTATTTCATTCAAGGATGAGTGAAGTTTCCTTTTTAAACAACCAAGTTTATCACTTAACTGTCTATTTCTTCTCTCATATTCATAGTTTAAAGACTTTGACTCACATAGGCTGTTGTGTATATCATGGTTCCTATGAACTAATGATTTCAGCATATGACAAAAAATTCTAGCATGTTTCTTGGATTTAAATAACTCTAAGACTGCATTGCTGGAACAATCTTCAAATATGTTCATTGAGTCATTTTCACAAACACTTTTCAAATCCTTCATGGTGGTTTTATCAAGAACACTTTTCAAAACACACAAAGGGGTCTAGGATCACACTTAGGTATTAAAACCACAGCAAGTGAACCCGCTCTGATACCAATTGAAAGCTCGAAAATGTGTTGAAAACACAAGAGCCGTTTAGACCCCCAAATTAAAATTACGGCTTGGTTGATTTTACACTAACTTAATACAAGTGCGGAATAGTGTAAACGCAAGCGTATAAACAAGTAACTACTCTAATTCATAATTAAAGCAACACAGCAGTAATAATGAAATTAAACAAGAGTAGGGAAGAAGGATGCAAACACAGAAAACACCGAGACGTGTTCTCGAAGAGGAAACCGAAGAACTCGGCGAAAAACCTCTCCGCCGCCCTCCAAGCGGAAATAGATCCACTAGACAATCAGTTGGGATACATGAGTAAGCAAGAGACCCTCCAAGCCTAATCTACCCGATGTACCTAAGCCCTCCAAGCTCCTACTCCAACAAGACTTCTCGGAACCGTGTCTTGTCTAGCACCCCGGATCCCGCAACAAGCTCCATGTTGCATCTGCCATTCCAGGCTTCTTCCAATGCTTCCCAGCAGCACCAAAACGTCACTCAACACTCTCAAAAGGTGTGGTAAGTGTTTGGACTATCAACCTCTCAATGGTGTGGAAATGGAGAGGGAAGGGTTGAGGAGATACCACAAGCAAGTGTATAGAGAAAGGTGGGGATGACAATCTCTAATTGCAAATGTGTTTGGCTAGGGTTTTCTCTCTGAAGCATTCCTCAACATTTGTGGGTAATGAGGGTTTATATAGGATAGATGCAAAATGTGTGAGTTAGTCAGTACAGGCTGGCAGAACAGCATATCTCGCGGGTATCTCGCGGGAAGGTCTTACCCGCGAGATACTCGCGAGAGACAGCTGTCTCCACCTGTCCTGACTCTTCGCATTCCAGCATGTGCAGGGCACATGCTTCACTTCGCGGGAAGCTTAGTCACGACATACCCGCAAGATTCCATCAACTTCCAAATTGCTTGAGTCTTCACACACTCTCTATCACACACCCCTTACATCAATTCCCACAACAAATACAGGGTATAAACAATTGATAGTAATTATAATCAAATTTGGCACAGAATAAAAGCCAACAAAACACATAGTTGTAAATCACAACTTTACAGAGTGCAAGAATTGGATCCGTTGGTGACCAACTGAAATCCACCACATTTTCTACCTTCAGGGATTTCTTGTCAATAAGTGAAAAGGTTTCTGTTTCATAGACAAAGATAATATTTTTCCCAATTCTGGCAAAATATTTGTCCTCTTTACCTCCCGCCCATCAGGAAAAATAAGATTAATCCATTAGAATATTGAAAAAAATTGAAAATAGTAATATGTGGAAAGGCAAGAAAGAGCTATCACCAGGTCTATGTAGATTAAATGTAAAGAAACTCACCTGAAAACAGGCCATGACACCCCTGTAACACCAGAAGTTCCTCCAATAGCAAAGTCATCAGCATTTCCCTTGAAATCTCTCAACACTTTTCCAGTTCTCACATCAAAAATATTTATCACAACACTCTAAAATATAAATTCACATTATCAATGGTTCTGGGCCCAATTAATTTACAGTTTTAAGTAATAGCTGACAAAGTAGAATAACTCACATTCGCATCACAAGGATTACTTGGTTCATGGCTGCTATAGGTCACTAAATATTTCTCACCAGGGGAAAAATCAATAAGTTTAACCTGCAGTTGATATATCAATTAAATTAATATCAAAGAAAAATGGTACACAATGTGAAACTAAAAAAAATTATTTTTAAAAATCAACCTGAGGGAGCATAAAGCAAAAGGCGATTAAAGGTACCGGCACCACCCCAAACAACGGCACCTTGCCTGTGAACTGTCGCCAAGTAAGTCCCCAGTGGGGACCACTGCACGGAACTTTCGGTCCAGAACTTTAAAAGAAAACAAGTAGGACCATTCATCAAAGTGACATTTATATAATAATAAAAAGGTATAAATTGGTCAATTTATTAATTTCAATTAAGAATGTTGCAGCAGGAGCAGAAGTTCATTAAAATGTCGAACTAGAAGCCCAATCTAAGCTTTAGTATCAAACTATCACAGGAGGGAGAGAGATACTCCCAAGTCCCAACAATACATAATTAACAGTCTCATGTGATGGTATCAGGACAGTCAGATATATATGCTACTCACAGCACGCTTATAAACTGGCTCAGGCTTCAGATGCCATGTATCATTCCGTAAAACCTTAGTATCTGAACCAGCACGAATCACAAACTGATCACGAGCTTTTTCATCAATCAGCCATTGTTGAAGATTTTCCTGTAATGAAACAACAGCATATTTAACAAAATAGACATTTTAAAGGGAAAATAAATAAATAAATACCATAAATAGAGAGGGAGTTTGTTTGCAGGCAATTTGAGGACAACATAAACCATCTACTTGACCAAAAATGAAGAATCTAAAAGCACACATATTTACATTTTAAAATGGGCATAGAAGGCACCTTTGCGCATTTTAATATATTTTAATTTATATTAGTTGTAGAAGAGCTGCGAGTAGTTGATGGTAGTAGAGAGCTGACTTGAAGGGTATGCATATGAGTAAGATGGTTGTTTTCTAATGTCTCTCTTCCTTCAAGGGTAAATCCCAGCTGCTTCAGAGAGCAAAGAAATACAAGAAAACTAAAGAGGATAAACCCAAGAAAGGAGGAGCAGGAAGTGGAAGTCGCCATTATTGTTTATCCTTCTCTCTCAACTCTCAACTATGTTGCTCTTATATTTTTTTATTTTTTTTTAATTTTTTTATTTAAGAATACTAAGTATGTAACATACACACGGGAAAATGGGAGAAGATCTTAAAAAAAATGATAGTGGTGTATATTTAAAAGGACCTAATTCTTAGATACACAGCATAGGCTTTTAACTTCTTTAACTTACACTCATTTTCTAATGTGGGATTAACCCACTGTTTTTTCTTTTGAAAATACTAAGTATTTAACACACACACGGGGAGAGAAAAGAATGTCTTAAAGAAACTAACAGTGGTGTATATCCAAAATAGCCTAACTCTTGGATACACAGCACAGACTTTAAACCTCTTTAAGTCACACTTATTTTCCAATATGGGATGAACCCACTGTTTTTTCTTTTGAGAATACTAAGTATTTAACACACACATGGAGAGAGGGGAGAAGATCTTAAAGAAACTAATAGTGGTGTATATCTAAACTGGCTCAACTCTTGGATACACAGCATAGACTTTAAACCTCTTTAACTCACACTTATTTTCCAATGTGGCGTGTGCACTCTTATGGTTTTTTTTTGACCTTAATATAAGCTTCTTCTTCTTTTTCTTTTTCTTTTTTTCTTTTTTTTTAAATAATGTTAAGTTCTAAAAGTTTAGAACAATTGGCAAACCATGAGCACAAATTTGTCCAGATATAGATCTTAGAGTCTATAGAGAATATTAGACAATGCTTAATGTGCTACAAGTCTAAATACAAGAATAAGAAAACAGCAGGTTCAAAAATTCGAAACATGCTAGGTTCGACCAATCGAGAGAATAGGTTCAACCGATCGAGAGAACAAGTTTGACCGATCGAGAGACAGGTTCTATAGAATTTAATTAGATTCCATCAGCCTATTAAGCCCATTAAGTGATTAGGGTTTTAGATCTATTCTCCTAGTATATAAAGGTAATCCTAAAACACGTTTTGTAATGACTTTGGAGGTGTTCTTATGAGATCTAAAAGGTGTTGTACCTTCTCCTTTCAAAGTCACTACTAAAAATCATTCTCATACCAATAGAACTAGTAGATCTAAAGTTGCTACAACAAAATCATATATAGCTGATGATTTAAATCTTCAAGGGTGGTCTTAGAGTCACAAATTGGAGCGTTTGTAATGCTAAACCTTTGAGTGGGATCTTAAAGTCACAAAAGTGGGAGTTTGTGTTCAGCAAATTCAAGATAGAAAAGTTTATGGAGTCGAAGTTGCACGTGGTTATATTAGTAAGTTCTACAAGAGTTAGTTTTAGATTTAAGGTTTAAATATATTGTAAACTTCCATTCTATCATAGTTGATTTGTTACCTTGAGGATAGCCAAGTTAAATCATCCCCAGTTTTTTACCTTGAAACAGTTGATTTCATTGGCTTTTTTAGGTCATCATATTACTGTCTTCTTTACTTTTTTGCACTAAGTAATATGTTTGCATGTGTTTAACCTAGATCTCATAATTAAACTAAGTAAATACTTTGCTAATTCATTAAATTAAACTAATCTGTTTTCAAGGGATCTAAACAAACAAACATATAATCATTATTTTATTTTTATTTTTATTGATGTGATAGTATAAGCTAATTGAAGATAGGGATGGCAATTTTGCTACGCTCTGCTTGAACCGCTCCTCCCCACTTCGTCCCACGCAGATTTTCCCGCCCCGCAAAGGTGATGAGGCGGGGATGGGGCGAGATTTTAACCCCACACCACGGGGTGGGTTAGGGATGAATTTAGACTTTTTAGACCCTTCTCGCCCCACTCCGCCCCATCCCCACCCTACCTCGCATTGATAAGGGTTAAATTGTAATTTTTTCATATCCTAAAACCCTACTATTTAAACAAACATATTATTAGCTTATTTTATTATACCTAATGTGGTTCTCTGCCTCTTTTTTCTTTCTAGCAAGGTTGGAAATAAGGTAAAAATTTTAACGTTTTCTTTTATCTTTATTAGAAACAAATTTATATACTATTAAATTATTGATTTTGTACCATGACATTTTTGTTTTTATTGTGATATTGTCTTGTTAAACACTTGGATAATATTATTTAGTTTTTGCTAAAAGTTAGTTTGATTTGATGGGATAAATTTATTTTTAATTTCAAGTATATTTTTACTAATGAAACAGGTTTTATTAAAAAAAAAAATTGTAATAGTTGTAAGCAAATAAACAAGAAGTAGAGTTTTACGAGGTGGGGCGAGGTGGGGCTTCATGGGACCCCAAGGGGTGGGGATGGCGCAAGAAATTTTTTTCCGTCATGCGGGGCGAGTCGGGGATGGTGCAAGACAAAATCATGTAAGGCGGGGGTGAAGACCCCATCCTTCGGCCCCGTCCCACCCCACCCCACTCCACTCCATTTCCATCCCTAATTGGAGGTACAATAAATTATCAATCTCACACATCACTCACTTTAACAAGCGTATTTAGTTTAGGACAATTTTGTATTTATTTATGTTATTTAGCTATCCCTAATAATTGAGCTTACTTGACATAACTTGGAGGAATTGCAAATCCCTAAAAAACGCATAGCCGGATTAAGGTTATTCTTGTCCTTTCAAGGAGTTGGTGGATATCTGAGGCTACTTTAGATATTTCTCTCTCTACGAGAGCATCTCTCTCTACACTAAAGAGTTTTGTTTCTACCTAGGAGTGTTTGTGTTTACCTAGGTTTAGCCAACACCTTTACCCAAAATCCTTCACTCTACGCCACTTTCCTCTCCAATCACTCCCTTTCACATTTACTTCTCACCTATCACGTTCCCCTTTACACTATGTCACCCACCTATTTTACGAGGTGGTATATGGTGTTTCTGGTGCATGCATCCTCCCTCTCACATGAGGGTGAACCCCACACTTGTAGGGTCCACCCTCATGTGAGAAAGTAGATGCATGCATTGGAAACACCATGTATTTTCTCCTATTTTACACCTTCTTTGAATCCTGTGTACACCTTTTGGTTTTTCTCCTTTCTAAACAAAACATTAGTCTCCCCTTGCCTTTCTTTTTCTTTTTTCCTCTACCTCTCCTTATTTTCTTTTGTTTTCTTTTGTTTTTGTTTTTTGTGTTGTCCTTGTTGCTTGTGCTTGTGCTTGTGCTGAGTGTTATTCTCTTGGTTGTTTGCTATAGAGCTGTTGTTCACTCGTCATTTGACCATAGGGGACCATTTGGTAGTACGCAACTTTGGACTAGTCTGAAAGCAGTGGGTCAGATGTGAGTACTGGGCCTTTTATAGAAGAATCTGACTTTGATTCTCAATCCAGTGAGGATAGCGAGACCCCTTTCGCGAGACATGGGCCTGTTCTAGAGGCAGATCCTGAAAATATTGACATGCAATGCGAGTTTTGGAGTCACTGTGCAATTGGCTTCATACTTGACTATAGGAAGTTTTCAATCTTGTACCTACAACAGCTTATCAATAGTGCATGGCGAATCTGAGGTGTGGCTACTATTGTAGGTAGAGATTCATTCTTTTATCTAATTCATTTCGAGCATGCAAAAGATTTAGAGCATATGTGTGCTGAAGTTCCGTGGGCTATCAATGGAGCTCTTCTTGTTTTGGAGAAACAAAGATCCAACTTGGTTCTTAACAGACCTCAACTTAACTACGTTTCTATATGGGTTCAACTACATGGTTTACTGTCACGCCCCAAACCCAAAAGGGTCCAAAGCATGAAAAACTGAGCCTTAAAAGAGATATTGTAGGGGATTTTTTTTTCTTTCCATTTGATAAAATAAATAAATATATTGATCTCTCCACAATATAAGTCAAAGCTCTATGACACACTTACAAACAATACAAACTACAAATCATGTGTCTCCAAATATACATGAAAATCCAAAGCTCCAAATAAATAAACACAAAATCATGATCCTCTCTGAGATACGTAATCTCAACAGAAAATTCTAGGCCTATCATGCCCAAGGCTAACAAACCTTAAGAGCCCAACCTCCAGGAGAATTAGCTATGGCCTCGAATAATTTAGTAAATTGAGCACCAACAATTTATAGCACAAATCTCCCACTTAGCATAGTACTCCAATCACCACCAATAACTAAGCTCTGTGCCCGACGTATAGCTAATATATCTGTAAAATTGTTGGAGAGTGGAATGAGCTAAAGCCTAGTAAGTAGCATAATTAATGGGGGTGGGGGGAATGCAATTTTCATGATGATAAACAGTTTGCAAAACATGTTTTGGTTTGGGAAATTGCTAACTAAATATTACAAGATCATTTTCGATAATAATGTAACAAGAATGATTAAATGATGAAACACAAAATTTCTCAAAATAATACCATGAAACTATATACTATAATCTGTGAGCACAACAATATAATTTCCAAAGCCATAATATCTAACACAAGGTAAATTATCACAAATATACCACACTACCACATAGACTGGTCAGGGAATCCACCCATTCACAACTGGCATGATATTGTCCTCTTTGGTATGCAGAGTTTTGGCCCCATGGACAGCAGCCTCACCCACACACAATCAAGGAACCTCTTTCCCCCATGGGTAGCAGGGAAAAATGCGTCATCCAAAGTGAAAAGGCATTGACCTAGATTTGATTCCGTTGTCACAAAGACTACGAAAACCAAATCAAATAATCACCGGGAAATCACACATGGCATGGTGTTAAAACCACATAAAGCTCACAAGTTACATTACTTTGAAACACATAGTTTATATCTAGGTAATTTCATAAAAACCTTAAATAATCTAACTTCCAAAAAGTTTGTAAGGTTTTCAACTTCATTGTTGTCAAGAGATTTTCTATCAATTTCTCACATAACAAGATAAGATAAGCATCTTTAAATTTTATAATATACCATAAACTCCATGATTTCCTTATCAAAGATTAAATAAAAGATGCTTTTTTTCATATCAACAATTCATGCATTTCCTCAAATGCAATACCAAATATGATGCATTTTCATATATAATCATATATATATCAAGGTTACGACACAATATTTTTTAGGAAAATATAGTTTTCATAGGTAGTTTCCAAAAGCGTGTCTAACCCAAAAACAACATTTATGCAACATGGTTATTTTTCAAAAATCTCATTAAAAAGCTACTTACCTCAGAAAGCCAACCAATTTTACCTTAACCAGGCATCAAAAAATCAACCAATCTTGTCACTAGGTCCATCACCAAGA
The DNA here is from genome assembly GCA_019022515.1 of Quercus aquifolioides. Classification (NCBI taxonomy): domain Eukaryota; kingdom Viridiplantae; phylum Streptophyta; class Magnoliopsida; order Fagales; family Fagaceae; genus Quercus; species Quercus aquifolioides. Next base: position 86,729,137 of record CM032327.1, read on the forward strand.
ATCTCAAAACCTAGAAACATGAGGAACAAGCCTATTAATAACATGGCCTATCGCAAAGTTTATCATCACATTTGTCTCCAAAATCGAATAGGATCTCCAAAAAAAAATCAAACGCACTAAAGCCTAGCTTGCCCAACCTAAGACAAGTTACCATTCCCAAACGGGAACCAAACAACTCATAGTGCCACAGAACAAAACCAAAGCATTTTAATTCTCCACTGCAAGCAATGTGCACATATAAACATAACATAATAGGGGTAGCATATCTCATGAGTTTCCCTTTAGAGCACTAAATGATTAAACCAAACCATTATAAGACTTAACTAAGTAAAACACATGTCGAAGAAAGCACATGAATTTACAAACCAATCCATTCAGCAAAGATTTGAATTAAATTCCACAAAATCTCAATGTTTTCATCGCACTTTCAGATTCAAGACACAGTAAGCCAGGCATTTTGTAAAAAACTTTTGGTCCACGAAACGTTATCCAATTAACTTGAAATTAAATAGGGATAAGCTCTTATATGTGTAGTATGTGTCATCGAAATTTCAGCTCAAAATAATTTTTCTATAATTTATTAAAAATCATCTATCGCAGCTGACTCAAATCTGTCAGGGACAGATTTAGAGTCCCAAAAGAAAATTACTATAATTTTAATATTATTGCTAAAGCTTTGAGACTTTATTAACCTTAAAGCTACATGTGTTAGCACACATTAACAACTAGGAATGCAACCCATAACCTCATATAACAATCATCACAACGCAAGCGAGAAATTCAATCTCATAACTCATATAGACAATTCATCAAACACTTAGCATGCAACAAGCATAATGTACATATCATCTAAACAATTTCATAGTCAATACCATCAACTTTCACATATGTCAAAATCTTTTCCAAAATGCAAGGAGTTCACTTTCAAAAATCAATCCAATTCTCAACATAAATAAAAAATCCATATGATTCCTCAAGAAACATAACTCACATGGTTGCCAAACATAACATCCAATTGACCTCATTAAATACATAGCCTCAAAATAAAGTCTTAAATGTCCTAACGCCTCAAATACCCACTAAGTAATTATCATAAACATCATGAAACAACAAAGCCCAAAGGATTTCATAGAAGAAAATGACACAAAACTTAGATTTTTTACCTCATCTATTGAATTAACCAAACTTAGAGGGATGGTCTTTCAAATGGGTCTGCCAAAATAGCCACTAGAACTCTTGGTGGTGGATTTTTATTGGAAAAGAACCTTCCATGAGTCGACCAAGATAGAAATTTAAGAGGCAGAAGTGAAAAACTTCACATGAGGATGAGAGAGAGGATTTTAGGCCATGAGGAATGGCAGCACCAGAGGAAAGAGGGAAAGGTGATAAGAGGTGGCACTTTAGAAAAATAGAGGAAGAAGCCAACGTGGGTTACATATAAGGCTAGGGCTAGGCTTGGGTCTTATTACAAACATGCCCTCACTCAAATAATTTCCAAAACAACCTTTTTATTTGTTTATTTATTTATTTTGTAAAGGCAGGGGTGTTACATTTACCCCTTGAGTACCAATATCTAAAGTTGGCTGAACAGATGGGTCATCTTATAGGATTTGTTGAGAGAGTAGACTGGGAGGATCGTATTCCTAGGAATATCTGGTTCATGTGGGTTCATGTTCGTCTAGATCCGTAGATGCCGATCATATCTGGATTTATGTTACGTTTAGATGATGGTTCAAAGACGTAGATTTAGTGTCGTTATGAAAGGGTACACAAATTATGCACCAGGTGTGGTTTGATCGGTCACACAAGGGGGCAGTGCAATGAGAGCATAGATGAAGTTGAGAGGAACTTGATTCGCCAAAGGTATCATATTCAGAGGATTCATCATGTACAATATGGTTTTGATTCAATGGAGCCACACTTTTATAATGAGCTCAGGGCCTTTTACAATAGAAGGAGACATTAGATGACTCAAGTTCAGAATGGTAACATGCAACCTAATAGCCATGGTCATTTCCACCACCCAGACCCAAACCTTGGACACCAACCACAAAATGCTAGTTCCCAGTCACACGAAGATACTACCCAGAATTTCTCAGACCCAGAAACCCCCACAATTCCTATACCTCATAACAATCCAACAAATATGAACCCCACCATTTTACCACACCGCCAAACAGACCATGCAGCCCTGTCTTTTGCCATCTTTTCTCTTAATCTAGGAAACAACTTTATGCCTCCCACTCCCATGAATTCCCCTACCTCTTCCCTGCCTCCTCCCCCATACACCCAAACCAAAACAACGAACTAAATCTGGTCCCTGAGGAAGCTTGACATGGTTCCCAAACTACAAACCAAAATGAAGAGAGTGCCCCCAATTCTTCACTTCGGTGACATGGGTGGATGGTACATGTCACGTCCCAAACCCGATACCCGGATTTTGACCATGACCGGCATGCTAATATCAAGCTTAAACTTGATATTAACAAGAACCAACTAAACTCTTATAAACAAAAATCTTCCCTCTTTCTTGTCATTCTCGTTTCTTTACTTCATGATATAACTTTTCACTTGATATTCAGAGTATCTACACTAGTTATTCAAATTCTGAATTTCACATAATACATCTCTTAATGCTTTAAGGTGCACAACTTTCATTAGATCCTAAAATTCACAATACTACAAAACTAAACATCAAATTGCTAATTTGGGATCTATGCTTTTAAAACTAAAACCAGCTATTTCCAAAACTCGACTAAGGCTCCCTCTACTCCAAAATAGAACCTGTTGGCTGAAAGCGTGGAAGGGGTGAGCTACATAGCTTAGTAAGGGTAAGATACATGAGAATTTAATAAGAATGCATGTAAATCAAATCATTTCATTTTATGATTATTCAGATAGGAGAACATCTTTTCCTACACAGTATTTTATACTCTTTATAATTAAAATTTATACACTTTTCATAGAAAATAATTGTTCTTCTTTTTCTTATCAGAATAATATTACAAAACCTTTTCAGGCTGAATTTCTTTCATTTCTTACAAAGTCACTAAATATAATATTGATTGTTTAAAATCACACACACACACACACACACACACACATATATATATATATATATATATATATATTCTCATTACAAAATAATCATTTTGACTTAAATCAAATAATTGGTAACTTCGTCTTAAATTAGAAACATCTTGACGAATAAGAAAACTTTTCTTTATAAACTTCTTCTCATAAATATTATAACTTTCATTGTCATAAAACTTAACGTTTCTTAAAAAACAGACATCTGATAACCATTTAACATAAGCTTTCATTAGAGGTTTTATCTTTAAAGCACAACAAAACTTTAGAAACTTTTATCTTTAAAGAACCAACTTTTCTTTATAATTTCAAAATAGCTTAATAGCTCATTCATGATATATATTAGTCAGTCCAATTGTAAGTCTATCACAACTTTGGGAGGCTACCAGCATATTGTGCTAGGCATCCAACATTCCCCACAATGCTAGAAAATCCCAGGATCATATCAGAAAATATCACCCCTTTCGGTGTAATCGTATCATCAACCATGGGGGTCGGTTAGCATCCTCCACAAGTTGGTCATTCCCAATGAGGGTGAGTACAGCAGAGTCCTCACCACTTATAATGGCCAATCAAAATCTCCATGGAAATACCAGTACTATAACCCTTACTAGCTGAGTTTAGATCATAATAATGGAATAACCGAAAACTATATTTTTTTTTTATAACTATGCTTGTACATAAATATTTCATAACAGTAGCATATTCACTTCATTCTTAAATATTTTGTTCATGATATAAGTAATAGCATCAATATGCTTAAATCATATACATAAGGTTTCAAAAGCTCACGAACATATCTTTGTCTGAAACATGATTATATGTCATATCTCTAATAAAAAACATTTCAATGCATAATACACTTTAAAATAATCTCATGACTTATCAAATGTCCATATAACTTATCCCTTACCTGAAAGCAGAGAAACCAAGAGCCTAAAACCAAAGGAGCTTAGACCTGGGGGCTAGTCACACCTAAACCAAATATCAAAGCTAATTACAATCAATTTTACCTTAGAATAAACTTACACATTTCTCTCAAAACCAATCTCTTAAAATCAAGGAAATCCTAATCCCACCTTAAAGAGGTTCCCCAAACACGAGATACATTCATCAAACAACATGATGTACTAAATCATAGAGGAACCATTATTTTAATGTTTATATTCAGATCATGTCAAACAGCTTTAAAATTAATTCAGAATGTGTTTGAGATTGGAAGCAATGGTGCACGCATAAACTTACACAAGGCAACATATAGCATGAACAAAACAGCTTCATAAAAATAACAGTTGAATGGTTTAGAACCCCTCCTTTGAGTACTAAAAATTGAACCCAGTTAAACAGAATTTATCTATGATCTAGACATACCAAATGATGATCATATTAATTTATAGCTCAAATCATTTACCCTAACTTTAGAATTAAATCCTCAAAGTTAGTTAGATCATTTATTGTTCACTGTTTACTCCAGCAACATATATATTACTTATAAAATACAAATGGGCTATCAATTCACATCCAATTTTCATGAAAATTTACAGGGCCACTTCTATGGATGTCTAGTAGATTCCATATCATTTTCAAAGACAAATCATAAAACTATGATTTACTAAAAATCATACAAGACAACATACTCAACTCTGTCCCAACAGAATTTCAATTAACTTACAAATTGCACTATTATTTTTGTATTGATTCAATTGCTGTGAGACCAAATAAATAAGAACCACAAGTGCCTTATATTTCATAGGAAATATCCCTAGCATCCAAATTCGCTATATACAATTTAATACATAATTTATCATGCATAAACGCACAATCTGTCACAGTGGCAGTTTTGCAACATTTTCTTGTAAAATCATAAAATGCTTGCAAATAGTTGTATTATCATATGGGGGTTTTTATACACTTATTAGACATGTTATAAAACACCTATATACAGTCACTTAACCATTATAGCAAAATTAAATACAACAAAAATCCCAGCAGTAACATCAAATATACTCACCCTAACTTTTTCCTACTTCCTTAATCATATACACTCATTAATTAGTAAAAACCCTAATCTACCTTCAACAAATCACCAACACAATTTCAAGCTTCTTAAAACACTATCGATATATAGACTTACAAGTTCACGATTTCCTAATTTTACAAACCACAAATATCATTACTAAAAATTCCATGAAGAAATCATGGATTCTAATAAGGTAAGAGTAGCTAGAACCCTTACCAAGTTTTTGGTTCTTGAGGGGAAATAGAAATAGAATCACTCTTGCATGAAAGGATTTCCCTTTCCTAGTTGCTGGACCAGAAAGTATGAGAGGTAGAGAGCTTGAGAGAGTTTTCTAGTTTCCTTGAGAGAGTATGAAGAAGAAATGAGATGGAGCTTTATTTTTCTTTTGATGTGTGGACCTGTGGGTTTGAGAAAAGGGACTCAAGAGAGCTTCTAGCTCTTTCCTTAAGAGAAATGAGAGCAAAGCGAGGTGAGAATTATGATTTGTTTGGACCCATGGGAATAGAGAGGGAGAGAGCTTCTTGGTTATTCTAGTTGCTTTGAGAGAATAGAAAGAAGAATGAGGTAATGAGCATTTAGGCTTGCATGGCCGGCTAGAGGGTTAGTGGGGTGCGGTTATGTGGAGGTTAGTGGCCTTGCCACTTGTCTCACATGCATGGCAAGTTAGGCAAATGTCCACACATGGTTGGCCCAAGTACGTTGATTCTATTAGTCATGTGTGTAGGAAGTTACTAAAATGCCCTTACCTTAAACACTTAATTAAACACCAACAACTATATATCTAATAACTTAACCACTTAATATAGTTTTGTACATGCTTAGTATATATTCATAATACAATTGGCCATTCAATTATTTATAATCTTTACAATTCTTATTCAATGGCATTATAAAATAATATGCTTATTAAATACTCCTATATTAATTTTAGAAAGTAAGTGACTCAAAATAATAATTAACCACTCAAACACATAGGTTAACTATAAAGTTGGGTCGGGATGTTACAGTACGAGTCCTTACATTACAACAAGTGAATTGATTACACAAATGGAGATAAGTTCGGATACAAAGAGTGAATCTAAAACTGCAAAATGTTTAATCTGGACAAACTGAATGAAGATCATCCCGAGTGGCTACGTAGGGATGCATGGGATGTGGGACTGATTCTTGAATCTACTGACTCCTTTGTACAATCTTTGGTCAACAGGGTGGACAGAGAAAGGCTACAGTTTTAATTTGGTAGTTCTAGTACTGGGCCAAGACTAAGGAGGACTCATGATGTGGGCCAAACACATGTCAAACCCACTGGTAGGAGCAGCCCCTACTCAAGCTGTTAGCTTAGACACTGGGCTTAATATCATTTCTAGTTTTGAGCCTTGTGGGCTAGGCCCAGACTCTCCTTCCCCGCCTCAGCTACTTCAGATCCTAGACTTCTTTCGAGCCTACATTGCAATGAATTATTGGAAGAGACTAGTGGAGCTTCTCGGAAGAGGTTCGGACTAGAATTGGGGAGGCTGGGAAGAAATACATGGCAGAAGCTACTCTGTGGATTTCTACATAAGGAAGGTAACAATGACAATCCCCTGGCTAAATCCTTATACTATAAGTTGCCTTGTGTAAGTCCTTATGATGAGATGATCCTTGAAAATCCAAATGGGTGTTGGGAAGCTGGCCCTATGCAGCTTCCCCAACAGCCATGAGGATTCTGAGTTGGAACTGTAAGGGTCTGGGCAAATCCTCTATAGTTCTAATATGTTAGAAAAAAGCCCAAGAATTTAAACCAGACATTATGTTCCTCATGGAGACTAGACTAGTTAAAGATAAAGGGAAACAAATTTGGGTCAAATGTGGTTTTACTGATGGGTGGGAGGTTCCAAGGGGGACTGTTACTTGCATGGATGCCTAGACAAAGTCTTAAGGTAGTGTTTGCCACAGAACATCTTATCCATATTGATTTACTAGACAATAAAGGGAGTCCTCTTTCAATCACTTTTGTGTATGGACATCCTGAACATGCCAAGAGAGACCTTGTATGGCAACAACTTAAAACCCTAAAAGGTCAATCTCAACCAAATTGGCTCTGTGTTAAGGACTTAAACCAAGTTCTGAGCAATCATGACAAATTGTCTTTCAATTAGGGGAACATTGTTGTGCTAATTTGCTCCAACAGGTGATAACTAATCTCCAACTGTGTGATCTAGTAGCCATTGGTCAGAGATTCACATGGATGAATAATAGAGAAGAGGATGATTTTGTAATGGAAAGATTGGATAGGGCCTTTACCATGGTTGAATGGGTTAATATGTATCCCTTATACTCTCTTAGGAATCTGCCTATCATCCATTCTGACCATGGACCAATTGTTTTGGATTTGGAGGTCCAAGGTCCCTTGAGGAAAAGACCCTTTAGGTTTGAACACATGTGGACCACTCATCCTACTTGCCATGATATGATTCAACAATCATGGGATTTTCGGTCTCATGGATCTAGAGCTGCCCAATTGAGAAACAAATTATCAAATGAGAGAAAGAAAGCTTTGGAGTGGAATAGGTGGCATTTGGTAGAGTGGAAAATGAAATAAAAAAGAAACAAGCTCAATTGCAGATACTCCAAAATTCCATCAATTTTGTTAAGGATGCTAAAACTGAAAAATCTCTTAGGATGGAGATTGAGGAATTATTGGATAGGGAGGAATTGATGTGGACTCAAAAGGCAAGGACAAAGTGGTTTCTTCAGGAGGATAGGAACACTAAATTTTTTCAAATAGTGATTAAACAGAGAAGAGCTAGAAGTAGAATCCTCCATATCAAGGATGGTCAGGGCACTTTCACTAACAAGCCTGATGAGATTGAGACCATTATTAGTTGCCACTTTATGGAAAACTAAGAGAACAGAAGCAATATTAGTGTTGAGGATTTAGTTAAGGAGCTTCAAGCCTTACCTATTTTCTACATTATCTGATCAAGATTGCAATCTTCTCAATAGACCAATCTCAAGTATGGAGGTTGAAGATACAGCGTTTCAATTGGGGCCACACAAAGCGCCTAGTCCTAATGGTATTCCTGCCTTCTTCTTTCATGAATTCTGGCCCATTGTCAAGAAAGATGTTATAAGCACTGTTCAAGGTTACATATCCTGAGGAGGTCAACCATTTTAGGCCAGTTAGTCTAAGCAATGTCATTTATATGGTTATTTCTAAAATTCTTGTTAATAGACTAAAACCTCTTATGGACACTCTCATTACACCTTATCAAAATGCTTTCATACGGGGAAGAAACATTTCTGACAATATACTCCTAGCTCATGAAATCTGGATGTCCTTAGGAAAAAAAGAGGGAAGAAATATAGCTTTGGGGCTTTGAAAATAGATATGAGCAAAGCTTATGATAAAGTCAGATGGAATTTTCTTCATGCAATCCTTATTGTTATGAAATTTGATTCAAAGCTGATAAAGTGGATAATGGAGTGTGTCACCTCAGTGCATTACACCTTGTTAATAAATGGAAACTTGACCAAGTCTTTCACCCCAGCCCAAGGTTTAAGACAAGGGGACCCTCTATCCCCATATTTGTTTCTTTTATGTGCAAATATCCTCTCCATCTCCTTAACACAAGCTGAGGTCTCTAACAATTTGAAAGGAGTAAAGGTTGGAAGAAGTGGCATTTCATTTACCCACCTCTTGTTTGCAGATGATTCCCTTCTGTTTTTCAAGAAAGACAATCACTCCTTAGACACCTTACAGAAGATTTTGGAATGGTATTGTAAAGTATCGGGGCAGTGCATCAACTTATCCAAATTTGATTTATTTTGCTCCCCAAATATGCCTTTGCAAGATCAGAAAGCTTTAGCTAGAGATTTAAAAAGTTAATTTGATGCAAAATCCTAGCAAGTACCCTGGGCTCAATTTCAAGCTGAGGGGCAACAAAGTGGCTGATTTTCAGTTTTTGATTGAAAAGCTTCAATCCAAATTGCTAGGATGGAAGGCTAGGTTATTGTCACAAGCAGGAAGAATAACTCTTATTTCTTCTGTCCTTCAATCCTAAACCCTATATACTTTCTCATGTTTTAGAGTTCCTGAGCAGGTATGCAACAAGATGGATGCCATTGTTAAAGCATTTTGGTGGGGACATGGGCAAGGAAGAAAAAGCTTCATCTTATAAATTGGGAGAGAATTTGTCAACCTAAGAGAAATGGAGGTCTTGGTCTCAAGAAATTCAGCCTCATGAACCAAGCCATGCTTGCAAAGAAATATTGGAAGATTAGCCAAAATCCTAATTCTCTGCTAGCAAGAACCTATAAGGCTAAGTATTTCCCTAATTATGCTTTACAATAGTGTACCCCAAAACCTCATCATTCTTGGTTTTGGAAGAATATCATTAAACAGGATAACACTAAGCTGAGAGAAGGGAAATGGAGAATTGGTAATGGGTTTAATGTTCCTCTTAACTATCAAAACTGGTTCCCAAGCTTCCACTTAAATCCGGATCACCCTAGACTACCCACAGGCACAGTAGGAGATCTGATTGACTAGAGTTCCACATCATGGAGAGCTGATTTGGTTTGAGCTCTTTACCCTTTTCCTTTGAGCAAAGAAATTTTACAAATTCCCTTATCCAAAACAAGTGCTATGCAAGACAAACTTCTATGGAAGTGTTCGGGTGATGGTGATTACAAAGTTAAAAAAGCTTATGAGTTGCTAGTACAGGACTCATCTCCTCCTTAGACTGCTCATCTTCAGGAAGGAGTGTGGAATCTAATTTGGGGAGTCAAAGTTCCTTTGAAAATTAACACATTCATTTGGAAACTCATTCAGAACAAACTTCCTACCCTCCTCAATCTGAGTAACATAGGCATAACAACTCAGAATATGTGCCCTCTATGCAACTATGAAGAAGAATCCTCAACCCACCTCTTCCTGCTCTGTCCATTCTCTAAAGCTTGCTGGCATGGATCAACTTTGGCCATCTACTCCATTGATTATAGCAGTTCAAGTGTCCAGCAATGGCTAACTTCCCTTCTCATCAAGTTCAAAACCAGAGAAACAACATCAATGGCTTACTTACAAGCCATTTTTACAACACTTTGGAATACCTAGATTCATAGAAACAGGGTGATTTATGAAGGATTAACACCTAATACTATGAGTGTAATTTTAATATCTCAATCTATGTCTTGCAGGTACAAAGAAGCTTTCCTTGAACAACCAAGACACACCAGTCAGCCAAGACACACCAGTTAGCCAAGAAGGACTAGCACAGACCAATATCCACCCTCAGGGCAGTGGCAGCTGATTGTCAAAATAGCAAGAGCTAGAAGCAGGAAGCCCAAGAGATGGTCTTCTGCCTATGAAGCTATTAACATGCAGGGAGATAGCATTTTCTATGGTGTAACTAGTAATGTAGCCAGGACAACTTGTGGAGCAATGCTGGATGCTGTGGTAGAAGCTGGGATCAGAGCAAAGAACCATCGTTATCAGCATGTTTTTTTTCTAGGAGCTAGTATAAAGTTAGTCCAAGTCTTCAGGCATAAGAAGACTCCAGATTGGCTTCAACAGACCAGATTAGCTAATTTAAATTTTCTGAACCAGAATCGACTTCGCTGCAATATGTTCTTAGTGCCCCACTTGATTGTAAAACCTGTTTGGTCAGTAGCTAAATTGGCAACTCAAATGCCAATGAACTATTGCTGGTACAATCCAACATTTTTGTAACTTTGTCTATCTCCCTTTGTTTGGTATCAAAAAAAAAAAAAAAGGAGTGGGTGGATATCTAGAGAAACTTTTCTGCTAATTAGTTCCTAATTTGGCTACATGAATTTTGTTTTCACTTTCATTTTCCAGTCCACCTCACGCAAGTGCCTTATAGTTATTGTCTACTATTTTGTAATGCATGCAATCTTCTTAAGACCCTTGATACTCCTAGGATTTTCATTCTCCTATCTTTTATGCCAAAAAGAAATTGTGTGTTCCTTGTATGCAAATATGTTTGACACTTTTCATGGTTACAACGGGAGAGAAAAGATTTGAACCTTAAATGTTTCTCTTAAAAATATCAAAAGTTGTCAATCAATGGAACTACAAAGCTTTAAGCATTTTTACCATATCTTAAATAAAATATCCTTGCCCCAATCTAATTTGTCAAGACAAAATAATTAATAACACTAGTAAGTTGCCCATGCGATGCACGGATAATATTGTAATATTTTATGTAATTTTTTTTTAAGAATATTGTACATATATTATAGCATATTTGATATAAAATTTTGTTAGTAATGACTTCATTATAAGAAGAAACAATTATAAATTGTATACACATATCCATTATAATTATTCTGTTCTAGTAATGAGCAATAAAAAAATTAGCTTTGGATTAATATTGTATGATAAAAGTTGATAAAATCATGTTAATTCATTCTATGTTATTTATCTTTATTATGTGATGTAATAAAGAGCTTCATTGTGAAATCTTGTTTTTTTTGTTTCTTCAATGCTTTGTTTTTGTGATATGGTGACGCTTGTAAAGCTTGTTAAGGGGTATGTTATCATCATCTTTTTCTTCATCTTCAACGTTTGAAGTTTGGTCCGTTTTTATTTGTTCAATTTTTGAGCTTTCATCACTTTTTCCTTTTGTTGAATCATTTGTGTTGATCACTAATTATGAACTGGCAATTCTTGACTAATCTTGCAAAATTTGGACTTGCAGAGTTATTGTCATTAAGATTTTGTGTAGGTATTTGCATTCATATTAAATTTAAAAATGTTATTTACATCAATCTAAATGTGATGTGACATTTTTTGTAAATGTTTTTAAACTTTTTTTTTAGTTTAGGAATAGTGTAGCAAAAGAATTAATATAGCACATTGGATTGTGTCTATTTTTCTTCTTCCATACCTTTTTGTCATTTTAAGGTGCATCAAAAATCTAGTCGCAAGATACCTCCTGGCACTTGACTCTTCAGCTTCCAGCATATACTTCTCATGTGGCCTTTCAAGGATTGTCCACTCGTGAGCCAGTCGTGAGTTGTCTTTTCTTCACAGTTTTTCACCAAATTTCACACACTCAACCCTTACATTAAATCCCACAAATATACAAGGAAATGATTGAATAAATACAATCAAATTTGACATTAGATTAATGCCAACAAAACATAATTAAAAATTACAACTTTACAAATTTTATCAACATATGATTTATAAAGTGTATATTAAACCCAAAATCCGTAACAAAGTAACCCTTGTTATACATAACTTGCAAACATGGTTTTATTTAGATACACATGTGCCTAATTAAGTCACTAATATTAACCATTGCCAATCTATTTTGCTATGGCAATTAACATTTCCACTGATCTTTATCAATGGTTTAATATTACATGACTATTTGATCACCAAACCATTTCAGGTACAACCAGCAGGACCAAACCCAACTCTCCCTCCTGCAACATCATACACCACCTCCAACCTTCTCTGCTGCACATTCCCAAAAATCCCAACAGCATCATTATCACTGTTTCCAGCAAAAGCCAAACAAACTTGCGAGATTTTTCGAGCGAGAATTATCCCTGACACATCCAAATCCACCTTCACATTACCACTAAACGAAAAGCTTATCTTTGGAATCGAAACTGTCTTGTATTTGCTAAGATCATAACATGTATCAAGCAACGAAAACCCACTTGTCAAGGGGTAACTCTTCATTGCATCCTTAAATGCCGCCTTCAAGGCGCTATAAGCATCGGGCGGCAAACGTGTTATGACAGTCCCTGAATCGATAATGGTGCCTGCATTCTTAAAAACTGAGGTTGCAATCGATAACTTCTTTCCACCTACAGTGATCCCGAGTGTGTCGAGGCCGTAAAATGAGGTTTCTTCAGTGAGTTTCGACAAGGGAGTGAATTTGATGGCTGTCGAAGAGCTAGCAGTTTTTCCAAACGTGAGGCGACCAGTAGTGCTAGAAGTTGAAGGAAGGCAATAAGAGAAGACACGGTTGTATTCTGTTGCGGTTTGCTGGATTAAGGAAAGTGGGTCACGGCCGAGACCAAGTAATCCAGCTGCACCACTGAAGAGACCTTGGTTGTTTTCACCACAGCCGAATAAGAAATTTTTGAACACATCTGTTGATGTCAAGGTTAGCTTCTCTTTGCCGAAAAATCCCACAGAAAATGATTGATCGCCGTATTGTATGGCGTACACGCATGTTGAGGAACTGCAGCGCGGTGAGTTCCCTGCGTTATCACAAATTTTTTACGGTAACGATGGTTCTTTTACATTTGTTGATGTACATTTTTATTTTAAATTATTCTATTTCTGTGAATCACATCGGATATGAAAAGTAGTATTAATTTATTTTAGGACTTTCTTTAACAACAATACTTTCCAAATTTACAATTTTCAGTTTTCGCTCTCATTAGCTTATTACAAAAAGAAAAAATAAAATTAGTAGCCTGTTCTATATTTAAGAAATTATTTTACTTTATTTCTTAGAATAATATTTTCAAAGAAAATTTTGAAATATTTGAATTATTAATTAATTATTATGCAACATACTTTTCAAGTTTTCAAAATTTTAATTGTTAATAATATAAATATCAAATAACAAAATATTAATTAGAACTTTAAAGAGAATAATAGTTAGCATGTATGACTATTTTTAGATAAGATATCAATTAATTTTTTATGTAATATAGGATTTTAAATCTCTTATTCAACTATAATTATTGTTATGTCTATAGTTACCTATATATAAAGGTCTCAAATTATTACATACCTGTGGCAGAGGAGAGTTGAGAGCACACTGATGAACTACACGAAATATTTGAATAAGTCGATGATTTAGATGGATCAAAGGTTGGTTCCTTTTGTTGGTAGCAAGATTTTAAGCAAGGTTGGCATTGAGTCCAAGTGATGTCGCTACCAGTATCAAATATGAGTGTTAAGTCCCTTTTTGGAGTGCCAAGGCCAATGGTCACAACGTAGTTGCCCGAGCCAATGGTGCTACCAGACTTGGCTGGGATGGTAGTGGCCTGTGATGCACGTAAACCATTAAGACCCAGCTTTTTTGAGAGCCTGGCGTGAATCGAATTGACTCTGGATTGGTCTTGTTCGAGGATTTCAGTCATAGTGGGTGCTTTAACTTTGTCTTGATTGAGTTGAGAGCATGGGCCATGTTTGTCTGCCACTGTTAAGGATGCCCTCTTATTAGAACCTGCATTTTAATTCGACATCGATTAGAATTGTTTTGACATATAAAGAAATTCATACAACTGTCGATTATTGTAGGTTTTCACCAAACTCAACTAAAATAAAATTGTTTATTCAGGAAAAGGTAACAATAAGTGGCTAACCAAAAGAATACATGCCAAATATCAACGAAATTGATACGCCAAATATCAATGAAATGGATTGACCAATTGACACGCTTATAGGATTTTTTTTTTTTTTTTTTTAGGTTATGAAGAAAAAGATAATAGGACGGTTATTCAATAACCCGTGACAGCCAAAGAAAACTTAATTTGACAAAAAAAAAATTTAGGGCCTATGATTGGTCAACACAAATTTTACTTTTATCCTTCCACCGAACCCCATCTAGAAAAATGAAATCTGAATAGGGCAGGCATAGTTAGGTTCTACTTAATCAAAAATAAATAAAAATAGTTAGGTTCATTCTCATAGTGATTAGATTGGTTATCAAAGGATTCTTGCCAGCCATCAGGTCAATAGTTTCAAAAGCAAAATCTATGAAGTATGGAAAAGAATTCTTATCCTAAGATTACACCATTTATTATAATATTTCTCAAAATTGTCAACTGGATAATCATTTTTATATAAATCAATCGTTTTTTCTCTGCTACGAAAAAAATTTTGTTTTTTCAATTATTATTTGGAAAGGGAAAGGGAGGGATAGAAACTAGAAAGAAAAGGAGGAGAATGACAAGTTGAACTTGTGGGAGATAGGGAAGATGTTAAGGGATAGTGGGCTAGAAGCCCATTGGCTCAACCACGCGCATATCTGTTAATTGCCCATGACAGCTCTCCTTGAGTGTGTGCTTTTTTTTTTTTTTTTACTTTTTTTTTTAGAGAGATGTGTTTACTTTGTGGCTTAGTGCTTGTTGTGCTTGACATAACCTGACCCATGAAAGTGAATGTGAAATAACAAATGTGAAAAAGCGAAAAATAAGATTATAAAAGTCCTGTCGGAGGAATTGGCTTAGGTCGAGTGATCTCATGAACGGTAACATTGGACCTATTGAAAAAATTGTTTGGTAAACAAAAAATGGGTAGGGGGAACGATTACTATAGCTTCTCTGTTTGGGCGTAATTATAGTAGCACCCTACTCACTCCTAGGCAAGACCAAGGAAGCCAATACCGTACCGGAGACTGTACCGGTTTGGCTACCGGTACGATATATTTCGGGTACCGGTCAATACCGGTGTACCGTTTCGAGTTTACCGCTATTTTATATATTTAATATATACACACATACAAAATCTCTATTCTAGAGCATATATTTATATTTATATGTTTAGTAGTTAAAGTTCACATAATAATAATTTAATTATTATGAGCACTTAAATTTAAATTTATAAGTATATAATATTTCACTTATTGTTTATATCTAGCTCACATATCAGCCTATTAATTAATAAAAATATAAAACTACTGAGTGACAATAGATGAAAATTTGAAATAAAAGATGTCATTGAAATTTCAAACTTTTTTTTTGACATCAAAAAGGTAGAATTATTTTATTAAAGGAAAAGTAATATAAGTATAATAGAGTCCATGGGCTGTACTAAACTGATCAGCTATGAGACAAGACATAAACCAATAAAATACAACTCAAAATTCTTGCTAGTAAGCCTGAGCCATAGACAAGGAATAAACCAATAAAATACAACTTAAAATTTTAGCCAGTAGGTCCTTTGATTTGCTACCAGTGCCTGATACTCATCAACTCAAATATCAATGTTCACACGTGTGGTGTCAGTACATACAAGATAAGACTCCAAGAACCACACAAAACAAAAGGACCAAGGGGTGGGTGCAGCGCTGTAGTCTAAATAGCAGATAAGAAGAAAGAGAAAAAAGAAAAAGAAAAAAAAGAAGGGAAGTGAACGGAAGAAGCTGAAGGAGGAAGACGAAGGGAAAATCAGCAAAATGTTAACGACGACCAACAAAGTGGTGCTGAGCCTGAAGGCGACGTGAGCCATTTGGTACTTTTATGTTTTTTTTTTTTTTTTTTTTTAAGAAGCTTTTTTTACCGGCCGGTTTTTACTTTTCGCCCTGAATGATCGATATTTGCCGGTACGACCAGTATTTTTTCCGGTACGAAACAAGGGGGTATTTATACCGGTTTACTGGCCGGTATGGTACGAAATTAACTTCCTTGGACAAGACTCCATACTCCTGGTGTATGTGAAAAACTCACTAATTTTTTAGGTCTATCATTTGAGATGGAAATAAAATATAAAAAGTATCAATATACAGCTAGATGTTAAAACTTAAACTCAATTCCTAAAACTTGTTGGCCGGGAGCCACGTTAATTGCCCCTTCTATCTAATATCAACCATTGCCCCCTGTTGCAATAGTCACGTCCACTTTCTAAGACCACCAACCAATCATAGCCTTTTATGACACACCATAAAACGCCACTCAAAGCCGCCAAGTGATTATCAAATCATTACCTAGCTGTGACAAAAATATTTTGCTCTTTCCCAATTGCCCAATGAGAAGGATACCGCAGCACCTCTTATAGTATTTGACTACTGAGCTTTACTCTCACCAGCCCTCTTCTCCTATTTTTACCTTTAAAAAAATATAAATAACAATCCCAAAACTTTATGGAAATAAATGTCAATCCTATTTACCAAATAATGTCCTCTTAACATTTTGTGAAAGAAAAAGTTCTACTATTAGTATTGCTCATTGGCAATTTGTTTCTAGACCTACCCACACTTCTTCTGCTCGAGTAGGTTTCTCCAACTTACAAGAACCTAATAAATTATACATTATAAGACCGAAAAAATAATAAATTATAAGAATAGTAATGAATATAATAAGTATATGAGTAATTAGTAAGTGAGAGAGAGAGATGAAAGTTGTATGAGAAACCTTTGGTAGAAGGGCTGCAAGTAGTTGATGGTATTAGAGAGCTGACATTAAGGGTATGCATATGAGTAAGATGTTCGCTTTCCAACTCTCTTGGTGGAAGGGCAAATCCCAGGTTGTCCAGAGTGCAAAGAAATACAAGAACGCTAAATAAGAGAAACCTAAGGAAGGAAGTGGTGGGAGTGCCCATTGTTTATATCCTTATCTACAACGTTGCTATCTTACTAATATGTGCACTCTTAGTGTCTTTCTTGACCTTAATATTTATAGGCTTATTGATGATAGATGCAAATCAAAATCACGCAATAGATTATTATTAACAGCAAATCTAGAAGTCCACAAGAAAAAAAAATCAAACAAACCGTGAGCTACACGAACACAAACAGCAAGTAATTTTTTTATTGATGCTATTTGGCTACTTTATACAATTGCACTTGCAAAGATATATTTGGCTACTTTAAAATTATTGCTCATTTAATTTCTTGTTAAAATTTATGTAATTTTATTGAAATATGTGTAATTAAATACCTAATAAATATGTCATTCTAAGTACTTTTCACTTTCTTTTGTGCCGCGTGAACATCATTTAAACAAAGAGAACTAAGAGTAGGTGCCTAAAAAATTAGAAGTAAATCCTACCTAAATTTAAAAACGGTTTTGTTAATTAGTGCCATTAGAACCATGGTTAATAAATTATTTAAAAAAAGTTTTTATATCACTTTTATGAAAATTTGAAGAAGTTGTCAAAACATTAATTACTTTTTTTTTCCCATTTTCCCATAAATACTCTTAGAGCATTAGTTAATTTTTCTCTTTTAAAAATTACGTAATTTAATTGCATCATGAATGCGATGCGAGTTATAGACTCTTTTAATTTTTCTAGTAGTGTTACAGATACAATGAATTTCACAATCTACTAAAATTGTATGTTTTATAATTTTCACATGAATCCACCACTAACACCAATTTATTTTCTATCATTCATAACTTGGCAATTGTGAAAAAAAAAAAAATTATGAATTAAAGCTTTGTTTGTTAATTTCAACGTTAATATTTTCTAGAAAATAAGTCATTTTTCTTTTTTCATAATGTGTTTTCTATAAAAAATATCTCATTTGTTTATGTTTGGTAGAAACCTTAAATGAGTTGGAATATAATTTTTTAACTTCCCAAGAAATGAAGTCCGTTTTGCCAAAAAAATTTTGTTGAAAAAAATCTCTAAAAAATAAGCTATACTTTTTATATTTAGCTCAATTAGTAAAGTCTCTCATAGTTGAATAAGAATTTTGGAATTCAATCTCCGCCCACACCAAAAACTGATTGGTATTTTAGTCTGATGATAAGAAAAATATAATAACAATTTTCTTTTGATTCATTTTTTCTTATGCTACCCAACATTGAAAAGTATGAAAAACTATTTTTACACAAAATTTTTCGTCAAAACAAACAAAATAAGCGGTGTACCAAATTTTATTTATTTTTTTATTTATTTTGTTTTTTCTAGAAGAAAGGAGGTGCTATGTAAAATGACGCGTTCTACCGAACGTAACAACCCACTTCCTCATGTAATTGTTTGATTTGTGGCACGACCGGCGCTGCAAATTGGGACTGAAAGGATTACTAAATTATATTTGTATATGCTACGATAAACTTGATTTTATGATTTCCCTTTCACACATGAAAGAGATTGAAAGTGAAACCAATCAAGTTTCTTTCCGGACAAGACCTAATTACCTTTACTCAGAAAGAAAAACCTTATGTTAATGGAGGTTTTTTTTGGGACTTGGGAATTGGGATGGTGGTATGAAAACTACTTCCTTTGCAGTTAAACATGAATTCAATGCATGAAAAATTCTTAGGTACTCTCGGAGCACGGAGAAATGGTGCTCTCTCCTCTCACATTCATGATGAACCCTACAGCTGATAGCTGCGAAACTTTTCTTATTGGAAGCCTCACACTAATTTTGGCTTATAGTATGATTAGTTTATGATTTGTGTTTAATAAACAGATATATATTTTGTAGTTCAGTCCTTTTTCTGGAAACCCGGGTATTGTTCATTTGAATGAAATTGACATTCATTTACCCCAATTCTTGAAATAAAATTTTCAATTCATATGTTTGGAATCTAAATACTAGCCAAATAAAAATCATATTATGCTCTTTTCTTCACTATTTATTCAATTGAATAGCAAAAAAATACTAAACAATGGAATCATCATAACATTAAACTCAATAAAATTAAATAAAAATAAAATAAAACTATGGCATACAAGTATTATTTTCTACACGATCCTGGTATTGACAAAACCCGAAGTACTAAAGATTTCAAATTTGATTTTTTTTTTTTTAAATCTCAATTAATAAACAAAAAATTTTAATTTATTTTTATAACAAATTGTTGACAACAAAGCGTTTCATACCACCAAATTTGATTATTGATAAAATTCGGTTCTGTGCGTACGCTTGAGTTACAGTTTAGTTCAATTTATACATTTGAAATCCCAACTTCCTTACGTAAAATGAGGACCAAATCACTTTAAATTTGATCTGATTTCCAATTTATTTCTTGACATGTGATACACTTTTTTACCAACTACAATAAATTAATATCCACTATTCTTTGGCCTCTCCATATATCAAATACCAAAACAAGTTCCTATAAATAAATAAATAAAATAAAATAAATACGAACACAAGAAAAACAGTAACACTAGTTGACCCAAATCCATAGATTTAAACTTTTAAATTAAGCATATAGTATTGTCTCTATATATTATATTGAGGTTTTAATTGGAGTCTTCCCAAAGTCTTATATTTCCAATAATTCATGCTTATTCCAAACTAATAAATAAGATTGTAAAACCAACCAACCCATTCAAATTTGCATTTTCTTTTTTAATACAAGATAGAAATTATATTCTAGCTTAATCTAAGTGCATATTTAAATTCCATTACATTTAGTTCTTAATGAATTGAATTAAATTCAAATTGCAATTCATTCAAACTAATGAATTAAATTTGAATTGATTAATTAAATTGATGGTTTCAAACCGAGTTAATCAAAAAGGTTGAAATGCCAAGGGCTTGGGAACCCTTGGACAGGTCGAAGCCTTCGCAAGATTGTGAGGGAGCAAGTTCCCACAGTATGTTTTCTAATGGAGACAAGACTTGATAAAGATGGTTTTGATAATTTGTATGGAAATTTACCGTTCAGAATAAGATCATTGTGAAACATCCGGACTCTAGAGGAGGGTTAGCTTTTTTGTGGAGGAATGAAGTTAGTTTGGAGGTAATTAATTTTACTGCTAACCATGTTTTAGCAAAGGTCACGGAGGAAGATGGTTTTGTGTGGTACTTGACTGGATTCTATGGGTGGCCGGAAGCACAGCAGAAAGAAAATTCTTGGAGATTGTTGAAATACTTACAATCCTTTGTAGTGGGACCATGGATGGTAATTGGAGACTTTAATGCTTATTTACATGCTTCTGAAAAGAAAAGTGTCAGGCAGCCATAGTTTTCTCAGATTGAAGCCTTTAGGGAGGCGTTAAATTTTTGTCATCTTCAAGACCTAGGATATAAGGGGTATCCATTCACTTGGAGCAATAAGAGACCCGGGGAAGTTAATTCCAAGATTCGGCTTGATAGAGGTGTTGCAAATAAGGAATGGTTAGATAGATTTCAGTTTAGTAAGATTGTGCATTTGTCAACTCATGCTTCGGATCATTTACCAATTTTATTAGATGTTCAATCCTTTTCAAAACCAAGGCAGCAAGGTGGAAGAAGCTTCAAGTTTGAGGAATCTTGGTTGCTCCAGACTGATTGTGAGGAGGTTGTTCAGGAGGCCTGGGGGAAGGTAGGGGAGGAAAGGGTTGGTTTGGCAGCAATCTAGGAAAAAATAAAGGTTTGTGGAGCGGAGCTTATGGCTTGGGGTTCTCCTATAACTGATCCAGATACCATTGCTATCAAAGAAATTCAAAAACAGCTGGACAGATTGAATGACGCCGAAGTGACTGAAGCTACAAAAGCTAAATTTTTGGGGTTAAGCAAAAGGATGGATGAACTTCTACAAAAGCAAGAAATTTACTGGGCCCAACGGTCTAGAATAAATTGGCTAAAACATGGCGATAAGAACACCAAATTTTTCCATGCCAAAGCAACACAAAGAAGAAGGAAAAATTATATAAGGGGTATCCGAATGATCAAGGGCAGTGGGTGGAGGAGTTGGAGGAGGTGGTTGGGGTAGCTTCAGCCTACTTTGACAACCTTTTTCATGCAGGAGGGGGGGATCAGATGGAGAAGTGCTTGAATGCAGTGCAGTGTATGGTGACTAATGACATGCGGGAATTTCTCTCTTCTGAGTTTACTGCTGAAGAAGTGAAGGTGGCTCTATTTCAAATGGGACCAACAAAATCTCCATGACCTGATGGTATGAATGCACTTTTTTATCAAAAATTTTGGCATGTTGTGGGTGATTCTATTGTTCTTGCTGTTCTAGATTTTTTAAATAATGGTAATATGCTTCCTGATATTAACCATACAAATATTGTACTTATCCCTAAAGTTAAAAATCCAGAGAGAATGTCTAAGTTTAGACCAATAAGCCTATGTAATGTTATTTATAAAATTATTTCCAAGGTGTTGGCAAACAGGTTGAAATAGGTTCTGCCTCAGATCATCTCACCCACTCAGAGTGCTTTTGTACCCAGAAGGTTGATCACTGATAATGTGCTGGTAGCATATGAGACACTTCACACCATGCACTCCAGGAAAAAAGGGAAGAAGGGTTCCATGGCATTGAAGCTGGATATCAGTAAAGCCTATGACCGTGTGGAGTGACACTTTCTTCAACAGGTTATGGAGAAGTGGGGTTTCCAGTTAATTGGATAGAAAGGGTGATGAGCTATGTGACAATGCCATCCTTTTCTATTCTGATAGATGGGAAGCCCTATGAAATGATCCATCCATCTAGAGGAATCCGCCAGGGAGATCCATTATCACCCTACCTTTTCTATTGTGTGCCGAAGGCTTTACGGCACTGTTGAAAAAAGCAGAATCAAAAGGGTGGATTAAGGGAGTTTCCATTTGCAGAGGGGCACCAAAGGTCACGAACCTTATGTTTGTTGATGACTCATTGCTGTTTTGCCAGACAACTCAGGTTGAAGGGGAAACCATAGCAGAGATCCTCTAAACATATGAAAGAGCTTCTGGGCAGAGTATTAATTTGGAAAAGTCTTCAGTTTATTTCAGTAGCAACACTTCAGATAGACAGAAGGGTCAGATTTTGGAAGCTTTGGGAGTGAAGGAGGTTGACCGGTTTGAAACGTATCTTGGTCTACCAACTTTGATTGGGAGGGCCAAGTATAACACCTTTTCATTTTTGAAAGATAGAATTTGGAAGAAGCTTCAAGGATGGAAGGGCATGTTATTGTCTAGAGCTGGCAAAGAAATCCTCATCAAGGCTGTGGCACAGTCCATACCAACCTACACTATGAGTGTGTTTCAAATCCCTTTGAGACTATGTGATGAATTAGATGCATTATGTGCAAAATTTTGGTGGGGACAAGTGGGCAATGAACGGAAAATTCATTGGAAGAGTTGGGATAAGCTGGCTGTTTCAAAGAAAGATGGTGAAATGGGTTTTCGGGATTTGAGAGCTTTTAATCTAGCCATGTTGGCCAAACAAGGGTGGAGGATGGTTAAAGGCAATGATTCACTGCTCTACCAGTGTTTTAAAGCAAGGTACTTTCCGAGATCAAATTTTCTAGAGGCTAAAGAATCACCTAATTGTTCATATGTGTGGAGAAGTTTAATGGTTGCAATGCCTATTATCCAAGCTGGCCACTGTTGGAGGGTTGGTAATGGAGTTTCAATCAATGCCTTGAAGGATAAGTGGATCCTAAATTTTCCCACAAACAAGGTCCTAAATCCGATCCAAGAAGATTGGGGTGATCTGATGGTGTGTGAGCTGATCAATCCGGAGCTGAATATATGGAGATATGAGGACATTCAAACCATCTTTCATAAAGAAGAAGCGGATGCAATCTGCCAAATCCCATTGAGTCGAAGATATGTAGCTGATACCATAGTTTGGATGCCTAATCCAAGGGGTAAGTTTACTGTCAAGTCTGCTTATCATGTGGCGAGAAGTATCCTTAATGATGCAGATCGGGTTGGAACATCTGGGGGCTATGTTGCAAAAAATGTTTGGACGGCAATTTGGAAGCTACGGAACCCTAATAAAATTAAAGTTTTTGCATGGCGAGCTTGCCATGAGATTTTTCCAACAGCGTTGAACCTGATAAGAAGAAGGGTAATCCATGAAGACAAATGTTCCTTATGTACAAGAGAATCGGAATCCACAATCCATGCTCTGTGGGACTGTGCAATGGCTCAAGATATTTGGGCTGGTAGTATCCGTAAACTACAAAAATACAAGCATGGTCAGTCTAATTTGTTGCAACTGATGGAGGAATTTTTGGAGCGGCTGAATTTAGAAGAGATTGAGCTGTTCTG
Organism: Quercus aquifolioides; assembly: GCA_019022515.1. Lineage (NCBI taxonomy): Eukaryota > Viridiplantae > Streptophyta > Magnoliopsida > Fagales > Fagaceae > Quercus > Quercus aquifolioides. The sequence continues at coordinate 86,752,870 of CM032327.1, forward strand.
GACCTAAGCATGGCTGATCTAGAACCAGCGAAATTCTTTGCTGCATGGAGGAAAAACGAAGAGTCCAACTTGCTTGAACAAACGTACTGAGGAGTGCATTGAAGATTATCAACGGGCTCAAACACAGCTTACTATTCAGCCGAGACAGCAACTGAATGGAGAGGTATGGAAACCACCACCATCAGAGGCATACAAGCTCAATTTTGATGCTGCATTATTTTCGGACTTAGGCAGAACTGGGTTTGGAGCAATTGTTCAAAATAAAAAGGGAGAGGTAATGGCTGCTATGACTGCTGCTGGACCGTATGTGCACACCAGCGATGAAGCAGAGTTGCTTGCTTGCCGGAGAGCCTTAGAATTTGCTGTGGATGCTGGATTTTCTAGGTTGATTATTGAGGGTGATAACAATAATGTAATTCATGCTATATATTCTTCTGAGGAAAACACTTCATTCTTTGGTAATGTAGTGGATGATATTCGCCATTTGATAAGGGGATTGCATTGGTCTGAGGTTTGCTGTATTAGAAGGGGTGGAAATAGGGTAGCCCATGCTTTGGCTCAACATGCTAGACATACTTTAGATGAGGATTTGTATTGGATGGAGGACTCTCCCCCACCAGCCATGGATGCTTTGTATCATGATATTTTATCTATCTAATTGAATGAATATTCCCCTTTCAAAAAAAAAAAAAAAAATGGCACATCTTAACAGGGGCAAAGTGATTTTTATCAACTTTATTAGAAAAGCCTATCTAAAAAAAAAAAGTCGTATCATATCATATACTATATAATAAAAGTTGGGATTAGAAGCCGTGATTAGAAGCAAGTGGCTTCACCAAATTGCAGAAATTTTTTTAGATTTAAAAAAAAAATAGAAATATATTTTTTATCCTTATCTTCTTCTCCTATAATTTCTAAATTGATAAAAATTTTAATTTGATTACAATTCAAATTCTTCATGTAATCTTTTTATTATTAATTTATCTACACTTTTAATTTCTTATAATAATAATAATAAAATGTTTAATTTTTTTTTTTTAAAACACCTCATATATTGACATAAAATTATAGTTATTCTTGTTGACTTTTTTCTATACATCTCTATTAATTTTTTAGATAAATATGAAGACTTAGTTGTTGTTTTCTTTTCTTTTTTCCTTCACTCTTTTTGCTAACATTGCACATATATTAGACTTCATTCTCTCAATTTCTTCTCCATAACTTCTTTTTTTTTAATAGGAACTTCTTTGTAACTTTGAGTTTATGTCTTGAATTATATTTCTTTCTTTTTTATGCTTCATTGAAGTTACTTTTTTATTATTTATATTTCTTTCTTTTTGATGCTTCATTTAAGCTACTTTTATGTTTAGTGTTAGGTTCTAAGGATTTAGGATCTAAATGTATTAGAACTTCAATATGTAATGTTGGCAAACCATGATCAAAACTTAGAGTTTAAAATTAGGCTGCTCAAAGTGTGTTTATATGTAAAGCTGGAATCGAGTGTACTACAGATTTATTATGTAAATTTGTCAGGCTCGATCGATCGAAAATTAGACTTAATCAATCGAAGCTCGTGCAGATTTTTTATCTGTAGAATTTCCAACTCAGCCCAAGCCTGTATGACGTGTAGGGTTTTATGTTTTGCCTTAAGTATAAAGGGAAAAATCCTAACCACGTTTTGTTGGTTGTTGTTTATGTTGTGTGTATGAATCTCTTGCGAGATCTAGAGGTGTTTGCCTTCATACATACATAGGGTTTCCAATCTCAAGATTGATGTCGAGAGCTTGGTGATCATCTCAGTTGCTGCATAAAGAGCTTAAAGAAAACACAAGTGGGAGTACTTGTGGTTGCTATGAATCCATGAATGAAGTAGTCCGTGGACTCGGGGCTGTCATATGGTCGTGGTAGTAAGTTTCCTACTCGAGGTAGCAATAGGATGTTAGTGGTCTAAGTCGCTATTGTGTAAACTTCAATTCTTTCATAGTGAATCTGTTTTACCTTGAGGATAGTTAGGTTAAATTCTCCCCAGGTTTTTTACCAGTTTGGTTTTTCTAGGTTATCATATCGTTGTGTTATTTATTTTCCGCACTGTTTCAATGATATGATTTATCTATGTTAACCTACATTTGAATAATTTACCTAAGTTAATCACTTGGCTAAATAACTAGGTTAATCTATTTGTGTTTAAGGGGTCTAAAAACGTACATTTAGTAATTTAGATTGTTCTTAATTATTGAATTGAGGTTTTCACTTAAATATGATTTCAATTATTGTTTTGGATGATTTTTAATTATTAAATTCAAGGTTTTTCTATTTAAATATACGTTGGTGATTAATTGAAATATATATATATATATATATATACACACACGTATATATACATTTTATAATACCTTAGTTTCACACAATATGCATTCATTATATAACTTAAAAGTAAAATATTCATTTATTTTTATTATACATTTTATTATCTAATTTTAAGTAAATTAATAAAAAAAAATATTTACATATAAATTTTGATTAAACCGTACATCGCAATAATGCTAATTTATTAGAAAAAGTAAATAATTGAACTTCACCCATACATCAATCTATGCATATGAACTTAGCCCAAAAGTTTTGATTTCCAAGTCCTCCACTGGAATTTTTAGACTTGAAAGTTCAGTCTTTATTAATGGGGGCCACCACTTCCATTGCAGAACACTGTCTGGGTAAGTCAAAGTCTACTTATTGTATAAAACATTAGTGGTCACCGAGTACATAATGTTTTTTAATGTAAAAAACATTATGTACTCGGTGACCACATTTGGCCATCCACAATGGAACCAAACTTCCACATTAATCATTCATCGGACCAACCAAGATCTAATCTATCAAATGCCACTATCACCCCTCTTAATTAATCTCTTAGCCGTGCTCACCAAATAGTATTAGGCTTAAAAAGGTTACTAGAATACAGGCTAAATTTACATTATTATTAAGCAACTTACTATGTACCCCATGGTACTATTTATTTATTTATTTTTATTTTTTTTGGCCTATGATATCTACTCTTAATAATTGTTTTTTATCATCAGACTAAGATACCAATTGGTTTTTAATATAAGTGGAAATTGAACTTGTAAAGTTGTGATTTACAACTATATTTTATGTTGGCTTTATTCCATGACAAAAAATGTTGTAATTGCATTAATTTATTTCTTTGTATTTTGTGGGATTTTATTGTATTGGGCTTTGAAAGCTCTAAAATGTGTTGAAAAACACAAGAGCTGTTTAGACCCCCAATTAAAATTACGGCTTGGTTGATTTTACACAAACTTAATACTAAGTGCGGAAACGTGTAAACACAAGCGTATAAACAATAAGCTACTCTAATCCATAAACTAAGCAACACAGCAGTATAATGGAATATAAAAGAGTAGGGAAGAAAGATGCAAACACAGAAAACACCAAGACGTGTTTTCGAAGAGGAAACCGAAGAACTCGGCGAAAAACCTCTCCGCCGCCCTCCAAGCGGAAATCGATCCACTAGACAATCAGTTGGGATACATGAGTGAGCAAAAGACCCTCCAAGCCTAATCTACCCGATGCACCTAAGCCCTCCAAGCTCCTACTCCAACAAGGCTTCTCGGAACCGTGTCTTGTCTAGTTCTCCGGATCCCGCAACAAGCTCCATGTTGCATCTGCCATCCTTGGCTTCTTCCAATGCTTCCCAGCAGCACCAAAACGTCACTCAACACTCTCAAATGGTGTGGTAAGTGTTTGGGCTATCAACCTCTCAATGGTGTGGAAATGGAGAGGGAAGGGTTGAGGAGATACCACAAGCAAGTGTATAGAGAAAGATGGGGATGACAATCTCTAATTGCAAATGTGTTTGGCTAGGTTTTCTCTCTAAAGCATTCCTCAACAATTGTGGGTAATGGGGGTTTATATAGGATAGGTGCAGAATGTGTGAGTCAGTCAGTACAGGCTGGCAGAACAGCATGTCTCGCGAGTGTCTCGCGGGAAGGCCTTACCCGCGAGATACTCGCGAGAGACAGCTGTCTCCATCTGTCCTGACTCTTCGCATTCCAGCATGTGCAAGGCACATGCTTCACTTCGCGGGAAGCTTAGTCGCGACATACCCGCGAGATTCCATCAGCTTCCACTTTGCTTGAGTCTTCACACACTCTCTATCACACACCCCTTACAACAATTCCCACAACAAATACAGGGTATAAATAATTGAAAGTAATTACAATCAAATTTGGCACGGAATAAAAGCCAAAAAAAACACATAGTTGTAAATCACAACTTTACAGGCTTAGTATTAAGTTGGTGAAGAATCGAGTATGAAATAAAGATCAGTGCAGTTTCACGACTAGCTTGCAAGAAGTTCGTGAGAAGAGTAATCCGCCAAAAGGCCATGTGAGAAGCACATGTTGGAAGCTGAAGAGTCAAGTGTCAGGCTTCATTTCGCAAGTACTTTGCAAGACAGGCCATCTCACGAGGTAACCGCGAAACATTCTGCCTGGAGGATTTTAAGTGTGACTTTCTTACCCTTCACCCATACTATATATACTCTCATTAGCCACAAAAGTAAAAGATGCTATTCAAAGAGAAAAACCTTAGATAGGTTTTCTACAACACAACACACCTACCTTTAGAGAGAGAGCTACTCATCTTTAGTGAGAAATCATTGTAGCATCTTCTCCTTCCCTCACCCATTGTCATACCTTGAGAGGAGTTTTGTACCCAAACACAACTCACACCTACTCATAGTGTAGAGAGTGTTTTGGAGCTTGGGAAGCTTTAGGAATTTGTCAAAAGAAGCCGGTAAGGCTAGTGAAGACAAGACTCCGAGAAGTCTGTTGGTAGCAAGAGCTTGGAGGGCTCAAGTACATTGGTAGACTAGGCTTGCAGGATCTTTTGTTATTCATGTACTCCAACTTTATTCTCTAGTAGATCGATTTCGACTTGGAGGGTTGCGGAAAGGTTTTTTGCCGAGTTTTTCAGTTTTCTCTTCGATAACACGTCTTGGTGTTATCTTGTGTTTACATTTCCCTTCCTTTACTCTTGTGCTTTACATTTATTGTTTGTTGTTCATGTTTATGCACTAGAGTAGTATCGGTTCACTGTGTTCATTTACTCTTGTTCCGCACTTTGTTTAATTTGAAGTAAAAGCAATCTAGCCGTAACTTTTAATTTTGGGGGTCTGAACAAGTTCTTGTGTTTTTACACAAATCCAAGCCCTTACAGAACTCCAGATTTATTTTTCAATTATACGAGACTTTAAGTAACTCACGGTACTTAAAGCAACCATAAGTCTCAAAATGTTGGGTCAATTATGTATCATCAATAGACAAATTAAGGTTAGCTACATGAATTTTTTTTCCATTTTATTAATGTTATTTTAGGTCTTTCTCTATTTTCCCTCCTTTTTTTGTTCTCTCAATTTGAATCAACTCATTGTTTCTCATTGGTACATTAATCGCTCTCACATGTACATGATCAAATCATCTCAAGCGACCCTCCCTCATATTTCCATAAATAAGCGTCACACCTATTTGTAAGCAAATTTTCTCCTTTAGAATTCTATCTTTTCTTGTATTATTTCCACCTAACCATTTTAACATTCTCATTTCAACTACTCATTTTATGAACATGTTACATCTTAACAATGCTACATTCAATACCATAGGGTATAACTAGAGGTCTTATAGTAGTCTTATAGATAACTGTAAGGTTTAATTTATTCAATCACTTTGTTGGCTTTATTCCGTGCAATATTTGATTGTAATTCAGCATTTAGAAACTCTGTATTTAGGTAGGAATCATGTAAGGGTAGTGTGTGAGAGAGTGTAAAGAAAAGTTCAAAAGTGTGCACTCAAGAAGAGCCTCGCGACTGGATCCCATGACTGGCAAGTCGCCAAAGGTGGCACACATGTGAAGCATGCAGGGGGAGCTGAAGGGTCACGCTAGCTGTTGCACTACAGGACAAAACCTCCACCTGGCCAGGCAATTAGTTCACGACTCAAACTCGCGACTTGTTCCAGTCACGAGCTCAAGACGCCAGAACACCCTGCTTGGTTGTAACTGAATCTTCGTATTCCTCACTCACCCTACTATAAATACCCTTATACCCACAAAATGTAGGGTGCTTCTAGAGAGAATTTTGAGAGAGAAACCCTAGAGAAAAACAAGATTGACTCATCCATAATCTTCACCCTTTGATTCTCCAAATTCCTCTACTCTCACCCTTTCTATTGATATATCCTTGAGAGGTATATTAGCCAAATCCTTATCTCACCATACCCATATCTGTGAGAAAGTATTTTGGTGCTTGAGAAGACAAGGTTCGGCGTAACCCTGTTAGAGCAAGAAGCTTGGAGGGCTTAGGTGCACTGGGTAGATTAGGCTTAGAGGGTCTTCTGCTATTTATGTATCCCAACTTTATTCTCTAGTGGATTATTGACCGCTTGGAAGGTGGCGGAGAGGTTTTTCGCCGAGGATTTCGGTTTCCTCTTCGATAACACATCACTGTGTTGTCTTTGTGCTTGCATCTCTTTTCCCTTAATCTTTGCCTTTTAATTACTACTGTGGTTGTGATTAATTTCAGTTTAGATTGTTTTACCAACTCCGTTTTAGCTTATTTTCATATTCCGCACATATATTGTTTGATTATAAGCTTGTGCTGGTAATTTGTAAATTGGGGGGTCTAAACGTTCATAGGTGTTTTGCACACTATTTGAACTTTCAATAACATTCTCCAATTAACTTTATAGGTATTCAAGAATCACTCAATACTCTCGATACTCTACTTCATTTCATCTACTTTGCTTCTGTCCTTTAATTCATATCATTTTTAATTTCTCAATTCTTATAAATTATTAATCCAAGATATTGAATGCTCTTACTCTATGGTATTTCTTAACCATCAAATCTTACAACCTCTTTGTTTCTACTTTTACTAAAAGTACATTCATGTACTCTGTTTTAGTTCTACTTAGCTAAAAGTCTTTAAACTCCATCTCTTCAAATTTCTTACATTACATTAACTCCACATCTAGTTTCATATATATGCTAAAACCAATGGTCTACATCTTGAATTGATCTAGTGAGATTATCCATAATCACTAGTGTAAAGTGATACGGATTTAATATTGATCTTTTATGCAAATCTATAGTGATGACAAATATGCTTGTGATGTCTCCACTTGTTTTCATTCTAGTTATACTTCAATTGAACATATTTTTAATCATCAACTTGATATAATTTATAGTTTATATAAACACCTCTTGTTTCTAAAACCAATCACATCACTTATGTAGGTATCCTATCATATTTGCCTTCTCTGGGAATAATAATCAGATCGAGATTTATGTTGGCTTTTATATATTTTTTTCATTAGATACCTAGGTAAGAAAATAACTTTCATATTGGATCACCTAATATAAAACCAAATTGATTATCCATATCTAAACTAATGTTGAATCACTCTCTCCCAAAATATCTTCCGAATGCAACAACTTAATTGATATTATCCTCTAAGTTCACTCTATCACTTGCCAAAGTACTTAAATTAGGTATCATAATTATTTTATGAAAACTCAATGTTAAAATGGTAAGTGAGGTCTAATTTAAATGATATATTCTCTCTCATAAACGTGGGGTGGAACCGTGGAAATATTGTAAATTCAAGATCTGTGTAATTTACCAATAAAGAGATGGACTCAGGTCAAGACATCATTGTCATGGAGGTAAGGAAATTTTTACCGACGGCCACCAACTAATGGTCAAGACTCAAGTGGTGATCTAGTGGCCCTTATAAGCACTAATTCAGAGTTCTCATTATGCTTACAATCATGTTTTGTCGTGGGCCATAATGCACGTTACTTGTGGGCATACAGTAGCTGGATTCTTGAGAAGAGACAGAGAAAGAAAGAAGGGAAGAGATGGATTATCAATTATGATTGGATTCTTCTTTGGCAGTAGGCCAGAATCCACTTCTAGTTAGTGGTGGAAAAAAGATGGAATATGTCCCAATTTATACCCTTTTTTTTTCAATTAAGGGACCAATTTCTTCTTCCATGTCCCATTCCCATCCCTTTTTTAATTTCCCACTTATTTAGAAAGAGTGATCCAGAAAAAGCAAAATAATAGAAAAAGAGATAAGTGTATCTTTGGTTTCATAACAACCAATTAGCAAAGTTAATTTTCCCAAGTCCCAATACCTAAGAACTCTCCCAAGATTTAATGCATGAGAACCACACCATCCCAATAAGATAATGCGGTTGAAATCATTAGGGTTACTCTCTCCTCTCACATGAGAGTGTGAGTGTGGATTCTACCATAAGTCGTATACATGGGCCCACATTTGTTATGAGAGGACGAGAATTCTTACTATAGGAGTGAATAATTTCTTGTGTAATTTGTAAAATGAAACAACGTGTTTTCACCATATCTTTCAAAGATTAAATAAAATCAATTGATAGCTGATTAGATAACTATATATCACTTAAAATGGGCAAGATTTTTTTTTTTTTCAAGTGTGGATGAGACAAAAATATTGCTTTAATGGCAGCTTGCAATTTTCATTATTTTTCTTTTGCTTGATGTTTATGATGGAGTACATCAGCTTCAGATTTTTCTTCTTGTTCACACTGTTAGGTTCTAAATGTTTAGAACAATTGGCAAATCGTGAACACAAACTTGTCTAGATATAGATCTTAGAGTCTATAGGTTTTATTAGACAATGCTCAAGGTGATTCAAGTCAAGATTCAAGAACATACAAGCTGCAGGAAGAAGACTTCATATTCTGCCTGGTTCGATCGATCGAAGAACAGGCTCGATCGATCGAAAATCGTATCTGCAGAATTTTAAGTCGGCCCAAACAGCAGCTTAAGCCCATTGAGGATTAGGGTTTCAGATCTACTTCTCCCACTATATAAAGGAAACCCTAAGCCACGTTTTAGAGACTTTTTGAGAGAGAGATTAGAGTGCCTCTTGTGCCTCCTTTTATTTTTAGGGTTTTGTACCCAAACCTCTCTAAGTCTTTGTTGCTCATATTTGCTGTTTGTGTGAATCTCTTGTGAGATCTTTGAGGAGCTTTTCCTTCACATAAACTTAAGGTTGTCAATATCTTGATGATCAACATAGTTGCAACCATTGGAACTTAAAAGAAAAGCAAGCGGGGAGCTTGTAGCTGATTGAGGAATTCAAGAAAGAAGTAGTCCGTGGATTCGGAGCCTGCGCGTGGTCGTGTCAGGAAGTTCTACTGGTGGGTAGCATTAGGAAGTCGAGCGGGGAGCTTGTAGTCCTTTTGTAAGAACTTCAATTCTTTCATAGTGAATTCTGTTATGCCTTGAGGATCGGTGGGTCAAATCCTCCCCAGGTTTTTACCGTGTGGTTTCCTGGGTGATCATATCTTGTGTTCATTTATTTTCCGCTGCATTATTATTCTTGATATGATTGTTGGATTGCTTTAACCTAGAATTGCATAATTTGACTAAGTAACAACTTGGATAATTAATCTAGGCTACGCAATCTGGTTGTTTAAGGGGTCTAAATTTCCATCAAGTGGTATCAGAGCGGGTAGCTCTTCTTGTTGTAGATCTTTTGATCTAAGAGCCGATCCTTGACCCCTATTGTCATGGATAATTTGAAGTGTCTTTCTGATCATGTTTCTGCTCATGCTTCTGCTGATTTTATTGATGTCTGTGATGTTTTGAATAAAAATGACACTATTGTTTCTGCTGATTTTTTTGATGCTTTTGAAACTCTTCGTAAGGAATTATCTAAATCTTTGAAAATTGCTATGAAATTCAAAGAAGAGTTAAAATTGACTAATCTTGAAAAAGAGGAATTGCTTGTTAGATTAGATGAGTCTAATAAAAAGAATGATTTTTTGAGAAATCAAATTTCCTCTCAAGATGAAAAGATGAAAAGTTTGGAACAAAAGTTAGCTGAGGCTGAAGCTAAATTGGAAAATTTGTCTAATACCAAACTTGCTGATGATAACAGAAGTGTTTCTGTTTCTCTTAAGCCTAAAACTGAGAAAGTTTATATCCCTCCTTTCAAGAGGAATAATAATGAAAAGGCTTATTTTGCTAGGTTAGACAAAGGTAAAAGTTCTGATGTAGACGCTGAAGTTTCTACACCTAAGTCTAAACCTACTGTTAGAGAGCATAAGAATTTTGTTTTTGTGCCTACTTGTCACCGTTGTGGTGTTGTTGGTCATATTAGACCAAATTGTTCTTTGTTGAGGCAAAAACCAAAATCTGAGAATAGATTTGCTGTTAGGAATACTGATGTTCCTAAATTTGTTCCTGTTTGTCACTTTTGTGGTGTCTCTGGTCACATTCGTCCTAATTGTCATAAATTGAAATTTAAGCATTCTGTATGTCAATCTAGGATATGTGATGATATTTCTCCTGCCATAAGTCCATATAAATTGTTTCATATTCTTTTGAAAAATTTGAGCTTGTTGGCTTGTGAAAGGAATTTGCAGGATTTCAGTCTCTCTCAGAAAATTGGTGTTATCTCTCAAATACACTCCACTTCTCATGGATTTTCACCTACAAAGCCGAAGAATCGTGCTATATGGGTGAGAAAAGATTCTCCAAGGTGAGTGTTGCTAACTTGTCCTTGATTTAATTCTTTCAATTAATTGTGGACATGTTTTGTTTTTGTTTTTGGTTGTTTTGTTTTTTAGGTTGTTTCTTTTAAATAAAAAAAAAATCCAAAAACATTGAAAAATTTCAAAAAGACAAAAATATTTTATTTTGTGTCTTGGTTTATTTTTCTTGAGGATTATATGAGTTATAATATCTCTCTCTTGATTTAGAACATGCTTGACATTGTGGAGAAACTTGAATAGTTTGTGCTAAGCTATTTTTGATTTTGTGTGAGTATGTACTAGTTTGTACATGTACTCATGGGTTAATTAAGAAATTGATATTTCTTGTCTGTGTACCCTCTATAGCTTAGTTTAGCACTGTCATGCATTGCTTTTGCATTGTTCATTTAGCATAATATGTGCTTTTTGTTTTTGGTCATAAAGTTTGTTAAAACCAAAGAGATTTTTGTGTTTTGTATTATAGATCTTGGATTTATAATCAAGGTTGGCCACCTTATATTTACATAACAAGTTTATGTACCCTGTTTAGCTTTGATGAGCTTATATATTGCACTTGACTAGTTGAAACTTTGTAGTGCATGTTGTGTGGGAAAGATGTTTATGGTGTTTATCACTTTGTCTTAATCTTGAAGTCACATGTTATTTGACTGTCGAACTTGATCTTTTTGTGAAAGGCATAAATAACCATCTCACCACTGTTCACTAGCCAATCATGAACACCTTAGTGCATATCATAAGATTTTGTGCTCGAGAAAGTGTAGCACATGCACAAAAAGAACATAAGGTGTGGCCTCTGTTAAATGCTTAATGCTTAAAATTGGTGTGTACTATTAGGCTTGATGCCAAATTTCACCTAAATAATGGGGCAAATTTCAAGAAACTTACATGATTGCAAGCTTATGTTCTAGGAGATGTGGGAGTTATAGGATGTAACTCTTTAGGTGATAGTCTCTTTCAAATTCTATGTGATGAATTTTGTAGACTTTGTGATTGATTGCTATTCACATATCACCTCACATGTATCTCAAGCTTTTGCTAGTTGCACACACTACACAAGTTACTCTTTGTTAAACTTGGTACATTATATTGTGTGTGATTTTGTTGTGGCCATCCAAGATTAAAAGTTCCTTGACTTTAATGCAAAATGTGTATAATGTTTGCGCTTTGAGAACAAATTGATTGAAAATCTTGATTTTGGAAGATCTGGGTTGAATTCAAGTGTTTTTGAAAAACTTTTCGTCTCATACTCATGCATTTTTTTATAAAACAATATGCTTTGAGGAGTTTCTGCATTAAAATGTTCTGTTTTTCAAAAAACTGATTTTTCCAGACTTTCGATCGATCGAACATGTTTTTCGATCAATCGAAATTGCGATTAAAATCTTTGGTTTGAGTCTGCCTGACTCGATTGATGTTCGATCGATTCTCGATCGATCGAAACTGAAAAATTTTCAGTTTCTATGTTTTTGACCAAAATTTTTTTTATGCATCATTTGTGTTTAGGATTCACATGCATTGCATTGTTTTTGTATCTATCTTGCAGTTTTGCAGTCATATCTCTCTTTGTTTTCACACATAACATGCATACACTTTGCTACATTGGGTACTCAACTTGATTTAGAAATTGATTGATTAATTTTTGAGTTTTGTACATTCTAGTATATGCTATTTCTTATGTGTGAACTGTAGAAAATATTTTTCTTAAGAAATATGATGGATAATCAATGTGCAAATATTTTCTCTACTCATGCAACTGTTTATGGGTCACATAATGCCATGTTTGCATTTTATTGAAAGAGAGAATATTTTTTCTTCATGTGTATCCTCACCTTAGTTTTTAACTTTGGATTATGTGTTTTTAACTTTGATCCTGTTGGTGATGCTGCTGATCCCCCCCCCCCTCCCTCCTTTATTTTTCCCCAAAACTGTTTTTCCTACAACTTGTTTTGTTTTTCCTATTTTTATTGGGGGAGAAAAGTTTTTTTTTAACCTGTGTTGTTTATAGGGGGAGCTGTCTCTATTCTCTATAGAGTTGAATTGTTTTGTGTTCCCCTTGATTCTCTATTTTCTCTTATCCTTTATTGCGTATGTTGACTGTTTACTCTTTGTATGAGTTGTCTTTGTCAATACGTGACAAAAAGGGGGAGAAATTATTGATTTATGGGAATCATGTTGATATGTGTGGAAAATACAAGGATATTCATGTTAGGGAGAGTAACATTGATTGATATAGAGTAACATTGATTGATATACATGTTATATTCATTGATTCTTGTTGCTTTGTGATTCACTGCTTATTGACTTATATTTATGAGTTGTTCATTCATATATGTCTTTATTTTGTGTTGTGTGAATCTTACAAGAATGTTATACCTGTTGTTTTACTCTTTTCTGTCACACATGCGTTTATGCGTTTGTTGAGTGTTTCAGGAAATATACAGGTTGATTCAATTGAGCTGCTGTCTACACTTGCAACTGATGGATAGTAGTTAGGTTGAATTTGTTGTAATGAGCATTTTATTGTATTGGGTTGTTCTTGTATTTGAGCATTTCATTCTGTATGAAAGTTTTGTCACGAATTGCCAAAGGGGGAGATTGTTAGGTTCTAAATGTTTAGAACAATTGGCAAATCGTGAACACAAACTTGTCTAGATATAGATCTTAGAGTCTATAGGTTTTATTAGACAATGCTCAAGGTGATTCAAGTCAAGATTCAAGAACATACAAGCTGCAGGAAGAAGACTTCATATTCTGCCTGGTTCGATCAATCGAAGAACAGGCTCGATCGATCGAAAATCGTATCTGCAGAATTTTAAGTCGGCCCAAACAGCAGCTTAAGCCCATTGAGGATTAGGGTTTCAGATCTACTTCTCCCACTATATAAAGGAAACCCTAAGCCACGTTTTAGAGACTTTTTGAGAGAGAGATTAGAGTGCCTCTTGTGCCTCCTTTTATTTTTAGGGTTTTGTACCCAAACCTCTCTAAGTCTTTGTTGCTCATATTTGCTGTTTGTGTGAATCTCTTGTGAGATCTTTGAGGAGCTTTTCCTTCACATAAACTTAGGGTTGTCAATATCTTGATGATCAACATAGTTGCAACTATTGGAACTTAAAAGAAAAGCAAGCGGGGAGCTTGTAGCTGATTGAGGAATTCAAGAAAGAAGTAGTCCGTGGATTCGGAGCCTGCGCGTGGTCGTGTCAGGAAGTTCTACTGGTGGGTAGCATTAGGAAGTCGAGCGGGGAGCTTGTAGTCCTTTTGTAAGAACTTCAATTCTTTCATAGTGAATTCTGTTATGCCTTGAGGATCGGTGGGTCAAATCCTCCCCAGGTTTTTACTGTGTGGTTTCCTGGGTGATCATATCTTGTGTTCATTTATTTTCCGCTGCATTATTATTCTTGATATGATTGTTGGATTGCTTTAACCTAGAATTGCATAATTTGACTAAGTAACAACTTGGATAATTAATATAGGCTACGCAATCTGGTTGTTTAAGGGGTCTAAATTTCCATCACACACTTAGGTCTAGCTTTAGTACCAATGATGGTGGAGTCCACTGTCCATCACCTTTACATTTTGATGATCACCTTTACATTCCTTTTTATGTTCATATTATTAGGTCTTCCAGATTCTGCTGTATCTTCTAGCTGTCTCAAAAGGAAGCCAATTCTTACCAAGGATTAGTCTTATCGTTTATTTAATCCGGTGATATAGAAGAAATTATAGGAGCCCTCATTTCACATTAGATTTGGGATACCTTTTCCTGAACTTTGCTGAGGGGATCTTCAATGCTTTATCATTTTTTTCTTTACAATTTATTTCTCGTCAATAATTTCCCTTTAAATTATTAGGGTACAGTGTATACCAAAAATACAATTTGGGAAAACAATAAAGAAAAACCTCATTTATCTTAATTAAAGAACAAAACAGTGACTTTTTTTGTCACACCAAAAAAAAAATCAAATATGAAAATAAACAATTACTAATTATAATGAAAATTAATTCCCTGGTCCATTATTTTATGTCCATTAACCTATGCAAAACTTATCTTCTTAATAACATAATCTAAAATATAAAAGGATGAAGTATTCTCCATGTAACATATCATAAAGTATCTTCCAACAAATTTGTTCATTATTATAATTATAATGACATCTGCTCCATGATTTCCATGTACACATCAGGCCGGATTTTTGAAATTTACGACGACTGCTTCATAATAGAGATAGATTATTTTGGGTAAATGTAGGATTCTAGATCAAATCTCTGATTCAAAAATAAATGACTTTACAGTTGATTCAAAAATCCCTGATTCTAAACTAACTATTTTTTATTAAATAATTTTCATTTAAAACTTTGTAAAGTTGTAATTTACAACTATGTTTTATGTTGGTTTTATTCCATGATAAAAAGTGCTGTAATTTCTTTAATTTTGTTCCTTGTATTTTGTGAGATTTTATTGTATTGGGTTTAGTATTAAGTTGGTGAAGAATCAAGCATGAAATGAAGAATCAGTGCAATTTTGTGACTAACTCGCAAAAAGAGTATCCCACGAAAAGGGCATGTGAGAAGCACATGTTACAAGCTAAAGAGTCATGCCAGGCTGTCGATTTCGCGGGTGTCATGTGGGTAAGGCCTTCCCGCGAAATACTCGTGAAACATTCTACCTTGAGGATTTTAAGTGTGACTTTCTTACACTTCACCCACACTATATTTACCCTCATTACCCACAAAAGTATGAGAGGACATTCAGAGAGAAAAAACTTAGATAAGTTTTCTACAATACAACACACCCATCTTTTAGAGAAAAGGCTAATCATTCTTAGTGAAAAATCATTATAGCCTCTTCTCATTCCATCTCCCATTGCCATACCTTGAGAGGAGATTTGTACCCAAACATAACCCACACCTTTTTCAGAGTGTAGAGAGTGTTTTGAAACTTGGGAAGTTTTGGGGATTTGCTAAAAGAAGCCGGTGAGGCTTGGTGGATGCAATCGGGCATATTGCGGGATCCGGAAAGTTAGAGAAGACATGACTCCGAGAAGTCCGTTGGTAGCAGGAGCTTGAAGGGCTTAAGTACATTGGGTAGACTAGTCTTGGAAGATCTTTTGTTATTCGTGTACTCCAACTTTATTCTCTAGTGGATCGATTACCGCTTGGAGGGCGGCGGAGAGGTTTTTCACCGAGTTCTTCGATTTCCTTTCGATAACACGTCTCAGTGTTATCTTGTGTTTGCATTTCTCTTCCCTACTCTTAAGCTTTACTTTATATCGTTGATAATGGATGAATATGGCTTAGGGTAGTGTTAGCGGTTGTTTGCACTCGTTTACTTTTATTCCGTACTTAGTCTAAGTTAGAGTAAAAGCAATCTAGCCGTAATTTTAATTTGAGAGTCTAAACAAGCTCTTGTGTTTTCACACAAATTCGAGCATCAACCTTATAGTTTTGAATAAGTTTTATTTCAACCTTATAATTTCATATTGTTTTTATTTTTATTTTTTGGTACATATGCTCATATAGTTTTATTTAAACTTTATAGTTCACATAGTTTCATTTAAACTTTCACAATTTCAAATAATTTCATTTAAACGTTAGTGTTAGGTTCTAAATGTTTAGAACAATTGGCAAATCGTGAACACAAACTTGTCTAGATATAGATCTTAGAGTCTATAGGTTTTATTAGACAATGCTCAAGGTGATTTAAGTCAAGATTCAAGAACATACAAGCTGCCAGAAGAAGACTTCATAATCTGCCTGGTTCGATCGATCGAAGAACAGGCTCGATCAATCGAAAATCGTATCTGCAGAATTTTAAGTCGGCCCAAACAGCAACTTAAGCCCATTAAGGATTAGGGTTTCAGATCTACTTCTCCCACTATATAAAGGAAACCCTAACCCACGTTTATGGAGTGCTTTTAGAGAGAGAAGAGAGTGCCTCTTTTGTATCTAGGGTTTTGTACCCAAACCTCTCTAAGTCTTTGTTGCTCATACTTTGCTGTTTGTGTGAATCTCTTGTGAGATCTTTGAGGAGTTTTCCTTCACATAAACTTAGGGTTTTCAAGGTAGAGATTATTTCAACATCTTCATGATCAACTCGGTTGCTGCCATTGGAGCTTAAAGAATAACAAGCGTGGGTGCTTGTAGCTGATTGGAGAATCCAAGAAAGAAGGAGTCCGTGGATTCGGAGCTTGCACGTGGTCATGTCAGTAAGTTCTACTGGTGGGTAGCATTAGGAAGTCAAGCGGGGAGCTTGTAAGTCCTTTTGTATGAACTTCGATTCTTTCGCATAGTGGATTCAGGTTTACCTTGAGGATAGCTAGGTCAAATCTTCCCCAGGTTTTTACCATGTGGTTTCCTGGGTAATCATATCTTGTGTTATTTATTATTCCGCTGCTTTATATTCTTGATATGATTGTATGTTTGTGATAACCTAGAATTGCATAATTTGACTAAGTTAATCACTTGGCTAATTAACTAGGTTAATCTGGTTGGTTTAAGGGGTCTAAATTTCTATCAGTTAGTATTAGTATGATTAAATTTTATTTAAAGCAGTTGTCACGTGAGCTTCTAATGGAATAATTTTTTTTTTTTTTTTTTTTTTTTTTGATGATCATGAATTCGTGACAAAAGTTTTGAACGAAAGATTTTGAAAGTTTAAGTTTAAAAGATTTTATATTATCATTTTGATTTAAATCATATTCCGAAAAGTTCTAAAATTTTATCTTTTATTTTAAATTATTTTATTCATCTCTAATGATTTTAGTTTTTTTTTTTTTAAATAAACAAATTAAACCATACATAATAAAATCAATCATAAATACTTATTATTTTGTTTTTGTTTAGTACTTATTGTTTGGGGCCTATCCCAATTCTTTTTTCCCTGGTGCTTTGTAGCACTACGCAACGAGTGTGGAAATAGGTCCGCCTGATCTACACTAGCGCTTTTAAAACCGCCGGGATAGGTCCTGGAGGTTTTGAGACCCTATTCCAGCGCTTTTAAAACCGTTGGTATAGGTCATTTCAAATATAGAAATAAGCCCTATATCAACGTTTTGGAAACACCGTAATAGGCCCTACCTATACTTGGGCTTTCAGAAATGCCACTACAGGGCATTTAGAGAAAGAGAAATACATCATACTAGCGGTTTTAAACAGTTGTAATACGTACTGCCTATGCCAGTGCTTTTATAACCGCTTATATAGGTCATTTCAGTATTATAAAAATATGCCCTATACCAACGTTTTTAAAACGCCGTAATAGGCCTTGCCTATACCAATGGTTTCAAAACTTCCACTACAGGGTAACCAACGAAATAGAACAATACCCTATTCCAGCGGTTTTAAAAAATGATGGTATAAGTTTTTTTTTTTTTTTTTTTTTTTTTTTCTTCTTCTTCTTCTTCTTCTTCAAGTACCTATAATAAACATGTAATACATATTTTCCAAGCACCAGTAATGTAATCAAAATACAATACCAAATAAATACCACTTTAAACCAACGAACCAAATATATTTAATTACATGATATCAATAAATATATACCAAATAATATATCCCAAATGTCTAGAATGTTATGCACAAGATAATATATCCCAAATGTTTAGAATTTTATGAACAAAATAATACATTCCACTGGTGAATATATATCAACATTTGAAACTTTATAATACATTGAATGGGACAAAATCAAAACCACCAGCTGCATATCTCCTAATGCAGATCCCCAGATGATAAATTTACAAAAATTGGAGAATATTCATCCACATTATTACCACTCTAAAATATAATAAACCCACTACAGCTTCATATCTCTACACGCTCTATGGGCTTCCCTTTCTTTTTTTTCCTACAACAGGTCATTAAATTCATTAAAATAGTTATTACAGTGTTTCTACTGTTGTAAAAACACATGTTTGTATCGCATACAAAACATACGTAGTGGAAAATTAACGGATCTACTTCATTCACAATTGATAACATGTACTATGTAAATTTCAGAATATGAAAACGAGTGTACCTTGGTGATACAAACCATTTCATTCCCCTTTTTTTAAAATTCTGTATGTTTATCTCCTTATAACTAATTATCTAATTGGGCTAGCCTTTTGGGCCATTCCAATTGGGCATTAGTATATGGCTTGGAGTGGGACCAAAAGGGAACAAATAAGACTCTAGCTCCAATGGGCCTTAGTTTTTTTTTTCAACTCTTGACAAGTCCAAATTTACCATTAATTATATTTAATTTCACTATTTAAATACAATTGCACTCTAGGCCTTATTAATAAATTATATCCCAAAACTTTATTATACATGTAGCCCCTTCATAAAATATTCATAGTAATATAAAGTCATGTAGGTTGACTGCCACTTTGAAGATTACTACATCTTAATCCTTAAGTATCTGGTTTAATCCTTTAATTTATTCATCAATACTTTAGTATCTCCTTACTAAAGTAGTTAGGCCTAACATTCTGAATAACTAAACCCATTAAGCTTATCTCAATGGAATATTTTATATCTCCGTTAAGATATTATGAATTCCATCTTGAAAATATATGTTCCATCAATACTAAATGTGGTTGTCATTGTAAAGTTGTAATTTACAACTATGTGTTTTGTTGGCTTTAATTCCGTGCCAAATTTGATTGTAATTATATTCAATCTTTTGTACCCTGTATTATTTGTGAGATTTCATTGTAAGGGTTGTGAGAGAGAAAAAGAGAGAGTGTGAAGACTCAAGGCATGAAGACTAAAGCTATTTCCACGGGTATCTTGCAACTAAGCATCCCGCGAAGTGAAGCATGTGCCCTGCACATGACTGGAATGCGAAGAGTCAGGACAAGATGGAGACAGCTGGTTTTGCCAGATTTTCCTATTTGATACACACTTTCTGTACCCACACTATATATACCCACATTACCCACATATGTTAAGGAGTGCTTCTGAGAAAAAACCCTAGCCACAAACCTTGAGAGTTAGAGATTGTTATAGCCACATTTCTCTACACAGTTGCTTGTGGATTTTCCTCAACTCCTACCTCTCCATTTCCATACCATTGAGAGGTTGATAGCCCAAACACTTACCACACCCTTTCAGAGTGTTCAGTGAGGTTTTGGTGCTGCTGGGAAGCATTGGAAGAAGCCTGGCTTTGACGGATGCAATCAGGCATATTGCGGGATCTGGAGAGCTAGACAAGACACGGTTCGGAGAAGCCTTGTTGGAGTAGGATCTTGGAAGGCTTAGGTGCATCGGGTAGATTAGGCTTGGAGGGTCTCTTGCTAACCCATGTATCCCAACTGATTGTCTAGTGGATCGATTACCGCTTGGAGGGCGGCGGAGAGGTTTTTCGCCAAGTTCTTCAGTTTCCTCTTTGATAACATATCGGCGTGTTATCTTGTGTTTGCATTCTTCTTCCCTAATCTTTAACCTTTCATTTTACTACTATGTTATTATGATTATGGGTTAGAGTAGTTTGTTTCTTTATCCGCTCGCATTTACTCTATTCCGCACTTAGTATTAAGTTAGAGTAAAATCAATCGAGCCGTAATTTAATTTGGGGGTCTAAACAGCTCTTGTGTTTTTAACACATTTTCGAGCTTTCACCCAACATACTGAAGTTTTGACCGTGACTTCAGATCTCACTCTTAATATATCAAAGCAACCTACACTTCATGATCAAGTTCATTATTCTCTTAGGATTAAAAGTTGATGTAAATAGAAGTCGTGAGATTTATTATTCATTTGACAGTTGTTAGGAGAATAACAAATCTCGCAGCGGTCCAGTTCAATATATCTTAACTCTTAAAACATATCAACATATCCACTAGAAGTCTCTACTTCCATAATCAAGATAAATCATCTTAGTTGATATGTTATAGTTTTCGCAAACGAAATGCCCAATTTCATCACCAAAAACGAACTAAAATTCTGAATTTACAAAGAACTTGTGACTTATATCTTCTGTGACTAAATCACATACTATGCATCTCATGGACTATATGATAATGTCCAAATATTCATGTTACCATTATTTTAGATAATAATAAAACAACTTTATTAATTACAACATTAAGTCATACATAATGTCATACATAGCATCATACAATAGGATTTAAAGGCACTAATCCTAACATCTACACATTCAAGTTTACTTTCCATCATCTTTGAATTATAGCTACCTATAGTTGTGTATGATATATAACTGTTCATGTGAAGGAGAGCAATATATATGGCATTATGTAACTACAAATTTAAGAAGTAGAGTTCCTACAACGCTTCTTCAAATCAGCCTTATGGCTCCTTCACAACTTCCCAAGCTGAGACAAAGCCCACTTCCTTTGTTTCTTAGGTTTGATGCGATCTATAGGTATGGTCCATCGTTTCTAAAATCAACAATTGAGTTAGCACATTTCACAATTTCAACATAGTAATACACTTATCAAAAACTTAGTACAATTCAGCTAATCACTGAATACACCAATGCATGAGTATTACTCAAGCAGCACTAGATAAAAAGTAAACTTAGATGATCACATAAAATATGAAATTATTAAGAAAATTCTAGTGAGAATGACTAAGTTCATCACCAATAATTATAGCACAATAGAAACAACACAATCAACACTCCCAATAATGAAAAGTAGACCACCTTATATCACCATGCAAGCCACCC
Source organism: Quercus aquifolioides (assembly GCA_019022515.1). Lineage (NCBI taxonomy): Eukaryota > Viridiplantae > Streptophyta > Magnoliopsida > Fagales > Fagaceae > Quercus > Quercus aquifolioides. The sequence continues at coordinate 86,774,159 of CM032327.1, forward strand.
ACTTGCTCCAAATCAACAACCTACCACAGCAAAAAATTTGACATATAATTATAGACTAGTAGGGTATTATGAAGTAGATTTTACTCATCCTTTAGCAATTCACTGGTTTGCTCACGGAAAGAGGAACTCAAACTTACAACAAGCTGCTAACCCTGCAAAATTTAAGTCTAAATTATAGACTACTAAGATAACTTAAAAGACATGACTTCACGTCCAAAATCATGTAAAAGGAGAAGAAACTACTAAACTAAGTACATTGAGAGAACAAACTATACACTAAAATAGGGAATTGGTCCACAAGATTCACCCTAAACTAAGTACATTAGAAATACTATTAGGCACAAGATTCGCCCTATATATTCAATCCCACCAAACAAAATTCCTAGGAATTGGTCCAATCTATCTAAGCTGTATCTCACGGTCATACGCAAAATAAAAACAATTACATGTTCTTAATTGTTAAACTAGTAGACTTAGACATATATAGTATTTTATTTCATTTGCCTCTTTGATGATTTGGTTCGCAACCATCTTAAAAAATTTTAAATTATGACCCACTTAAATCTGAGTTGACATTCGAATTTTTAATAATTTTAACCTTACAATTAATCATCATCTAATATTGACTTAGTCAGTGCTAGAGTAAATTACCTTATCTTTTTCTCAAATTCTATTCCTTTTTTTTTTTTTAATGTACACGTTCTCAAATATAATAAAGGTAATAATAGAAAGGTTCACCTATGCCATACTAGATCTTCTTTTTCTCAATATTATGAGGGCAATTAACCCTTCTCACATGCATTGTGCTAGCAAGCATTTAAAACCGATATATTTGGAATTTCATTTTTCTTTGCTTAATGATGTGACATTGTGACAGAGAAAATTTATAATATATGAAAATTGTATTTTGAGGAAAAAAAATTATATGTTAATGTGGATGGGAAAGCATGTATATATATACCTGTCATGATTTGGCTACCTCTGATGCAAATCTCATCAACTTGGTTTCATGGAAGTGAAGCTCTAGTTTCTTAGATCTCAGCTAAAATCCTTCATCAAATTAGCTAGAAGAATAAAAAATAAATAAATAAAATAAATAAATAAAAAACAAATGGAAATAGAAGAATGGTGCATACGAGAGAGAAGTGTGTTCTGTTGTGGGTCGTGGTGCATGCTTTGTGAAGAACGGCAGCGGCATCGATTCATTGATCGGCATGAGGCCTTAGATCAAAGGACGGTGGCGGATCAGTGACAAAGAGAGTGAGTGAAAGTGAGACCGAAATTTTCTAGGTTTTTAGACCCAAGTGAGAGTTCAAAATTTTTTATAAAGTGTCTGTTTGGCTAGCTTTTTTTTTTGCCAACCTATTTTACTATTTAACTTATTTTTGCTACTATTCATGGGTCCCATTGTACGTTTTGGTACTATTTATGGATCCTACTGTACTATTTTAACTAGCATTTACCTTTATCTATAGTACTTTCAGCAAAAAGTATTCAGTTTCAGCAAAATAAGCGAATCCCAAACAGACCCTAAGTGTGCAAGACCAAAATTTTAAGTGGGAACTCGAAAATGTTGGTGGGAATCTGAAAATTTTATTGTGGTAAAATTTGGACTTATTGTGGCGGTTCTCAAAACTGCCGTAATAAGTATTGAATTTTTTTTTTTTTTTGAATAAAAGGTATTGAAGTGTTTAAAAATAAAAGAAAAAAAAAATTCTTTTGGTAGGCATTTGAAATGTCTTTATTTTTTTTTAACTTAGATAAGTGGGAAAAATGTTGGTGGAAAACTTCGTATTCTTTAAAATTGTGCCAATTAATAAAATTAAAAAAATAATAATAATAAAAAAACCGCAATCGCAAGCCTTTTCTATATGACAAAATTAATACTATTTAAGACTTAAAAAATAATAATGTTATTCAGATCAGTTTTTCTTTTTTCTTTTTCTTTTTTCGGTTGCCAAATCAGCTAATTATTATGGGTAAACCTCAACCCACCAAAATACCCAATAATCTAAATTACCAAAATAACCCTAAAATTTGAACATGACCAAAGTACTCCTAAAATCCTTTAAATTTACTAGAATATCCCCCTAAACCTAAAAGATGACCGAAATACCGCCGAAACCTAGAAAATGACCAACATACTCCTTAAACCTAAAGAAAGACCAAAATACCCCCTAAGCCTAAAAAATGACCAAAATACCCCCCCAAAGCTAAAAAATGTCCGAAATACCCCCGAAGCCTAGAAAATTACCAAAATACCCTCGAAACCTAGAAAATAACCAAAATACCCCCGATGCCTTAAAAAGACTAAAATACCCTCTAAACCTAAAAATGACCAAAATTTTACCACTGAAACCTAGTAAAAAGACCAACATACTCCTGAAACCTAAAAAAAGACCAAAATACCCCCGAAACCTAAACAAAGACCGAGACACTCTCGAAACCTAAAAAATGACCGAAATACCCCTAAAACCTAAAAAATGACTAAAATACCCTCTATCCATTAAAAAAATGACTTAAATTCCCCTGAAATAGGGAAAAAGAGCGAAATATCCCCGAAACCTAAATAATGACCGAAAGAATCCTAAAAAATTATCAAAACACCCCCGAAAAAGAAGAAAAAGATTTTTCAATGTAAGCCCTATAGTGGCGGTTTTAAAACCTAAAAAAATTACCGAAATACTCCATAAGCCTAAAAAAATTACCAAAATACTCCCTACACCTAAAAAATGACCGAAATACCCCTCCAACCTAAAAAATGACCGAAATATCCCTGAAACTTAAAAAATTACTAAAATACTCCTGAAACCTAAAAAAATGACCAAAATACCCTTGAAACCTTAAAAGTTACCAAAATACCCCCAAGACCAAAATACCCTAAATCATTTTCTAGGTTTATGAGGTATTTTGTTCAATTTTTAGGTTTCAAGGGAATTTCAATCATTTTTTACGTTTCATGGTGATTTCGGTCATATTTAGGTTTCGGGGGTATTACGGTCATTTTTTAGATTCTATGGGTATTACGGTCATTTTTTATGTTTAGAGGGTATTTTGGTCATTTTTTAGGTTTCGAGGTATTTTGGTCATTTTTTAGGTTTCAGGAGTGTTTCGGTCATTATTTAGGTTTCGATTCTATTTCAAACATTTTTATGTTTAAGGAGGGTATTTCGGTCATTTTTTAGGTCTAAGGGGGTATTTTGGTCTTTTTTTAGTCATCGGGGATATTTTGGTCATTATTTAGGTTTTGAGAGTATTTCGGTTATTTTTTATATTTTGGGAGTTTTTCGGTCATTATATAGATTTCGGTTCTATTTCGGACATTTTTAAGTTTAAGGAAGGTATTTTGGTCATTTTCTAGGTTTTGGGGGGGGGGGGGGGGGGGGGGGGAGGGGGGTATTTTTGTCTTTTTTAGGCATCGAGGGTATTTCGGTTATATTTAGGTTTCGGGAGAATTTTGGTAATCTTTTATACTTCAAGAGTGTTTCTATTTTAGGTTTTAAAAGCGTTGTAATAGGGTCTACTCATAAAGGAAAAGAGTAACCCCTATTACAATGCTTCTAAAAGTGCTGTAATAGGGTTTACTCTTTTCCTTTTGGGTAAACCCTAAGTAAACTCTATTACAGCGCTTTAAAAGCCTTGTAATAGGTTTTAGATATGGAAAACCCTATAGCGATGGTTTTAAAACCACCGAAATAGGTTGTTTACAAATATATATATATATATATACACACACACTTATACATATTTTTTTTTTTTTAATTGAAAATTCAACCCTATAGCAATGCTTGTGAAACGCCGTGATTGGTCCACCTATAGCAGCGGTTTTGAAAGCGCTGGCTTTGACCTGCCATAATAGGTCAACCTATACCAGCGGTTTCCAAAAGCACTGCTATAGGTAGGATGAGTTTTTTGTGGTGTAATAATTGTTAAATATATTTCTTACTTTATATAGATATTTTAATCCAAAATATATTATTAGTCCCAAAGCTCTCTCTCTCTCTCTCTCTCTCTCTCTCTCTCTCTCTCATCAAGGCAAGGTTTGAGTGTTTGAAATGGTATAGCAACAGTGACAAACAAATCAAAGTCTACATGTGAGACAAATTGGTGTTTCGATCATCATTACGGGAAAATAGTATGAGAGTTGGGAAATAAAACGAATCCGACCAATAATTAGAAGGTCTACAAACCAGCGGTTTAATTAAACCACACAAATCAGGTGTTTTAATCATCATTAAGGGAAAAATATGGGAGTTGAGGGGATAAAGCAAATCCAACCAATAATGAAAAGTTCTATAAACCGACTGATTAAACCACAAACACAAATCAAGAGGTTCAAAGGCCAATTTTTTTTTTTCCTTTTTTTAAAGCCCAAACTAGTGACTAATTCCCAATTAACCCAATCCGACCGATCATTCTAGTATGGTTGTTAAAACCATGGTGATCACTTTTAATATCTACTATCTGATAAAGTGATGACATAAAGGCCTCATAAAAGTGTTGTAAGAAATTCTAAATTGCTTGAGTTAATTCACTCTAATTTATGTGAATTTGAGGGAATTTTAACTCATGGAGGGAATAGATATACTATCACTTTTATTGATGATTTCTCAAAATATACAACTGTTTATTTGTTGAAAAATAAAAGTGATGCTTTTAAAAAATTTCAAGATTTTTAAAAAGAAGTTGAAAATCAATTTGGTAGAAAAATAAAAAGAATAAGAAGTGATAGAGGCCGTGAGTATGAATCAAATGCATTCAACTCATTTGTTCAGTCTTTGGGAATTATCCATGAAACTATTGCACTATATTCCCCTGCTTATAATGGTGTGGCTGAAATGGAAAAGAGAACTCTAATTGAGTTAACAAATGCCAAGTTAAATGAATCTAGTGCACCTTTACATTTTTAGGTGAAGCTATTTTAACTACATGTCATGGTTTGAATAGGGTGCCACATACAAAGTCACATACCACACCTTTTGAGATGTGGAAATGACATAATCCAAATTTGGAATATTTGAGAGTATGGGGTTGTCTTGCTTATGTAAGTCTTATTAACCCTAAAATGCCTAAATTTGGTATAAAAGCTACTACCTGTGCTTTTCTTGGTTATGCGATTAATAGTGCAACCTATAGATTTTTTTATCTTGAAAACAAAATAATCTTTGAATCTGGTGATGCAATTTTTCATGAAGAAAAATTTCCTTTTAAATTGAAAAATAGTGGGAGTGAAGAAACTGTTTTGTCACAACCTAGTTCTTCTACTTCTCAATTATAAAATCAAGAAAATTCTGAAATGGAACCTAGAAGAAGCAAAAGAGCTAGAATTGAAAAGGATTTTGGTCCTAATTATTATGTTTTTAACATTGAAGAAAATCACTAAAATTTAAAAGAAGTTTTAACATCACCTGATGCTATATTTTGGAAAGAGGTTGTAAATGATAAGATGGAATTTCTAATTTCTAATAGAACTTGGAAATTAGTAGATCTTCCACCAGGTTGTAAGACCATAGGTTGTAAATGGGTCCTTAGAAAAAAGTTAAAATCAGATGGATCAATAGATAAGTTTAAAGCTAGACTTGTTGCAAAAGGCTTTAAACAAAAAGCTGATCTTGATTTCTTTGCTACATTTTCTCCAGTAAAAAGAATTATATCTATTAGATTGTTAATTGCTATTACAGCAATTTTTTATTTGAAAATTCATCAAATGGATGTAAAAACTTCTTTTCTAAATGAGGACCTAAAGGAAGAGATTTATATGAATCAACTTGAAGGCTTTGTAGAGCTTGGACAAGAAAGCAAGGTATGTAAGCTAACTAAATCCCTATATGGCTTAAAACAAGCATCTAAATAGTGGCATGAAAAGTTTGATTCGTGAATGATTGAGAATGATTATAAATCAAATAAATGTGATAAATGTATTTATTCTAAATCATGGAATAATTTACATGTTATTATTAGCCTCTATGTGGATGATATGTTAATTTTTGGCTCAAATACGCATGTTATAAATGAGACAAAAAAATATGCTTAAAAGCCATTTTGATATAAAGATCTTGGTGAGGCTAATTTTATTTTGGCCACGAAAATTACAAAAACATGTGATGGAATATTCTTGATCAATCACATTATGTTGAGAAAATTTTGAGAAAATATAATTTTCATGATCACAAAAGTGTAGCTAGTTCTTTTGATTCTAGTGTTCATTTATTTCCTGTGAATAATGATAATGAGATTTTTAATCAAAAGGATTATGTTAGCATTACTGGTAGTTTGCGTTATGTTACTGATTGTACTAGATCTAACATTGCATATGAGCAGGAGTGCTTAGCAGATTTACTAGCAAGTCTAGTAAAGATCATTGGCTAACTATTGAGCGAATCATGAGATATTTAAGTGGTACCAAAAGCAATGGCTTATTTTACAAAAAAATACCCTGTTGTGATTGAAACTTTTAGTGATGTTAATTGGAATACTTTGTCAGGTGATTCTCTCTTTAGCACTAGTTATATTTCTACCTTAGGTAGTGGTGTTATTTGTTGGAAATCTAAAAAGCAAACAATAATTGCTAATTCAACAATAGAAGCTGAATTAATAGCATTACCTTTAGCTAGTGAAGAGGCAAATTGGCTTAGAGATTTGTTATATGAAATTTCACTTTGGGAAAAGCCAATTCCACCTATATTAATTCATTGTGATAGCACTACCGCAATTGGTAGAGTTAAAAACTGTTATTACAATGGTAAATCCAAACCTATAAGAAGAAAGCACAGTGCCATGCGATCTTATTTTAGTAGTGGCATCATAATTGTGGATTATGTTAAATCTAATGATAATCTTGTAGATCCATTTACCAAGGCCTTGACAAAAGATAGAGTCTAGAATACATCAAGGGGGATGAGACTAAAGTCCATAGATTCATGAGCCATGTATGAGGATACCCAACCCAAGGACCAAAGATCCTGAGAATTGGGTTCAATGGAAAAAACGAACCATATGATAGTGGTAAGAAATGCACTATTTATTTATTTATTTATTTATTTTGTAAATATTTATTTAATTGTTCATCCCTATGATGTAAGTGCATTTATCCTGTAATGTGGAGTGGTTAAGTAAAAAACTCTTAATGAAATTTGTAGCTCGTATGAGTGGGTTGTCAAAATTACAAGAGCGCCCTCGACAAAATTTCACCTATATAAATGTGGGGGTGGGGCTGCTCCCTATGAGATTTGGACTTAATCTCAAATACACTCATGAAACTGGGATCAGCACACAATCGTAAATTGCTAGCTATAAAAACTCATGTCAACACCTGAGTTATTATGTGTAAGCAGTAACGCTTAATTTCCCAAAAGCAGTCCTAGTTCAATGCAGAGCACACCTTCATGATGCAAAGTGACCCGTCTTTACCTAGTAATTTCTCTTTAACTAAAAATTTTAATATTAAAATGAGTGGGGGATTGTTGGAGCATTTTATATAATTAAAATTGATTTATATTACAACATAAATGTAAAGATGTGAGAGTTAATATCGAAGATAAGGAGTTATTGAAAATATTTAATCCCACATTGAAAATCGGAGAGATTATTTTATTCCTTTTAATTGTAGTAATTAATGGGTTAATATGTATTGATTCAGATATTGGGCTAGATACGTGCGCAAGGGGGAGGTGAAGGGAGGAGGTGTCTCTTTGTGTTATTTACATTATTATTGTGTTTGCACCAACGATTTGCATTAGACTCACCTGAGAATTAATTGGATGAAGTAACATTAATTTACCTTAATGCAAAAATTAGAGAGAGAGAGTTCAACTTGTGAATAAAAATAAATAAAACATGTCCATATTAAACAACAGTGCTCACCCTAGCAGGATGGTCCCCTAATTCAGGAACAAAGAGTGCAAGAATTGGATCCGTTGGTGACCAACTAAAATACACTACATTTTCTACCTTCAGGGATTTCTTGTCAATAAGTGAAAAGGTTTCTGTTTCATAGACAGAGATAATATTTTTCCCAATTCTAGCAAAATATTTGTCCTCTTTACCTCCCGCCCATCTGGAAAAATAAGATTAACCCATTAGATTATTGAAAATAGTTATATGTGGAAAGGGAAGAAAGAGCTATCACCAGGTCTATGTAGATTAAAAGTAAATAAACTCACCTGAAAACAGGCCATGACATCCCTGTAACTACACCTGTTCCTCCAATAGTAAAGTCATCAGCACTTCCCTTGAAATCTCTCCTCACTTTTCCAGTTCTCACATCAAAAATATTTATCACAACACTCTAAAATATAAATTCACATTATCAATGGTTCTGGGCCCAATTAATTTACAGTTTTAAAATAGCTGACAAAGTAGAAAAACTCACATTCGAATCACGAGGATTACTTGGTTCATGGCTGCTATAGGTCACTAAATATTTTTCACCAGGGAAAAATCAATCAGTTTAACCTGCAGTTTTTTTTTTTTTTTTTTTTGATAGACCAGAAAAATACAAGAGAGTTCAAAATATACAAGGGTCAATAGGCATCTTAGTGAAAACTGCAGGTTAAATATCAAGGAAAAATGGTACACAATGTGAAACTAAAAATATATATATATATATATATATATATATTTTTAAAAATCAACCTGAGGATGAGCATAACGCATGAGGCGATTAAAGGTATTGGCACCACTCCAAACAGCAGCACCTTGCCTGCGAACTGTCGCCAAGTAAGTCCCCAGTGGGGACCACTGCACAGAACTTTTGGTCTAGAACTGTAAAAGAAAACAAGTAGGACCATTCATCAAAGTGACATTTATATAATAATAAAAAGGTATAAATTGGTCAATTTATTAATTTCAATTAAGAATGTTGCAGCAGTGCGCAGAAGTTCATTAAATGTTGTTAGGTTTTTAGACCCCTTAAAACACAATAATTGAATTAACCTAGTTTATTAACCAAGTGATTAACTTAGTCAAATTATACAAATCTAGGTTAACACAATCAAATAATCATATCAAGATATAAAGCAGCGAAAATATAAAGAACACAAAGATATGATCACCCAGGAAAACCAAACCGGTAAAAAATTTGGGGAGGATTTAACCTAGTTATCCTCAAGGTAAACTTGAATCCACTATATAAAAGAATCGAAATTCATACAAAAGGACTTACAAGCACCCACGCTCGACTTCCTAATGCTACCCACCAGTAGAACTTACTGACACGACCACGTGCAAGCTCCGAATCTACGGACTCCTTCTTTCTTGGATTCTCCATAAGATACAAGCACTCCCGCTTGTGTTTCTTTAAGCTCCAATGGCAGCAACTGAGTTGATCATCAAGGTGTTGATAATATCTCTACCTTGAAAACCCTAAGTTTATGTGAAGGAAAGCTCATCAAGGATCTCACAAGAGATTCACACAAACCGCAAAATATGAGCAACAATACAACCAGAGTAACTCACAAAACGTGGCTAGGGTTTTGCCTTATATACCTAGGACAAAAACATAAAACCCTAAACATTTAATGAGATAGGGCTGAGTTGGAAATTCTGCAGAAGAACATTCTGGCCGACTTTCAATCAATCGAGTCTAACCTTCAATCGATCAAGCCAAGCCGAAATGCACTAATACATCTGCAGCCTCTCGATTCCAACTTTACATGAATTACACAACTTTGAGCAAGCCTAAACAAGACTAAACACATTGTTTTGATCATGGTTTGCCAACATTACACATTAGAGTTCTAAATACATAAAATCCTAAGTCTTTAGAATCTAACAAACTCCCCCTTTGGCAATCCGTGACAAAACACAAATTAAAAGCTCAAAGTTTACAAATAAAAGCCCTTTACAAAAATAATGCTCATAACACAAATTCAATCCTAACTACTATCCATCAGTTGCAAGTATAGACAGCAGCTCAATTGAATCAACCTGTATATTCCTGAAACACTCAACAAACGGATAAACGCATGTGTGATAGGAAAACAATAAATCAACAGATATGTAAACTAACTCTCCCCTTAAGTTAGATACAACAAAAATAAAACATTCTTGTATGTTTAACACAACACATAATAAAGACATATATTAATAAATAACTCATAAATATAAATCAATAAGCAGTAAACACAAGAAACAAGAATCATATATATCAAAATAAATGTATCTCCCCCTAACATGAATAGCCCCAAAAATGATATACAAAGTGAAGCACCTAGATACAATCTAATGTCTCCACTAGCTCCGCAAAACAAAAGAAATACTCCCCCTAACTACAAAAACTCCTCTACAATTGTCAAAACTCTACTCCCCCTTTTTGTGACAGAATGCCAAAGGACAATCACATGCCATCATCAAAAGGAGGTGGTGAGGGTGAACAAAGATGCACTAAGTCGGCTCGCAAAGCACGTATCTCATCTAGCAAGTCCACCAAAATCTGACCATGAGTCGCCTGAACAGTCATGACAGTCTCCAAGGTACGACGTATATCAAAGTCATCCGAAGGAGGTGGAGGAACATCAGCAGCAGCAGCATCACCAATAGGATCAGCAACATCCTCACCAGCAGGACCTGTAGAAGAAGAAGGAGGAGGTGCGGTACCAGAAGGCTCAGACCTAGGGTGTTTAGAGCCAACTCGAAGATGAGCAACCCTCTGTCTAAGAAAGACGCACCTATGGGAGCAATAACATGTACGGGCTCAGAAGAAGGGAAATCATCTAGACCAAGATATAACAAAATCCTATGAATAAAAATAGGATGGACAAGAGCATGAGCGGAAGATGAACTCCTATAAACTTCGTTCAAAGAATGAAGAAACAAGTGAGGAAAACTAATAGGAGCATCAGTAACAAGAGCGTACAAAAAGACACACCGCTCGAGAGGAATGGTGTGAAGATGAGAAATGGGCCATATAGAATGACAGGCTATCCGAAGAAACAGATAGATAGTCTTAGGAAGCTCAAAAGACGTGATCCGAAGATCAGAACCCCACTGGATAGAAGACCCAGTGATGTATGACATGACATCATCCAAGAGTGGAGACTCATCATACGGGTAGACAGGGTGCTAGACCAAAGGTACACCTAGAGCATCAGCCACTACAGTAGGAGTAATGGTGTACTCTACACCTCGTATCCAACTCTTTACCAAAGTGTTGGAATCATAGATATGGATAGAGATGTTCGAAAAGAACTCTCTAATCAAGGTAGCTGGAGGAGGAGGATCAGAAATATCCAACAGAGGTAACCAACCCCGACGCTTAAAATTTTCCCTAATGGTAGGATCAAGCTCATCTAACACAACAGAACGCTCAGCCCAAATCTTTCTCCTAAGGTTCGATGTCTCAAAAATCTCTTGGTTTTTCTCACTAGGAAACTTCTCACGGTCAAAAGAAGATGGGGGAGGAGAAGGTGGGGGAACAGACCTATGAGCTCTAGTCTTCCTAGGCATGATGCGAAGGAAAGGACAAAGACACAAAGATAGAACCAAAAGAACAAAACAAAGCACAAACCAAGGGCAGACTGCAAGTTAGCACAAAAAAAATATAGAACAAAAATATATATGATGCATGAACAATTACAATGTCATGATGCATGTTCTAATGCAGTAAAACTAAGTTCAATTTAAGTTCAATTTCACAAAATTGGCTTAAGCACAGACTTTCTAATAAAAACCCCAAAATTGAAAACCACTTGTTAAGATTTTGGAAAAAATTGACTAATTGATCATCACACAAGCTAGAATACATAATATAATGATCAATTACATCAATTCAACAAGCCAATTGCATCAATTGAACCCAATTTGAACAAATCCCTAATTCGGATCAATTACAAGCCCTAGAATTTTCAATTTTTCACAAATCACAAAACTGATCAAATTAAACCATCAAAATCATGTTTATATCATGTCCCAACAAAAACCCAATGATCAATTTCACTTAAAAATGCTTGAATCAACAAAAAACCCCAAAAAGAAATAGGTTCGAAAATTTCAATGAATAATGCATGAAAAATGCATGAAACATGAAAATAAAAGAAAAATGAGGGGTATAATGGACTTACCGGCCTTAGAGGACAAAAACCTTGCAAAAAATTCGGAGGAAAACGACAAAAAATTGATGATTTAGCCTTGCCGAGTCAGAGAGAGAGCGAAAAAGGTTTGAAACTTTTGAAAAGTGATTTGAACAAGTCAAAGTCTGATATTTAAAAAAAAAAAAAAAAAAAAAAAACTTGATTCGCGAAATTCGATTGATCGAAAATTACATTCGATCGATCAAATCAACCCGAGACTCTTAAAAGAATTTTAAGCACATTTTTGATCGATCGAAAAACAGAATGGATCGATCGAAACAGGCAAAGGCTCACAAATTTTTTTGAGAAAAAAACACAGTTTTAAAAAAAAAAAAACACATTTTGGCCATAAACTCCTCAAAGCATTAAAATTGATGAATAAAATGCATGAGTATGAGATGAAATGCTTTTTCAAAAACCCAAGTTTTAAGCCCAGTTATTCAAAAAAAAATTCAACCATTCTCCCCTTAAATTCTCAAGCAACAAAAAAAAATGTTTTGCATAATACTCAAGGTATTTTCAAACTTGGCTGGTCAGACCAAAAACACACACAATAACATGTACAGTGTTTAGCAAAGAGTAACTTGTGTAGTGTGTGCAACTAGCAAAAGCTTGAGATACATGTGAGGTGATATGTGAATAGAAATCAAACACAAAGTCTACAAAATTCATCACATAGAATTTGAAAGAGACTATCACCAAAAAAGTTACATCATATAACTCTCACATCTCCTAGAACAAAAGCTTGCAATCATGTAAGTTTCTTGAATTTTGCCTCATAATATACACACCAATTTTAATTGTTCAGAAACTTATTAAATAGCCGGGATAATGTACACACCAATTTTAATTATGTGATTTGGTATCAAGCCTAATAGTACACGCCAATTTTAATTATTAAGCAATTAAACCGAGGCTACACCTTATGTTCTTTTTGTGCATGTGCTACACTTGCTAGAGCACAAAATCTTACGATATGCACTAAGGTGTTCATGATTGGCTAGTGAACAGTGATGAGATGGTTATTTATGCCTTTTTCAAAAGGATCAAGTCCGACAATCAAATAACATGTGACTTCAAGATTAAGACAAAGTGATAAACACCATAAACATCTTTCCCACACAACATGCACTACACAGCTCAAACTAGTAAAGTGCAATAAATAAGCTCATCAAAGCTAAACAAGGTATACAAGACATGTTATGTGTAAATAAATTGACCAACCTTGTTTTCAAAAACCAAGAAAAATAATGCCAAACACAATTTGCTTTCCTTTTTTCTTTTTTTCTTTTTTTTATTTAAAAGAGAAAACAAAAATAAATTCTAGAATGAAATGCATGAATGTTATGCAATGCAAATCCTAGAAACAAAACAGCACAAAAACCAAAGAACAATGGTCACAAAAGAGTAGAGCAATGAAGCACAAGGACCAAGAAAACCAAGAATGATCAGGGAACCAGAATCACACCAATTACTTGACGAAGTGTCTCAAACTTACTTCCATCAAGAGGTTTGGTGAAGATGTCAGCATTTTGACGTTCAGTAGGGATGTATTCAAGAGAGACAATCTTTCTTTCAACAAGATCCCTAATAAAGTGATATCTAATCTCTATGTTTAGTCTTAGAGTGTTGAACAGGGTTTTTAGAGATATCAATAGCACTAGAGTTATCACAGTAAACAACCATGGTGTCTTGTGATATCTCATAATCATTCAAAAGCTTTTTCATCAAAAGAAGCTGTGAGCAACAACTTCCAACAGCAATATATTCTGCCTCTATAGTAGACAAAGACACAGAATTTTGCTTTTTGCTCATCCAAGCAACAAGATTGGCTCCTACATAAAAACACCCACCAGTGGTGCTTTTTCTATCATCAGCATTACCAGTCCAATCAGAATCAGAAAATCCAGCAAGAGACAAATTAGACTCTTTGCTGTAAAATAACCCATATTCACAAGTTCCACCTACATATTGTATGATTCTTTTAACAGCATTCAAGTGTGAAACCTTAGGATTAGATTGAAATTTAGAACAAACACCAACACTAAAAGCAATATCAGGCCTACTAGCAGTCAAATACAAAAGGCATACAATCATGCTTCTATATAGTGTAACATCAACAGACTCACCTGATGGATCACTTGTTAATTTTGCATTTGTAGCCATTGGTGTTCTAGCATGGGCAGCCTTGTCCAGTCCAAATCTCTTAACTAGATTTCTAGCATACTTGGCTTGGTTGATGTAGATTCCAGAGTCTGTTTGCTTCATCTGCAATCCCAAGAAGTAAGTTAGTTCACCAACCATGTTCATTTCAAACATCGCCTTCATTTCATCTGCAAAAGAATGAGCAAGAGAGTCATTAGTAGCACCAAAAACAATATCATCAACATAAATTTGAGCTACAACAAAACCATTCTTATCCTTTCTTATGAACAGAGTAGTGTCTGCAGATCCTCTTTTGAAACCATGCTCAGTGAGATAAGCAGTCAATCTATCGTACCAAGCCCTAGGAGCTTGTTTCAAACCATAGAGGGCTCTCTTCAACTTGTAGACATCATCCGATCTGTGAGGATCAACAAAACCCTTTGGTTGTTCAACATATACTTCTTCTTGCAGCATCCCATTCAAGAAAGCACTCTTGACATCCATTTAATACAACTTGAAGTTCAGATGGCTTGCTATGGCCAACAGTATTCTAATGGATTCCAATCTTGCTATTGATGCAAAAGTCTCATCAAAGTCAACTCCTTCCACTTGTATGTATCCTTGAGCAACAAGTCTTGATTTATTTCTAATGACAGTGCCATGTTCATCTGACTTGTTCTTAAAGATCCATTTAGTTCCAATTACATTTACTCCCTTTGGTCTAGGAACTAATTCCCACACATCATTCCAAACAAATTGATGAAGTTCTTCATGCATGGAATTTATCCAATCAGCATCTTGAAGTACTTCATCCACTTTCTTTGGTTCAAATTAGGATAGATAGCATGAGTGAGTAATCACATTTAAGGCTTTTAATCTCAATCTCATGTTATCATTCAGACTACCCAATATATTAGTGGTAGGATGATTCAATCTGACTCTAGAGGATGGACCTTTTACCAGAGATGTGGAGGTACCTTTCTGCTCTAAAGGAAGACTAAGCTCACTGTGTGCTTGTTGAGTTTCATGAACCAGAGTGGATGGTTCTGAACTTAATGGTACTGAAACTGCATCATTCAATAGCAACAGCTCTTCCTCACTATGTTTCCCCACATAATCAGCAGGAAGTGAATCATCAACTTCTAAAGGCTTATCTTGAACAGGAGCAGTGTTTTCTGAATGTGCCTCTGAACATACTTCATCATTGATCACAACATTTGAAGATTCCATAATTGTTTTGGTTCTTAGATTGTACACTTTATAAGCTCTACTAGTAGAAGAGTATCCTAGAAAGTATCATTTATCACTTTTTGCATCAAACTTTTCTAGGTTCTCTCTGTCACGCAGAATATAACAGTCACTGCCAAATACCCTGAAATATTTGACAACAGGCTTCTTCCCTCTCCAGAGTTCATAGGGAGTCTTCTTGGAATTAGGTCTAAAATACACCCGATTGAGTATGTGGCAGGCAGTGTTAACAGCCTCCCCCCAGAAGGATTTAGGCAACTTCTTATTGTGTAGCATGACTCATGCCATCTCCTGAACAACCCTATTCTTCCTTTCCACTATTCCATTTTGTTGAGGTGTCTTAGGTGAAGAGAACTCTTGATGTGTGCCTTGATCATTGCAGAAAGTAGCCAGTTTGGTATTCTCAAATTCTCTTCCATGATCACTTTTAATTCTGGCTATCACAATATCTTTCTCAACCTGCAGTTTCTTACACAGATGTATCATCTTCTCAGGAGCTTCAGCTTTATCTTTCAAAAGCAAAACTCAAGTATATCTGGTAAAGTCATCCACAACAACTAGAATATACTTCTTTCCACCTAAACTCTGAACTCTGGCAAGACCCATAAGATCAATGTTTAATAACTCTAGAGGTCTTGAAGTTTGAACACCAGCTACAGACGGATGTTTGGATTTCACTTGTTTACCTATCTGACATGGTCCACAAATGCTCTTTTCTATCTTCTCAAACTTAGGTAAACCAATAACTGCATCGCACTTGGAAATCTTCTCCAATTGCTTATGACTTGCATGCCCCAACCGTTGATGCCACAACTCAACTTGATCAATCTTAGCACTAAAACACTTGTTGTTTACACTTGGTGTTATACCATAACCGTTGTCAGCTGTCCTTACACCAACACACATACAGTCACCTCCTCCATCAAGTATCTCACATTCATACTTAGTGAATAGAACATTCAGCCCATTATCACAAATCTGACTAATACTAAGTAAGTTGGCCTTCAATCCATCAACATACCAGACATCTTCAAAAACTGGTAACCCTGGAATGTCCACAGTACCAATGCCTCTGATTACAGATTTGCTTCCATCTCCAAAAGTGACCGTCCCAATCTTTCCTTCAAAGAGCGTCTTGATCAAGCCTTTGTTTCCTGTCATATGCCTGGAACAACCACTATCCAAATACCATAGACAAGAATCACGTGCCTTTAGGCGATTAAGGCAGTATAACACAGATAATTATTATCACATGTGATTCGACCAAGATGCGCAAGAAAAGATTTAGTAAAATCAACAAGATATAAAAACAAGTAGGCATGTTGACATATAAGCAAAAAGATTTTCCAAGAATCCATGACAACAGGGTTCAAGGATCAGCTCAAGATCAAAAGATCTACAACAAGAGAGCTACCCGCTCTGATACCACTTGTTAGGTTTTTACACCCCTTAAAACACAACAATTGGATTAACCTAGTTTATTAGCCAAGTGATTAACTTAGTCAAATTATGCAAATCTAGGTTAACACAATCAAATAATCATATCAAGATACAAAGCAGCGGAAATATAAAGAACACAAAGATATGATCACCCAGGAAAACCAAACTGGTAAAAAACCTGGGGAGGATTTAACCTAGCTATCCTCAAGGTAAACTTGAATCCACCATATGAAAGAATCGAAGTTCATACAAAAGGACTTACAAGCACCCACACTCGACTTCTAATGCTACCCACCAGTAGAACTTACTGATACGACCACGTGCAAGCTCCGAATCTACAGACTCCTTCTTTCTTGGATTCTCCATAAGATACAAGCACTCCCGCTTGTGTTTCTTTAAGCTCCAATGGCAGCAACTGAGTTGATCATCAAGGTGTTGATAATATCTCTACCTTGAAAACCCTAAGTTTATGTGAAGGAAAGCTCCTCAAGGATCTCACAAGAGATTCACACAAACCGCAAAATATGAGCAACAATACAACCAGAGCAACTCACAAAACGTGGCTAGGGTTTTGCCTTATATACCTAGGGCAAAAACATAAAACCCTAAATGTTTAATGAGATAGGGCTGAGTTGGAAATTCTACAGAAAAACATTCTGGCCGACTTTCGATAGATCGAGTCTAACCTTCGATCGATCGAGCCAGGCCGAAATGCATTAATACATCTGCAGCCTCTCGATTCCAACTTTACATGAATTACACAACTTTGAGCAAGCCTAAACAAGACTAAACATATTGTTTTGATCATGGTTTGCCAACATTACACATTAGAGTTCTAAATACATAAAATCCTAAGTCTTTAGAACCTAACAAATGTCAAACTAAAAGCCCAATCTAAGCTTTAGTATCAAACTATCACAGGAGAGAGAGAGAGAGAGAGAGAGAGAGAGAGACTCCCAAGTCCCAACAATACATAATTAACAGTCTTATGTGATAGTATATGGACAGTCAGATATATATTCTACTCACAACACGCTTATAAATTGGCTCAGGCTTTAGATGCCTTGCATCATTCCATAAAACCTTAGTATCTGAACCAGTATGAATCACAAACTGATCACGAGATTTTTCATCAGCCAGCCATTGTTGAAGATTTTCCTGTAATGAAACAACAGCATATTTAACAAAATAGACATTTTAAAGGGAAAATAAATAAATCAATACCACAGATAGAAAGGGAGTTTGTTTGCAGGCAATTTGAAGACCGCATAAACCATCTACTTGACCAAAAATGAAGAAATCTAAAGCACACATATTTACATTTTAAAAAGGGCAAAGAAGGCATCTTTGCACATTTTTGATATATTTTAATTTATATTAGTTGTAGAAGAGCTACAAGTAGTTGATGGTAGTAGAGAGCTGAAAGCTCGAAAATGTGTTGAAAACACAAGACCTATTTAGACCCCCAAATAAAAGTTACGGCTCGATTGATTTTACACTAATTTAATTCTAAGTGCAGAATAGTGTAAATGTGAGCGGATAAACAAACAAGCTACTCTAATCCATACTCATAGCAACACAGTAGTAAAATGGAACGTAAAAGAGTAGGGAAGAAAGATGTAAACACAAGATAACACGCCAATGTGTTATCGAAGAGGAAACCGAAGAACTCGGCAAAAAACCTCTCCGCCGCCCTCCAAGCGGTAATCGATCCACTAGAAAATCAATTGGGATGCATGGGTGAGCAAGAGACCCTCCAAGCCTAATCTACCCTATGTACCTAAGTCCTCCAAGCTCCTACTCCAACAAGGCTTCTCGGAACCGTGTCTTGTCTAGCTCTCCAAATCCCGCAACAAGCTCCATGTTGCATCTGCCATCCTTGGCTTCTTCCAATGCTTCCCAACAACACCAAAACCTCACTTGACACTCTAAAAGGGTGTGGTATGTGTTTGGGCTATCAACCTCTCAATGGTATGGAAATGGAGAGGTAGGAGTTAAGGAAAATCCACAAGCAATTGTGTAGAGAAATGTGGGTATAACAATCTCTAACTCTCAAGATTTGTGGCTAGGGTTTTCTCTCAGAAGCACTACTCAACATTTGAGGGTAATGTGGGTATAAATAGTGTAGGCACAGAAAGTGTGTATCAGAATTGATAGTCTGGCAAAAAATAATGTCTCGCGAGTGTCTTGCGGGAAGGCCTTACCCGCAAGCTACTCGTAAAACACAGCTGTCGCCATCTGTCCTGACTCTTCACATTCCAGTCGTGTGCAGGGCATATGGCTCACTTCACGGGATGCTTAGTCATGAGCTACCTGCGAGAAATCCTCAGTCTTCAATTGCTTGAGTCTTCACACTTTCTCTCTCTATCACACAACCCTTACAATCAAATCCCACAATAAATACAAGGTACAAAAGATTGAATAAAATTACAATCAAATTTGGCACGGAATAAAAGTCAACAAAACACATAATTGTAAATCACAACTTTACAATCTCCCCCTTTGGCTATTCCCTGACAAAACCCCTAAAACAAACTCTAGACTTAAACGTGAGTTTGGGAACAGTGGCAAAACTCACTCACACCTAATCTAGAAGCTGTGAAGCACTTGCACGTATATACCTGTAACCTGAAACACTTGCACACAAACAAAACTTTCATTAAGCTTATGACAAATTAAACACAAGGTACATACATGAGCAAGTAAAGTGCGATCAAGTTTGTAAACACTATAAAACATGTAAGCATATCTTGATCATACAAAAACAGTCATTAAAGAATGACTACAATGAACATTTAGCTAGTAAATGCTCATCCAGACACATAATGCAATTAAGAACAATCACAAGAATCAATTGCATATCCAACACTCAACCAATGCAAAATACACGAAGTATTTGCATCTAGGAAACAAGATCCTACTAGGGCACAAGAGTGAGGTACTTAAGACATATTAGCAATATCTTAAAAGTACAAAAAATGCTACAAAGCATTGAGATAAACACAACTACTGAATATAAATTGAAATTGAAAACAGAGTATTAAAGCTTTAAAAGAAAGCAGTAAAAAACAACTATCCAAGAGTTATAAATGCTAAAACAGTTAAAACCAAAACATAAATAAAGCTAAACCAACTGTATGAACCAAAGTTTCTATGCCTAAGTTATGTGCAAGCTCCCCCTCAAAATTTTCTCCCCCTTTTTGATCGGAATAGCCAAAGAGACTAGAACTTATCAGACTCTGAATCTGATCCTCACACCATGGACAAGTCGTCGATCTGTGAAGACAATGCAGTGATCTGTCCCTGGACGTATGCAAACTGGGTCGCGGTGTGTTGCACATGGGAGTCTAGCATGGTAAACATCTGATCCACTCTATCAAGAAGGCGATCAAGTCTGTCAGGTCCTCGAGTAGGTGCTGATGAAGATGGCTAAGCTGAAGACTCCGGTGCAGAAGTGAATCTATCAATCTCCTCCTCTGTATCGCCACCCTTGTCCTCAACACGATCCCGTGGTATCGTGTGCACACCTGTTTTGGAGCCCTTGATGTAAGCTGTGCTCCTAGTGAGTGTATGTGCACCAATGGGATAGTCCCTCTGAACCATTGTGAGGCCACTCAGAAGTTTGAACCGTTCCTTTGCAATTAGGCCCATAATGAGAGTGGGGAAGGGCATTACAGTCCTTGGATTCTGCTTCTCGATGCTCTTTTTCAACAAATGGAAGATGTGTCTACATATATCAATCTCCTTGTGAGTAAAGAGATCGTACAAAAATTTTGCCCTTGGAGCAGACAACGTAGTTAAGTTGGTGACCGGATACAGATTATGAATCATCACATAAGCTAGAGTCCTCATCTCTGGACTAAATGGGATTGTGTTCATGGAGGTTTTCTTAGAAGTACCACCAAGTATCTTCATCATCTCCTCAGTAGAGCCCAAACGATCCTTATATTGCACTGTAATTGGCTGTGAGGGAGGGCGAACTTCTAAGAACTCCTGAATGCTGTCCCTAGTGATGACAAACTCTTTGTGCCTTTTATGGTCTCCTTCCACAGTAGCATTTGAGAAAAATTCTCTTATGATCTCTGAATAGACAACCCCAACTGGGTTCAACAGCTTGGTCCAGGTCCTTTCTTTGAACACCTCAGGGATGAAGGTGTCCTCAAGGGTTTCTAGCTTGACCACCCTCTCCATAATAATGGTTGCTCTTTTGTAGCAGTCATTGTATTTCATATCGGCCTTAGCAGACTTGAAGTTATCAGAATCAATGCGTGCACGTTTTGATGACTTTTTGATCGCAAAATGTTTGGTAGAAGACATCTGCACAAAGGAACACAAAGAACACAGAACAAAAACAAGTGCACAAACACAAAAACAAAATACAAAACTTGATTAGATTCAAGTTAGTTCAAAAACATAGGTAAGACAACCTAAAACAGAGCATAACCAACTCAAAACGATATACTAAAATAGATAAAGCATGTAAACATAAACACAATGCATGAAATTAGGTAACTGTGCATGTGTGTGCATGAGCTGATGCCTGAGGATGCAGCATGAGATGCATGAGGTGTGCCTAGAGGGGCCTAGTGTGTGCATGGCATGGCATTGAGGCACAAAATGGGCAAAGCGTGTAAAACACACAAACACTGACCAAAACATGGTAAACATGATCAATCAAAAGGAAACCCAAGTATTGGAACCCATTTGAGTCCAATTCAACACAGAAATGTCACTAGGACATTCTAACAAACACCTAACATGCAACAATGCATTCCAACTATGAGAAATGCATGAACATGGTGAAAATTGCCTAAATACATGCTAAATTTGCTACAAGGAGCAAACATAGATACACACAAACCAAATGGTACTCAGCCCAATCAAAATTTTGGAAAAAATTTCACAAATTTAAGAACCCCAACCCAATTTTCGAAAATCCCCAATTTTTAAGAATCCTAAGCTAAAATCTGCATAATCTAAGATAAAAATGAAGATAATGTTTAGGAAAACATACCTTGAAGTGATTTTGTTGAGATTTTGCTTGAAAATGATAGGGTTTGAGAGAAAAATGATTTTGGGTTGAGACAAGGTTCGAGAAAGGCAATGCGAGGGAAGTTGAGAATATTTGAAAACAAGTCACATCTGCTACATAAAAACTAAAAACACGTGTTTTTCGCGGGTTAGGCAATAGCGTGACAGTCGCGAGACAGTTGCAAGAATGGCCATTGAAGCTCAAAAGCTTTCGCGAGAAGCTTTAAATCACAAGACAGTCACGATAGCCTCTGTGAGAATTGAAAAAATTCCAGTTTTTGCCTAAAAACGTTTCGCGAGAAGTGTTTAGTCGCGAAATACTCGTGAGGCAGTAGTGAGACTTTTTGTATGAATTGACCAAAATTTTATTTCCCTTTAGCACATTTCGCGGGAAGCTCTAAGTCGCGAGCTTCTCACAAAACAGCCTCTGAACCAGTTTTTAAAGAAAAACACAAAAATGCATTTTGAACAAAAACTAAAAGCACGAAAGTATAAAATCACTCTCAAAAACATATAAAACACTCAAAAATCTTTTTGGGTTTGATTAGCAAGTACTTGAGCATACACATCATATTTGAACATGTACAATCACACAAATGGGATAAGCATTAATTGAAACAAAGTCTTGTGTGTTGTGGGTGAGTATCAAGTGTGAAATAGTCCTTAGACCAAAGTGAAGCTTCAATGATCAATTCAATCAAGTCATACATAACTGATACTAAGTTAGGTGGACTATCTCTATTATAGAAATGAACATATATGACCTCCCACAAAATTATTACAAATCTTAGAAGCTTTTCATTTGGCTTCTGCATAAATCATAACATTTGATTCTTTTTGGACAATACATCTCTTTTTGAGATCAGTGCTTGAAATTTTTTATATTTCAACATTGAGAGTAAGCCTTTGGCTTTTTGAGCACCATACATTTCAATAAAAAAGTCGCTTTCCCTTTTTCCTAGTCAAATACTAGTATGTGTGACAGGCTTTTGCAGCTCATAATCTCTTTTTCATTTTGAGATTTACATTTGGTGAGCTCTATAGCAAAAACATAAAAGAAAACGTGGGAAGATATATAGGCACAAGTCTATGCAAGTATCAAGACCATCAAGACTATTGACCAATCATTCATGATAGGCTTGAAGATCTATTTACAACAATCACACATAATTTTCAAGATTTCTCCCACAATGATATATGTGCATACATAACAAGCTAAGCTCGTAAATGCACTATGCCATTAGTACAAAGATACTAGGCCAAACTCACATGTGATAAACACAACACAAGCGATCAAACTTTTTGAAGATTTTTCAATTTTTATGGGTTTTTGAATTTTTGAATATACTCAAAAACAGAACAAGTAAAGTAAGATCAACAAAGACAGGTACAAACCAAAACAAGTAAAAAAACATGCTAAAAACCAGGAGCAGTTGACACAAATTGAATTATGCATGTCATGATGCATGAACCTATGACCCTAAACATTGGAAGAATTAATGCATGGGCATATAGGGTGATCATGCATAAGTACCCTTCTTCACCCACTCTTTACGAGTATTTTGGGTGAAAGCCTTAGATGGCAGGGTACGAGCAACATAACTTTCAAACCTCGGAGTGAAGCTAGCAAGGCACAGTGATATGTTTTTCAGCATTTCCATCACATCTCCAATGAAATGTCCTTCACCATCTCCCTTAGCTTGTGCTCCCCTTGGTCTTCTCTTTGAGCTCTCTTGACCACGCATAGAATCAGCCCTTTTAAATGCATGAAGCTTGAAGCAATTCTGCCTTGTGTGTCCTTGTGCGCCACAATGACGACACAAGTGATTTACTTGAGGCCCCCTTTGATTTTTGGGTAATGACTTCCCTTTTTCCTTTGGCCTTGCGCCAATGGTTCTCTTTACCACAGCAGGGATCTCAATCTCAGGCTTCACTTCTTTAAGTTTCTCAACATTCTTGGCTGAAACAAACTTTACCTCTTTTTTGGGTTCACTGCTCGAGCTTCCTTCTCCGGTATAACCCAAACTAGTCTTATCATGTGAAGATTTCTGAGAGGATAGCACATTGTCAAGTTTCTTGGTGGAGATGCGCTCAACCTTGACATTTGCTTGAATAATTTCAAGTTCAAGAAACTTGATCTTAGAGTAAGCTACAACCAACTCTCCTTTAAGTCTTTCTTCTTCACACTTTGCTTCCTTAAGTTGCACAAGTATACCTTTATGCTCTTCTTCAACCTTTTTCATCTTTTTCACAGCAAGGTTAGCAACTTTCGCATATTTGCCACAATCTTCCAGGAGAGAATCATAGGCTTCTTGAAGGTTGTTCTCCCCCTCATTTTGGCATAAGTCTTTATCTTCGGATTCTTCAATTTCCTCATCCTCAGAAATATTACCAAGTTCATCAACCAAATTGCCCAAATCATCTATTGAGTCAACTGAGACAATAGCCATAAAAGCCCTATAATTCCCTTCACTATCACATTCTCCTACAGAGTCTGAATTTGAACTGTCAAAATCACTAAGGGTAGTGGCAAACACTTTACCCTTCCCTCTTAAATAGTTTGGACACTCCTTTTTAAGATGTCCATGATCATTGCATTCGTAACACATGATGCCTTGAGGGGATTGAGAATCCTTCCCATCTTTCTTCTTAAACTCCTTCCTATCACCTTTGGAGGATGAAAACTTCCCTTTGTTCGGTTCTTGTGGTTTTGTGAGTTTTTTTTTTCCAAAAAATTGATTGTGGGTTTGGATTTGATTTTTGAAGGCTCTCGTTGATGGGTTCTGCTTAGCCTCTCGTGTGAACTTTAAAATCACCAAATATCCAAGGGTCGAACCATGTGAGAGGGAGAGACTAAGAAAGACCTTCAAATAGTGTAGTTGAGAGAAAGAGAAGGAGGAGGCGATCAAGCCAAACCCACTGTCGCCAATCGCCGGGTCATCGACAAACACCATTTTTTTCGCCGCCACCTCGTTACCGCTGGTATGGGTTGGTTTTTTTTCTGCTCTTTTTTTTTTTCCTTCAAATCATCCATGTGCAAGTCACTGCTTGAGTTTCATAGTTTGGTTTAAATTTCAGGGTTACCAAATTTATGAAACCTTTGGTGGATTAGGTAGAGTTGGTTGTGGTAAAATGCTCATATGATCAAAACTAGTTTTGCAGTACTTTTAAGAATGCTATTCAGTTGTTTGATGAAATGCCTGAGAGGGATATATGGCCAATGCTGTAATTGGATTTGGTTGTTTGATTAAACATGTTAAAATTCAAAGAAAGAAAATCTGGAAGAAAGGATTGGTTAGAAAATGTACTTCATTCATTCTCAAAGACTAGATTACAACTTATATACAAAAAAACAGAGTATGACCAACTTTGTACATTTATTCACACTAAAACTAACTCTACCACCAACTCTCACTAACCAATTATTACCAGTAATGTATGTAAACAATACATATGTAGTTTTGAATGTTAACTATAAAGAGAACTAAGCTACAGGATGTATAATTGCATCATTCGTAAACTGTTACATATGCTATGTGGATTTGATTGTAGTTTATGTTCTTTTGAATTGCTGGGTGAGTTGTGGTGTGGGGTGGGGGTTGTTAGGGTTATCAATATGTTGATTTTTTGGTATGAAGGATTATAAATTTTGAAGCTTTTGATAGTGGAGGTGAACGGTTTTAAACCCCTTAAACCAACCAGATTAACCTAGTTAATTAGCAAAGTGATTAACTTAGTCAATTTATGCAATTCTAGGTTATCACAAATATACAATCATATCAAAAGTATAAAGCAGCGGAAATATAAAAGACACAATGATATGATCACCCAGGAAACCACACGGTAAAAACCTGGGGAGGATTTGACCTAGCTATCCTCAAGGTAAACTGAATCCACTATGCGAAAGAATCGAAGTTCATAAAAAAGGACTTACAAGCTCCCCGCTTGACTTCCTAATGCTACCCACCAGTAGAACTTACTGACACGACCACGTGTAAGCTCCGAATTCACGGACTCCTTCTTTCTTGGATTCTTCAATCAGCTACAAGCACCCACGCTTGTTATTCTTTAAGCTCCAATGGCAGAAACCGAGTTGATCATCAAGATGTTGATACTATCTCTACCTTAAAAACCCTAAGCTTTGTGTAAAGGAAAGCTCCTCTAGATCTCACAAGAGATTTACACAAAACAGAAAAGTATGAGCAACAATACAACAGGAGCAGCTCTAAAAACGTGGCTAGGGTTTTTCTTTAGTTAGGTTCTAAATGTTTAGAACAATTGGCAAATCGTGAACACAAACTTGTCTAGATATAGATCTTAGAGTCTATAGGTTTTATTAGACAATGCTCAAGGTGATTCAAGTCAAGATTCAAGAACATACAAGCTGCAGGAAGAAGACTTCATATTCTGCCTGGTTCGATCGATCAAAGAACAGGCTCGATCAATCGAAAATCGTATCTGCAGAATTTTAAGTCGACCCAAACAGCAGCTTAAGCCCATTAAGGATTAGGGTTTCAGATCTACTTCTCCCACTATATAAAGGAAACCCTAAGCCACGTTTTTGAGAACTTTTGAGAGAGAGAAGAGAGTGGCTCTTTTGTATCTAGGATTTTGTACCCAAACCTCTCTAAGTCTTTGTTGCTCATATTGCGATTTATGTGAATCTCTTGTGAGATCCTTGAGGAGCTTTCCTTCACATAAACTTAGGGTTTTCAAGGTAGAGATATTATCTACATCTTAATGATCAACAAGGTTGCTGCCATTGGAGCTTAAAGAATAACAAGCGTGGGTGCTTGTACTTGATTGAAGAATCCAAGAAAGAAGGAGTCTGTGGATTCGGAGCTTGCACGTGGTCGTGTCAGTAAGTTCTACTGGTAGGTAGTATTATGAAGTCAAGCGGGGAGCTTGTAAGTCCTTTTGTATGAACTTCGATTCTTTCATAGTGGATTCAGATTTGCCTTGAGGATAGGTGGGTCAAATCCTCCCCAGGTTTTTACCGTGTGGTTTCCTGGGTGATCATATCATTGTGTTCTTTATTATTCCGCTGCTTTATATTTTTTATATGATTGTATGTTGGTGATAACCTAGATTTGCATAAATTGACTAAGTTAATCACTTGACTAATTAATTAGGTTAATCTGGTTAGTTTAAGGGGTCTAAATTTCCTACATGTGGTATCAGAGCGGGTAGCTCTTTTGTTTTAGATCCTTTGATCTAAGGGCTGATCCTTAACCCCTGTTGTCATGGATAATTTGAAGTGTCTTTCTGATCATATTTCTGCTCATGCTTCTGCTGATTTTATTGATGCCTGTGATGTTTTGAATAAAAAGGACACTGTTGTTTCTGTTGATTTTTTTTATGCTTTTGAAACTCTTCGTAAGGAATTATCTAAATCTTTGAAAATTGCTAAGAAATTTAGAGAAGATCTAAAATTGGCTAATCTTGGAACAAGTGTTAGTTGAATCTAAAACTAAAATTGAAAATTTGACTAGTACCAAGCCTGTTGTTGATAACAGAAGTGTTTCTGTTTCTTTTAAGCCTAAAACTGAAAAAGTTTACATCCCTCCTTTCAAGAGGAATAATAAAGAGAAGGCTTATTTTGCTAGGTTAGACAAAGGTAAAAGTTCTGATGTAGACGCTGAAATTTCTAAACCTAAGTCTAAACCTACTGTTAGAGAGCATAATAAATCTGTTTTTGTGCCTACCTGTCACCTTTGTGGTGTTGTTGGTCATATTAGACCAAATTGTTCTTTGTTGAGGCAAAAACCAAAATCTGAGACTAGATTTGCTGTTAGGAATACTGATGTTCCTAAATTTGTTCATATCTGCCACTTTTGTGGTGTTCGTGGTCACATTCGTCCTAATTGTCATAAGTTGAAATTTAAGCATTCTGTATGTCAATCTAGGATATGTGATGATATTTCTCCTACCATAAGTCCATATAAATTATTTCATATTCTTTTGAAAAATTTGAGCTTGTTGGCTTGTGAAAGGAATTTGCAGGATTTCAGTCTTTCTCAGAAGATTGGTGTAATCCCACAAATACACTCTGCTTCACATGGATTTTCACCTACAAAGCCGAATACTCGTACTAAATGGGTGAGAAAAGATTCTCCAAGGTGAGTGTTGCTAACTTGTCCTTGATTTAATTCTTTCAATTGATTATGGACATGTTTTGTTTTTGTTTTTGGTTGTTTTGTTTTTTATGTTGTTTTTTTTATTAAAAAAAAAATCCAAAAACATTGAAAATTTCAAAAAGACAAAAATATTTTATTTTGTGTCTTGATTTATTTTTCTTGAGGATTACATGAGTTAAAATATCTCTCTCTTGAATTAGAACATGCTTGACATTGTGGAGAAACTTGAATAATTTGTGCTAAGCTATTTCTGATTTTGTGTGAGTATGTACTAGTTTGTACATGTACTCAAAGGTTAATTAAGAAATTGATATTTCTTGTTTGTGTACCCTCTATAGCTTAGTTTTGCACTATCATGCATTGCTTTTGCATTGTTCATCTAGCATAATATGTGCTTTTTGTTTTTGGTCATAAATTTTCTTTTAGAACCAAAAGGATTTTTGTGTTTTGTATTTCACATCTTGGATTTATAATCAAGGATTGGCCATATTATCTTTACATAACATGTTTATGTACCTTGTTTAGCTTGGATGACCTTACTTTATTGTATTTTACTAGTTTGAGCTTTGTAGTGCATGTTGTGTGGGAAAGATGTTTGTGGTTATTAATCACTTTGTCTTGATCTTGAAGTCATATGTTATTTGACTGTCGGACTTGATCATTTTGAGAAAGGCATAAATAACCATCTCACCACTGTTCACTAGCCAATCATGAACACCTTAGTGCATATCATAAGATTTTGTGCTCGAGAAAGTGTAGCACATGCACAAAAAGAACATAAGGTGAAGCCTCGGTTTAATTGCTTAATGCTTAAAATTGGTGTGTACTATTAGGCTTGATGCCAAATCACATAATTAAAATTGGTGTGTATATTATGAGGCAAAATTTCAAGAAACTTAGATGATTGCAAGCTTATGTTCTAGGAGATGTGAGAGTTATATGATGTAACTCTTTAGGTGATAGTCTCTTTTAAATTCTATGTGATGAATTTTGTAGACTTTGTGATTGATTGCTATTCACATATCACCTCACATGTATCTCAAGCTTTTGCTAGTTGCACACACTACACAAGTTACTCTTTGCTAAACTTGGTACATTTTATTGTGTGTGATTTTGTTGTGGCCATCCAAGATTAAAAGTTCCTTGATTTTAATGCAAAATGTGTATAATGTTTGCGCTTTGAGAACAAATTGATTGAAAATCTTGATTTTGGAAGATCTGGGTTAAATTCAAGTGTTTTTCAAAAACGTTTCGTCTCATACTCATGCATTTTTTATAAAACAATGTGCTTTGAGGAGTTTCTGCATTAAAATGCTCTGTTTTTCAAAAATCTGATTTTTCCAGACTTTCGATCGATCGAACCTGTTTTTCGATCAATCAAAATTGCGATTAAAATTTTTTGGTTTGAGTCTGCCTGACTCGATTGATGTTCGATTGATTCTCGATCGATCGAAACTGAAAAATTTTCAGTTTCTATGTTTTTGACCAAAAAAAAATTTTCATGCATCATTTGTGTTTATGATTCACATGCATTGCATTGTTTTTGTATCCATCTTGCAGTTTTGCAGTCATATCTCTCATTGTTTTCACACATAACATGCATACACTTTGCTACATTGGGTACTCAACTTGATCAAAAAAATTGATTGATTAATTTTTGAGCTATGTACTTTCTAGTATATGCCTTTTTTATGTGTGAACTGTAGAAAATATTTTTCTTAAGAGATATGATGGATAATCAATGTGCAAATATTTTTCTCTATTCATGCAACTGTTTATGGGTCACATAATATCAAGTTTGCATTTATTGACAAAGAGAATATTTTTTTCATGTGTATCCTCACCTTAGTTTTTAACTTTGGTTTGTGTGTCTCCCCCCCCCCCCCTTTATTTTTCCCCAAACTGTTTTTCCCAAAACTTGTTTTGTTTTTCCTATTTTTATAGGGGTAGAAGCTTATTTTTAACATTTGTTGTTCTTAGTGGGAGTTGTCTCTATTTTCTATAGAGTTGTCTTATTTTGTATCCCCTTGATTCTCTATTTTCTCTTATCCTTTATTTCGTATGTTGACTGTTTACTCTTTGTATGAGTTGTCTTTGTCAATGCGTGACAAAAAGGGGGAGAAATTATTGATTTATGGGAATCATGTTTGTCTTGTTTAGGGGGAGTTGAAATTATTTTTGAAAGGGGAGAATATAAATAAAAACATTTTGTTGTATCTAACTTAGGGGGAGAGTTAGTTTACTTATGTTTTTATTTCTGTTTCTTGTTCACTGCTCATTGATTTATACTTATGAGTTATTCATGATATATGTCTTTGTTTTGTGTTTTGTGAAGTGACGAATTTAATTTTGATTTACTTGTATTTTTTCCACACATGTGTTTATGCGTTTGTTGAGTGTTTCAAGAAATATACAGGTTGATTCAATTGAGCTGCTGTCTATACTTGCAACTGATGGATAGTAGTTAGGTTGGATTTGTTGTAATGAGCATTTTATTGTATTGGGTTGTTCTTGTATTTGAGCATTTCATTTTGTATGAAAGTTTTGTCACGAATTGCCAAAGGGGGAGTTTGTTAGGTTCTAAATGTTTAGAACAATTGACAAATCGTGAACACAAACTTGTCTAGATATAGATCTTAGAGTCTATAGGTTTTATTAGACAATGCTCAAGGTGATTCAAGTCAAGATTCAAGAACATACAAGCTGCAGGAAGAAGACTTCATATTCTGCCTGGTTCGATCGATCGAAGAACAGGCTCGATCAATCGAAAATCGTATCTGCAGAATTTTAAGTCGGCCCAAACAGCAGCTTAAGCCCATTAAGGATTAGGGTTTCAGATCTACTTCTCCCACTATATAAAGGAAACCCTAAGCCACGTTTTTTAGAACTTTTGAGAGAGAGAAGAGAGTGCCTCTTTTGTATCTAGGATTTTGTACCCAAACCTCTCTAAGTCTTTGTTGCTCATATTGCTGTTTATGTGAATCTCTTGTGAGATCCTTGAGGAGCTTTCCTTCACATAAACTTAGGGTTTTCAAGGTAGAGATATTATCTACATCTTGATGATCAACAAGGTTGCTGCCATTGGAGCTTAAAGAATAACAAGCGTGGGTGCTTGTACTTGATTGAAGAATCCAAGAAAGAAGGAGTTCGTGGATTCGGAGCTTGCACGTGGTCGTGTCAGTAAGTTCTACTGGTAGGTAGCATTAGGAAGTCAAGCGGGGAGCTTGTAAGTCCTTTTGTATGAACTTCGATTCTTTCATAGTGGATTCAGGTTTGCCTTGAGGATAGGTGGGTCAAATCCTCCCCAGATTTTTACCGTGTGGTTTCCTGGGTGATCATATCATTGTGTTCTTTATTATTCCGCTGCTTTATATTTTTGATATGATTGTATGTTGGTGATAACCTAGATTTGCATAAATTGACTAAGTTAATCACTTGGCTAATTAATTAGGTTAATCTGGTTGGTTTAAGGGGTCTAAATTTCCTACATATACTTAGGGTAAAAACAGAAAACCCAAAACGTTTAATGAGTTAGGGCTGAGTTGGAAAATTCTGCAGAAAAGCATTCTGGCCGAGATTCGATCGATCGAGTCTTTCTTTCGATCGATCGAGCCAGGCCGAAATGCACCAATGCATCTGCAGCCTCTCGATTCCAACTTTACATGAAAGACCCAACTTTGAGCAAGCCTAAACAAGACTAAACACCCTGTTTTGATCATGGTTTGCCAACAATACAAATTAGAGTTCTAAATACATAAATTCCTAAATCTTTAGAACCTAACAGGAGGTAATGAAGTGTGTATGAAAGAAATGGTACAACAGGAGAATTTCTTTGATTTGCCAAAAGACTTGCACAACATTACATCATTGTTAGTATGTTTAATTACCCTTTTTAAATAATGCTGCATGCATCACTTATTAATGTTGTAGGACTATAAATACTCTAAATTTGATGGATAGTTGGTGATTGTTGCAGTTACTTTATGAACTAAGCTCCAAGTTTAGATGCTTAGATGCTAATGGATAGTTTTGGCTAAAATTCTTAATTAGGCTGATTTGAGAACGCAATAAACTATATATCAGTTTCAGATTTGAGAATGAACTTAGGTTTATATATATTCTTTCTTTGTTGGCAGATTGCAAAAAGAAGATGCATTACAAGTTTGAGTGATCAAAACAATTGAATTTGTTTGTGTTAGACTTAAGGTGCTCTGTGTGTGTGTGTGTGTGTGTGTGTGGTGGGTTGTTGAATTGGGGCAAGCAGGTGACTTGCATGGAGTAATAAGGTGGTTTTAGCTGATATTGGGAGTGTTGACCGTTTTGTGTAATATTTAATGATTCTTGTTAAGTTGTTTTTATTTGATTAATTAACTTTAGAGGCTTCTCTCTATCTTTTTTACACATGAGGAACACTAAAATGAAATGGGATATTTAAAGAAATGTCCATTCCTAAAGAATATTGCTAGTAATGATGTTATAGTTACCAAATGTGTTGATAACTTCTCTATGCATTTAAAATTGTTGTTTTCTTAGGAACATAGCTGAAAGTGCATGATTGAAGATGATTTGTTTCTTAACTTAAAGTGAAATGAACTAAATGAAACGTGTGTTAACTATTGGTTTGTGCTTTCATGAAATCACATTATAGGTGTTTCTTGTAAACCACTTTATAGCAATGGATAAGAGTTGGATTAACTTACCAATAGAAGGTCGCAATAATATTTAGATGGAGTCCAACAATTTCTGAATTTTGCATCTAACCACACACAACCGGATGGATTGATTTCATGTCCGTGTAAAAAATGTGTGCATACAAATTCATGGCCTATAGATGTTGTACGGGGTCACTTAGTGTCACATGGGATTTGTAAGGGTTATAACCCTTAGGTTTTTAACGAGGAATCATCATTTGCAAAGACTTCTACTAAAATTCCTAAAAGTCGTGTCCAGTATGCCGATCTTCGTGACATATTGCATGACATGTTACTCATACATGATATGGCATCTGGACCAATGGAAGAAGTCCCTAGTGTGCAACAACCCATAGAAGGTCCTGGAGAAGGTCCTAATGAAGATGCACTTCAGTTTTTGAAATTGCTTGAAGATGCTAATTAACCTTGTTATGAAGGTTGTAAGCATTTTAGCAAATTCTCAACCATTGTGCATTTGTACCACATGAAATTTCTTAATGGTTGGACCAACAAATCATTTACCATGTTGCTGTAATTTTTGCTTGATTTTCTTCCTTCAAATGCTAAGTTGCCAAACGATTGTTATGAGGCTAAGAAGATTATTAAGGATCTGGGCTTGAGCTATGAGAAGATTCATGCTTGTCTTAAAGATTATGTTTTATATTGGAAGGAGAATACCAACCTTGAAGCTTGTCCAAACTATGGAGTTTCAAGATGGGAAAGTAATGAGTCTAAAGGTCAACAAAGTACTCATGCTTCCCAAGAAAGGAAAAAAGAGAGCTACAAAGATCCTACGGTGGTTCCCCTTAAAGCCAAGATTGAAACGACTTTTTATGTCTCCTAAAACAGCAAATCATATGAAGTTGAATGCCAATGGTCGTGTGAATGACGGGTTATTGAGGCATCCTACTGATTCTGAAGCTTGGAAATCATTTGACTCTAAGTACATAGAGTTCTCATCCAAGCATCGTAATGTGAGGTTTGGATTAGCAGCCGATGGATTCAACTCGTATGGAAATATGAGTACTAGTCATAGTACGTGGCCAGTCATTTTGATCCCATACAATCTCCCTCCATGGATGTGCATGAAAAGGTCTTATTTCATGTTATCATTATTGATTCCCGATCCAACCACTCTTGGGAACGATATAGATGTGTACTTACAACCCCTAGTAGAAGAACTGAATGAGTTATGGGATGTTGGAGTAGAAGCGTTCGATGTGTCTTCCAAACAATCATTCCAAATGCATGCTGCATTATTGTGGACCATAAATGATTTTCCTACATATGGTGATATCTTGGATTAGAGTAAGAAAGTTGCTCTTGCATGTCCCCCTTGTAACTATGATAGTCAGTCTCGTTGGTTAAGATGTAGAAGAAAATTTAGTTACATTGGACATAGGTGATTCTTGGATAGTAATCATAAATTCCGTAGGCAAAAAATATCATTTGATGGGCATGTTAATATGAGATCAGCTCCTATTATAGAATCCGGAGGAAAAATCATGTTACAAACAAATGTTCTTGCCGACCATGTGTTTGGGAAGAAACAAGTTAATTTGGGCAATAAAAGAAAAAGAGGAGAGGAAGCCTTAACTGTGTGGAAGAAGAGAAGTATATTTTTCACCTTGCCTTATTGGGAGGACCATGTGTTGCGTCACAATCTTGACGTGATGCATATTGAAAAGAATGTAGTCGATAATATAATTGGCACATTGTTGAACTTGGATGGCAAGACAAATGATAACTTGAAGGCATGTCAAGACTTAAAGGATATGGGTATGAGAAGTGAAATTCACTTGGAAAAGGTTAGGAATGATTAGACACGTATGCCACATGCCTGCTACCATATGAATGCTAGTGAAAAGGATGGTTTTCTGCAAGTTTTGAAAGATGTAAGAGTGCCAGATGGTTATTCTTCAAACATCTCACGTTGCGTCAAACTCAAAGAACGCAAGATTAGTGAGATGAAGAGACATGATAATCACATCTTAATGTAGCAACTTTTTTCGATAGCAATACGCGGGTCTTTGCCCCCTAAACTTAGTAGGCATTTAATTGACTTATCTTGTTTCTTTAGGGAGATATGTTCCAAAGTACTGAATATGGAGGAAATTGAGGCTCTTAAGAAGAGAATTACAGTGACATTGTGTGAGTTGGAAATGATATTTCCTCCCTCTTTCTTTACAGTGATGGTACATCTAGTCATGCATTTGGCTAGCGAAGCCAAAGTTGTTGGCCCAATTCATTATCGTTCAATGTATCCCATAGAGAGGTAACACATAT
Organism: Quercus aquifolioides; assembly: GCA_019022515.1. Lineage (NCBI taxonomy): Eukaryota > Viridiplantae > Streptophyta > Magnoliopsida > Fagales > Fagaceae > Quercus > Quercus aquifolioides. The sequence goes on from CM032327.1 coordinate 86,809,205, forward strand.
AGTAACTTGGTCTATTTGGTTTTGTTTAACTTACCAATTTCCCGTTGTTGATCTTGGGTTTTCCAATAGGTTCTTGTCAAGATTTAAGTCTTACGTGCATAATAAAATTTATCTTGAAGGCTCCATTGCAGAAGGGTATATAGCAAAGGAATGCTTAACATTCTGCTCACGCTATTTTAAATTTGTTGAAACTGTATTCAATCGGCCTATAAGGAATGTTAAGGAATCCATGGGTGCAGTGGTGAGCATTACACTAGATTCAAATTCATGGATCCAAGCACATCATTATGTGCTATTCAATTATGAAGAAATCACCCCATTTCGCGAGTAAGTAATATGTCCTTGTGTATCCTTTCACAACATTCCAATACAATACTCTAGCTTAACACTAACACGTTTTTCTACACAATGCACACATAGCGGATATCAAGGCTGATTTCCCTTTTCATGTGATTGATAATGTTATTCAAAAGCAGCACATAGAGCAATTCTGCAGCTGGTTTAGGGAATATTTAAGTAAAGCATATATATATATATATATATAGAACTATTTTCGATTGTAACAATTTAGATAGCATACTTATAATAAAAGTCTTTATCTATAATATATAGGTGATGTCAATGGAGGCCTCTAAGAAAAAGGAACTCTCTGATAAAGTTAGATGACTTGCTCGATATCCAGATAATGAAGCAAAACGGTTCAAGCGTTATGTTATAAATGGTTTGAAGTTTCGCACCAAAGAGTTTGAGGCAACTAGGAAAACTCAAAATAGTGGAGTTTGTGTTGTTACTGAAGGTATGCTAGTTATTATGGTGTAGTAATCGATATTATTGAGTTGAACTACTCTGACAAGTATCGAGATGTATTATTCAAATGTCAATGGACTGACGTTATTAGTGGGAGAGGATGCAAAAAAGATGAGTTTGGATTTCCCCTTGTCAATTTTTCAAGATTGATACACACGGGTGATCGATTGGTTGACGAACCTTATGTATTAGCATCTCAAGCTTCACAAGTGTTTTATGTGGAAGATGTGAGACATAAAGATTGGGTGGTGGTGGTCAAAACAAAACCTAGGGAGGTGTTTGATGTTGGTAATCACACTTCACATGGTGATGATGATGATGATGATTAGAAGTTGTACTTGCAAACCTCTTGTGAGATCTAGAGGAGCTTTCCTTTACACAAAGCTTAGAGTTTTCAAGGTAGAGATAGTATCAACATCTTGATGATCAACTCGGTTGCTACCATTGGAGCTTAAAGAATAACAAGCATGGGTGCTTGTAGCTGATTGGAGAATCCAACAAAGAAGGAGTCTGTGGATTCGGAGCTTGCACGTGGTCGTGTCAGTAAGTTCTACTGGTGGGTAGCATTAGGAAGTCAAGCGGGGAGCTTGTAAGTCCTTTTGTATAAACTTCGATTCTTTCGCATAGTGGATTCAGTTTACCTTGAGGATAGCTAGGTCAAATCCTCCCCAGGTTTTTACCGTATGGTTTCCTGGGTGATCATATCATTGTGTTATTTATATTTCCGCTGCTTTATATTCTTGATATGATTGTATGTTTGTGATAACCTAGAATTGCATAATTTGACTAAGTTAATCACTTGGCTAATTAACTAGGTTAATCTGGTTGTTTTAAGGGGTCTAAAACCGTTCATCATAAAATAGATCTAGATAAAATGGAGAGAATCTTAACATTGAATAACTATACTTGCACCAACAAATGAAGATCTTAGGGATATATTTTATGTAATTGGCTATTTCTTTGACAAAATGCACTTTACTTATAATTGGGTAGATCTAGGATGGGTTTAATACTTCAAAAAACAAGTGTTCAAGTTAAGTATTGAAATCATGCAAGTCTGACCAAGGAACAAGTGAAGAAAGTGTTGTTCATTAAAGCTCAACAGAAGTCTCGACAAAATCCTTTCTATCGAGATTTAATGTTGAAGCTCGACGCAAGTTGTATCTGTCGAGAATTACGAAATTAGATTTTTCAGATCTGATTACACGCATATTCCTATGTATTTGTGTAGGGTTTCTTTTCTCTCAACCCTAGACATATATAAGGATTATTTTAAAGGCTATCGTGCATGCATTGTGTGACCAGAGGTAGAAATTACTCTAGTTCATCATTCTCTCTGAAGAAGCTACTGCATCTTTATGCCAAGGGTTTTGTGACCAAGGAGCTTCCTGATCTTTATTGTTGATGAACTGAAAAACTTTGCAGCCAACAATCTTCTTCAAGTTGGTGAGTTAGTCACATACTGGGATCCGTGCATCATTAGTTAGTCACGTACAGGGATTCGTGCGTTGAATGGAGAGATTGCCACTACAATACAAGTCTAATTGGGTATTGAGGTAAGGGTTCAACTGTAGGTTGATATTTTGGGATAGGCCAAAAGGTTTGGTAAGATTCCTTATGCTTGTAACCGCTTGTGACTAATAATAGTGGATTCTCGAGAGTGGTGACCTTAAATTCACTCGGTGGGGTTTTGTCTCGGTGGTTTTCCCCATTCGTAAACAAATCACCTGTGTCAAATTTATTTTCCGCTGCATTTAGTTATTTAGTAATTTGTTTGTGCTACCACGCTATTGCATGTAATTTGACTAATTAATTAACTTGAGTAATTAATTAATTTGCAATGGGTCAATTCATTTTAACCCAACAAAAGAGGTATGGGCTACCAAGCTTTTAAAATTACTTATTTGTTTTCTTATTAAATAATATGTAATTAAGGCCTAAATATGTCTCCAAGAGCCTTGAAATTCAATTGATTTGCAAATTTTGGTATTTCTAAGAGAGATATCCGAGGTTCAAATTCCCTGAGCCCAAACTATCAATGTACAAAAAAGAAGACCTAAATATGTCACTCTAGTTATTTTAACTTTCTCATGCCACATGAACACTAATTTTTTTTCCCAGTAATATTGGATTGATCGTGAAAGCAAGTTAAACTTCTTCTTTTTTCTAATAATGCTACAGATACAATAATTATGCTCACAAATTTTTTACCATTTGCTAAGATAGTTCACAGTGATTTGTTAGTGATTTTCTATGGTTTTAAAAACCGGTACGGTCAAAGAACCAGTTTTGGTCTCGATTCTCGGTTTTATTCAGTTTTGGGACTTTTACCAGACCAAATTGGTGCATGGTTGAACCAATTGAACCGGCTAGTCCAATCCGGTTTTTAAAACTATGAATTTTCATATTGACCCACCATTGACATCATTTTCTATAATTTACAAAGTAAAACAAATTATAAAGAGAGGTTTTACATCAATTTTTATTTTCCCCTAGAAGAAAGGAGATGTTAGAGTTTCTATGGATGGGTGTAAAATGATCTTTGTTTTCTTTGTCAATCATGAATATAACATCATTTCTATTGTGAGGACACATGTTCATTAGTGGCTCTCATAAGTAGAACAAAAAAACTCTCATGTTAGCTCTACCCATAGTTGAGTATACGCTTTATAGTAGTGAATGAAGTGATTGTGCACATCCATAGTTGCACTAAAAGTAGTTCGTACACACCTTAAACTAAGCGCTACGATAATCCGAGCAATTGATGGAATCAAAAGAAAGTATAATTTCCATGAGATCAATTTGACAATAGAAATTGGACCTACCATAGCGAAAATCCAACTAAAGAAGATGAAAATCTGGGTCTCTAGTTTACAAATGAAGTAAATAACCCTTGCAAGCAATAATATTACGGTGTTATACATGACATACAAACTTTAATTTATTTACTATGCCAACGCAATTAACTTCTTCATTGATTTTGAAAGCTCAATAGTGCGAAACACTATAGCTTGTTTAGACCCCCAATTTTGAACTTATAGCTAAATTACTTTTAACCTATTCAACTAAGTGTGAAATAAGAGTAATTAATGTGCAATTAACCTGGACTACTACCTAGTGCATATGCATATATAAACAACAAGTAAATATAAAGCACAAGTAGTAAGGGAAGAGAGATGCAAACACAAGACAATACCGAGATATGTTATCAAAGAGGAAACTGAAGTACTCGGCGAAAAACCTCTCTATGGCCCTCCAAGCCAAAATGATCCATGAGTGAATAAAGTTGGATTACAAGGATATCAAGAAGATCCTCCAAGCCTAATCTACCCACTATACTTGAACCCTCCAAGTTCCAGCTCTTAACGAACTTCACCGAGTTCTACAATTAGCTCCAAATTGCATCCACTATAGAATGGCTTCTTCCAATGCTTCCCTCATGCACCAAACACCAAAACAACTCCTAACACTCAGATTGGGTGAGGTATGTGTTTGGGTTAAAAACCTCTCAAGGATTTGTAATTAGAGAGGTAGGAGTAGAGGAAAATTAAGAGAAATGTGTAGATGATTGTGGGTTTACAATCTCTAACTTTCAAGTGTATTTCTAGGGTTTTCTCTCTAAGATTCTCCATACAATTTCATGGGTAATGTGGACTTTTATAGTGTGGGTAAACAAATGAGTCAAGTACACTAAAACAGGCTGGCAATGCATTGCGCAGGTCATCTCGCGAGTTGGCATAGTCGCGGGATACCTCTTGGCACTTGACTCTTCAGCTTCCAACATATGCTTCTCATGTGGCCTTTTACGGGTTGTCCACTCGCGAGCCAGTCATAAGTAAGTTGCGAATTGTCTTTTCTTCACAGTTCTTCACCAAATTTCACACACTCAACCCTTACATTAAATCCCACAAATATACAGGGAAATGATTGACTAAATATGAAAGATCGGATTTGTGCTAAAACATAAGAGCTTGTTTAGACCCCCAATAAAAAATTACGACTAGATTGCTTTTACACTAACTTAGACTAAGTGCAAAACAAGAGTAAATAAGCGCAATGAACCGATAACACTACCCTAAACCATATTCATCCATCATCAACAATAAAATGAAAGTTTAAAGAGTAGGGAAGAGAGATGTGAACACAAGATAATACTGAGACGTGTTATCGAAGAGGAAACCGAAAAACACGGCGAAAAACCTCTCTGCGACCCTCCAAGTTGAAATCGATCCATTAGAGAATAAAGTTGGAGTACACGACTAACAAAATGCCCTCTAAGCCTAGTCTACCCCATGTACTTGAGCCCTCCAAACTCCTACTACCAACGGACTTCTCGGAGTCTTGTCTTCTCTAGTTTTACGAACCCCGCAATTCAGCCCGATTTCATCCGCCAATGAATGGCTCCTTCCAATGCTTCCCAGCAGCACAAAAATCTCACTTAACACTCAGAATGGGTGTAGTAAGTGTTTGGGCTAGCAACCTCTCAAAGATCTAGAGATAGAGAGATAGGAGTTGAGGAAAACCACAAGAAAATGTGTAGATGATTGTGGGTATAATAATCTCTAACTCTCAAGTGTATTTTCTAGGGTTTTCTCTCTGAAAAACACTCCTTACAATTTGTGGGTAATGGGGGTATATATAATGTGGGTAAATACTTGATAAAGAAAAATACAACTTTTTGCCAAACAGAAACTTTCGTGGGTTCTTCGCGGGTTGGCCCTTCTCGTGAAACAGTCGTGAAATTGACAGCCTGGCACAACTCTTCATCTTCCAGTCATGTGCTCCACATGTGGCTTTTTCGCGGGTTGCTTCTCGCGAGACAGTCACGAAATCCACTAATTCAACTTTTGAAACTTGATTCTTCACCGATCTCTCACACTCATCCCTTACAGATAAACCCACATACATACCGGGAAAATGTTTGAAGAAATTACAATCAAATTTGGTACGGAATTAAAGCCCACACAATATAGTTAAAAATCACAACTTTACAAAATACAATCAAATTTGACACTGAATTAATGCCAACAAAACATAATTGAAAATTACAACTATAAAGTTGTTATTTACAACTATGTCTTTTGTTGGCTTTTATTCCGTGCCAAATTTGATTGTAATTATTATCAATCATTTATACCCTGTATTTATTGTGGGATTTCATTGTAAGGGTTGTGTGTTAGAGAGAGAGAGTGTGAAGACTCAAGCATTTGAAGACTGAAGATTTCTCGCGGGTGTATCGCGACTTAGCTTCCCGCGAAGTGACACATGTGCCCTGCACATGCTGGAATGCGAAGAGTCAGGCCAGGTGGAGATAGCTGTGTCTCGCGAGTATCTCGCGGGTAAGGCCTTCCCGCGAGACACCCGCGAGGCATTCTGTTCTGCCAGCCTGTCCAGTTTGATTCACACCTTCTGTGCCTACACTATTTATACCCACATTACCCACAAATGTTGGTGAGGCCATTCAGAGAGAAAAACCCTAGATAGGTTTTCTACAACACACACACCCATCTTTTTAGAGAGAGCTACTCCTCCTTAGTGAGAAATCATAGTAGTCTCTTCTCCATCCCTCTCCCATTATCATAGCTTGAGAGGAGATTTGTACCCAAACACAACCCACACCTATTCAGAGTGTAGAGAGTGTGTTGGAGTTGCTGGGAAGTATTGGAAGAAGCCAAGGATGGCAGATGCACATGGAGCTTGTTGCGGGATCCGGAGAACTAAGACAAGACACGGTTCCGAGAAGCCTTGTTGGAGTAGGAGATTGGAAGACTTAGGTACATCGGGTAGATTAGGCTTGGAGGGTCTCTTGCTAACCCATATATCCCAACTGATTGTCTAGTGGATCGATTTCCACTTGGAGGGCGGCGGAGAGGTTTTTCGCCGAGTTCTTCGGTTTTCTCTTCGAAAACACGTCTTGGTGTTTTCTGTGTTTGCATCTCTCTTCCCTACTCTTTTATATTCCATTATACTGCTGTGTTGCTTAGTTTATGGATTAGAGTAGCTTATTTGTTCATACGCTTGTGTTTACACTATTCCGCACTTAGTATTAAGTTAGTGTAAAATCAACCAAGCCGTAATTTTAATTGGGGGGTTTAAATTGCTCTTGTGTTTTCAACACATTTTTGAGCTTTCAACAACATTCCAGATTTTGTCAACATATGATCTATAAAGTGTATATTAAACCCAAAATCCGTGACAAAGTAACCCTTGTTATACAGAACTTGCAAACATGGTTTTATTTAGATACACGTGCGTAACTAAGTCACTAATATTAAACATTGCCAATCTATTTTGCTCTGGCAATTAACATTTCCACTGATCTTTATCAATGGTTTAACATTACATGACTATTTGATCACCAAACCATTTCAGGTACAACCATCAGGACCAAACCCAACTCTCCCTCCTGCAACATCATACACCACCTCCAACCTTCTCTGCTGCACATTCCCAAAAATCCCAACAGAATCATTATCACTGTTTCCAGCAAAAGCCAAACAAACCTGCGAGATTTTTTGAGCGAGAATTATCCCCGACACATCCAAATCCACCTTCACATTACCACTAAACAAAAAGCTTATCTTTGGAATCGAAACTGTCTTGTATTTGCTAAGATCATAACATGTATCAAGCAACGAAAACCCACTTGTCAAAGGGTAACTCTTCATTTTAGCCTTAAACGCCGCCTTCAAGGCGCTATAAGCATCCCGCGGCAAACGTGTTATGACAGTCCCAGAATCGATAACGGTGCCTGCATTCGAAAAAACTGAGGTTGCAATCGATAACTTCTTTCCACCTACTGTGATCCCGAGTGTGTTGAGGCCGTAAAATGAGGTATTTTCAGTGAGTTTCGAAAAGGGGGTGAATTTTATGGCACTTGAAGAACTAGCAGTTTTTCCAAACGTGAGGTGACCAGTAGCGCTAGAAGTTGAAGGAAGGCAATAAGAGAAGACACGTTTGTATTTTGTTGCGGTTTGTTGGATTAAGGAAAGTGGGTCGCGACCGAGACCAAGTAATCCTGCTGCACCACTGAAGAGACCTTGGTTGTTTTCGCCACAGCCGAATAAGAAATTTTTGAACACATCTGATGGTGTTAAGGTTAGCTTCTCTTTGCCGAAAAATCCCACAGAAAATGATTTATCGCCGTATTGTATGCGGTATACACATGTCGAGGAACTGCAACGTGGTGAATTTCCTGCATTATCACAAATTTTTTTATAATAATTATTGTCTAATATTATTATTTTTTTGTATGCGTTCTAATAAGTATTTAATAGACTTTCATTCACAAAAATACTTTCCGAATCTACGCTTTTCAGTTTTCACTCTTGTTAGCTTTTGACCAAAGAAAAAAAAGAAAACTAGTAGCCTGTTCTATGTTTAAGAAATTATTATACTTTATTTCTTAGAATAATATTTTAAAAGAAAATTTTGAATTATTAATTAATTAATATGCAACATACTTTTCAAGTTTTCAAAATTTTAATTGTTAACTAGCTTCACACGCTCACTCGCGTACTCAATAACTCTTCTATTTTTTTGGTAAAAATTAATAATTTGATAGGAAGATAAACGTGAGGATGATTTTTTATTTTATAAAAAATAAAATAATAAACGTATAGTTGCTTTGAAAATGTTCAGTCAAAACAGGAGAAGCTCCTTAAATAGTAGTATACATAATATAAATATTAAATAACAAAATTTTTCTTAGAAAATGATAGTTAGCCTATATGACTATGTTTAGATAAGACACCAATTAATTTTTGGTATAATATCGGATCAAGTCCTAGATTTTTTATTCCAATATAATTGTCGCTATGTCTATGGTTACCTACATATAAAGGTCTCAAAATTATCAAATACCTGTGGCAGAAGAGAGTTGAGAGCACACAGATGAACTACAAGAAATATTTGAATAAGTCGATGATTTAGATGGATCAAAGGTCGGTTCCTTTTGTTGGTAGCAAGATTTTAAGCAAGGTCGGCATTGAGTCCAAGTAATGTCGCTACCAGTATCAAATATGAGTGTTAAGTCCCTTTTTGGAGTGCCAAGGCCAATGGTCACAACGTAGTTGCTCGAGCCAATGGTGCTACCAGACTTGGCTGGGATGGTAGTGGCCTTTGATGCACGTAAACCATTAAGACCCAGCTTTTTTGAGAGCCTGGCGTGAATTGAATTGACCCTGGATTGGTCTTGTTCGAGGATTTCAGTCATAGTGGGTGCTTTAACTTTGTCTTGGTTGAGTTGGGAGCATGGGCCATGTTTGTCTACCACTGTTAAGGATGCCCTTTTATTAGAACCTGCATTTTAATTCGACATCGATTAGAATTGTTTTGACATATAAACAAATTCATACAACTGTCAATTATTGTATGTTTTCACCAAACACAACTAAAATAAAATTGTTTATTCAGGAAAAGGTAACAATAAGTGGTTAACCAAAAGAATACATGCCAAATATCAATGAAATGGATTGACCAATTCACACGCTTATAGGATTTTTTTTTTCTTTTTTCTTTTTTTGGGGTTTTGAAGAAAAAGATAATAGGACGATTATTCAAGAACCCGTGACAGCCAAAAAAAATCCCAATTTGACAAAAAAATTTAGGGCCTATGATTTGTCAACACAAATGTTACTTACTTTTGTCCTTCCACCCATCTAGAAAAAATGAAATCTGAATAGGGCAGGCATAATTAGGTCCATTCCCATAGTGATTAGACGGGTCATCAAAGGATTCTTGCTAGCCATCAGGTCATTAGTTTCAAAAGAGAAATCTTTGAAGTGTGGAAAAGAATTTTTATCTTATGACTACACCATTTATCATAATATTTGTCACAATTTAATAAAGTTTTCAACTGTGAGAGGTGGACAATTAATTTTATAAAAACCAATCGTTTTTCAATAAAAAATATTTAAAAAAAAACTTTTGTTTTTTCAATTATTATTTGAAAAGGGAGATGGAGGGGAAAAAAGAAAAGGAGGAGAGTCACAGGTCGAACCTGTGGGAGAGAGGGGAGATGTTAAGGGCTAGTGGGCTAGAAGCCCATTGACTCAACAACGCGTATATCTGTTAACTTCCCATGACAACTCTCCTTGAGTGATATGCTTGACATAATCGGACTCGTAAAAGTGAATGTGAAATAACGAGTGTGAAAAGGTGAACGTAGAGTATAGAAGTCCGGAATTAGATTAGGTCGAGTGCTCCGTGCATTGTAACATCGAACCTATTGAAATTTTGACTATTATAGTATTATCAACCCTTGCCCCCTATTGCAATAGTCACATCCGCTTTGTAGGACCACCTAACAATCATAGCCTTTTATGACACACCATAAAATGCCATCTCAAAGCGGCCAAGTGATTATTAAATCATTACCTAGCTGTGGCAAAAATATTTTGCTCTTTCCCAATTGCCCCATGAGAAGGATACCCCAGCACCTCTTGTAGTGTTTGACTACTGAGCTTCTACTCTCACCAGCCCTCTTCTCCTATTTTTACTTTTAAAAAATATAAATAACAATCCCAAAACTTTATGGAAATAAATGTCAATCCTATTTACCAAATAACGTCCTCTAACATTTTGTTAAAGAAAAAGTTTTACTGTTAGTATTGTTCATTGGCAATTTGTTTCTAAACCTACCCACACTTCTTTTGCTCGAGTAGGTTTCTCCAACTTACAAGAATCTAATAAATTATAAATTATAAGACATTAAGACTGAAAAAATAATAACTTATAAGAGTTGGAATGACTATAATAATAGTAGCATTACGAGAATCTAGAGAGAGAGAGAGAGAGAGAGAGAGATGAAAGTTGTATGAGAAACCTTTGGTAGAAGGGCTGCAAGTAGTTGACGGTATTAGAGAGCTGACATTAAGGGTATGCATATGAGTAAGATGTTCGCTTTCCAACTCTCTTGGTTGAAGGGCAAATCCCAGGTTGTCCAGAGTGCAAAGAAAAACAAGAACGCTAAATAAGAGAAACCTAAGGAAGGAAGTGGTGGGAGTGGCCATTGTTTATATCCTTAGCTACTACGTTGCTATCATACTAAAATGTGCGCTCTTAGGGTCTTTCTTGACCTTAATATTTATAGGCTTATTGGTGATAGATGCAAATCAAAATCATGCAATAGATCACCAATTTTTCGGAGTCACCCACTTCAACATATACAAGCCAGTGGCAGCTTCAGGAATTTTTTTTAGGGGGGTCAATTTTGACAATTTATTGATCTTTATCATTATATTAACCACAAAGTTTTGAATTTTGTTCTAGTGAATATTCTGAGATGACTAATGGAATGGAATATTCGAGTAATCGTGTATACCGATACACCGTTTTAATATATTAAACTTATTATCTAATCAAAAGTTTTAAAATATACCTCCTTATTTTACCTTAAGTCTTTCAATACTTCTATCAATGGTTTTAAAAATTAGATTGGTTGATAAAAAATTGAAAAAAAATGAGTGATTCCTGGTTAGATGACATTATAATAGTTATTTAGTAATTTAATAATTTATAATTATATATTTACCATACATATTTCCTTCTAAAAAAATCTGCAAATATTAATTTAGTTGGTCATTTATTAGATAGTGTTTCACTGTTTTGTGCATATCTTTGACCGTAAAAAAAATGGTTGCATGGCCACAACATGGCAATCAATCAATATATTGATTTTTCTAAAAAAAATAAATCTTAACTAGTAGCAAAGTAGAACGTGTCATTCCAATCAATTTCCCCACCTATCTCAATACTTCTTTCTTTCTATTTTGCTGTTGACCAACTAGTTTCTCTCTCTCTCTCTCTCTCTCTCTCTCTCTCTCTCTCTCTCTCTCTCTCTCTCTCTCTCTAAGTCTATGGAGATCGCCAGCAAACCATAGCCCATGAGTGTTTCCTCTACTGTCTACAACTAGCATGGCCACCACTAGAAGCCACCGTGATAGAGGGACCTCCTCTGCTGCAAAGCTGCGAAAAAATGATCTCCTCCACTGCAAAATGAACATTTCTCTAATCCTGCATTGTGAATTTTTCTATATTTTCATCTTCATCTTTTTCTTTTTTCTTTTTTGGGTTAGGGTGTTCAAGTTTATATTTTAGGGGGTCAAAACAAAAAAAAAATTAAAAAATACACTATATAATTTTTTTTTTCTCTCTTCAGGTCAGGGGGTTCATTTGAACCCCCTGCCATCAACGTAGCGCCGCTCGTGATACAAGCGTATTAACTTTACTTGAGGACTTCTTTTTTTGTTTTCTTTTTTTCCATAAACGGGATTTATGGATTATTATTAACAGCAAATCTAGAAGTCCACAAGAAAAAATCAAACAAACCGTGAGCTACACGAACGCAAACAGCAAGTAATTTTTTTATTTATGCTATTTGGCTACTTTATACAATTGTACTTGCAACGATAAATGGGGAGATAAGGGCCTCCAAGCTTTAAAATTATTGCTCATTTAATTTCATGTTAAAATTTATGTAATTTTATTGAAATATGGGTCCGTTTGAATACAACTTATTTTGCTGAAAACTGAAAACTGAAAACAATATAGCAAAACAATTTTTAAATGTGTAAATAGTACCGTGGAACCCATTTTTAATGGAAAAAATTGCTGAAAAGTGAGGTTTGTAGATCTCATGAACAGTGCACAGGACCCACTAGTGTTGCTAAAAAGTTGCTAAAAAGTCAAATATTACAGATAAAAATAAAAATAAAAATAAAAAGGAAACGCAGACGCTGGACACGCAAACATGCAATCCAAACGCTGCCTATGTGTAATTAATACCTAATAAATGTCATTCTAAGTACTTTTTAACCCCTTTTTTTTTCCTGCGCCACATGAACGTCATTTAAACAAAGAGCACTCAAAGTAGATGCCTAAGATCATTATTATTGGTGGTGCTAAAAAACCATATTACTATTTTTAGCACCACCAATTACAAAACTGGAGCTACATTGGTGGAGCCAAAACCAAAAATTTTGGCTTCTTAGCTACAGTGCACAGCCAAAGATGGCTATGTACGGTAGCTCAAAAATAAAAAATAATAATAATATTTTATGTTGTGTTCACACTAATTAGAATATTTTAGTATTTTCTTTTCCTTTTTTTTTTCTTTCTCCTTGTTTCCCATTTCTGCTCGTTGCTCCTCTCTCCTCACTCTTCACAGCCATTTGCTCTTCGTCTTTTCCATTAGACCTCGTCGATCTTGCCGATCTTGCCGATCTCGCCTGCCCAGCTGTCGTTCTCACAGAGGTGAGAGCCAATGAAACCACCAGCTCCAATCATGCGTATCGTAAGAGGCTTGATTGGTTTCCCATCTAGATCTACCCTCACTACCATTTTTCTCTCTGTTTGAAGCTTTTCTTGTTGTTGGTTTCTTTGCTTTTTAAGCACTGAGTAATACAAGTTCCATGATTGGTTCAGAGCTTTGAGCTTCTCAATTCCATGGGACAACAACACGTAAAGGAAAAGCAAGTTCCATAGTGAATTAGTCATCCTCTAAAGTCGATCACAAGAAGAAAGGTGGTCGATCCAAAGCCAGCTCTTTGCTTAGTGGCTCCATAGTGTTAAGAATAGTGAAAAGCAAAAAGACCAAAAAGTCTCAAGTTCAGGTTTAGGTGGTTTTTTTTTTTTTTATGTTGTCGTGGGTTTCATTTTTGTGGTTGTGGGTTGATTTTCTTAAATAGTTGTGGGCTGATTTTGGTGGCTGTGGTGGCAGTAGGAGTAGGCCATGGGTAGTGGTGGTGGTGGTGGTGGGCTATGTGAAGTGGTGGTTGACCGATGGTGGTGGGCTGTATATTTTGTATTTATTTACGTACGGATCATAATCTAAAGTAGGCCCAACACCCTGGCTTGCTGTCTCAAACTAGCCCGGCCCATCTTAGCAATAAGCTGAACATTGCCGAGATCACGAGCCGCATACCCGTCTAGCCGTGGATGAAAGGTAGTGCCTTGGGGGAGTCTGCCCACCAAGCACACCTTGGCGTCGAGTGCAAGTTCCAAGAAGGTCATCTCAGAAGCATGTAGTATGTCCCATCAAGACAGGAATATGGGGGTGGGAGGGGCACACTTGCTTAGGAAAGACAACCCTTCATCATGATGAACCCACTAATAGGAGATTATAAAAGGAGAAATGGGGAGGTTAGAAAGGGGTTGGAAAAATTGGAAAGAAGAGAGAGAAAGGGAGAGTGAGGCACGAGTGTGGAAAGGAAAGATTCTTTTGGGGGGGGGGGGGGGAGCTCTATTCGAGTACCAGATAGAGGGCTCGGTAAGTCAACCCATGTCTCGATTGGGCCAGAGCCATGAGAGTTTGAGGCCCAACAAAAATTCGCTTCCATCAAAAACCCGTAACATCATCTCTTGGACCTCCCACTGTGAGATAGAAATCCTACTTCGCTGAAGGTTTAGAGGTGATAAAGGGGATTTTTCAAAGGGAGAATCCACGTGCAAATGAGGAATCGGTGAGGTCCGGGGGAAACCGGTTAAGGGAATCGTCCCAAGTCAAAGGCTGATTGAGCAAGAGCGCAAGAGAGAGCGTCGCAATCAAGATGGGCACGAGACTCAGGTGGATTCACATGCAACCTTGTTAAGAGGAGAACGAACCATGTCTTACAAGCCCAAGGCATTGGATTACAATGACTGAGAACGCAAGATGGAGAGCTTGCGAAGACAAATCAAAGAGTTAAAACTTAAGATGAGGGGTAGAAGCCGGAGAAGGAACCCCCAGGAGTCCTCCCATAGGCAAAACTCCACAAGTAGGCACACTGAGGGATTGTCACACTAAGGACATTATCAGCTGTCGAGGGATATATCGAACGAATCTAGAGGCCACGATTCGCTGTCACCGAGGAGAGAAAGACGTGGAAACCTTAGCGCTACCTTGGATGCCATGAGCCGAGCACTCAGGAAAGTTGCTAGGTCACCATTTTTCGAGGAAATAGAACGTACTGAAATGCCAAGGCACTTTACTCGCCTGTCGTTCATCTGTTATTATGGTAAGACCAATCCGGTTGAGCATGTTACCCACTTCACTCAACTCATGGCCTTCTATTCTTGAAACAATGGACTTTTTTATAAAGTGTTCCCTTCCAGCCCCAACCCACAGTGATAAGATGGATCAACGTCCTGAGCAAGGGTTCCATCCATAACTTCATGTAATTAGTCCAAGCATTCGGAGCACGCTTCATAACGTGCAGCCGAGTCCCGCAGCCCATCGATGCCCTGCTGTCTATGAAGATGGGAAGTGGGGAGACTCTTTGATCATACGCAAACCAATATTGGGAGTTGTATAACGAGATTAGAGGAGGCAATGAGCAAGTGGCAGCAACCACTTTCAAATTGGGCTCCTTCAGGACTCCGAGTTGAGAGACTCCTTAACTATGAGGCCTCTGAAGAGTATGCACTAGTTAATGAGATGGATTGAAGAGCATAAGAGACTAGAAGACGGCCAATTACAGGGAAAGGGGAAGGCCTCTATTGGTTTTCAATACCAAAAGGAGCACCAATTTGGGGGTTTCCAACCAAGGCCTCGGAGAGATGCAAGGGGACAAAACCCCAATGGCAGAGCTGAAGGGGTAAATATAGCATTCAAAGAACCGGTACATAAGATCTTGGAGAGAACAAAGCACGAATCTTATTTCGATGGCCGAACAAGATGGGTAAGAATCTAGCCAGAAGAAACCAGAGCTTGTATTGCACGTATCATCGAGACAAGGGGCACACCACCGAACAGTGCAGGACTTTCAAAGACCACTTGGCGCAACTTGTCAAAGCCGGACATCTGAGGGAGTACACGGTCGGTCAGGGAGGAGATACCATAGGACAGACTTTAGGAAGCCAAGAGGGTGCCCTGCCTCCCCCCCCCCCCCCCCTTTAGGGATCATTAAGGTTACTCACATGGCATCCATTAGGTGAGCACTAGTCATCGAAGGGGGATTCTGAGCATCACCCACCAACAGGAACCGGAGACCTTGGATTGTCCTGAAAAGAGGCTTAAGTCTACCAAAGAGAAAATAGTCTTTGATGACGTCAACCTAGAAGGGACCAACCAGCCGCACGATGACGCATTGCTTGTGACCCTCAGGATTGGGAGTTTCCTCGTGAAAAGGGTAATGATTGATCAGGGGAGTAGGGCTGAGATAATGTACTCAGATCTATACAAGGGCTTGTGTTTAAAAGCAGAGAACCTCACGAAGTACAACACTCCACTTGTGGGGTTTGACAAAAAGATGGTAATGCCAGATAGGCAGATTACGCTCCCGGTGGTAACTGAGGGAAAAGAGTTTATGGTGAACTTTATAGTGGTAAACACGTTCTCATCCACGCTGCACGCGAAGGTAAAATTCCCCACCGAGCAAGGTATTATGGTAGTGAAGGGGGACCAAAAAGCAGCCCAGCAGTGCTTGGTGGCTGCTATCAATCATGAGATCAAACAAAAGGAACAAGTAGAGCTGGGCTCGTTATAGCAATTATAGTGCCTCGAGGAATCTAATGGGGCTAACAGTGCCAAGGGGCTAACAGAGGTCAGAACTTTGTACTATAAGGATAGGTACTTCTGGATAGGTAAGAGCCTCCCTACCGAAGATCAAGTGAAGATGCTGTTATCTCTTACTCAAAATTTGGACTTTTTGCTTGGAGCCCGTATGAAGTGCCCGGGGTAGATCCAGAGTTCATAGTGCACAAGCTGAACATGGATCCCTTATTTCCTCCCAAAAGGAAAAAGCCGAAGCGATCCGCCAAGCACCACGCGGAAGTCGTGAAAGAGGAAGTAAAAAAGTTTAAGCGGGTAGTGTAGACACCACATTTTGTACCCCTTACGGCTCGGGCTCCCGTTCCCCAATGATACTCGAACTCCAAGGCTCTAGGCTAGTTTAGAGCCCAATCAGGTATCAAATTGACTTAAGAAGTGTTAAAATGAAAAATATAACCTTTTAAATGAGCAAAAATCTAGTTTTTGAAATAAAATAACCAAAGTGGCCCTTGGCCTGCGTACGTGGGTCGTGGCTTGCATACGCAAGCCAAAGCATGCATACGCAGGCACGTTCCTAAGTACGTAGCTAGAGTTTCAGAAGCATAAGAAAGGAAAATTTTTTGCAATAATGGCTGAAGTTTGGAATGAATCACACATCATTTGGAAGCCATTCCAAACCCCATTTTTTCAAATATAAAAGCCTTACATGGTAGATTTTCAAAACACACAAAAATCTCACAGGAAAAATCTAAGATTCACTAGAAAATAGTGAATCCAAAGGGAGTTTTTCACAAAACACCCTCAAGTCAATTTCATTTCATTGGGACCTTTTTTGGTCCCAATCCTTTTAGTTTAACGTTGCTAATCACTTTCTTATGGGTTTGTGAATAGACTTGACTGAAGGGAACGGTCAAAATCAAGCTTGGAAAGCTTTTGTTTAAGGTATTGAGTCTAACCCTTTCTTTTTTTCCTGCTTTTCTTTCTACGTTTTAAATTTTGTTTATTGCGTAGTTTATGTGGGTGTATGTCTGCTTAAGTTAGTTTTTTAGTTCTTTTCATGTTTTGTTCACGTTAGGTTGTTAGATTTTCGTTTTAAAGTTCTGCTCTGTTTTTTTCATTTTTAGGTTTTCTAGGCAAGGACTTGCGTACGCATAATCTTGCCTACATGCCTGATTATGCGCACGCAAGCCTGTTCTAGCGTGCATGATTCTGTTGCTTAGAAACCCTAAATTTTTGTTTGTTTGTTTTGCTTCTGCTTTAACATGTTTGTTTGTTTAGTCTCTTTTGCATGCTTTTATGCTTTCAATGCCCATGTTTTGCACGTTTAATTGCTTGGTTTGCTATCACATCTTAGAGTTAGGGTTTGTTTAGTGTTTTCCTTGTTTTGATGACATGAACATGCATTCACATGCTCACGCATAAATGCCATAGGTGCTGAGTTGCTGCAAGGTAAGTAAAAGGTAAGTCATGCATTGGAAATGTTCATGCATTTGTGATATGATCTTGTTTTGGTGTTAAAGATGAATGTGAATGCTTGGATGAATCACATGTTACTTGGATCTTTCCTTATGCTTATGCTTTGCCTTTATTTTATTATACATGTTGCTGCCTTGAATATGCTTTGATGCCATGTTAGATGAATGCTAGGGTTGTATATGTGTGGTCGGTTTCTTATGCTTTATGGATGGATATGTATGTGTTTTAAGATGATGATGCCATGTTGTATGCCAGATGCATGTTAGTGTGTGTGTGTGTAAGTCTAGGACATAAGTGTTGAGCTAGTTTTTAATAAGGTTAAGACACAAGACACAATGATGGGAGGCCAACCTTAGGGTTGGACGATCTTGGGTGCCTTACACCTTCCCAATAGCGTACCTAAACTCCGAACCCATACTCTGGTAGTAAGATCAAAAGGTCCTTCCTCGAAGGGATGCTATATATATGGTTCCTAGATCATTGTAAAAACTAGGTGGCGACTCCAAAAACAACCCCTTGTGTCCACAAGCAGGGGCTATCAAAGAAGTGTTCTCCCGGATTGGTTAGCTAACACCATGGTGGTGAAGAAAAAGAACAGGAAATTGAGAGTTTGCGTTGACTTTACCGGCTTTAACCAAGCATGTCCCAAGGACCCGTTTCCCGTCTCAAAGATAGACCAACTGGTGGATACCACTTACGGTCACCCAAGGATGAGCTTTTTAGTCACTTTCCAAGGATATCACCAAATAGCCCTAGCCCTGAAAGACCAAGATAAAACATCTTTCATCTCCCCCGAAGGCAACTACCATTACACGGTTATGCCATTTGGTTTAAAGAACGCTGGGGCGACTTATCATCAATAGAAAAATCACTATTTATCCTAGCAGTGATCGGTTGATCCTAATAAGTCACCCCAGCGTTCTTTAAACCAAAAGGCATAACTATGTAATGGTAGTTTCCTTCGGGGGAGATGAAAGATGTTTTATCTTGGTCCATCAGGGCTAGGGCTATTTGGTGATATTCTTAGAAAGCGTCTAAAAAGCTCATCCTCGGGTGACCGTAAATGGCATCCACCAATTGGTCCATCTTCAAGATGGGAAACGGGTCCTAAGACATGCTCGGTCAAAGTCGGTAAAGTCAACGTAAACCTTCAATTTCCCGTTCTTTTTCTTCACCACCATGGTGTTAGCTAACCAATCCGGGAGAACACTCCTTTGATAGCCCCTACCTGCTTCAACTTTTCCACTTCCTCTTTCACGGCTTCCGCGTGGTGCTTGGCGAATCACTTTGACTTTTTCCTTTTGGGAGGAAATAAGGGATCCATGTTCAACCTGTGCACTATGAACTCTAGATCTACCCCGGGCACTTCATATGGGCTCCAATAAAAAACATCCAAATTTTGAGCCAGAGATAACAGCATCTTCACTCGATCTTCTGTCGGGAGGCTCTTACCTATCCAAAAGTACCTATCCTCATAAGGCAAAGTTCTGACCTCGACTAGCTCCTTGGCACTGTCAACTCCATTAGATACCTCGGGGAACTATAATTGCAATAATGAGCCCAGCTCTACTTGTTCCTTTTGTTTGATCTCATGATTGATAGCAGCCACCAAGCACTGCTGGGCTGCTTTTTGGTCCCCCTTCACTACCACAATACCTTGCTCGGTGGGAAATTTTACCTTCGTGTGCAACGTGGACTGTACAACACACATAGCATGGATCCACGGTCTTACCAAAATTGCCATGTATGGTGAGAACGCGTTTACCACTATAAAGTTCACCATCCCCTTTTTTCCCTCAGTTACCATCGGGAGCGTAATCTACCTATCTAGCATTACCATCTTTCCGTCAAACCCCACAAGTGTAGTGTCGTACTTCGTGAGGTTCTCTGCTTTTATACCCAAGCCCTTGTATAGATCTGGGTACGTTATCTCAACCTCGCTCCCCTGATCAATCATTACCCTTTTCACAAGGAAACCCACAATCATGAGTGTCACAAGCAATGCGTCATCGTGCGGTTGGGTGGTCCCTTCTTGGTCAACGACATCAAAGACTATTTTCTCTTTGGCTAACTTAGGCCTCTTCTCAGGATAATCCAAGGTCTCTGATTCCTATTGGGGGTGATGCTCAGAATACCCCCTCCGACGACTGGCGCTCACCCAATGGACGCTACATGGATAACCTTGATGATCCTGAGAGGGGGGGGATGCAGGGCACCCCCTTGGCTTCTTGAAGTTTGTCCTATGGTATCTCCTCCCTAACGGACCACGTACTCCCTCAGATGCCCGGCTTTGACAAGCTGCGCCAAGTGGTCTTTGAAAGTCCTACACTGTTTTCTTTTGGCTGTATCCCTACCCATCTTATCAGGCCATCGAAAATAAGATTTGTGCTTTATTCACTCCAAGATCTTATGTACCGGTTCTTTGAATGCTACATTTACCCCTTGAGCTTTGCCATCGGGGTTTTTTCCCCTTGCATCTCTCTAAGGCCTTGGTTGGAAACCCCCAGATCGGTGCTCTTTTTGGTATCAAAAAGCAATAGGGGCCTTCCCCTTCTCCTGTAATCGGTTCTCTTCCAGCCTCTTATGCTCTTCAATCCGCCTCATTAACTAGTGCATACTCCCCAAAGGCCTCATAGTTAAGGTGTCTCTCAGCTCGGAGTCTTGGGGAAGCCCTAGTCTGAAAGTGATCACTACCACCTACTCATTGCCTCCTCCAATCTCGTTATACAACTCCCAATATTGGTATGCGTATGATCAAAGAGTCTTCCCACTTCCCATTTTCATAGACAGCAGGGCATTGATGGGCTGCGGGACTCAGCTGCACATTACGAAGCGTGCTCCGAATGCTTGGACTAATTACATGAAGTTATGGATGGAACCCTTCCTCAAGCCGTTGAACCATGTTATCGTCATGGGTCCAAGGCTGAAAGGGAACACTTTACACTAAAGACCATCGTTCCGAGAATAGAGGACCATGAGTTGAGTGAAGTGGCTAACATGCTCAACCGGATCGGTCTTTCCATAATAACAGATGAACGGCAGGCGAGTAAAGTGCCTCGGCATTTTGGTACATTCTATTTCCTCGAAAAATGGTGACCTAGCAATGATCAGTTGGTCCTCTTAGTAGTGACCCCACTGCTGACAACTGCTAAAACTTTTCTTATTGGAAGCCTCACACTAATTTTGGCTTATTGTATGATTAGTTTATGATTTGTGTTTAATAAACAGATATATATTTTGTAGTTTAGTCCTTGTCTTGAAAACCAGGAATTGATCATTTGAAAGGAATTGAAATTCATTTACCCCAATTCTTAAGATAAAATTTTCAATTCATATATTTGGAATCTAAGTAGTAGCCAATAAAAGTAATATTATGCTCTTTTCTTCACTATTTCTTCAATTGAATAGCCAAATGTACTAAACAATATAAAAATCCAACATTAAGCTCAAAAAAAAAAAATTCTAAGGTGTTAGGACATACGTGGAACATGTTAAGAACATATGTCATTTAGAATTGGCTAATCCTTTGACAAAATGCACTTTACTTGTAATTGGGTAGATCTAGGATGTGTTCAATACTTCAAGAAATAAGAGTTCAAGTCCAAATATTAAAGTCATGCAAATTTGTCCAAGAATCAAGTGAAGAAGTGTTATTCTTTGAAGTTCGACAGATAGCTCAACAGATATATTTATCGAGATTTAAAATGTGAATCTCGACAGTAGTATCTATCGAGAATTACGAAAATCGGTTTTTTAGATCTGTTTTTCACGCATATTCAAGCTATGTGTTTAGGTTTTCTTTTTTCACAACCCTAGACATATATAAGGATTATTTTAAGGGCCGTCTCACTTGTTGCAACAGGATGCAACTTGATGCAAAGGTTTTATGCAAGCATATTGTGACCGGAGACATATGCCCTAGTTCATCTTTCTCTTGAAGAAGTTGTTGCGTTTGTATGCCGTAAGGTTTTATGACCAAGGAGCTTCTTGATCTTCATTGTCTAGATGAACTGAAGAACTTTGCAGCCAACATCCTTCTCAAGTTGGTGTGTCAGTCACGTACTGGGATCCATGCATCGATTGGTTAGTCACATACTTGGAGCCGTGCATTGAAATGAGAGATTCTCACTACATTACAAGTCCAATTGTGTATTGGGATAAGGGTTCAACTGTAGATTGGTATAAGGTACTATGATTCTTTTACTTGTAACCGCTTATTTTGATAATAGTGGATTATCGGGAGTGGTGACCTTAAATTCACTCAGTGAGGTTTTTGCCTTAGAAGTTTTCCACATTCGTAAACAAATCATCATGTCAAATTTATTTTCTGCTGCATTTGGTTATTTGGTGATTTGTTTGTGCTATCACGCGTATTGCATGTTAATTGACTTAATTAATTCGTTTGGCTAATTAATTGGTTAATTTACTGTAATGGGTCAATACATTCTTGACCTATAATTAGGCATACAAGTATTTTGATTATTTTATAAAAATCTCAATTAATAAACTAACAATTTCATTACTTTAATTTCTTTTTAAAACAGATTGTTGTCAACATAGTATTTTGTACCACCAAATTTGATTATCGATAAAAATAAAAAATAAAAATTCCTGTGCATAAGCTTGAATTATAATCTAGTTCAATTCGTATGTTTGAAATCCCAACTTCCTTACATAAAATGAGGATCAAATTGCTTTAAATTTGATCCAATTTCCAATTCATTTCTAGACATGTGATACCCTTTTTTACTGACTACACTAAATTAATTTCCATTTTCTTTGGCATCTCCATATATCAAATACCAAAACAAGTTCCTACAAATATATATATATATATATAGAGAGAGAGAGAGAGAAGAAAAACAGTAACACTAGTTGACCCAAATCCATAGATTTAAACTTTATTAGATATTGTCTCAAAAAAAAAACTTTATTAGAAAAGTAAAAAATTGAACTTCACCCATACCATCAATCTATGCATATGAACTTTAGCCCAGAAGTTTGATTTCCAAGTCCTCCACTAGAACTTAGACTGGAAAGCTCAATCTTAGATTAATGGGGGCCACCACTTCCATTGCTGAACACCGTCGGTAACTCAAAGTCTACCTATTGTATAAAACATTATGTACTCGGAGACCACTTTTGCCCATCCACTAATGAAACCAAACTTCCACATCGGACCAACCTAGATCTAATCTTACCACTCTCACAGTTTCTCAAAAAAAAAAAAAAAAACCACTCTCTCCCCCTCTTAATTAATCTCTTACCCCGTGCTCACAAAATAGTGTTGGGCTTAAAAATGTTACTTGGATAGGCTAAATTTACATTATTACTAAGCAACTTACTATGTAACCCATGAAACAGCTCATTTTTTTTTTTTTTCAGCTATGGCATCTACTCTTAAGACACCAATTAGTTTTTAGCGTTAACAAAGATTTAATCTCATATCTCTTATTCAACTATAAAATATTTTAAATAACCCACGGTACTTAAAGTAACCACAAGTCTCAAAATGTTGGGGTCAACTATGTATCATCAAATCAAGGCTAGCTACATTTTTTTTTTCCATTTTATTAACGTTATTTTAGATCTTTCTCTATTTTTTCCCCTTTTTTTTGTTCTCTTAATTTAAATCAACTCACTCCTTCTCATTGGTACATTAATTGCTCTCATACATACCTGATCAAATCATCTCAAGCGGCCCTCCCTCATCTTTCCATAAATAAGGGTCACACCTATCTTTAAGCAAATTTTCTCATTTTGAATTCTATCTTGTCTTGTATTATTTCCACTTAACCATCTTAATATTCACATTTCAACTACACATTTTATGAACATGTTACTTCTTAACAGTCCAACATTCAATACCATAGGGTATAGCTAGAACTCTTATAGTAGTCTTATAGATAACATTTTTCATTTAACTTTGTAGGTATTCAACAATCACTTAATACTATCGATACTCTTCTCGACTTCATCTATTTTTCTTTTGCCCTCTAATTCACAACATTTTTAATCTCTCCATCCTTATAATTATTAATCCAAGATATTGAAAACTCTCACTCTATGGTATTTCTTAACCGTCAAATCTTACAACCCCTTCATCTTTGTTTCTACTTTTACTAAAGTACATTTCATGTACTTTGTTTTAGTTCTACTTTTCTGAAAGTCTTTAAACTCCATCTCTTCAAATTTCTTACATGACATCAGCTCCACATCTATTTTCATATGCTAAAACTATATCATCTATATATAACCAATTGTCTACATCTTGAATTGATCTAGTGTGCTTAACCATGATCACCACACCAGTGCAAAGTGATATGGATTTAATATTGATCTTTTATGTAAATTTATAGTGATAGCAAATTTGCTTGTGTTGTCTCCACTTGTTCTCATACTAATTATAATTCAATTATACATATTTTTAATCAACTTAATATACTTTATATAAACTCCTCTTGTTTCTAAAACCCATTACAACACTTCTATAGGTATCGTATCATATGTGCCTTCTCTGGAAATAATAATCAGATAGAGATCTTTGTTGGCTTTTCTATATTTTTTTTTCATTAGACACCTAAGTAAGAAAATAGCTTTCATATTGAATCACCTAAACATAAAACTAAATTGATTCTCTAATATCGTTGTTTCATGTCTAAACTAATGTTGAATCACTATCTCCCAAAATATCTTCCAAATGCAACAACTTAATTGATATTATCATCTAAGTTCACTTTATCACTTACCAAAGTACTTGAATTAGGTATCATAATTATTTTATGAATATTCAAAGTTAAAAAAGTAAGTGATGTCTAATTTAAATGATATATTCCCTCTCATAAACGTGGGGTGGAAATATTGTAAATTCAAGATCTGTGCAATTTACCAATAAAAAGATGGATTCAGGACAAGACATCATTATCATGGAGGTATGGAAATTTTTATCGATGGCCACCAACTAATGATCAAGACTCAAGTGGAGGTCTAGTGGCCCTTATAAGCACTAACTCAGAATTCTCATTATGCTTACAATCTTGTTTTGTCGTGGGCCATAATACACGTTAATTTTGGGCATACAATAGCCGGATTCTTGAGAAGAGACAGAGAGAGAAAGAAGGGAAGAGATGGATTATCAATTATGATTGGAATCTTCTTTGGCAGTAGGCCAGAATCCACTTCTAGTAAGTGGTGGAAAAAAGATGGAATATGTCCATCCACTTCTAGTTAGTGGTGGAAAAAAGATGGAATATGTCCCAAAATATGTGTGTGTGTGAGAGAGAGAGAGAGAGAGAGAGATTTTTTATAGGTTAAATGTCTACATAAGTATCATCGAACATTGTCAACAATTTTTACCCTTAATCCTTTTTTTTTCAATTAAGGGACCAATTTCTTCTTCCATGTCCCATTCCCATCCCTTTTTTAATTTCCCACTTATTTAGAAAGAGTGACCCAGAAAAAGCAAAATAATAGAAAAAGAGTTAAGTTTATCTTTGGTTTCATTACAACCAATTAACAAAGTTAATTTTCCCAAGTCCCAATACTTTTTTTTTTTTTTTTATGATCTGGATAAGCCATAAAAAATCCCCCCAACAAATCCCTACTTTTCTTTTGACTTTTCCTTGCCTCCTCTAAAACAAGTAAGCCATTCAAGGATCTATGTTGTACTGGTGTGGAAATTATCATTAGAGAGTAGAGAGACTATGAGGGTACAATATTAGACTATTAGTAGGAATGAAATTGATTTTGAATTTAGTTGAGAGGAATGAAATTGATTTTGAATTTATTTTTGACCATAGTAGTCTAATTTGGCTAAATTTAATTGCTATTTATTTTATGGTTGCTTGAAGTGACTTTGTTATATTTAATTTTTATGAATATTATTTCTCATGAATGTAGTCTAATTTTGATTAGATTTAATGTTTTTTTTTCTATAACTAATACAAAAAGACATATATGGATGTATATATGTCATACTTTGTATTTTTCTTGAATTGCAAATCAATATGATAGTATTACCTTGACCCCCAACCAAAAATCTTTGGCTATGCTCCTGAGGAAGTGAGCAGCCATGTTAGCTTTTCTAGGAGTCCATTTAAACTGAATGCTTTGGACTTTGGAAGCTTAAAATAGTGTATCAGCAGTAAGAACCACTATTCTCCAAGGAGGCTTAGTACATGGGTCTAAGATGGCATCAATGCAACTCTTGGCATCGCTTTCTACTGTTGGGACCCAAGTCCCAATACCTAAGAACTCTCCCAAAGTTTTAATGCATGAGAACCGCACCATCCCAATAAGAAAATGCGGGTGAATTATTTGGGTTACTCTCTCCTCTCACATGGGTGTGCGAAAATGAATTCTACCATAAGTTGTATACATGGGCCCACATTTGTTACGAGATGATGAGCACTCTTTTTATAGGAGTAAAATTTTCTTGTATAATTTGTAAAATAAAACATGTTTTTGCCATATATTTCAAAGATCAAATAAAATCAATTGATAGCGAATTAGATAATTATATATCACTTAAAATGAGCAAGTTTTTTTTTTTTTTTTTTCAAGTGTGGATGAGACAAAAATATTGCTTTCATGGCAGCTTGCAATTTTCATTATTTTTCTTTTGCTTGATATTTATGATGGAGTACATCAGCTTCAGATTTTTCTTTTTGTTCACACTCTTAGGTCTAGCTTTAGCACCAAAGATGGTGGAGTCCACTGTCCATGACCTTTACATTTTGATAATCACCTTTACATTCTTTTTTATGTTCATATTATTAAGTCTTCCAGATTCTACTGTATCTTCTAGCTGTCTCAAAAGGAAGCCCATTCTCACCAAGGATTAGTCTTATCATTTATTTAATCCGGTGATGTAGGAGAAATTATAAGAGCCCTCATTTCACGTTAGATTTGGGATACCTTTTCCTGAACTTTGTTGAGGGGATCTTCAATGCTTTATCATTTTTTTTCTCTTTACAATTTCTTTCTCGTCAATAATTTTCCTTTAAATTTTTAGGGTACAGTACCAAAAAAATAATTAGGGAAAACAATAAAGAAAAATCTCATTTATGTTAATTAAAGAATAAAACAGTGACTTTTTTTTTATCACACCAAAAAAAAAAATCAAATATGACAATAAACAATTACTAATTATAATGAAAATTAATTCCCTGGTCCATTATTTTATGTCCTATTCAAAACTTATCTTCTTAATCACATAATCTAAAATATAAAAGGATAAAGTATTCCCCATGTAACATACCATAAAGTATCTTGGAGCAAATTTGCTCATTATTATGATGACGTCTACTTCATGATCTCCATGTACACAACAGGATTTTTGAAATTTATGACGACCGCTTCATAATAGAGATAGATTATTTTGGGAATATATAGGGTTCTAAACCAAATCCTTGATTCAAAAATAAATGACTTTACAGTTGAGGTAATTAGAATGCACAACATATCAGAAGTTCAAGAAGTCAGAGCAGCTAAGTGAGTCACAAGAGTCCACAAGTTCAAGTAGCTATAGACCTGAAGCAGAGATAAACGGCAAGTAGTTTAAAGTATAAAGCTGCGTGTAGTATAGTGTTAGTTAGTAAGCATGTGTTTTACACGTGACTGATTAGCTGTACATTTCTGTTAGTTAGTTAAGAAGTTTGTTAGATCAGATTAGTTAGTTTTTGGTTCTTACTGATACTATAAATACTTGTAATTGTATCTATTTTATTCAGAGAAATGAAATCAGTTTTTCAGTAAACTTCATATGGTATCAGAGCATTGAAGTCTTTCTATTTTCTCCCAAATTTTTTTTTTCGAGCTTGTTCTTGAGAGCTATTTTCTCCCAAATTTCTAGGGTTTGTTCTTGAGAGTTTTTCAAGCTTCGTCAATGGCTGAAGCAACAAACACTTCATCTGCTTCTTCTGTGCAAGATCCTGCACTCGTAGAGCATATCTCAAATCCTCTGTTTCTTCATCATGCTGAAAGTCCTGGAGCCATGCTTGTGTCTGAACCGTTGATTGGTGAGAATTATCATGCTTGGGTTCGTGCAAAGGAGTTAGTTTGGCTTTGTCAATGGTAGTATTACTCTCTCTTCACCATTGATAAAGACTCCAGCAGCTGTCGATGCTTGGATTCGCTGTGACAACGTGGTTGGTTCTTGGTTGATGAAGGCTGTGTCACCTCAAATTCGAGTGAGTATCACCTACAGGGACACTGCTCTGGAGATTTGGAACGACCTCAGAGATACACATTCTCAAGGGAATGGACCTAGGGTTTTCCAAATTCAGAAGGATATAGCTTCAATGTGTCAGGGTGAGTCTTCAATCACCAATTATTTTACTCAGTTGAAGCTATTCTGGGATCAACTTCAGAATTTTAGGCCCACTCCTACTTGCTCTTGTGGGAAGTGTACCTGTAATATGCATCAGAAACTTGAAGATCTTCATCTTCAAGAATCAGTCATGCAATTTCTGATGGGGCTCAATGAGTCATACTCTCAGATCAAAGGTCAAATCTTGTTGATGGAACCATTACCAACCATCAACAAAGTTTACTCTTTGCTGATTCAAGAAGAGAGGCAGAGGAGCATAGGGCTTAGTAATTCTATCCACATAGAGTCCACTACCCTTGCAGTGAAGGGCTCTAATGCCAATTTTAATCCCAATTTTCCTGGTTTCTTTGGCAATTCTGGTGTTTCTGGCAAGAATTCCAAAGGCAGAGACAGACCTATATGCACTCACTGTGGGAAGCTTGGACATGTCAAAGAAAAATGCTTCAAGCTACATGGTTTTCCTCCGGGATTCAAGCCTAAAGGGAAGAACTTTATGGTCAATCAAGTCAATGTTCAAGAAGCTTGTACAGATAATGGTCATACCTCTGCTACTTTTCCTTTCACTCAAGAGCAATGTCAACAATTTTTGACCATGTTAGGGACTCAAATGCAAGCTGCTCATCTCACCTCTAGTGGCAATGAAACACACATGGCCAGCAATGTGATTAGGCCTAACCTGGCTGTGCCTTCTTCTTCCAATGCCACAGATGCTCTCACCATGGCAGGTATATCTAATTCTACTTGTCTTGATTTGAGGCATTCAGTCTTTTCTGCTCAAATTACACATAGAACAGCTTTTGGTGGTAATGTTTGGGTGATTGATACTGGAGCAACAGACCATATAGTGTATTCTGTTCATTTATTGACTGATTTCACTACTGTTGATTGTGTGGTTGCTCTTCCTAATGGTGAGACTACCTTGGTAACTCATATTGGTTCTATATATCTATCTGAAAATCTTGTCCTAACCAATGTGCTTTGTGTTCCCTCTTTTTCTTTCAACCTTTTGTCAGTCAGCCAACTTACCAAGAAAATGCATTGTTGTCTCATTTTCTTGTCTGCCTTCTGTTTCATTCAGGACCTCAAATGCTGGAGGACGATTGGTGTGGGTGAAGTTCATGATGGGTTGTATCTTCTTCAACATAGCCCCTCTGATACTTGTGCCATTCCAATTCAGTCCCAGGCTACTCCATCCTTTCAATCTGTTTTTAATTCTGTTTTTCAATCCATTTTTAGTACAAATAAATCTCATGTTGTAAATAGTGTCAAAATTCCTGTTTCTGTTTGGCACTCTAGACTTGGGCATCCATCTGATGCTAAGATTTCTATTTTGAAACATGTACTTCCTGATCTCTATTCTGTTTCTAATGAGATATGTGAAATTTGCCCTTTGGCTAAGCATAAAAGGCTTCCTTTTCCTTTTCATAATCATGTTTCTGAAATTCCTTTTGATTTGATACATTGTGACATATGGGGTCCCTATGTGGTGCCTACTGTTGCTGGTCACAAGTATTTTCTTACCATTGTTGATGATTGTACTAGATCAACTTGGGTTTATCTCATGAAATCTAAGTCTGAAACTAGGTCCTTATTACAATCCTTTTATACCATGGTTAAAACTCAATTTGGTAAGTCTATTAAAGTCTTTCGGACAGATAATGGACTTGAATTTCAAATGGTTGAATTTTTTAAGCTTCATGGCATCATTCATCAACATAGTTGTGTTGCCACTCCACAACAAAATTCTGTTGTGGAGAGAAAACATCAACATATACTTTGTGTTGCTAGAGCTTTAAGACTTCAATCAAATATTCCTATTGCTTATTGGGGTGATTGTATCCTCACTGCTGTTCATCTCATAAACAGACTTCCTTATCCACTTTTGAAAAACAAATCTCCTTTTGAGCTTCTTTATAATAAGCCTCCAAACTACTCCCATCTCAAAGTGTTTGGTTGTCTATGTTTTGCTTCTACTCTCTCTCACAATAGAGGCAAATTTGATCCTAGGGCTCTTAGGTGTGCCTTCTTGGGGTATCCTTTTGGGGTTAAGGGTTATAAGCTTCTGAATTTGCAAACCAGAGCTTCTTTCATTTCTAGAGATGTCATTTTTCATGAATCTGTGTTCCCATTTAAGTCTCTTCCTACTTCTGTTCCTTTATCTCAACCTGATCCATTTTTTCATGATTGTTTTCCTAATGCTCCTCCTCTACCTGTCACTGATTCTATTCACCATTCTACTCCTGTCCCAGCCTCCTCGGTTCATGTTGATTCCACCATTCTTGAAGAACATTTTAATGATCTTCCTGAGGATTTATCTGTTTTTGTTCCTAATGACATTACTACTTCTATTCCTGCTGCTTCATTGTCCGTTGAACCTGTCCCTGCCCCTGTTTCACTTCCAGTCAGTCCTGGCTCAACCATTATTGTTCCAAGGAGGTCTACTAGAGTCTCTAGACCACCTGCTTATCTCCAAGCTTTTAAGTGTTCTGCTGTTTCCACCAAATACCCCATTACCAATTATATCTCTAGTCACAAACTCTCTCCTTCTTACTCTCATTTTTGCAATAGTATTTCCACCATTCAAGAACCTCAGTTTTACCATCAGGCAGTTGGTGATCCTAATTGGGATGCTGCCATGGCAGCTGAAATTCAGGCTTTAGAACTCAATAACACTTGGTCTCTTGCTCCTTTACCTCCAAATAAAAGGGCTGTTGGCTGTAAGTGGGTCTTCAAAATTAAATACAAGTCAGATGGTAGTGTAGAGAGGTACAAGGCACGGTTGGTTGCCAAGGGTTATACTCAGCAGGAGGGTTTAGACTATACTGAGACATTCTCCCCTGTTGCCAAGATGGTGACTGTTAAACTCTTCTTGTCTTTGGCTGCTGTGCAAGGCTGGACTCTTCACCAATTAGATGTAAACAATGCATTTCTTCATGGTGACTTGCATGAAGAAGTGTATATGTGTCTTCCTCCAGGCTTGCCCAGCAAGGGGGAGCTTGTGTGCAAGTTGAATAAGTCCTTGTATGGCCTTAAACAAGCCTCAAGGCAATGGTATTCCAAGTTTTCAACTACTTTACTGCAATATGGTTTTCTGCAGTCCAAGGCAGATTACTCTTTGTTCACCAAGCATTCAGGAACTTCTTTCATGGCACTTTTAGTATATGTTGATGACATACTTATTGCCAGCAATGATCCTCAATCTGTAGCAGACCTGAAAGATCTCTTAAATAATCAGTTCAAACTGAAAGATCTGGGCAGTTTGAAATACTTCTTGGGCTTGGAAGTTGCTAGATCTGAGAAAGGAATCTCTTTGTGCCAGAGAAAGTATACCCTTGAAGTGATCAATGATGTGGGAATGCTTGGGTGTAAACCTGTTAAAACTCCCATGGAGATAAATCTCAAATTAAGCAAAGATGAGGGCAAGTTATTGACTGATGCTGGTATGTACAGAAGATTGATAGGAAGGCTGCTGTATCTTACTATCTCTAGACCTGACATCACATACTCAGTACATAGACTGAGTCAGTTCATGTCCAAACCTAGAGAACCTCATCTCAGAGCAGCTTATAGAGTAATTCAATACCTTAAAGGTACTTCAGGACAAGGCTTGTTCTTTTCAACTCAATCCACCATACACATCAAAGCATTTGCAGATGTAGACTGGGCTGCATGCATTGATTCCAGGAGGTCCATCACTGGTTACTGTGTTTTTCTTGGTGATTCTCTCATCTCTTGGAAGTCTAAGAAGCAAAATACAGTTTCAAGATCCACGGCAGAAGCAGAATACAGAGCAATGGCTGTTGCAGTGTGTGAAGTGACATGGATTTTGTATTTACTTAAGGATCTGAATGTCAAACACACTCAAGCTGCTTTGCTGTTCAGTGATTCACAGGCTGCAATTCACATAGGAACTAATCCAGTTTTCCATGAGCGTACAAAACATATTGAAATAGATTGTCACATTGTGAGGGACAAGGTGCAAGCAGGAGTTATAAAGCTGATGGATATTAGAACTCAATGTCAAATAGCTGATTTGTTAACAAAAGCTTTGAGTTGGAATCAATTTTCTGGTCTTCTTACTAGGATGGGCATTTCAAATATTCATTCTCATGATGTCCATCCTGAGGGGGAGTATCAGAAGTCCAAGAAGTCAGAGCAGCTAAGTGAGTCACAAGTGTCCACAAGTTCAAGTAGCTCTAGACCTGAAGCAGAGATAAACGGCAAGTAGTTTAAAGTATAAAGCTGCGTGTAGTATAGCGTTAGTTAGTGAGCATGTGTTTTACACGTGACTGATTAGCTGTACATTTCTGTTAGTTAGTTAAGAAGTTTGTTAGATCAGATTAGTAAGTTTTTGGTTCTTAATGATACTATAAATACCTGTAATTGTATCTATTTTATTCAGAGAAATGAAATCAGTTTTTCAGTAAACTTCATACAACAGTCCAACTATTTTTTATTAAATAATTTTCTTTTAAACCTTATAGTTTTGAATAAGTTTTATTTCAACCTTATAATTTCATATAGTTTTTTTTTTTTTTTTGGTATATATGCTCATATAGTTTTTATTTAAACTTTATAGTTCACATAGTTTCATTTAAACTTTCATAATTTCAAATAATTTCATTTAAACGTTATAGTATTAGTATAATTAAATTTTGAGAAATGATATGTCCACAACATTTTCACAACAAATCATAAGTAATAGGTTGTTACTGGTTGTTATTGTTAGGGCAAAAAAATAATCTTAGTATTAGGTTCAAATTTTAACCAGTAAAAACTAACCACCTATGATTTGTTGTGAAAATGTTGTGGATGTAGCACTTCTCTTAAATTTTATTTAAAGCAGTTGTCATGTGAGCTTCTAATGGCATACATGAATTCGTGACAAAAGTTTTAAAAGAAAGATTTTGAAAGTTTAAGTTTAAAAGATTTTATATTATCATTTTGATTAAAATTATATTCCGAAAAGTTCTAAAATTTTATCATTTATTTTAAATTATTTTATTCATCTCTAATGATTTTAGTTTTTTTAAAATAAACAAATTAATAAACAAATTAAACCATACATAATAAAATCAATCATAAATACTTATTATTTTGTTTTTGTTTAGTAATTATTGTTCATTTTTGTAATATTTGTTAAATCTGTTTCTTACTTCATATATAAATTTTAGGCCAAAATATATTATTAGTCCAAAGCTCTCTCTCTCTCTCTGTCTCTCTCATATCAAGGCAAGATTTAAGTGTCGGAAATAGTATAGCAACAGTGACAAACAAATAAAAGTCTACATGTAAGACAAATTGGTGTTTCAATCATCATTACGGAAAAAAAATATGAGAGTCGGGGGATAAAACAAATCTTACAAATAATTAGAAGGTCTACAAACCAGCTATTTAAACCACACAAATTGGTGTTTCAATCATTATTAAGAGACAAATATGGGAGTTGGGGGGATAAAGCAAATCCGACCAATAATGAAAAGGTCTACAAACCGGCCGATTAAACCACAAATCAAGAGGTTCAAAGGCCAAATTTTTTTTTTTTTTTTTTTTTTTGGTTTTTAAAGCCCAAACTAGTGAATGATTCCCAATTAACCCAATCAGATCGATCATTCTAGTATGGTTTTTAAAACTATGGTGATCACTTTTAATATCAACTATCTAATAAAGTGATGATGTAAAATGTTCTGATCACTTTTAATCTCTACTATCTAATAAAGTGATGACATAAAATGTTTTGTTAAACTACATCAACTAAGTAATTAACAATGATCAATTTAAACTTTAAGAATTAAAATCACTTGTTAAAATCTAGGGACAAATAACCTAAATTTTATTAAATAGCGTACTTAGAAATTACAATTAAACCTTCTAAAAACTTTATTCTAGTTAAATTTCCTACCAAAACATAAGGAACCTTTAATACCACCAAAATATAATAAGGAAACTTTTTATACCACGTACCCTCAATCAATTACACTAACTAGAGAAGAGATTAAACCCATAGCCTAGTATACATTGAAACATTCGAAACAAATTTATATATTAGTTATTACACCATGCAATTACCGTTTGATTGTGAATTGTAAAAGATAGTTACATCTTACCTATTACATCTCACAATCAAACGGTAAAATGTCTTTTACATCTCACAATCGAATGGTAATTGCCTGGTGCAATGGCTATTGTGAATTGTAAAAGATAGTTATAGTAATTATCATGCAATTACCATTTGATTGTGAATCGTAAAAGATAGCTACATCTTAGCTATTTCATCTCAAAATCAAATGGTTAACTGTCTTTTACATCTCACAATCAAATGGTAATTGCATGGTGCAATGGTTGTTGCACCAAATCCAAAACCAAAACATCAGCCATTACAGAAGACAATGATGGTGCCTCCAATAAAGGAATTGCAATCTTTATTGCCCAATCTTCAATTTTCTCCCCTCACCCATCCCCACGCTTTATATTTCAACGGGGTTGGAAGGTGAAATTTTTCTTCGAAATACATCCCAAGCCTACCTTTCAACCATTGTTGGTGTCAATTGTACATTAATGTAAAAGTTAAGAATTCCCAAAAAAATAAATAAATAAATTATACTTTTCCACATTTCCCAAGCCTACCTTTCAAACCATTTTTGGTGTCAATTGCACATTAATGTACAGGTCAGAATTCCCCAATAATAATAATAATAATAATAAATTATACTTTTTTTACCCTAAACTATTGTCTCAAACTATTGTCTCAATTATACTAAATCTCTAAACTATCAAAACGTAACCCCTTACTACTTGTTTTGGTGTAAAGCTAATTGAATTGAACATTGAATATCAATTGAACCCTCTCCAGATAGACATTTATGGGGTAAATTAGTATTTTAATACTAATTTCGTTAAAGTTAACAACAAAACAGACAACAGAAAGTTAATTATAATCTATTTTTTAAAATTTGTGAGGGTCAATTGTGAGTTTCAAAAGTTTAAGGGGTTAAGTATAATCGATGTGACAATTTATAGTGAAAATGTGTAATTTGCCTAGTGCATGAACCAGATTATGCTGTTCAGGCTAACAAAACTGTAGTCAATAATTATATTAAACAAAACAAAAAATTACGAAGAAACATAACATTAGCTCACCAGATGACGCTATGAAAAATTTAAGGGGTGAAAAATAAAAATAAAATAAAATAAAAAAAAAGGAGAACCTCGAAATATTAGTCCAAACGCTCTTCATCTGGAAGAGCGCTGTTGGTGAATAGTGCTCTAAATATAGGGATCTAAAAGCTCTCAAAAAGTATCACTGATATCACTCCTCAAAAGAAAGGACCTCCTCTGAAACATCCAATATCTCCTCAACTTCAACTTCTTTTGCCTCGTACTCTTCCTCTTCATCGCTGGCTTCTCCATCCCTGAGTTTCTCCCTCTCCAGTTTTTCTAATTCATGCAAATGCTTCCACTCATTGACCCACTTCTCCCATTCATCCTTCAACATCTTCCGCTTCTCACGATCTTGCTCACTCAATAGCATTGAAACATCCTGGTCCTCTGCCTCGTACTTCTTACTGTACTTCTTTAAGTTCTTTGCAATCTCTTCCTCTTTCTCAGGACTCAAGAATGATGGTGGTCTTGGGCGCCACAAGTACTGTCACAAACAGTATGAGAAGAAGTATACAGCAAATAATTTCACATGTAATAGAGAAAACTGAAATTGAGTTTGTGCGTATACAAGACATAATTTAAACCATGAAATATTTGTGAGATTACCTGAAAGAAATGATCCTTCAGGATCCTATAAAGTAGCTTGCCATTGAAGGACCATATGTTGAAACCATTTTCCATCTCATGTACGGAAGTCACTGCAGTTGCAACATACCTATAGATGCAAGAAGGCCAAATATGACAACCAAGATAATAAGTAGAAGAAAAAAGCTAATTCAGTGCAGATATATTCTATTTATGAAATAAATATAGCAGTTTTGTGCAGTGCATTTTAAATTGAATAAATCCCAACAAATCACCCCTAATATTGACATGACCAAGAAGATTCTCAAAATTACCTTCCAGTCGGATCCCATTCAATATCTGTTGCCATAAAATGCTCAGCTGTTGCCATGGTTTCAAGCTCATCAACATTGTAAAACTCCAGCTGTCCATTTAAACCCTTTAATCCTGCAAGTATAATGAAGCGCCCAGTAGGTGACCAGAAAAGAGCATTTGCCTGCTTCCCTTTCAGAGTGATGAGCTTTTTAACCTTCTCTGTATTGTTTGCAGAGCGCATTGAGTAGAAACTTATATCAGGTCTTGGGTTATCACCATGGATAACTGCAAACCTGTGGCCCTTTGGCTCCCATGCGAAGGCGATAATCTTGTCATTCTTATTCTCAAGCTCAAAAACCTCAATGGGAATATCTCGTTCTCTTATACGGAAAAGCTCAAAGCCTGTGTATGTGCTTTTTTTCGTTTTTGTATAGCGATCAACCTTAACAGCAAGATAATCCCCATTGCTTTGCCAGTACATTTTGCAATCACTAACACTGAAAAGATTCTTCTGCCTTAACTCATCTTTACTTGGGATTTGCATTAGACTCACCTGAGAATTAATTGGATGAAGTAAAATTAATTTACCTTAATGCAGAAATTAGAGAAAGAGCACAACCTGTGAATAAAAATAAATAAAACATATCCATATTAAACAACAGTGCTCACCCTAGCAGGATGGTCCCCTAATTCCGGAACAAAGAGTGCAAGAATTGGATCCATAGGTGACCAACTGAAATCCACTACATTTTCTACCTTCAGGGATTTCTTGTCAATAAGTGAAAAGGT
Organism: Quercus aquifolioides; assembly: GCA_019022515.1. Lineage (NCBI taxonomy): Eukaryota > Viridiplantae > Streptophyta > Magnoliopsida > Fagales > Fagaceae > Quercus > Quercus aquifolioides. The sequence goes on from CM032327.1 coordinate 86,846,119, forward strand.
TTCTGTTTCATAGACAGAGATAATATTTTTCCCAATTCTGGCAAAATATTTGTCCTCTTTACCTCCCGCCCATCTGGAAAAATAAGATTAATCCATTAGATTAATGAAAAATATTGAAAATAGTAATATGTGGAAACGGAAGAAAGAGCTATCACCAGGTCTATGTAGATTAAAAGTAAATAAACTCACCTGAAAACAGGCCATGACACCCCTGTAACACCACCAGTTCCTCCAATAGCAAAGTCATCAGCACTTCCCTTGAAATCTCTCATCACTTTTCCAGTTCTCACATCAAAAATATTTATCACAACCCTCTAAAATATAAATTCACATTATCAATGGTTCTGGGCCCAATTAATTTACAGTGTTAAGTAATAACTGACAAAGTAGAAAAACTCACATTTGCATCACGAGGATTACTTGGTTCATGGCTGCTATAGGTCACTAAATATTTCTCACCAGGGGAAAAATCAATCAGTTTAACCTGCAGTTGATATATCAATTAAATTAAATATCAAGGAAAAATGGTACACAATGTGAAACTAAAAAAAATTATTTTTAAAAATCAACCTGAGGATGAGCATAACGCATAAGGCGATTAAAGGTACTGGCACCACCCCAAACAGCGGCACCTTGCCTGTGAACTGTCGCCAAGTAAGTCCCCAGTGGGGACCACTGCACAAAACTTTCGGTCCAGAACTGTAAAAGAAAACAAGTAGGACCATTCATCAAAGTGACATTTATATAATAAAAAAGGTATAAATTGGTCAATTTATTAATTTCAATTAATAATGTTGCAGCAGTGAGCAGAAGTTCATTAAATGTCGAACTAAAGCCCAATCTAAGCTTTAGTATCAAACTATCACAGGAGAGAGAGAGAGAGACTCCCAACAATACATAATCAACAGTCTTATGTGATAGTATCTAGACAATCAGATCTATATTCTACTCACAGCACGCTTATAAACTGGCTCAGGCTTCAGATGCCTTGCATCATTCCATAAAACCTCAGTATCTGAACCAGCACGAATCACAAACTGATCACGAGCTTTTTCATCAGTCAGCCATTGTTGAAGATTTTCCTGCAATGAAACAACAGCAAATTTAACATAACAGACATTTTAAAGGGAAAGTAAATAAATAAATACCGCAGATAGTGAGGGAGTTTGTTTGCAGGCACAATTTGAAGACAACATAAACCATCTACTTGGCCAACAATGAAGAAATCTAAAAGCACACATATTTACATTTTAAAATGGGCAAAGAAGGCATCTTTGCACATTTTTCATTATATTAGTTGTAGAAATATGAGCTACAAACAAAATTCTAGATATTTTAAAGAAAAAGGTTCTTCAGCATTAAACAAGCTACAACACTTATATTTCACCATTGAAAAAAAAAATACATTACACTAAAGAACTTAACAATATTCACAAATTTTCTCTAGTTGCATCAAAAATACTAGTGACAAAATGGAAATTTAAATACACAATTTAGTTTTGGCTTGATATGGGGTGTGTAACTTATCAATTAAAAAAATGTATTGCTTTTGATAGCCAAGGACAAAGATACTTCTATGTTATTCTAATTTGAATTCTAGGGAGGTTGGGGGAATCATCTGACTGAATCTCATGTTTATTCAAGCCTTTCATGATTAGGAATTGGAATTAATTGAATTACTATGTTCAAATATTGCAGTGGCTAGAGAGTAGTGTCACCGATCATTTGAGATTGGAACCTAAACCATAATGGTAAATTCACTGTCCACTCTTTCTATGAATCTTTAAAAGGACCTAAGGGCAGTTTCCTTGAAAGAGTATTTGGTTAAAAGCTAAAAAGTTGGTTTTTTTGTTCTTTTTCTGTTATGCATATAAAGTCGTAACTTTAGAAAAACCATATTAAACATGTCACCCTAGTAGATTGGTGTTGCATGTGTGAACATAGTGGTGAATATGTTGATCATCTGTTGCCCATTGCTCTTTTTCAAGGAATTATTTTCCTTTGCTTGTATGTTTTTAGGGTCCAACAGGTGGTATTTGATATGTACTTTTAGTGTTGTTTGGTATGGAGGATGGAAACGAGAGGAAAGGAAAGGTGAGAATGATGTAGAAAATAGAGGAGAAAATAAATCATCAATCTTCCTTATGTGTTAGGTAAGGGGGATGGAAAAGCAGAGAACTGAAAAGGCATCTTTTATTAATTTTTTCATACTGTGTAGAATTGTTTTCAACAAACTAGAGAGTAAAATCATCAAATCACTTATGCATTACATTTTGTAAAATCGTCAAATCCTCTTTTTAATAAAATTTATTGCTAATCAGGCTAAAAGAAAAACTAAAACCCAAATACACACTACATTTGACAGGATGATATATTACCAATAAACAAGTTAATGAAATATCAAAACACTTAAAAGAAATCTTATGCTGAATCTACAAAAGTGACTAGACCAGGGGAAAAAAAAAAAAAAAAGAGGGAACTCCACAACAAACCAATTCAGTAAAGCAGAAATCTAAAAAATGAATTTCTTAAGCCACCATGCAAAATCTGATAAGTAAATAAATAATTTCACACACATGTTTACACAAATACAATGAATAAATTTAAGATGGACAATCTATATATCATTCAAAATCATAAAAATTATAACTTCAGAAAACTCAAAATGCATGAAATATTTTTGCTCTTATATGATAAGTAATATCTGTAATAAAAAGATCATGGCATCAGAGAATAGTGGAAAGATACCAAAAGAAAAGGAGCAGAGAGTTAAATTGCCCCCATGTAAATAGTGAATGCTGAAAAATAAAATCACCGCTTTTTAGGGTAGTACATTTTAGAGGGAATAGTAAGCAGCTCATAATAACATTTCAAGTGGATTTTAAGGACAATGACAGAAAACATGAAGTAAACTGAAAGAAGCAATTACCCCTGGAGTATATGGCTTAAATTCAGCAGGGGCCCACTCATCTGGAACTTTCATGAACCTATCAAAATCATCAAACATGTTCACCGCAAAAATGTGAGCCTTGTCCAGCTTGTACCCATTTGTCTTCTCCTTTGCAAGCTCAGCTTCCTACAATTGTGATTAAAAAAAAAAAAAACAAATAAAGGTAAATGAATTAAACCACACTGTATGATGCAACATTATACCCCTAGCAAGGGCTTAAAAATGTTTTCCTAAACAGTTACAAAAACTAGCAACAGGAATATTAAACAGAAACTTTAACTAACAATCCAATTGCCTTGTATATAAGTATCCAAAGGTTATCACTACACAACTCATTTTTCATTCAAGCTTTCAGGACAATGGACAAAGTTTAGAACACATGAAGCAAATGCCACAGCATTGGACAAATAAATCTAATAACCAACAAAGAAAATTCCCAAAAATGTCTAAGCAACGTAGGAATGTGAAACATTGATCATGAAATTTACAGGCAGTCAATTCAATCCAAAGACTTTCAGATTTGAATCAGATATTATATAACCCATTAAATCTAAATATCATGGATAAATTTTTAAACCCATTAATTCCTTCGCCGTGAGATGTGGATCATTCAATGCTCTTAACACAAAACTTCCAATAACTATATAAATAAAGAACTACCAGATATGTTATATTTAAATCTATTTGAAACAAAATCCTCAATGGGTGCGCAATTTTTTAGAGTAGATGGACACATATATTAGTGAAACTGAGTACTAAGGCACTTTCAACAGGTTCAATGCGCTCAACGCAAGAACAGGTCAGGTTGGATTGGTAAGGTTGATAAAGTTAGATTGCAACTAAAATTATGTTTCTAAGTATCTTGTATGCTCCTTCAGTACAACATAACAGGACAATTCAATAGTTACAACGATGGGAGGGGAGATTTGAACCCCAGTTCTCCTAGTGAACAAGAGCAGATATTTCAGGATAACCCATTGTCTTAAATATCATAGTACAAATATTTGGAAGACATTTAAGCAAACAAGGAATTCTTTTTCTAAATCAGAGCAATGACTAAAGAGAGAGAGAGAGTGGTACCAGAGGAGTATTAAACTCAATAAAGCAATAGCCTAAGGTTTTCTCAGACTTAGACTCAGGATCGTATTCAACAGGCATCCAAAGGCCATCCTCCTTGATCATACCAATCTGACTGTAGATTTTACGGACAACGGTTTCAAGCTTCCCAAATTTTTCCCGAGTAACGACAGGGAGATTATCAACAATGATAACATTGCCAAACCCAGTGTTCAGCTCCAGATTATCCCCTTGATAAACATCTTCATCATCACTACAAGACATTGCAATCAGTAAACAGAATCAAAACAATCATACATCATCAACTGGAACAAAAAAACCACATGTAATTGACAAAAATAAATTGAGTAAAAAAAAAAAATCAGGCTTTAAATCTTTAACAATTTTCTCAGCAAATCAATTGAACTAATAGTTCAAATAAGCTCAAATTGGTAAATTTCCTCAAATTCTCAAATAGCGAATTCAATTAAAAATATACTGCTCACTCTACTGGCATGCTATATCCAAAATATGCAACATTAAACAAAGTGGAACTTTAGGTACCATGAACCAAACAGAGCATTAGGTTTTCTCGGGAAACAAACAGAAGGCGAAGTATTCTCAGTTAGTAGTTTTTTTTTTTTTTGGTTTGGTTTTGAAATCGTTACCTTACGATGCCGAAGTCTTCGCCGGGAGGGAGGCGAATAGAGTCGAGGTCGAGTTTGTCGAGATCGATTCCGAGGTGTGCCGCCGTGGCCTCGATCTCTTTCATCACCATCACGTCCGCCATGTTTGCGTTTCTTGTTCTATTTAGGCTCTCTCAAACTCCGTTGAGAGCGCCAGAAATTGGAGCTGTGTGAGAAAAATTGTGGATTCTAGAGAGAGAGCGAGAGAGAGTGTGTGTGTAATGCGAGAGATAGAGAGTTTCTAGGGTTTTTAGTTAGAAGAAGATAATGAGTTCAGTTAAGGCGGTGAATTACGGAAAAACCCAATAGTAGAAAACTGGGCCCGGATTTTTTGTGGTTTAAAAGTTGGGCCTTGATCAACATGAGATAAATTGTAAGCGATATCTGAGCCTGATCTATAAAGCTTGGATCCGATCCACTTTCGGACCCCTATAATCTTATCATAGAATTTTAAAATGGTAGTATATAAAAGGTTATACAAAGTTATATAAGCCCATTTTTTGTTCTATTCATTAACAAGGTTTTGAAACCCGGACCGTTCAATGAACCATAAAAAGGAGAGGTTCAAGATTTTTGAGGTTGGACCGAGGTCGAACCGTGATGACGTCATAATTAATTTAATAATTATTTAAAATATAAATAAATATATTAAATTAGTAAAAATTGAAAAATTACATAAAAATCCAAATAAATATAGAGATCTAATAGAAACTTCACATTAAATTAATTTATGAAACCCAATAAAAAATTTAATAGACATTTTCTCATGAAATTAATTTTTTTTTTAAAAGAGTAGTAAGTTAGTAGCTTGAATGGTGAGGGACATTAGCGTGTATAATGTTATATATCTTTTTTGCTATAAATGTATATAATATTGTGTGTATTTGTTTAAGCTTATAGTGTAAATCTTACATTGATCAGACAATCCTAGAGTGTAAAGCAATAAATAAATTTAATAAATTAATGTAAGAATTGGTGGGTTTGTACTTTGTAGAATTAAGAAGTAGACTAATCACTAAATAAATCAACTAAGAAACAGGTCAACAACGCGTAGGAGGTCCAAAACTTCTTTTTCAATCTCGTGTGGCGTGCAAGCTTTAAGTAAAAAAAAATCCCAAAAATTTACAACCACAAGTCCACTGTCTGCCTGTCTGGTACCCACGTGAAGAGCTTTCAAATCTCACTTTTATCTCTTCTCTCATTAGACATCATCTTCTCAAATCCTTCTTTTCTCTCTTGAAACAAGGCTAGTTCAAATCTCAGTTATTCAGTTTTTGCCAGCCGCACGGTAGCCTTTCAGCTTTTGCCAGTCACATGGTAGCCATCAACAGCCGGCAAAGGGTCTACTCCGCAGCAAAATGACTGGGCCCTTTCTTTTAATCCTTGTTCTCATCGTCATCTTTCATCTTTCATCTTCTTCTGTTCTTCATCTTCTTCTTCTTCTTCTTCATTTTTTCCTTTTAAAAGAGCTTAGGCCTGAACCGTGAAACCCGTTCACGGTTCTCAAACCCGTGCGGTTCGACCGAGGTTCGCACGGTCCACTGGATTTTTTGTGTAGAACGGGTTTTGGAAGTTAAAGAACCGTCTCAAGGAGCGGTTCCCGGTTAATCCGGTCGGACCGTACGGTCCGGTCCGGGTTTCAAAACCATGTTCATTAATTGAATTTAATTTGTTGTTTAAGGCAAAGTTCCATAAAAACTCCCGCCTTCTTCAAATTTCATGAACAGTTCCCGTAGGCTAAGTGCCTCTTTCAAGGAAATATAGAATAGTAGGAACATTTAAATAGGTTTGATTCTTTATCGAATCATAAAAGCCCACTTTCCAAAGAGCCCTTTCTTCTCTTTGGCATCGAGCATCAATTGCAACGATTCAATAAACCATCAATTGGGATAGATGTAGATGAATAATACCCCCTAGAAACGTATAAGAGATTTTCTCCTCATACGGCTCAATAAATTGGTAAAGTCTCTGATTATTGAATAAGAGATTTGAAGTTAAATCCCCATGTACACCAAAAACCAATTAGTGCATTGATCTACTGATAAAGAACTATCATTAGAAGCAAACGTCATAGGTTGAAACTCTCTCAAAAAAAGTATATAGTTATAGTTAATTATTGATTTGTTACTTTTATTCCCAAATTAGTGTTTTATGCTTCCATTAAAAATAAATAAAATAAAATAAAATGCTTGTATGATTGAAATTGTTATTGATTTTACAATAGTGAATTTATTAGAAATTTGTCTTGCAGTTTTTCCCTTCAAGAATAAAAAGAGTTTTCTATTTTTTTTTATGTAAAGCGAAACTTAGGTACACTTAGATTAAGCTAAATTAGAATTTTTATCTTGTATTAAAAACATAAATAAAAAACTACAAGAGTCAAGACCATGACCAAACCCAACCCATGAGAACCAAAACCTAGCAAGATCATGATCAACACACAGCTTCATCGCCCTCTCATCTCGTCTCTTATCACCCAAACCTACCAACCCTCAGCCACCTAACACCAACCACCACAAATTCGCCTATCAATACACATTAAGGCCGAAAGCCCTCAACTACCACAAAGTCTAGCCTCATCCGAGTTCCTCCTCACACCAGTGACTCCGCTTGACTATACAACGTCTTCCTCAAGCTGGTTCTTGGTCCTCGTTTACCACCACAAACTACCCCTGGCTCTAGGGGCAAAGGCTCATTACCCCCCAAAAGTTCAAAAACTCTTTATATTTTGGGCTATAAAACTCAGTTTGGCCCTTTAAATTTAATTGTTGGTCCCCAATATAAATCTTTGACATGGCTTGGCTTAACAATTGTATAGTCTAAATCACTAAGGGCATGTTTGGTAGACTGTAATAGGCGTTGTAATGTAATAATTATTCTTATGGTTTAATTATTCTTTAGTTTGGTTATATTTTTATTACAAAGAATAATCATTTCTTATGAATAGCTATTCTTCAAAATGAGGAATAACTATTCATCTTTAAAAGGTTGTATTAACTATTCCTTAGTAAGAGCAACAATTTCAAAACTTAATATATTTCCAAATAAACAAACTTTCCATATACATCTAACAATTATAAAAATAAAAAATCATAAAAAATAACACATATCTCTCATAAATTTAAAAATAACAATTTTAAAGGAGATATAATTGTATGAGTAAGAAATTTCCTAAAATAAATGTTAAGTTTCATTCTAATGTTATAACTCACAACCAAACTAATGAATAGGTTTAGTTATTATATTACAACTCATTTTATTCCTAGTAATAAAGATTACAATTCCTATTGTAATCTTCATTCAGTATACCAAACGTACCCTAAATCATTAGTTGCTGAAGTGGCTCCCAATTACCACCCAATTCAAAAAAACTTTTATAATTTTACCCATAAATTCATAACTATTCTTTCATTTTAACATTTCCCATAGTGTGTACAACACTACAAGTGTGAAAATATGAACTGTGTATGCCACTAATTTTTTTGCCTTATGTGTGTCACTAATTGAGTCTTCTTCTTTTAGTGTTTAAACTTCACTCTTTATTTCTCCTTATCATCATTACAAGTTTTTTCCTCAAAATTGATCTTTGCCTCTAAGTTATACAATTATTCCTCACCATCATCATTTTTTTCCTTTTGGGCTTGAATTTAGGTACCAAATAAGTTGTTCTAACATTGTTTTGTTTATAAGAGATAATTTGAATTGCCATGTAGGTAATGTACTACTTAAGTTTTCCCTTATTTTTAAACTAGAATTTGCTCTTAAGTTTAGAAAGATTATGATATATTAAATTTGATCATTTTATATACAATATATTTATGAATTACGACTAACATATAAATGCATAATTTTTATTATGCCTTCCCAACTTAAAATTCTTGGCTACTCCCTTCATTGACTCAACCCCATTGCAGAGCCCCATCGCTTACCCAATCACTTCTTTTTTCTTTTTTTGCTACTCTAGCAACCATTGTTGTTAAAAATGAAGACATTGTTTGTGCTAACTTGGATAAATTGGCCGCATGGGATGATTTAATTAGGGAACCTATCAAACAACACATAAAATACTTTACTTAAGTTTTGCCATTCTTTGTAAATTTTTGTGTTTTTGTGTGTGATTAATATATTGACTTGATAATTTTTGGTTATTAACGCTCCGTTTGTTTTAATGTAAAATATTTTCACATTTTACAATTTTTTTTTACAGTAAAATATTTGCTCAAAAGTAAAATATGACTAAAGTCTTTGCCTATGACAGGATCAAGTCACGTTTTTACTGGAGGAGGCAATGATCCGTCCATATATATAACCAAATCATTGCAAACAAGAAGTGGGATAAATTGATGATACCATAGAAGATAATTTTTGGAATACAATGGAAGAAGATAAGGAAGATTGAAGACTCATATGAAGACATATAAGAATGAGGTGACAAAAGAAAAGAAAGAGTTGGAAAAACTTCTTGTTGTGGATGTGTTCCAAACACTTAATCTTTATTGTGAGGCCTATATTGGTTAGGAGTGTGCTCTTTCATATGTTTATAAAATATTATGGACCTCTTTTGATATTTTAAGATACAAGACCTAGTGCGGGCAAGAGCCCCATCTATATCACACGCTCACTCCGCCCCATCTCATGCTTATTAATCCATATTACCTTGGGCCTTTTGTTTTTTTCTCTTTTCCAAACTTTTTTTGCTTTTTATATCCGTGTGTAATAGTTTGGTTCAACCTGTTTGAGAAATCTATTATTTTATTATCATTCATATTAATTGCTTTCTTGATCATAACAGGGGTGTATTGTTCTTTTCCTCTCCTAAAAGTCTTCTTGCTCTCCAACATAGTTTTCTCTTGCTTGACCGATTGGAGGAAAGATAGTATTAGAAACTTATTCTTAAACCTCTATGAGTGGAAGTGTGTTTAACATAAAGGTCGCTATAGTATGATCTTGAGGGGTTATTCCATCAAAGAACCGATTTATACAAAGTTTTACTCGTGGTTGCAAGAATCAATCTTAAAGGACAACGCATTCACATGATTTTATAGTAATGTGAGAAACTTATCTCTTCTTGTTGTTCTTGTTGATTATTTGGATTACACTTGTTTTTGGTTAAGAGTTTGGTCGGTCACTAAAATATTTCCAACAAAACTTAATGTAAGGACCCTCTCCATTTGAAATGGATCTATTCATGATTCAAATTTAAAAATGTATTAAGTACCATGTAAATGACGTGACACTCGATACAAATGAAATAAATCCATTTCATGCTTCAGATTAAATATTACAAATCTAAAAATGTATTCATCACATAAGTGACGTGGCACTCAATACACTTGAAATAGACCCTCTGTGTTTTAAGTCAAATGGAAAGAATCTTGTTCCATCTTGTAACCACGAAGAATTGATGTGTGGTCGGGCAACCCCAACCCAAAGCAGGGCCGGATGTGTCTTATTATGTATGATAATACAAACCAATGCAAGGAAAAGTATATACACAACGTCAACAGTAACAAAAGCTTACAAACTATTTCCATAAATACAACACAATATCCCTAATGAAAATTGAAAAACATCACCAAAATACAGACACACAAACAAACAATGAGACTTACAAGTTACAACTGAAAATATAAACTTTACTGGGTTTGTATATGCATGTAAAAGCTGCTCTAATTAAGCATCTTGTAGGCATTATTTGAGTAATACTTTGGAAGTACCATTTTGTTTTAGTGTAATTCCCTCGAAAGGATAGGTAGTTCTTTACTCATTCGTTTAAGGGTCGTCAATGGGCCGGGTCGGGCTGGCCTGGCCCATTTTTACTTGGCCCAAGGGCACAATGGGCTGGGCATAATGGGCTATTAACTAGTTAACGGGCCGGGTCGGGCTGGGCCGAAAGAGAAAACCCCAGCCCACGACCCTGCCCATGGGCAATGCCCATTTTGTCTTTAACGGGCTAGGCTACTAGGTTGGGCCTAATGGGCTACCCATGAGATTGTGTCAGCATATTATTTTTAGAAATAAATAATCTATTTTTAATAAGAGAATAATCAATCTAGTTTTTTTTAAAGGAAAGAATCAAAGAATTTAATACTTAATTACAATTTTTTTTATAGTCAAATCTATTTAATTTTTTGTTTTGTTGATGGAAACTTATTTAATTTTTTTTAAATAAGGCTTCAAATAGTTTTTTATTTTTATCTTTAATAAAAAAAAATCAAATGGTTAATTCAAATTTGCTAGACTACTAGAAAAATATATATTTAGTAAACTAAGTTTAGCACAATTACTTTAAGTATCTTAGTGGTTGAGAGAGTTATCTTAAGAAATTCTATTACAATATCTCAAGATCAATCCTTCATACACTTCTTATATATTTTTGTTAAAAATTCTAAGTTATTGGATTGGGCAACGAGTTGGGCCAACAGGCTGGGCTACTGGGCTAGCCACCGGTACCCATGGGCATAAAAACTAGCCACGGCTAACCCACTGGGTAGTGGGCTACCCATGGGCTCAATAACACGGGTCGGGCCGCCCATTAGCCCGATGGGCTGCCGGGTTTTTGGGTCGGGCCGTGGGCCATGGGCTATTTGATGACCCTTACATTCGTTGTTGAACAAGATCTTCTAATTTCTCCTTCATCACCTGTTTTTACATCAATGCTAGTAAGCTTCAAAAATGACTGACCCCAACTCTCAAAAAAGCCAACTTGGTCATTTGCGAAATCCACTACTTGTTTCCACGTTCTGTTATCATCTAACAGAACGGAATCTGATTGGAATAGCCCCTTGTGGGCTAAAAGATTTCGGTAGTACTGGTTGTCAAACATGAGAGATGTTTCAGGATCATTATTAACAGTTACAGAGGGGCTTGCTCTTGCAGGGCACTGTTTCATGAGCTCTCTAGCATAAGTACTGTTAAGGGATGTGTCAATGAGTGTGAGATTCCCATTGGAGATTTCTTGAAAACGATCGTTGAATGCGCTGCAGTGAGCTGCTCCAATGGTGTGAGCTCCTGCAAGCAACACTATCTTGTAATGCAACGGTTAATAGTAGCCATAAACTCAGGATATTAGTTGCCCTCATTGCAAGACAACCAAAAAGTCCTATGCATGAAATTCTCAATGTGCGCTACTCATAAGAAAGAGAGACCACATTTTTTAATGTTCATGTAGTCTCCTACAATCATTCATACTATAGACAATACAAATTTTACTACATGGATGACCTTATATATAGATGTGTCAATTTTTAAAACACTAGCAAAAAGAATCAATAATTTATTTATTATATTGTTGATGTGAAACCGTTCTCATTTATTGATACATCACTTTGTAAGGTTTTTATAGTAAAATTTGTAATAATTTTAGTATTTTAAAATAAATAAATAAAAAGACTAAACTAAACATCAAGGTAGAGACATAATAAGAGTAGATTGTAGGAGGTACAATCATAATAAGAGTAGATTGTAGGATGCAGAGGATATGAACCCGAAATTATACAAAATGACCAGACATCAGAAAAGCAATGAGACAAAGACATTAAAGCAAATTGTGCTGGAAACCTTCATTAATCATACATATATGTCAAGTTAATTTTATGAAATATTTGAGATCAGACTAAATCCATGGCCATTTGATAGGGAAAGAAGAAAAAAAATTGTGTACTCACCTACCACAATTTAAAAATACTAATAAATAAACCATTTATGACAACTTCGCTGTAAGAGTTGTGATCAAGATCTTATCAAGTGTGTAAGTTCACTGATGTAATATTACCTGAAAGGGTGACAAGGTCATCCAAGGACAATCCTTTAGAAGAGAAGAGCTTTTTCATGTCATCCACTGAAAAAATTGTGTCTGCAATATTAGGCCTAACATTAGAAGCTGCTGAAACCATCCCATCTCTTCTACCTGTTGGAATCTGAATTGCTGGTCCGCCAGCCTGTTTCCAAATTCCAAGCCTTCATGAATGGTACACCAAACCGAAATAGATATGGGAAATTAAGTAAAGAAGATGAAGATGAACACAAGTACTTGATGAGAGATGTCTCTCACCATTTCAACAGCGTCTCTGGCAGCCAAAGCAACAATATCAGCACAAGAAACAGTTCCTGGACAGAAGATTTCTAGTACTCTTTTAGCTGAATCTATTACTGAAAATCCTCCAAGAGATGTGTTTGCTGGATCATCTCGCTCCGTCCCATTTCCTTGTAGCAGCACAGATGCATCACAACCCTATAAATCATGACATTTGAGAGTGTGGGGAACATTTCTAATAGTTCTTGATTGGGTTGCATTGTGAGACTACAAATGCAAAGACACTTTTTTAAAAACAAATAGGCTTTGGCATATCCAAACTTTAAGAACGATCCTCTTTTAGGAAATAAACTAGGAAGGGAAGAAAGTTGAAATAAGATGAAAATAGAAGCTTCATTCATAAAGAAGTATAGATATATAAATTTTCTAGCAAAGAAATTTTTTGTATTGCAAGTCAGAGTTAAAGCCAACTGCCTGATGTCCCTTACATTCCTAATTTGTGACTATTCATACAATTTCAGGCTTTCAAGTTGCGAATGTTGGGAGCTGCGACGTGGGCTTATGTCTTCCATTCACTCTACTCGCTTGTCCAGATGCTTCTACCTATGTCTTTTGGGACTTTGCCCACCCCACTGAAAGAGCTTATAGAATAGTTGTCTCTGATATACCCAGCAAAAACCTTCATAGTTTCTTTTGAAGCAATGAGATATATTTTTTCAAATTATTAATAGCATGGGGCTAGGTTGCTTTGCTTAGTCTCTAAATTTTGCCAACCTGAATCCAACCCAACCCAGATTTCAAATAAATAAATAAACACAAGCCAAACCGTTGCCTCCAAAAAGAAAAAAAAAAGGCTAAAATCTGTTGCGCACACACTTTCACACGTCCATAAACGCACAAAAAACAACTGAAATTGTTGAAGACACGGTGTCTTCAATGCATGATTTTGTTATTTTTCGCATGTTTGTATAATTAACACTGCCCAAAAAAATAAATCCGAGAGGTATCAAGTTGAGTTGGGTTGGGGCCGTTGGGCTAGGTTCATTAAGTTGGTGGGATTAGGAAGTTAGTCTTGAAAGCCTCTCCTCTACCCAGGAGAAAAGAATCAAAGATTGATTGGAAAAAGAAAGACAATGCACAATTTAGCCAAAAATCTTGTTACACAATAGTGTATACTCCCGTACACATCATATCTAAAATTGCATACGTGATATCCACAATTTGTGTACACGTATAACAATTAAACATGAACAGTGACAGTTTGTACTGACAATGTGCAGTAGTGTGGGATACTCACTACTCCACATTCCACAATTTATTACATTTCCTTGTGCCTAAGCCTACAACGCATTTACTCGTAGTCCATACCTTTTTTTTAAGGTGACTAACCACATTCAGCTAAACCAAAAGACTCACTTACCTCCACGAAGCAGTCATGGAACAGCAAGCGAAGAAGCTTCCCAGGAACAGTTGGATCAACAGAGGAAGCCGATCTCACTGTGTTTCTAACCATAAACTCAGCTGGTGGGCATGAAGCCGCATAGAAGTTAAATGAAAGGTTGGCACTAGAAGGAGAAGCAGCAATGGAGAAAACAACAACAGTAGTGAAGAGTACTGTTGCAGAAAAAGCTTTTGGTCGTTTCTCCATAAGGGTTTCTAGCCTTCTATTCTAGGAGTTCAACCACAAGTAATAATTGTTACATGTGCTACTTCAGTCTCTTTCTTCATAGATTGAGCCATTGAGAGTCTGAGACCATCTATAAATGAAAAAAAAAGGTGCCCAACCGGCCATGTATTTAGTGTATGTCTCTATTTAAGGCAACATTAATGTTTTTGGTGCGATGTCAGGAGGTAGATGGGTTCTGATTTCAGTAATGCAATGTAAGAGAAGAGTCAACAGAAGATCGATGAGCTCAATCACTGCAAGCATTTAAGATCATTTTAACTTTCCCTTTACGTTCAAGCAACCTATGTAAGTGGTAGACGTAAACTATTTCTTATGGTAAGAAAATTCTTGTAGCTAATAAATGAATTTACTAAAAATTCTAGCAACCCAATGATGAACAAGCTTTGTAGATAAACAATAGAATCTTTCAAATGGATGTCCATAATAGTTGATTTTATGTCCTCCAAAATCCTTGACTCGGTGTGAACAGTTCTGTTAACACAACCACACAACCTCCTGAAATAAGACTATTGAATTCAAAGTTACAAGAGAGAATTATTAAACAAGGCAACTAGACATATGTTGCACATTAAAGACCTATATCTAAATACATCAACAACAAAAGACCCCGTACATAAATAAAACCAAGAAAGAATTCATTCCTAATCAATAAATGGAAACTGAAAGAATTCAAGAATGACCAGCGTTTAAATTACAATAATAGTAAATTGGTGCAATAATGCTAGGATCATAATTGTGCCACAACTTGTTTACGTGGCGAGTTGTAAACCCATATAAACCCACCATTTTTATTCCACTAACAAAAATTGTAAATTTTGTTGTGATCTTAGTAATTTTGAAATGGGTTGTACTAACATATACCCTTAGGGCATATATTAATAAACAATTTTAGAAATTTTTTATGGAAAAATGAAAAAGTGGCCAACTTTTTTTATTACCTTTTTAATTTTTCATAAAAAGTTTTCTAAAATAAATGATTAAGGGCAAGAATAATGTTAGAGATACAAACTATTTTACAAAAAATTTTATAAATGGCTAATGTGGTGAGTAATTATTGGTAAATGAAAAAGTGATTTTAATGGTGGGCCTAAATGAAAACTAATAAGAGATTGGCCACATCAACATTTTATAAAAATATTGTAAAATAGTTTGTATCTGTTGTATTACTCTTAAAGGCATACATTAACCAAATCGTTTTGAAATTGGTGTTGAAGTTTTTGGCAGTGATATTCAACTTCGACTTAAACTTATTACACACGTGTGTACTTGTGTGTAACAACATTTCCCTTCAAATTCACCCACTAATGATTCAGATGTACTGATATTTGCTGACTTTATCGGTTATCCCCCTAAAGATTTTGTACCATAATCTCAACAAGAAAAATGCTAGGATCACAAATTTTGCCACAACTTGTTCACATGGCAAGTTGTGATTGGAGAAGTAAAATTAGTGGATCCACAACTCTACCAATTACGATTTGCCATATAGGTAAGTTATGGCAAAAATTGTGGTCCTAGCATTACTCTCTCAACAAACGTCTCATTTACAATAGGTGAAACAATAGGTGAAATAATGAAGTTGTTAATTATTTTTTTTTTTACCAGCTGCTATTAACTGAGAAGCAGACTTGATTGACCATCGATACAGCTCTTATGTCTTATACTCAAATCCTGAATATCCGAGGTAGATTCTCAACAATATAAAAAATAATAATAATAATCCGAGGTAATGCAAGATTTGAATCTGGTAGATGAATATCCACAAGTGGTATTGTAAGCCCCGATAATCTAATATAATCCATTTAGCTTTGGGTGCTAAGTAACCACAAGATCAATCCCTATGAACTTATATACCTAGGGATTAATCTTAGGTTACACTTTTACAATAAGTACTCAATACCTCCTCACTGAGTTATAAGAAGTGGCTTTGATCTAGGATCTGTTTGGATACAACTTATTTTTGTTGAAAACTGAAAACTGAAAACATTGTAGCAAAATAATTTTTAAATGTGTGAATAGTGCCGTGAAACCCATTTTTAATGAAAAAGTTATTGAAAAAAAAAAAGAGGAAAACGCGCAAAACGTAAACGTGCCATGGATCCAAACAGTCACTTAGTATCTAGTTTTAAAAAATCTATATATATATATATATATATATATATCTTTTTTTTATAATAAAAAAAATGGAACATTTAATCATGATTTTCAAACTAAAAAGCAATCAGTTCCCAAAGGCAAAAACTACTTTCTTAAATTTAAACTCAAATAAAATAATGAAAAGGAGGCATTGATTTTTCCAAATTGTATCAATATTGTATCTACAGACTTTTTTTTAATGGCATTCCAAAATGAAATTGATGACTAACTTTCAACTTATTGTTTCATAAGTACATATATATGTAAAAAAAAATTCAAAACATAGAATACTACATTTGCTAGCCCAACCTTTATGGTCCGTTTGGATTGAAGGAGAGTGGGGGAAGTAAAGTAGAGTAGATTTGATCCAAAAATTAGTCTATTTTCAGCCAATTTTATAGTCCATTTGGATTGAAGGGGAGGGAAGGGGAGTAGAGTAGATTTAGCTCAAAATTAGTCTATTTTCAGTCAACTCTACTCTACTTCCCCCCTTCCCCACTCTATCCAAACGGGCTCTTACTCTACTCCCTCCACTCCCCCTCCTACTCCCTTCAATCCAAACTGGCCCTTAGTGTGTGCTCAAAACTAGCTGAAAGTTGGTTGGTTACATGGGTCTTGAAGTTAAAGGACCAGATCCAGATCCAGATGGCCACTCTCAAGCCATTCAAACCATTACCAGCAATAAATTGTTGCATGATTTTTTTTATAGCCTTTGCTCCTTCAAATACATTTCATCCAGTCTGTACAATCATGGAGCACAAAAGTAATTAAACCATGTCGGCAAATGGCAATGAAAATAGTTCATCATCTGAGACATCTGGCCTAGGGACCCATCTTGTCTTAAGTTTACAACATACATGGTGAATCCGATTGTTGATCAAGCATAAAGAAATTTTTATTTCAGCTCATTTTTACTTTTGATTGCATCTTGACTCTCCACTGGAAATTGTAAGATTCAGCACCGCCGTTGAATGGTGAACCATTTTGCATGTGACATTAAGTTTTCATGTTAGTATGATTTATTTCGCATGTGTTACGTCATATATATTTGCTATTAGGGAAAGAATAATGATTATCACACACTCGTTACTGCACACTTCATACTAACATGTGTTACATCATGTTAGTATGATTTATTTCGCATGTGTTATGTCATATATATTTGCTATTAGGAAAAGAGTAATGATTATCACACACTCGTTACTGCTATTTTCATACACACTTCCTTTGAAATTTTGTTTTAAACATAATTTCAAATGATATGTACGAAGTCCAATAGCGAGAATATTATTTTCCCTTAAAGAAAATAGCTTAGTATAGGTGAAGAGGAGCTCAAGATACAAATGCGTTGCCTTTCTTGACTTTTCTTTTGCCATGTTTTTCACTTTTTAAACTATGAATTTAGGATGTTGTCTTCTTTAGTGTAGTCTTGTTTTATATATAAAGGTCTGCTAAATGTATCAAATTATCCAAAAGCATTGAACAAGTGAGATAGTAAATTAGTGTAAGAGAAATAAGAAGCAAGAGTAACGTGTAGAAAAGTGTGTAATGTTTTTTTTAAGTATCAATAAAATTATATTTCATTGAAAAGTGCTTTGTGTGTTCTACTTGAGTATGGTGAAATTTATTAAAAGTATTTGAGTTGAAAAATACTTTCTTTTTAATAATTATTACTAGTAACAAATCTCAAAAGTAATTTATGTTTACTTTATGTCAGTTTGGGTTTTGGACATGTACCAAATGCTATTGTAATTAAAAATATTAGCTGAGTTCCCGCACGATGTGTGGTGCAACTTAGAGTCTGTTTGGATACTACTTATTTTACTGAAACTGAAAACTTATTACTGAAAATACTATAAATAAAGGTAAAAGTTAGTTGAAATAGTACAGTAGGGCTCATGAATAGTACCAAAAAGTGCAGTAGAACCCATGAATAGTAGCAAAAATAAGTTGAATAGTAAAATAATTTATAATTTTCATCCAAATCCAAACGTACATGTATTATTAGTTTTCTTTAATATTTCAATAAGATTTAGCTTAACTAATTGGCACCTCAATTTCCAATAGAGATATTCAGAATTCAAATCCCCACTCTCAACTATCGATGTATAAAAAAGTTTTTAAAAAATTTTCTTATAAAAAATGGTAATATTTAATTATTTTATACACAAAATAGAAAGACACTAAGAATAGTATAGTTGTCGGAGGAACGAATCTTTCCCCAATCAGGTATTTTCCTCTTCGGAAATGGCGTTGAGCCTTAATCCTCAAGGTTTTGCTCAATCCCACATCGGGGAGAGACGCCTCCCACAATATAGCCATTTCCAAAGATGACAATACCTAATTGGAGAAAGATTCGTTCCTCCCACAATAGTGATTTGATCATACTATACATATGTGTTTACAAATTAAAAATTGCATGATATAATGGCTCATATAGATAAGCATGCTTCATACCTACTAAAAAATGTAAATATCATTTAATTGTTTTTTTTTTACATTCTTGATTTTATGTTACTAATTTTTTTTTCCCATTTTTGTTGGACATTGTTTCAGTTGTTGCAAAAACAACTAAATTTGAGTAAGAATACTGTGGGGGGTAAAAGCCCAACCTTACGTATTGGGCCTAGGGCCTTATTTGAAGATTATTGTGTGTCCGAAGAGAAGGAATTGGTTGAGATGGAGTCCATGTGGAAGATAGATACCTGGAAATGAAGGAGGAGTGCATTCCGAAGAGGTCTTTCTCCTCGGATACGAATAGTCTTGATCAATCAAACGTCTGGAAGGTCCGAATAATCTTCCTAACAACTTCAATGATAAGGATAAGCTTCAAGCACGTATGGAGATGATAGGAACGGAAAAATATCTAGAAGACAAGCTACAACCACCACATTAAATGCACTGCAGCTGCTTTTCTGGCCGCATTAATGTGGAGAAGACTCCTGAACAGTATAATCTCAGCTACCACCACTCACAGAGAGCTAAAAGAAGATACCTGACGGGACATGTACTCAAGTGGATGCTTAGATGAAGAACAAGTGGACGATGAAGATGATGAAAAAGGATGCTATATAAAGTGAAGAAGTCTCTGATAATGAGGGGAGAAAAAAAAAGAATAAGAGAGAAAGAAAGGTTCTAATGTAACTCTGAGAAATGTATTCACTGTTCAATCAATAATAAACCTCTTCGGACATCAGTTTATCTAGCTTTTGAGCATGTTTTTACATTGATTCATTCCTAGATATCACAGTTAACCGTTGCTAACTTCACAACTAGCCCAGCTCTTTCACCCACTCTCTACAAATTCATTGTTTTGGGCTTAGGCTACAAATCCTAACCCTACAAATACCATATTTCAAATCAATTGTTTCTCACATTAAAAAAAAAAAAAAATTCTCATATAAATCTTAGAAAAATGATATTAAAATTTCATTATGCTTAAAATAATTAATATAACAAAATATAAACATATTTATTCTATTAGTTATCTTTCTAATTATGTACAATAAATACTACAATGTTATTCTATTATTATTATTATTTCAACTAAAATTTATTTCGTATATAAAGTCTATAAAAATAATCATATAAGTTCATTTAATATATATAATTAATGCACAACTATAGATAATTAATATATGCATTTACTCTATTGACTAATTCAATGAACTAATACTTTCAAATAAATGCAAACTTTGTTGAAGTTGAAACCTAAATAAAGAGAACTTCAAGGAATGCGCCACATGGCACAACCTCATACTCTCTAACATAAGATCTCTACTTTTTTAAAAGATTAAGATTAATTTTAGTGAATTCACAAATATTTAATTTTATTTATAGTTTTTGTGTCAATTGTTGTCAAAGCAACAAAACATGAGGAAGAATGTTATATTCTAAATTTATTATTATTACTAGTAAGTTACCTATGCGATGCACGGATAATGTTATAATATTTTATGTAAAATGTTTTTGGAGAATATTGTATATGTATTATAGCATAATTGTTATAGAACTTTATTAGTAATGAGTTCATCACCATAAAAAGCAACAATTATAAATTGCATACACATATCCATTAAATTATTCAATTGAAAAAAAAAAAAAAAAAACCAACAACAACAACAACTTTGGAGGAATATTATATAATAAAAGTTGATATAGAATGTGTCTTTCTCTTTTACCTTGATTCTAAAACAAAATACACATCCTAAACACCCACAATCAATCACATCATTTACAAAACCCACAAATCCACAATGTTCAAACTTAACATCAAAATCTTAATTGTCGTTATCACTCAATATAAAATACAATCCCTCCTTCCTTGGTTGTAGCCAACTCATATGAGTTAGGATTAGATGAAACAACAATGTTAAAGCTATGTAGGTGTCGTCTCAAGATTGAAGGTAAATGACATCATTTTTTGTCTGTATGTATTTGACATGTAATGACATGAAGAACTATGAGTAGGTATATATAAAGGGGTAGAAGTGCAAGAGGTAAAAATTGTGAATTAAAATGCAATGAGTTTTGTATGTATGTGTAAGGGATGAAAAGTCTTGAAATATTAAATCAAAGGATACAAAGAATATTTATTTTTAATTAAAAAAAATCTTGAAACATTGAACCAAATGAAACAAAAAGTCAATATTTAATTTGTTCTTATCTCTGATATGGAAAATTATTAGGTACTCCCGGAGTACCATAAATGCGTATTCCCCCCTCTCACATGAATGGTGGGTCCTACCATGAATTTAATTAGTGGGACCCACCATTCATGTGAGAGGAGGGAATACGCATTTATGGTACTCCGGGAGTACACAATAATTTCCTCTCTAATATGGCACTTGAGAATATTTCAATTCTCTTTACATAAAACTTGGCAGAACTTCATATTTTCCCATATAAGGTATGGAGATGGGTTCAAGTTACACCTGGTGTAACTTCACAAGAGTTACACCTTTTATGAACTATTGATTACTATTAGATATAAGGGTCAAAAAACACTCATAGTAATGTCATTATTACTCCCTAGAAATTAATGATTTAGGCATTAACTCTTATTATTAAAGGAACGAAAAAAAAAACCACAGCATCAACTCTTTTTTTTTTTTCCTTCCATATCATCATCTTCTTCCTCCATAAAATATTCGTTGAATAATTTAGTTTTAATAAATGGAAGTAACCATAATTTTGGTTAAGCTACATGTACTCTTATATGTATTTTCTTTAGTCATGGCCATCTATAACCTAAGTCATAATTTATTGAACAGTTCATGTGGCCACGAGCATGTGACAAGAAACTTCTTGAAGAATGGGCTACACCCTTGACAAATGTTGATGATATTCAGGAGGTACAGTCTCCATTTTGGGCGCAATAGTCTTTCCCCATTGCCAGTGAATTTTCCATAATTTTACATTGAATTTTTTCTGTATCAGAAATTTAAGAAATACTGCCTTGGAAAATTGAGCAGTCCATGGTCAGAGTTAGATGGGCTTCTGCCAGAGACACGAGTCATAAATGAGCAGCTGGGGAAGACTATTACAAAGGGATTCCTCACTGTCAATAGCCAACCAGCAGTCAATGGGGAAAAATCTGATTCCCCATCTGTTGGTGAGTAAAAACTGTTATGTGCATTGCATGTGTGGGTTTGTCATCCTAAAAATTATGAAATAACTCCATATCTTATGTCTATGTGAGCGTCTCAAGCACAAGTTAGTTGTTAGTAATGATTTAATTTTCTTTTGATTCCTGCTGTTGAGAATCTTACTTTGAAGTGTTTAAATTGCTGAAGAATCAAAAGTACATAGAGAACTCTAGCTATTGTGCTATAAGCTGATATTGAACTTTGATTCCTGAGATATTATAATTGACTATAGATTTGTAATTGATCTAATGGTTAAAAAAATAGCATTAAATGCTAATTAACTTACACCTCATTCACTTAATTAATAGCAATTTTGTTTCTCTCTCCTTATTTATTATTTAAAACCTTTTACATATATTCATTTTTCTGTCAATGACTTTACAAATATATTTGCAATACTTAGTCATTCCGTATATATATATAAAGTTTTGAGTTATCCATAAAGTAAGCATCATGTTACTTTTTTCTTTTCTTTTCTTTTCTTTTTTTTTCCCGCGGCGCCGGGGGGGGGGGGGGGGGGGGGGAGGGGATCATCACGTCAATTGTTAAGCCTAAACCTATGATTTGAATTTTTCTTCCTCATATTAAAAAAATAAAAAAAAAAAAAAAAAACACATATACATAGGATTTGAATTACCCAAAGATCATATAGCAATAAATAGCTTATTACTATTTTTAATTGTTAACGTTTTCAACTGATCAGATTTGAATATATATATATATATATATATATATATATATGATCAGGTCCAACTGTTAATTCAATTATAAATTTACACCAAATCAATTTATTCAAGCATTTGACTTCTATAATCAAACAATAAACTTGGGATCCAGAAACCAAAAAAAGAAAATGACATGAGTATTACAGACTCAGGCACACCCAAAAAAGAAGAAAAGAGAATTGCAAATATAATTGTAAAGTCATTCAACCAAAAAAAAAAAAAGTATATGTGTTAATTATTATTTGAGAAACTTATTATTTAAAACCTCATTAAACAACACTTAGCTATTTATTTATTTTTAACAAGACGGGATATATATTCACATTGATAAGACTATAAGAATATGACTGGCTTAAAAGAAGAAAGAAAGAAAAAAAAAAAAAAGTAGTACGAACTCAACCAAAAAAAAAAAAAAAAGTATTGCAAATATATTTGTAAATCAGAAATTCGAGATGAAACATTATATGGAGTACCAACAAAATGTTTGATAATAGTATAAATCAAGGTATTAACACCATCAGGAATACCTCGACCAATACGATCATCAAAAATAGGCAAACCTTCATCATTCTTTTTCACAGCATGTTTAATAGATTCTCTGGATTCTTCTGTGAGATATGAATCCCACCATCCACGAAGAGTACCAGAAAAACCAGTAGCAAGCAAATCAACAATTTCAGGTTGGTCAAAATCATGGTTATTTTGGTAAGCAATTCCAACCATAGACATGTGACCCATTTTGTTAATAATTTCTTGCTCAGAGAAACCATCAATATTCCATTCATAAATTTTATCAGTTGAAACAGAAAACTGAGTTTGAAAAGGTCTTTCTTCAAACTGAATATCAGGAGGAGTAGGTCTTGAATACCAATTTTTTGTAAGAAACATGGGTTTGGAAAAACTTCCAACAAATCTTTTAATTTCTGGGAAATCATTATCAAAAATCTTTTTAGCAGAAACAGTATCAGAATCTGTATTTTCATCAGAAACAATTTCTTTTTCTTTTCTTGAAATAGTTCGAGCAGCATGAGTACTTGTAGAAGTACCTTCAGTTTTAACTTTTAAATCAGCAAGCATTTTTTCAACAGTTTCAAGAATCTTAGATTGAGAAGTTTTAAGCTTAAATTTGTTATCATGACTGGGTAAATTGATCAAAGGTTCCTCAGTCTTGATAGAAACAGGTTTTTGAATAGAAGCAGATTTTTCAACAGTTTTTTCAACAATTTTTTCTTCAATACGGTCAAGCTGTTGACCAATAACATGCAAAGACTCATTAGCAAAATTGTTTTGTTCAATAAGACTAACAATAGGGGTTTGATTATCAGCAATTTTAAAAGGAGAAACTTTAACATCAATGTTGCCAGTAGTTAGCAAAATAGTCTCAAGAGGTGGATGACTAGACCTAACAATTGTTTTGTCACTTTTAACAAAATTTGATTTCTTTATCACAGTCAAATGATTCTTTGAAACTTCATCTTTTGAAACATAATAATTTTCAAGGAAATCAAAAAACAAAATATGTTTTTTCAATTGATGCATTTTTTCTTTCCATTTTCTTTTAACACGGTCTTTTTCAGACTGAGCAAAATTATTTTGGAAATATTTTCTCTTGTTTCTATTTTTAACAAGCATAAATTCATTATACAGGGAAACCATATCAATTTCAAAGTTTTCATCCAAAACATTTATATATATATATATATATAGATGGGTTCAAGTTACACCTGGTGTAACTTCACAAGAGTTACACCTTTTATGGACCATTGATTACTATTAGATCTAAGGGTCAAAAAACACTCATAGTAATGTCATTATTACTCCCTAGAAATTAGTGATTTAGGCATTAACTCTTATTATTAAAGGAAAAAAAAGAAAAAAAAGAAAAAAAGACCACAGCATTAACTCTTTTTTCTTCTTCCATATCATCATCTCGTTGGTATAAATATTGTTACCCTTTCTCTGTAACATCCTATGCTTGAGTTCACATCATATACCTGCTCATATTGTGTTTGTCATTTTCACCATCTTTTTGCGCTTGTGACTGTCCATTTTCATTCACATGTGGCCATAAGTATTGCATTACTTAGACCTGTGTGAGTAATTGTTGTTTTTGTAGTTTAAGGGATCAGAAAAAGATATTCAATATCATTGAATCAAAATTTCCTTTGAATCAAAATTTCACTGTAGTTAGTTTCTGTGTTGTCGTCCTCTCATTTTATTTTTTCTAGTTCCTACGTTGCATCTTATATCTAAAAAAAAAAATTATAAAAATAAAATAAAAATAAAAACAAAGGGGTTTCATCTTACTTCCTTCGCGATTTGTCATTTCCTCAGTTTGCTTTCTTTAATTATTTGTCTTCGTAGCATTATTGATCCCCCCCCCCCCCCAAAAAAAAAAATCAGAAAAAACCTAGACGCTTCCAACTTTTCACTTCAAAGGTTTACTCACATTGGTAAGTCAAGAGTGCAGAAAAACTGAAAAACTTCTAGAAACGCGAAGGAAAGAGATACTTTGTTAAGTCTCTTTATTTAAAATTTTCTTTCATTTGGGTTTTTTTATTTTTATTTATTATGTGAGTGATGGAAGGAGAGAGAGAAAAAAAAATCACTAATTTCTAGGGAGTAATAATGATATTACTATGAGTGTTTTTTGGAGTCCAAATCTTCTATCTCATCAATTGTGCTCCACTTCATGCTCCACCAATAAAATTTGGACAACTAGCCTCTCTCATTAAATGAGATAACTCTGACTTTAATGAGAGAAGCTAGTTGTCTCATTTAATGAGATATCTCATTTAATGAGAGAGGCTAGTTGTCCAAATTTTATTGGTGGAGCATGAAGTGGAGCACAATTGATGAGACAGAGGATTTGGACTCTGTTTTTTGACCCTTAGATTTAATAGTAATCAATGGTCCATAAAATGTGTAACTCTTGTAAAGTTACACCAGGTGTAACTTGAACCCATCTATATATATATATATATGAGATGGGTTCAAGTTACACCAAGAGTTACACCATTTGTAGACTGTAGATTTGTAATTAATCTAATGGTTAAAAAAATAGCATTAAATGCTAATTGACTTACACCTCATTCACTTAATTAATAGCAATTTTGTTTCTCTCTCCTTATTTATTATTTAAAACATTTTACATATATTCTTTTTATTGCCAATGACTTTACAAATATATTTACAATACTTTTTTTTTTTTTTGTTGAGTTCATGCTACTTTTTTTTTTTTTTTTATTATTCTTTTAAGCCGGTCATACTCTTATAGTCTTATCAATTGTTAATATATATCCTGTCTCCTTAAAAATAAATAAATGGCTAAGTGTTGTTTAATGACTGACCAAGCTTGTAATTTTTTTATCTGAGATAGAATTTAATCTTCACAGAGACAATGCGAGACCAAGGTACTCTGTATTTCCCCCCAAAAAAATTATTCAATGTTAGATTTGACGTTGAACATTTATATTTGAAATTATTTGTTAAGTTGATGACAATGCATTAATATATTTTTTTAATAAAATACTATTAGTATTTTAATCTATAATATACAAAGTTTAATATAACTTAAATATACAAACACGCGTTAAAAATAAGTTAAAAATTTTATAATAAAGACTTTATGAATGGATTGGGTTAGATCAATCACCTAGTCGGATTGAGTCAAAATCAAATACCGAAAAAAACTTTTTAGACAAAAATAGAGTGCTATAACTATTATCAATATTTTATTTTTTTGCGCTTGATTTTTTTAAAGACATTGGCAAAAAAATGAATATATGTAAAATGTTTTAAATAATAAATACGGAGAGAGAAACAAAATTGCTAATAATTAAGTGAATGAGGTGTAAGTCAATTAGCATTTAATGCTATTTTTTTAACCATTAGATCAATTACAAATCTACAATCTACAAATGGTGTAACTTAACATAAGTTACACCAAGTGTAACTTGAACCCATCTCTATATTTATATATTAATTCCAACAAAAGTTTATTTTTTATATAAAGTTTATAAAAATAATCATATAAATTCATTTAATATAAATAATCAATGCACAACTATAAATAATTCATATAATGCATTTACTCTATTGACTAATTCAATGAACTAATACTTTAATATAAATGCAAAATTTGTTGAAATTGAAGCCTAAATAAAAAGAACTTCAAAAATGCGACACATGGCACAATCTCATACTCTCTAACATGGTCTCTACTTTTATATTTCCTTATATATATATATTGATTATGCAGATCAATTACCACTCACAAAACTACATCAGACTTGCCAAAATCACAAGCCTGGGAACATTAATGATCTGTCGAAATTAAATAAAGTATATGTTTGGATTCAACGTCCACGTTTTATGTTTTGCGTTTTGCACTTCTTCTTCTTTTTTTGACCAGCGCCTCTTGCACTGTTCATGGGACATGAACAGTGCATTAAGGCAAATGAACAATGTTTTGTGAGAGTAAACAGTAACTGGAAATTATCTTTTTATTATTTTCAGTTTTCAGTTTTCAGCAAAATAAGCAATATTTAAACGCACCCAAAGTCTCATCAATGATGATGATTTCGAGAATAGTTTTTCAAACATTGTTCTAGTTGAGCTTGTTTTGTGTTTAGAAAATGAGAAGTTTTTCAACAAAAAAAGGAAAATGATGAAATTATCCAACGCAAAAGTTAAGAACCTGTTAGTCCAATTAACTTAACTGATAAAATCTCTTATGGTCAAATAAAAGATCTGGGATCTAAACTCTACTTACATCAAAAATCAATTAGTGTCTTAGCATGATGATAAAAAAAACAATCATCATAGAGCAAACACTATAAGTTGAAATACTATAGCATCTATCAAAAATATAAAAAACCAAAAACATTAACTAGCATCTCCTGCTGTTTCCCATGAATATGTCTAAAGCTCAAATTTTCAAATCCCTCCTCCATTGTTGTATGTTGTAAGTATCGAATTATCAAAAAAAAATTATCCTACGCAGGAAAGAAGCATAAGGTTGAGTGAGTCAACAAAGATTTATATATCTTACGCCTAAATTTCTGTCTTATAGGTGAGACAATTATGTATGCTCAAAAGCCAACTAACTATCATTCAGCCCTACCAAAAAAGAGGGAAACTAGCTATAATATAGTCCTTAATAAATCTTTATCATTGTTTCCTTCCCCTTATAACAATGGACTACTATCATGGTAAGTGCTTTACCTAAGAATTGGGACCAATAAATAGATCATTACAAATACAAAGTCAGGAACGCTCAACTCAAATGCATTGTGGTATACACCATATGTCTATCACCTACAAAGCACAATGTATAACGCTAATCTTTTCTCATAGGGCCATATAGCATGCACCAATTTGCTGGCATATACAAATTTCTTAGGTATATACATGATGATTTAACTAAATAACCTACAAGCAAAAGACCTATGACTTCTCAAAGAACTACGGTAGGATTCAGACAGCCCAACAAGCAATGACGGGAAGTACTATTACAAGCTCACATAAGGTAAAGGCAACAGCATAAATATGGATTATGATAAAGGGGGCAAAAAATACCCAGCCTTTACAATTTCTCACTCTTTGGCTTCCTCATCGTCAACTTCCGCAAGTTCTTCCAATTCATCCACATCATCAATGGGAATGGTTTCGCTGTCATCACTAAAAGAACCTGCACAAGCATCAGTATTAGGAACTATCCTCCTTTTTTTACTTTTGTTTTGATGAATAATTAAAAACTGTACCCTAAGAATGAAATATAAAAAAGAAGAATAGAACAAAACTTTGTATACAAACAACAATTGAGTCCACACTCCACAGGAAAATCTGTACTAGAAAATTTGATTGATAAGTTGCAAACACCCCCAATGGGTCTTGAATCCATGACCTCACCTTCTGCTTTGCTCTTACAAGGAGTGTCATTTGAGCTAGAGCTCATTGGCAGAAAATCTAAGCTAGTATTTGATTCTTCTTTTATTCCTTCATGATAGATGACTAGTATATTATTCTCGTATTTACAGAACCATTAAATAACCATACTTTCAATTTCAACAAAAGCACACATGCATCCGCACACAAATTGACGCAGCACAAGTTCAAAAGAAATTTGGGAGAGGCAAACAGAAAAAAGAAAAGAAAAGAATCAAAATAATTCTGGCTACGCTCCTTGCATTATGAGTTACATGTTAGACGTTCTCATCAACCAAAAAGGCTTACCCTCCTCAGAAGGGCAGTTCAGAAATCAACTATAAACCTCAATATCAAAATATATTTCTGGCATCACACATTTAAAATTTGTATAAAGTAAATTCAACTTTCAGGTATAGTCACAGAGGTAAGAGCAAACAACCAATTCAAGCATCATTAATTTGATCTATCCCCAAGCACATCAGTGTTTTTGTCTCAAGGAATCATTTAAGGTTTGCCTCTATCAACCGACCTATAGTTGCCTTTTATTCAAGCACCCTCACAGTTTCCGGTGGGTGGGGGAGAAGAATTACAGATCAACTCATTTCTAGGCCCCATGGGAGACTTTAACCTAGGTCGGTGACAACACCCCCAAAATTTTAGAAACTGAGTGTTTGGTATATCACCCTAATCCCAGAAGGATATTTCTCTTAAACACACCCAACTTCGTACCAATTTTAAGCAATGCCATCCCACTCCACCTCCTCCCCCCCCCCAAAAAAAAAAAAATCTCCAGGAGACTAGTGTAAAAGGCACTAGATCTAACAATAAAAGCCTTTGAACACATTATGCACTAAAAATATGGTTGCATATAGTGTTAAAAGGAATACCAGAACCAAAAACAGGCAGAGACAGCATCAAAAGTAATGTAGAAATTCTAGTACCATGGGCTTAGGAGTTTTACAAGGTTAAATGAATGGTGCGGATCATATGTGGTTTAGACAGTGAGGCTAATTAGAAAACGAATAGGAAAAGCAAAAAGATAAAAGGCCGCTCCACCCACATATTTTACTCGGTCACACTTGAGAAAAGAAGACTTCAAAACTCCTGGTAAATTCACTGACTTGATCTCCATCAAGTTGAAAGAGTAAATACACATTGATACAGTACAAGTTCCCCCCCACACCCCCCCCCCCCCTCTTTTTTGGGCTAAAAATACAGTACTACAAGTTTACTATGTGTAGGACTCACTAATTGGAAACAATACTTATAAAAAAAAAAAAAAAACCCAAACTACTTTAAACCCACAAAAGGTCCAGATAACTTAAATATACCTAACTACTAACACAATGAGATGTATGGACCACTACTACAGCCCACATCCAAGAAATCAGAAAATCAACCAAATACACTTAACTTCTAAACTAAAAGAGCTCAAAAGAAACAAAACCAACAGCATACTAGTGCAAAGGAGAATGAAAGACTTAACATCAACTAGACTATACTACAGAGGAAGACAAGTGGGCAAAGGGGCTGGTTCATCTCCCACTACACGTACAGAAAATGATTGATTACCTCTTTGAATGAATGAAGCAGGACTATAGGATACATCCTTTGGTTCTGGCATGGAATCAAGAAGATAAGGAAGTTCTAGTAACTGCAAGTAAGATACTGTTTGAGGATTCCTAGGGTATCCTGCAAAAGAATTGAAAAACAGAATATATTAGTATTTAGTGTAAACATGTACTTGCAAATCATATCTTTCTAGAACCATTGACAACCATTACACCAAATACCATAGAGAAGAAGAAGAAGAACCTTGAACATCAAATACAAAGCAAGCCAATAACATGAAATTCCATAACTATTGGTTTACTTCATAGAGAATAAAAACAAAGAATAAGACAAATCTTTTAGCAATCTGAATCAGTAATGCTGGCTCATAGAGTGACCAGAACTCAAAAAATTGCGACAGGTAATATCAAATGGTAAATAATTGGCAAACCCAGTAACTAGAAATTCATCAAGCTGCTCAGTACACAGGGAGTACATGACAATTACAAACACAAGACGCTAATTAAGGTGTTGTAGGCATGGCAACATGCACATCATTCAAAAAATTGAACATAGACATAAATGCAAGATACATATAGAATGTGTATAATTACATAGGTTATGTAAGATGTAGACAGTGTATGATACATGTTAAAATCCCTGTCCATCTTGTTATTCTTCTCAATAATATATGCTTGGGGAAAATAATTACAAGCTGGACTAGACAACATAACACCCCACCTAAATACAGAACATGACATCTGAAGCTGTACAAAATATAGCTCACATTTCCCCTTGATAAGTTTCTCCATATGAGCACCAATACTATCTCCATTTCTCACCCCCTAAGTAAACATCCTTTCTTATTAGATTAGATTAATCTGAAGAAACAGCTCATCAATTACTTTTTTGGGTATAAAGCCTTCTTCAATCTCGTTAATTTTCTTTTCAGAACTCAGCAAATAGAAACAATCACATGTGACATATAATGGCCCAAACACTATCCGTAAACACATATTAGAGGAATGCATGTTAAGGACCTGTTATCCAAGGTTTCAAAATGCAAAAATGAAAATAGTCAAAATAGTCTAAAGATTTCATAATTATACCAGAAAAGGAATGATTGGAGACAGATTGAGAGGGATTGTAACATGGTACTGTTCGAACAAATTCAAAAGGTTTGGCCCCTCTTTCTTGTAGCCTGCTTTTAAGCCATTGACGACTATCTTCCACGCGAAGATCTACACTCCTGTGTAAAAATAGAGTTATTGGCTACCTTCTTACTCAATTAGAGGGCCCAAAATAAAAAAGAGGATCAAAGAATTCAGAGCAGAGATAGTAAATCATGATTTTCATGAACAGTACACACCCAAAATTTGTCTTTTTCCCTGTCAAAGGAAAGACAGAGTTGAAACTCCGTGTTATTGCTAGCCATTCTTCATCATACTGGATCTCATAAGGTCCTGGCTCTGATTCAATTTCAAGTATCTAACAGCAAAGTGAATGCCACAAGTTTAGCCTTCAGCATTGACTAAAAGAAAGGCCCTTTAGACAACTATCACCTTATATACCTGTAAAAATGGGCGACCGGGAAGGCACTTATCAAGTGCAAGAAATTTTGTCACTGGGCCACCTTCCCCATGCTGAACAAGAGCAGAAAACTTGCAATGTAGGTGAGCTGAAAACCAATAGGGTGGTTTCAATTTTTCCAGAAGTTGAGCAGCAGCTACACTTCCAAGAGTTCTTTCCTCAATCTGGATAACATTATTCAACCACATAAGAAATCATAAAATTCTCTCCCTATCAAGACAAGGTTATTCTGTGGTAGATGCTATGGAACTAACCATTAAATCAAAAATAGAAAAATAAAGATAAACAAGAGAAACCAAAGATTTTTTTCCCAACACAGAACCACCTCCATAAACTAAGATAGCACTGTGCAATGTTCAGTTGTTCACACCACTGCACACCATATTACAACTTAAATTCCATATACAGTCAAAACCTTCGGGCAGATCTGTTTGCTTAAGGAAAAAAAATTCTTTAATTCCAAAGAAGGCACAAAAGAGAAAACAAAGGCAAGCCATTAAATGTGACATTAAATAAGTACTTTACTGTGCAAATACGTGAAGGGCAATAAAGTGGGGCTGCTTAAAGACAATTTTTTAGAAAGGCAGAACTCTAGGAAGAAGATTCGTTAGCAAAGTAAGCCATGCAGTAAGAATAGACAGATTTAGAAAGATGCTAATTTTTACTTGTTTAGCTCTTTTCTTTTCTTTTTTTTTGTGAGCAGGGAGCGGGGGTTGATAAGTTCCTATATCCACCTGGAACATTTTGGTTTTGTGGTTTGAGAATGCAGCAGAGAACAGAATTAATTAGAATATTAAGTCAAAAAGTTCCAAGAATTAATTAGGAAACAGTTTGCAGGAAATTTTTAGACACAAACAAAGGGAATTTAGGACTTCTAAGTGTATAAAAGAGATGATTTTCAGCTTGCATTGTTGCAATTAAGAAATTAAAGATCAAGTCTGGGGATGTTCATGAAATGTGAAAGGGACACCCAGAATAGTAACAGTGCAGAGAACAAGTAGCTTAATAAAGTGAGGGAAGGAAAAAGCTACAGAAACACCATCTTCCTCTCACCTCTATGCGCAAATTTATTATAAAAAAATAAAAATTAAAAATAAAAAAAAATGACCTGAAAACTCTTCTCTTTGTTGCTATCCCCAAATTCCTAAATCATATCTATTGTCAATTAGGCCTATCTAAAATAAATTTCTAAATTCGATTAATAATTTCAAAGTATGTTTCAAGGTTTTGATCCAATGTTTCTATCAATTACTTCATTCCTTTTAGCTCCTTTTGGAGGGGTCATTCCTTTGCTTACTTATTATAGAGGGATAAGCATAATAATTGTCTTGTATGCTTTTTTAGATCCCCTTGTCAACAAGTATCCTTGTATTTTTTTTTTTTTTTAATGATAAGTCTCTATTTAGGATACCATCCTTAGCTTTTAGCTGTAACTTATTGAAGGCATAAGCACCTCTGCAGCTAATAAACTTTTGGAATTAAGCAGCTTGAGGCCTATTCCATGAAAGCCATGACACACGTACTACATAAGTTTGTTAGAGATCATCTTAACACACTCACAATTACCTCCTTCTTGAAATATGGTTTGCGTCGAATAAGTTCCTCTGAGTTCCCATAATCAGTGATGCAAACAGGCCAATCATGCGAAAGAAAAATATCAATCGGTTCCTCAACTTGCAGGAGCTGGTGGACATCATATTCACGAACATGATATACTGACCTAATAGTATGCTCATTATAAGGAGGCCTCTCATAGTGTCCTGCTCAAGGGGGAAAAAAATTGAATTAATGAAACACATAATATGCAAAATTTAATGGAGTCGGCTGTCATGAAAGTTTTTCAACATATAGCCAAAGTCATGACCAAAAGGATGATACAAAAACACAATACAGCATGACCAAGAACCATTAACACAAGCAATAAGTGCTGCCTTCAGAACTATATAATGGTTTTAAGTAACATGCAAATAACATTCAACCAACCTAAATGATAATGGCGTTGATTGTAAATTCCAGAAAGTCCACCAATACGAATGTTCCCAAACTTGACCACCCCAGCAAACCCCAAAAAGTATATATTAGGTGCTGCCCATCCTCCATGGTACCTAGTAAAACATCCAGCATGAATCCTTATACAAAAACTATAACACAACTGATAAATTACCAATTATCCCAAATGATCGAGTTGTTAGAAAAATGTGGATTTAATCATTTAGCCATAATTATAACACTCCCCATCACATGCAGGTCTAGACTACCCCTTAATAAATGGGCCAACATGTGGGATTTTAACATTTTAAATGGGAGGTAGAGTGAATATAAGGCTCAAACTCAAGCCCACATACTCTAATACCAGTACCAATTGTCCCAAAGGCTTAAGCTATTAGGAAATAGTGAATTTTTTATTATTATTTTTTAAATAATGTAGAGAACCTTTTCTAAAGAAGAGCCCTCTCTAGCCAATAAAACCTACGTGCAACTGACACCAGCCACCAGAACCAGTTGCCCTTGATGGGCTAAGGCGTTTAAGTGGAAGTTGTGAATTTAATCATTTAACCATAATTCTAACGACAACAAAAACAATTTGAAATATATGAAATCAATTTAAATGAACACAAAACTGTAATCCAACAAAGACCCATTAGACTGAAACAGCATATTTACAAATAGATAGGTCATTCCAACAAACACTACAACTGCTTTAAACACAACTAGCACATTTAAAAAAAAAGCAAAGAATATAATCAGATAGTTAAGAGAGTTACTGACAATTCCCACATATAATTAGAGGCCTCGTGGTTTCCGCCGATGAAAATGGTGGGAAAGGGAGCAACTTCCTCGCCAGAATAGTACTTCCAGAAGGAGTTCATGGAGCGGTACTTTCGTGGCACGTTGAGGCTCTCCAGATCCTTCTCATTCCTCACTGCCTAATTAAGCAACAAAAATTGAGATTTTGGGTATTGGGTATTGGAAGCATTTTTTTTATGTTTAGTGGTTTGAAAAGGGCAAAAGAGAGAGAGAGAGAGAGAAGAACTAACCTGAAAGTCGCCGCAACAGAGGAGGAGGTCGATTTTGAAGTTGTTTTTGGTTTCAGCATACTGAAGAGTTTTGTAGACAGTGTCAAGGTCCCCATGCATACACCCTTCTACTGCTATCCTCATCTTGGAGAGATTTTGGAGTTTGGATTGTGGAGGGAAACCAGACCCAATTCTGGGTTTAACGTTTTTTCAAAGGCAAATGCCTAAAACCCTACTCTACTACTGTATAGAACAACCAACCCGCCTTTATTATCTCACTTAAAACTAAAGCCCAACCTAATAACGGTGTTAGTTAAAGCTCGTTAATGAATAAAAATAAATAAAAGAAGAACAAGAACAAGAACAAGACTCAGATCCATAACTATTGTGTCCGTAAAGACCCAGATTGGCTACAGGAAGATTAAAGAATCTATAAATTGGGGGTTAGTCGAACAATTTTCAATTTTTATTGTTTTTTTTTAATTTCTTGGTTGGACTCCACTATTCTTATTACTGTTTTTAATTGAGGCGGCACATTATAAGCCATTGATCTGTTTTTTAAATAAATCCTAGCCATAAAATGGAACTGATCCAAATCCCTACTACTTTTGGGCGTGGTTTTATAATTTTGTGTTCTCTAGAAATGTGTCCCACGATAGGAACTAAACCCTTGCAAGTGATACGTTTCCATTCTTTTGTTTGGCCAATTTTGCAACCCTTTTTAAGTCTCAAAGTCAAAGCACAATCTGTTTAGATGCAACTTATTTTGCTGAAAATTAAAAATTAAAAACTGAAAATACTGTAGTAAAATAATTTTTAAATGTGTGAATAATATCGTGAAACCCATTTTTAATATTTTTTTTTCTGAATAAAGTGCTTGTAGGTCCCATGAACAGTGCGTGAACAGTGCACTCTGTTGGAGAAAATCTGAAACACGTGAACAGTGCATGGGTGGAAAAGCCAAACTTTATGGCAAAAAAAAAAAAAAAAAAAGAGCTAAAAATGCAAACGCAGTAAACATGGACTTAAATCCAAACAGATACTAAAATTCACTGTTACGACTACTGTTCATGAACAGTAGCCGTAATATTTGACTTTCAACCACTTTTCAACACATCAGTGGATCCCGTCAAGGGCGGCGCTACATTATTCTCATGGGGTTCGAATGAACCCCCTGACTTCAAAATATATATATATATATATATATAATATTTTTTTTTGTTAGTTTAATACTATAATTTTTTCTTAAAAATATTTTTGCACACCCTGACTTAAATTTTGCACACTTTTATTATAAGTATTTCCAATTTTAAGAATAAAGAGTAAGTGTTTGTGAATTATAAGTGTCACTATTTTTTATAAATTTATATTATGTGTGTGAGTGTGTCTAATATTGATTGTATACATTACTTTTTGTTATAATGTTATTTGTGTGAATTATGATGTGTGTGGATGTTTATGTGTACAATATAAATACAATATAAATTTATATAATTTAATAATTAGGAAATAGAGATGGTTTGTTACATGTGTGTATATTGTTATCATGTTATAATAATTTTTTGTTATAAAGTTAGTAAAATTTAAGAAAAATAATCATAAAGTTAGTTGTAGGGGGTGGATTCGAACGCTCTCTAAGGATTGAGAGAGTGGGCCCAAGCCCAACTAACCCTTCAATAAATTTGTAGAGTATGGGCTCAAGAGCTAGGCCTCAGTAAAGAAGGCAACGGCCATGCATGGTTGTACGTGGTTGCTAATAACTAGAACGTGGGCTTAAACACACAATGAGACTCCTCGGACGTGCCTTATGGAGCTGGAAACTACTGTTATCTCTTTTCAGAAGGGTTACAAGAGTTGAGAGGAAATGCTTTGCTACAGTATTCCTTTTTCTCTGGTTTTTCATCCGTCCCCTTCACAAGAGGGGTTTTTACATTATATACTCCTTACTCAGTTGATCCTAGCCCTACATTTGTTGCTCAATCCGGTTTCCACTCGAGTGCCTGTCCCATCAGCCGCATTCCCATACCTCCAGTGGGTTGCAGCGCTCAAGACGGCACTGTTCAGAGGTCCTATCCTCATTAATGCGGCCAGAGCGTTAGTTGAGGGCATTTAATGTGGAGGTGACAGTTCGCCTGGGACTTGCTTCTCCACCATGCTTCAATGTCCGGTGATTGGTTCTCGCTATTTGCTCCTTGGATGCTTGGGGAGACTCCCCTTAAAGGTGTGCCGTATGCCCACTTTCTGTCCTCGGACTACCGAGGATGTAACCATCCTCGGCAATGCTCCTTGGGTCCTGGGCTCTAAACTTTGGTCCTCGGACCTCGGATCGTGGAGGCGTCCTCGGCATGGGCCTCTGGGCTGGGCCTGGAGTGGGCCGGGGCTGCTGACTTATTCTGGCCCCACATTAGTGATTGTCCAAGTATTTGATTGATTAAGTAGACACTAGTATATAATTTTATATATAAATGAGTGTGGTTGTGTGCGTCAATAATTAATACAAAACCAATGAGTTTAGTTTAGTCATTTAGTTTAATATATTTTTATAAAAACAATAACAAATAGATAATAAAAACTGCATAAAAATAAAAATGTCAAATAAACTTAACAAAATAAAATGATTGTAGGCTCATACCTACCTACATTGGCAATAGATACTCATTATTAAAATTTTGAATACTTGTAGAAGGAAATTGTAAAACTTCATGTACTAATATTTTTTTTTTTTTTTTTTTTTTGGCAACTTGATATATTCAAGTCTTTTTTTTATTAAAATTTTTAATGAACTCCCTAAACAAAATTCCTGGAGCTGCCACTGGGTCCCGTGCACTGTTCACGGGACCCACAAATCTCATTTTTCAGCAACTTTTTCATTAAAAATGGGTCTCATAGCACTATTCACACATTTAAAAATCATTTTGCTACAGTATTTTCAGTTTTCAGTTTTCAGCTATATCCAAATGGACCCTAATTTTCATAATTACTAATGTTAGGTACGCAATAATTTTCACAACAAATCTGTTATGAATTTTCATACGAGTTTGCTACTTACCATTAAGAGCATTAGTATTTTTTTTTTTTTTTTTGAGCTGAAACGATAGTAACTTTATTAATGTAAATCACGTAGTACAATAGGGAAGAAAAAAGAGGGGCATTCTTCTAGCCAAAATATGGCCTCCTCTTTCTCTTTTACAGCACTAGTTAAAGCTAGTGCAACACAATTACATCATAAAGGAATACTAGCAAAAGAAATAAAATCAAAATTTTCACTAATTAAACTAATGTCTTCCAGAATCCATGCAACCTAAAGAGAGAAAATTCTGTCCGAGTTAATAAAATCCACAAGTTCAACAAAATTGCATTCCACTTCCACTTTTGAAAAACTAATACTTTGGCAGAAAAGTAAAGCTTTCCTTATTATAAAAGCTACTATTAATTTGACAAAGGTGGAAAAGATGACAGGAGACGCACCTGTGAGGTCTAGGGAGGAAGATGAGGAACTTCAAAGAAGCACCAAGAAAGTAAAAGAACACCATCATGGAAAATCTGTGCAAGCACCTCGCGGGCTTGGCACTAGAAGAGCTGGTTTTTCGTACAAAGAAACACTGGTAGGTGAGCTGCCTGGTGCTTTTGAACAAGCTTTTGACTTCAATCATGAGATGGACTTTGATGCCATATCTGATGACGA
The DNA here is from genome assembly GCA_019022515.1 of Quercus aquifolioides. NCBI lineage: Eukaryota > Viridiplantae > Streptophyta > Magnoliopsida > Fagales > Fagaceae > Quercus > Quercus aquifolioides. The sequence continues at coordinate 86,884,816 of CM032327.1, forward strand.
GTTTGAGAACCTACCACCAGGGGAAGTCGCTGTCAAGCTCTCCGGGGAAAGGAAAAATAAAATCCGAGCATCATGGTCTAGAGCTTTGATTGTTAAAGTTTTTGGTAAGTCGGTGGGTTTTCATTTCCTAGTCTCAAGGCTGACTAGCATGTGGAAACCTTCAGGGAAGATGGACTGTATCGATCTTGGATATGGTTTTTTCCTTATTAAATTCTCTGTCAAGGAGGATCATGCTAGAGTCTTTAAAGGTGGTCCTTGGTTCGTGGGAGGTCACTACCTATCCATCAGAGGATGGGAACCAAATTTTAGGCCAGAGAATGCAAATCTCTCCTCTGTTGCTGTGTGGGTTCGTTTGCCAGGCTTGCCCATTGAGTACTATGAGTTATCGGTCTTAAGGGATATTGGGAAAGCGATTGGACCAGTCTTGCGCATTGACACACATACCGCTTCGGAGACCAGAGGCCGTTTTGCGCGGCTTTGTGTTCAAGTAAATTTTGATGAACCGATTGTTAAGCTTGTTAAGGTTGGTGGTATTGAACAACCTGTGCAGTATGAGGGCATCAATTCTCTTTGTTTTTCTTGTGGTCGAGTTGGGCACAAGGCAGAAGGTTGTCCTTACACAACAAGATCAACGGAGAAAGTTGCCACGACGGATAATGAAGCTGAAGGTCCGGCGAGCCATGAAACGCGGGAAAAAGAAGAAGCTGATCCTAGTGCTTTTGGGCCCTGGGTGTTGGTTGCACGAAAAAGGAAACAAAGCAGGCACGCGGGTAAAGTGTTCAAGCCTGATGCTACATTCCCTCACAAAGCCCGACAAAGCCCAATAGGCCTTTTAGCCCACCTAGTCGTCCTTTATGCTCAGATGTTGACCAAAAGGCTGAAGATACACGTTACAGTGACGTGTCTAGCAGTAGTGCGATCTGTGCAGATCGCACTAACGCTGAACCTTCAGGGTATACTCCAAAATTTTCACACATTACCTCTAAGGGGATGAAGACGAAGTCAAATCTGAAAGGGAAGAAGAGCATAGTCCAATCCGGGCAAAGAGTGATTAGGCAAAAAAGCTTGCCTGAATGGAAGATGATTAAACCCATGGATCCGGAGACCACCAAGCAACAGAGTCATCAGGCGAGATTTAACATCAGTGGAGCGAACATGGAGATCACGGAGTTCAAAGCTGGAGGTTCAGTTCAAAGCGAAAGTGGTTGCCTTAACCACGAGTCTAACCGTTTGTGTGTTGAATCGAAGAAGGCTGTAGTTGTGGAAGACGCCGACATGATCTTGGTTTCTGGCTTTGGCTTAGCGGCAAATGGTAGCTCCAACAATTCTTTTTGCAACAAGAAGCTTCTAGGCCACCGCTTGTGGAACTAACATCAAACCAGCACGAGGAGGGCTACAATCAAACTTCATCCATGGATTTTGAGATCCGAAGCATAGCTCAAGCAAATTTGAAGCAAATTGAGCCTAAGATCCGCCTCAAGAAAACAGCTGGAGATGGAGTTGTGCTGCCACCTGATAAGCGTGATGTAGTGGATTCTGGGATTTCATTAAATGATCAAGGGGTTGAAATGACCCAATCAAAAAGGGATATGCAGGTGGACAAAGGAGGTGATGTTTCTAAGCATCCTCTGTAATTCTTCTTCCCTTATGTTCCCCTTTTTTTTTTATCTTGTTTAATTATGAATATGCTTATTTGGAATTGTCGGGGTGCTAGCAAGCCCAATTTCTGTAATAATGTTAGTGATATGATCTGTAGGCATTGTCCTGCTATTATGATTATTAGTGAAACTAAAATGTGTGGTGACAAAGCTCAAGAAATTATAGATAGGCTTCCTTTAGACTGAGCAATTGTTGCCAATTCTTTTGGGCGTTCTGGTGGGTTGTGGCTTCTCTAGGATTCTGAGCATGTGAATTTAACCAAGCTGTCATCGACAGAGCAAGAGATCCATGCTATTGTTTCGTCTACTGCCCACTCTCCCTGGCTCCTCTCTGCCATATATGCCAGTCCTAGATTGGTTGAACGAAGCCGCTTCGGGATAACTTAGAAATTGTGACAGGTATCCATTCCCTGCCTTGGGTCATCGCAGGAGATTTTAATGAGGTCCTTATGAATGGAGATAAATTTGGAGGAAATGCAGTTAGTATAAGCAGAGCTCTCAGGTTCCAAGATTGTTTGAACGCGTGCAATATGATTGATATTGGTTTTGCGGGACCTCGATTCACCTGGTCTAACCACAGGCCATTGACTCAATTTATCCTTGAACGAATAGATAGAGTTTTTGTTAATCCCGGTTGGAATAACCTTCACCCTGAAGCAGTCGTTCTTCATTTGGAGAAAACCCACTCTGACCACTGCCCAATTAAGTTGCTGTTTGATAGGCCTCAAGACACCCGGGCGCCTAGACCATTTAGATTTCAACCCATGTGGCTCTCTCACCCCTCTTTCCCTGGAGTTGTTCGTGATGCTTGGAGCAACCCACCAACGCTGCAACAGGCCATCATGTCTTTCTCTGAGAAAGCAAGAGTTTGGAATAAAACGCACTTTGGCAATTTATTTAAGAGGAAAAAAAGAGTCCTTGCAAGGCTTAAGGGTATCCAAGAGAGTCTAGCAGCCAGTCCGAGTACCCACCTAATCAACTTAGAGAAGATGTTAAGAAGTGAATTTACGGAAGTAGCTAAGCTTGAAGAAGAATTTTGGGCGATGAAATCCCGGGTCCTCTGGCTTGTTGAGGGTGATAGGAATACCTCATTTTATCACACAACAGCCTTGGTTTAAAGGAGAAGAAATCGTATTTTGTGTATGAAAGATAGGATGGGGAATTGGATCAATGGGGAAAGAGAAATTTCAGAATTCATTAGGGAAGGTTTCTCGGATCTCTTCACTACTGGCCTTATCGCCTCCCCTTTGACTGAATGGAACCCCCCTTGTTGGTCCACCTGTCTTAATGAGGCGGGGATTTCTCTTGTTGACAGACTGGTCACTAATAAGGAAATTAAAGCCAGCTTGTGGGCGCTCAAACCTTTTAAAGCGCCTGGTCCGGATGGTCTTCATGCTGGGTTTTTTCAACGATTCTGGTTGCTAGTCGGAGAATTGGTTAAAAACGAAATCAAGCACATCTTTGCAGCAAGGGCTATCCCGGAGTACCTTAACAAGACACTCATCACTCTTATCCCTAAGAGTAGACACCCGGAGACTCTGAATAATTACCACCCCATCAGTCTATGTAACGCTATTAACAAGATGGTGACCAAAATTATTGTGGCTCGGATGAGGCCCTTACTGCCAAATTTAATTTCTCCTTTACAATTGGCTTTTGTCTCGGGGAGACAAGGAGTTGATAATGTGATTATTTCCCAAGAACTGATCCATTCCATGGCAAGGAAGAAAGGGCTAGGTGGAGTGATGGCAATAAAGCTGGATCTTGAGAAAGCATATGACCGTTTGGAGTGGAGCTTTATTAGGGATACCTTGAACCTATACAAATTCCCAAGCCGGCTTATTTCTCTAATTATGAGCTGCGTGTCTACATCCTCTATTTCTATTCTTGTTAATGGAGGAGCTCAAGAGCCGTTCTATTATTCATGAGGAATCCGACAAGGAGATCCGCTGTCCTCATATCTCTTTATCCTTTGTATGGAAGTTCTTGGGGCCTTAATATAGGAAAAATGCAAAGCTAAGCTCTAGAATTCTGTCAAAGCTTCTCTGGGTGGTTCGGATTTCTCTCATATTTTCTTTGCGGACGATCTAATGCTCTTTGCCAAAGCAAACAGGAAGAATTGCACGGCTATTAGGGAAGTGCTTGACTCCTTTTGCGAGCTATCAGGGCAGAAAATTAGCAATGATAAATCCCGGGTCTATTTTTCTCCAAATGTTGACCCTGAAATGAGATCCGAGCTATGTGAAATCTTGGGATTCCGCTCTACTCCTTCGCTTGGGAAATACCTGGGATTTCCCATAAAACATTCAGGTACCCCTCAAGACTTTGGACACATCCTTGACGGTATTAAGAGCAAGTTGGCTGGTTGGAAAACCAATCTATTGTCTTTTGCTGGCAGAGTTGTTCTAACACAATCAGTGACTTCGACAATTCCAAACTACACCATGCAATGTGTAGCTCTCCCAGCCAAAATTCTCCAAGGAATTGACAAACTGAGCCAAAACTTTTTATGGGGTTCTTTGGAAAATAAGAAAAAGCTCCATCTTATAAGCTGGGAGAAAGTTACAAAATCTAAGGAAGAGAGAGGTCTTGGAATTCAAGCGGCAAAACCGAAGAATACTGCTCTATTAGCAAAGCTTAACTGGAGATTTAATTCTGAAAAATCTTCCCTATGGGCCAGAGTCCTTTCCAATAAATATCTCAGGCAAAGGCGGGTGGCTAGAACCCAAGACAGGCCTTCCTCGTGCTCCTAAACCTGGGTAGCACTTAAAAAAGGGAAAGAAATTTTCAACAAGGGTACTAAGTGGATTCCTGGAAGGGAAAGTGGATTATCTCTTTGGTATGACAAATGGATGGACAACAGGAATCTCCGAAGTTTTATCTTGGGTCCACTGAATAAGGATGAGGAAAATTTAAAGCTTAAGGATGTTGTTGGGTTTATTGGTTGGAATATGGAGCACGTTTCCTTCTCCTTCCCGACCTCAATTCTCTTGGAGATGAAGGCGACTCCATTCTCATTCTCTTGCCGTGAAGAGGATAAACTTACCTGGCACCTTTCTTCAAATGGTGAGTTTAAGTTGAGAGAAGCATACCAGTTGGCAAATAAAAAGGTAGAAGATTTGAGCAAAACTCCTTTCTCAGGTACGTGGGTGTGGAAGATTTTATCCCTGCCAAAAATCAAGCACTTTCTATGGCAATGCTGTCACTTTAGCATTGCTGTAAAAGCAACACTTAATGAGAGGGGAATGGGAATTCCTCCGGTCTGTCCTGTGTGTAATATCGAGCCAGAGACCATTGTCCATGCTTTAAGAGATTTCCCCAAAGCTAAATGCTTTTGGAACTCTTTGATGCCTCCTCTGCCTCCTAATATTTTTTATGAAGTGCCTCTCGTAGAATGGTTGAAATTAAATTGCAGGTGCTCTCAGTTTAGCACCACTTCTGATATAGTATGGGGAACCATTTTTCCTATGGCAGTTTGGATACTTTGGCTTCATCGAAATAGCATTGTTTTTGGTAGAACAGTGCCGCAACGAAACCTTGTAGATGAAACATTGGATAGAGCAGCAGAGGTAGCCTATTTGGTTAGCAATGGGAAGCAGATCACAACTAGAAACAAAATCCAGGTGAGGTGGCTGAATCCCCCGAGTAATTGGTTCAAATTAAATTCGGATGGTTCGTCATGAGGCAATCCTGGTATGGCTGGCGGTGGAGGGCTGATCCGCAATGACAAGGGAGAGTGGGTGAAAGGGTACGCTTGAGCCATTGGTATCACAACTAGCGTAGCCGCAGAACTGTGGGCTTTACGGGATGGCATCCGTCTTTGCATTGCTCTCAAACTTCCAGCAATGGAAATTAAGCTGGATGCCAAGGTGGTCATTGATTTAGTGAGGAAAAAGTCTAGTAATTTCAATAGCCTTGATGCACTTGTTGATGATTGCAAAGAGGGTCTAAAGCAAATTCCCAATGTCAAAATTATGCACTGCTTCAAAGAGGGCAATAAGTGTGCAGACAACTTAGCTAGGCGAGGTGCTCTGCTAGATCAAGATTTTGTTGTATTTATCCACCCACCTCCTGAGGTGGAGTTGCTTATTAGGTTAGATGCAGTGGGCACTCTGTATGACTGGTTTGTATCCTCTTCCATAGAGGCTTTTTAGTTTTTTAATGAAAGTTCCTTTCTACCCAAAAAAAAAAAAAAAGAAGCTGCAGTGCACAGGGGGTTTAAGCTCTTCTCTAATCGGTCACAGGATGTAGCAAGCACTTCACCCTTATTGATGCGAAAAATAAGACCAAAACCCACTGATGTAAACTTCTTTGACTGAAAAATAGCCACGTTCAACTTGTGAATAGAATCTGTCTGAGGAGGCTTCCAAGTTGCTGATGGAATCACATTTTTCTGCTGCACTCCCATGAAATCTAATCTGTATACCTCTGCCCAAGTCCATAAATCCTTGTGAGAGGAAGCAATGTTATCAAAAACCAGCTTGTTCCTACACAACCATACTATCTGGCACGCTATGCATAAAGTATCAAAGACTATTGCAGGCAACTTCTTTAGTGCAGTATCCATGACACCAATGAACTTAGTATTAGATGGGAACCTGTAATCATTTGAGATGGGAGATTGCAGCCAAACGGCTTGGGCAAAGGAACACTCCAGAAACAAATGATTACAAGTTTCAGCTTCATCACAGAACATACAAGAATAGGAGAATCTTGGGACCTTCTTCGCTTATCAAGTAGTGGAGTTCTTGTACTGCCTCTGGGATCCCAAGCCCACGGCAGTTGAGACTTAGAATTTTCATGTAGGAGATGGAGAGGGAAGAGTATCCCCAATGAACAAATGCTAACCTGTCTGGCTATCACCCTCCACAGCTAATTTTTTGAAAATCGGAGACCCTTGATGTGAATAGTATGACTGTGGACGTTTTAGAGGATATAAGTGTGTTTCATGAACTTCAGTGGATGAAACAATATTGGATTGTCGAAGAATTCGCTTCCAAGAGCGTAGGGATGATTTTTTATGTTCTGGATAATCCTCCATAATTGTTAGGGATAATTCCATCTCAACATCACAATTTGAAAAATCCCCATCTGAATCTTTTGTATTTATCTCAAAAGATTTTTGTTGTTTCCTTCCATCAAACGATTTCTTTCACTCAAGGATTGTGGCTCAGGAAACATCTCCTTCTCCATACATATCGGGGTGGTTTTGATTAGATCACTAACCTCAGTAGAGGTAGTATCCGAATTGATTCCCACTAAGATTGGGTTCATCTCAAAATTTTCAGTATGTGGATGTCTATTCAAATTTGAATTTGAAATCAAAAGGGGGATAGAGTTTGTGGCATAACTGGAATTCAAATTTGAATCAGGATTTTGTGATTTCGAAGGTACTTGATTCTCCGAAATTCTTGAGGAGTCATCCAACTGAGAGAACGCTGTTTTTGAGATCGGCGTTCTGACCGGCGAGGGTTTGATCGTCTGTGACTGGTTTAGGGAAGAAGCTTTTTCATCATCCTCGCTTTTGAAATCAGAATGTCTTCATCAACTTCATCACTGGTTTTTGATTGGTTGAAAGATTGTTTGCCTCAACTGGTTTTTGGACCCACTGCTCAAAGCCAAGGACTGAATTGAAAGTCCTCTTCATCCGTTGAAATACACCCTTTCTTGACACTTTGACATTCACGCTCTTGGTGTCCAAGGATTCCACATCGGTAGCAAAAAGTAGGCAATCTCTCATATTTAAAACAAATCCACCCCTTGTCAACGTTTTCAATTTGAAGCATCTTTCCTCTCATCAACGGTTTTGTAATGTCAATATCCACCCTCATACAAAGGAAAGGGCCCCATGCAAGGCCACTCTTAGGAGCATCAATTAATAGCAGAATACCAATCTCATTGGCAATGTGATTACCAACTGATAGATTCATACTTTTCATTGGGATATTAAAGACACTAATCCAAAAAGGAGATCGTTGAAATTTGACATTACCAGGGCTAAGGTCACCATCAAAGCACTTCAACAAAACCAATCTCTTGTCAAAAGACCATGGGCTTTTGTCCAACACATCATTCATATGCTCCTCTATGACAAAAACTGCCAAAAATAAATTGTTCCCCACTTCTTTGATGATTACCCGATCAGGACCCTTCCACAACTGTTGAAGGGTGGACTTGAAAGCCTCCTTGTTAGAATCCTTGTTAGTTTGTAGCCTAAATAAAAGGCTAAATTGAGCTTGTTCCTTTGATTGTGCTACATCCTGAGAATTAACGAACAATACTCCTTTTTCCTCCTCAGAGAGACTAAATTTCTTCCATAATTCTTCCATACACAAATCCATGTAAGGAGCTAAGTAAGGTATAATGAAAACGAGGAAAATGAAAGGATTAGATGTGGAATAAAGTATGGAAAGGTTGATGGTAAAGAGTAGGAAGGTATAAAGGTAAAGAGTAGGAAGGTATAAAGCTAAAGAAAAAAGAGAAAGGCAAGGTTTGAAATCCCCTACCACGATCAAGAGAACCTGAAAGGAGAGGTTGGAATCTTGCGTTCAAGAAAATGCAAGTTAGGAGCTCCTACTGTCCCTGACTACTAAGAGCCAAGAAGAGAGAAGTTTTACCCAGAGTCGCACATATACATATGACTTAAGAGCATTAGTATTGGTAGTGTTAAAAAATCATATTGCTATTTTTAGCACCACTAATACTAAAAAGCATGCTGCAAAGCAAAAAATTGTATTTTATTACACTTCCACGCTCTCTTTCTCCCATGCATGTAGGGATGACAATTTTGGCCGGCCCTGCTTGACCAGCCCCTCCCCGCTTCGCCCCACGCGGATTTTTCCCGCCCTGCAAAAGTCATGGGGCAGTGATAGGGTGAGATTTTAGCCCTACACCACAAGGTGGGGCGGGGATGGGTTTAGACTTTTTAGACCCAACCTGTCCCGCCCCATCGTCACCTCGTCCCGCATTGATAAGGGTTAAATTGTAGATTTTTCATACCCTAAAATCTACTATTTAAACAAGCATATCATCAACTTATTTTATTTTACCTAACAAGGATTTCTGCCTCTCTTTTTTTCTCTAACAATGTTGGAAATAAGGTACCAATTTTAACATTTTCTTTTATCTTTATTATAAACAAATTTATATACTATTGAATCATTGATTTTGTATTATGAGATTTTTGTTTTTGTCGTGATATTATATTGTTAAACACTTTAATAATATTATTCAATTTTTGCTAAAAATTAGTTTGATTTGATGGGATAAATTTATTTTTAATTTTTAGTATGTTTTTATTAACGAAATAGTTTAGTTGAAAACAATTGCAATAGTTGTGGGCAAATTAACAAGAAGTAGAGTTTTACGGGGTGGGGTGGGGTGGGGTGGGGCTTCGCGGGGCCCCAAGGGGCGGGGATAGGGCAATAAAATTTTCCCCGTCATGCAAAGCAGGACGGGGCGGGGGCGAAGACGCCATCCTTCGGACCTGCCCCGCCCCATTACCATCCCTACTTGCACGCTCTAATCTTCTTCTCTCTCTTTTTTTTCTTCTTTTCCTCTTTCTCTCTTGCACGCTGTCTTTTTCTTCTTCTTCTTCTTCTTCTTTTCTATTTTTCTTTTTTTTTTCTTCGGTTTTTTGGCCTCTTTCTTCACGCTATTTTTTAGCTAATGACTTAGCTCTCTTCAGTTTTCAGATTTGGTATGTTGGGTTCTTTTATGGGTTTTGCAAATTGGAATTTTGTAAATTTGTTTGATTTTTTTTCAAAGTTGTGTGTTAGTGTGTTCAGATCGAAAGAAAAATAGAAGGCTAAAACCCACTGCAATAGTGGTTGTGATGGTTGTTTACTGTAATAGATATATTATTTTATTGTGTTGTTTATATTATTTTATTGTGTTGAAAACTAAAATAAAACCACTGATGTTGGGTGTTTTGTAAAATGAGAAAGTAAAATAAATAAAGTAACTTTTTGTAGTGCCAAATAGCTAAATTTATGGCTCCACCAATGTGGATGCTCTAAGAAATTGTTTTATGACACCAGCTTTATAGAGTGGGAAGCCAATGGAGTAGGGGCAGCTCTATGTGTTGGGGAGGGTGGTCACCCTCACTTGAAAAAAAAATATTATATACCATAAAAAAAAAATTAATTTTTTTTTATGAAAAGACTCGTAACTTTATTAAGATGAAGTTAAATTCAATACATCACGAGCCAATGCTGACTCAATAATAATTGGATCCTCCTCTACCCAAGTTACATAACTACCTAATCCTTGGGTAATTATTGAGTACTCTCGAAGTACTATAAATGCGTACTCCCCCTCTCACATAATTGTGAGTCCCACTAATTAAATTTATTGTGGGACCCACAATTTATGTTAGAGGGGGGAGTACGCATTTATGGTACTCTCAGAGTATTCAATAATTTTCCATAATCCTTTGGCATATTGAGCTAAAATATACACCGGTTTATTAATTAAAATTAATTTTAATTAATATGGGTTGTTGACCACCACCCTAGAAAAGAAAGAACCTTTGAACACCTTAAATAAAAATTTGAGCCTATTAAAAATAAAATTTTGACCTCTCCAAAATTTTGGTCTATTGGAGGTTAATTTTAGTAATTTGCATTGAGATAGTTTAGATCAATAGCTCAATTGTCAAACTGCAATTTTATCAAAATTTTAATTATGATTTTTAAGTTGAGTTTTCAAAAAGAATGTTTTAAAATCGCAATTATTTTATTTAAAAAAAAAACACACACACACATTTTCAAATATAGCTAATCTGGTAGTACTTGCTTTAGTCTTTAGCTGGAATTTGTTGAATTTATGTGATACATTTTGTATATACGCATGTGCACTAAAATAATACATGAATGCTTTATTGAACATGATTAATGTAATAGTTGAATCCCTAAGTTGAGTATGTTAAATGATATTTTAGTTTATTGTTTATTCCTTTCCTAGCATTATGGACGAACTTCTTATAAGGAAATCATTCGTATTGCAAGATTCATCTTCTAAGCAAATTCATGTTAACTTGAACAATCTACTTTTTAATTCTAGGATATGAGAAAATGTCTCATATTTTAATTATAATGATCACGATGAAAATAAGAAAAATATATTTACAAAAGGTTCTTGTCAACCTTTTAGCCATTATTTCCCTATAAAAAAAAATTAGTGGAACGTTGCATCGATTTAATCCTGATTGGTTTAAAGAATACAAAAATTGGTTGAAACAGATCATAAAAAAATAATGATGCATTTAGTCTCTATTGTTAATTACTTATTTAGGAAAATTTTTAAACTTTATGTATTTGCGTGTTTTTTTTTTTTTTTGTGATGTCAGTACATTCAAGTTTTATTTTTATTAATTTTTTTTTAATTTAGTTTTTTAATGACCACTCTAAAAAAAATTTCTAGAGTCGCCACTGCAATGGAGCTAACATTTTAAATTCCACTTATCACTTCAACCATATTTTTAGCCCCTCTCATCAATTCATGCCAATTTGTTATTAGCTAGACCCATTAACATCCCATATCATTTACAATTTGTCATCTCAAAAATTGCATTATAAGTAACATACAGCTATACAATTTGACCTATTCTTAGAAAATAAAACAAAATTCAACAAAACAATTTAACACCCAGTTAAGATTATAAAAGAATAATTATGTTCTTAAGTAAGAAAAGTAATTAAATATTTGCCAATTTATGCAAACAATATTATAATATATTCATATTCTTAATTATATTAATCTTAAAGGTTTACATTTTTACTTTTTATGAATATAATAAATTGATGATAAAATTAATTTCTTATCAAATATTTGAAATAAACTTATAGCATAAGTGTAGGTTCGAACCATGATGGGAAACTTATAGCATAAGTGTGCATCGCAAAAGGTACATCAGCTAGTATTACTAAATTGTTTTCAGACCCGGACCGTTCATTGAACCGTAAAAGAGAGAGGTTCAAGGTTTTTAAGGTCGGACCGAGGTCGAACCGGGGTCGAACCGTGATGACGTCATAATTAATTTAATAATTATTTTAAATATATATAAAAGCATTAAATTAATAAAAAATAAAAAAATTAACTAAAATAGTCCAAAACAAATATAGATAGTATTTTTTATAACATAACTTTCATAATACAAATAAAAATGATTAAATTCTAAAAAAACAATAGTTATTGAGTTTCTAAATTATTTTTAAGCGATGACAAAGTACATTTTAATATCTAATAATTTTTATTTTATGAAACCCAATAAAATAATTAAGAAACAAATAAGTTTATTTCTCATGGCCAAGCCCATTGGACTGCCCATCTTTTTTTTTCCCAAGCCCATTTAAATAGCCAATGTTCACCACTATATGTACTAAAGCATTATATTTATACGTGGAGAGCATATTCAATACTAATTCAGCAAAAAAAAAAAAAAAAAAAAAAAAAGAAGCAAATTCAATACTAAAGGAAGTGCTTGACAGCAAGCAAGCACCATATGTACTCAAGCTTATACGTGGAGACTGGAGAGCTCTTCTTTTATTCAAAGTTTAAAAACTTTCAATATTTTCAATGCCCAACAGCTAGTGTCAGTAGACACGTGGAGAGCTTAAGAAGCTTTCTATATTTCCAATGCGCAGCTAGTGTCAGTCAGAATAGTCACAACAAATACAAAGAAAGAGGAAGTGAGAAACTAGACCACATACAACAAAGTTCAGCAAAATAAAGAGAGAGGGAGACGGATAGAGAAGAAGAAGAAAAAAAAAGAAAGAAGAAGAAGAAGCAGAAACCAGACCACATACAACAAAGTTCAGCAAAAAAAAGAGTGAGGGAGACAGACAGAGAAGAAGAAGAAAAAAAAGAAAGAAGAAGAAGCAACAGTTGCTTCATGGCGCTACCCCTGCTTCGTCATCGTCTTCTTCCTTTTCTCCTTTTCTGTTTTTTTTTTTTTAAGGTTCAGATTGAGAACCGTGATCAGACGACTAAAAGAACCGTAAAATTGAACGGTTCGAGGTTTTTCCGGTCGGACCGTACGGTCCGGTCCGGGTTTCAAAACTATAATACTAATAAACTAAGTGAGCATTAATCAAAAAGCGGATAAGATCGAATGAATTATAGCTAAAAATTGATATTGGTTGAAGAATATGTCAAATGTCAAAAATCAAGTAGAGTTTGCTTTCATCTGACCATTGCAATCATAATTGAAATCCTTTTTAGAATTATTTTAGGCAAAAAAATATACTATAAATTTGGGAAATCTATTACTATGTTATATGAAGGAGAGGAATATGGTATAATTGAAAAAACCGATGAAATTTGCAGTTGATATAAAAAAATTACTTCAACATACAAAATTCTTAGAGAACAAATTGGGCAATGGGGATATATCAAAATTTTTCATTGGGGCAATAGGGAATATATCAAAATTTCTCGCAACTAGGATAATGAGAGAAGAATCAATGGATTATATGTGTCTCCAATATACCCATCATATATGAAGGGTGGACACAATATAATTTTTGCATAGTAAGGCTTTAAGATTTATTTTATTTATTTATATTAAACTTTTTTTTTCAACCAGCCAAGTTGTCGGACGATGTGCATTACATTTTGAAATTGTGTTGACACTAAATTGTTATTAGTTTTCTCCAATATTTCAATAATTTTTTTTTTTTTTTAGAGTGATCTATTTTATAGCCAAAATAAAAAGACAATAAGGGTGGTATAGTGATATGATCATGCTATATGCGTTTAGAAATTTGAAAATTGCATGACATAGTGACTAATATAAAGGTATGTTACATACCTACCCAAGAATGCAAATATCCTTTTCATAAAATAAAAATTTTAAAATATCATTCAATTTTAATTTTTATATTCTTTATTGCGTGTAAATAATTTTTTTTTGTTGGACTTTGTTTCAGTTGTTGCAAAAGCAACTAAATTTGAGGAAAAATACCATATTTTAAATCACTTATTTCTCACATCAATTTTAGAAAAATGACATCAACATTTTATTATACTTAAATAATTAATGCACCGCCTAATTATGTAGTCTGGTCCCCTTCATTCCACAAATATCATGTAATTATCAAGAAAAATTCTTTGAAGGTGACCTTAAGATACACGAGCTCTAAAGAACCACTAGGCCAATCCGTTGAAATTGATTACAAATTACAAATATGCGTTTTGGGAGTTTAGAAGCACATTTTTAAACTCCAAAACTCTGTTTTGTAATAGCAACCCCTCATAGTTTTTTTTACAAATGCTAATTTTAAATCCAAAACACTATTTTGCAACAGTTTATCCAAATGCACCCGATATGTGCTCCATTTTTTACGCTAAATAAGGCAATTAAGGGTATGTTTGGTTATGGTGAAAACAATGAGGATGGAAAATAAGATGAAAAATGGCATTTTTCACTGTTTGGTTGAGGAGAGAAAACAAGAGAGGCAAAAAATAGGGGAGAAATTTTCCCTCCGGACCCACATTTTTTTATCCTCCTAATTTGGGAGGAAAATGAGGAGAGAAAAGTGCTGAAAGATGCACTTTACACAAAAACCCTCAATTTAAGTTGCATTTTTTTCTTTCTTCTCTCTTCCTTGGGTAGCAATGTTGCCCCCCCCCCCCTTTTTTTTTCTAGGCAACAACGTTGCCAGTAACGTTGCCCCCTTTTTTTTGCTTCTTTTTTTTTCTTTTTCTTTTTCTGGGCAATCACGTTGCCAGTTGTCACTTTTTTTTTTCTTTTGATTTTTTAGGGCTTGGGCATGATAGTTTATTTTTATTGGATGTGATTTTTTTTGGAACATGTTTTTTATTTTTATAAAAAAATTTGGGTGATTGCTCTTTTTTGTGTGGTTATTTGTCACTTTTTTTTTTTTTAATTTGGCATCATTCTTTAACAAGGGTATATGAGTAAATTTATTCAAACTCATTTTTTCCATCCCTTCACTTTTCACTCCCAACCAAACAAAAAGGAGAGAAAATAAATTTTTTTCTATCCTCCCACTTTTCCACCCCTCCAACCAAACGGACCCTAAGAGTTTTAGCGAAGAGAAAACCCAATGAAAAAATTGATTTGACTTCGAGATATTTAGTGATAAAATTATAATTGAAAGACTAAATTAAACTTTACTAATATTGAAAGAACAAATCAATAACTTTTCAAGGGATGACAATTCCATCCATGAAATCAATCAATCAATCAATCTCTCTCTCTCTCTCTCTCTCTCTCTCTCTCTCTCTCTATATATATATATATATATATATATATTGTGTGTGTGTGTGTAAAGAGGCAATGTACTAACAAATAATTTACATTTTTTAACTCATTTTAGTAACTTATAAATAATTGAAACTAAGTTTTTTTTAATACAAGATAGAAATTCTATTCTAGTCTAATCTAAGTGTATATGTGTGCAAAACTCCCTTCTGGAAACTTGAACCCTAGTCCTTGTCTTGCACACCCCACAAGCACTTATACTTGCTTGTGGAGTGACCACCGCACCAATGATGCATGATTGTAACTAGTTTTTCAAATATAATCGATGACATGCAATATAATCAAAATTAATTTCTCAAATATTACAACATTTAATAAGTATCATACATAAACCTTAAGAACAACTTATTAAAATTTTTAAAGTAAACTAGCGCACTTGCACGTTGGACAGGACATCAACTAGTTTTTATAAATATAACAAATAAGTTTATCTTTTCTCGTATCATTACTTTTGAATATTCTATTATTAAGAAGAAGCAATACCCAAGGAACTAAGTTTAGCTACAAACTTAGTTATAGTCTTAGCCTAAAACTACAACTTCCATTGAAAAAATTAATATGACAACATATTTAGAAATTTTAATAGTTGAATTACGTGCTTTTTATGTTGTTAACACACACATCAAATTTCGTGTTAATTGGATTTTTTTTACTATTCGACCCATAAACTTACTTTTTATGTATAATTTTAAATTAAAAAATTAAAATTAAATATTTGATTGATGACATATTTATTGATCTTTGATCTTCTGAAAATTTTGCAAATATAGAGGATATAAAAAAAAAAATAGTAATAGATTTTCAAAATTCACATCAAATGAAATGATATTGAATGAACTTGTAGCCATTTACTACAACCAATCCAATAAAATGATATTGAGTAAAGTTGTAATCATTTACTACAACAATTAAGTCTATAACCAAACTTTTTTTTCTCCATTTTCACTATTTAAATTTGGTTATTCTTGATTCTAAAAAAAAAAAAAGGTTATTCTCTAATGTTTCAAAAAAAGAAAGTGACTTTAATTAGCATTCTCCCATTTTTGAAGTGACGATGTGGCCCATAACTTCAGCAAGATTGTGGGAAAAAATTGCAAACTAACACCAATTCCCAAACAATTTCGTTTAGCAATGTTTCCAAACTATTTAGGAAACTAGCATCTCGAGTTCAAGAAATTCGATTTTGCAAAGAACTCGAGCATAAGAGAGACTCGATTTTGCCAAGAACTTAGCTTAAGAAATCAAAGGAAACGGAACCTTCACCTAAGGAATCAGAGGAAAACGAGAGAAACAGAGGGAAAACGAAACCTTCGCCGAAGGAATCACACCTTCGTGTGTTCAGTCCAAGCTTGGGTTCGTGGGTTTCGCTGCCTAGGTTCGTGGGTTCGCCGTTGGGTTCGTGAGTTCGCCGCTGGATTCGCTGCCTGGGTTCGTGGTTTCTATTTTGATCTCTTGCTTCGTGTGGTTTCTGCTTTGATCTATTGCTTATGTTTGTGTTTGTGTTTTTGTTGTTTCAAAGGGAGAAGAGGGAGACCAAAAGAAGAAGACTTACACGTTTTTTGATTTCTTGGTTTTCTTTTGTGGAACTCGAGTCTTAGAGACTCGATTTCTATAGAAATCGAGCCTTTCATACTCGATTTGCTACAGTTAACTCGACTCTATTAGACTCAAGATGTTAATTTTCTAAATATTTTGAAAACGTTGCTAACTAACGAAATTGTTTGGTGATTGATGTTAGTTTCACTATTTAAATTTGGTTATTCTCGATTCTAAAAAAAAAAAAAAAAAGGTTATTCTCTAATGTTCCAAAAAAAGAAAGTGACTTTAATTAGCATTCTCCCATTTTTGAAGTGACGATGTGGCCCATAACTTCAGCAAGATTGTGTGGCGAGGATTGTTGCAACACTCCCGCAAGCAACACCAACAACTCTTCTTGACATTCTCTCATCTGTCTCTTCACATATGGCTTCATTTCTACTCCAGCCTCTCTTCACTCATTTCCCATTACAATTTCCAACCAAAAATGACTTTTTTGCTCCCATTTCCCTCTCACAACACCTCTACACTCTCTTTCTCTCTATCTTCCCCCACCACCAAACCAACACTACCACCACCACTACCACTTGTTTCTCTTTCACAACCCTTAAGACAGTTATTACACATAAGAAAAAGCAACACCTTCAACTTCAAGTGTGGTGCAGTGGCAGATATCAAAGCTGCAGCTTCACTTGATCAGAGCGAGGAAGACAATAAGGTTCTGGTAGGTCCCTCTAGTGAAGAGGAGAGGGTGGTGGTGAAGTATGATTGGACAGAAGAGTGGTATCCACTGTACCTCACACAGAACTTGCCTGATGATGCACCTCTGGGTCTCACTGTGTTTGACAAGCAGGTCGTGTTATACAAGGATGGCAATGGCCTAATTCACTGTTATGAGGATCGCTGCCCCCACAGGTGACCATAGTTCTTTCTCTTTGTAAATTGAAGTCCAAGTTAGAAAAGTGGTGCATATGATTCATTCAAACATAGTATTGGATTTCTAAAGTTCTGGTTTTGAGTGTTTGTGTATGATCACACATTTGAGGTTGAACTTGATTCTGTAATTCATGCTTTAGGGACAAATTTTGTTTGTTTATTTTGAATGTTATCTCTGTTTGTTTTAAACCAAGGCCAAAATATGAAATTTATTATAAAAATTATCCCTTTAATTTACTTCTTTAAATCAAACTAAGATGGCCCAGACATGCAATAAATCTATTCCTTTTCACCTGTTGTAAGTCCTGGATTAGGATCCTCTAGAATTCCTGGTATAACTCTACTATAGAATTCCAAAAATTATAATTATTTATTTGAGTGGTTTAGATATTTGTACATCAATAAGAACTTAAGTATATGTCAAATTAGTGTTAATTAATGTTTCTTTAGCTATTGATGATCTCAAAGCTTTTTTGCTAGCCTTCTGATCTTGTAATAATTTAGTTGGGTCCTAACCTGTTTTGTCCTGTGTTTTATTTGCCTCCTGCAATGGTTATATTTTAAAAACTCTATGTTAGAATTATCCTGAGAACTCTAGAGCATTCAATTGGTAAGTCCCTGAGCTTTGATCTCATAAGTCATATCCCATCTCTTAATTTAGTAGAAATTGCTGAGTGAGTCTTCAAGTTCTCACCTCAATCTACATGGTTTACGTTTCAATTTGATACCAACTAAGATTAGTGATTTTTTTTTTAAACTGATTTATTATCTGCATTGATATTCATGTTTCACAAATCTAACATAAGTTCGTAAGCTAATAGTTTCTGACTATCTTGTTTGTTATAATAAATTGATTTGTTTCACATTTTGAATCTCCTGATATGAGGTCTTTACAATGCCATGCTTTTTATGAACCTATCGATTGTGGGGAGTTTGTATTTGTGGATGAGGTAATCTTAATCAGCCTAGTTGTAAGATCTGATAAACAGAATGCCAAAATAATTGACAACATGCATATAAACACGGTAGCTTTTTTGAAATATCAACTCCCTCATGAAAAATACTTTGACCTTGGTGCTGCTTGATTTAGGTTAGCAAAACTATCTGAAGGCCAGTTGATTGATGGAAGAATAGAATGTCTTTACCATGGCTGGCAATTTGAAGGCGATGGTAAATGCGTAAAGATACCTCAGGTCTGTCTCAGTTTATCTTGTCCCTTTTTTTTTTATGGATAATTCAATAGTTACAACAAGTGAGAGAGAGGGATTTGAACCATGGTTCTTTTGATAAAGGAGACTAGGCGATGGCACTGAGCTATAAGGCTCTTGTCGCTGTTTGTTTTTTGTATATGAGTTGCCCAGTTACTTCCATAATCCAAACTAATGAATAATGAGGTCGAATTTCTTTACTACAGCTTCCAGCTGATGCCAAAATTCCTCGATCGGCTTGTCTCAGAAAGTATGAGGTGAGGGACTCCCAAGGAGTTGTGTGGGTATGGCTGTCTCAAAAGACACCACCTAACCTTGATAAACTACCTTGGTTTGAGAACTTTGCCAGGCCAGGCTTTCAAGATACTTCAACCACCCATGAGCTTCCATATGATCATTCTGTACTTCTTGAAAACCTCATGGATCCAGCCCACATACCAATTTCACATGATAGGACAGATTGGACTGCGAGAAGGGAAGATGCTCAGCCGCTAAGTTTTGAAGTGGCTGAACGCACGGATCGAGGATTTGCAGGCTGGTGGGGTAAGGCAAGTGATCAACCCCTACCAAACTTCTTACGGTTTGAAGCACCTTGTGTTCTTCAAAATAACCGGGAACTTGTTGATGAGAAAGGGGTAAAGCACTACTTCACAGGCTTATTCCTTTGTAGACCAACTGGACAAGGAAAATCCATGGTTATTGTAAGGTTTGGAGGAACAAAAAGATCCCCCATAGCCAATTTTTTCCCGAAATGGTACTTCCATCAGAATGCAGGTAAGGTCTTTGAGCAAGACATGGGTTTCCTCTCGTCCCAAAATGAGGTTCTAATGAAAGAAAAAGTTCCCACCAAGGAACTATACATTAATCTTAAATCCTCTGATACATGGGTAGCGGAATATAGGAAGTGGATGGACAAAGTAGGACATGGCATGCCCTATCATTTTGGGCACAGCACTATTTCATTGCCTAAACAGCCTGCTGTCATTGAACATGCACCAGCCGGACTGGTTGCTGGATTTTCTGCATCTTTTCCGGCTAAGGGAGGGATTGGAACAATGCATGCTCCAAACGTGGTCAACCGGTATTTTCGTCATGTAGTCCATTGCAAGGGATGCAGAACCGTCATTAAAGCTTTCCAAGCCTGGAAAAATGCCCTTTCTGCTACAACTATTGCTCTGATCACATTGGCAATTCTAGTGTCTGCAAGGCAGTGGAAGGCCATTCTTTTAGTATTGGCAGCAGTGAGTTCTGCTGGAGTTTATGGATGCTCAACTGCTATTGCAATGAACACAACGAACTTCATTAGGACTCATAGGAGATTGTAAGTGATCAATTGGTGCCTTCTATTTGAGCTCCAAAGAAATAGATCCAAGAAGTAGTGCATTTTCATGTCCACGCTATGGACATGGTGGTATTTACAAGCAACACTTCTATTCCATTTCCATCAGCTACCAAGTTGCTCATGTTTTCTTGGGTTTTTTTGATAGCCTTTTGCAGAATCACAACAAAAATTCCCAATAATTTTACTACACCTAATTTGCCCACCACATCACACTTGAGCCCACTAAAATCTACAATATAAATTTTTTTAATGGTCCATGTATGATGTGGTACACAAATTAAGTGACGTAAAATTATTGTGAATTTCTGTCATGATCCAAGCATCTATCCTGAAGCTTTGTTTACATATTAGGCTTTAGCACACCTAAACCACTTATTTTTCATTAAGAATTCAGAAAAGCCTTAACGGGAGAACCCTTCCAAATCCAAAAACAAGCAAATTATTTTTCCTTATGGTGTTAAATCCAATAGTAATGTTAATTATTAAGCTACATATACGAGAATCTTCCAGCTCCTCCCAATCTATTAATGCTTGAATGGTTGAACCCAATTCCGTATTAAGGGCGAGGGGGACCACTGATGAGAAACAACAAAAGTTGCTTGATAGAGACGTCCAAAGATACCATAACTGGTAACTCAAGTGAAATCTTTTTTAACTTCCAAAAGAAGTGAATAATTTATTTAGAAATCAAGGCTGCTTTTCCCCCTACATATCAGAAGCTAAAACAAATACAGCTTCCCATTCAAACAAGATGAGAACATCTTGCAGTATTTACCCATTTAATTTCACTTGCAAAACACTCTGTTTATGACGCTTTCCGTATCCATGGCATGTAACAATTTCAAGGAATCGCATGTTTAAGTTAACTCTTCCAGATATAAACTCTATCAACTAAGACTTTCAATTGAAAATAAAAATTTTAAAATTTAAAACAACAGTAACAATAACAATAATCAAGCACCAAACATCTGTATTAAGCCTCAATTAACACATATAATACATAAATACTATATGCCATTGCTCTTAAAACATATACAATCGGCCTCTCCTCTGCCCTCCGCCATTTTAATTTTTTTTATTTGGGTGCAAACCAAAACCCCAAGAGAGATGTGCTAGTTCTGCTCCGTTTATATGAGAGTTACCACCTTTGTCATCGAACAATTAATTCCTTCATTCATATGAACCAATATTGCAGTAAATTGGCCACTAGCTGAATTCCAATATAGAAATTAAAGCACTGTACAATCTGACATCAGGTGTTTGTAGCGTAGATGTCCAGCCCTACCACCTGATAGTTACAGTCCATTTGAGTTGATGGACATTGAATGCTCTTCTGAATGGAATAATCTAGAGGCTTTAGAGTTAGTAAATGATGATATGTAGGATGATCTGCTATCATTATAATTTGCTGAGGGTAGGGGGGATGAAAAGCCTGGGATCCTTGGCAATCCAGTGGTAGTATCCGTGCCCACGCGTAAGTTTGAATTTTGGGGTAATACAACAGATTCAACCTCCTCTAGTGTCTACAAACAACAACAGATAGTAGTTCAGGTTTTTCGCCAAGATGGGAAATACATAAAACCCTTAGTAGTCCAACAGTAGTATTTCATAGGTAAATTGGTGAAAGGCCATTTATAATTTCCAATGAATTATTCAGTCAAGTACATAAAGAGGGAAAAAAAAGAAGGAAAAGGGAGGGAGGGGTGATTCTTCATGGTAGTAAAAAATGTTGAAAGCAACCGCTGAATATTGAAGAGCTTTTCCACCATATTAACATAAGAACAAGATCTAATGAAGTTACCAGTGGAAGAACCTACTTGACCATCTGAAGCTGTTTCAGGTCAGTTATGTTGGTTAGGTTTTCATGATGGCTGCAAATCTTATTTCTGGAAATTGGCCCATAAAAAGGGATACCAGAGATAGCTGGACTGCCACCAACATAATCCCTTCCCTTTTCACAATTGCAGTATTCTAGACATAACTACTTATTATATTAATCTTTGTGCTATTTAAAAGTTAAATACCTGAATAGCCTGTTGCAAAACAAGGTACATTTCTCTCGTCTGTTTTCTTTTTACAGCTAGTTCTTCCTGCTCCTGCAATAGCTCTTCAAAAAGGTTCTCTCTGCATAATTACCAGTAAAAACATGCTCAAATTTCACCATTAACATTTATATGCAGTTGTTTCTCAACAACAATCAAATAAAGTACCACAAAAGTAATAAATGTCCATTACAGAGTCCTTCACACAAGCCACCGTTCATCATTAGCAAGCCTAAAAATCAGCTGATCCAGATGAAGACAGGGAGTCCTCACCAATACAAATCTTTTCATATGTCAAGAGTGCTGACACAATGTATCATTTCAAGCAAATTAGAGGAGCATATCATTTCGAGCAAATTAGAGGAGTTTTATAGGTTGGTTCTCATATCTTTGAAGTCCCAACACCACTTCTTATGACTTAAAGTTCCGATTACAATAAAGCTACCACAATGAAACCAGGGACTATACAACAATCCCCAAAGAGTCCATCCACTTTTGGGTAATCAGAATCATTTCATCACTACAATTTCTCTGTAATCAGTTGAGTGCAGTGATACATGATCTAAATTTTTTCATTAAATTTTAAACCTCACATGTCAAGAGACCTACTTTTAACTTTTAAGGATTATTTCAGGTGCTTAAACTTAAAACAATCAAGTGGTAAAAGAACTAGTTGAACAGACTAGTTAAGTAGTTATTTTGTTGGAGGTACAATGGACCCTTGGTGAATATATTTATTTCACAAAATGGGATCTAAAGTGACACATATTAATTAAAATGAAATGCATTAACTGAATGAACAGACAGAAAAGGAGATGGCATATCACATATACTGGATATTTTTTAAATATTTTTTTAAAATTCCAACAGTGCCAAACAACTGATGATAATAAATAAATAAAGACCTAAGAGTCCCTGAGTTAAACACATACCTATATAGTTTTTGTATAAAGATGCTATGAAGCTCCCTTTTTGTATGATTGACCTAGAATACATCAGCAATAAAATAAACATTAAATGGACCAGGCAAGATATCGAAAGAAAGGATGATGGAAGTTACCCAAATATAAAGCCGACAATGGACAAGGGATTACACAAGGATAGAGACTTACCAGAAAGTGCATTACAGCTTTTGGAACTAAGTCTTGAATGTTCTTTCTGACAATGTCATAGTAAGACCGCAAGAGTAATTTTGTTACAGTTATTACTATTGCTTCATGCTCTGTCATTTCAAGTGGCCTTAAGATGGATGGGGGCTGGGCAAGAGAGTAATATAAATTGAAAATTGAGGAAATGAATTACACAGAACAAATTACTTACATAGAAATAAACTTCTGTGACCAACACTATTACCTCTCTCAATTGGATTATAGAGGGCATCTGCTCCACATGGTGAGCAGTTTCACCAAGTGATCTGCTAGCTTGACTCTCTCCAGGTGATGATCTGCTGCCAAATATTGATGAAATTCCCCATGTCCTTGTACCTGTATTACCTCCTACATTGCAAGTAGTACTGTTACTGCTTGCGTAACTTCATTTTTTGAAGGAAATAATTGCATTGATGAAAAGATTTACTACTCATGTAATCAATGAACATAGCAACCACAATGAGCAAATGTCCGGCCATAGCCATCCATATGTACACACCATAAACATGCTTATAAATATCAGATTTCCTTTTTTATTGATAATTTATGCATCCAATGGATCTTGAATGCATAAACTCACCCTCCACCTTGCTCTGACAAGGAGTGAACGTGCCATTCAGAATATTTCAGCAACTTATTTGCATTTTACAGAAATATATCCTCTTCCCATCCATCAAATACATGTTTACATTTTTAAAGATATTTGGAACTTTCCAATAATCCTCCAGCAAATTATTTTATAGTTACTAAAAGCATCTGATACCAAAATACACTTATAAATTTGAATACTACAAAGCATGCTAGTAATGTATATTGATATTTCTTGCATTAATTCTTCTATAAGTAATATCATATTAACAGAGAGAAATCTGAAAAATACATTAAGAAAGCAAAGAAATTTCCCCTAAAGGATTGCATCCAGAGATAAAACAATAATAATACAAATGTATTTTTATTGCCAAGTTATGCAAGCATCTAGTGGACTTGAACTTATGATCTCACCCTCCACTCTTAAGGAAGGAGAAGGTGCCTTTTGAGCTGGAATTACCAAAATCAGAATATTATCCATGCTAATTATTGTGGAAGTTAAGGATGATAACCAAACTTGGGAAATTATCAACATAAAAAGGAGTTTACCTGATGATACAGTTCTCTCATTATTCGAAGGAGGACGATTTCCCTGCCAAAATCCAGGAAAAAAGTAGAATGAATTAAAACATTTTTTGACTATGCCTCTTAATACTATTCAAATGAGGACGATTTCCCTGCCAAAAGCCCCTCAAAGACAATACCTAATTTTGACTATGCCTTTTAATAGATAATACTACTCAAAGTAAAATAAATTAAAACATTTGACTTAGGGTTTAGGGGTGTGCATGTCCAATGATACCATATGTGCATCAAGAATAATGCAAGCAGGGTGGAATAGATGATTTTGATTTTTGATTTGCTTAGACTGGGAAAAAGTGAGGAAATTGTAGTTTTAGAGTTTTGACAATATTTTTGAAGAAAAAAAAAAATTTGATAGGTAATGTAAAATATTATTAAAAAAGTAGTCAACCCAAGTACATTGGGGATGTACTGTGGGGGCAAAAATCAGGAACCAAAATTACAATGATCAAGTAAAACAGGAAGGGAAAAACAAGAAGAATGAGACAAAGCCACACTCCAATCAAGGAGACTTTGCAAGAAAAAAGACTTAATCTCTAGCATAGAAAGTTCACATCCCTCAAAACTTCTAACATTCCTTTCATGCCAAATACACCACATCAAGCAATGCAGCACAAGTCTCCACACTTTTGTTTTGTTATTCATCATATACATCTCATTGTTCAGTTAAGAACAATGTGGTATGTCATCTGATGATGGTTAAGCAAATGAGCACACTTATCACATATGTTAATGTTCACCAATATGGTTTTATATTATTTCCACAACAAAATCAGCCAGCAGTTTGACTTATTTTCATTGCCAAAATCCAATAGCATTTCGGCTTATTTTCCAGGCGAAAATCCAACAACATTTCAACTTAGGTGTGCCATGGCACATTGGCAAAGCTCTGTGTTTATGTGTGCCCTAAAATTTTGTGTGGGATCATGTCATGCACACCAACATGGCTATACATTTTGGTGGACATACACATGTCTTGTTCTCGTGATTCCAATTTGGTTCCTTACATATGGTGTATTTGGGACTCACATTGGGGGCTTATTTTAAGGCGAGGCACATATGGAATGACATCTTTTGAAAGAATGGAGAGATAACTGGCTGGTTGGAAAAGATTATACCTTTCCTAGGAGGGACGAGTCACACTCATTAAGAGTACACTATTGAATTACCTATATATTTTATGTCCCTTTTCAATGTGCCCATAAATGTAGCCAACAAGTTGGAGAAGTTTCAACAGGATTTTATATGAGGGGGATTGGGGGAAGAGAAGAAAACTCATCTTGTAGATTGGATCTTGCTACTATACCTGTAGAAGCAGGTAGGTTGGGGATTAGGAAGTTGAATACCTTTAAGTGCGAATTATTCACAAATTGTCCTTGGCATTTCAATCAGGAATGAGGTCATCTATGGAGGAGGCTGGTGGGGACAAAATATGATAAATTAGTGGGGAGTTGGACCCTGCAACTTGTGAAACATTCTTTATGGTTGTGGTCTCTAAAAGGAAGTCAGTTAGAACAGGATGGATTCTTTCACTAGGCTTTGTTGGCTTTGGGTTAAATGATGGACAAAGGATTAGATTTTAGGAAGATGCATGGTATTCTGATAGGAGTTTAGCTCCTTCCTTTCCCTTGATGTTTCAGGCTTCAGCTAGCTGTAAACAGAGAGGCTAAGGTGAGGCTTTGGCTAGCTTCTTCCTTTCCCTTTGTTAGAATCATGGATAACTGATTAATATCACCATTTCCTAATAACTTAAACTTTTGGCACAATAGACAATTTATCGTGGTATCAAAGCAAAAAATCCTGAGTTCGACCCTTGCCTCCATTCAACCTTCCAATTAAAATGCTAATAATCCCATGTGTTAGGACTTAGGCCCCACTTATTAAGGAGGAGTTTAGGCCCCACAAGTGAAGGGGGGGTGTTAGAATTATGGTTAAGTGATTAAATTCATATTTCCTAACTACTTAAGCTTTTGGGGAAATCGGTAATTTATCACCCTTAATGCTTCCTTTATTGTGTTAATCCCCAAGAAGACAAATGCTATCAATAGGGATTTTAGGCCCCTATCAGTTTGATCGGGAAGTGTATTAAATTATGGCCAAGGTGTTAGCCAATAGATTGAAAGGTATTTTGGATAAACTTGTCTCTGAATCACAAAATGCATTTGTGAAAGGAAGGCAAATTTTGGATTCGGTGCTTATTGCTAATGAGTGTGTATGGATAGGATGGGTTTTGGTGAAAAGTGGAGAGGTTGGATTTATTCTTGTATTACCACGTTACAATTTTCTGTCTTGGTTAATGCTTCTCCCTGTGGTTTTTTTTTTGGCACTTCAAGGGGATTATGGCAAGGGCATTATCCCCAATAGGTGCATCACGTGTAAAAATGGTGAAGAAACAGTTGATTATTTGTTGCTTCATTGTCTTGTGGCAGTGGGGAAATGAAACTCATTTTACTAGCTTTTGAAGTAACTTGGGTGATGCCTATGATGGTGAAAGGAATGTTACAACAGTGGCAACGGAAAAATCATTCAAATATAAGGTATGGAATGCAGTTCCAGGATGTTTATGTCATTCATTTGGAGTGAGTGGAATAGGAGGAATTTTGAAGACAGAGAAGCCTCTACACTGGAGATTCACTTACAATTTGTACCTTCACTATTTCATTGGACATTTGTAGATCCAAAAAGATCTATGCTCATTGACTTTATGGAAGCACTACTCTTGTAATTTTTTGAACTATCTAAGGGTATACGACTTATATACCCCTTAGGTTCTTTATTGTATTTTTGTTTCTTTTTTAGTACTTTTTTTTATAAGTAATAAAAAAAAATTAGTACTTTTTTTAAATCACCTATAAATTTTTTTTTTGATTTTTTGAAAATTTAAGATTCCCATGAGCTTAAACTATTAGCTGTTTGAATTCCTAAAAAATTAGATCTTAGCGTTCACCAAGTCTTAAAAAACTAGTTTTAAAAAACCCAAGGATTTAATGCAAGTTTAATGGGGGAGAAAACAACCTAGGAAGCACGGGTGCGTTTCGGGACTCGGGTGCGGGTGCGGGAGCGGGTGCGGGACTCGGCAATTTTTGAAAAAGGTGGGTGCGGGTGCGGCTGGACTCGGCGATTAAAAAATTATTAAAAATATTTTTATTTATATTTTTAATATATTGCTAAGTATACTTTTTCACATTATATAAACATATACCAAATTTAAGAGCAATAGTAGATAATAATTAAAACATGATGTTCAATACTTGAATTATTGACAGAGGTATTAAAATAGGTAGAACTTTCTATAAATTAAAAAAAAAAAAAAAGCTTAGTGGCTGTGGGTCACGTGTTTGGTCAGAGAGCACAAGAACTTTCCATAAATTAAAAAAAAGAAAAAAGAAAGCCTTAGTGGCTGTGGCTCACGTGTTTGGTGAGAGCACAAAAACCAAAAATAAAGCTTTACCTTCTGTACAGAAAGTAAAGCCTTTTAAGTGAAAGGAATTGACCAAACTTATCAACAAATAAAAAAAGGGAACCGCTGGGCTCTGGCGAAAAGAATGGAAGAAGAAGACGAAGAAGCAATGAAGAAGAAGAAGAGAAGAAGAAGAAGAAGAAGAAAGGGGTTAAGGCCGGTGCGTTTTTTCTTTTTCTTTTTTCTTTTTCTTTTTTTAATTTCGGCCTGAACCGGCCATATCACCCGAATCGGCCCGAGTCCGCCCGATTTGAGCCGCGTCGGAGCGAGTCGGCTTCGCCACGTGGCAGGACGCGGCCCGACGCGGCACGGACACGCGGTCAGCGGTGTCCGACGCGCGTCGCCGCGTCGGGCCGCGTCCGACGCGGGTGCGGCGCCTCTGGCGCCGCACCCGTGCTTTCCAGAAAACAACTCATGTGACCATTACGGTAGGTGATACCTGATAAGGAATGTTAACTAGTTATAAGTGTGATTTGTTACGATTCTAATTTAAGTGCTAAACGTGTGAGATTAAAATTCTTAACTTTTAGGCGAGACTATAGAGCCCCATAAATTGTGGGAATTAGTCAACTAGACACACCCATAATTTTGGTAACTCCCAAAAATATTAAATTTTCTCCTTAAATTCCTGCCAATCGTACACAACCTAATAGATGAGTAATGCTACAGGCACAAACTATTTTACAACATTTTTACAAAATGTTGATGTGACCATCCTCTTATTGGTTTTTATCTAGGCCTACCATTAATCACTTTTTAATTTACTAATAATTACTCACCACATTAGCAGTTTGTAAAAAATTTTGTAAAATAGTTTATATCTCTAGCATTATTCCTAATAGATATTACTGATATGGTAGATCAATAAGAATATTCCAGCATTAAAATTGGGCAAAGGACAGTATACAGGCCAGTGAGCATATGTGCAAGTAACAAAGATGTTTCAGCACAGATACTTTTCTTTGTCATTTTTCAATTTCTTCTCCTTGCGCTTGGATTCAAAAATCAGTTTGTAAGAAAGCTGATCTAAAACTCAAAAAGAAAGATCCTAACCTAAAAGCATTTGAGGGTCATTTCCTCCCTTTAAGTGTTTCTTGGCATTTCATATTTGCTCTATCCACTCTCTCCTTTACATGTGTTTTTGGTTAAATTCTTTCCTTTTTTTCTTTTTTAAAGTTTGGGTAAAAATAAAAATATATTCCCTTCATCCCAATTTGTTTGTCCTCTATTCCATTTTGGGATGTTCCAAAATAGTCTTGTTTTCTAAAATTAAAAACCTTTAATTTACTAATGTTCCTATTATGCCCCTACTTATTTCCAAAACCATTTTTGATAAATTTATTTAAGGGTAATTTTGGAAAATTATACATTTTTATATAGCAGACAAGACAATAAATAATGTTCCCTTAAAAAGTTGGATTTTTGAAACAGGACAAACAAATTGAGACAAAGGGAGTACCTGATTAGGCAAAACACCGTTCACAATCGACTTAGGAATACCAGCTCGAGAATTCTGGCCCTTCTCCAACGTGGGTACCTTTTCAACATCCATATTGCGCTGAATCATATGGAAAAACATTTTAAAGATAAAATTAGTATACACTCTTTATGGTAGGGCTGTTAATGGGTTCAATCACAAAATCAGTGATACAAAAATTTAATATGCAATCAATTCAGATCTGTTAACAGATGTTCATATTGATCATGAATTTCAGAGTATCTAGTTGGATCTGAACTCATATCATGCCATATTCACATTGAATTGACAGTCATGTAACATAGTTCTTTATCACATATCACATAGCTAACTGTCTAATCCTATATAAATGGTTCAACCAAAAGTGGTGGAACATACCTGCGATGATCTCAGCTGCTGCATAGCAATCTCAACAGCTTTGCTCCCGCCTAAGAAATTTGGATTTGAAGAATTTATATAATCCATCTGAATGAAATAAGTTCATATATCAGCAGAAAACAATACCGGCATTTGTGTGTCAAATTTGATGTTATTGAAAACAAGATGTGATCAGTAGAAAGACTGCCATCTGATATGAAATTCCGGTGGTACCAAAGCACAATCACTTATCATGTAAGAATCAAGAAAGCAAATGAATCAATCACTTTCATTCCAGCAAGTGACCAAAACAACAGATTGTCAAGGACATCAAAGGTGTAACGAAATTATTTGATAAAAATCATTCAAGATAGCAAACCGCATACTGTAAAATTTGTGTATTAATCAAGCCCAATTGCTTCGTTTTAGTGAAAATAATTCCAACAATATTAAGTGATCAAAGCAGGATATTTTCAAGGTGACTGAAAGCTGCAAAAGTATTGTAATTCAGTAATTCGTGATGCTTGATTTCGGGATACAAGCTTTCATATTCTGTTCTTTATGTTATTGTATAGCCAACACCAAGGTTTTGTTTCTATTGATAGCAGGATATAAGTTTTTGATTTCTTATATCCAACTAGTAGCAAGCAATCAAACACTTAGATAAAACCTCATTTTCAAGCCTTCATTTTCTAGTTAAAATTCCAGTCCACATTTTGAAAGATATTAGTATATGTAATATCAGATTTCAAATGAATTTTGAAACTTGGTGATTCCACTTTACCATCAATTAGCACAGATGCAATATGAAGTTCTAACTATAAATACTTTTGTGCCTACTTTGCCACCCATATATCTAATTACGTGCCATCCTAGATTTTAAGTATAATATCATTGCCCACAGCTTTGTTTTTTTTTTTTTTATAAGTAATTTTAATTTACTAAAATTGGAAAAGCACATACAAGAAGTATACAGAAATTTAAAAAATAGAAAGAAACAAAAGAAAGCTAAAAGATTAGCGATACGAGTGCAAAGAGTCTAAAAACTCCATCAGAGAAAAGAGCAAAATTTAATTGAACGGAGATATTAAATAACCTCCATCTCAATAAGATTCACTATCATTCTCTCAGCAGGCTTTACGCCATCACGCAAAAACTTTCCCATGACTTCATCCATACGCCTTCTTAAGAAGGGAAACCTTTGCAACTCAGTTGCCTCACAAGCACGGCTCATCTGCAAGGAAACAAAATATTCTACATCTTGAAATTCATCACACAATAACACAAAAGCGGAACTCATAAGAGCACAGCAAACTAGACTTGTATATGTCACCTTCACCAGTTCATCATAAACAAATCTGAGACACTGAAGACTAGGATCCAACAACCGAGCAATTTGTCTTCTAATCAAAACTTCAAATGGAACCTGAAACACCAATGCCAGAATTTACCATCCAATCACCCATGGGAAACACAAAACAAATACATCATATGCAATCATCATGATACTCACTTCTGGCACAAATAAAGTATTTCTAAGACCAGTGGCATTTTGAATAGCCGTTCGGATATCATCATCAGATAGATCGTCACAAGGGTCCACTTCCTACAAATACTCCAGGTAGTTAGCAGGCAGCTAGTGTGATGGTTAACAGTCATTGTCACCAATAAACTTTTCAGCAGATAAATAATAGACAAAGTTTAACATCATTTACAGATAGAATCAATAGATAAAACCATCTAGTTTAAGCTTAACTCCATGGAGCATGCACATAAACTCAAATAACAGGATGAAGCAGGAGGAAGGAATATAGGTTTGAACTATAGCAATATGGCTTTAGGTTAGAACATATTAAAGAAATAAAATTAAGTATAAAAAAGAAGCAGCACTAAAGAAGATAGAATATGCTTCTGAAAATAGATTGTGCACCTCCAAGGTCTTTACAAAAATTGACTGGAAAATGTAGTGAATCCTGGCTCCACCTGACAACTCTTTAGTTGACATCTCCTGACTTCTTCCATCCACCAAGGAAGAAAATGCTGTCAATGATTAAAAAGGTGCCGGAAGGGAAAATCAGTATGGCAACAAACCCATGAAAAGTAAATAAGCAGTACTTGAACTAGTCCTACTTTTACAGATTGGTATAAAAAATTTAAAGATTAGAGTCCAGAGAAGACAGACAGAAATAAACCCATATGTGAACAAGGGAAAGATAGCATCAATTCCTAAATACAAGGATGCTACAGTTTCCCTTTATTCTAAGAAATATTACTAATTGGATTTATGGGAACCGAAGGCATATTGAACTATCACAGAGAGAACTAAAAGTAGACGAATCTAAAATACTAATGTTTGACTTATATCTTGTGTTTTGGCATAGCGAAAGCAAAAAAAAAAACACTTAGAAATCAATCCAAAGAAGGGGAAAAAAAAATCAATATCGATAACATCCAAGAAGTACTACTAAGACTCACTCTAGATAACGAAGACGAAGAGATGGTCACTTTGTTTATATACTAAGCATAGGAATCAATTTATTGCCCAAACCAGGAAATTGGCAAGCAGTAAGTTCGGCTGACAACATTTAGGCATCAAAACATCACAGGAGTTTGTAGAAGAGAGAAGAAGAAACAAATTTAAAATATATAAAAAGTTGTGGCTGGGGGAGATCAAAGATAAACTCTTGCATAAGACTAGACTAACATCAAGCCTGGAAGTTGGATTATAAGCTATTACAACCAAATACATAACTAATTAGCAAAGATAGTCAAGTTATGCTGAAGATCTACAAAATGAAGGATAATGAACCAAAAGGATTTGCACATGGGCACAATTTTTGTGATAAGTAATTTCATTAAAAAGTGCAAAAAGGGAGAGCTAAGGAATATGAATTTCAGTTGCACTGTCAGTAGCTGCTTTCCTACAAAGGTGTGTCTATTCCTTTCTCCAAATAGTCCATGTTAGGCACAAAGGAATTGACTTCCAAAACACTTTACCAGTGTGTTTACCAGTGTTGGTAAAAGCGCGCTTAAGAGCAAAGCACGTAGCACCAAGTAGGGCTTATCTAAATATTATAGGAATTATATAAAATGTTTTATTTCAATTTATATGATAATTTAATCATTTGATTGTTGTATTTCTCATTAATAATTATTTTGAAATTTATTAGTATTATTTTTTTAATGTGCGCTTCACTTCAATCAAGTGCATGCTTGCACTTTGCACCTAGGCTCCAAGAGGCTTTACCAACACTGCTGCTTACTGAAATCCCCTTCCAACATGCTAAAAGCCTAAGAAGCACAGACACGGACACGGGTATGACATGGTGACACGAGCAATTTCTGAAAAATTATAATATAAAACGGTCGGTACGACACCGGTATGACACGGGTACAACACCCTAAATGAAGCGTCCATGATTCCAAGCTAAAACCTCAATTACTAAGCCCAGCATCACCCAACTAACCCTGAAGAGGCTTAGCACCATTAAACAATCAAGAAAACAGATGGCTCACAGACTCCCCATTAGACTTAGACTTACGCATGCATGGGCACACGCCCCTTTCAAAGAATACAAATAAAAGCAGTCCACACAAACTCCATAGCCCAAATATTCCCAGCCCATAACAATAGGATCAAGTTCAAAGTTGTTTTCCCATCAAAAAAAAAAGTTTAAAGATTTTTTATACATATAAGTACAAAATTTATTAGAAACAGAAAAGGGAAAGAGAATAATAATTGTCCAAGTCCCTTTCAAAGAATACAAATAAAAAATACAGAGAATCAATAAACTCAAACAAAAGACAAAAAGGTGGTTGTCTCCTAGAGCACGTATCCTGTCAAACAAAGACCACAAAATATGCTTTTTGATTGCAAAAGTAGGACGTTCAACTCCATCAAAGACCCATCTGTTGCTTTCATACAACAGAATCCACATGACACACAAGGGCAAGGCTCACCACATGTTTGCTCCTCTGTGGCACTGAAACTCACCTTCCCAACATTCTAACAAATCAAGCACTGATTTGAGCATCACCCAAGCCAACCGAAACAAGGTGAAGGCAAAGGACCATATATTTGTTGCCATAGAGCATTGGAGAAGTAGATGATCAATAGATTCCCCACTACATTTACACAAACAACACGAATCAATTATCAAAATATGCCTCTTACAAAGGTTATCAACAATTAGAATCCTCCTAAGGGCTGCAGTCCACATGAAGAAAGCCACCCTTCATGGAACCTTCGCCATCCATATGTTCTTCCAAGGGAAGAAATTACCTGAAGAACACTTAAGAGTTAAGAGCATTATAATATGGTTCTGCCTGAAATACTCATTTCTTAGATGGCACCCCCCACCTCTTGATCCTGATGGGAAGAAGCAGGCAAATTATCATAAAATACCTCAAGAATATTATCAATAAATTCCAACTCCCAATTCTGAAAAGGTCGACGAACTGAGGAGTTCAATGTTGTCCCTCTCCCTCTAATGGGCCCACTAGATACAAGGATAACGAAGCCTCCTTGTCCAACACTAAGGCAATGATTTTTAGGAAAATTTTAACTTAAGAAGCTACTTTTGTATTTTAGATACTCGGTTTCAATACATCCCACATCTGACTCAATATTTGTTTCTCCATTCTATAAAAATATTATATTCTTGATATTTTTTCAATATCTCTTTCCATTTATCTCACCCTTCACTGACACCTCACTGTACAACTTTGCCCATGCCACCACCCACATCGCAAAACAAGGGCATCATTAAGACATCAAAATCGTCCTCTAATTTCTGCTTGGACCATTCGTTCTCAGTCTCAGCTTCAACCTCATCTAGGTTGATGACTCCCTATAGTCAGCATCGTAGAGCATTCTTGTGGACCACATGTGGAGGAGGACCATGGTGTAAAGTCCCCTTAACAAAGGAAGATTTGGACCACCCATCGGAAGGAGAAGGCACACCCATCACTCAAATAGATGACTATACCAATCTTGCAGTGGGCCCCCAACGTGATGAAGGAAACAGAATGAGTTTGCACATAGAGAGAGAAGGAAGAGAGCACACACCGTAGCTAGCAGAAATAACATAAAAGAGTCCAATTGCTAAGCTACAGTGCTAGTTAGTTATGGATGTGCACTGTAGATAGAATGTATTTTGCCTAGGACCTTGCTAGTCCAATGTGGGATGATAATGATTTATTGGGTTGGGCTTCGGCATGCAAATTTTAGCTAAACTAGACAATGCTAATTCTCTAACAGCCAATAGTAATGGTAAAGGGGCCTTTTAAGAGAAAAGGAAGAAAAAAAATCGACTTACCCTTTTATATGAAACAATTAAAAATGTAAAAAGGTTGAAAAATCTAAATAAGTAAATGAAACATTAAGTAGTCACTAGAGGGATATGACATGTAGCATCAATTTAGATAAATGTGTGAAAACCCTGGACAAAAACTATAGCAGGATAACGAAATCTCACCTTCACAATATTGTGTCAAAATGTTCAGCAGAATCACCCCTTGTTCCCCCTAGTTAATGGCATGTAAAAAAAAATGCTTAGAGAGAATAGAGGTGGGGGGAACAAAACAAGAAAATTTCCTTTCCGACACACCCCACACCAAATAAAAATATAGTAATCAATAAAGGTGAAAGTAAGTAAATGTGTTAACATATCCATATACAAAACATTCAGGAAGCATCTGCAGAGTAAGAGATAACTTTTGTGTCAAAAGTTATTGTTAGACAAGCCAAAGCAATAATTTTTAATTTTTGAGTAGCAAAGCAATAACTAATAGCTTACCCAGATCTTTTAGATTGTGTTTTGTTGGTAGGAATCTAAAGTGGCAATTCAAAATTTTCAGAATTTACCAAAAATTTTTTCGATAAATAACAAAAAGAATTTACCAAAATTAGTGTTTGGTTAACTAAATTCTCAGCATATCGCAATTCCCACATTTTATGAGATTCCTATATGTTAGGAAATTTGATCTCCCTCACCTTGCGCACAAAACCAGAAATTGATAAACACACACCTAAACAGAACAGATCAATCCCAGCAGACCGTCATGTTTAGACTTCAACTTCTCAAAGTAATTTTTCTCCCTCCTCTGGGAAACCTTTGGTAATAAATTTTGCTTAGCTATCTTCGGAATTTTCATTACTCTCCCTTTCATCTCTCAAATATCACCCCCAACCTGCAATTCTCTCTAATTTGTTTTAATACGCACAAGTTACTGATTATGCTATGAGATGTGTCCGATGGGATATCCACAAAGAAAGTTCCTTGTATATACTCCTAATCTAAATATATCATTCTGCTAGCTAATATATATTCTTTTATGTGGAAAATGTAAATTCCTTTTCTTTTTCTTTGCCTAATTCTGATTTATGAATATAAGTACATTGCTACCCTTTGGTTAAGTAGGTTTCTTTACATCATGTTTGATGGCACTAGTGGGTATGAAGTTACTGGAAGAAGTTAAGAAAATTTCAAATGATGATGATGATCTTCATATTGAATTATGGAGTATCTCTCTCAAGATAAAAAGAATATTTTTTTACGAGAAAATCAAAGGAAAATATGGTTACTAAAGTACCAATGTTATTCTGAGTGATAGCTTCAAAAGCATTATTTGTACCTCCCTCAAGATAAAAAGAATATTGCTTTATGAAAAATCCAAAGGAAAATATGGTTATTGAAGCACCTTTGTTATTCTGAGTGATAGCTTCAAAGTATTCAAATAATTTCTATTGGAGAAAGCTTTAAAATAAATTAATAGTAATTTTAGTTTAATTTTTGATGATGGAAATTTAATTAATTTTCAGATTATTAGCATTATGCTTTGTGAATTATAATTTTTCTCATTATTGATTTAATTGAATATATACATGTGTGTGCATATGTTGGTATATAGAGTGTCATATCCAAGTTAGCCATACAGCCTACATTATACTCTCTGGATTTCTAAAACTAATTCCTCAGGTTCTACTGAACATTGAGATCTAATTACTCAGGAATCAAATAGCCAAGAGTTTAAAAACTCATGAGAATCGTAAATGCTCAAGAATTTTTTTTTTTTTTTATATAAAAAATCTACCAAAAAACCATGCCCTTAAAGTTGTTCATCATAGAGCACAAATAAACAGTTTCCAGCAGAATATAAATCTAAATACGGATTATCAGATTCCATGATGAAGAAATCATGGCATCATTCATGGATACAATACTTAAGATTATCTGATCTTACCAGTACTTTAATGCAATTATGGCATCATATGCCCTTATAGTTGTTCAACATAGAGCACAAATAAACAGTTTCCAGCAGAATATAAATCTAAATATACACTTATAAAAATATATATAAATCTAAATATGGATTATCAGATTCCATGATGAAGAAATCATGGCATCATACATGGAAACAATACTTAAGATTATCCAATCTTACTAGTACTTTAGTACAATTATGGCATCATATATGCAAATACACCAGTTCCCCCAAACTTTGCAAACTACATTTAAGCACCAAAGAAGGCTAAAAATATTCTAGCAACTCACATATTTTATACTGTGTAACTTACTTTAGATTCAATAGCTTCTCCATACATTCGCAGCTCTTTAACAATACTCATCATATGGGAATTTAACTCAGCATTCAAACCTGGGAGAACCATTCTGATATGCTGCTCCAGAATCTGAATAGGAAACAAATAACATCAACAATGAAAAATCTAAAGAAAAAAATAAATGAAAAATAATAAAGAGTATGAGATCTGAATAGAAAACAAACAAAATCAACAATGACCAGTCAAAAAACAGAAGAAAAAAATAATAAAGAAAACAAATTGTCTAAATAAGAAAGGGAAACAGAATCACAACCATTCCATTTTCCGTTGCTCCAATATCTAAAAAGTTTAATTAGTAAAAAGTATATCATCTCATGCACGCTATGCATTTAGTGATTTATATGAAAAGAAAAGCACTCAGCTGTTTCCTGTCTGCATCACCAATGGCACCATTTACAATTTTTTAAAAGCTAAATGAAATTAAGCTTAATATTAACCCCTAATTAATAATAATCGGCCTCTTTTTTATAAGTTTTGGCCCCAAGAGAGGGAGAAGGGAAGATTCGAACTAGTGAATACTGCCTAATGTGACATGGTCCCTAGCCGATTATGCTACTATGATGGGGAATCAGTGGATCACCTCCTGCTTCATTGTAAGCTTTCTCATGCCTTATGGAGCGAAGCTTTTGCAGTGTTTGGGATCCAATGGGTAATGCCAAGGTCAGTCCTCTCTTTTTTCTTTATGTGGAGAAACTGGTTTGGAAGGCATCGTTCAACCATTTGGAATATGGTCTTGGCATGTTTAATGTGGTTACTTTGGCAGGAACGCAATACCCGCACTTTTGAAGACAAGGAGAGAACATTAGATCATCTAAAATCTCTCCTTTTCGGTACTCTGTTTCTTTGGGCTCGTATTTGGGGGTGTACGAATTATATTTCTTTATCTGAGTTTTTAGCCTCTAGTTCCTTTAGTTCTTGATTTTTTTGTATCTATTTCTTGTTCAAAGTGTTCACTATCGTGAGCATGATGTTCAATTTTTCAATATAAAGTCTTATTACCTATCAAAAAAAACAAAACGCAACAATGATACCAGACATATATAAGCTTATCTAAAAAACTTGGTACAATCATTTGTACACAGCAAATGCATTCACAAGGCTATAATTTTCAGAGTGAAGAAATGGGGAGCAGAAGAACCTGATTTAGCTTTTTTGCTAATTGAGGAATGCCACAACGATCAGAGAGACCACTATACACCTTCCACATGTATGACATTCAACAAAAGCAAACATTCAATATCAAGTCAAAAGTAAAGCATTAGTGAAGCCAAAATTATGGTTTGAGAAAGTGAAATACAGGATGATCATGAAAAAATTGCTCCTCATATGCAAGAGCCTCTGCAATGCTCCGGTTTTTATTAATGTCCTGTGACACAAGGAAAAAAGTAGAGGTAACTAACTAGTAATAACCAAAGAAAAATCCAACATTCACTATAAAGGCTAATCACTAATGGCTTTTCAATACAATATGCAGAACAAGCATTTAAGATTTCTGTTACACATGGCCAAAAAAGTTCAGCATCACTGAAGTAAATGGGAAACCTTCTAGATTCTTCGTGTGTTTTTTTTTTTTTTTTTTTTTTTTAAATCAGTAATTCTTCATGTGTATGGTACACAAGGAAATTTTTTTGAATGTGTTATAACTTATAAGAAGGGGAGGGTGATCTAGGAATTCTTCTTGAACATCTCAAAGTAGCCAAAAAAATGAGACTAATACAGGGCTCTGCTCATCTACAATTGTTATTCAACTGAACGCAATATAGTCAAGCACATTGCCACGGCATCATGATTATATTTAGACTGAGGAATGCCATTTGATTGGTCCATGTTGGGGAGACTCCAATTGAGTAGTAAAAATAATATATAGGGATAT
Organism: Quercus aquifolioides; assembly: GCA_019022515.1. Lineage (NCBI taxonomy): Eukaryota > Viridiplantae > Streptophyta > Magnoliopsida > Fagales > Fagaceae > Quercus > Quercus aquifolioides. The sequence goes on from CM032327.1 coordinate 86,923,935, forward strand.
CACTTAACCCAAAAGCTTAAGCCTATGAGTTTGGGCCCAACTATGTTACATTAACCACTCACTATTATTATTATTCAATGTAAGACTTCACTAACACATGTATACCGAATAGTCCACTTTGATAGATCAAGAATGTCAATGATTTCAGCAGTCCAACTGTTGATTAAAAAAAGAAAAAGAAAGACCATCACTAGAGGTCCTACTTGCAAAGGTGATCCATACATGGAATATTGTCGCTCAACAAGTTTGAAGAGGACAGGATCTGTACTACAAAGAAGTATATAACCACATAAATCTTATGATTGAACTTTGTTAACAGATTTGTACTAATTCAAGATGGCTAAGTATTTTCATTTTATCAGTATCCATTCCCAAAGGGGCCACAAATACCATGCTGTCACAAATATTTGGTCGCAAAAGTTAGTCAAGTGTATCGCATCCGTCAATGATTAAGACTAACACATGATGGCCCCATTCAAAGATCATCCATGCAAAATCAAAATGCAGGAAGATTTAAATGAGATTTAAGTTTTAGCCCATTTAGGTTTCATCAAATTTTCTCAAAAGTTAATAAGCATACCACCAAAGCCAAAGAGCAGATGATAGAGGCAAAATAGTCCAACCATGCTGCTTTTTGCAAAGTTTATAGAATAGGTTTGAGCTCTAAATAATCAAAAACACATTGTACTGCAGCTTAAATCATGCTCCTATTTTAAGTACTTTCTCATTTCTGTACCCTCCACCCCTTTCTAAAGTAATCAAAGACACGTTGTTTTCTTTTTGATGAGCAATTTGAACAACCATACAGGTAGTTATGGCGTAAATAAAAAGGTTTGGACGTTGCAAAATAAGTTTATAAGAATCTACACCTCCTGACTGCGATTCACAACACCAACATAACCGAGACGAAGTGGAACGACTTTTCCAAGCAGAAAGTTTCGGGCATCAGTACCCCTGTCCATTATATCAAGCTACAAACAGCACAGGAGTACCACATTATACCATTATTCAAGCATATTAACAATTTAACAAGGATGCTAAAAAAATAATTAAAAAAAAAAAAACACAAACCTTAGTGATTACACCAATTGTCCTAGAACCTGTTGATACATTTATGTCAGTGTTCCACAACATTAAGTATCAAACACTAGAACCAAGTGTATTCAATATAACAAGCAAAACCAAATTTCAAAAAATTGATAAGGCCATGTTGGTACCAGTGGGATCAGCTTCTCTAGCCATCTGAAGTGCGTCCGAAGTTGCCAAATCAGAATTGGCCGGAGTAACAGCCAAAATAATACAGTTTTCCCGCCTGATATGTGCCATTATCATTTTCCTAATCCTCTCTTCTATGTCAGTGGGTTGATCTCCCACCGGAACCTTAGTAACACCAGGTAGATCAACTAAGGTCATATTAAGTACATTTGGAGATGAAATTCTTAAGCTAATTTGTCTATCCGAAACCCCTCTGTTCCGCCCCGCTTCTCTTTCAGTCTCAGCCTGCACTACCCCCAAACACAAAAGCTCAGACTCAGACTCAACAAACACCATTTGAATTTGTTATGTTAATTCCACTAAATGCCTGCAACTCAGTGAATTTATCAACAGCACAAAGAATTTCAATACGAAAGTTGAATCAAAGCAATAAAATATAAGCACCTGGATTTCGCGGCGAATCTTGGAGAAATCGTAGAAGCGCTTGCCAGGCAAGTGGCGGAACTCGCCCCACTCGGCACCGTCGTCGTCGTCAGCCGCATTCCGAGGACGATTCTCGAGCATCAAGACGAGCGGCCTCCGCGTGCAAATGTCGCAGCCGCGAGGGAGGAAGTCGCGGCCGACCAACGCCTCGAGCACGCTCGACTTGCCGCTGCTCTGGCTGCCGACCACCGCCACCTGCGGAAGCGAAATCTTCGAAAGCTCGGCCCCCACCGGAGCCAGAATGTCCTGGAGCTTGTTCATGATTGGAATCACCGATGCCCCAATCGTTGGTGGCGTATCCATTGCTTTTGCATCTTCGCCCATAGATTTCAAAGAGAGAAAAAAAAATTAAAAACCCTAAGGTAGAGAGAGAGAGAGAGAGAGTGAAGGGTTTTATAATTTATATAGAAGGTAGTTGTTGTGACCGTTATGGGGATAAAGTTCTTGGGGAGGAAGTAAGAAAGTCAAAGTTTTGTTTATTTTTGCTTGGGGAGGTTTCCTGAGTTTTTTCCGTTGAGTGTGGAAGGCTTTTTGCCTTTTTTGGTTTGAATAGTAAGTCACTGGCGCCGGGAAGTGCTCATGTGGACCCATTTAAACGGTTAGAGGATGCGTAAATCCCATGCCATCATTTGTGGGACCCAATGTTACACCTTTGGCCTTGGAGACTTTGAGTTGAACTTTGAACCACTAGTGCTATGATCATAATGATAGTTTAATTTTAATTTAGTTTTTAATTCACATTCATTAAAAATAAAATAAAAAATAAAAATTTAAAGGGAGTTTCAACCTATAACGTCTTCTCTTAATGATTGTTTTTTATCATCAAACTTAGATACCAATTGATTTTTGATGTAACCGAAAATTAAAAATTTACCTGTTAAGCTAAAAAATGGTTGAGATTATAATATAAATCAATTTTGTTATAACTTTAACATGATTTGGAGTTGGGAGAAACAAACAGGCATGGTAAATAATTTCTCAATCTAGAATTCTAGGTAATGAGGCCAAAAACTAATCACTACTCATCTACAACAATTCATACACATAAAAATCAATCTAGATTCTAGATTTAGGCTTTTCTTCAAAACAAAAACAAATCATTTTTCCCCGTTTAGATCCATCCAGTATAAATAAATTACACAACTACATATATAATATAAAATCTAAAACTTAAGCCATCTCTTCTCTTTTTCTCGGCTGACAACCGCACTTGATGCAGATGCATGAGCTGCCTCAGCCTCCGCTAAAGCTTTGCGAGTTTCATTTAACTTTCTCATGGCAGCTTCATAAACTACCTTCTCCTTTCTGTTTCTATTAACCATTTCTTCAAGCTTCTCAGCTCGCATCCTCAAGTCCTTCACCTCATCATCATAAGCAACCAGAGCCCGTCTATCTACTTTGTTCCCCTCCCCAGAACCTTTACCTTGCTGCTTCTTTGCTGACCTACCACTTAAAGCTTCATGATGCATTGCAAGTTGGTTATTGATAAGACTAAAGACATCAGGTTCCAATTCCTCCTCCTCTTTTGCTGCTCGAGCCAGTGCTGCAAACTTCTTCTCACGTTTTCTCTTTCCACCTCTGCTCCGCTTCTTCTCTTGCTTCTTGTTGGTCTCTTCACCTTCATGAGACTCAAGAGCATGGTCAAGAGATTGCTTCGGTGGAAGGACCTTCACAGTGACGGGATCCAACATTCCCTGCCCAGATACTCCTAAACCCATCCCTTCACGATAACCCATATTGGCCATCATCTTGGAAGCTATGCCCCTGGTGTGATTTTCCCACTTTGCAAATATCACAGTTTCTGTCTGGATGCCTCTTTGTTGGGTGGAGCTTTCAAGAAATCCTAAACCCTGTGAATCCTCATCTTCATAATCACTAGAATCAAATTGTTCTGAGCTGGAATCACTCTCCTCTTCATCACTCACTTGGGCATTTTCAGATAATGTAATTGCATCCACCCCAAGCTTTGCACAGCTTCCATCATCTCGGAAAACAACTTGCCCTACTCCAAGTTTATCATCCCACGATTCAAGTTCAGCTTCCCTCCAAATGCCAGATTTACTGTCTGATATTGCCCAAATGCTTGAACCCACTAGTGACTGGTCCCAAGTTGTTGGGATGTACTTCTTCAACGAGGACAATGGGACATCAACACCTGTACACATACAAACTCATGTGAGCTCTAACATGCTGGTAGTTAACATATGATTTAAAGATGACACTGTAGTTGTTTTATGGAGCATACAGGTCAACAGTTTCTTAGCTGCGTAGTAGATGTATAACAGACAAATTAAACTATGTAATATATATTTCATAAGTTTGTTAAAAAACACAAAAAGCAACGTTGCCATATGCAATTACCAACAGTTCTATCACAGTTGCCAAATTTCAATTCTTTTTCTTTCTCTTTTTTTTCATTTTGATAATTCGATAGTTAGGAGAAGGGGGATTTAAACCCTAGACATCTCCGTTGGAAACAGCAGAAAGTGCCAATTGAGCTACAAGGCTCTTGACCTTATAGTGTCAGTGTCTTCTAAACATAACCTTCTTATTTTAAAAACCATATAACCAAATTTAAAATTTTAAAGAGACCTATACTTGATCATCTACTAATGGTGGAATGCTTTTAAATTTCACAGCCCCGCCTATTCTTATTTTAGTGGGCCAAACGAAATACAAAAATTCGATAATTTCAAACCAAGTCCATTTATTTTTTCAAATTCCAGTGGGTTTAATTGCCCCTACTGGGCATAACGTAGTTTCTACCCTGCTGACTATATCCACCCATTCATCTCATACCATGCATTGCCGAGAATGGTAAAAACAATGCAAAAATGAGAAGAATGAGAGATTTCAATTTGAATTGCAGGACCCCTGATCCATATAATAGAAGCAACTGCAACATACCATGGGATAAGCGGCAGTTAGTACCAAATCGACACCGTTGCTGTAGAAAGAACTTGCACATCTGCACTTAGGTGGTCTAGCATCAGTATACTGACATGACAAATACCATGGGGGTTTTACTCAGTATCTGTGTGAATTAAATTACAGTAATGGTTGCACTAATTGGTGCTTAACAAGCATTATATACATCGCTTGTCTTAACAGCGAAAGCAAATCCGATTCAGTTAAGGCAGCTAATACTTATATATAAAATCTATAAATATTTATGTGTCTATGCATTAGAATATGTTTAGCTCATGTACGTTAATGGTGCTTAACAAGTATAAGGTAAATTGTTATCTCTTCTTTGTCAGAAAAAAATAATCTTATTCACTAAGAAGAAAGATATATAATGATGCTTTGCATATTTGTCTCTAGGCTCACAGGCGCGCACTCATATAAATGAGTATCTAAAACAAACTAGAAAATTTTCAGATGTACCTTCAGCACTCTTTCCCTAAAGCCTGCTTACATCAGGTTTGCCACAAACCCCAAAGTTCCAAGCATAGAATGAATCATTCAATTATCTTGTTTCAGCGCATAAATCACTGAGTTCAACAAAGAGATGACAGTAAATTTCTTGGTAGAATACCCATGACTAATGATATCCTGGATCTCTTCTTTTTCCCCCCTTCCTAAAAATTGAAAGAGCACTAATATTTTTATTTTAGTAGGATATCTTGTTTTGTTTACTGAACACTAAAAACAAATAAAATAAGAGGGAGGAGGCCATAGCTTGATGCCAACAAAGGTTTTGTCAGCAAAAGCTAATCTTATTCACTAAGAAGAAAGACATATAGTGCTTTGTATATGTGTCTCTATGTACACACACACACACACACACACATATATAGATATGCATACTGTAAACAAACTATAAAAATTTTCAGATGGTTACCTTCAGCACTCTTTCCCTAAAACTAGCTTACATCAGGCTTGCAATGACCTCCAAAGTTCCAACTAAGTGTAGAATTGCTCAGTTATCTTGTTGTGGGCATAAATCACTGAGTTCAAGAGTTCAAAAAAAAGATGACAACAAATATCTGGGTAGAGTACCCCAAAACTAATGATGTCCTGGATTTATTCTTTTTTCCCCCTTCTTAAAATTTGAAAGAGCACTGATATATATTTTTTTTACATAAACAAAATCAGAATGTGTTCCTCTTTCACCACCAAAGTTCAGGAAAAGCGCATATCTCATGAGTAAAATGTTACTCTCCCGAACCTTTGAAGCTTTAAGGAGAATACCACATGATGTTAATACTAAACCCAAATATCTTGAGGATAATTCTGCCTAATTGAACATGCAATCCACAAATTTTTTTAGGTCAATTCCATACATAGCCAATGGGTCTTGAACCCACGACCTCATCCTCCACCTTGCTCTTACAATGAGAGGAGGTGCCATTTAAGCTAGAGCTCATTGGCACACAACACACATAAATACATAGATAATAACAAAATCACACACTATTTTTTCTCCAAATAAAAACATACAATTTTGAAACAGCCATGCAAGAAAACAAAGGACCAAAAAATTGTACGTACCAACATATTTTCAGATATTGGAGTGAGGAAAGAAATCTTTGCTGAATCAGAATCATCCAATGCAACGATTTGACCATTATACCAACGGCCATCGCTGTGACGGAATCTACATTTTGATCCAACTAAGTTACTTTGCTCCTCCAGCGGTTCCGGTTCAACATCTGCTGGATCAAGAGGCTCTACTTTAACATCCTCAGATTTATGATTGCAGCCATTTAGCACAGAATCAGCTTCTCGTAGTAATCGTGCACGCTTTAAGTGAAACAGCCCTTCCTCTGCATCTTTTATTACCTGAACAAGCTCTTCATAAACCTGAGACAATAAAACAGTAGCGTTTATCAAGTTGCACGATCCATAATGATATTAAACCTAATCATAGATTCTCAAGACATATAATATGCAAGAATTATAAATAGATACAACTGCAAGTGTCTGTGTGTATATATTCTGGAAATAAACAACCAACTTGATCTTTATCACCTACAATAGAACTTGGTTACTTGATCTAAGACTATCATGTGATTCCCTCTCATTCCATAAAAAGGAATGTGCAATAACTACAACGGAAGGTACACAGATAGGGAACCATAAAGTCAACTAAAAAAAAAAAAAAAAAACCTATTATATGTCCTGAACATCTTCCGTGTCCAAGGACTTAAAAAGCCATCGTCAAAAAAAAAAAAAAAAATCCCGAAATTTCCAAACACGGCTATCAGTTTAGGGAACCACTTGCTTACTAAAGGAAGAAAAGAATCTGACAAACATGGATTTATTTAAGCATTCCAAAACTGATTCAAGGGTGTTCTGACTTTTCCCTTTCCTAAAACAATACATATAACATCTTTGAAAAGATGATACTCTTTAGTTGGTGGGAAGGATTAGGCAATAACAGCAAAACCAGCCTATAAAGAGGAAGGGAGCAGTGAACCAAAAAACAAAAAGATAAACAAAACTGGATTTTTTAAATCAATTTAAAGTTTGGAATAACAAAGCTTCACAAGTTACATAAATCGACACATCTACTCTACAATAAAACCATTACCATTAGACCCGAGCAAAACAAGCCAGAAGCACAAAACCAATGCTGACATTAATGATTGTTCAGATCGAGAAACCGACAAAACTGTCCTCCCTTACTTAAAATTCCTATCTCCGAGTATTTCCTTAAATCTTACGAAAATGTCTACTCATTAATAGAATTGCTCGTTCAAGAAGATCAAAGACGGGGAATCAATGTTGGTAAATGATATTCCATTCACATAGACTAATTCATATGCACCAAACACATCTTAAAGTACAGCATTATCCAGATCTCCTTATGAATTCTTAAGCACTAGCTAGCATAATAATATACAACAGAGGCCAAGAGTTTTGATTAATGCCTTATTGTCGTGTACTTTGTACCATAAACTATTACACAATTCATTTTATTGACCAAGGAATTTGCGCGATTGATTATTTGAACCTATTTTTTTCTAATACAAATGCAATATAATTAGTAGAATAAATGGAAAACCAATTACTCAAATATTGTGTGAAAACAAAACGAAGGCGTTTTGATTTACATACAGTGAGAAGCTCGGGATTGGCGGGGTCAGAGGCTAGGGCTTCTTTGATAGCAGCAAGTGAGTCTCTTTGCTCTTGCAATTGAATCTCCAGCTGGTTCTCTAGAACTCTCTCTTCCTCGCTTCCCATTTTTTGTTCGATGTTTCGGTATCAGAGAAACAAAACTAGAGCATTAGGGCATGTACATGTATGCATATAACCTTCAACTTCAAGTAATCCCATTTTTCTTGTCTAAATATTAAGTAAGAATTAAGAGGACAAAATTAGTATATATATATTATCAGCACTATTAACTATTGTCATTTGTCTAAGCTAATTTCTGGTTTAGCAAAAAAAAAACCTAGGGCCATTTGGTACATGTGTTTAAAAACTAAAAATTGTTGTTTGAAAATATTTGTAAAAATACGTGTGGATGAAAAAGTGCATTAAAATACGTGAAATATGGTTTAAAAACTGAAATGGTTGTTTGAAAACACTAACCAAACACCCCCTAATTTCTGGTAAGACCATACGTTACCAGCTTGATTCGGAAAAAATAAAATAAAAGAAAAATGAGCCAAACTTAAGTTTAAGTTTAAGTTTAAGTTTAATCTCAATTATTGTTTCTCAGAACAAAAAAAAAAAAAAAAAAAAAAAAAGTTCAATCTTGATTATTAAATATAATCTTAACTCAAATATGAAATATAAAAATGTGTTTGCGCCTTTGTGAACAAACTCGCAAGTATGAGGTTCTATTAAAATAAGACAAAATTTAGTTATAAAATTAGTTATAGTCTAAAATTACAACCTTACTCAATATCTTTTTATTAGAGGTGAATTTTGACAAATCTACTATTGAATTACATCTTCTTCTTATATACTCCACACTTATAAAATTTCTAAAAAATTGAAGATCAATGGCTATGTCATTAATAAGTTGTTTAAATTGCAAGTTTTTGTAGTTAAAAATTACTCATAAAAATATAAACTTATAGATGATATAGTAAATAATATCTGATTGACACAAAATTTGATATGGGTATTAAGAACGTAAAAAACATGCAATTCAACGGTTAGATTTTCAAAATATATAATAATGTTTATTTTATTAAGTAAAATTGTAGCCTTAAGCTAAAACCAATTTTGTAGCTAAACTTTGTTCATTAAAATATATAATATTATATGCTTATATGTATAAATATTTAAAATATATTTATATTATATATATTTGAGATTAGATTAATTAGGTCTGTAAACATTTCGTAAGTTAATCAAGCATTTTGTGAACAAGTTAAAGCTTATTTGGCAGGAAAATGAACAAAACTTGAACATGTAAGCTTATTTGGTATTGACCTCAATATTGATTTGTGTTCTAAATACAATTAAATGAAAAATTATAAACTTTTAACATAAGAGCATTCGCATTGGAGTGCTAAAACACACTAGATGATATTTTGGACATGAAACACCAAAAAGAGGCCTCCATCCAGTGTGTTATTTGCAAAAATTTTGCAAATTTTTTTAGCACTTGATAGAGTAAGGTTCTACTTAATTTGTAATCATTTATCTATCTTCTTTATTAGTTGATTTATATTATTTTAATGGCCTGAATGAAAAATTAAGAGATATATATTTTTAATCTGAGATAATTATAAAAAAAAAAAAAAAAACATATTCTAGCTTGAATTAAGTATTCCTCCTAGAGACTTGAACAACCTTGGACCCTAACCCTTGCCGCCCCATCTCCACAAGAACCTGTACTTGTGGAGTGACCATTATTCCAATGGTGCATGATAGTAAAATGAAAAAAAAAAATATTTAATTAAATTAAATGTAGGGTAAATTGTAAAATTGTATGTTAAAATAGTTTTTTGGGCACTAAAATGATAATTTTTTTTTAAGCACCCCCGGTGGGAACCAATGGTGGCTCAAAGGATTTTTGTTTAAGTAGTCACTAAGAAAATTAAATCATACAAAATCTAATAAAGAGATAATCTGAATCTATTGTCACACAAATATATATATATATATATATATATATATACACAAATACATGAAGTATTACAACTTATTTCTACTAACAAAGAGAAAAATAAAATAAAAAATACTAATAAGAGATAATGTGGAAATTGAGAATGCTGAGATGGGAGTTGTAAGGGCGAGTTTTGGATCCTAAGCCTAAAAGAGAAAAATGATTAAGGCTCAAATAGCCCAATACAATGAATTTGTAGAGAGTGGGCTGGAAACTAGGCTTCAATGGCTTGGACAACACTCACAATGGATTAAAGATGATAAGAAAACAAAGACAAACATGTTTTGTGCAAGGAAATTCTTCATCGGCAAAGTCCGAGGAGAGTAGTTCTTGAATATATTCCTCTTAGGCTTGATTACAATTCTAATTCTTAGTGCTAAAGCCTTTTCTTACAAATTCTCAAGTACCACCTTGTAATTGGGGTCTTTCTTTTTTATATTGCCCTGTTCGCTTCATCTTAACCCTCCACGTGTAGATCAAGCTGCTGGCTTTTATCCTTGTCCCATCGACACCTTCTTGAAGTCTTTGGAAATAGCTATAAGGTTGAATATCACTGTTCAAGTATCACCTCCATATTAATGCGGTTAGAGAGTTAGTTGCAGAGCATTTAATGGGTGGTAGCAACTTTCTCTTAAATATTTATTAGCTTCCCTCTGTTCTATTCCCTCCTAATGTTTATCCTTACCAGTAGAATCGTCCAGAGCGTAGCTCCTGATGGCAGACCAAACCTTCTGACCCCCGCTCTGCCTAGTCGAAGAGGCCTTTCTCCTCAGACAACCTTACCAAACCTTTTGGGCTAGAATCCTCCCATAACTCACCGATTGGTACCTTTCCGTTAAAGCCTACCTGTCCTCGGACTGCTAAATGTCCTTGGACAAGGCTCACGACCCAATATACACTCTTGGGCCCTTCGTCCGTACAAGAGTAATAAAGTAAGAGAGAATTGAAATGATGAGAGAGAGAGATGAATGATATTTGCTTCAACTGTAAGTTGAGTCGCTAAAAAAAATAAAATTACTGCGATTGCAAAACCAAAAGGAGTATAACTACCGACACTGGCAAGGAAAACTCATGACCACAATACTTCTTTTGGTTTCTTTTTTAAGGAAAAAAAATTAAATTATAAATTAATTTTATGCAATGAGTTGAATGAGTTACGAATTTGAATGATTAGTGTGGGTGGTCGGGATTTTCACCTCTTTGAGGCTTGACACCCTATACCTCACCTTAGAAGGTTTTGTCCTCTTTGGGGAGCCAAGCCCTCAAGGATTTGTATTACGAAAGGGTGGGATTGTCCCACATCGCTTAAGTAACCCTCCCACTAACACTTTATATGCCCTTGAGGGCTTGGCTCCCCAAAGAGGACAAAGCCTTCTAAGGTGAGGTATAGGGTGTCAAGTCTCAAAGATGTGAAAATCCCAACCACCCACAATTAGATATTTTTATTTTTATTTATTGTTTTTGAATATGATTTTTTTGAATAATTTTTTCACTTGTCGTTATCCGGTCTACTCTTGTTTGAGTTATTCGGGCTAAATTTTTATTATTGTTATTTAAGGGTTTTTTTTTTTTTTTGGTTTTTGTTTTTGTTTAAGGGGTCAAGGGTTATGTTTGAGGGGTCATAAGTATTTTTGAAATAATACTACACCTACAATATTTTCACAATAAATTTTATGCAACAACCTGTTATTGGTAGGTTAAAAAATGATATCAATATTGGTTCCAAATTATAATTAGTAACACCTTATCACATAAATTTTGTAGTGAAATTATGTGAAAAATATTGTAAGTGTTGAATTACTCATATTTTTGTTAAACTGAAATTATTGTGATTCTCAAATTTTTTTTGAGAAAGTTGTGATTCTCAAATTAAGGTGTACAGCACTTTTATTAGGTGGTTAAAATATATTATTTTAGTAAAATGTATATATATATATTTGCAAGTATATATATACAAATTTTTTTTTTTGCAAAGTCAGGTGAGCCCACACGTGCGAGGTGTTCCAGGCTGAAATAGAAGGAAAAAAAGAAAAAGAAAAAAAAAGTCATATATGAAATGAAACGACTTGTAGCATAGTTAATGTTTTTTCGTTGAGCATGTTTTGTTCTTACAAGTTCCGGGTCCTTCCAAAAAAATCAAAAGCCAAGGCACAGGCGGGGAATTTCATCATTTCATAATTTTTTCATTCGTATCCTATCCATCAGAGAGTGAAAGAAAACCTAAAGAGAGTGAGCGAGAGAGAGAGAGAAAGAGAATGGGGCACACTATTAATATTGAACACCATCAAGCAACAGATGGGTTGGTGAATCTGTTCACAAAGGCGAGTCATGATCTCACAGTGGTTCAGCACAGGCTCGAAAAGGAGTTTCAACAAGTCTACCCTGACAACGTAAATGCTTCTTTCCCTCTCTCTTTATTTCTAAACTCTGTTTTGTTCTCTCAGAACTACTCTGAGAATGTAAAATTAAATAATCGAGAAACTAAACAGTGGGTACTGAGTTGTGAATTTCACACTCAATTTTGCTTAGAAGCATATTGCCATGTCTTTCATTTTTTTTTTTTTCCAATCTAAATTTACTGTCTAAAGCTGAGTTTCATATTGTTTTAAGTGTAATTTTTTATTTATCATATGTGTATTTTGGTCTGGTTAATTGGAAATGAAACAAAGTGATACTATCATTAGACTCTTAGAGCAACACTTAGTTTTGTTTTTGGGAATTATTCAAATATGAAATTGTTGTGCATGATTTGAAAATTTTGTAATTCTGTCTACAGGCGAACCCGATGAAGTTGGTGTCTAGGATGAAGAAGGTACAGGAAGATCTGTTGATCTTGAAAGAGCAGTGTCGCGAGCTTCTAACAGCCAAACAGGTACGTACTCAAAGGATTTATAATCTTGTATCTCGCGTATCATTTCATTCTGATTTATGGAAAATGAGGAATAAAGGGCCCATTATATGAATCAATTAGTGGGGATTCTTGATCTGTGGTTTTCGAAGTGACGAAGAGATATCTGATACAAGATAAGAAAAGAGAAGGGGTTTTATTTTTGATATATATAGATATATGTATATTTTTAAAAGTATTGTTGCTTATCAAAAGGAAAAGAGAAGGGAGGAGCAGCGTTCTGAAGTTGATCTTGCTTACTGATTTCATTTTCAGGACTTAATTGATAAGGCTCGGACCACGCTTGTTGGGAACAGAACTTTGCTGCAGCAGATGCAAGCATCTGTGGGCATCCCCCTTGTCAGCAATTCTGATGATCCTGCATTTGCTAATTTCAACCAGGTAATTTCTGATCCTGCAGTATGTTTAGGTGAACTGCACTTGCTTAAAATAATGGAGTCCTTGATGGTAGAAATCAGCTACTCACCTACAAACGGTGGAAATGAGCTAAACTTAATTGAAAGAGATCGAAACTTATATGCTGGAACATATGACCTTTGACTGGAAAAATATAGCCTGGTACCTTTTGGTTGTCACATAAAAATTAAATGGCCCCATTGTATTTAACATTACATTTGGATTGCTATTTTTTTATTTATTAGTAATTTAACTCATTGAGGGAAAAGACTATCTCATGTATATAATAGTTAGACAATTTGCATTAATACTTATGTAAAAAGATTTACAAATAGACTCAATGAACTCTATAATGGAAGCACTTTTACCAAGTCAATGCAATAAACCACTCAAGTATTTATCTAACAAAAGATTGGCTTCCACATCTTCAAAAGTGCTACAATTCATTTTCCCCTGGCCTCCACAATGTTCATATTAGGCATAAGGGGGAAAATTTTAGACAATAGGTCAGGTACCCACTTCAACATCACCCATTGAACCCCAAAATACACAAAAAACAAAGCTCTACAAAGCATGTGCAAGATCACAATGAAACAACAAATGATCTACAATTGCCCCATTGCACATACACATATAACACCGAGCTACTAGCGTGATTCCTTTCTTCATGATATTATCATTAGTCAAAATCTTCACTCAAGCTGCTGTCCACACAAAGATTGCATTTATGCAACTCGCTTTAAAGCCTTGGCACATCAAATGCTTTTCCATGGAAAATAATTTCAGTTGGGGCTTACAAAATAGCATAGTATGAACAAGCATCAAACTTTCCATTACCAATAATTGGTGCATTGGAGGAAAATGGTTTGAGCCTAGAATCAACCGGCTACAATTCCCTGTATTAAAATGTCCCTAATATCTATGACATTATTCATTTTAGGAAATTAATGAAATAAATGAAGCTTTTAGGAACTTTCAAACTTATAAGATTCATGAAATTCTTTGAAGAAGGCCATAATATTAGCTTTAACCACCTGCCAGCAATGATGAAACTTGAAAGAGGACCATAGTGAAACCATCTGATCCTAAAGCTTCATCACCTCTCAACTCCTTTAGTGCTTGAATGAGCTTCCTATCAAACTCCCTTTCCAACAACTTTTCATTCTCATCAATTGTAGAAAAATCCAACCCATCCAGCATTGCTTATAGAACCTAACAACCTGATATCTTGTCCTTGAATCCTCCCTCACAAGACATTCCATCCACCTCCAAAATTCCAATGCAATTAGTATGTCTGAGAATTAGTCAGCTTGTGAGAAACTTCTACTATGCAAATTCACCAAATGCCATTATTGTCCCATATGGAAAATTCAACAACTTATAGTATTTTTTTAATATTCTATCACATCCATCATTTGAAATTTAAGTACATTTTACAAAGTAGGGAAATTTGATGCCTATGCAATCTCCAAATATATCTCTTTTTTGTCCTCTTTACTCTAATCCTATGTTGATGCTCTTTTTTGTGTTACAGACTCATCAATAAACTTAAATGCAATTACAAACTTTTTGCTCAATTAAATTATCAACTTGAAAGAAAATCAATGAAAATTCAGTCTCCCCATCTTCACAGCAACCTAATGGAGCACCATAGAATCTTTCTTTTCAACATTAAAGTTGTTAGACTGTAAGGTTGCACTTATGAACCTGCACACCACCCCCCCCACAAAAAAAAGACCAATCATTTGGAAGGTTGTGTATTTTCCATGTGGTGTCTGGAGTGTTTGCACCACTTGCCAGCAAGCAACCAAGATTGAACACACGGCGAGGCTTTTTATAAGTAAACACCCATGCATGGATGTTTGGGTAGCTTTCATCATGCTGATAAGACCTATAGAAATGAGCCTTGTTACACTCAGTCACTTCTCTTCATTGGGACTCAGCTCATCCATGCACCAAGTGTTGGAATGCAATCTCATCACTCTTTTGATCTTTGACTTTGGCAGATTGTTGATGAGTGGGCGGTTCAAGTCAGATCAAGGACAGGTAAGCCTTTATACCTGCACTTAATTTTAGAATTTCTACAAATTATACTAACGGGAGCTTATCGCTATTTTCTTTAGTGTTGGACTTCATGCCCCATCATTTGTGATGAAAAGGGTATATTTTAGAGAAAAAAAGTGTGTGAAGTCAAGTATTTAGATGTAAATTTCAGGAAAATAAAAGTATGTTAGGAAGTTTCTTCTTAGCTGTACAAATTACTATTCTGGTGGACTCAAGTAATGAACCAGAAATGTGTCAATAATGGATTGTGCAGGATCTGGGAGTCAAAAGTGATTTGGCTATTCTGTTAATTATATATTTTATTATGCTTTGGTCCTCATTCCTGTCATTTACCTTTTATTCAAGCTAATTTACCTCTAAAATTGAGACATAAACACGAGCACGGGAAAAAGATGGAGCAGATGAGTGGGAAGTGGATGGTTAATGGGTAGGTAGAACTTGTTAATGACCTCTTAAGTTACAAACATATTTGTCTTGAGGCCAGAATTTTTCGTTGTATTTAACATCGTAATAGGATGCTTTTAAATTAGCATGCATTTGAGAGCTAGGGACTGTCAGGCAAGGGTTCAATCTTGCTATTGTGAGCTATTGTTGTGAGAGTTAGATATAAAAGGCAATGTCTCTGCTAGGAATATGTGCCTTTTCATTTGGTGCAAAAGCTAATGTCAATCGGTTCAATGAGTTGCTCTTGCTGACGACACTGCATAACTAACTAACAAATAAGTGTTTTTAAGAGTATATATTGAGAGCGATTTATTGTTATTGATGCAGGTGATGAGAAGCTTGGATCGGATTCTCAGGATATTAATGAATTACTTTTCTCAGCTATAGTTTAAAGCAACTGAACATCATGAAATAGTTTGGGTGTCAAGCATGATAGTTCAACCTCCAGATTCCTGAAGATTATGAAATTAAGACACAATAAGTTAGATGTTGTAATGTGTCTGAGAACTTTGTGCACATTAGGTGTCTTGGTTTTGTTCAACTGAGTTGAATTCATGTAAATATTGGATTATTGTATGATAATGTATTGTACTTAAAATTTAACTTGTGCTAAAAATATAACTTGTCAAGAACCAACTGTTTGAGCGCTGTGGGTTGCTGTACATTGCTATTTTCTGAGCAATGCCCCGCCATAACCCGAACTTTTTTTTTTGATGGGAACCATAACCCGAACTTAATCAAGGCCTTGTTGAACTTAATCCTTCAATAGTGGTTAGTATAAGGTGAAGAGAATGGGTTTGCTTTCAATTATTTGATAGATTTTTCATATTAGTTCCGTCCTTATCCTTTTCTCTACCATTTTAGTAAAGCTTTTCCTTTACTTGTTGGATAGCGGAAATGAAGAATATTGGAAACAAAAATTCTTTATTTGCGTACCTTTCGTTAATCAATCTCACAAATAAATATGATTTTTCTGAGTGTTTAACATTGTTTTATAGTATCTATTATGAACGCAATATTCACAATATTCACAACATGTAAAAACTTTTTTATAACTTGATGTAAAAATAGTTTTCTGTGTTTTCTTATCTTTGCTAATAGTTATACCAAGAGTCAAAGCTCTTTGTTATGGACTAAACCAACCCACTATAGTAATTACTTATTACTCATTTAGGTTCAACTAGCCTAAATATTCATATTACTAAAGGTTCCCCAAGGGAAAAGCCATTTATAGTCGACATGAGAATCTGGTGGAAAAGACCCATCAATAGTGTCCAAAAGAATATGAATGTGAACTTGTTTAATTTTGAAAACTGAATTCGTTACTAGAAAGTTAGACATACTTGACATGCTACATAAAGAGTGAGTGATCTACACAAGAATTTGTGTTTGCCTCGACTCTTTTTTAGTCGGCGATGAATACAGTATTCGTGTGTGAAAAGGGGAAAAAAAAAGTAGGCACTTTTTACTTTTTACACACATCCATCACTGATTCACTGTCCACAAGAGAAACATACAAACATGAAATGATACCCATAATCCTCACTTGTCGATGAATGAAAAATGCTTTGGTGCTTTGCACTCCGGCATCAGTGGAGGCTTTTTGATATAATTGTCAAGATTCGTCTAAAAAACTTTTACTTATTATAGATTCACCTCTTGTCCTGCTCACAACCGTTGAGGAAATTGGTAATGAAAAAAAAAAAAAATTAATGCCAATTTTAGTCCTATTGAAATTACTTTTTTTTTTTCCCGATAATTTAATAGTTACATCAAGAGAGGGAAGATTTAAATCTTAGTAGTCTTTATTAAAAACACTAATCAGTTGAGCTATAAGATTTTTGCTTGAAAACTCTTTCTTTAAGGTGATAATTGTATTTCTCTAAAAAAGAAAAAGAAAAAAAAGAAAGGTGATAATTGTGGCTCAACAAAATTTATTACTGAGTTAAGAGCAATTCATCTCCAAGTCTATTTGGTATTCTAAATGCCGAATTTCATGCAGTCAGAAACTCAGAATTGCATTTGCTGGGCTCTTATTTTAGCTCATCGGAATTTATTGTGCCAAAAACAGACTCAATTCAGTCTTCTTTTGTTGTTGAATTTTAACGAATAACATCAAATCTTAATCTACATATAATTATGACAAGTTGGTAAGAGATCTGGGGTTCGATTCCTGCCTACACCAAAAATCAATTGTTTTTTTGTTCTAATAATAAAGAGCAATTATCAATAGCGGAAGTTAAATTTAAACTATTTCTAAAAAAATATATATAATGATAACAAGTTTACTGATAAATAATATTTTGACAAGTTACTGCCAAGCATTCTAAAGCATGCTGAATACGGAAACGTGTTGAATAGATATAGATGGCAATTGAAAAACAATTGTTAATACCTCAAATTGTGCATATAACATCAGAGATTGCAATTTTATCTGTCAAGCGACAAAATGGGTAGAAAATTAGAAATGGAGCACCAATGAATCTTTAGGTGGTCCAATTCTTTCTGACATTGGCAATGATTTGTCGAATATTAACTTATGCCGCCACTTGGAATTTTTTCTTTCACAAAAGTGAAGTGGTTCTAGCTTTCGTTGAAAATACTTTCATCACTCATCTATATGCTCAAATCCACTATCTTTGAACATATTTCAAAGGCTTATAATAACAAAACGAATTTCTTTTTCTAGTGACCATTTGAAAGAATATGTGCAATAACCCTAACCCTTGAAAATGAGTTGACAATCATGACTGTTTCTTTTTCTGTGCAAGCTCATAAGAACAGCTTGACCTTTTGTGCATTTAAAGAAAATCCCTTTTTTTCTTTTTCCTCTTCTTTTCGGGGAGACATATCCTTAACTTAGATTAGAGAATTTATCTTGTCTAGAGTAATAATGGGGGGGAAAAAAAAATCAACTAGGTTAAATTCTGTGTTGCTTGAAGGACATGACAAAAGTAGGTTGGGCTAAGCATCAATCGAAAAATCTTCACGCTCAAATGTGCCATTTTCACTATATATAGGACAAAACTTATATACAGTACCTTAGGTGTTGTTTTTTAGGTTTCCTTTTTAAGATGATTATTGAAATATTCTAACACTCAAACACATTCATTGCAAAATATTAATTCATACAAAGTTATTAAGTTGTGTAATATTGCTTAAAATTACACTAGATATAACTTAATCATATATTAACACTAAATTTGATATGCAGGTTAAAAAAAAAATCTAATAGTGAGATTTTAAAATTATATATCAAATAAAAAGTTATTGAATGATGTAGATTAGAAAAAAAAAACTACACTAAATATAAATTGATCTTATCACTATAAATTGATCTTATCACTATATATATTTACATTTACAGTTAAAATATAATTTGGTCTTATCTCTCCACCTACACACAAGTCCACAGATAGATAGAAATACTCAAAGGATTTGCAAGAATAAATAAGCTTAAGTATTGAAAAACAAAAGACAAATATTACTATACCATTTAAATGGATCAATATGATATGATTGAAGAATAAGACAAATCTACCAATTAATTAAAACCTAAAAAAAATAATTGATTGAATACAATGAAAATCAGGTTGGTGTGCACGATCGATCCACCAAGATGGGGCTCCCTGTCAATTCAACTGAGTCATTTGAGAGAGAGAGAGAGGTCATCAATTGTTTCACATCATTATCATTTTTTTAATGAGGGATTTAGTAAGTACTTATTACTACCTAATTGTTGAGAAGGTGTCTAAATTATTGGCCCAAGTTCTCATTTCTTTGGTAGCTAATCGTGTAATGCACGTGTTCAACAAAAAATATTTATATGTGATGTACAAAGTTTGATAAATAAATATTTTTATATGATATAGTGTTAGTTTGGATATAGCATTTTTCCCTTAACATTTGCGTTTGTGCTGTCCTGTGCGTTTTTTAGTGGGTCTCGTGCACTGTTCAAGGGATCTACAAGTATTTTTTAAAGCAAAAACAACTTTAAAACTGGGTCCTACGGCACTATTCACACATTTAAAATTTATTTTGCTACAGTGTTTTCAGTTTTCAGTAATAAGCGGTATTCAAACATACCCATAATTTGTTTAGCGGAGATGAAAATGAATTTAATCAGATTTGTTTATTATTGTGTTACTTTAACCAAGAAGATGAACTCTAAATGCTAAATGACCAAACATATTTCACGTGGAAAATGTTATCTTTCAAAAACTTATATGATGACAGTGCTAAAATATGTCAACAAAAATTAATATCTTTATTTTTAATATGTTATTATATAGATATATAGACTTATTTAAGAGTAAATTTTTTTTTTTTTTTTTTTTTTTTTTGAGAATCTATTTAAGAGTAGATAGTTGAATGTAACAAGATAAAAAGAAAACATAATAGGGAGCTGAAATTGGGTTAAAACTTGTGTCCAACGCACTGATATACTGGATACAAATTGTATCGGTTGAAATTCTAGTCTATAGATAAGAATGTTTATTATAATATATATATATATATATATTATAATAAACATTCTTATCTATAAACTAGAATTTCAACCGACACAATTATATATATAAAATAAAGCTTTCATCTTATGCATTGTGGTCGTATACTGCGAAGTGGAGAATGTTTTTTTGAAAAGTGCTAAGTGGATACCTGCTCTTATACCAAGTGGCTACTCGTTAGTCCTAATTTTGCCTCGTTATGTATTGCACTTTAAAGTTTAAAATAACAGTACTATATAACATGCTTTGGCGGTGTTGCTTACTGATATATATATATATATATATATATATATATATATATTTTTTTTTTTTTTTTTTTTTTTGAGAAGGATTTTGAGAGAATTTTAACTTATGACATCCGTTTTTAATGATAACTTTTTGAGAAGGATTTTGAGAGAGTTTCAACTTATAACATCTGCTCTTAATGATAGCTCAGATCTCTTATATAACCATTAGAGACTTTACTAGTTGAGCTAAGTTGTAGATTACTAAGTTTAAACTTTACTAAAAAATTTATAAATACTAATTTAATTAAAATTTTATTAACCAAAAAATAAAAATAAAAATTAAAACAAGTTTTATTATTTATTTTAAATTATCTACAACAAATATTTTTTTTTAATGAAAACTTGGTTTTACACTAACGTAAGTAATTAAGATACTCTTTTTCTTTTATTTTTAATAATTATTTTATTGTCTAATTTCAATGATATTTTACATATAGATTTTATTTGATTTATACATCACATGATAATACTAATTGAACATAGAGTTTAAATTCTATAAGGACATCGTATAAAACTCATGTTTTACCCCTCCAATCCCGACATGTCATATCATCTTATAACATATTTAAGAATAAAAACAATCAATTCTAATACCCATATATAAATCCAATCAAATTGAAAATTTATCGAGATGTTATTAGGTGTGATAGGATGTATTGAATTTTAAGTAAAATGCTAACGTGACAATCACTTATTGAATGGTGTAAAACATGAGTTTTACACCCCATTCTTATATATAGAATTTAATCTCTTAAACATAATATTGAAATGATTAATTATTTATTAATGATGATGCCGAAAATCTCACCAGTGAGTTGCACAATGCTTGTACGCTCGGAACTACACCTGCACAATAAAAAGGAGAAGACCTAACAGAGAGCACCGGTGTGGTGCCGGCCAAATACCCTCCGAAGGTCAAGTTAGGGTTTGTTTCAACTCTAGAGTGCTAGAGAGGGGTTAATTGTGCGTACCTTGATTTGTGAGGGTATTGGGGCTTTTATAGTAGTAGAGGGTTGACCTTTCTTCCTTGGAGCAGAAGTCTTTTCCATATAGGAATCCATGTGAGCGTAGATTGCGGAGCCCTTTCCTTATAGGACTCTATCATTGGGCGTGGTGGCCAAGTAAAGGATTTTCTGTAACCGTCGGCCTCTTAACCGTCGGCTTTTCTTGTTTATTTACAACAATGAAGGGCCGTCAGCCTTTTGAACATAATCAGCCCTTCGAGCCTGACCAGGGATGTCATTTCCGTCGGCACATATAATATCCGTCAGCTTCAAGAGTTACCCGTCGCTACCTGAACTGTCAGCCTGAGTATAGGCTGACGGGTTAAGCCTATGGTACTGCTATGATTATTCCTTATCAGTTGCCCCCTACTCCATATCTCCGTCGGCCATAACTGACGGGTTATGGAGTTCATCCGTCCTTACCTCCTGCTTTGACCAGGAGAGAGAAAATAATTAAAAGCTGACACCCCAACATTAAATGCTAGGACACGTGGCGTTCTCGGGTTGGCTCCGTGTCTGGTTGAGGGCGTCGCTTCGTCTTCCGTGCGTTTTCCTTATATATATATATATATGGCCCACCTCTCCCCATTTTCGTTATTTCACTTTCACCGATTCCTGGAGAGCTATCCGTCGCTTATCTTCTGTCAGCACTTGCCAACATTATTTCCGTCACTTCTTCGGTCGTTACTTTCGAGGAACTTGTAAGTTCTCTTTTTCTTTCTTTTTGTTCCTGCTTTATTTCTCTTTAAGCCGAGTCGTCATCCTAGGTGCTTAGATTACACCCGTCACTTGTAGGTAGTCAGATGTCAAGTGACGCGTCGAGTGACCGGTCGTCGGTTCGCGATGGAGCGGGCTACAACGAGGTATTTGGTTCAGGTAGTGAGTCAGGGAGCTCGTCCTGGTCTTCAGAGAGGGAGACGTCGGCCCAAACTCCTATCGAGGAGGTAGGAGGTCACGGAGACAATGGTCAGGAAAGGGTAGTAGGTGAGGGGAGTGACGAAGTGGAAGGAGAAAGATATAGTGACGGGGATGAAGGTGATGACGGGTCTAGTGAAGGGGATGAAGGTGGTGACGGGTCTAGTGAAGGGACTCCTGTGAGTCCTGGAGGCAACCGTCCCTTCATCCTTCCCAAAGAGTGGGCTGTAAATAAATTTCAACCAAAAATGACCGAAAAAATTTTTAGAGAGTTGCGTGTCCGCTTTCAAATCCCCGACCATATTCCTATCCGTCTCCCTGAGGAAGGCGAGAAATGTTATACAGGAAGGACGGCAGATGTCGGCATGTATGATGCCATGTTTGCTGCCGGTCTGAGACTGCCCCTGACGGCCTTACACCGTCAGTTGGTTGACTTTCTTGGTTTATCCGTCAGCCAAATTGCTCCGAATTCGTGGAGGATTTTTATAGGTGCCGAGGTACTGTGGGGTCGTTTGGGTGGAGGGAATCGTCAGCTTTCTTTGGACGAATTCTTTTATTGTTATAGACCTCGACACCTTTCTTCTTCCAAAGGGATGTACCATTTTGCCGTCAGGGAGAAAGATCTTAGGTTGGTGTCTGAGACGCCGGATTCGAATAGAGCCTGGAAGAGCAGGTTCTTTTTCGTTGAAGGGAAGGACTGGGTGTGCCGTCAGGAGGAATGGGAAACGATACCCCACGGCTGTTTTGACAATACTTGGGCGTTTATAAAAGAGTCAGGTTATAGTCGTCAGCTTTTGACTTTAATTTAAGCAAGTAATAATTTCGATTTTTCAGTGGTTCTAACGCCGTCGGTTTGTTTGCATTTTTCAGCCCTCATTCACCCTTCCATAACTGGTGAGTAGGAGGACTTCATCCGTCGGGTTTTGGAGATTCCCTTAGAGGAGCGGTCGTGTCGAGACTTAATCACCCTCGACTACCTTCACGCTTTCTGTGGTGGTCCTGAACCGACGCCTGAGGCTCGCAGGCTAGAAGAATTCTCCCGTCACCGTGAGTACCTTACCCTTATCTTCGAAATTATCCTTGTATTGCCGTCGGTTTTGCTAATGTGTTTCTTTCGTAGAGATGGACGTGGCCAAGCAACGGATAAGGGCTGCCGCTGCCCGTTTAAAGGAAGAGAAGAAGGCAAAGGGGGAGACGGCACCCTCGTCGACCCCCAAGATCGCCAAGGGTTCTTCCAAAAGGAAAACTGACGGGGATAATAGCCGTCCACCTAAGAAGGCAGCCGTCGGTTCCGAGAGTGAGCCCCCAGAGAAGCCGTCGCCTAAGCCAAGCCATGGGGCAGGGAAAGGTGTAATGACCTCTTCCGGTCCCGTCCTGCAGGGGCCCCGTTACCTGCTAACTCACAAGGATTTTGCTGTTGAGGCAGTAGAGTCACTCATAAAGCCCGCTGACATAGATCCTTGTGATTTGTTGGCGACGGACGAGTTGGGGTCGTCAGCTTTGTTTGACCTCACTCGGGTAAGCCATCTCTTCTGGATGGTTCTTTCCTTATTATTGTTATTTATCATTATTATTGTTTTTTTTTTTATTTTTTTAAAAATGACTGACGGTTGTATCATTTTCTAGGCCCTGGTTCGTGTAAAGGCGCTTCAGGACAGGTGCGTGGCTAAGGAGGGGGTCGTCGCTCGCGTGAATAAGCACAATGCCAACATGCGAAACCAGCAGGCTCAATATAAGGAGGCAATGCGTCTTCTTAATGTTGAGCTGAAGGAAGTGAAGGAGAAGTTAGAGGAGGCGGGTCGTCAGAAAGGCGAACTGGAGCAAGAGCTGACGACTCTCCGCGATCAGGTGGAGACAGCAGGGGCTGACGCGGTCAAGAATTTCAAGGCGTCAGACTCCTTTATTGATTCCTGTGGCGGATACTATGGCACAGGATTTGATGATTGCCTCAGACAGGTGGCGTCAGCTTTTCCTGAGTTGGATCTTTCTGGTATCTCCCTGGATGACGCCCAGCCTATGACGCCTGCTACTGATTCCGTCACCGCTGGTGTTGATGACTTAGTGGATTCTCCCCATGGAGGTAGTGGAGTCGTCCTGGCCCAGCCTGCTGTGAACCTTCCAACAACTACCGCAACCCCTCCTGTGGTGCTGCTTGACGGAGAGGACCCTTCTGTTAAAAAGTAGAGAATTTTTAGAGTGACGACTTTGCAGCTCATGTTTTTCCCTTCTTTTTTTCTGTCTAGCAAACAGCTTTATTGAGTGCCCCTTGGGCCCCTATTTGTAATATTTTAACAGCTTTTTTAATGCCTTTTTGGGCTTTTGATTTGTTTACAACGTCGCTGCTCTTGATTGTATGTAATTACTTTTGTTTTACTCGTATGTTTTGATTTGGAAGATCGAAATCAGGGTTGTGGACCCTTTTAGTTTAGTGTACCGTCAGTTTTACTGCTTTGTCCGTCTCGTGGACTCCATTTTTATGTCGTCAGCTGTTTGGTTTGTACGATCAGGGGCCTTGGTAATTTTAGACGTCGGCCATTTGGCTTGTCCACTTTGTGGACTTGGTCATTTTAGACCGTTCATCTATTTGGCTCGTCCACTTTGTGGACTTGGTCATTTTTATACCGTTAGCGTTTTGGCTTGTCCACTTTGTGGACTTTGTCATTTTTAGGCCGTCAGCCTTTTGGCTCGTCCACTTTGTGGACTGTCATTTTTAGACCGTCAGCCTTTTGGCTTGTCCACTTTGTGGACTTTGTCATTTTTAGGCCGTCAGCCTTTTGGCTCGTCCACTTTGTGGACTGTCATTTTTAGACCGTCAGCCTTTTGGCTTGTCCACTTTGTGGACTTTGTCATTTTTAGGCCGTCAGCCTTTTGGCTCGTCCACTTTGTGGACTGTTATTTTTAGGCCATCAGCCTTTTGGCTCGTCCACTTTGTGGACTGTCATTTTTAGACCGTCAGCCTTTTGGCTTGTCCACTTTGTGGACTTGGTCATTTTTAGACCGTCAGCCTTTTATCTAGGCCGTCAGCTTAATAGCTGAATTGTGGACTTAGCCACTTTTCGTCAGCCTTCTATTTTGGCCGTCAGCTTAATAGCTGAATTGTAGACTTAGCCTTCTATCTAGGCCGTCAGCTTAATGGCTGATTTGTGGACTTAGCCACTTTTCGTCGGTCTTTTACTAACTTTCATTTGTAAGTAGAAACTTCAGTAGTTCTGAATAAATTCCTCTTATTGTCATGCATCTGTATAAAAAGTATCTCAAAAAAGGAAAAACCTGCCCTTTCGGGCTTATTGTATCAAAACCAAAGTAAAAGACATGCCCGTTGGGCTTATTGTAGTGAATACTTAAAAGTAAACAGTAAATCTAAAAATAAAAAGATAGGTGTTGTTCTTCATGTCATCGCCTCTACTGGTAGTACTTTCGCAGGTGCTCGGCATTCCAAGGGTGCGGTAGCTTCCGTCCATCCAGTGTCTCCAGATGATAGGTGCCCTTCCTCTGCCACGCCGTGACTCGATAAGGTCCTTCCCAATTCAGGCCGAGTTTTCCTTGAGATGGGTCTCTTGCTGCGCCCATGACTTTCCTTAGAACAAGGTCTCCAACCTGGAAGTCTCTGTGCTTGACCCGGGAGTTGTAGTGCTTGGCCATGTGGTCCCGGTATCGCGCGAGCCTTTGCTCTGCTGCTGTCCTGACTTCGTCCACTAGATCGAGCTGTAGACGTAGGGCTTCGTCATTCTTCCCTTCGTCATGATTGTGCACCCTGTAGCTGGTAAGGCCGACTTCGGCTGGGATGACTGCCTCGCTCCCGTATGTAAGCCGGAATGGTGTCTCCTGTGTCAGTGTCCTTGTCGTTGTCCTGTAGGCCCAAAGTATGCTTGGTAACTCTTCAGCCCATATACCCTTTGCCCCCTCGAGCCGAGTCTTGATAATCTTCAGCAAGGATCGGTTCGTGACTTCGACCTGTCCG
This sequence comes from Quercus aquifolioides, assembly GCA_019022515.1. Lineage (NCBI taxonomy): Eukaryota > Viridiplantae > Streptophyta > Magnoliopsida > Fagales > Fagaceae > Quercus > Quercus aquifolioides. Next base: position 86,950,191 of record CM032327.1, read on the forward strand.
TTGGCTTGAGGGTGGGCGGGGGAGGAGTAGTGGTTCCGTATCCCTAATTGTGAGCAGAAGTCCCGAAAGGCCTCGTTGTCGAATTGTTTCCCATTATCCGAGACTAACACTCTAGGGATGCCAAATCTGCATATGATACATCGCCAAACGAAGCTGCGTACGTTCTTCTCCGTAATGGTGGCCAAGGCTTCAACTTCGACCCACTTCGTAAAGTAGTCGATGCCCACAACCAGAAACTTTAGTTGTCGTATTGCTGTAGGAGACGGTCCCATGATGTCCAGTCCCCATTGAGCGAACGGCCATGGCGCCGTCATCGGGGTAAATTCTTCAGGTGGTTGTCTGATGACATTGCTGAACCTTTGGCACTTGTCGCATTTCTTTACATAGGCCTCGGCATCCTTCTGCATAGTTGGCCAAAAGTACCCCGTTCGTACTAGCTTGTGGATTAACGACCTCGACCCTGAGTGGTTTCCACAGATTCCTTCGTGCACTTCTCTCATGACGTAATTTGCTTCTTCAGGACCTAAGCATCGTAGGTAGGGGCGGGAGAAGCCTCTTTTGTACAAGATGTCTCTTATTAAGATGAACCTCGCTGCTTGAACTTTCAGCTTTCTTGCAGCCTCCTTTCCGTCCGGTAGTACGCCGTTCTTTAGGTAGGAGACTAATGGCGTAGTCCAATCGCTTTCGGAACCAAGCTCCTGTACATCGATAGAATTTATAAGTGGAGAGAGCTGAACAAAAGGGAGTACGTTACCAAGGGTGGCCATATGCTCGGCTGAAGCGGCTTTGGCTAGGCGATCGGCTTGCTCGTTTTCTCCTCGAGGTATCTGTGTAATTTCAACCTTCAGCTCACTGACCCTCCATCTCGCTTGGTCCAGATATTTTTTCATCCGTTCGCCTTTGCATTCATAATCCCCATTTATCTGGTTGACCACGACTTGAGAATCGCAGTGAATGATCACTCTTTCGGCTCCTGCAGCTTTGGCGAGGTCAAGCCCCGCTATCAGAGCTTCGTATTCTGCCTCATTGTTGGTGGTAGGGAACTCAAGGCGGATCATACACTCGACCATGTCTCCTTCGGGTGAGTGTAGTACGATGCCGGCTCCCCCAGCCTGCCTGTTGGAGGACCCGTCTACATGTATGCTCCATTGGGGAGATTCTTCTGCCCCCTTGTCTTCGCCATTTGTAAACTCAGCTATGAAATCTGCAACGACCTGTCCTTTAATGGCGGTTCGTGGGCGATACTGGATGTCAAACTCGCTTAATTCTATAGCCCATAGTGCCAATCGCCCTGCGGCTTCAGGGTTGCTCATTGCCCGTCGCAAAGGCTTATCGGTTAGGACGATCATTGTGTGGGCTTGAAAGTACGGCTTTAGTTTGCGTGCTGCTGTGACCAGCGCAAATGCGAGTTTTTCCATGGGCGGATATCTTTCTTCGGCTCCGCGTAGCGCTCGACTGGTGTAGTACACAGGTTTCTGCACTCTCCCTTCTTCTCTGATCAAGGCGGCGCTGACGGCGGCTGGAGAGACGGCAAGATAGAGAAAAAGCTCTTCACCCGGTTGTGAGGGACTCAGCAACGGGGGGGAAGAGAGATAAGTTTTCAATTCTTCGAACGCTTGCTGGCACTCGGCAGTCCACTCGAAAGACCTCTTCAATGTTCGAAAGAAGGGTAAGCACTTGTCCGTTGCCCTTGACACGAATCTATTTAGCGCTGCTATCTTGCTGTTAAGGCTCTGCACTTCCTTCACATTTTTTGGTGGTGCCATCTCTATTATAGCTCGGATCTTGTCCGGATTGGCTTTGATGCCCCTTTGGGAAACCATGAACCCTAGGAATTTTCCTGCCGTCACCCCGAAGGCGCACTTTCCTGGATTCAGCTTCATGTTGTAAGAGCGAAGAGTGTCGAACGTTTCCCTGAGGTCTTCCAAGTGATCTTCCTCCCTTAGGCTCTTCACCAGCATATCATCTACGTAGACTTGGACATTTCTCCCGATTTGCGGTGCGAACATTTTGTTCATAAGCCTTTGGTATGTTGCGCCCGCATTTTTTAAACCAAACGGCATTACTTTGTAACAGAAGAGGCCTTGGCTGGTCACGAACGAAGTTTTCTCTTGATCGGCTTCGTGCATCTTGATTTGGTTGTAACCGGAGAAAGCGTCCATGAAGCTTAAAAGCTGGTGCTGAGCTGTAGAGTCTACTAGAGTGTCGATCCTCGGGAGGGGGTAGCTGTCTTTAGGGCATGCTTTGTTTAGATCGGTGAAGTCTACGCACATCCTCCACTTCCCGCTAGCTTTCTTGACCATCACTACGTTGGCTAGCCAGTCGGGGTAGTAAACTTCTCTAATAAAGTTTGCTTCCTGTAGCTTGCAGATTTCTTCAGCTATGGCTCGATCCCGTTCAGGGGCAAACACCCGCTTCTTTTGCCGGACGGGTGGAAAGGATGACGATACATTCAGCTTATGCACCATGACTGAAGGGTCTATCCCTGGCATGTCTTCGTGACTCCATGCGAACACATCCCGATTTTCTTTGAGAAAGGCTGCAAGTGTTTGTCGGATCATGGGACTTGCAAGGGTCCCAATCTTTGTTGTTTGGTCAGGTCTGGAGTCGTCAAGGGATATTTCTTCAAGCTTCTCGACGGGTTCCGTCGTACTTCGATGTTCTTCTATGCTCATGGCTTGGAGTTGATCATCCATTTCCATCATAGCCACGTAGCATTCGCGTGCGGCCACCTGATTTCCACGTAGTTCACCTGTCCCGTACTCGGTAGGGAACTTGATCATTAAGTGATAAGTCGAGGTTGCCGCCTTCCATGAATTGAGGGTGGGTCGCCCCAATATAGCATTGTAGGCCGACGAACAGTCGACCACGAGGAACGTTACGTCCTTTGTGATCTGCTGCGGATAGTCGCCTGCCGTTACCGACAGTGTGACCGCACCCAGGGGAAACACCCTCGTTCCTCCGAAACCGACGAGTGGGGCATTTCTCGGAATCAATTGTTCTCTGCTGATTCCCATCTGCTGGAATGCGGGGTAATATAGGATGTCCGCCGAGCTCCCATTGTCAACCAACACCCGGTGCAAGTTGTAGTCCCCCACTTGCAAACTGATAACAAGCGCATCATCGTGCGGGTGGTGAAGACGTCGCGCATCTTCTTCGGAGAACCCAATGACGGGGCTTTCTCTCCGTGCTATTTTTGGTACTGAGCCCGTCAGCTGGACATTTTGGACCATCCTGAGGTACGTCTTCCGAGCCTTTTTGGATGACTTGGCAGCCGTCCTTCCTACAATCATCCTGATGTCGCCAATGGGCGGTCTAGGGCGGTCATTATCCCGTCGGGGGGGCTGTTCCTGAGGTGGTGGATCCGTTCTTTCTTTGCTTACAAACTTCTGCAATTTCCCTTGTCTTATGAGGGCCTCAATTTGCTGCTTCAAGTCGTAACAATCGGCTGTGTCATGGCCGTGATCTCGGTGGAAGCGGCAGTATTTGTCTCTAGAACGCCTGCTAGGATCTCCCTTCAGCTTTCCAGGGAAGGCCAAAGCCCCTTCGTCCTTGATCTGCATTAGGACTTGATCTATCGGGGTGGTTAGCGGGGTGAAGCTTGTAAACCTTCCTCCCGGAGGTTTAGAACGCCTCTCGTCCCTTCGATCTCTTGTCCTTGGCCTCTTCCGCCCTTGATCTTGTCGAGCATCTTCCTGCCTCTCCCTTTTTCTTGGTTTCTCTTCTCGAGCCTGCAGCGCGTCCTCAGCATTCATATACTTAGTGGCCCTGTAAAGTACTTCCGACATGGTCTTCGGGTCGTTTTTGTATAGGGAGAACAAAAACTTACCCTTTCGCAACCCATTTGTGAAGGCTGCTACAAGTATTTTGTCGTCGGCCTCGTCAATTGATAGCGCTTCCTTATTGAAGCGTGTTATGTAGGATCTCAGCGTCTCGTCCTCCCGTTGCTTGATACTCATCAAGCATGCCGTGGACTTCTTATACCTGTGTCCTCCAATGAAGTGTGTGGTGAACTGAGCGCTTAGTTCCTTGAAGGTGTTGATGGAGTTGGGCGTTAGTCGGCTGAACCATACCCTCGCGGAGCCTTTGAGTGTTGTGGGGAAGGCCCTGCACATGATCTCGTCTGCTACCCCCTGAAGATGCATTAGGGTTTTGAAGGTTTCTAGATGGTCCAGAGGATCCTTCACTCCGTCATAGCTGTCGATATGCGGCATGCGAAATTTGTGGGGTAAGGGGAAAGAGTTTACGGCCACAGTGAAGGGCGAATCGGTGCGGTTGACTAGATCGTCAAGATCGCTGGACACTCGTCCCTTAAGTGCGTTCATCATAACCTCCATCTGTTCCCTCATCGCCTGCATCTTTGCAATAATATGCGGTGGAGTTGCATCCGTGAGGGATGGCATGCTCAAGTTCTGCCTCTCTGGTTTGCTTGGGGCGTGGCTGCCTTCAGGTTTCTCCTGATTTTTCTTTGGAGCGTTGTTCCCCTCTTGATCCTCTTGTTGGTCGTTCAGTGCTGCATTCTTCTGGCGCAGCTGCTCCTCCAAATCGTGGTTTTGTTTGGTGAGGCGCTCCACGACGGCACCAAGAGTCCGTACTTGTCTCTCAAGGGCAGTCGTGGGTGGCTCCTCTTCTTGAACGTCGTTAGTAGTTGCCATTGAGCGAGTGAGTACCATGCAACTCTTTAGTCCGGGAAACGATAGTATGGCTTACAGCGTTCCTTCCCACAGACGGCGCCAACTGATGATGCCGAAAATCTCACCAGTGAGTTGCACAATGCTTGTACGCTCGGAACTACACCTGCACAATAAAAAGGATAAGACCTAACAGAGAGCACCGGTGTGGTGCCGGCCAAATACCCTCCGAAGGTCAAGTTAGGGTTTGTTTCAACTCTAGAGTGCTAGAGAGGGGTTAATTGTGCGTACCTTGATTTGTGAGGGTATTGGGGCTTTTATAGTAGTAGAGGGTTGACCTTTCTTCCTTGGAGCAGAAGTCTTTTCCATATAGGAATCCATGTGAGCGTAGATTGCGGAGCCCTTTCCTTATAGGACTCTATCATTGGGCGTGGTGGCCAAGTAAAGGATTTTCTGTAACCGTCGGCCTCTTAACCGTCGGCTTTTCTTGTTTATTTACAACAATGAAGGGCCGTCAGCCTTTTGAACATAATCAGCCCTTCGAGCCTGACCAGGGATGTCATTTCTGTCGGCACATATAATATCCGTCAGCTTCAAGAGTTACCCGTCGCTACCTGAACCGTCAGCCTGAGTATAGGCTGACGGGTTAAGCCTATGGTACTGCTATGATTATTCCTTATCAATTAAATATGAATTTAATAAATGATCAATATCTCTTTAATATTGAATAATAATAAAAAACTACCAGTGAGTATTGCAAATTTGAAGCTTTTGTTCACTGACTTCTATCATTAGCAAAAAGTTCAACATATATATATATATATATATATATTTTTTTTTTTAATTTAAAAAAAAATGCACGATACACACATAATCTAAGCCGTTTAAGTTTATCTATTATATATTTTATATTAATGATTAACATTAATTATGTACAGTATATAAAAAAAAAGGAGTACATCAAAGAATTATTACTTTAATATACTTCTCTTCCAAATATGATAAGTAAATAAAGACAATTCAATACAACCCTACAAAAATTGAACACACGTGTATGTATGTATATATGCACAAACGCACACAAATACACACGCACACACTGATACGTATACAAACATGCATGCATGCACAATTTATGCATGTGAGTATGCGTGCATGTGTACTTGTGCTTGTGCGTGTGTGAATGTGTGCGCACACACTCTTTTATTGGGCAAACTTCATTAAAAAATAAAAAGAAACTATTTAATATTTTATTAATGTTATCTAATAGTAAAAGTTATAGAAAATAATAATAAAACAGTTGTAAATAAACTTAAAAGAATAATTTTTTTAATTGAATAAAAAAATAAAGTTTAGTTACAAAATTGGCTACAACCTTACTTAATAAAATGAACCTTGATGATGGAAGAAATCAGTTAGTTGAACACTTCGGTTTCGGTGGACTACGGCGTTAGCGGAGGCCTGTAAAAAGAGAAAACAATCAAAGGGGTGACCAGGGTGGACCGGCCAAATACCCTCCGATGGCAAAGTTAGTATCTTCTCTCAAATGGAGTTCCAACCTTTTGGGAGTAAGTCTCAGAGTTTTTTCATACCTTTGCATAGTTCAGACCGGTCCTTATATATGGTACTTTGGGGCGGTTATTGGCTCAATAACTTCCTCCAGATTTTTGGAATCCGGACATAACTTCCTCAACGGTTATAGAAATCATAACCGCTGCTGGAAGTTACATACTTGGGAGGAATTGGCAACGATGAACACAAGTCGATTAACCGCTCCAGAATTTGCTAAGTGTTGTGTGATCGTCCATGTGCAATGCCTATGGACGACTCTTTGCCCAACTTGTGTGATCGTCTATGTGCTTTGCACATGGACGACCCTTCTCATCTGATTCCTTGAAGTCTATTCAATTGATTAGTATTGCAGGACGACCTATTTGGACGAATCAGAGATGGACTGACTGTTTGGCTAACAGTTGATCATGGACGACATATTTGGACGAACCACATATGTGATTTTTGCTATCCCATCAAACATTATTACGTGTGGGGCCTGAGGGCCTGGTGACCTCGACCCACTTTACATCCGGCCCAGGGCCCATGCCGAGGAAGAAGGATCATCCGAGGACGATGTATGAAGGCCTAAACTTTCGAAATCCCCGCCGAGGATGACCTTGTCCTCGGTGGAGCGAGACTAACTCCAGGTGGGGGAACAGGCTCAGGACAGGTTGTCACATCCACACTAAATGCGCTCACCTAACCCTCTGGCCGCACTAATGGAGATGTGACCCCTGGACAGAGCAACATTGGTCATTGCAAATCACTTAAGTACTGATAAGGCAGCTGATGGGACGGACGGTCAGAGGGAAAGCGCATGGATGATCAACAGGTGGAAGAAAGAGATGGGAGGAAGGGGACTATATAAGAGGAACCAACAGAGCAGTTAAGAAGAAAGAAAAAGAAAGGGGGATAAATGTTAAGCTCCTCAGATCAGTGCCGAGGAGCAACCTTAGAGGGGAATTTGGATGCATCGGCCTTCAGCGGTGGTGAATCCATCATTGGGCTTCGTTCGTCTGTAAGGGCCAAGTTCTTCGATCCACTCTCTAAAAATGTATTGTTTAGGGCTTATTGGATCATGTTCCTTCTGATTTTCGAGGGCCTTTCCAAATTGAGTCCTTACATTACGTATTTTGAAAATTTAACCATTGAATTTTATATTTTTAACAGTCTTAATATACATATGATCTATAAGCTTATATTTTATGCATAATTTTAAACTACAAAAATTTGTCATTTAAACAATTTATTGATGACATAGTTATTAATCTTTAATTTTCTAGAAATTTTGCAAGCATGTAAGATCTAATTAAGAAGAAAATGTAATACAATACTGGATTTGTCAAAATTCACCTCAAATAAAAAAATATTAAGTAAGGTTGTAGCCTAAAACTACAACTAATTTTGTAGCTAAATTTTGTAAAAAAAAAAAAAAATTATATTTTTATCCATTCATTTTTATTCTATTACCCAAATATTCTACAATATTAATTATGGAAAAATGTTTTTTTTTTGGAGAAAATGGAAATTTTTTTTTTTTTTTTTGTTTGAAGGCAAGAATTTTTTTATTTATTATACTACTACCGAGCATATTCATATATAATTACCTTTCCAAGAAAAACATTTTCCTTGTTCGTTTCTGTTCATGCAAATTGGACTTACAAGTTACGTAGCAACATTTTCGTCAACTAAGTGCTTAGGACCCACGTTGGAATCTAGCTTAAGAAATACTACAATACCATAATTAACTTAATTTGAATTAAGATGCAGTTTAAGCTTAACCCATATATATATATATATATATATATATATATATATTCTAATTAATAAAGAGAGAGACATGAGACAACAGCTCTTACTCCAACACATAATAAGACAGTACAAGAAGTCACCATCATGCCAGCAATGGCGATAAGCCTATGACTACGAGTATAAGACCATGACCTTTGTGCTCTTTTTACATGTGAAATATAAGACCGTGGAGTCGTTAAATTTACCGTCTAATAATGACGTCTTTGACGCTTATGAGAAAAAGCTGGGCTGATGAGAGCAAGAGAGACCTAACCATTTGAGAGAGAAGGGAATAATGATCCACTTGTACTAAGTACAAACCATTGAGGAATAAAAAGGCATGTGGGAACATATGTCAAGTAAAAAGAGAAAAAAGAGCACTGTTTATGCAGTATGATCTATTTGAAAAATGCAAAAGTATGTACAAAGAAATTTAGTTGAGTATTCTGTATCATAATGATCTTTCCACTCTTTTTCTCCGCGTGGAAACCAAATTTTGTTAGCTTTCCTATTTTTATTCCTTTTGTTTGTTTGTTTATTTGTTTTATTTAAATCAAAAGCAATATATATTTTTCTTCCACGTTCTTTAAATTGTATATTTCTTTGATCTTTGATATTAAATTATCAATCCACCTAATATGCGAATTCTCTCTTCTTTGTGTGGGTGTTTTTTTATTAAAAAAAAAAAAAAAAAATCAATCCATCCCTTTTCCTTGAACCAAAACTTACTTATATATATATATATCAACTGTTCTTAACGAAGAACATACAAGAATTCAAAATGGTACAAGTGTGCCATGTGAGGCGATAGGGGAATAAATTAACACATGTATTGGTTCAATATGCCAAAGGTGTTGCTAATTTTGTAACTTTGATAAAAGAAAAATTTTAGCATGATCAAGCCCTCGTAGGCTCAAGATGTATTAAATTTCTCTTCTTCTTAATGAAAGTTACGTATTTCTTATAAAAAAAAAAAAAAAAAAACATACAATCTAATGATTAGATTTTCAAAACTCACATCTAATAAAAAAAAAAGGTTTGGAAAAGTTTTTTTTTTTTTCAAACTAATTTGGAGAGACACATATTTCGTAACCTCCAAACACACTAGCTTGGGAGGAACCAACTTGTTTTGAAGAGCCAAATATGAATCAAAGGATTTTTTTTTCTTTTTTTCCTTAATGACATGCTCTTATAAACTTATAAAGTAATACTTTAAATGAAGGAAAAAATTTAGCCACAAAATTAGTTATAATTTAAGACTACAACCTTACTCAATAAAATAAATATTACTACATATTTTGAAAATCTTACCGTTAAATTACATGTTCTTTACGTGCTTAATACACATGTCAAATTTTGTGTCAATCAGATATTATTTACTATATGATCTATAAGTTTATATTTTATGCATAATTTTAAATATAAAAACTTTCAATTTAAACAATTTATTGATGACATAGTTATTGTTCTTTAATTTTCTAGAAATTTTGCAAGTATGGAGGATATAAAAATAAGATATAATCCAATTATGAATTTTTCAAAATTCACTTTCAATACAAAATATTGAGTAAACTTGTTGTCTAAAACTACAACTAATTTTGTAACTAAATTTTATTCTAATTGAAAATCATTTCTACAAAAAATTATCATGTTAATTTGTAAAACATAATTTCATAGGGTGCCACGTTACTGTTACTAGCGATGTTCCTACAATGTCATTCGAGGTCTAGGATAAGAATCAGGGACGGATCCACGATGTGTCTGTATAAAAAAGTCCCCATCCAACGGTCAGAAATTTACAATGCCTTTGTCGTTTAGACAATGACGTTAATTTCTCAACAAAAGACCGAGTAGGGCCCATTGATTTTTTTGCCAAAAGAAACAAAAGAAAAAATTATAAACCCTACAATGTGCAGTGCCAGTGACTGACAGACTGACAGTATAGCATACTCTACTTTAGTCAGGTGTTACTGTGAAAAAGTCAACTTATTATACTATAAGTAAAAAAAAAAAAAAAAAAAAAAGTATACATATATATGGGTCCGGTTAATGTGTCCTAGGACACACATTAAGTTTTCTATTTTTGAAAATATTTTTTTAAAAATTGAAAAAACTGTCATTACTTTTTCAATTTTCGAGAAATTTTTTTTCAGAAATGGAAATTAATGTGTGCCCTAAGAAATGTGTGCTCTAAGAGCACACATTAGTAAAATCCTATATATATATATATATATATATATAAGTTTCAAAGGAACTGACAAGTGACAGCATATAATATATACTATATGATTAGTTAAAAAAAAAATATTTTAAATAATGATAACTAAGAGGTTTCTCTTCATCGAATCATATGATCTTTTATTTTATTAAGAAATAAATATGATTTTTTTTAGCATAAAAAATGATCTTTTATTTTTCCCCAAAATATTGGTAATGTTCAAATTACAAGTAATGTAATTTAATAACTGAAAATTATAAGATGTGGACATGATTATTACTTGCAATTATAATCTTTGAATTTTTCTATGAAAATATCTTTGAAATTTGACGAAGTATTTCTTTTGTTCCTTTTATCCTTATCCTTAGGTGTTAATTATGATGTTGTCCTTTACAGCTCCTTTTTGCTTTCGCATAAAATGTGTTTTCGATGAAAATTATTTATTTAAAACGAAAAATTACAAAACTTTTGCAACTTTTTTATTAAAAAAAAAAAAAAAAATCAAGAACAACTTAGGGCATTTTGGTAAGAGAATTTAAATATAATTTTTTGCTTTGAAAACCAGAAAATGATGGGTCTTGCACATGAATTTATTGTTTGGCTGGTGTTCTTTAGATATAGTTATTTTCCTGATTCAAAACAAGATTTTGAAAACAGATGAGAGAATGTTTTCAAGATATAAAAAGTGTTTTTAATGGCATGGTAGTAAATAAATTGAGAAAAAAATGGACCTAACAAATTTGTCTAAATTCTTCAATCTCTTAAATTAATGAATTTATCTTTATTACAAAAAAATTCTTGCATTTCAAATTTGAAGCATATCATTATATATATATAATATAAATTAGTTATATTCTCACACTTCAATTTTGAAGCTTATCATTATCTAAAAAAAAAAATTGAAACTTATCATTATCCAAAAAAAAAAAAAAAATCTGCACGTTATTTTTTTTATAAAAAATTATCAAAGTAGAAATGATCTTTGTACACATCATTTTTTTCTTTAGTATTTTGAAAATTATTCTTAAAAGTGAGAGTCAAAGTGTTAAACACAAAAAAATGTGAAAACTATTTTCATTTTGTTTTAAAAACAAGTACAAAAATCCTCATACCAAACATGCCTTTAAATACATGATATTTTGAAAACTGAACGTAAGAGTTGCAAAACTATAGAGGGACATTAATTTTCTAAAAATTGAAATAGAATAAAATACAAAAGGGCCATACCTATATAGAAAATTTTTCTCTGATGGTTGGGACAATGGCTGGGATGGTTTTAGAAGGTTGCGCGTTGTGGGCGAGTTCATCATCAATTATGGATTGATCGTGAATTAATTGTCGAATGAGTTTTGTATTCCAATTGCATATATGTGTGTATGTGCGCACCCACGCACGTGTAATTTGACAACTAAAATTAAAGGTATCGAGTAATAATAAAAAGGTTGTTACTTCAAATAGTTATTAAGGTTGTGGTCAGGGATGAAAGTTTATAGATGGACAACAATACAATTTGAGCAATAAAGGTCATTGGGGTAAATCACAATTGTGGTGGAAAGAGATTTCGTGACTACATGAAGATTGGAGTTTCGTTTTTTGTTTTTTTTAGGCATGATAATTAATTAAGTATTAGAGAGATGAATATATATTGTTAAGGATTATATATGTGTATGTGTGTGTAAAATAAAGAGAGATTACATTTTACGGATGATTTTTTATTTTTGTAATTATTATATACGTGTTTGTATTTTTTTTAGATATATCATTTTTAACTATTACAATCCTCTCGGAGAGAAATAACTATTATGCGGTAAACAATAAAAGAGCACAATAATATCTTTAATGGCTTGGATGCATGAATGAATTTGTTATCTATAAGATAATATTTGCCTCCACACAAAGAGTTTGCTAAAGGATTACAAGTAAATTGGTCTCCAAGATATAACTAAATCATCAAACTTAGAGAATCATTTGAATTTATTTCTAATGGTGTGAAATCTATAAAAAAGAAGAAGAAGAAGAAGAAGAAGAATATGTAGTCTATATTTATCGATCGATAATGAATAGTAGATCTTGAAAAGGCACATTTTGAAAGTCACTTTGGTTGGAACAATTGTGTAAGCTCTGACTGTTACTACTTAGTTAAAAATAGGCGATGAGCTTCATCCCCTTTTCTTTTTTACCCCTTCTTATTTGATAGGTAAAATTTGCACTTTCTTTAACTATCTCACTTAAGCAAAACAACCCTCACTCAAGTGAGCTTTGTGGACTTGCTTGAGTGGCCGTTGAGCGGACATCGACCAAGCACCCAACGAAGCTCACTCGTACCTACTTATCCATTTTGTCATTGTTGAAGGCTCACTTGAGTAGGCTAAACCAATTGTGTAGATAAACACTTTATATTTACCGACCTATCCATTTGATTTTCTAATCACATTAATTTGGTTGCATTGACCTCGCTCGAGCAGGTTGATAAAACTTTTTTTTTTCATTTAAACTTTTTTACTTCATTCAGACTAGTTACACATTACAATTTACACACACTCTCTCTCTCTCTCTCTCTCTCTCTCTCTATATATATATATATATATACATACATACACATAATTCCACGTGAATAATTGTTTTGGCATATCAAACATAACATTTGTTTAATAAAGTGATATTACGCATGTAGTATGTATCCCTCCTCTCATATGGGGTAGATCCCACCCCATGTAAGAGAGGAGGATAAATTCATCCGAAGCATGGTTGATTTTTTTTTTTAAAAAAAAAAAAAAAAAAAAAAAAAAATTAAAGAAGAGAAGAGAGAGAGTACCAACTACCAATAGAGTAATTCTTACGTACTTCCGGAATATAGAGAATGGTGCTCCGTACTCTCATATTCATAGTGGGGTCCGCTCATTAAATTTATGGTGGGGTCCGTTATAAATGTGAGAGGAAAGAATACTATTTCTCCGTGCTCCAAGAGTATCTAAAAATTTTCTCTACCAATAATATCTAAATTTGCCATTCAACTACGCGTACTTGTTTTTAGCTTAATATCTAATGGGCTAGATATTCGGCAAAAAAAATAACGACCAAGATATTTCAACATATCGATTCTCAAAAATATCACATGAAAATTTTTCGATCCTCAAAGAAAATCTTTTCACATTATCAAATCCCATTCATCCAAAAAAAAGCAAAAAAAAAAATGTAGGCAAGTAAAAATTATGGAGGTCAAATTGTTAAGACATCGATCGGCTGGAGAATTACATCAGTTAGCAACGAACCTACCTCTCGTAGTTCCAGCCTTCAAAGCTTTTCACTTTCCTTACCCCTCCAAGAACTTATTGAAAAGATAAAAACCAAAAAAACTTCCAAATATATTCAACAGCCTCAGATATAGAATTTACGTACAAATCACCGTTATAGCAATATATAGCAAAATCTAACATTCTCAATATATTAAGAAAAAGGACCCAATAACCAGCCAGCCATTTATGAACCAAAAAGTATTAGAAAGATCTTTTTATAGCCCCAAAATAAAAACCCAAGAATCTAATTTAAGAATCTCGAGCTTTCTGACTCGGCGAACTCAGTGGAAACAAAGTCAAGAGCTCTGGCGGGTCAGTACCTCTAGGCGTACACAGCGGCGATGGGTGCAAGTAAAACCCTTTTCCGGCTATAGCCTTGTCCTCGTCGGACAAAGGTGACTCGGTGCCGGAACTCGGCAGGAAGGGAGAGTCGCAGCCGAGTGGGGTGACCGGACTCTGAATCGGTGAGTTGGCGAGATTGTTTAGGCCCAGTTTGATTTCGAGCTTTCTCATGGCGTGGGTGTGCCTTCGCTCGTGGAGCTTGCCGGGTGACCGGCGAGGGCCGGCGGGTTCACCGGGAGTGAATGGTTTGGAGGGATGTTTTGAAGGGACGGTGACCGGGAGTTTGTCAGAGTCACCGGAGATGCCGGTCAGCTTCTGGACTAGGTCTCTGAAGGAGTTTGTGTCTGCTTGCACAAAGGTTGTTGCTGTTGGTGAATTCATGGAATTGGTCGTACTAGAATGTTTTTCCATTCCAGAGAGAATGAGTTTTTGTTTTTTTGTATACGTGTTTTCTTTGGTAAATGTCTGAGTGAGAGACTGAGAGACCCTTTAACCTTTAAAGAGTGATCTTTTTGGATGGTTTTTATAATGTGAGTTCAGGTATAGGAATATTCCCATACAACCCAGTTCACGCTATACCTTTACTATACATTTGGTTTTTAACTTTGGAAAACACTTGACTTTTTTTTTTTTTTTTTTTTTTTTTTTAACAGAGGATTTTCAGTGTTCACGTTATGTGACTTTAATAGATAATATCACATGTACTCTTAGAGTATTAGCATTACAACATGCTACTTTATTCTATTTTACAATTTCAAAAAGTTACTTTATCAATTATACCATCCCATTATACAATACTTTCAGCATCCTAAACTTTTATTTTCCTATTCTACTTATTAAAATAATATATCTACACAATAAAATAATATTTCTCCAAATCACCATCATTTATTCTTTCTTTCTCCCAATCACCATCACAATAAAATATTAGTTTTTTTTTTTAGAATTGTGCTACAGTGCAATTCTAAAGATAGAATTGCACTGTAGCACTATTGCAAAAATTTTTGCAATAGTTGGTGTTTACAATTCCGGATGTGGGAGGTTTTTGAGGGAAAAATACTAAATGAAGCTTAGATATGGCATTTGCAATTCCGGATGCTGATGCTCTTAGAGTTTTGATGAGATTATCATAATGGATAAAATAAATTTGTAGAAACATCATTATTCCAATTGCACAATTTCTATCCAGTATAATGTAAAGCGATACAAGAATTTTGTAAGCTCAACTTTGGTAAGGAATGAATTACTTTCGTTTATATTTTAGGAATTTCCTTAGAAATGGAAACTCTACTTTTTTTTCAACTACGTCATCCCAAAAATGAAAAAAGGAAAATGGCCGCAAAGAAAAGTCATTACGCTGTGGGGGCGTTCGTTGAAAATCTGTAAAATGCACTCAATATAGCAACAGACTTACCAAACAGACTTGGGCATGTAATTTTACTTTAGCTGTTTTATCCTTTATTTATTTTTTCTTTTAATTGAATTTTATTACCTCTCTTTCTTGTGAATTTAAAGGATCCTTCCGTGATTGTGAAATTAATGGGATACCGAATATCAGGATATGTTTGCATTTTTATTTTGTTTGGAAATGTGTTTGTGCCTTTGAGAGATAGAAAATGACCCAATGAGACGGTCTCATGAGATAGAAACATGATCTTCTCTATTTAGAGCTCATTTTATAATTAACGTTTTTTTTTTTTTTTTGATTTAGAAGCGAATAGAATTTTCATCATTTAAAATTTAAATGACGTATATACTATTTAGATTTGTAATATTTAATAATTTTTTTGGAGAAGATTGTAATATTTAATATGAACCATGAAGTTGATCTATTTTAAATAAAAGAAGATCCTAATGCCATGAGGTGCTTTCTCTTAGGAGAGAGAGAGAGAGAGAGAGAGAGGATAAGTCCAAAATAAGAGTATTGATAAATTCCATGACTAAATCCTTAAAATGTGATTAGATACATTGTAGGACTGATGAGAAGGATGAAAATGTGTGTTCAATGAAAGGTTTGAAATGTTTCATGTTGAAGATTATAAATACTTGAAACTTGATAAGTGACCTACAAACCAAGATCCACTCATTAGAGTTTACACTTTATTTCCACATCATTCATAAAATAAGAATTTTCAAAATTCTTGTCCAAAATGTTTTTAAAAATTTAACACTATTTGTTATTTATGTTTTTTTAAACAAGCTCGTTCAGCCAACTTCCTTCAAGTGAAAAGCATTTGTGTCCAATACATCTGCCTTATTTTCAAGCTTCTTCTGAGTGTAAAACTCTTTTGGATGTTTGACCAAACTAATTGACTGCTTGATCAAGAAGGAATTTAGGGTTTACACAATTCTAGTCTAAAAACCTCGATCATTTGATTGGCATGCTTCAAGTATTCGATCGACACAACATGTTCTCCAAAAACTTTACCTGCTATGGTTAGGAATCATTGCATGCGAGGGGAGGTTTGTTAAAAAAAAAATAAAAAAAATTTAATATGCTTTCTTGTCGTACTAGCATGTTTGAGGTAATTTGCAGGCTAGCAAGCATTCAGGAGACAATAGCGTTAGTTAGCATGCATTAGAAACGATTCAGTAAAGTAGCATCTCGAGTTTTATTGGCTCGAGTTTAGTATAAAACTCGAGTTTCAAAGACTCGAGTTCCACTTGCTCATCTGGAGGTTTTTTGCCACATAGATCTCAAGTCTTATAGACTCGAGTTTGTAAAAAGTAAACTCGAGTCTATAGGACTCGATTTCTATAGAACTTGATTAGATCAGATCTAGAACAGAGGACCAGATTAGGAAGGAAGGAAGAAGAAGAAGAAGAAGAAGAAGAAGAGGAAAGGAAGAACAGATGACCAGATCAGGCAGGAAGAAGAAGAATCAAATTTGGAAGGAAGAAAAAAAAGAACTGAGGAAGAAGAAGAGGTTTAGGTCTATTCATGGAGGTCTGTTTAGATCTCGAGTTTTAGAGTCTCGACATGCTAGTTTGCTACATAGTTTTGCAAACATGACAACTAATTAAAATATTTCAAAAATAATGTTAAATGCAAAAAAAATTCTAGCATGTTTTCTCTATGTAAGGTCATAGTTCCATGAGTTTTGGTAGTGCTCTGCTCATAGCTTCTATAAGTTAGACAAGCCTTGTGAGTAGTAATCTTCTATCTAATGAGGCTTTCTTAGATTAGAAATCCTCTAAGAGTTAAAGTTTTCTGAAGTGTTATGCAATGATTTTAAAAAAGATTTTCAATAAAATTGTGCTAAATGAGAAGTGATCACATCCCATAAATCTCAACTTCAATGAAATTTTAATTATTTTTTATAATTTGAAAGTTTAGGAGATAGGATTTGAACTTTGGATGTTTTCATTTGAAACACCAAGAGGCAAGGGATGCTAGTTGAGTTATAAGGTTCTTGGCTAATAATTTATTTTCTCATGTGCATGGTTGAATTATATTTTGTTGCTGAATAATAATCTTGCTTCCACAATGCATAGCTAGCTATTCATATTCACTTAGGTAAATAGAAATTGTCAATTCTCAATAAGTGTCAAAGCATGTAGCTTGTGATTAATATACTCTAAATAGGTGAATATCTCAAAGGGGGACAAGTTGTAACTTGTGAGATGGTGCCTCGATAAGAGGAAGTGACAGAGAAAAATAAAACTAGAATTACAGAAATATTTATATATTAGAGTTAAAATCATGTGCCTCTGCATAGTTGGAGTTAAGCCCCAAAACTTCTCAATAATCTTAATCATGGGGTTCTATAGTGATTCTTTTTTTGGATTAGGGGGAGGGGGCAGACTGAAGAGCAAGAGTGAAGTTGGGGGTGGAAGAAGAGGGGCAAGGGAAATGAGATTAGGGTCAAGGGAGTATTTATATACAATAGTTAAAATGATGTAAAGGAAATTTCTCGATTAATATCAAAGTGTAGGTTGTGATATTTTACTCTAGATAGTTGAATCTCCCAGAGGGGGAGTTGGGAAAACCGACTTTTAAGGTTGGAAAATATATCAAAATTTAGAATTTAGATTGATTTTGATTAGTCTATCCGGTCCTACAATTATTTTAAACAACCTTATGTAAACACATACTTTGATAAAGATAATAACCATTAACCAATGATGGATTAGTGGTCAGGTTGCATAGTAGTTGATAGGGTAATTGCCAAAGTGACAAGGGCTAGAAGGGGTACAAATGTGGTACAGAGCCAATTGCGATTTATCCAGTATCGAGATCTTGGCCTAAGATCTAGAGCATGAAAGACGAACTCGACCATAAATGATGAGCTTAAACCCAAAAATTAAGTGCATTATCCAGAAGTGTTATTAATAGTGCGGAATTATCAATTACATGTCCAAAATCTAGGCTACAATGGATGCAGTTATGCCACTCATTATAGGGCCATCATGATAATGATGGTATGGTAGTTGAGCTTTGGGCAGTTAGGCAAGGGCCATATATGGCTTGGGAGGCAAGCTTAAATTTTTTAAATACAGAGGTAGACTTTAATTATTAACTATCTAACTTTTCATGGGGATATAGCTCCAGCCTTGGCTTCTTTAATTTGTGATTGCAGGATTCTTCTGTTAAGAGACTTACTGTCTGTCTAAGTCATACTTACCGTGAGGCAAATGGAATAACGGACGGGCTAGCAAAAAGGGAAAGGGAGCAAAGCAGCCAACTGAAAATATATATACAGTATCCAATTTTTTATTTTTTATTTTATTATTATTTTTGTTTCTAGTTGATGGGACTGACGAGACCTTCTTCCTTGGACGACCTCATCAAATATACTCGTCCACCTTGGCACAACACAGACGAACATAGGCGAGTCATTAATAAGAGCATTCAATGTCTCAGACAGTTACCAATCAGTTGGCAGACCGTTGGAACCTTATCAAAACCCATATTCATGAGCCCTGAGGCGTTACAAAAAGGGCACTAAAGCCACAATTAAGGCCCCAACGGCTAGAAACCATGAAGCTGTATATATACACACTGATCAGAGACAAAGAAGGTACATAGATTCACCCAAAAATATTCTCACATTGATATTTTGATATCTAGAACTCTCTTATTATTCTCAAAAGCTTCAATATACTAACTTTGGCATCGAAGCCGTTGTGGCAAACACCACACCGGTGACCATCTCAAGGGAGACTTTGTCCTAGATTTTCAGGAGCAGTGATGAGAATTCGCCTCCATCTGAACGAACCAATAGGGCTGACGATTTACCCATCATCACTAGTATATGTGGGACCTTTTGCAAAAATGCACTCCCAAAAGAGTACTCTATGGTTCCTTTTGTAAACACATACGGTGCGTTTGGGATAAACTGAAAATTTCAGCTTATTTGCAATTTCATGTTATTTTTGCTACTATTTATGGGTTCCATTGTACTTTTTGGTAATATTTATGCGTCCCACTGTACTATTTAGTTAACTTTTACTTTTATCTACCGTATTTTCAACAAAATTTTTTCAGTTTCAGTTAAATAAGTTGTTCCCAAATGGACACTAAGTACAGGTGTCTAATGGACATACTTAATATACTTTGCTTTTAAATATTAAATAAATTCACCCAAAAAAAAAAAAAAAAAATCCCTTTGAAAGAGTTATATATGTAGGAGAACGAAAACATGAAATAGGTATGAACACATTGCTCTACTTTTCACTGTTTTCATCTATAGACAACTATATATTCTGTTGAATTAGACTTCGAAGTCATTAGATTGGTGCTACATTGATCACCTAAACACTGATCCGTTGTCAACAATCATATACGGTATTTTTTTTTTAAGAAACATTATAGATGGTAATTTTTTTCACAAATTTGTTTACACCCCCCCCCCCCCATAATTGAAGCTGGGAGCTAGAGCTATGTATTTTATTAATTATCATATATTTATTTGTTAGCAAATTGTGACATTAATTTTGCTCATTCAAACCAACAATTTTTTTGATGAACAAGAATTTTATTCACAAGACAAAACAAAATTACAGAGAGGATACAAGAGCCTCATCCTTAATGATAATCTCAAAACAGGGAGGCCCGAAACCAACATCAAAAGACCCAAAAACATTGTTCCAAAAGGACCACTTAGCTAGAGAGTGAGCTGCTTTATTTGCCCCTCTAGGTATCCAGATAACATGATAGCTAGGAATAAGTGATATCAAGTTGAGAATTTCACTGCAAATACCTCTAATTCTCCAGGGAACCATTTTGCCAGAAGGTGCTAGTGCGTTGACACAGACTTTGGAGTCACTGTCCACAATCATAGCAGCTGCTTTAAGACTTTTAGCTAAGCTAAAGGCCCATTTAATGGCTTCTGCTTCTGCCTGAAGAGGGAGGTTGGAATATACTCTCTTAGCACAAGCAAAAACCACTTCCCTTCTCCAATCTCTAGCAACAACTGCAATGGAGGAGTTACCATCCTTGAAAGCAGCATCAACATTTATCTTGATTGAATCTCTAGGTGGTTTCTTCCACCTTTGTACTAGTTTCGGCAATTGGAAGCCCGAATGGATTGCTATGGCTTTCTGTGCTCATCTATGGTCTTATCAACTTTCTGGCAGAGCTCAATTGGATTTGTTTTTTTGCCTTCAAAGATAGCTTGGTTTCTAGCTCTCCAAATGGCTTCACAAATAACAGCCCCAAACAACAAGAATTCACCCCTCTTGATTCCCTCAATATTAGCTTCAGCAGGAGGGTTAAGGATGACACCAATGAGATAAGAAGGAGAGTTGAAGTTCAGATTTTCTAACCTCAGTCCCCATTGGGAGTTAAACCAAACAGCTCTTGTAAAGGGGCAAGATATAAATTGGTGGAGGCTTGATTCTTCAGCATCCTTGCAAAGAGGGCAAATGACATCATCTAAATCACAGAATCTAGCTAAACAAGCTTTAGTAGGTAGGCAATTTGCTGCTATACGCCACAGGTGCATTTTGAGTCTTTCATGGATTTTTGACTTCCAAATGAGGCCACAAATTGCATCTTGATTTGTGGGAGGGCTAATGTTTCTGCTTAACCAATATGCAAACTTGACTGAAAACTCCCCTGAATTATTGAAGATCCAAATCCAACAAACTTTTGGAGCAACCGTGAGAGGGGAATTTTTTGGATGAGCTGGGTTGTAGTCTCATCAAAAGTATTTCTAATTTTGGTAAGATCCCAACCTTCTTGGTTGACTAGTTGTGAAACAATAAGTGCCATTTCTGGATTGGTCCCCTCCCTTGGACTCGGAATGAAATTAGGAAGATCTGGAATCCAAGGGTCCTCCCATATTCTGACTGTGTTTCCATTTGCTACCAACATGCAAGCACTGTGAGCAAGCAGAGATTTCGTACCTTCTAAGTTTCTCCAAATCTTGGAGGGAGACCCCACAGTCTTATGGTTTAGCCAGTTGCCCCTAACTTTGTATTTTGCTCTAAGCACTTTAACACATAGACAGTCTTTCCCTGAAAGAATCCACCAAACTAACTTGGAGAGGAGAGCTTGATTGAAATCCTAGAATTTTCTGAATCCCAAACCTCCTTCCTTTTGGGGCCAACATAAAGACGACCAAACTATGAGTATCAGGAACGAGCCAGATTTAGATTTTGGGTTTCACTAGAACCGTCTAACAACAGCATCCAAACGATTGCAGAGCTCTCTAGGAAATTGAATGGCTGTCATTGAATAGGCTGGAATGGCCTGTGTAACTGATTTGATGAGGGTTGCTCTACCTTGCCAGGATAAGTTTTTGCTCTTCCAACCAGAGAGTTTATTTTCTAACTTCTCTTTGATTGGGTTTAGATCCCTGAAACTACTTGCCGAGAGGAAAAGAGGCACTCCCAAATATTTTGACTTTAGGGGAAGTTTGTTTATACCCCAACAGCTTTTAATTTGATTTAAAAATTGTTGGCTGACTCCTTTGGAAGGAAAAACCCTAGACTTTTCCACACTGATGACCTGTCCAGACCAGTAACAATATTTCTCCAAACAATTTTTTAGAATATTAAGCGCAGACATTTTAGCTTTACAAAATAGAATTAAATCATCAGCATAACTAAGTTTGGAAATAGGAGGGGCATCACCTGAGACTTTGACAGCAGACAGACGGCCAAGAGAGATTTCTCTGTTGATTAGCCTCATTAGCACTTCACTACCCAAGATGAAAAGATATGGGGAAATGGGATCCCCCTGTCTGATCCCCCGTGATGGTGTAAAGCTTGGGCATTGGCCACCATTGAGCAGAATTGAGAATTGGACAGTAGAGAGGCACTGTTTGATCATACTTGTGAATTTAGCGCTAAACCCAAATGCTTTGAGCACAAGGATTAAGAAGTTCCATTCAAACCAACAATTGTTTTGATAGTTTCCTTGGAAAGTTATTTTATAACTTTACAACTTTCAATTTCGTACTCAAATGATAATTATTATTATTATTTTAGGGAAGAACAGTAATTATGATGAAACATCGATTGATTTGTAATTATAAATAAAAAAATAATTGAATTATATATTGTTAAAACTATAGATAAACTCTTCTATCTTTTAATAATAATAACAATAATAAAAATCTTCTCAAAATAAAAATAAAAATAGCAATAGATAAACTCAATTTTTAGGCAAAGAATAGAGAAACCAAATATATATAATAAAAAAATTACATTAAAATATTGTAGATAAATTCCGTTCCGAATAAGAATAAAAAAAAAAAAAAAGGAAAAAAATGGAAAAAGCGAAGAAGTTTCGTTCGCCCTTAACAAATTGAATTTCTCTTGTATTGCCTACGGCTACCGCATTCAGTGGTAATAACTAGCTAGTAGTTTTGATGAGCTGGTGGTAAAGAGTGAGAGCGAATGAGAAGTAATTCAACTTGTGATTTATGTCTATGACTATGACTATGGCCCAGAATGTCGTGCAGCAGGACTGATCCAACAACACCTCCAACAATGACAATTTTTTTTAATATATAACAAGAATTGTGCTATCTAATTCAAAGCTTCCATGTCCCAATTTCACATTTAACATGTGTTTCCAAGCTAAATTTCAGTCTTGTTAAACAAAAACGTTAGGAGTTAAGGACCGCAACTTAAATCCAACGGGGCTGCATCCTTGTCCTTTTGTCAGTCAGACTTTGATTTTCAGTTTCCGTTTCGTGCTGGTTTTTGTTTTTTTAAAATTTAAAAATGTCGCTTTAATAAAAAGCCAGTAGTATGCGACGTAACTGAGAGTTTGGGCCAAACAAGCCCAGTTTTCATTTTCATTTCAACGTTCGCGTTACTTGACTTGAGGGTCACACTTCGCTTGCTTCTCCAAACTTCCACATATTTTCCTAAAAAAACCAATACTTGTACCATTTTTCTTTTTCTCTTGGTCCAAACAAGGAGCGGCCTATTATTATTATTATTTTTTCTTCTGTCTTTTAACAATAATAAAATAAAATATTCTTTATTATTTTTATTTTTTGGATAAATTTCGAGGCGATTAAAATTTAATGAATTCAATCCATCTACTCCTATAATAATAATAATATTAATATTATTATTTTGATCTATCTTCTCCGCTAGTTTTCTTTCAACGCACAAACCAATCTCCTAAAATTTTTATCTCTTAGTAAAAGTAAAACAAAAGAGAAGAAATGACGACGAGCTGTATGCGCTGTAGTGGGCTTGTGATTGCACAGAAACCAATTGACAATAAAATCCTCGTATCGCCGATTGGTATTCGGGTGTTTGTACCTCATGGTACAACCACTACTGCAAGGCCCACCTCGAGTTCTAGGGTTTGTGTTGTTCGGGCTTCAATGGTGGACTCCTATGAGAGCTCCTTCGATTTCGTTAAGCGCATGGAGAAAGCCTGGTTAATCTCTCAGGTTCTTATTTATTTATTTATTTATTTATTGTCTCTTTATTGAATTGTTCGAATAAAGTTGTGTTTGGTTGCATGGAATTTGGATTTGGTTGATTGGCATAATAGATGAAATTCTGGGCAACACGAAGAGCAGCTTTAGGAAACTTAAGAAGTTTGAGTAATCTGAAATTTATTTCTGTTTTTACAGTTTAAGCAAAATCCTCATGAGAAGGAACTACCTAATTTGTAACAGGAGGACACTAATATTTCGTTAGTGGATTGGTTGCACTTACAAATCTTACTACCTAGTACTAGTACTAGTAGTGTATTGTGGGTCTGTCTGGCTCTGTGTTTAATTAGGACTTTAAGCCACAAAAAATAGATATTTAAGGAGTCCTTAAAGGTTAAAGCTGAAATTTGGAGTTTTTTTTAGGGGAAACTTTAAAATTCACTGTTTATACTTTATAAATTTAGAACTTTAAAGCACCATTCACTACATTTTGCCAAATACTCAAAAAGTCAAAACACTAAAAACAACATTTCAAATAAAGCTATATTTAGCAAAAACACTACTATTAAAGCTCTACTTCCTATAGTAATGCCAAATAGTAGACTCTTCAGTACCATTCACTACAATTACAGCTCTACCAAAAACTCTACCATTCACTACAATTTAAGCTCTTTGTTGGTTATATTAATTCCCATATCTAAATTGTTTAGTAATGATTATAAATTTATAATGGTAGACTCTTCAGTACCTAGTTGAGCAACTATGTGGTGGCAGTATCTAGTTTGAGAGTTCAATGCTAAATATAACAAAGCTTATGTTTACTGTGAATTATCATCTATAAGGAAGGTACTGAACAAGGGTACTTAAACTAACGATTTAGGAAACTTACTTACACATTCAATCTTTATGGTAAAGAGTCCTATTTAAAGTGTGTTCCTCTCCACCCCCTCCTTACAATTCCCTATTTTTGGTATATATTATAGTATCTGTGAGCATTGATAACAACAGATGCATCTAGAGATTTGCATAGATGCCATTTACGTCTTGATACATGATGAAAAATAACAAATATTCGTACATTTTGCCTATGTTTACTGATTTGAGTCACAGTGTCACAGAGTTTTATCCTCTAAGAGCGTATTATTATTAAGATTTTTTTTTTTTGGAAGTCATGTTCCTTTTTTTTTTTGGTGAGCAGTTGTTGCTTCATGGATGAGGTGTTTAGCTCACTTGTGGAATCCATCCCTCGTGCAATCAATGCATGGCAAAAAGTGCTTGTTAGTCATACTTTATAATTCCATGATTGAATCAATAATATTGGTAGAAGAGACTTAATTGCTATGTACATAAAGGTCATACTTAGTGCGCAAAACTCCCACTTTTGCGGGGTCTAATGGTCCGTTTGGATTGAGGGAGAGGGAGGGGGGTAGAGTAGATTTAGAACAAAATTAGCTTATTTTTAGCCAATTCTACCCTACTCCCTCTACTCCCCCTCCTTCCCCCCTCCATTCAAACAGGCCATAAGAGAGGTGATTGATAGGTAGTCTTACCTCCAAATTTTCTTTGGAGGGGTTGATTCCCGGACTCGAACCTACGACCTATCACTTTTAGTAGAAGGCACTTGCCACCACACCATGGCCCGATGGAAAGCACCTAGCTTTACATGCATGTTTTTTTTTTTTTTTTGATAAGTAATAAAGATGTATAATCAAGAAACTACCTCATGAAAACAACATAAGGCAGGCATAGGATACAGGGGAGGAAACAAACAGAAAAAACAACAAAACAAACAACAACCAACAAAAACTAAGAACAAAGAAGAGAACTGAGGAACAAAGGGAGAGAGTCACTAGAGGTGAGTCCCCAAGCCCTAGACCAATCAAATAGAGAGCCACTAAAGAAAGCTAGCAACTGGTCATCGGTTTTATCCTTGTCTTCAAAAGTTCGCCAATTTCGCTCCCTCCAGATACACCACATTAGACAAAGAGGAGCTAAATTCCAAATGCTAGAGGAGTGCTTTCCCAACCAATTCCACCAACCAAAAAGCGTATCTGCAACTGATCTTGGCATAACCCAAGAGATCCCAAAAGATCTGAAAACCAAGCTCCACAGCTGATGAGCTTTGACACAATGGAGTAGCAGATGATTCACCGTCTCCCCGCTACATCGACACATAATGCACCAGTCAACAAAATCAAAGCCTCTACCCCGCAAATTGTCCCCTGTACGGATCTTCTCCCAAACTGCAGTCCAAACAAAGAAAGAGACGCGCGGGGGAGCCTTAACCTTCCAAATACCTTTCCAAGGAAAGATAATAGGCGAGGGACTCCGAAGCTTATCATAGAAAGAGCGGATGTCAAAATCCCCCTTCTTCGACAACTTCCACCTCATACGATCTCCGTGCTCTGATTTAGGTAAATTAGAGCCCAAGGTTCGAAAGAAAGCCTCCACCTCACCTGACTCCCAATCATTTGGGTCCCTGAGTAAGCGAACATTCCAGCTTCTCCTATCCGCAGACCCTAGCCTTTCGAGAGAAGAGGCCACAGATGCCTCTCTATAATAAGCAATCCCATACACAGCCGGGAAGGAAATATAGAGTGGTGATTCCCCACACCACTGATCTGTCCAAAATTTCACTCTATCCCCCACCCCTACCTCAAACTGAATGAATTTTCTAAACACCTCCCAACCTTTCCGGATACTTCTCCATAAGCCACACCCGTGGACACCCCTACCCAACTTGGAAGACCAACCCCCCCACTCTTCCCCAAACTTCAGAGCTACAACCCTCCTCCAAAGACGATTCTCTTCAACCCCAAACCGCCACAACCATTTTCCTAGGAGAGCCTGGTTAAAAGTAGTAATTTTCCTTACTCCCAAACCTCCGTTTGTCTTAGGAGCACACACCTTATTCCACCCCACCAAATGAGCTTTTGAATCCCCCCACAAGAAATCCCTTTGCATCTTCTCAATCTTATTAGCCACATGCGAGGGGATGGTAAAGAGAGATAGATAATAGGTAGGAAGGCTAGCTAAAGTACTCTTAAGCAACGTCAGTCTTCCACCTTTTGACAGATACAACTTCTTCCACCCAGCCAACTTCCGCTTAATTTTCTCCAATATAGGGTTCCAGATAGAGGGGGACTTATGAGAAGCCCCCAGCGGCATACCGAGGTAGGTCATAGGCAATGTCCCAATCCTACAACCTAGAATCTCAGCCAATGCTTGCAAATTATAAACCTCCCCGATTGGAACCATCTCACTCTTTGAGACATTAACCTTCAAACCTGTCACTGCCTGAAAACAGAGGAGAAGCATTCGGACATGAAGGATCTGCTCCACTTCCGCATCACAGAACAGAATAGTATCATCCGCAAACAAGAGATGCGATACACATTCCCCTTCCCCCCTTCTACCATTA
The DNA here is from genome assembly GCA_019022515.1 of Quercus aquifolioides. Taxonomy (NCBI): domain Eukaryota; kingdom Viridiplantae; phylum Streptophyta; class Magnoliopsida; order Fagales; family Fagaceae; genus Quercus; species Quercus aquifolioides. Next base: position 86,977,295 of record CM032327.1, read on the forward strand.
GCCTTGAAACCCCTGATCAGGCCGGCACCTTCAATTCTCTTCAACATCCTACTTAAAACCTCCATAATGACCAGAAACAGCATAGGAGATAAAGGATCCCCTTGTCTCAGACCCCTCGTGCTCCTAAAAAAATCCGCTGGAGCCCCATTAACCAAAATAGAGAATTGAACAGTAGAGATGCAAGTGCGAATCCATCTACCAAATGACCCCCGGAGTCTTACTCTTCACTCGACTATCAACACACTCATTAGCAATGAGGACAGAGTCAAGAATCTGTCTACCTCCCACAAAACTATTCTGAGTCTCAGAGATTAGTTGATCTAAAACCAGCTTCAAACGGTTCGCCAAAACCTTAGACAAAATCTTGTACAAACTCCCCACCAAGCTAATAGGCCTGAAATCTCGAATATTGGAAGCATCATTCTTCTTAGGAATTAAGGCTATGAAAGTAGCGTTTAAAGATTTCTCAAACTTACTGTGAAGATAGAACTCCTCAAAGACTGCAAGAATGTCTCTTTCCACCACTCGCCAACAATGGTGAAAGAAGGCTAGAGTGAAACCGTCTGGACCTGGGGCTTTATCCCCAGCCAACTCCTTGACAGCAATAAGAATCTCCTCCTTCTCAAACCTCCTCTGAATCCAGGCCCTCTCCAACCCCTCTATCTGATCAAACTCCAAGCCTTCCGCAAAAGGCCTCCACTCTTCTGACTCCTGATACAAATTTTTATAAAATTGTACCACTTGAGCCACCACCTCGGACTCCTCCTCATATATCACCCCATCTACCTCCAAAATGCTCAGATGGTTAAACCTTCTATGGGAGTTGGCCACCCTATGGAAGAATTTGGTGTTATGGTCTCCTTCCTTAATCCATAACATTCTTGATTTCTGTCTCCAAGAGATTTCCTCCAATGAGAGAAGCTTCTCAACTTCAGATCTCACCTCAGCTCTCTCACAAGCCTCTGCATCAGAGAGGCCAAACTCCCCTTCCTTGGCATCTAGACATTTCAACGTCTCCAATAATTGAGACTTCTTACGTCCGACATGACCAAACTCCGAACGGTTCCACTGAATGATATCTTCTTTCAAAGCCTTCAATTTTTTGGCAAAGACAAAACTAGGAGTGCCAGAGAAAGAATGTCTATTCCACCAAGAATGGACTCTCTCAAGGAACCCATCCGTTTTTAACCACATATTCTCAAACCGAAACGGACTTTTCCCCCTCGCCATTCCCCCTACCTCCATTAGAATTGGGAAATGATCAGAAATTAGGCGAGGTAAAATCCGCTGGGTCACGTCCGGATAATGCTCCTCCCAATCATGAGACACCAAAACTCTATCAATCCTAGACATCGAAGGCTGATCTGATCCGCTAGACCAGGTAAAACTCCTTCCCTCGAGAGGCAAATCAATCAAATTAAGGTCCTCAATAAACTCCGAAAAAAGCTCCATAGCTGGAGTGAGACGGGAGTTACCCGACTGTTCACTCGGAAAGCGAACAATATTAAAATCCCCGATGCAACACCATGGGACATTCCAATACTGCTGAATGCCAACCAACTCGTCCCACATTAGCCCCCTCGCGTTGTTATCCGTTGGGCCATAAACCCCAGTACACGCCCAGCTGAAGCCATCCCCCACCCCTTTCCACCGCACAGACACAGAAAAAGAACCCACCAGAAACTCCAGCCTCTCTAAGACCCTCCTATCCCACATCATCAAAACCCCGCCTGCTGTATGGACAGCATCTAAAGCCACCCAGTCCACATAAGGACAACTCCACAGACTGCCAACCATTTGTCTGTCCAAACCGGTGAGCTTAGTCTCTTGAAGACAAATTACATCACACTTCCACTCACGCAATAAATTTTTCACAATCAAGCGTTTCCGACAGTCGTTCAGACCCCTAACATTCCAGGAGAGAATTTTTAAATTCATAAAGACCAAAGGAACCCAACTGATAAACTTGATCGGCAGCCTACACACTACCTACCATCATAATTAACCGAAGAATGTAAATTCCTCAGCTCTCTCATCCCTTTTTCCTTGTTATTAGCAGCTTTTCTAGGAACTGTGACTTTCCTGTTTAGCACTTTGGCTTCCTCCGTCTCCTTCTCGATCTTTTGTAGCAAAGCAATACATAACTTCTCATGTCGACTTAGAGGCAGCCCCACTAGTTTACTAAAACCAGGAAGTCTATTCTTCACCCAACTAGAAATATCCAATGTATTACCATACTCCAGTGCCTCATTATCACAAGTCAACTCCGCTGACACTGGTAACACAGAAGGGGTAATAGACATCAAAGGAATTGCAAGACTATCCTCTCCACCCAAGCCCATCTCCAAGTGACTCAAATCTCCCACCTCCAAAGCACTCTCCCCAGGAACAACACACACAGCCTTCGTGGGTATCTCCTCTAGTCTGGGCAAATCCAGCTCCATGACATCAGGTGGCCTGAGGTTGTCACGGCTGTCCCAGCCCCCTTTGACCCCATCATTGACATCCAAAGCCACAATCCCAGCCCTCGAAAGGCTCCAGAAAAAGCCAGATAGGAGGAGCTCGACCGATGGCCGCGAAATCACCGTAGCGGACTTACCCGGTGTCACCGTGAGCTCATCGGAGCTAAGACCGGCGGAGAAAGAACCGTCGGCCATCGTCGGAGGCCCGGCGCTCCAGTCCGACACCTCTGGCTGAAGGGCGAAGGGTTGGGGAGGAACCATGGGTCTCGCCTCTGGAGTTAGAGCCTGGGTCAATCCTCCATCGCCCTTAACAGAGCTCTCCCCCACTTCAAAGGTGCTTGGGCCCGTTAAAAAAGAGCTAGAAGGGGCCATATGTGTCTCGGTCAACAATGGGCTTGAGCCCAGGCCCAAACCATGGAGATTTTCAGCCTTTTTAGTCTCGGTCAGCAATGGGCTTGAACCCAGGCCCAAACCATGCAGATTTTCAGCCTTTTTAAACCCACGTGCAACCCATTGAAGGGTCTTTGGAGCATAACAGACCCTATCCTCTGCCCCTGATTTCCTTCTGAGCAACGTATCTCTCCCTTTCTTTCTATCCCAGAAAACCCGTCTGCTCCCTGTCACGTCAACCTCCACGATAAGACCACTACCTACCCCTTCCTCCTCATTAATGCTCTGCTCCCTCCTGTCCCCTTCCACCACCTCCACCTGATCAGACTTGCCCACCGGAAAATCTCCCACTATGGCCCCTTTAAATCTTGGGTTCACCCCCTTATCCTTCTCTTCTAACTGTGTCAACTTCCCCTTGGCTGTGAAACCAAGCTGCTTTAGTTGCTTTCTTTCAACTAATCTTTCACGAGAGCCTTGCACCACTTCAGCAAAGGTTCTAGAGTTTAGTGCCTCCAAATTATACCTCCGCACCTGAGGAATAAATTTTGGAGGACCATATCCACCCCCTGCATAGTGTGATGGATTCAGCAGCTTTCTAAGTTCAAGACCAAAAGCCCTCCAGCCAATTTTCTCTTTACCTTCAGGGATGATGATTGATCTCCTAGACCCAGCAGCCTTGAGCTCGGTCAATAGCAAGAACTGACCTGAAGAGTTGGAGCTCCTATGGAGAGTAAGAGCAGTGCCACCTTCTCTGAAGAGAAAGAACTGTTTGGAGCTCTCCCCTATAACAAGTTCTTCAATACTCTTCATCAGCCAATGGACAGCATACTTGCCCATGAAAACTGATCTCATAAAGAATTTGCCCCTCTCATAAATCCGTAACAAGAAAAAGCGTCCCCCTTCCTCTAAAATTAATTGAAAGAACTTGGACTCAATAAAGAAACTACGTACTCCCCCTTTTAAATTTTCAATATCTTTTGTTTCCTCAAACCTAGCTAGGCTAACTTGATGTGAAAATTTTGAACAATGTTTGAAATTTTTGGGGAGTAAATACTTTCAATCCTTTTGGACATTCCAACCCACCCCCGCCCCCCCAAAAAAAAAATCATAAAAAAGAAAATAATTTCAACAATGAAATAGTAGGTGGACCAGTGAAATAAAGATAGAAACAGAGCATATGGTACGTGCTTTCTACATGTATTTTTCTGTCTGTTAGGTCACTCATTGATGGTACAATTCCTAGACTTATCAGCATTATTATGATAATTACTATTTTGGTAGAGGGAGAAGATAAGAAGAAAAGGGGATGGGGGAAGCATGCAAATTTTTAGCCATGTCTACAAACAGGGGTGGAACCAGGAACCGGGAACCAGGATTATAAGACTGGTTTTTGTGTGTGTTATACTGAAAGTTTCCTTGAATATAAGGGACACTTAAAGCATTTCAAGAGGTTTGGCCCCCCTCATCCCTGAGGTCCATTGTAGTACCGCACCTGCCTACAAATGTTTTTAGATCTTTATAATTGGCCTTTCAGATTTACTTCAGTACTCCAATCATAATAGTTTGTTTGTCTATGTTTAGAAAGTCAATATTTGAATTGATTTGATGCTCCATGGTACTTTGTCGATGCTTAATATAATCATACTTTGAGATTAATCTGATGGTGCATATAAGATTTTTTGGTTTACTAAATTGCTTTGGATTACTCAACATTAATTATGCATCTGATAAGCCAGTATATCAAAAGATAAAAAGAATGTCAATGCAATCCTCTATTCTGTGACTTTTTTATTTTTATTTTTATTTTTTAAATTAACAAATTTTATTTAGACAAAAAAGGCATAGCCCAAGTGCACAGGAAGTATACAATAGGTAAACCCACAATTAAACTCTAAACTTGTAATGCCTTGTTTCCATGAGTAATTTTTCTTGTTTTTGTGTATAATATGCATACATAATGGAGCTGTTATTTCTGTGGGGACTAAATATACACAGGTCCAAACAGGAGTCATATTTTCATAGTTCTAAGCTACAGATTGTTCTATGCATATTTGTATGATTGTTTGTTAGAGCTTTGCCTCTCTAAAGTGTGATAAATGGCTTTTTGGTGTTCTAATTTTCTATTCATTTTGAACTTGAGATCAATGTAATTTTTCTGTTAGGATTATAAATACTGCAATCTGCCCTGATTTACATGGTTTATGGATTTTTATATGATTGGTGTATTTATTAGATGAATTTGCCAGTGTAATATGCTTGCTTTCTTGGGTGATTACAATTTGATTTTATGCTTGTGGCATTTGGTGGCCGTGGCATTGTTTATGTATGTTGTTCTGCCATAGTCATTTAAAGGTACAGTGATATTCTTGTTCTTATAAGAACTTCTGCTCTTCTGATGATCTATACCACAAAAAGGCTCTTGGGATATCCTTTGTAAGTTTGTACTTAAAATTTTTTCTAGGAAATGGTTCCAGAAAATTCCATCTTTCATTGTAATGTTTGAGCTTCTTCTTGTATAAGAAGAAAAAATAAAATAAAATAATAGAGAGAGAAACCATTTTGTTTTGTGCTGGAGAGAAACATGGAGTAGGTTTTGGGACAAATTTGGTCTATGAAAACTAAAACCTTGTAGAAGATTTGAATTACTTCCCTGTATACTATTCGAGTTGCAGAAAGATATTTTGTTGATAAGAAACTTTATAATACAAATGGAAGAGTGCAATTTACTTTATTTATTATGGGCTGCTACTTTTGTGCAACTGGCTTGATGTTAAGCCTAATCTGTATATTGATTGTTTCCCTGTTTCTCCAATGTTTCATGCTACTTTCAGCAACCCAGACCAATTAATTGTACATCTTGCAACTCAAACGGACATGTTGAATGCAAATGGTGTGGGGGTACAGGCTTCTTTATTCTTGGGGATAACATGCTCTGCCAAGTCCCTTCAAGAAACTCCAGTTGTGTTATTTGTTCTGGAAAGGTAAATATATCTACAAGGCCTTCAATCTAGAACTAGTATAATTCCTTTGTTTTGAATGCACAAACTCTACAAAAGCTGTATGATTGACCCTTTATAATGCCATGATACTTCCAGGGATCAATGTGTTGCTCTGATTGTAAGGGAACAGGCTTTCGTGCCAAGTGGTTAGGAGAGCCTCCTATTTCCAAGTAGCAGTATTGCTTCTCTGTTCTCAGTTGGTGAAAAGATCCATAAAGGTTGAAAAAGATTTTAAGTGACATCCATTCATTTTCTGATATATTCTCTCATTTATTCCTGTATTTGTGGTCAAGTAATGATATTCTTAACCTCTTTTACTCCATGCTACAAGTTACTCACTTGTTCTTATGAAGTCACTCTTGTCTTATCAAAAGAACATTAGCCTGTATCATAAATTCATTTCAATTCTTATAATGTACAAGCAATAAGTTTTATGATTTTTTTTTTCTGATTTTTGTTGTGTAAAAAACTGCTGACACGGAGGTTTTTTTTTCTTCAGTATGTTAGCAGTAGCACCAAGGCAATTGTCAATTAACTTGTAGTGTTGTCTTAACTAAATGGGCGCCGATGTATGACAAATTGCTTTTTGATATGTAACATGATGTTTGGAAGTGCAATTTTCTTTTCAAGCATATATATGGTGTTGAAGGATAAAGCTGGGTCATGCACAGCATAGTTATACATTCATGGTAACTTCTGTGATCTCTCTTCATCTAAATGGTATGAGATGGATTTCTCAACATTTTTTGTTTCTTTGTTTTGTACTTTCTTCCCTTCCATAAGTACTATGTTAATCTTTTTGTGAATGAACATGGCCTCCATACTTGACATCCCTTCACTGATTCTTTCATAACTGAATATGTCTTCTTTTTCTGATTTAAGATATTCGATTATGACAATGTATAAAGTTCCTTCGGATTGGACCTACTCTAATTTTCATTCAGATAATGGAAAGTAATGGCTTGCGAACGTAACAAGCAATAGAAAATGGTGAGGTACCATAGCTGATCATGACTATAGTTATCCAGTTTGGGTGAGTTGGGATTTTCATGCCACATTCCAATTCCTGGGTCAGAACCAGAGGCAAAAGCATAAGGATTTAAATCCATCAATGCTCCTTGAAAGAAAGCCTCGTGCTCGCTTGAACTTTTAGCTAAATCGACTTAAGTGCCCGTTTGTTTAAGCTTTTAGAAGCTGAAACGCAAGTTTTGAAACCCCCAGCCCAAAAAGCCCGTTTGGTAAGATTCAAAAAGCAACTTTTTGTTAAAAGTTGTGTTTTGGGTTTGTGAAGAAAACGTGCATTTGCAAAAAGGAGCTCAGAGCTGCCGTTGCAAAATGCACAAACAGTCAAACACGTTTTCTCAAAATAGAAATATTACCGTTGGTGGATTTCTTTTTTTCCTAAATTGCCCATAGTTTTTTTTCTTTCTGCTCCTCTATGCTGCTGTGCTGCGGCATCTCATCTTCTTCTTCTTCTTTTGTGCTGCTTCTTCCTCTTCTCTTCTCTAATTTTTTTTTAATTTTATTTACGTCTTACATATCTAATCTCAAAAAAAAAAAAAAAACCTTTTGAATTCGGTAGAGTTTTTGACAAATGGAACCTTTGGAGACATGGAGCAGAGAGAGGGAGCTCGAGAGAGAGCTCAGACTTGTTTGTGTGCGTGTGTGTGTGTGTGTGGGGCTTTGTGTGGAGGAAAGTAAAAGAAAAGGAAGATAAGAAGATGAGGACGAAGTGAATGTGTGGATGAGAAAAAAGTGAAAAAAAAAAAAAGAAGAGTTTTTGGGTTTGGGTAAAGCAACGTGGAAGAAAATATAGAGAGTAGGAACAACTTCTTTTTCATAACTGTGATGTTATAGAGTATGTGATGGAGAAAAAATTGTGGGGACTAGAATAACTCATTTAAAAGATAAGTGTTAATAAAATTTTATTTTACAAAGATTAATTTTAAATTAGCATTGTGAAAATATTGTGACATTTTATTATATCTCTAAACTTTTTAAGTTAGTACTATTTTTCTTTAGAAAAAAATAGTACTATTGACAGAATATTTTTATAACAATTTCATGTTTTACTCTCAGAGTTGAAATTTTAGAGAAAAAGCCTAGTCAACCAGTAAATAGTTACACTATTTTGAGACTTAAGGTTGAAAGTAATGGTATAGAGGAGTCTTATCTATTTCTCTTACAATTTCTCTCAATTTCCTCTTCTTGTTGTTTGCGAAAAATGTTTTAGACTTAGTATTTTAAGAAATATTTTGGATTTCATTTATTATAATTTTGATTTGTCTCTTTCTTGAACACCATTAGCCTTTATTCCTCATACATTTGGAATTTTGGACTTAATTAGCCTTCATTCTTGCATTTTTGACCCTTTGTCACAAAACATCCTCAACAACTTTAAAATGTTTGTTTTTCTTCCCTAAATTTTTCAAAAAGTTTTACTTTATATCCTTCTGTTTATGTTCGTTAGTTTATATCCTATGTTGCCTAATGGAATGCTAATGTGGTATCTAATTGGGGCCAAACCATCTTCTTTTAAAAAGTATGAACATGTGGCGTGAAATTGTTGGGACAAGATGGAAAAATGTTACATTCAGACCAAATTATTCCAAAATCTTAGAAAACCCTAACACTCCAATTTTGTAGTCAAACTTTGTTTTTACAATAAATTCATATTGTGGATAATATATAATGACAAATAGGAATAATATTATCTATCCCAAGTAGTTTGTAGAAGATTTATTTAAAATAAAAATAAAGAAGTTTTTGATGATCATAATTTTGAAAATAAGACTTATTTTTAATAAATAAAATAAGAAGCATTTGATGGTGGGATCGCGATTCGCGATCCTTTATTAGGAAAATGTCTTACAGTTGATAGACTGCCCCACATAAATGTGGACAGACATGTTGGTTACATACTTACATGACACTTACCCTACAGGCTACAACAAATAAAACTGATGCCTTCGCCTTAATCAACTTTGTTAAGATAATTATAAAAAATAAAGTCTATAGTAAGTAGCGGAGCCACAAGCCCCCCAAAGGCCATGAATTTTTAAAAATATATAGGTATATTCTGAATATGCATCAATATAAACATTAGGCAGCTACTTTATACGTGTTTGTAAAAATAATTTTTAATGTTTAAAATTCATGGTATCCTAAATTGTATTACTAAAATTTCTTTTATAATTGTGGGAGTCAAAATACAAAAAAGTAAATGAACAACACAATTTATTTATGAATTATGGGAGAATAGTTTATGGGAGAACTATATAAGAAATCAAAATCAAAATGGTAATATCACAACTGAAAGAGAAAAAGAATGGGGTCTTAGAATTCTCTTCAGCTTGATAGAGAAAAGCAATTACTAGTTGGAAATTTTCTTTACACTCTGCCTTTCTCTTTCCATTTTTTTCCCCATTCTGAAGTGGTGAAGGTCCTATTTATACTAGTGGCATCTTTCTCTCGGTGGAGGATTGTATGGAAGAGATGAAAAGATACTTGTTCTATCAGATGTCTCATTCGCTTTTTGGAGGAGTGAGTGGATTAATTGATGAGAACTGAGAAGTATTGTTCAAGTGGGTTATTCAACAATAAATGCAGCCGAGAGTTCTAGGGGCTGTATTGGGAAGGGAATTTGGTATGCACTTTGGAAGCTTCGAATACCTAATAAAATTAAGGTATTTGGGTGGAGAGCTTGTAATGAAATCTTGCCAACAAAGTTGAACCTGTATAAGAGAAGAGTCACTGATAATGCGTTGTGTCCAATTTGCTTGAGGTTTCCAGAATCAGTGGTCCATGCTCTTTGGGAATGTGATGCAGCTAGAGATGTGTGGTGGGGAAGCTTAAAAATTCTACAAAAGGGAGGGTCGGGTATGGCTGACATGGTTCAATTAATGGAGTATTTGTTGGATCGGGTTGAGTCTCAGGATATGGAGGTAGTGCTTGTCCAAGCATGGCTGATTTGGAATCAAAGGAATCGGGTTGTGCATGGAGGCAAGTTCCATGACATGGGATGGTTGAACAATCGGGCAAGGGAGCTTCTTGAGGAATTTCGGACTGCTTCAGCTCTGATGGGACCTGCATATGGAAGGCAGTCGACTTGGGATACCTGGCAACCCCCTCCACCTTTGGTTTTCAAGCTTAACTTTGATGCAGCCTTGTTTTCGACCCTCAACTGTTCTGGCTTTGGAGCAATCATCTGGAATGAGAAAGGTGAGGTTATGGCAGCCATGGCAGCTAAGGGACTTGAGGTATTTTGCAGTGAGGAAGCTGAGTTACTTGCATGTAGAAAAGCTATTGAATTTGCTGTTGATGCAGACTTCTCTGAATTAGTCATTGAAGGTGATAATAGTTCTGTTATGAAAGCTATTTCAGCTATGCAGGTTGATCAATCTATGCTGGGGAATGTAATTGGGGATATTCATCATTTGATTGGGAATTTACAATGGGTAAGGACTGAATGTATTAAGAGAGGGGGCAATAGGGTTGCTCATGAGTTAGCTCAATTTGCTAGGAATATTAGTCATGATTTGTTTTGGATGGAAGATGTTCCTCCAATAGTTAGGGAAGCCTTGTACCAAGATTCTAATTTCTCTGTTTAATTGAATGAAATGCTTCTGCTTCAAAAAAAAAAAAAAAAAAGAATAAATGCAGCCTTGGTTAGGTGGGATCAACTATTTAATGCGGAGATAATTGTTATTGAATTTAGGCTCTATCAATTTATCTTCCCTGGTTCGTTGGCTACATTTCACCTTCGGTTTTCAAGTACTTCTTTGTCTTTCCTTAGTTTGTCTGTGTCCTCAGTCATGGGCCAAGGACAAAATTCTCCTCGGCCACATGCCGAGTGGGGACAGGAAACACCTATGGGCTGAGTCTTATTGGCCAACGTACTTCTTCATGTTCTTCTTATCTATGTGCAGGGCCTACTTCTTATGCAGTTATCTTGGGATGGATCTATGTTTTTCCTTTCATTCCACTCTTTGTGGGCTTGGGTCTATGGGCCTTTTGTTTGTGACCCACTCCCCCACAATAATGATTGATTTATAACCTACAATCTTGTTTCAACTATTAACGTCTTTCCAATAAAAAAAAGAAAAAGAAAAAGAAAAAGACTAAAATAACCCAGTTCTTTCATGACTCAACCAAAAATTCAAATAAATCAACATTTGTCTTTTATTCTATGCTTAAGAGATTAAGATAAGACAAGATATGTTATTTTTATTTTACACTTGGTTTTTAATTTAAAATAGGTGAAAAATAAAAAATGTAATATTTTTCTTAATTTTAACCCATGTCAATTAAGTTTGATTGAAACTTTTTGTTATATGTCTATTAGTTTATAAAATCCGTTATTTGCATGATCAAATGTTTATAATTTTTTTACATTAGTATTCGAGAATTTGACTATTCTCCGAAGTCCGCGTAGTCCCCCCCCACCCCACCCCCACCCACTCTCCCTGTTCAACACATATCAAATAATTACAAAATAGAATCTTTCAATCCCCAAGATGTTGATTAAGAGTTTTGCACACAGAATCTCATAGATGTCTTCCCTATTAGCAAGCTCCCGCGGTGCATGCGAGCACGACCTCCCTTGTCAATTGCCAGCTAAGGTCACGGTAAAATAATACACATCAATCAGGAGGACCAATCTGGCACTCTATGGGGTCCACACTCTTCTACAGTCCACATACAATTCATTTATTGGCACCCTTCTCCCCCTCCCCCATTTCCATTTACTACGTTGAAAACTTTACAAAAAAAAACCCCCGAAACCAAACTCCAACCAAAAGTCTCCTACCTCCTTCCATCTCGCGTGGAGTCACGTAAAATGACACCTACCCTATAGCCTACAGTAAATCCCCAAACCCTATTTTCAACTTTTACTCATTATTTGCGCAACAAATTTTAAGTAGTAAGAGCATCCCATCAGTCTTTGCATAATTGTGTATAAATGTGCAAAATAGAAAAAGTCACAACTTTTACACAATCGGAGCAAAAAAAACACCCACATCAGTGGGTGTATACTTGTGTATATTTGCAAGTTGCTACAGTACCCGTGTATATTTACACGGGCACTGTAGCATGTGTATATCATTTTTTAACCATTTTTTCTCTCTCATTTGTGTAACTGCCTCTCAGCTCCCTCTCTCTCTCTCTCTCTCTCGGCGCACAACTCTCCCTTTCTCTCATCTCATCCATTTTTCTTCCTCTAGTTTCCGCCGATTGCCATCGCCGCCGATGAGAACGAGGTCGAGCAAGCCAAGTCGCCGGACGAGTCCGTCGCCTACAACACGAACGGAGTTCTCCAACGAGTCTGTCGCCTAGAATCTCGTGGGTTTTGATCCATTTTTGGTTGAGCTTGAGGCCGGCGGCCATCGCAAGGAGGTGGCGGTGCTGCGAGGCACTTTGGTTGAGGCCGGTGGCCGTCGCGAGGAGGTGGGTTTTGATCCATTTTTTCTGGCTTTTTGGTTGATTGTGGGTGTGGGTTTTGATCCATTTTTGGTTGAGCTTGAGGTTGGCGGCCATTGCGAGGAGGTGGCGGTGCTACGAGGCACTTTGGTTGAGGCCGGCGGCCGTCGCGAGGAGGTGGGTTTTGATCCATTTTTTCTGGTTTTTTGGTTGATTGTGGGTGTGGGTCAATGGGTTTTGATCTTGATCGGCTTGGCTTGAGTGGGTTTTCCTTTTGATGATGCTGGTTGGGTGGTGATGATGATGGCTGGGTGGTGATGGTGGCTGTGGGTCTGTGAGAGAGAGGGGCAATGAGGGAGTGAGTAATAAAAAAAATGTAAAATAATGAATATTTTATTGAATAAATGTGTATAATAGATAAACTGATGTGGGTGTTTTGTAAAAGTGGATGTGTAAAATAGAAAAAGTAGGTTTTTCCGTGTAAAATAGACAGAAAATTTACACGGATTGATGTGAATGCTCTAAATTGTTATATGTTGTTATCGGTGGAAAAAAAAAAAATTACAACAATAAGTTTAAATTATAACTATTAAGTATTAATAATTATCTATTTATAATTTGTTGTGAAAATATTGTGAAAATATGATAGAGTAAACTGTTTTCATTTTCAACTCAATTAATTTTATTTATTTGGCTAAGCCTTCCCCACGTGTCGTTCTCTCATTCGTCACTCTCCAGATCTCCCTAGGCCCACAAGATAGACCAAAAATTACACATAATCAACAACCACCACACACAGACAGAGGGAGAGAAAAAAAAGAAAGAAATAGAAAGAAGAGCTTAGTGCAGAGAGAGTACTTGAGTTGAGTTACTTACTTATGGCATCTAAGCTTTGTGACTCGTGCAAATCGGCAACTGCGACTCTCTTCTGCCGAGCTGACTCGGCGTTCCTCTGCGTAGGCTGCGACTCCAAAATCCACGCGGCCAACAAGCTCGCGTCGCGTCACGCGCGTGTTTTGGTCTGTGAGGTCTGCGAGCAAGCTCCGGCACACGTCACGTGCAAAGCTGACGCCGCTGCTCTCTGCGTCACGTGCGACCGTGACATCCACTCCGCTAACCCACTCGCACGCCGCCACGAGCGCGTTCCCGTCACTCCGTTCTACGAATCCGCCACCGTCAAGGCTGGCGCCGTTAATTTCCTAGAAGAACGTTACTTCTCCGACGTGGAAGGAGAAGCTGACGTCAGCAGGGAAGAGGCCGAAGCTGCTTCTTGGTTGCTTCCGAACCCGAATAACAAGGTCATGGAGAGTACGGATCTGAATACGGGCCAGTTTCTGTTACCGGAAGTGGATCCGTATTTGGATCTGGAATACGGGCCGGTGGATCCGAAATTGGAAGCTCAGGAGCAAAACAGTTCTGGTACTGATGGAGTAGTACCAGTACAGAGCAAGAATGTTCAACCTCCATTGCTTAACGACCACTGCTTCGACATGGAATTCTCAGCCTCCAAACCCTACTCCTATGGCTATAACACTCAGTGCCTCAGCCAGAGTGTACGTACCTAAATAATTTTCCTTCTTAGATTTGTGTTTGGTTGCTTCGATTTTCTTATCTGATATTGTAATTTTCTTTCAGGTGTCTTCTTCGTCCCTCGATGTCGGTGTAGTTCCAGATGGAAGCACCGTGACGGAAATATCCGATTCTTATAATAAGCCGATCACAGACTCGGCGAATCGAGCGGTTCAGATCTCGGCGGCGGATCGGGAAGCGAGGGTTTTGAGGTACAGAGAGAAGAGGAAGAACCGAAAGTTCGAGAAGACGATCCGATACGCTTCGCGAAAAGCCTACGCAGAGACAAGGCCGCGAATCAAAGGAAGGTTCGCGAAGCGTACGGACGTCGAGGTCGATGTTGAACGTATCTATGGATACGGCGTCGTTCCGTCGTTTTGAACGATGTATGTAATATCTAGCTCCACCTCTCTACTGTGACGGAGAGGCTGTTTTGTATTTGTATTTTGTATATATATGTGTAGTTGATGATGACGATGATGGGGTTTGATCGGCGGAATCCTGACCGTTGATTTTCTTTTAGAACTTTTTAACTTTGTAATGTAATGAATTTTTGTTTTGCAATCAAGGAGCTGCGAACTGCTATGCTCTATCTACTTCTTCTTCCTTTTTTTTTTTTTTTTTTTTTTTTCGGAAGTTCAATACTGATTTAAGTGTTTTCTTGTTAGTGTATCAAAATCTGAATTGCTATTGGTTTATGTGATAGGATTAGTATAATAAGTATTATTAAATAATTAGTTAATGACTGCTCAATAAGCGTTTTTTTTGTTCTAGTGTATCAAAGTCTGAATCGCTATTGGTTTATGTGATAGGATTAATATAATAGTTAAATAGTTAGTTCATCATTGGTGGTAGGATCTGGATGAGCCAAAAGCATCTTGAGTTTTGGTTATGGGGCGTTCATGCTTTTAAAAAATCTTAAAAAATAGAGATGACATTAAAATATGCTTGGTTTCTAATTTTTTTTATTTTTTTATTTTTATTTTATTTTTTTTATGATTTCTAGTGGCTTCTAGGCCATTCAACTTGTTTCTAATTTCTAAATTCATATTACACAAAAAGGAAGGAGAGGCCCGAAGGCGAGTTTGTTTTATTTAAAAGCCAAAATATCATTTTAGGTTATATGTGCGGTTATGAAAGACTTAGGGGCATTTAGATTTCATGTTTTCCATTACCAATCATTTTGTTTTTATCACTTATAACTCAAAATTGGTGGGTCTCACGGTAGAAGGGTGTGTTTGAATTTGTTTTTAGTTTTTGTTTTCATTACTCAATTTTTTACTTTTTAAGTGATGAGTTAGCAAAATTATAAACACATTTTAGGTGTTTTCAAGTTATGAAAACTGAGTTATTGGGGGCATTGTTGTAAATTTTTGGACTTATGTGGGACCCATTGTCATGTTGTGTCTCTATCAAGTAGTCCACCTCAGCCACTCCAAATGTCTTTCTCCCTTTTCTTCCTTCTCATTTGTATTTCTTTTCCATTGTCTGAACTCACACCTACCATAGTATACCCATTTCATTGGTTTTTCACTTTCCTCCTCTCATTCCTCTTCTCATTTCTTCCTTTGCATCCAAAGATGAGCAGCTACCTAGCAGGAGCATTTGAAACCCAACAGCTCTAGCTAAAACCTAGCAGCCTCCACGAAGATCTGATGCTGTGTAATTGTTTTTTTTTTAATAAAGTATTTTTCGAGTTTGTGTTAGATCCTTTTGCTCAATTTCTCTTTTTTTTTTTTTTTTTTTTTTCACCCATTTATTTTCTCAACTTCGTCTTGTTTCTTTCTCTCTTTCATTATTTCTTCTTTCAAGATCTATGGTATGGTATTTTAATGGTGATTTCAAGCTTCTGATCTGATTTGTGGCCGTGGAGTTCGAACTTGAGATGTGGTTGTGGGGTTTGGATTTTTGAGATGTGGTTATGGGTGTGGGGTTTGGATCTGTGATGTGGCTGTAGTGGGTTTGTATCTGAGATGTAGGGGAAGAGAAAGGTGAGAAAAGTTTGCTGGGCTTCATCTGTTCCGTTTTTCACGCATCTGGGTCCGGTTTATTTTTTTTTTTTAATTTTTAATTTCTAATTTTTTTCCCCTTTGCCGAAGCTGGTTCTCATTTTATGAGAGGTAGAGTGAGGGTTTGAAAAGCTGAAGATTGGATTTGGGGTTCCTTCCTTCTAAGACTTACGCTTGGTTCGTGGAGGGGTTTGGGAGAATAAATAGGGCTGAAGGGGAAAAATAAAATGAAATGAGGTATGAATGTATGTGAGGCGAGTAGGTTAACAATATCTCTGACATGGTGCTCAGGTAGTGGGTCCCATAAAAAGTAAAATTTTTTGAGTTATCAAAGTTGGAAACAAGTGCCAAACATGCCACCTTAGGAAGTTGTGGTATTTTCAGTGATAAGTGATGAGTGAGTATTTTTTTAAACCAAACAGCCCCTTAGGGCCCGTTTGGTAAGAAATTTCTAGTAATGTTGTTTGTATTTTTTGGAAATACATGTGGGTGAAAAAGAGTAAAAATACGTGTAATGTTGTTTAAACAGCAGTAACAAATGGGCCCTTAGGGGTCCGTTTGAGAATAACTTATTTAGCTGAAACTGAAAACTTTTTGCTGAAAGTACTATAGATAAAGCTAAAAGATAGCTAAAATAGTACATTGGAGACCTATGAATAATACCAAAAGTGCAATGAGACCTATGAATAGTAGTAAAAATAAGTTAAATAGTAAAAAAAAACTAGCTTTTAAAGCCAATGTCAAACATACACTTAATTGAATAAATTTAAGTGTATTTAAATGAATTTTATTCAAACGCAAAGGAAAAATGTAATTTGCATTTTAGCCAAACTAAAAAACTATAGCTAAATTCACCCTAATTCCATCCGTGAGAGTCTGATAGTTTTGAAAAATGCTAATGCCACAACAAATGATGACTCATTGTTGATGTTTAAGTGGGTAAATGTGTTCTTAATTTAGTGTTCTTCTTTCCTTCCAAACTTGGATTTATGTGCTGCTTACTCTCTAGTTAGTATCCTAGATGCATAGTTTATACAATAAAATGTCTTGATCTAAGCATCTTTTTCAAATGGTTTTCAATTAAGTTTTTTGAACAAAGTGTTTTCAATTTTTTTTTCAAAAGGTATTTATAAAAATTGTTTTTTACACTTTTCAAAAACCATTTTCCCAATAGTTTTTATTAAGAACTCATGAGATTTTTATGAAAAAAAAAAAAAAAAACTCATCTAAGAAAATTTTCCACAAAAAACTCATGAGATTTTCACTAGAATCCTGTACGTACCCAACGTTCCTTGTTAGACTAGACCTTGGGTTGGGCACACAATTTACTTATATAGTGGGTAATGGGTTTCCTACTTTGGGTAGCTCTCAGCTGGTCTTTAAGAAAGAACTGCCTCGCACAGCCTAGCCTCCTTTTTCCCTCCTTAAGCTCTCTTAAGCTAAAGATGTGTTTTCTCTCTCTCCTCTCCCTCTCTCTCGTATCCAACCCCATTACCTTCTTGCTTTATCTTATTTATAGCTTTAGGTTAGTGGGGGAATCATGATTACCTCTGATTCCGCTCATGTGAGTGGGGTCCAAATTGATTATTTTTGACAAGGAATATGCTTTATTGGGAATGGTGTCAAGGACGTTGGAATTGGCGGTAGCCTTCTCTAAAAGATTGCTTGGTAGCGCGATTCCCCATGGCACTCCCGAGTTGCCGAGGCATTTCTGTCCATCATATGGATACCTACCGACCATCCTACATGTGGGTGGCATTCACGTGCTAAGCTTTTTGAATAGTGAGCCGGTCATGACACTGGGCTTGGGCCTGACAATATTTATGGTCCTATTTAAGCCTGGGCCCAAGATAAATGGGTCTGTGGCCGTATGCCGTTCAAATCCCATTTAGGAATTTTGTTTTTCATAAGAAAATCATGAGACTTTTAAAAAAAAATTGCCTTGGAAAAATCCTTTTCAATTTTTTTTTTTCCAAAATAATCATTGTTTCTAAAATATTATTTTGAAAAGGGGCACCAAAATCTAAATAAAGTACATTTTCAAAATAAAAATTCACAAAAGCTTTTCCAATGATTTATAAAAATTAAATTTTTTCCCCACAAAATAATTTTAAAAATATTTTATCTTTTAGGTAAATCGTAAATTAAAATAAAATATGCACGGATGGAATGAGTGTAAAAAATTATTTAGTTGCTTAAATAAAATTTATGTTTAACTATATGTTTATTTTTACACTTAAGAAAATGTTCGTTAAGGGAAGTCAATCTAAATGTACACTTATTTAAGACCCTCCCCTTACCATTCACAACATAAGGGCTATAACTCGAGACACTCTTCCTTTAAAGAGGTGTGCCTTGCACAAATTCATTAAAGTTTTGCAATTAATTAATTGTGAGTTGATAAGTTTATAGTATTTGAAAAATATATTGTGGGGATAGGAAATCCAAGCAAGTACGTTGGGTTATGGGTCATGCTCGAGGATGAGTAAAACCCCGAAGATGGTCAAAGGGATTGTTAGGCCTGAGTTAGTGGGCCGAGGACAAAGGAAAAGAGTAATGGGTCAGCTGTGGTTCCAGAGAAGCCGGGCCACCTCGGGAAGGCTTTAGGGAGGTAACCATTATGGAAGGATAAGTTTCATGGAAAGTAGCAGAACTCAATCAACAATAAAAGAAGAAATATCTGGGAAGAAGACTGTCACCACCACATTAAATGCATTGCACCAAATGAACTGACTGCATTTATGGAGAAATGACACCTGAACAGTGTCATCTCAGCTCACAGCTACCCACAAAGCTTCCAGGATGTCCTGATGGGACAAGCATCCAAGGGATTTTCTACAAAATCAACAGGTGGAAGGCTAGGATGAAGGTGTGAAGGACTATATAAGGAAATGGCCACCGTGAAAAATGGGGCATGTAATCTAGGAAGGGAAAAAAGAAAAGAAGAACATAGTGTATTCAGATAAGCTTGAGTTAAATATAAGAACATCTCATCCTTGGACTTGATTGAGGAGTGTTATTTCTATTAATTTGTGCTTTCAATCTCATTAATATCTATCCCATCAATTTTGGCCCATACTTGTTGAGATGTTTCCTTGTTTAACCCATTCTCTAACAAATATATTGTTTTGGGCTCGTTGGGCTATCATCCACTGTATTTTGTACTTAGTGGGCTGAAGTTCAAAATCTAGTCCTTACAATTGGTGCCGCACCTGCAATTTTAACCAGCCATGGTGGGATCAGAACCAAATAGAGAAGAATCTGTTGGGTCACAGAGGGAAGATCACTTCGGCAACCTTGAAAGAAGGAGAGACCGTGAGGCTAGTGTACATACAGATCATACTGGTAGGAGTCATTCTAGGACAGGGAGCCACATCTCACATGATGAGGAAACCAGGAATCTCAAGTTGGAGATTGATCATTTATGTAGGAAGTTACGACGTAAGCAAAGAGAAGCATCCCCTCCCAGCTCCGAAATTGATTCAGATGAAGATGGTAACTACAGGCCAAGGTCTAGAACACCTCCTAGCGAGTCCTTCTCTCTATCTCCACATTTGGAAAGAGAGGAGCGGTATCATAGGAAGAGAGCTAAAAGTTCGAGGCCCAAGAGCATGAGGAACGACACGATGAGTAAGGCACTGCGTCAAATTTCCAAATCACCATTCTCACGTAGAATTGATAGGGCCAAACTCCCTCGTCAATTTAGGCAACCAACCTTTACTATTTATAATGGGAGGACTGACCTTATGGAGCATGTTAGTCATTTCAACTAGAGGATGGCTGTGCATTCCAGGAATGAGGCTCTGATGTGCATGGTTTTCCCCTCAAGTTTGGGACCTGTGGCAATGAGGTGGTTTGATGGATTGGATGAGGGTTCAATTAGCTCTTTCGAAGAGCTAACTAGGGCTTTTGGGGCCTGATTTGTTACATGTAGCAGGGTTCCTCATCCTTTGTATTCCTTGCTATCGATGGTGATGAGAGAGGGCGAGACCCTAAAAACTTATTCAAATAGGTACTGGGAAACATTTAACAAGATAGATAGAGACCCCTATGGAGAAATATAGTCATAGCCGACCTAGGAGAGATTTTGCTCGTCACACTAGGCACCCAAATGCTCAGATGGTCAATTCAGTGTTTAGGGAGCCAGTTCACCAGATCCTTGAAAAGATAAAGAGTGAGCCTTACTTCAAGTGGCCGAACAAGATGGGAGGTGATCCTACCAAGTGTAACCAGAGTCTTTACTGTCAATACCACCAAGATCGTGAACATATCATCGAAGATTGTAGAACTCTTCGTGATCACTTGGACTAGCTAGTCAAAGCAGGAAAGTTGAAGCAATTTGTGCGGCAATCCTCTGGGCAGGGGAGTCAGGCCGGATCGAGGTATTAAAGGGAGTCTATATCGAGGCCATCCTTGGGGACAATTAATGTTATCTTTGCAGCCCCAAGCCGTATTGGAACATACACTTATTGGGTTATGTCCATAGCAAGACCAGATACCAAGGATTGGGTCTTGGAGTCTAAGCGAGGAAAGTTAGAGGTCTAACCAACCTTGGATTTTTCTAATGAAGACAAGATTGGGACTTATCAACCACACGACGATGCCTTGGTGGTAACCCTTCGTATTGGAGGGTATGATGTGAAGAGAGTCTTGGTAGACTAAGGAGTTGAAATCATGTGTCCCAACCTGTACAACAGACTTAATCTGAGACCCTAAGACCTAACTTGTTATGATTACCCTTTGGTGGGATTTGATGGGAAGACGGTTATACCGAAGGGCCTGATCAAGTTGCCTTTCCAAACTAGATCCAAGGTGGTCGAAGTAAGCTTTATAGTGGTGGATGCTTATTCACCTTATACTGCTATCCTGGTAAGACCGTGGCTCCATGCCATGGGAGCAGTATCTTTGACCCTTCATATGAAGGTGAAGTACCCTTTGGAGGGACAGGTCAGGGAATTGATAGGAAGTCAGGCCATGGCGAGGCGGTGCCTGGCCGTCGCTATTAGACATCAATCAGAGGAGGGAGCCTCGGCTTCCTAGAAGGAAGCCTCATAGCAATTAGCAAAAATAATTGAACCCCTAAATATTGGAGATGGGGGGCTGATGTGTGAAGAGCTTGAGAAAGTTATCATCGACAAAGATGCGGAGAAGTATTTTTCGACCTTGTATTCCCGTGCATTGCTCAGTCGTCGTTGTTGTTCCGGTTGCTCATCCATCACCTAATCATCCAACACCCCATTTTCGACTCCTTGAACCCCATCATCCCCCGATTCTCCCCTCACTACTGCTACAACTATTGCTTCCTTCTCAACACTCGAAACCAACTCGTCTGAGCAGTCAACAAAATCACCCCCCTCTTCCTCCTCCGAAACCCCATTATCATTATCGTTTTTTAGCACGACCTATCATCGATAATAATGCCTGCTCCTGAAATCATTTCTCAACCTCTTCACTAATATGCACAAATTACAACCATTTCTCACATCAAATCACAATTGCTATACTTTCAATCATAAATTCATTACCTAATTGACTCGGTCATGGTCATACCCGTTAGCTTCTTTGGGTGCCCGAATTGCACGATTAAGATTCGGGTCAAGAAAGTTGTTTTGAGCTCCAGAAACTTCCAGAACCTCCTCTGAGCTATGATTCTCAAACATTTCAATAGCTCATAATTGAAATTGTTGCCCCTCCAGATCCGTGTGATTCGAATAATGAAACCTGGGAGATATGAATTCAAAATCTAGAATCTAGAAATAAAAAACGAAATGAAACCCTAGAAACGGGAAATTATTTTTGTATTTTGACCTGTGAATGGAAACGACGTCGTGTTGTTGCGGTGATCCGACGGTTCATGATGAGCTTTAGATTTGTTATTTGAAGACTTTCTAAAGAATTGTAGTTAGTTGAATCTGGAAATTGTTGCATAGAGTAATTAGCAATAACCACCCAGTCAAATGAAAATTTCCCACCCACTCTTAATGTTTATCGAATTTTTTTTTCTTTTTTTTCCCTATTAGAAAGTGTTACTGTGGTGTCGTTTTGGCGAGGAAATGCTGTCGACTTTGGTTTTACGTTTCAAAGTGGTGCATTGAAATGCATGTTTGGGTGTTTCTATTTTTCTTATAGGGTGGCTCAAACCTAAACTCATTTAATAATGAACAAAGTTTAGTTACAACTTTATTCAATAAAATAAATATTACTATATATTTTGAAAATCTAACAGTTGAATTGCATGTTCTTTACGCTTTTAATACGTATGTCAAATTTTGTGTCAATCGGACATTATTTACTATATAATCTATAAGCTTATATTTTACGCATAATTTTAAACTACAAAAACTTGCAATTTAAACAATTTATTGATGACATAGTTATTGATATTTAATTTTCTAAAAATTTTACAAGCACGAAGAGTATAAAAAGAAGATGTAATCTAATGGTGGATTTGTCAAAATTCACCTTTAATAAAAAGATATTTAGAAAGGTTGTAACCTTAAGTTACAACCAATTTCATAACTAAATTTTGTCCTTTAATAATTATGTCAAATCAAATCTCCCTCATTTCTAATTCAACTTATTAATCAAGCGAGTTAACATAACACAACTCATTTCAATCTATTTAATACACAATCTAAGGGAATTTTTTTTTCTTTGTTTTAGGTGGAAGAGTTGGGGACTTGAGAGTTTCAATGAAGAATTTATCAATGGACAAAATTTAGTTACAAAATCAATCTTACTCAATATCTTTTTATTGGAGGTGAATTTTGACAAATCAACCATTGGATTACATATTCTTCTTATATCTTCCATGCTTGTAAAATTTCTAGAAAATTAAATATCAATAGTTATGTTATCAATAAATTGTTTAAATTGCAAGTTTTTGTAGTTTAAAATTATGCATAAAATATAAACTTATAGATCATTTGGTAAATAATATCTGATTGATACAAAATTTGACATGTGTATTAAGAGTGTAAAGAACATGCAATTTGATGGTTAAATTTTCAAAATATATAGTCATGTTTATTTTAGGGTAAAATACTATTTTGGTCCATAAACTTTAACGATTAAACTTTACAAAAAGTTTGTTTTTCATCCCTAAACTTTAAAAAGTTCATTTTTCGTCCCTAAACTATTGAAAAGTTTGTCTTTCATCCCTAAACTATTGAAAATGATTTATTTTTTTCCTTAAATTAAAAAAAAAAAAAATCATCCCTAAACTATTGAAAAGAAATCTTTTTTCATCCATATTTTTGTCCCTAAACTATTGAAAAAACTATTTACAAAATTTAGGGATGAAAAAAGAACTTTTTAAGGTTTAGAGACAAAAAAAAAAAAAAAAAAAAATTTGGTAGAAACCAAAAAATTATTTTACCCTTTATTTTATTGAGTACGATTGTAACCTTAAGTTACAACCAATTTTGTATGTAGCTAAACTTTATCCTTTATCAATATAACTATTAAAATTATTTTAATTACTTAATTATATTTAGAATAAAATTTTTTAAAATGACATTTATTTATATTCAAATAGGTCATTTCCAGTTGATTACCTATTTATTAATCATGTTCAGAATGTCGACCCATTTTTGACACTAACCCATTTAAACTAAACACTAACCCACAAAAGAACTATATCATGTTTGCAAGTCATGTTGAATATTGTCACCTCTATTTTATAGTCTTATTACAATAAGAATTAGTCTATTAGAATTCCATGGACTATATGTCCATATCATTCCTACAAACTCGTTATGTGAATGTTGAGGATGATTCTTAAAAAAAAAGTAAATTGAGGGTGTTGTTAATAGACTGTGAAGGGCCTTTCAATTGTATAGAGTAAGAGTATTTGCATTAGTAGGTGTATAATAAAAGAAAAGTGTCAAATTTACACATTCAAGCCCTAAATCACCCACATCAGTTAAGTTATTGATGGTAAATTTGCAAAGTTGCTACATTAATTGTGTAAATATACATAATTACTATAGTAGTTTTGTATATCATTATTTAATTTTTTTCTCTCATCTTTTGCCTCATCAAATTCCTCTCTCTCTCTCTCTCTCTGAAGATACTAATAAACAAAGAATGAAAAATGATTATTTAAATAAAATAGAATATAGAATAGATAATCTAACGTAGGTGTTTTTGAAAAGCTATTGTGTAAAAAAAAAAAAAAAATGTTTTTATCCTAAAATGGATAGAAATTTTTGCACAAGCTGATACAAATGCTCTAAGAATGACTTGCTCACCATTTAATACCTTAACAATCTTCGTAGCATCTTTGTGAGTTCACGAACAGCTTGACTAGAAAAACTTCTACTTGCGATTGGTTGGAGGTCTTCTTAAGCATTCACATCAACTCTTGCAAAAAAATTTCTTCTATTTTAGTATAAGAACTTACTTTTTTTCTATTTTACATACTCACATTTTTTAAAACACTCTACATTAGATTATCTATTTTACACTACATTACATTAAAATATCAAATTTTCTTGATTTTTTTTAATTATTTCTCTTTCTTCACATACAATAACCATTAACCATCATCCATTCTCTTTCTTCAACCTTGGGATACGTAAAAAAAAGAATTAAAAACTATATGCATAGTAAATAATGCCAGTGTAAATTTACACAATTACTGTAGCAACTTTGCAAATTTATGCATTTTTAACTTAACTGATGTGAGCGATTTTGGAAGTTAAATGTGTGAAAGTGATACCTTTTTTCTATCTTGCATTGTTTGGTGCAAATGATCTTGGTACGAGCCATTGAAGTCTTACTTCAGATTGAACAAGTTGGTTATGGTAGATAAAGCAGATAACCAAGGGTTCTTTTGAAGAAGATGAATGATCAGTTGAGGTGAACTTACATAGGAACATCCTCCAATTGAGATCCCTCAAAAAATGGGACATCGATCTCATTATGAGGCACCCTGGCAATAGACCACCACCACAAATGCAACAAAATGGCTACGAAAACAAAATTATAAGACAATAGAACCCATATGTGAGAAGAATATATAAGCGTATAGATTAAGTTTTTGTTACCTCTAACAATTTTACTATTTTATTGAGCTTATGACATATGTTCTATAATATTTTTTTATCAATCAAGACACTAACTGATTCCTATATTTATATATATATATATAAAAAAGACAATAATTGGTATTTGCCATAATTTTTTATTATAAAAAATAACACTAACTTTTTTTTTTTTTTTTGAGGGAACTAATTGTTTATTTTAAGATACACTAAATTGTTTTCTGATGGGACAAATTTAATTACAAGAATTTTCAAACTTTATCTGATTGCCCAAACTTGTGTTAGTTTGTAGAGATTTAGTAGTGTTGTTGACCCATGCGCTCTTCGTGAGAAACCGTAATATATTCTTGATCAACATATTCATGATTTGAATTTTGGACAAAACTAGATAATATAGATAATATATAGAGAGGTATATTAAGACTTGGACAAAGTTTATCTTCTCAACTCAATACGTGGCAATTTATAAAGAGTCCGAATTTGGAAAAGATAAGGTGTAAAACGCATGTTTTATATTATTCAATAAGAGATTGCTATATCCGTTTTTTTTACTTAAAACTCAATACATTCTACCACACATTATAACATCTTGAAATTTAGATGGAGCATTTATTTGTACAAAGTTTTCTAGAAAAGAATCTAAGGATTTTGAGTTGCATGTGGTAAAATTGTAAGTGCTATAGGAGGGAATTGGGGGGAGTAGTAGAATTAAGGATGATTCTATTATAGTGCTTTGATCCTATTTAGTAGACTTGTTTCTTTGGGAGTTGGTGGTAAACCTCTAAAGAGTTTTTCCACGTAGAACTTTTCTTTTCGTAACCATATTGCTTATGTTATTTATTTTTTGCATTTATTTGTTTACCAATATTGGTTTGTACTTATCAAAGCTAAGAGAAATCTAATTAGATCTCAAATAAGGGTTTAATTTTATGTCACATGTTTCAACCAATTTTCTTAATTTTGGTAACTATTTACTACACCACAAAAATCGAGTCCAATTTAATTTTTCTTAAATTTTTGTGTTAAATGATTTATCAAACAAGAAAATCATAGAATCAAAATTAATAAACCTTAAAAAATCACCATCATTAATTTATTACTATTATTATTATACAAATTAAATAGAGGTTAGCCAAATTAAAATTGAGAATTTTATGGATAACAATTTCAATGTTTTTTTTTTTTTCATTTGTTTCAAATAAAATTATAATTATTTTATTAGTAGCAATTGTATATTTTCAAATATACAAACATTATATATATAATATATAAATATGGTAAAATTTTAAAACTCATTTAATTATGCTTATTTGTAAATGTATCTCATGCATATGTATGAGGTTACAAACAAGTTAACCATAAATTGAACGTCCCAAAATATTTGGTTAATTAATTTTCTAGATTAAAATTGGTTAATTTCTAACAATCGGGGTCTAAATCTCCAACAACGTGTCTAGGAGTGATCAGTTCCACAAACACCAATGAAGCTGAGTTCCCAAGCATTGTTAGGCTCATAGAGAGTCAAATTTACACCACAAGACTCAAAACTGCAAGTTTTGTGACATTGGATAATGACCAAGTAAAACAATATTCATCTTTCCTCTCCTAAAGGCAGGGACGTTCATACAATGCCTCAACGAGCTACCATCCCCCAAGGGAGAGGCGCCAAGTATAAATACCTCATTTGCTCCACCATTTAGTTCCTACAATCAAACAAACAAACAAGATCCTCTGTTGACTCACAAAATGGCAAACTCCAAGTACTTGTTTCTTCAAATTGCATGCTTCATCCTCTTGTTATCCTTGTCTCCTTCATATGCTCACAACAAGAGCCATGAAAGCACGCCACCTCCTGCTGGTTTCCAAGCAAATGTTGATTTCAAAGGTTGCTTCAACAAGATTTATGCTTTTGGCGATTCAGACACAGACACTGGAAATGCTCACAACTTGGGTGATCTCAAATCCTTCATTAGCACTTTATTCTCTCACGCTTGGTCCCCATATTGCTCATCAGAGAATTCAAAGTTATCTGGTTATCGACTATCTAATGGCCGCTTGGTCATTGATTTCCTGTGTGAAGCTCTCAACATACCCCACTTGTCAGCCTATAAAGACTCTTCCGCAAACTTCTCATGTGGTGCAAACTTTGCAATAGCTGGATCAACGGCTCTTTCAAGTAATCTCTTCGGTCATTTCAATTTTGGTAATCCCTTAATGTGGAAACCAAATCCAGAGAATATCCTAACTCAAATTGATTGGTTCCATAACTTTGTTGGGGAGAGAGAATGCCAGGGAAAAGATGAGGTTGCATGCAAATCAGAGCTTGGGAATGCTCTCTTTTGGATAGGTGAGATTGGTGGCAATGACTATGCTCGTCTTTTTGCCTCTTCCATTGGCCTTGCTATTGCCAATAAGCAATTCACAGAGCAAGCTGTTGATCACATCTGCACACTTGCATTGGTAAGCATTGATAAACTACCATTTATATCAAAAGCTTAAATTGATTAAAAAAAATGATGAATTTAATCATTTAACTATTATTCCAATATGCATAATATTACAAAAAAAAGAAAAAAAAAAAAAGAAAAAGAAAAAAGAAAGAAAGTAGCATACAGCCTTAGCTTGTTAGAAGGAAAAAAAAAAGTATCTCAATGAGTTCTTCGAACCTTAACATTTGATCAAGACTCTTTTCACAAAATGGTGCATTGCATATAAGAGAAAGGATGAATGTTATGGTGAAGTTAATGTTGGAATAGTCATATTAAGCCTGCTTTCTTTTGACAGGGGCTATTGGACAAGGGTGCAAAGTTCCTTGTGGTTCAAGGGCTACCACCAATAGGGTGCCTTCCATTGCAGTTAGCAACATGTCCCTCAAATGATCGTGATCAAAATGGGTGTTCAGCGAGTGCCAACTTGGTAATAAAGGGTCACAACAATCTTCTCCAGAAGAGGTTGGATGAAATTCGAATCCAACACAAAAATTCTATGATCCTATATATTGATTACTACAGTGCTTTCACAACAATATTGGAAAAGCACACACAATACCAGTTTGAAGAACCCTTCAAGGCATGTTGTGGAGCTGGGGGAGGACCATTCAACTATCAGCCAAACCTCCTTTGTGGAGCTTTTGGCACCTCTACTTGCAAGGACTCTAGCACCCACATTAACTTTGATGGGGTTCACTTGACCGAAAATATGCATCAACACCTCTCTGATCTCTTCTTCAACCAAGGCTTCTGTACACCATCATTTGCAGATCTGATTAAGAAGAAGAAAGGCCAATATTAAAATGTTTGATATTGGCCTTCCAGTTCTCTTTTTAGTAATGAATATCTGATGGTTGATGGCTGATGCTGCTAGGTAGATTAGTAGTAGGCTCCCAATGGTGGCATTCGGAGAGCTGGATAATAATTCTTGTTTCATGATAGTTTACTATCTTTTTACTTTATTATTGTTATTATTTAAATGTTACACACGTACCTAGGGTCTTGAAACATGGCCTCACTTTTTACTTTACACTTAGGGCTGGCACAACAACTTTCACGGCCTAAGGCAGAAATTTTAAATAGGGCATTTTTTATATTTAAATATTAGTAACAAATTTATCCATACATACTTTTTTAGATTCAATTTATTTTTCAACTTTTTTTTTTTTAGTTTTTTATATGTTGACATTTATAATGAACAAATATTTATAAATAAATAGAACATGACTCATAATTGAAAATTATAATCTAACTAAAAATAAAATCTAATGTATAGAATAATAAAACCTAGTTTACCAATAGCAAAGTTGCAACTTTACTAATATTGTGAGCACTTTATAATCTAAACTTGCATGAATAAAAATTAATTTATTACATGATTTAATAAATTAATATCTCTAACACAAATGGATTGATGTGATATACATCAAATTTGCAATACATGTGATAACTTATAAGTTTTAAAGCAAATACATCATGTGGCTCAGGGGTTGTTTGGTTTTTGTGTTTCTATCACTCATAACTCTGTTTCCATCACCTATAACTCAAAAATGGTGGGACCCATGGCTGAGAAGTGTGTTTGGGGGATGTTTTCAGTTTTTGTTTCCATCACTCAATTCTCTAATTTTTGAGTGATGAGTTATGCAAATTGAAAACACATTTGAGGTGTTTTCAGTTTCCAATGGCATTTTCGTAATTAAACACACACTGAGGGACCCATCAGCCGCAACTTTTGACTTCACTCTCCTTTTTTTTTCACTTTTCTTTCTTCTTTCTCTATTCTTCAGTTTGTTCTTTTTTTTTTCTCCCTTTTCGCCTTTCTCATCTCAATTCTTTTTTTTTTTTTTTCCTTTTTGCCTTTCTCATCTCAGTTCGTTTTTTTTTCTTCATTTTCCCCTATTTTTCTCTGCATTTCTCTTCATCCATGCTTTTCTCTTCGTTTTCCCCCTATTTTTCTCGTAGACCAATGGAGATCTTCAAAATACACAGAAAACCCCAACTTAAAAAAAAACAAAAAAACCCAATAGAAGTGAAAGTGAAATCCAGAACAAAATTAAACATGCATAAATATATTCTAGAACAAACCCAGATTTCTCAATCATAAAAAAAAAAAAAGCAAACTCAAATCTGCCTAGGCCATTGATGTTGATGTTGCTGTTGCTGCTGTTGTGGCTGTGGTGGGTTTCAGAGTTTTTAAGGAGTGGAACGTCGTCGTTTGTCACTGTGGGTTGTAGCGGCGGCTGTAGCAGTGGTTGTTGTGATGAGAACAAAGGCACGAGAGCCGACCCATTCCGTTACAACTTGGGCACCTCAGAAACGGGCTAGCCATGGTCTTCTGGTCCATGACCGATTTGACCAGGGCTGCTTCGGCCAACACACCCAGACCCGTTGCCAGCTGAGTCAAAATGATCGGACCCATTTTCGATCTATTGGACCACGAACCACAGAGAGAGAGAGAGAGAGAGAGAGAGTTTGAGAGAGAAGAAGAAGAAGAAGAAGAGGCAGAGAGATTTTTTGTTTTTTTGGGTGGAATTAATATTGTTTATTTTTTTGAATTGAACGCGTAGTTGGCTTTGTGTTTGGTGGTTTTAAGAAGAGTGGGTCCTACAGAAAGTACAAAAAATTAGGTGATGAAATGCTGAAAATATGTGCCAAATGGGTGGGGTATAGAAATTGGGGTATTTTGAGTGATGAGTGATGAATGACGAAAATTGAGCGGGGAGTGATGAGTGATGAAAAAAAAAAACCAAACCCCTCACTCTCTTGGTTGCTATGTGATATGTTTAGAAAGAGAAAAGAAATAGTAATAAAAGACTAGAAATAAAAGGGTGAGTGGGTGATAGTGTTATGTCTTGTCACTTCTATTTCTCTTTCCACTCCCATGACAAAACAAAATTTTAATAGCATAATGAGAAAAAAATAAATGGAGCGAGGGCTTAAAGCCAAACCTGAAGGGAGAAAAGATTTGAAGCACAACAAATTTCAAGCCACTGCAGAGAATTTAAATGGGGAGAATGACACAATTTCTATTAATAAGTATAAAATTCTAAGGTTTGTGTTTGATTTATTTGGGCCATTTGATTTTAGTCTTTAGTTTTGCTTTGTTCAGTTATTGAGAGAGAAATAGAGATTTTTCTATTTGTGTAGTACGAGAGATGTAAGTGGTACACTCTTAAACTCCCACACAGAGATGGAAGAGTCAAGAGCATTGACCACCAAGAGTTTTTTCCCCCCCCTGTATTTTCTTTGATATATATGAGAGATAATCAATTCTACTCCCACAAAACGTTTTTATTTATGTTTTTTCTTTAAGAAAAAATATATTTTTGATGCATTGATTTATTTTTTGGCCTTAATTAATATTCTTATAGAGAAGAAAATATCTTATTGGTTCAAATTTGGGGACTTGTTCCACATGGGGCCTTAGGCAATTGCATCTGTTGCTTATAGGGTAGAGCTGGCCCTGGATAGGAGACTGTAATCTGTAATTTCTTTTGCACTTGCTAAGATAGCTTACCAATACTTTATTAAAATAAATAAATAAATAAATAGGCATCCAAAAAAGGTTACAATTGAAGGGAGAAGAAGACGAAATAAGGGTGGGGGACTGAACCGATCGTTGGAGATGACATGTCTAGGCTCCAAAACCCACACCAAACACAAATAGTTTCGACTTTTAGTAGATTTTATTAGCAAATGGGATAACATGCACCCCCCCCCCCCCTAAAAAAAGCAGCTTGTTCTACATGTTAAAATTTCACAACAAAATAACAATATAAAATTATGGTTCAATATCAATGGTTTGAGATTAAATTTGTTAGGGTCATATTTTTTATGTATTGGCATATCCTACGACAAAACGCAGTTTACTTGTAATTAAGCAGATCTAAGTGAGTTAAAAATTATCATGACAAGTGAATTCTTTGAAGACATGAAGATTACTCAAGAACTGTTCAAGAAAAGCTGAATCTACAGGTTCTGATACCTCATTGATACCTGTCGATTTATCGAGATTTTATGAAGCTTGATACCTAGCTTGATACATCTCGATCTATCGAGTTGATGAATTTGAGGAGATAGAACAACAACGTTTTATTTTAAGAGGCTATTTGTTTATGAGTTTGTGTAATTCTAATAGGATTAAGAGAACCCAAGGTTTGTGTAAACCTAACAAGAATGGGAGAGCTCATCAAAAGGCTTATTTGAATCCTTATCCTTCTCCTATAGAAGAAAGAGATCTTGCTGTGTTTCTTGTGTTCCTTTGGGTTTTGCAACCAAGCAAAATCTCTAGCACCAACAATTAAAGATCTTATTGGTGTTTCTATGTGAAACTGTTGCAAATCAACTACAATAATCAAAGGGTTGTTGTGGAGTTAGTCATGTACTTGAGTTTGTGTAAAGAAGTTAGTCATGTACTAGGATTCATGCAAAAAGGGAAGATGTCTCTACATGATTAAGTCCAATTGGGTATTAGAGTAAATATTCAACTGTAGGTTGGTATTATGGGTGTTGATGCCCACTTTTGACAAAAGGGCCCAATGGTAGAAGAAGCCCAACAATTTGAAAGAGATGGAGAAAGAAAATAGTAAAATAAAGACCATTAGGCCAGAATGGTAGGAATAATGGTCAATAGGCCCACAAAAATAATAAGTGGCTAGGAAGAAAGCAAATGAGCTGAGGAAGCCCAAGGAATGAAGTAGTAAACCCATGAGAGTTGTAAGAGATGGAGAGAGTAAAATGGGCCGGGGAAGCCCAAGAAAGGAATTAGTAAATTCATAGGGTTGGCACAAAGGCCAATAAGCCCAAAAGGTAAGGATGTGGCAATTGGGCCGGTTAAGCCCAAAAGATTTAGCAAAAACCCATGGGAGTGAAAGAGGTAAGGAAGAATGAAATGGGCCGAGGAAGCTTAAGGCATGGAATGGGCTGGCCTAGCAGGAATGCTGGCTAGTAAAGCACAAAAGAAGAAAGGAATGTAAGAAATGGACTGGTAGGAGCTTCAGCCTGTAACCCCATAGGTAACAACAAGTTTAAAGGTTAAGTAATATCATAGTAGGAGCAGTGCAGTGGCATGGTAGGAGCACCAGGCAGCCCACAGACATAGGACAAAAGGAGACACAGGCCAGGTAAGAGGGAGAGAGCCTACACCCAAACAATGCCCTGTTCGAAGAAGAGATAGAACGCAAAGAACGAAAACTCAAAGGCCCATGTATCATTCATGCCACGAGAGTTAAAAAAATACCAGAATGTGCAGTAGAATCAGACAAACACGGAGGCAATGGCAAATGCGTGAAGGCCAGAAAAGTAATGGATTCAGACGGAAGTGAAGCATGCACACAAGGCTCAGGCACTACCTATCTATACCCAGCCAATACAGGGGAGGTGGGCCATGGGTTAGAGGTTTGAGAGGGTGTGGTCTAGCGGTGGGAAAAAAGGGGGAGCCTATTTCAGGGTTCTCGCTTAAGCTCTTTTGGGAGAAATGTCTTGCTGGGATGACATCTCACCCAAACAAAGTAAACATGAGCTGGAATTATTAGATGCATGCCATAGAGGGTGGTAAGGGAAAGGTTTACCCTTTATTTGGATGAGAGTGTTAAGGGAGGTAGGAGACAAAACAAAACCATTTTTGTTTGGGAATAAGGCGTGGTGCAGCCAACACAGTGTAGTGGTGGTGGCTGGGTACCCGGCAAGCCAGTGGTCAGTCTTGGAAGGACACCCACAACGAGCCAAAAGTGGTCGAGGGGTAAAAATGGTAAATCCTATTATGGCAGGCAGTATAAAAGGCTATAGTCGTGAATAGTGAAAAAGGGGAATGACGGCAAACAGAAAACTGAGAGATAGAAAGAAAGAAAAGAAAACAGAGTAAACAAAGAAGAAAAGGGAAAAATACAAAAATCCCAAAGAGAGGGAAGAAACGTGAGTACTAGGAATAGAGGCATGCATTAATAGGTTACCCACTTCTCTCCCTCTCAATAGACCCACTCTCTGATAAGTTAAGAACTCAAGTTTCAACCATCTAGGTCCTTTTTCCAAAGTGTGTAATCTCCACAACAAGAGTTCTCTCTGAGGTTACTCACGTTGAAGATTGGTTCCTTTTTAGGGTTGTGTCTGTTGAACAACTAAGCCAATTCCTTTGGCAGATGAATCCTATTTTTTTTATGAATGACTAACTTGTTATCTTATTGTTATTTTTTTTTTTGCCGCGACCTTGTCCCTTGTAATCATATTGCCATATATCTTTATTTTCTAGTGTTATTCATGTATTATTGTTATTAGTAGAAAATGTTTTTGTTTTCTTGCTGCATCGTGTTTCTTGCTATAATATCTGCAACAGTCTTTCCTACCGAGAGCATGTGGTACGTTCAAGGTTCTTGCCAGGATGCGCCTGTACAGGAATGACCCAACTTGCGCACAAGCTGGCCTAGGGTGTGTTTCAGCTAGGCCAGTCCCGACTCTCCTACCCTAGAATCATGGGCCGTGGTATAGTAGGAAAAATCTAGCCCAAAACACAAAAAGGCCCACCATATTTAAATTGGCGACTTCACTGGGGAGTTGGGAAAAAGACAGGGAAAGTAGAAAAAGCCCTCGCAAGTTATGCCCCCAAGATCAAAGATGACGCGAAACATGAGTACCATATCCTCATAGGTAGAATCAAGGCTAGCCATGCCCCACCAGCCTAATCAGGCGGAAGGCGTTAATGGAGTGAGGGTTGCACTACAGCAGCAGCAAAGAATTCCCATTGACAATGCCAACTTCTTTATTGAGGTACTGCAGTCTATGCAATACCTCAATAAGAAGCAACTAATGGAAGAGATTCGCCATATGAAGGCAGACAAGACTAAAGAGAAAGGAAGCCAACATGACCCAAAACATGTGGCAGATAAGGAAGAAACCCTTGTAGGTGGTGGGCCACAGAACGCAGAACAACGTTTTAGAGTAGGAAAGGGCGATGTCATAGGAAGTTTAGAGTAGGAAAGGGCCAAGGCGCCCAAGGAGAGATTCTACGCACGAAGGCCTCCTTATCCTCTGTAGGTACTCAGCAAGCCATACCTTGAGAGATATGAATTGTGAACTTTCACACTATACGATGGCAGAAGGGGAAGTGCTGTTGACCACGTGAGTAAGTTTATTGACACCCTCGGTCCCTATGTGGTTGCTCACTCCCAAGTGCAGGAGATCGTAGCAATATAATTCTCGGAGTACCGAGGTCGAACCACAAGGAACGGGGTAAATTCAAAGACAATGTAATTAAAAAAAAAAAAAACTTTTGGCGAAGATGAAGAATAATTTTTGCCTGGTAATTGTAAACAAGAATAACAGTGATAACTGATTTAAGACAATAATGTAAATACTAGGGCATCGGGGTGTTTCCCTATATTGATATGAAATTCTTTGTGATCTAAGATATTATATATTTCATAATTGATTGTTCTTATACAATTAAGTACTTATGATTTGGTTGAACTGAGACAATTCAAGAACGCATGATAACCTAGATTAATAATGCGGTCATAAAAGTTTTCAGAAAAAACCATTCACATTAAAACCTCATTTCTATTTGAAACTATTAGAAATTCATCTAAACAATAAGAAAAACATGATTGAACTTATTGAAAGCATGGAAGAACTAATCCATCAAAAGAAATCTAATTGAACAATCAAATATGTTGTTGATAAAATCTTAGAAAGAATCACATTAAATACTCATACCGTATAGAAGAAACATAACCTGTAGCCCTATCAAAGACTTTAGGTTGCTATTAGAGAAAGGAAAATACAAGGTTTTCTCTACCAAATTCGTTCTACACAGCCTCCCTTCAAAACCCTAACGTCCAAGTGTCCAAAGAAAATAAAACTTTTACTATTTTAATTTTCGTCCAGATTTACAGCAGTAAATTGTGAGTTAATTTCGTGAATTTCGAAAAACTCAAAACTGGAAAGTTGTAGATATTTAAGTCACTGTTCCAACCCATCTAGCCTTGTGTCAATTGGATTTTTAAGGATATAGATATGCCCAAAATACTAATCAGTGCTCAAATCTAATTTTTCATTTTCAAATTCTGCCTCTTTAATTTCTTTCCTTATTTGAAGCTTCCAAACATGGTAGACGAACCAAGCACTCCAGCTGCATCTCCTTAGAAATTTAAGCATGGTCCTTTAGCTCCTCTTCAATTCTAGTTTGGCCTCCATTCTCTCAAAAACTCCTGTAAACTCATCTTTTTTACATGATTTCCTGAAACTAGAAAATTACACACAATTAATGACATCTTATTCAAGAAATTATGTAAAGATAAATAATAGGGACTAATGAAAATCATGGCTTAATTATACAAATTAAGCACAGTAATTAAGGAGATAACGCCCACATAAGTATATAACAAGTATACATTTTAAGGCGTTATCACACCCCCCAACTTAAATCTTGCTAGTCTCTAGCAATCCACAAAGCACCCATATTTGCTGAAAGTGAAAAATTAAAACTAAAAAATAAGCCACTTTCATAGGCTACACGACTGCACTTCCCATGTGTAGCAAGTCTTTAAACCCCTAGGTCACCCTAATGGACGAGTTTACTCTCGTGAGGGTTTGCAGTGACTCAACCCACAGAAGTCAAAGGTTTCTTGAAATTCCTGTAGCAAATGCTAGTCTGCTTTATTATTATATCATACAAATGAACTTTCAATTTTTGAGTGGGGATACTATTCATCATATTAAAGAGTTTTCACTAGCTTCACTTTTGGAGTGTGTGTGTGCATAGCCCATGCAATCAAACTGGCATTTCCAAACATGCATAGACCAAGAATAATCTAGATTAAAGCCTCTCCTCCAAAACCTCTCCTAAGTCATCAATGCTCTGAAAGAACACACATAGAAGTAATGGCCCTTTTTTTTTTCTCTCTTCAAATCACATGTGAACAAAAAGGAAAGAAGAAGTTTTAAGAATATCACATGTTTATACAAAAACAGCTACTAAAAAAATGGAAAAAGATCTCTTAGAAAGGATGTTGAATTCCTAGAAACATGAGGTTAATAACATTCTCATTCCTAGTTTTTATCCCAAACACATACCAGCCATGCACCTTTAGGATCAAGTAGGACTTTAAGCTCAGTGGTAGTATTGTCTTATGGCTATGTAAATGCAAATTGCTCTCTTTGAAATATGAGGTATATGAATCAAATGCAGAAAATTCAAGCCAAACCCAACTCATAGCAATAACAACCAATTTGAATCAAAATAACCTTTACTCAACCATATAACCCTTCTAAAATACATGAATGATGTGTAAGACACCAATGATTTATTGATTGATTATGTATGTCTTCTCTTTCTTTCTTTTTTCTTCTTCTTTTTCTTTCTTTTCTCTTTTTATTTTTTTTCTTTTTTCTTTTTTCTTTTTTCTTTTTTCCTTCTTCTTCTTTTCAAAACTTGAACCCCCAAGAGAATACCCATAAATAAAAATGTTTTGTTGTATTGTAGAAGTATTTCTCACGGCTCAAATGGTGGTGACAATGATTAATGTAAAGGTAGGCTGAATATTTGTTTAGCTAGTGACAAAAAAATTGATGGTCTTAGGCTCTCATCTCCTAAAATTCCACATAAACCAGCATGCCTAAAGACAAAAATAAGTAGGATCATGGTATATCTCCCCATAATGTTTCTAGTAGTCAACCAAAAAATATAGAGATCTTTTACAAAAACTGAAGCATATGAGAGAAATTTAAGAGTTCAAACAAAGAGATACTCTCACAAAGAAAAGCAAGGCTCAAGAACTCTCTATATGGGTTGAGTTTTAGCTTACATCTAACTTGTTCATGATCCATGCATATCCAACATCCTATCATCTACTAACGTGGCTATTGTGCTCAAAAGTTTCCAATTGTGCTTTTCATGAAAAGGCCTTAATGTCACAAATAGTCTAACCAACTCAGCATTATTCATTCCATCACATGATATAAAAATAAAGCTTATAACTCTTCTGCAGCAAAATGTGTAGACCTCTCCCCCCAACTAAAATATTGCATTGTCCTCAATGTATCAAAACCAAAATAAATTCAAGTATAAAGGGAAGAACTTACCTTAAGCATTTAAATTTTATTTATTTATTGAAATTTATTTCACACCTGCAAATGTTAGCTCAAAAAAAAAAAAAAAAAAAAAAAAAAAAAAAAAAAAGGAAACAAAAAGAAAAGAAAATTAAAACAAATATGGTACAACTTCAGAAGGCTTTATGAGAGTTTACTTTGCATCCCAATAGGTGGGGATCTCAAGTGACATAGTCTCCTCCTTTGGTATAACTCCCCCTAAGTATGGTTTTAACCTTTGTTCATTTACTTTCAAAATCCTACCATCCCTAGGGTCCTTAACTACTACAACTCCATGTTTAAACACTTCCCTTACAATGAAAGGGCCATTCCACCTAGGTTTTAACTTACCTAGGCCCAAATATGCATATTTAAGACGAATGGGCAGCGGCTTAAGCTCCAGTTGTGGTGCCTCTTCACTTAAATGAACGAGCTTTTTTTCATTCTCTAGTAGCTCCTCAAAACAAGGCTTCCATCCTTCATTAATTGTCATCATCTGTTGTTCTTCCAAAACTTGTGAGGGATCCAACAAAGAAAAATTTTCAGATACATGAATATCACATTCTAAATCATAAGAACCAACATAATTATTAAGAAGAGTTTCAAGAGGATCAGAAAAACAATTCTTATTAAACTCTTCTTGAAACACCGCCCCAATGAGGTTCACATAAGCATAGTCATCATCCTCATGTGGTTGTTTAGCCACATGAAATATGTTTAGCTCCAAAGTCATGGAACCAAAAGTGAGTTGCATCCTTTCATTCCTGCAATTAATTAAAGCATTAGTTGTGGCAAGAAAAGGTCTACCCAAAATAATAGGGGTATGAAAACTAGGATATAAAATAGGTTGGTAATCTAGAACAGTAAGATCAACTAGATAATAAATTTGTTCAATTTTCACCAACACATCCTTAACAATTCCTCTCGGCTCCCTTACAGAGCGGTTAGCCAACTATAAAGTTACTGAAGTAGGTTTTAACTCACCAAGTCCAAGTTTTTGATATACACTAAAAGGGATCAAATTAACACGTGCCCCAAGATCTAGCAATGCATGCTTCATGATGTAATCTCCAATAGTATAAGAGATTGTCGGATAACCTGGATCCTTATACTTTGGTGGGGTCTTATTTTGGATAACTGCACTCACTTGTTCTGTTAGGAATGCGGTCTTCTTCACATGAAGCTTTCTTTTGATGGTGCATAGGTCCTTAATTACCTTGGAATATGCATGCACTTGCTTGATAATATGCAATAATGGCAAATTTATCTTGACTTGATGCAAATGCTCTAATATCTCAGATGTGGTATCCAATTTCCTAGGTAGTTTTAAGGCTTGTGGAAATGGTGGAGGGATTGGGCATTGTTCAATGTCATCAAACCCAAGTGACTCAGTTTTATCCTTCTCTTTTTCAACTGGGGTCTCCTTAGATTTCTTAGTTACTAAAGGAGAGCTTTTATCAGTCTCTCTACCATTCCTCAAAATGGTCACAACTTCTACTTCCTCAAGTTTATCCTTAGAACCAACTTTTAGATTTTGATTGATGGAATTGGGTTGAGTTTGGGAAGGAAGCTTCCCTCTCTCTATCCCACTCAATGAATTTGTAAGCCTAGTTATATGACTCTTGGTCTCTCTTACCTCTTAATCTAGCCTAGTGAGCATGGATTCAAACTTTTGATTTGGCTCACTTTGCCTTTGAAT
The DNA here is from genome assembly GCA_019022515.1 of Quercus aquifolioides. Classification (NCBI taxonomy): domain Eukaryota; kingdom Viridiplantae; phylum Streptophyta; class Magnoliopsida; order Fagales; family Fagaceae; genus Quercus; species Quercus aquifolioides. The sequence goes on from CM032327.1 coordinate 87,016,459, forward strand.
GAAAGTACTAAGTGCATCCTCCAAGGTAGGTCTAGATGATGATGATGATGATGATGATGCATGTGGTGAATTAAAATTCCTTGGAGCAGGAGGATTCAACACATTGTCATTCTTATAACTCAAATACGGATGGTATCACATATTTGGGTTATAATTGTTAGAATATGAAGAATTATTTGGCCAGTATGAATTAAATGCATGTACTTGTTCTTCTAGCACATTCAAGAATGATGAAAGTGATGCACATTCATTTGTAGCATGGTTTATCTCATGACAAATTTTACATGCCTCCATTGGGTCCTCTCTAAAGGTAGCACTAACATTCTTACTTCCTTTCATTTTGAGTGCCTTAATTTCTTTAGTTAACATGCTGATTTTTGCACTCATGTTATCATCTTCCCTCAACTTGAAAACACTTCCATTAGAAGTGGTAGTATTAGTTCTAGTCCTATCAGTGGAGTCCATAGGGCTAGGTCCAATCCATGTGTTAGAGTTTTTAGCTATCTCATCGAGATAATCCATTGCATCTTCGGGTTCCTTTAGTAAAAAGTCCCCTCCGCATGAGAGTTGAACAAATTGTCGGTCCCTAGGTGAAAGTCCTTCATAAAAATAGCCAATCAACCTCCAATCTTCATACCCATGAGTTGGGCAGAAATTGAAAAGATATTTATACCTTTCCCAAGCTTGGTATAAGGTCTCATTCTCTCCTTGGACAAAACTAGCTATCCTTCTTTTTACTTGCTAGAATTTTTGGGGTGGAAAATGTTTCTTAAAAAACTCTTAGGCCATCTCCTCCCAATTACCTATAGACCAAGGTTTCAAGGTGTAAAGCCAACTTCTTGCCTTATCCTTAAGAGAAAAAGGAAAGAAATGTAACTTAGCAATCTCAATAACATTTTGTGCATAGAAACTACTAATTACCTCTTCAAAAGCTCTAACATGGACATAAGGATTTTCATTTTCTTGTCCCCTAAAGTCAGGAAGTATTGCTAATAAACCTTGTTTCACTTCTACATGTGGTGCATTAGGAGGAAACATGATGCATGAAGGAACAAAATTTTGTGTGGGATGCAACAGTTCATACATAGTTCTTCTATTCTCCTCATGATTATTACGTGTTTCATCATCCATGATTGATGAAGAAGGTGAAGGTGATGGTGTGTCAAAAAGATTACCCAAATAAGTTTCAAAAATTTCTAATCTGCCTCTCTTGTTTCTAACCCAAATGCTCATGCAACAATGAATGCACAATCAAATCAAATCAAATTTAAAATAAAAAAAAGAAAAAAGAAAATAAAAAATAAGGATAAAGAAAATGGAACAAAGTTACCAATAGAAGAATTTCCACCGGTTGTGCTTTGCTTCCAAAAATTGCCTCTGAACATGCAGCAGCTCCCCGGCAACGACGCCAAAATTGCTTGCTCACTCCCAAGTGTAGGAGACTGTAGCAATATAATTCTCGGAGTACCAAGGTTGAACCATAAGGAGTGGGGTAAATTCAAAGACAACGTAATTAAAAAAAAAAAAACTTTTGGTGAAGATGAAGAATAACTTTTGCCTGGTAATTGTAAACAAGAATAATAGTGATTTAAGTCAATAATGTAAATACTAGGGCATCGGGGTGTTTTTCTATATCGATATGAAATTCTTTGTGATCTAAGAAATTACATATTTCATAATTAATTGTTCTTATACAATTAAATACTTATGGTTCAGTTGAACTAAGACAATTCAAGAACGCATGATAACCTAGATTAATAATGCGGTTAGAAAAGCTTTCAGAAAAACTCATTCACTTTAAAACCTGATTTCTATTTGAAACTATTAGAAATTCATCTAAACAATTAGAAAAACATGATTGAACTTATTGAAAGCATGGAAGAACTAATTCATCAAAAGAAATCTAATTGAACATTCAAATATGTTGTTGATAAAATCCTAGAAAGAATCACATTGAATATTCATACCGTATAGAAGAAACATAACCCCTAGCCCTAGTAAAGAGTTTAGGCTGCCATTAGAGAAAGGAAAATATGAGGTTTTCTTTGCCAAATTCGTTCTACATAGCCTCCCTTCAAAACCCTAACGTCCAAGTGTCCAAAGAAAATAAAACTTTTACTATTTTAATTTTCGTCCAAATTTACAGCAGTAACTTGTGAGTTAATTTCAGCCTTCAAAAGTTGTGAATTTCGAAAAACTCAAAACTGGAAAGTTGTAGACATTTAAGTCACGTTTCTAGCCTTGTGTCCATTGGATTTTTGAGGAGAGAGATACGCCAAAAATACTGATCAGTGCTCAATTCTAATTTTTCCATTTCAAATTTTGCCTCTTTAATTTCTTTCCTTATTTAAAGCTTCCAAACATGGTAGACGATCCAAGCACTCCAGCTGTACCTCCTCAGACATTTAAGCATGGTCCTTTAGCTCCTCTTTAATTCTAGTTTGGCCTCCATTCTCTCACAAACTCCTGTAAACTCATCTTTTTCACATGATTTCCTAAAAGTGGAAAATTACACACAATGAATAACATCTTATACAAGAAATTATGTAAAGATAAATAATAGGGACTAATGCAAATCATGACTTAATTAAACAAATTAAGTATAGTAATTAAGGAGATAACGCCCACATAAATATATAGCAAGTGTACACTTTAAGGCGTTATCACTATGTAGCAGACGAGGACTTGTGTCTTCAGGAGTTTTCTAAATCCTTATGTGACTGGGCATACACCTGGTACACTGACTTGAAGCTAGGGTCGATCCCGACGTGGGATGATATGGTAGACGTGTTCTGCACCAAGTACTTCCACGGAGAAGAAACAGTAACGCTTGCAACTTTGCAAGGAACTAAGCAAAAGAATGGTGAAGACTTGATGGAGTACATTAAGAGGTTTAGAGACATAGCCCCCAATTGCTATGATCACTATGAGGAGAAGACGTTGGTGGAAATGTGCATGGGTAGCATGATCATAGAGTACAGAGCTGTCTTGGAAGATGAAATTTCGCAATTCACACAACTATTGCAAAAAGCCAAAAAGACAGCTGAATCAGTCAGGCCTTGTTCTAACAAGCCTAAGGAGCGGAGATCTATGTCTTAGGCCATGACAGTATCCACCAGTGAGAATCCCCCGCCACTACCATGTATACCAAAGGAGCTGGACGTGCTCCTAGACAAAGGGATCGCAAATGGGGTTTTCAAACCCAATCAAGTTTCCAGAGAACCCACTGAGGAAGAATGGAGGGACACACATTTCTGTCGTTTGCATTATTATGTGCAACATCCTACTGCAGAATGTTGGGCACTCTGCAGGCTAGTGCATCGCAGAATCAGATAGGGAACTCTTGAGTTGTCCTAGCCAGAAGTGCAAAGAAACCCATTCCCAAACCACAAGGTAAAGGGAGTCGCAGTAGTTGTTATTTGCGCAGATTCGGGAAAGGATGAAGAAGAAAGGTCAGCCCTGCCTGTCGTAGCCATTCCCATCTTGCAAAAAAGTTCTAGGTTCAAGAACTTGTTTAATCAGCTTGAACTCATAGCCAAGAGTAGGAGTAGAATGTCTCATGGTTGAAACCAGAGCTAACAGAGCTTTCTAATGAGACGCCATTGAGATTACCTTTAGCGACGAGGACATAGAGGTGGGGTATTCAGACCATGGGAGACCCCTCTACTTAGCAGCCTCCATAAAACAAATACCCATTAAGAGAGCCTTGGTTGACACGGGCACTTCAGTGAATTTCATCCCACTTAGTACATTGCAAGCAGCAGGAATTTTAGAAAGCAAGATTCAGGGATGTCCAAAGGAAGTAACGGGGTTCGGAGGAAGAGGTGAGTATACCACAAGCCACATTCAGCTATGGCTGAAAGTGGGGTTGATAGCCTCTTTGGCTCGTTTCCATGTGGTGAAAACAGAAGTTTCATATCATATATTATTGGGAAGACCATGGTTGCACAAGCACCGTCTTGTTCCGTCAACCTATCACCAATGTGTGAAGGGGAGATTGAATGGCGGATGATACGGATAGCAATGAACCCGTCGCCATTTGAGCAAGCAGAAGCCCATTTAGTAGAAACCATGTTCTATGATGAATGGGCACCGACTGGTAAAGTTTGGTGTCCAAATCGCAAGGAACTTTTTTCCCCAGATGGAAGGACGTCCAGGACGACCTAGAGCCTAACTTAAGAGAGCTGCTGATATGGAGGAAGAAAAGGAAAGAAGCGCCCACTTCAGAGTAAAGTGGTACGCTGCAATGCGTCAAGATTCGAATGCCTGACGGTTGGATAGTTTACAAGTTATGAAGGTGCGTGGGACCCACTAGTAGTACGCGAGGGGGTCCCGGACGAGGGTCACAGCATAAGAGTTTCATGTGCTATGTGGCTCAAGAAAATTCAGAAGAAGAAAGCAACACAGAAAGTGAAGGAGAGGTTGCAACAGAAAAAGATGCGCAAGTGACGACAGAAGAAAAGTGAGAAGAAATTGACTTGGGCACGGAACTACAGAAGCCAAGACCGATTTCCATAAGTTCAAAGTTGTCAGAGAAAGAAAAAGCAGAATTGATCTTGCTGTTGAAAGAGTTCAGGGATGTCTTTGCATGGGACTACAACGAGATTCCTATGTTAGACTCAGGATTGGTGGTACACACGCTCAATGTAGATCCCGAGACAAGGCCAGTGGCTCAGCCTGCCAGAGTGTTTCACACCAAAATAGAAGAGCAGATAGTGAAAGAAGTGAAAAATTTGTAGGCGGCTGGCTTTATCAAACCCATCCGACACTCATGATGGTTGTCCAACATCGTATCGATGAAGAAGAAAAATGGGCAGATACAATGCTATATTGATTTCAGAAATCTTAACTGAGTTTGCCCTAAAGACGAATTCCCGCTACCCAACATAGACCTGTTGATAGACTCTACAGCGGGGAATGCCATGTTCTCATTCATGGACGGATTCAGCGGGTACAACTAGATTCGAATGGTGCTAAAGGATTCAGAGAAAATCACTTTCAGGACGCCCTTAGGTAATTTCTACTACATTGTGATGCCCTTTGGGTTGAAAAAAGTAGGTGCAACTTACCAGCGCACGATGACCGCCATATGCCATGACATGATGCATCACAAGCTAGAAGACTATGTGGATGACATAGTCGTGAAATCGAGAAGACGAGAAGATCATGTCAAAGTGTTAAGAAATGCATTTGAAAGGTGTAGACTTTTCAAGCTGAGAATGAACCCACTAAAGTGCACTTTTAGAGTATCTGTCGAAAAATTCTTGGGGTTCCTAGTCCACAGCAGAGGGATAGAAGTGGACCTAGCTAAAGTAATGGCAATAGCGACCATGAAGCCACCAGCCACAGTAAAGGCAGTAAAGGAATTGAAGAGCTTTTTGGGAAAGGTTTCCTACATCAGGAGGTTCATCCCTGGTCTAGCATCAATCACTTTAGCTTTTACGAGATTGCTAAAGAAGGGACAAGGCTTTGAGTTAGGAGAGGCATAGTAGATAGCTTTTCGAAAGCTATAGCAAATCATGACGAACCTTCCTACGGTACAAGCTCCAATTCACAGGAAGCCACTGCTACTTTATCTGGCCTCAAGCTCGTCTGTTATAGTTGCCTTGATAGCCTAAGAAGATGAAGGTGGTGTTAAGCAACTATTTTATTACATAAGTCGCACCCTAAGGGAGACGGAGACTTGCTACCCTAGAGTGGAAAGGGCGTGCTTGGGAATAGTCTATGCATCGTAAAGACTACGCCATTATTTCTTGGCCTACGAGATACATTTGATGACAAAATCCCACGCGATTAAAGCTCTTCTCTGAAAACCTATTCTTTCTGGTAGGATATCTCAGTGGTTGTTACAATTGTTGCAATATGACCTAAAGGCAGGAATACCTAAGACGGTGAAGAGTTAGGCCACAGCGGACTTGTGGCCTAATTTCTAGGATAAGAGGTATTCCCGCTAGATGATGAGGTTTCAGGAGAAGTGGCTGCAGCAGAAGTGACCGAAGAACAATGGGTCATGAAGTTCGACAGCTCTTCTACCGCAAATTCGGGAGGCATAAGAGTGGTCCTTTATCATGAAGGAGAAGAAACCGTGGTGCTCTCATTCAAGTTAAAGTTTCTATGTTTAAACAACACTGCAGAATACAATGTCTATCTCATCGGGTTAGAAACAACCCTCGAGATGGGGATCAAACATTTGAAGGTGATAGGCGACTTCAATCTGGTGGTCTGCCAAGCTAAGGGGAGTTTCTCTTTAAAAGAACCAAGTCTGGCCCTATATAGAATGTTGTCCCAAAAAATGGAAGAAAGGGTTTTCATATTTGAGATAGAGCACGCTCAGGAGAGCAAGAATCGGTACGTAGACGCGTTGACCGCATTAAGCTCATAGATAGCCTTCAAAGGGGGTAGTACTAGAGTTGAAGTTAACAAGCAAAGAGAGTCCATCATTGAAATACTTCAAGAAAGGTTCCCGGAAAAGCAAGGATGTGAAGAGTATTGGAGGGTTCCCATTAAGGAAGCACTGTTAAAGAAGGGAGATGTGGCAAAATTAAAAACATTAAAGGACTATTTCCTGATGAAAGGGGAGCTGTATCGCAGAATTCCAGGAGGAATTTTGTCAAGATGTGTAGAGCATGAAAAGGCCCAAAGAAAATTGAAGGAAGTGTACGGCAGAACCTGTAGGTTCTACGGCGAGATCAGCCTATACTGCAGGCTTTAGAGGGCGGGTTTTTATTGGCCAAACATGGGTAAGGACGCAAACCTAGTCCAAACCCATTGTAAGGCCTGCCATTTGGGTGTAGATAGGGAAGAAAGTTAGGCCGTGTTTGCCAATGAAGATTGGAGAAGCCCATTTATATAGTATTTGACAGGAGGCGTCTTGCCACAGAAGCATAGTGAAAGATATAAACTCAGGAAGCGAGCAATCCACTACTTCCTACATGAGGAAATTCTTTTCAAAAATGGATATGATGGGGACCATTACGATGTTTGGGTCCTAAAGAGGCCGAAGAAATGTTAAAGGAGATACATGCAGGGGAATGTAGAGAGCACCAAGGAAAGAAGAAGCTATATCAGTGCATGCTGTAGATAGGTTATTACTGGCCCACTATGAAAAAGGATACAACAGAATTTGTGAAAAAATGTCACAGCTGCCAAGTGCAAGCCAATTTGTAGATAAAACCTATCTTTTTCGAATTTTTAGAGATAAGGACGCATTCCAATTTGTATTTGATCTTATTCAACTTATTTTTCAAGTATCCCAACCTTTATAAATAGGGGAGGCCTCCCAACATTCAACACCTTTTTCTAACCCTTTTTTTCTAACCTTTTTCTGACTACTATTTATGGCCCTTCTTTTCTGACTTCTCCACTCCCTTTACGTTAAAGACGTTCTGGAAACCTTGGCTTTAAGAACTTCGTTTTTCTAAGTAAAGTATTTTAGACCTCAAAGAAGTGAAAATTTCTTTGATTTCTAAAATATTCTTCTACTAGAGGGTACGCTCATGCAAGTAGGTATTTGATGTTGTTCTTATGTTTATTTTTCTTGTGATTGTTCATTGCATGAATTTTGTTAATATATTTTTGATTTAATCATGATCTTGTTCATAATTCATATTTGGCCATGTTTATATGTTTAGTTGGAATTTTCTTTGTCATGTTCTTTAGTTGATTAACAAGTTTTAATTCTTCTCTGATTTCGAAATCTGCAATTAATCATTTAAATATTTTTTTTGAAGATAAAAAATAGATCTGTATTTTTACTAAATATAGATTTGAAAAATATTTCTAGTCACAAAACCGATCTGTATTTTCACTAAATATAGATCTGAAAATTTTTCTAGTCACAAAACAGATTCGTAGTTTCACTAAATTCAGATCTGAAAATGTTTTTGGTAAAAAAAAGATATGTATTTTCATTAAATACAAATCTAAAAAATTTTCTGGTAAAAAACAAATCTGTATTTTCATTAAATATAGATTTGAAAATTTTCTAAAAAAGTTTTCTTCTTAAATAAAATTGCATATTTTGAATTTTCAAAGAATGAATTAATAGGTAGGTTAAAGTTAAAAAAAAAAAAAAAAAATGTCATTCCATAAATATGTGATGCATGCATAATAGATTTGAATTATGAATATGAATCATCTTTTAACCAAATCTCATTTTTTATCCTTTACAAAACAGATTTGATTTTTGTTAGGACATATGTGGTTCACTTGTTAAGAACATATGTAATTGGCTAATCCTTTGACAAAATGCACTTTACTTGTAATTGGGTAGTTCTAGGTGTTTTTAATGCTTCAAGAAACAAGGTTTCAAGATCAAGTGTTGAAGTCATCAACTCTGTCCAAGAAACAAGCTGAGAAGTGCAAATTCATTAAAGCTCGACAGCTGGCTTGACAACTACATCTATCGAGCTTAAGAAAGCTATTCCAGCCCCGTGTGCTCGACACCTGCTCGACAGCTCCTATCTGTCAAGGTTTATGAAATTCAGAATTTTGATATGATTTTCTTGTGATCTGTGTTTATGTGTTTGGGCCTTCTTTTCTTCTAACCCTAGACATATAAAAGGACTATTTTAAGGGCCGTCAAAGTGTACACAAGTTGCACAAGCATTGAGCAAAGTTTGTTCAAGCAATTTGTGACCGGAGACAAAGTTTTGCCTTAGTTCATCATTCTTGAAGAAGTTGCTGTGTATGTGCACCTTTGGGTTTTGTGACCAAGCATCTTCTTGATCTTCATTGTTGGGATGAACTGAAGAACTTTGCAGTCAACAATCTTCTTCAGTTGGTGATTGAAGTCGCGTATTGGGATCCGCGCATTGGTTAGTCACGTACTTGGAAGCCGTGCATCAAAAGGGGAAATTGTCACTACAGAACAAGTCCAATTTGGTATTGGGGTAAGGGTTCAACTGTAGGTTGGTATAAGGTACTAGGATTCCTTTACTTGTAACTGCTTGTTGTGATAATAGTGGAATTTTGGGAGTGGTGACCTGAAAATCACCTGGGGAGGTTTTTGCCGTCAGGTTTTCCCTATTCGTAAACAAATCACCGTGTTATTTATTTTCCGCTACATAATTAGTTTATTGGTGATTTGTTTGTGCTACCACGCGTTTGCATGTTAATTAACTTAATTAATTCACTTGGCTAAATTAATTGGTTAATTTATCATAAGGGGTCAATTCATTTTTGGCCCAACAAGTGGTATCAGAGCAGGTTCACTCTGATTGGATTAATTTCCTGAGTTTGATCCTTAACCCTTGTTGTCATGGATCGTGGACTCTCTTTTGATTCCTCCTTTATTTGATGGAGCTAATTATGCGTACTGGAAAGTTCGTATGAAATTTTTTTTTGCAGGCTCTAGGTGAACAAGTATGGCAAGCTGTTGAAGTTGGCTGGATTAAGCCAAAGGAAGTGCCGGTGGATTGGGATGATGCAACAATCATAGCGGCAAATTTGAACTGTAGGGCCTTGAATGCTTTGTTTTGTGGGGTGACCAATGAGGAATTCAAGAAAATATCATCCACGAAAGTTGCCAAAGAAGCATGGACCATTCTTTAGACCACCTATGAAGGTACCAAGACAGTAAAGACTGTAAAGTTTCAAAGACTCACTAGTAGTTTTGAAGAAATAAGGATGGAGGAGGATGAGACCTTTGATGAGTTCTATGCAAAACTCAAGGATATTGTGAATTCTGCTTTCAATCTTGGAGAATCTATTGCAGAATCCAAAATTGTTAGGAAAATCCTTAGGTCCTTACCTGAAAGATTCCATGCCAAGATCACTGCCATTGAAGAAGCAAAGGACATTGATCAAATTCCTTTGACTGAGCTTGTAGGGAACCTTCAAACCTATGAGATGGGATTAGGCTCAATGGGAAAAGGTGGAAAGAGTAAAAACTTGGCTCTTAAAGGTATAGAGGAAGAGATTGAGGACTCTGAAGATGAAGATGAACGTGAAGATGAAGATGAAGATGATGAGGATGAGGATCTAACCTTCATAATTGATGAGATTATCAAGCTTTTTCAATTCAGGAAAAAGGATAAGGGCAAACCTCCGCGGAAATCTAAATCCTCAAGGAAGGGCAAGAATGGGAAACCCCTTATCCAATGCCATGAGTGCAAAGGTTTTGGTCATATGAGGATAGAGTGTCCAAACTACCTTATGAAGGAAATGACCGAGAAGTCAAAAGATAAAGGGTTGGTTGCTACCTGGAGTGACACTGATGATGACTCTTCTGATGAGTATGTGGATGAATGTCGTCACATAATGACCTTTGCTGCCACAACCGATAAGGTGATTGTGGAGAGTGCTAGTGACAGTGAGGATTCTTCTGATGATAAAGTACCCAAGAAGTTGACCCTTCAAGAAGCCTATGATAAGCTATGCACTGAATTTATAAAATCTGAAAAGACTTCTCATCGTTGTAGAAAAGAGCTTAATGAGGTAAAAGCTGAAAAAGCTGATCTGTTAGTCAAGCTAGATGAGACTACAAAATTAGCTGAGATTCTTGTTGTGGAGAACACCTCATTAGAAGAGAAGGTCAAGAATCTTGAGGTTGAGCATAGTCAAGCTAGAACTCAAATTGAGAAGATGTCTAGTGCAAAACTTGATGAGGTATTGAGTGCTCAAAAGCCTAGTTCTGATAAGATTGGCTTAGGATTTGCTGTCTCCTCCGGCCCCTCCTTTTCCACGACTTCTGGATCAAGGACTGTCTTTGTGCCCCAATTTGAGAAAGGTGATAAAGGTATGAAATCCAAAACTGATTTGTCTAATTCTAAATCCTTTGTTAGACATCATGTTTGTCACCATTGTGGTGCTTCTGGACACATTTGTCCTAATTGCTTTAAGTTGTATCCTCATAAGCAATTGTCCAAACGGTCACAGGTTCCCTCTCAAGGACCTACACCTTTGTTTGGAGAGTTATTAAAAACTTTGAACTTTTTAACTCAATTTCAGGAGAATTCTAATTCTTCTATGTCCTTTAGTAGACATACTAGGACACGTGCCTTTTCATCTTTACGGCCAAAGACTCGTGCTGTGTGGGTGAGAAAGGAGCATAAGACTTAATTGTCTTTTCTGTTTGTCCTCTGCTTTAATTCTTTCTATCTAAAGTAGGACTCTCTTTGCTTGATTTCTTATCTGTTTTTGGAATCATGCTTTCATGCATCTGCGCCTTTCTATCATGCCTTCATGCATTAGCATCTTTCTTTCATGCTTTCATGTTGTTTGTCTATTTTTGTTTGGTTGTTTAGTTTTTATTTTGTTTTGTTTTCAAAATAAAAATAAAAGGAAAAAATCAGAAATATACAAAAACAGTGTGTGTTTTGTGTACATTGGTACTTGTGTACCTTGGATGGCCATTGAAACAAAGTTTTCTAAACTTTGTATCTTTTGTAGCTTAGATGAGCATCTCTATGTACAACTAAGCAAGTGAGCTTTGTGACTCTTGTTTGTGATGAGTAAGATTAAGTTATCTCTTGGACTTAACACTCGTATCACTCTTTTTGACGGGAAGGACTAGAAAATCCTAAGAGAAAGGCATAAATAACCATCTCACCACTGTTGCCTGCCAATCATGAAAGACATTTGTATGCTTCGGCATAACAAAAGTGTGATGTCAATGACATTTGTGTGCTTCGGCATAGCAAAATTGGAATGTCAAATATCATTGGGTATTTCTTTTCTCTCTCTTATATGCCCATGCATGATATGCTAAATTAAAAAAAAATGCAAAGAAAATAAAAAGCAAAAAGATAAAAAATGCTTTAAATATGATTGCAAGCGTGTATTCTAGGAGATGTGGGAGTTATAGGATGTACCTCGAAGGTGATAGTCCCCATCAAACAGTTATGATTGTGTGTGAGTTAAAGTGATTTTCTCATATCTCAAATCGTCATAACATGTATACACTTATGCAATCTTGCGATGTTTTTCACACACAACACGTAATATTCTTTGCTACTCTTGATACATGTGTAGGTACAATGTGATTTGGCCATCACAAGGTTTTACATGTGTTAATGTATACTCACTAAACTGTCTTGACTTGTTTTTAAAAAATAAAATTAGTTAGACTTGTTTAGTGTGTGTGTGTGTGTTTTTGAGATCCATGTGCTTAAAATTTGTTGTTGAGAGATGTTTTTGAGAGCTTAATATGTTGATTGGATCATTGGTTGAGTTGCATGTTGGATTGCATTCATATATGTGGTTTTCTCTTCTCAAAAAACTGTTTTCAATAGCTGGCTCGACACCTCCTCAATACCTGGCTTATCTGTCGAGTTCTTCAGTTGCTTTTTATCACAATCTTAACACCTCTCGATAGCTAGGTCGATCGATCAAGAAACTTTCTGTCCCCTCGATAGCTGTTTAATCCATCGAGGTTGGCTCGATAGCTTCTCGACACCTCTCGATCGATCGAGATCCTCTTGCATGCATTGTTTTTCACATGTTTTGCATCTTTCTTGTATTTTGTCATCCATAGCATCTTGTTTCATTATATTCATGCATTCTTATGGATTCTTTGTGCCCCCTTGATCATTCTTGATCATCTTTATGTTTCTCGGGTGAAGCTTTTTAGCTTCTTGTACCCTTTGTCAATCATGACAAAAAGGAGGAGAAATTGTGGAGAATATGTGGTTTCTTTTTAAGATTCTACATGTTAGGGGGAGAAATACATGCTCTTGTAAGGGGGAGATGTGTTTCATCTTGTTAGGGGGAGTGCTTACCTCCTTCTTCTTGTACCTTGGATCTTGTGACCATTTTTACACATACATTGTACTTATCTTCTTTATATGTGGATGTATGTTTTTCTTTCACCTAACTCTTACATGTGTTGTTTCTTTTCTCTCTTCATACACATGCTTCTTATATTGCATGCAATCTATTATTTCTGTTTCACACTAAGATACCTTGATGAGTTTTGTTTAAAGTGTTTCAGAAATACAGGTTGTCAAAGTCGACTTGCCATAAACTCTCTTCTTGCAAAGTTTTTCAAGAGTTTGTGTTAGGATAGATTTTATTGTATTCAACAAGTGAATATGAGTTGAGTTATTTATGACTTCTCTCATATGTTCATTTGTTTGTTGTGGTTTTGTCACGAATTGCCAAAAGGGGAGATTGTTAGGACATATGTGGTTCACTTGTTAAGAACATATGTCATTCTTTTATGTAATTGGCTAATCCTTTGACAAAACGCACTTTACTTGTAATTGGGTAGTTCTAGGTGTTTTTAATGCTTCAAGAAACAAGGTTTCAATATCAAGTGTTGAAGTCATCAAGTCTGTCCAAGAAACAAGCTGAGAAGTGCAAATTCATTAAAGCTCGATAGCTGTATCTATCGAGCTTTAGAAAGCTGTTCCAGCCCCGTGTGCTCGACACCTGCTCGACAGTTGCTCGACAACTCCTATCTAGCAAGATTTATGAAATTCAGAATTCTGATATGATTTTCTTAGGATCCGTGTTTATGTGTTTGGGCCTTCTTTTCTCCTAACCCTAGACATATAAAAGGCCGTCAAAGTGTACACAAGTTGCACAAGCATTGAGCAAAGTCTGTTCAAGCAATTTGTGACCGGAGACAAAGATTTGCCCTAGTTCATCATTCTTGAAGAAGTTGCTGTGTATGTGCACCTTTGGGTTTTGTGGCCAAGCATCTTCTTGATCTTCATCGTTGGGATGAACTGAAGAACTTTGTAGCCAACAATCTTCTACAGTTGGTGATTGAAGTCGTGTACTGGGATCCGCGCATTGGTTAGTTACGTACTAGGGAGCCGTGCCTCAAAAGGGGAAATTGTCACTACAGAACAAGTCCAATTGGGTATTGGGGTAAGGGTTCAACTGTAGGTTGGTATAAGGTACTTGGATTCCTTTACTTATAACTGCTTGTTGTGATAATAGTGGAATTTTGGGAGTGGTGACCTGAAAATCACCCGATAGGGTTTTTGCCGTTAGGTTTTCCCCATTTGTAAACAAATCACCATGTTATTTATTTTCTGTTGCATAATTAGTTTATTGATGATTTGTTTGTACTACCACGCGTTTGCATGTTAATTAACTTAATTAATTCACTTGGCTAAATTAATTGGTTAATTTATCACAAGGGGTCAATTCGTTTTTGGCCTATCAATTTTTTTTAACCAAATCCCTTTTTTTTTTATCCTTTACAAAACAGATCTGATTTTTATTAACCAAATCCCTTTTTTTTTTTAATCCTTTACAAAACAGATCTGATTTTTTGTTAATCAAATTTCATTTTTCTCAACCTTACAAAACAAATCTGATTTTTCTTTGAGAAGAGTGCATATTCATAAGACGAATTTGTTTAAATTAATTTTGTCAAGAAATTGTTTGTTACATGTATCACAACATATCATTCAATGTCATATAAAAGGGTATATAATGGTCATTAGAGTTTAGAAGACCAGACTCTGTTTGGGTGGAATGGGTGCCTAACACCTTCCCATTCCATAACCTAGCCCCCGAACTTAGGTTTTTTGGATAAGTAGACTAGTGTTTTGTCTTTTGTTTTTGGTAGATTGTGACTAGGATCAAAACTTTGTAATTTTTACATAGATTGTATTAGGACCAAAGCCTTGTAAAGTCATTCTACCATGATGTAATTGTATTTCCATAATCAATTAATAACATTTGAGGAATTTTTGAACATGTAATTGTATTTTATTTTATTTTAATTTTTTTTTGTATAAAAAATAAGTGGTGACTCCATACAATTACCCCAAAAGAGAGGTGCCTTAAGCACCCAAATCTCTTTTTTGAGAGCACCCCTCCAAGGAGCGCGGTCTTTCACATGAAGAAAGCATAAGGGGAAGAAAATTACCAGGACCCATAAGAGTGAGAGCTACAAGTATAGCAGAAGCAGGAGCTGTGGGTGTCGCAAGGCCTGCTGTAGTCTTAGGCTCCTCAGGAATGTCTGTAGTTGTGAAAAAATGATGTGTAAAGTAATCAAAGGAATATACCAGGAAATGACAGGAAGAAAAGAAAAAGAAGATTAGCTAAGAATAAAAGACACATACCCATAGCCTCGGTTTCCTACCCACTACCATCACTATCCTCATCGAAATAAAAAACCCTTGTCTTCATGATGGGTTCATCCTCGGAGTCCTTAAAGGCCTCCTCCGAGCCCTCATCAGAAGACAAATTTGCATCAAGCCCTCCGGTGGCGGTGCTAGGAATGGAAGATGGAGTGACCACCAAAGAAGAGCCATCTTTCATGGCCTGGGAAAAGGCAACGAAGGGATCGCTGGCAGAAATGACTAGAGGAGTAGCAGGAAAAGCACTCCCAGTCTAAGATGTGCCTATAGGAGTGACCTCTTTTTAAGGAGTGGGGATCTCGGCAAAAATAGGAACAGACTCACCGCTAAGAGCCTTTTCGGCCTGAGTACTTTTCGACAGGAATGGGCTCGGAGGGAGGAACTGAGGCCTCGGCAGGAACTCCCTGCATAGTAGCAGCAGGAGCAGAGGCCATGGCCTCAGCTATGTCATCTTCCCCATCAAAAAGGCCCTCCATGGACATGCCTATAGCAGCAGAAAGGGGCTCGGGATCAACCTAAAAAATGAAGAAGAAGAAGACAGGTGTTAAGGTGAAGAAGAGATAAATAAACATGCAAGAGAGAGAAACATGACAACACGTGGCAATGAAGATGCATGCAGAGGAAAGGGATGTACCTCAAACTCGGGTTCATCAAGCAATATGGGGCAAGTGGCTAAAGTGTCTTCCTTATGCTTAGATTGTCAAGGAAGAAGAAGAAAAAAGAAGAAAAAAGAAGAAAGGAATAAGTATACATATGGAATTAGCCGCAGGAATGCCCCATAAATAATTAAAATAAAGAAATTGTGAAATTTAGAGATAACGTACTCTCCTCTCAATGGTGGCAGACCAGGCTGGTGGAGATGTCTTTCTTTTACTACCACAGGTCCTACTAGAAGGAGGAGCATCCACTGATGGCCTTGGAGTGGAGGGCTTAGGCTTGCTTGCAGTAGAACGCCTGCTGGAACGAGTGCGAGCAGAAGGAGGGGGAGAGCTCTCAAGGACTATGTTGCCAATGGGAGTAAGGCCACCTCTAAATGGAATAATGTCAGAACAAGTCTCAGAGGAATCATCCCCTCTCTTAGCAGACTTGGGCTTAGCGGTCTGAGACATCGAGCCCTTCTTCGCAGGCACAGGAAGGTTCACCACCTTCACCTTCTTCAGCCAACCCAGAGGATACTCACCAACATACAAATACCACCCCTTCTCCTTTTCTTGCCACTCAAATATGGTGGACCTACTTTGCTTCCTAGCGTATGCCACCACAGACTTGGTGGGAAGTAATAACCGTGGGTTCGCAAAAATAGGACATTCTGGTATTTTACCCCCCCTTTTTTTTTTTAATTGGCAAAATGCCCCTGTTTCGAAACTATATAGGTTCGTGCCCCTGTTTCGATACTCGATGACCCTAAAATCGAGTTACTTAAAGTACTCGATTGGTTTAAAATCGAGTTATGCCCGATCAAACTTTAAAAGAAAAAAAAATTGCATGAAACTCGACTAAATGGAAATCGAGTTCTAAAACGCCACTATAGGGCTTAAAAACGCCGCTATAGGGCCACTGAACCTGGTATCACTCACACTTATAAAAATTTTTTCCAGAAAAACGCCACTATAGGGATTAAAAAATGCCGCTATAGGGCCACTGAACATGGTATTCACACTTATAAAATTTTTTTTTTCCAAAAAAAACGCTACTATAGGGATTAAAAAACGCCGCTATAGGGCCACTGAACCTGGTATTCACACTATAAAAAAATTTCCAGAAAAACGCTACTATAGGGATTAAAAACGCCGCTATAGGGCCACTGAACCTGGTATTCACACTTATAAAAAAAATTTTGTAGAAAAACGCTACTATAGGGCTTAAAAACGTCACTATAGGGCTTAAAAACGCCGCTATAGGACCCCTAAACTTGGTATCTTATAAAAAATTTACATGAAACTCGAGTTCTATGCAATTTTTTTTTTTTTTTTTTTTTTTTTTTTGAGTTTGATCGGGCATAACTCGATTTTAAACCAATCGAGTTTTGCGTTGAAACTCGATTTTATGGTAATCGAGTATCGAAACAGGGGCATATGCCTATATAGTTTCAAAACAGGGGCATATTGCTAAATTTTTTAAAAATTAAGGGCAAAAGGCCAGAATGTCCCGCAAAAATAATAGCATGAAGACCCTTAAGAGGAATATGGGAAAACCCACGGCCACCTAACAACTCTTGTCCAAAAGAGGTCATTATGGCCTGCCAATACCCATGCATTGCAGTAGTACAAAGGCCTTCTCTTTGTGAGCCTGAAATGGTGACTATTGTAAAATGCTTGCTCGAAAGCTCAAAAGCACTGGGCTGCAGGAAAGGTTGGACGGATGTAGTAGACTCTAAAATGGTAGTAAAATCATCGGGTATGTCCTAATCCAACCCAAACTGCCTCCTCACTCTATTAGCAAAATAATGAATGAAGTGGATACCTTCATTGGCTAGATAAGGCAATTGCCCAGCATTGGTGGCTGCCAAGTGCGTGATCCCCTTCTCATCAAAGGCAGTCAACGGGGTGGTGGTCCGGGCAGTGTCTGTAAAGGGTCCCATGACTTAATTAGCACATGTGAAACCACTAATTAAACCTTTGTAAGCCCTCCAAGAAAAACCAATTCCTTTGTCAAAAAACTCAACAGCAGGATGCCCAAATGACTTCAACCTAACCCAGTGGTAAGCCAACGGAAAATCAGAAATGAAACGACCACATAAATCAGTAATCACTTTTGGACAAGACTGGTACTCCTCTTTGGCAAAACGGACAGACTTACATTTGGCTAAATGCTTGGCACAACGTCCTATGACTGAATTAGCACATGTGAAACCACTAATTAAACCTTTGTAAGCCCTCCAAGAAAAACCAACTCCTTTGTCAAAAAACTCAACAGCAGGATGCCCAAATGACTTCAACCTAACCTAGTGGTAAGCCAACGGAAAATCAGAAATGAAACGACCACAGAAATCAGTAATCACTTTTGGACAAGATTGGTACTCCTCTTTGGCAAAACAGACAGACTTACATTTGGCTAAATGCTTGGCACAACGTTCCCACAGAGGGTGTTGCCATATGGTACTATGGGCAAAATTAGAGACTATGTGGCAGAAACCTGCTTGTTTCTCATCACCTTGCAGAATGTCCAATTGCACATACAAATGACCCATAAACATAGGGGCCAATGGCAGATTCACCCCAGCAGAAATCTTTATGGCTAATCGAAGTAAAAAGGTTTCATAGCATAATGTGGCTGAGAGCCAAAGATGAAGGCCGCGCGACAGATAGCGTTAGAAGCCTTGGAGAAAGCCCCAACCCAATGGGACAACTTCGTGTTCCCATTCATCCCTTTCCTCAACTTGGCCTCCACGGCCTCCCCCTCAACGGAAAGCTTGATATCACTCGGGTCCACATCACCGAGAATAGGCAGCAACAGTTGGTTTGCCACACCCTCCAAGGTCACAGTGATCTCACCATAGGAAAGGAAGAAGGTATCGGTGGTGCTGCACCATCGGCAGACCAAATGACAAAGATTGTATAAGTCTCTATAGTTAGATAAGCACTGAGATGAAACAATGGCCTTTAACACTCCAGCCTACTGTAATGCAGCCATGAAACCCGTGTCAGACAACTCCTTGTCCACTCAGTCCTTCCAACCCAAAGAAGTACCTGACCTAAACTTGAAGAGAATGGGCACGGGAAGCAACGTCCCTTGGCGTATATCAAGATTAGGAATGGTGGAAGCCAAAGGGGCCCAAGAAACCTCCATGTCATGGCGGCAAATAGAAAGCCACACACGGCCTGGCGGTGGAGACGAATAGTCACTGGGCACCATGGGGAAGTGGATGTGAGCATCATACCATGGGTCGATGGGGGGAGGGCACTCACTATTTGAGTCACAACCCCCTTTCTCCTCCTCAGAGTGGTCCGATTCGGAGAGGAAAGTCTCTTCACCCACGGTTTTGGTAGGAGGATCGTTGACGGTGACCTCTTTCCCCTTAATGCGAGAAGAACCTTCATCTTTCGCTGGTGACGTATGTTGGGAAATTTAGACCCCGGCTGATAGAATTAACAAGTTTTAAATCCAAGTTGTTAATTAGATTTATTATGAATAAAACTTGTTAAAACAAACAAACATCAATATCATGTCAATATCATGCAGCGGAAAAATAAATAAGACAAGATATGATGACCTAGGAAAACCAATGAAACAAACTAGTTTCATAGTAAAAAACTTGGGGGGAAACCTTCTTGAAAAGCAATCCACTATAGTAAAGAGAAGTTTCAGATCTAGTACAAAACCTTTGTCCCTAGACTCTACAATCCCCGTAGATGAACTCACAGCAGAAACCTTCTACCGCTTCAGAACCTCTGAACTCTTTAATATATGAACACCACCCTTTGATGCACGAATCCCAGTATGTGACTAACCAATTGTGCGGATCCCAGTACGCGACTTCAATCACCAACTAGAAGAAGAAGAATGTTGGCTGCAAAGTTCTTCATTTCATCAACAATGAAGATCAAGAAGCACTTGGTTACAAAACCCTAAGGCGTAAAGACGTAGTAGCTTCTTTTAGAGAGAATAAGGCATTGGTCACCTTTTGCATTCATTCTCCTTGTATTCTCTTATGTGACAGCCTCTAAAATAAGCCTTATATAGGTCTAGGGTTATGAGAAAAGAAACCCTACACATACATGTTAGCATGGGCCAAAAATCAGATTTGGAAATCTGAATTTCGTAAGGCTCAGTAATTCTCGATCGATCGAGAAGGTGTCGAAGGGACAGGAGCTTTCTCGATCGATCCACCAGCTGTCAAGAAGGTGTCGAGATTGCGATAAGAACAACTTAAGAGCTTGATAGATAGCCTAGCTATCGAGAGGTGTCGAGAAGCTATCGAGCTTTAAAAAATCAGCACTTCTTCACTTGTTTCTTGGACAAATTTGCATGGCTTCAATACTAGACTTTGAAACAAGGTTTCTTGAAGCATCAAACACATCCTAGATCTACCCAATTACAAGTAAAGTGCATTTTGTCAAAGGATTAGCCAATTATATAAAATAGTGACATATGTTCCTAACAAGTGAATCACATATGTCCTAACAACGTAACAGATGGTTTGAATGGAGAAGATGGGTAGTGAAGTTTTGGGAAAGATGATGCGGTGAAGTGAAAGAAAGAAGAAAAGAGTTCTGGGAGAATGATAGGAAAAGGAAAAGTCCAAGGGCAAAAGACAATAAAAGTGACATGAAGGGAGGCAACGAGTCAGCCATCAAAAGAAGCATTGAATTAATGAAGCTGAAGTTGTGTTTCAGAATAACTACTAAATTGGGGAATTTGAAGGGACAACCTTGTTTATGGCAAGAAAGGCAAAATAAGGCGGGGCCCATTATTCAAAAAACTCACGAAAAAAGAAAAGAAAAAAAAAAGAATTTTTTTTAGCATTCGCACTTGCAATTCATATGCTTAGGGGGCTGAATGTTGATGCCCACTTTTGACAAAAAGGGCCCAATGGTAGAAGAAGCCCAACAATATGAAAGAAATGGAGAAGGAAAATAGTAAAATAAAGAACATTAGGCTAGAATGGTAGGAATAATGGTCAATAGGCCCATAAAAATAATAAGTGCCTATGAAGAAAGCAAATGGACCGAGGAAGCCCAAGGAATGAAGTAGTAAATCCATGGGAGATGTGAGAGATGGAGAGAAAGTAAAATAGGCAGAGGAAGCCCAAGAAAAGAATTAGTAAATTCATAGGGTTGGCATAAAGGCCAATAAGCCGAAAAGGTAAGGATGTGGCAATTGGATCGGGGAAACCTAAAGGATTTAGCAAAAACCCATGGGAGTGAAAGAGGTAAGGAAGAATCAAATGGGTCGAGGACGCCTAAGGAATGAAATGGGCTGAAAATGCCTATGGAATGAAATGGGCCGAAGAAGCCCAAGGCACGGAATGGGCTAGCCCAATAGGAATGCTGGCTAGCAAAGCCTAAAAGAAGAAAGGAGTGTAAGAAATGGACTGGCAGAAGCTTCAGCCCGTAAGCCCAGAGGTAACAACAAGGGAAAATGATAAGTGATATAATAGCAGGAGTAGTGCAGTGGCATGGCAGGAGCACCAGCCAGCCCACAAACACCGGATAAAAGGGGACACGGGCTAGGTAAAAGGGAGATAGCCCACACCCAAACAATGCCCAATCCGAAGAGAAGATGGAATGCAGAGAACGAAAACTCAAAGGCCCATGTATCATTCACGCCATGAGAGTTAAACAAATACCAGAACGTGCAGTAGAATCAAACAAACACGGAAGCAATGACAAATGCGTGAAGGCCAGAAAACTAATGGATTCAAATGGAAGTGGAGCATGCACACAAGGCTTAAGCACCACCTATCTGTACCCAGCCAATACAGGGGAGGTGGGCCACGGGTCAGAGGTATGAGAGGGTGTGGTTTAGCGGTGGGGAGAAGGGGGAGCCTATTTTGGGGTTGTCGCTTAAGCTCTTTTGAGAGAAATGTCCTGCTGAGATGACATCTCACCTAAAAGAAGTAAATATAAGCTGGAATCACTAGATGCATGCCATAGGGGGTGGTAAGGGGAAGGTTTAAACCTTATCCGGATGAGTGTTAAGGGAGGTAGGAGACAAAACAAAACCATTTTTGTCTGAGAATGAGGCGTGGTGCAGCCAACACAGTGTAGTGGGGGGGGAAGGGGGGGGGGGCTAGGCATTCGGTAGGCCAGTGGTCAGTCTTAGAAGGACACCAACAACGAGCCAAAAGTGGTTGAAGGGTAAAAATGGTAAATCCTGTCACGACAAACAGTATAAAAGGCTATAGTTGTGATTAGTGAAAAATGGAATGACGAAAAACAGAAAACAGAGAGATAGAAAGAAAGTAAAGAAAACAGAGTAAACAAAGAAGAAAAGAGAAAAATACAGAAATCCCAAAGACATGGAAGAAACGTGAGTACTAGGAATAGAAACATACATCAATAGGTTACCCACTTCTCTCCCTCTCAATAGGTCCACTCTCTGATAAGTTAAGAACTCAAGTTTTAGCCATCTAGGTCCTTTTTCCAAAGTGTGTAATCTCCACAGTAGAAATTCCCTCTAAGGTTACCCACATTGAAGATTGGCTCCTTTTTGCGCTTGTGTCTGCTAAACAACTAAGCCAATTCCTTTGGCAAATGAATCCTATTTTTTTATGAATGACTAATTTGTTATCTTATTGTTAATTTCCTCTTCTTCTTCTTTTTTGCTGCTACCTTGTCACTTGTAATCAAATTTCTATATATCTTCCTTTGTGGTGTTATTCATGTATTATTGTTATTAGTAGAAAATGTTTTAGTTATCCTACTGCATCGTATTTCCTACTATAATATATGCAATAGTCTTTCCTACCTGGAGCACGTGGTACGTTCAAGATTCTTGCCAGGATGCACCTGTACGGGGATGGCCCAACTTGCGCACAAGCTAGCCTAGGATGTGTTTCAGCTAGGCCAGTCCAGACTCTCCTACCCCAGAATCACGGGCCGTGGTACAGCAGGAAAAAACCAGCCCAAAGCATAAAAAAGGCATGCAACAATGGGATAGTCCAGGGTAGTGGTAAGACTCCTTATACTTGTAACCACTTGATTCTTGATTAGTGATTCTTGGAAGTGGTGACCTGAAAATCACGATGAGGTTTTTGCCTTGTGAGAGGCTTTCCCCATATGTCAACAAATTACCTGTCAATTTAATTTTCACTGCACTTAGTTCATTTGGTGATTTGTATGTGCCTCCACGATTTGCATGTAATTTGACATAATTAATCAACTAGGGTAATTGTCTTATTTAACCAGGGTCTATCTATAACCCAACAAAATTTAACGTCCTTGGTGAGCTAATAAACAAAAATTTTAAATAAAAGGAAACTACATCTACATCTCCATTTTAATATATATATATATATTCTAGTACCACTCCTTCATTGAGGAATTTTATACGTCATCTCATACACAAACCCTCCCCCCTAAAAAATTCATGACTGTGGACGCAAGCCCCCGTGACAAGCTTTTGGATTTCCCCAAAAACCACGGGAAGTATGCCTTGGCCTATTGTGGATCATGGAGGAGGGTGTAAATAGAGTCGCCACCTAGATTAGGTCTAGGAACCATAAATATAGCGCCCTTGTGGGTGGATTAATCTTTACCAGAGCACGTGTCCGGAATTTAAGTATGGGGATGGGAGGGTGTTAGGCACCCAACCCCACCCAACTCGTGGGTCGGCCTCCACTCATTGTGCTCCAAATCTTAATCTCATTGAAGGGCCTTTTGACATGTTATTCTAACTCACACACACTCTAACATGCATCTAAAGCATTCAATCATGGCATATCATCCATAAGCCTAGCATTCATATATCAAAGCACAAGTGTATATCAACAAGGGCAGCATACACAAGACATATTAAATTAGCACATCAAAGCATCCAAGTGTTATCGACACTCAAATTGCAAGCTTTCGTGAGAAGAGACTTATGTTTCCTAAAAACCCAAAAAGAAAGATATGTATAAAATAAAGCAAACACAAAAAAAATTGGAAGTAGAAAATAAAAGACAAATTGTAGATTTTCATTTATGGATGGTTCATTGGTTCTAGGGCATTTATGCTTTGAAGTTCTGTCTCCAAAACCGAACAAAACAATAAAAAACAGAAAAAAGAGATTAAAAAAAAAAAAAAACAGAGCATGTCAAATTAACCATTTAAAATAAGGGAAAAAATAGTGGGAGAAAGAAAAGGTGCCCTATCGGGGTGAAGACCACAGACAATCTGTTGGGTTAAAATGAATTGACCCCTTGTAATTAATTAATTAATTAGAAAAAATTTCATGCAATAGCGTGGCAACACAAACAAATCACCAAATTATCTAAATGCAACGGAAAATAAATTTGACACAGTTGAACTTTTACCCCAATACCCAATTAGACTTGTATTGTAGCGGCAATCTTTCCTTTGATGCACGAATCCCAGTATGTGAGTAACTCCAACAACTTGAAGAGGTTGTTGGCTGCAAAGTTCTTCAGTTCATCAACGATAAAGATCAGGAAGCTCCTTGGTCACAAAACCCTTGGCGTAAAGACGCAGTAGCTTCTTTAGAGAGAATAATGAACTAGGGCGCTTTCTACATGCACAACGGCCTTTTAAAATAAGCCTTATATATGTCTAGGGTTATGAGAAAAGAAACCCTATACAAATATTTAAGGTTAGGCCGAAAATCAGATCTGGAAGTTTTGATTTCGTAAGTCTCGACAGAAACAGCTTGTGTCAAGTTTCTATCGAGCTTTAACTATAAACCTCGATAGGAGTCTTTCTGTCAAGATTGCTGACGAGATTTAATGAACAGCTTTTCTTCACTTTTTTCTTGGTTAGATCTTCATAGTTTTAACACTTAGACTTGAACAACATATTTCTTGAAGTCCTAAAATAATCCTAGATCTACCTAATTACAAGTAGAGTGCATTTTGTCAAAGGATTAGCCAATTACATAAAATATGTCTCTAACACAATCCTCTCATCTTCCTTCTTCTTCTAGTTCTCATTCTACTCCTCTAAAATGAAGTGGCATCAGTTTCAAAGTTTTGCAGGAAATAAATTACAAAGAGAGAAGAGCATAGAGATTAATTTTTTTTTTCTTTCCTTTTAGTTTTTTCAGAGAAGGAATATAAAGGGAGAAAAATTTTGTAACTACCTAGGAGTCAGAACGTTGTGTCTATAGTTTAATCAATTGATTTTAAGGCACATATATCTTTTATAGTAGTCCATGTGGTGTAATATGAAATGTGTAAGAATAGAAAATAAATTTAAAATTAAAGTAGATGAATATGTAAAGGCAAAATTCAGTGTAATGTTAAAACCGCCCATGACGAATGTGTAATGTCAATAATCTTTATATATATATATATATATATATATATAATAAAAGTAGGTATAAAAAAATAAATAAGAAAATAAATAATTGTGTGGCTATTAACATGATGATGAGGTGGTGCAATTGGAGTTCAGCAACAACAAATGCTACTCTTCTATTTTTAGATATGTATATATATATATATATATATATATATATATATATGTGGAAAAATCAAAGGGAAATAAACATATCTTAATGATAATTTGACTGAAAAATAAAAAAATAGATCTCATATTCTATCACCACAAAAAAAGGTTTGGTGAAAGTCGTTACATGAGTAGAAACATGTGTTAGGTCAATAGATTGTAGGCGAGCAAACCATGAGATAAAGTTGGTATTAAGTGTGTTTTACTTTTTAGAGAGTTTTTGAAATCCAAGACTTATGCCTAGAACAACTCAAGAAGAAAAATGTTTTTGAAATCTCAATACATAGTTCAAGAAGAAAGAAGTTTTTTAAATCTCAATATACATATCTATTGATTGGGATAAGTACAATGCATGTCTTGATACCTATTGTTTGATCAAGAATCACGGATAAAAAGAAATCCAATTTAGGTCTATGGATTCATCCAATCTCTAAAATTTTATGCCCTACTTGATGAAGCACTCGTTTATATAGAGTTTGCAAGAAACGAGTCTGTGGCTTTTGAGTTTCATGTGGTAAAATTGTATGTGGTATTGGGGGGAGCTATAGAATTAAGGATGATTCTACTATAGAAATTTGATTCTATTTAGTTGATCTGTTTCCTTGGAGGTTGGCGGTAAACCTCTAAAGAGTTTTTTCCATGTTGAACTTTTCTTTCCATAACCATTTTGCTTATTTTATTTACTTTTTGCTTATATTTGTTTACCAATATTGGTTTGTACTTATAAAAGCTAAGATAAATCTAATTAGATCTCAAATAGTTATCTAATTTTATGTCATTTGTTCCATTCAATTTTCTTAATTTTGGTGCAACTATTTACTACACTACAAAAATCAAGTCTAATTTAATTTTCTTAATTTTCTGTGCTAAATGAGTTATCAAATGAGAAAACCATAGAATCAAAATTAAAAAACCATAAAAAGATACCATCATTGATTAATTATTATTATTATACAAATTAAATAGTGGTTAGACAAATTAAAATTGAGAATTTCATGGATAACAATTTCAATGATTTTTTTTTCATCTACTTCAAACAGAATTGTAATTATTTTATTAATAGCTATTTTATATTTTCAAATATATAAACATTATATATATATATATATATATATTATATAAATTTGGTAAAATTTTAATACTCATTTAATTATGCTTATTTGTAAATGTATCTAATGCATATGCATGAGGTTACAAACTAATTAACCATAAATTGAATGTCCCAAAATATTTGGTTAACTAATTTGTTGGTTTAAAATTGGTTAATTTCAATCAGGGTCCAAATCTCCAACAACGTGTCTAGGAGAGATTAGTTCCGCAAACAACAATTAAGCTGAGTTCCCAAGCATTGTTAGGCTCATAGAGAATCAAATTTACACCACAAGACTCAAAACTGCAAGTTTTGTGACATTGGATAATGACCAAGTAAAACAAAGATCATCTTTGATCTCCTAAAGGTCGGGAGGTTCATACAATGCCTCAATGAGCTACCATCCCACAAGGGAGAGGTGCCAAGTATAAATACCTCATTTGCTCCACCATTTAGTTCCTACAATCAAACAAACAAACAAGATCCTTCGTTGAGTCACAAAATGGAAAACTCCAAGTACTTGTTTCTTCAAATTGCATGCTTCATCCTCTTGTTATCCTTGTCTCCTTCATATGCTCACAACAAGAGCCATGAAAGCACGCCACCTAGTGCTGGTTTCCAAGCAAAATTTGATTTCAAAGGTTGCTTCAACAAAGTTTATGCTTTCGGCGATTCAGACACAGACACTGGAAATGCTCACAACTTGGGTGATCTCAAATCCTTCATTAGCACTTTATTCTCTCATGCTTGGTCCCCATATTGTTCATCAGAGAATTCAAAGTTATCTGGTTATCGACTATCTAATGGCCGCTTAGTCATTGATTTCCTATGTGAAGCTCTCAACATACCCCACTTGTCAGCCTATAAAGGCTCTTCTGCAAACTTCTCAGGTGGTGCAAACTTTGCAATAGCCGGATCAACGGCTCTTTCAAGTAATCTCTTCAGTCATTTCAATTTCGGTAATCCCCTTATGTGGAAACCAAATCCAGAGAGTATCTTAACTCAAATTGATTGGTTCCATAGCTTTGTTGGGGAGAGAGAATGCCAGGGAAAAGATGAGGCTGCATGCAAATCAGAGCTTGGGAATGCTCTCTTTTGGATAGGTGAGATTGGTGGCAATGACTATGCTCGACTTTTTGCCTCTTCCATTGGCCTTGCTATTGCCAATAAGCAATTCACAGAGCAAGCTGTTAATCACATCTGCACACTTGCATTGGTAAGCATTGATAAACTACCATTTATATCAAAAGCTTAAATTGATTAAAAAAATGATGAATTTAATCATTTAATTGTTATTCAACAAGCATAATATTACAAAAAAAAAAAAAAGAATGTAGCATATAGCCTTAGCTTGTTAGAA
The DNA here is from genome assembly GCA_019022515.1 of Quercus aquifolioides. NCBI lineage: Eukaryota > Viridiplantae > Streptophyta > Magnoliopsida > Fagales > Fagaceae > Quercus > Quercus aquifolioides. The sequence goes on from CM032327.1 coordinate 87,044,056, forward strand.
GGAAAAAAAAAAGTATCTCAATGAGTTCTTCCAATCTAAACATTTGACCAAGACGCTTTTCACAAAATGGTGCATTGCATATAAGAGAAAGGATGAATGTTATGGTGAAGTTAATGTTGGAATAGTCATATTAAGCTTGTTTTCTTTTGATAGGGGCTATTGGACAAGGGTGCAAAGTTCCTTGTGGTTCAAGGGCTACCACCAATAGGGTGCCTTCCATTGCAATTAGCAACATGTCCCTCAAATGATCGTGATCAAAATGGGTGTTCAGCGAGTGCCAACTTGGTAATAAAGGGTCACAACAATCTTCTCCAAAAGAGGTTGGATGAAATTCGAATCCAATACAAAGATTCTATGATCCTATATATTGATTACTATAGTGCATTCACAACAATACTGGAAAAGCACACACAGTACCAGTTTGAAGAACCCTTTAAGGCATGTTGTGGAGCTGGGGGAGGACCATTCAACTATCAACCAAACCTCCTTTGTGGAGCTTTTGGCACCTCTACTTGCAAGAACTCCAACACCCATATTAACTTTGATGGGGTCCACTTGACTGAAAATATGCATCTACACCTCTCTGATCTCTTCTTCAACCAAGGCTTTTGTACACCATCATTTGCAGATCTGATTAAGAAGAAGAAAGGCCAATATTAAAATGTTTGATATTGGCCTACCAGTTCTGTTTTTAGTAATAAATATTTGATGGCTGATGCCTAATGTTGTTAGGTAGATTAGTAGTAGGCTCCCAATGGTGGCATTCGGAGAGCTTGATAATATTTCTTGTTTCAAGATAGTTTACTATCTTTTTACCTTATTATTGATGTTATTTAAATGTTACACAAGTACCTAGGGTCTTGAACCAGGACTTCACTTTTTACTGTACACTCAGGGCTGACTCATCAGCTTTCATGGCCTAAGGCGATGATTTTAGATAGGGCATTTTTCATATTTAAATATTAGTTACAAATTTATCCATACATACTTTTTTAGATTGAATTTCTTTTTCAACTTTTTATTTTATTTTATTTTTATTTTTATAGTTTTTCATATGTGGACATTTATAAGGAGCAAGTACTTATAAATAAATAAAACATGATTCATAATAGAAAATTCTAATTTAACTAAAAATAAAAGTGTGGAATAATAAAACCAAGTTTACCAATAGCAAACTTGCAAATATACTAATATTGCGACTGCTTTATAATCTAAACTTGCACAATTAAAAATTAATTTATTACATTATTCAATAAATTAATATCACTAACAAAAAATGATAGATGTGATATACATCAAATTAGCAATATGTGTGATAACTTATAAGTTATAAAGCAAAAGACCTGTACATCACGTGGCTCACTCTCTCAGTTGCTATGTGATAAGTTTATAAAGAGAATAGAAATAATAATAAAAGACTAGAAATAAAAGGGTGAGTGGGTGACAGTGTTATGCTCTGTCTCTTCTTTTTCTCTTTCCACTTCCATGATAAAACAAAATTTTAATAACTTAAAGAGAAAAAAGAAATGGAGTGAGAGCTTAACACTGTGTTTGGTTGGGGTGATTTTAGGGGGGATGGAAAACATAGAGTGGAAAACAGTATTTTCCACTGTTTGGAAAAGAGAGGAAAATAGGGAGAGTGGAAAACCCGGGAGAAAATTTTCTCTCCTGAGCCCACAAATTTCGTCTCCCCAAATCGGAAGGAAAAGGCATGAGAGAAAATTGCCTCTTTGCACTTTTACAAAAATGCCCTCTCCAACGTCTACAACAACCTAGCGCGGGCGCGGCAGAATAAGAAGAAAGAAGCGGCATAATAAGAAGAAAGAAGCAGGAAATAACCACCAAACCCAACAGCACCACCAAACACTGCAATCTAGCACAAAAAATTAACCCAAAATCAACACAAAATTAACGGAAAAACAATTAGAAAATCCAACTCAAAATCACTGCCCTTAATCAAACCCAACCCAAAATCATCATCTATAATAAAAGCATAAAACTCAAATTGTAAAAGAAGAGGAGGAAAGAAAAATATTCTAAAAAAAAAAAAAAAAAACGAAATTTTTACCGTGTTCATCCAAAAACCCATCCAAAAAACGAAAGCATCATCTATCATTTTATTTTTGACAAACCCATGTTCATCCAAAAACTTTAGTCCAAAATCTGGCCATCCACCCGCAACTCCTCACCAAAAAAAAAAAAAAATGAAAGAAAGAAGGAGAAGAAAGAGAGGCGGAGACAGAGATAAGAGATAAAAAGGAGACAGAGACAAGAGGAGATAGAGATGTGTTTTTATGAATCAGAAAAAGGGAGGAGGGTTTAGGTGGGGGGTAGTTGGGAAATAATAAAGAAAAGGGAAATATTATTTTAATAAAAAAAGTATGTATAATAGATAAATTAATATGGGTGTTTTGTAAAAATAATAGTGTAAAAATGATGGTGTTTTATTTAATGAGTACAAATAAATTTATTTATTACATATTATGTAATAAGGGTATAATAGTCAATTTATATAAATTACATTTTCTATCCTTCCATTTTTCTCTCCAACAAAACAAAAGAGTTTTCCACCCTCTCACTTTTCCACCCCTCCAACCAAACACATAAGAGGGAAAACTAAAAATTTTCCATCCTCCCACTTTTCTATCCTCCCACAATTTTCCATCCTCTCACTTTTCCATTCCTCCAACCAAATGGACCCTAAAGCTAAACTTGAAGCGAGAAAAGATTTGAAGCGCAACGAATTTCAAGCCACTGCAGAGAATTTTAATGGAGAGAATGACAGAGAATTGAAGTTTTACAATAACGACTTAGACCACTAACATCTTATTGCTACCTCGAGTAGAAAACTTACTACCACGACCACATGACAACTCCGAGTCCACGAACTACTTTTTTCTTGGATTCACAGCAACCACAAGTACTCCCACTTATGTTTTTCTTTAAGCTCTTTACGCAGCAATTGAAGCGATCACCAAGCTCTCGACATCAATCTTGATCTTGATAACCCTAAGTGTGCATGAAGGCAAACACCTCTAGATCTCACAAGAGATTCACACGCACAACATAAACAACAACATCAAAACGTGGCTAGGGTTTTTCCTTTTATACTTATGGCAAAACATAAAACCCTACACGACATGTGGGCTTGGGCTGAGTTGGAAAAATCTGCAGAAAAACATTCTGCACGAGGTTCGATCGATCTAGTCTAATTATCGATCGATCGAGCCTTGCAGAAAGTGAACAGTAATTTTCTACAATTACTCGATTCCAACTTTACAATAAACATACTTTGAGCAGCCTAAATCTAGACTCTAAGTTTTGATCATGGTTTGCCAACATTACATATTGAAGTTCTAAAACATTTAGATCCTAAATCCTTAGAACCTAACAAACTCCCCCTTTGGCAATCCGTGACAAAACACATAATAAAACAAAATGCTCAAAGTTACAAAAACAGCCCATTACAATAAAATTGCCCAACCAAAAACAATTCAACCTAACTACTATCTATTAGCTACAAGTGTAGACAGCAGCATGACTGAATCAACCTGTATATTCCTGTAACACTTAACAAACACATAAACGCATGTGTGGAAAATATAAGTAAAACAAAATAAATTCTTGATTTCACAAAAACATAAAATAAAAGACATATATCATGAATAACCTCATAATATAAATCAATAGCCAATGTAGCACAATGTGAAACAAGAAACAAAAATAAAAAACATAATGTCTCCCTCTAACATATACAACACATAAAAATAGATACATCAAGATCAATATATCATGAGCCAAAAAATAAATACATCATGAAGCACCTAGATACAATCTAAAGCTCCAAAGCTCCAAAAACTCAAAAATCTCCCCATATCTCCATCCATATGTACTCCCCCTTTTTGTGACGAATTGCCAAAGGGCAATCAAGACTCATCATCAAAAAAAGGTGGTGGAGGTGTCTGCCTAATGCTCACCAAATCTACATGCAGGGCCTGAAACTCCGTGAGCACATCCACCAAAAGCTAACCGTGAACCGCCTGAATGGTCATGACAGTGTCCAACATACTCTGAATGCTAGAATCATCCGAAGTAGAAGGTGGAGGAACAGCAGCGGCCGTCGAGTCAACATACTCTTCAGCTGTGGGATCACCTGAAGAAGGAGGAGGAGGAGGTGCAACACCCGAAGAAGACTTTACACGAGGGCGTTTAGAGCTAGCTCTTATCTGAGCAGCTCTCCATCGAAGGAAGGTGGCACCTATGGGAGCTATAATGTGTACGGACTCAGATGCAGGAAGCTCATCTAATCCTAGATGTAACAAAATCCAATGAAAAAAAATAGGGAAGAAAAGACCATGTGCAGTAGAATTACTCCTATGAACCTCAACCAAGGATCGAATAAAAAGAGTAGGAAAACTTATAGGAGCATTTGTCACAAGGGCATACAAAAATGCACATCTCTCAATAGGAATGGTGTGCAAGTGAGAGATGGGCCAGATGGAATGACAAGAAATCCGGAAAAACAAGTAATGAATCTCGGTCAACTCATGAGAGGTAATCCGAGGATCAGTACCCCACTGAATGGAAGTACTGGTAAGATATGACATAATGTCATCTAGAGGAGGGGTCTCATCATAAGGATACACAGGCTGCTGTACCTTAGGCACCCCAAGAGCAGAGGCCACTACTGAAGGAGTAATGACATACTCTTCACCCTGTATCTAACGCTTCACAAACTGATTGTTGGAATCAATGGAGTGGACAGAGAGGTTCGAGTAGAACTCTCTAATCAAGGTTACTGTAGGAGGATGATCTATATCCATCAAAGGTAACCAGCCCCTACGCTCAAAGTTCCTCCTAATTTTCGGATCAAGCTCATGTAACACTACCTTCCTCTCATCCCAAACAGATCTAAGGATGTTCAGCTTTTCATAGGTTTCTTGGTTTTTCTCAGTTCGAAACCATCACTATCAAAAGCTGGAGTAGAGGTGGAGGTGGATGTCCTATGGGCACTAGTCTTCCTAACCATGATGCTAAGGGTTGGAAAGGATAGACAGAAACGAAACCAAGGAAAGAAAACAAAAACAACCAAGGGCAGACTGCATCAGACAAGGTTAGAGAGAAATCAACAATTTAAAATATCACTCTATATGATGCATGAACAGAATAAACACATGATGCATGCTCTAATGCAGTGAGAACAGTCCAATTATACTTTTAAAAACCAAGAATTGACTTGAACATAGAGTTTATAACAAAAACCCCAAATTTTGAAAACCCACATTCAAAAATTTAACCAAATTGAGTTATTAATCATTACACTAGATAGAAATCAACATATAATGACATAATCAATCAATTTCACAAGTCAATTTTACCAAATTAAGTCCAATTGAACAAAATCCCCAAATTCGTATAGTTACAAGCCCTAGGATTTCAAAATGGTCTCAAATCACCAAATTAATCAAATTAAAGCTTGGTAAACATGTTTACATCATCTTAGAAAAAAAACCCACTGATCAATTTGGACAGAAACCAACTCAAAAATAAAAAACCCCCAAATTTTTATAGGTCCGAAAATATCCCTAAGAATGCATGAAAATAGTGAATAAACTAAAAAAGAAAGGGTATAAAGGTCATACCGTCACTAGAAGACAAAAATCTTGAGAAATATTTGGAAGGAAAATGACAAAAAGTGGACTTGAATCTGGATCAGTCGGAGAGAGAGAGAGAGAGAGAGAGAGAGAGAGGGAGAGAAAAGCTTTTAGAAAAGTTTGAAATAGTGAAGAACACGTGAAAAGCCTGTTCTTAAAAAACTCTCTTAACGATTTTCGATCGGTTGAAAATTAGATTCGATCGATCAAAAATCACATTCGATCGATCCAGCATCAATCGAGCAGCGATTGAGCCAGGTAGATTCAAACCAAGTTTTTTATCGCAATTTTGATCAGTCGAGCATCAGTTTCAATCGATCGAAAATCTGGAAAAATCAATTTTTTGAAAAATAGAGCATTTTAATGCAGAAACTTCTCAAAACACAATGTTTTATGAATAGAATGCATGAATTTGAGATGAAAAGTTTTTCAAAAACCCTTGAATTTAACCCAGATCTTCTAAAAACAATATTTTCAATCAATTTGTCCTCAAATCTCAAACTTTAAATACATTTTGCATTAAAATCAAGGAACTTTTAATCTTGGATGGCGACAACAAGATCACACACAATATAATGTACTAAGTTTAGCAAAGAGTAACTTATGTAGTGTGTGTAACTAGCAATAGCTTGAGATACATGTGAGGTGATAAGTAAATAGTGATCAATCACAATTTCTACTAAATTTATCACATAAATTTGAAAGTGACTATCACCTAAAGAGTTACATTATATAAGTCTCACATCTCCTAGAATAAAAGCTTGCAATCATGTAAGTTTCTTGTTTTGCCTCATAATGTACATACCAATTTTATTTGATTTGAAATTTATTATATCCCAATAATGTACACACCAATTTTATTATTATAAGCCAAGGCTACACTTTATGTTCTTTTTGTGCATCTGGTACACTTTCTTGAGCACAAAATCTTATGATATGCACTAAGGTGTTCATGATTGGCTAGTAAACAGTGGTGAGATGGATCAAAATCGTGTGAATAAAAACTATAAACAACTCCCACACAACATGCACTACAAAGTTCAAACTAGTAAAGTGCAACAAAAAAAAAAAAAAATCTCATCCAAGCTAAACAAGGTACATAAACATGTTATGTAAAGATAATATGGCTAACCTTGATTTCAAATCCAAGAAAAATAATGCAAAATACATTTTTCTTTCCTTTACCTTTTTTTGTTTTTTGTTTTTTTTTTTTAAAATAATAACAAAAACAACCTAGTATGAAATGCATGAATGTTATGCAATGCAAATCCTAGAAACAAAGAAAACAAAAACAACAAAGAAGAATGGTCACAAAGAATAGAGAGATGAAACATAAGGACCAAGTCAAAAAGACTCAATTAGATTGAGCCTTTTGCATCCAAAACTTTTTAGATGCAACTCTTGTATTGTAGTTATTATTCATATTAAAATGCTGAGCAACTCTAGGATTGAAATGAAGGTTTAAAGCCTTTAGCAACTCACCAATAAGTACCATGGGATCTTGTGCTTGAGGCACAGGTACTTTTGGCTTATTTGCTCGCTTAGCAGCTTGCAACTTGAAACAGTTTGGATGAATGTGCCCAAACTTTCCACAAAAATGACAAACCCACACAGGTCTATCATGCAACTTGTCCCTAGGAGGGTTAGGATTCTTAGGCTTAGACTCTTTAAGATCAACCCTAATCTTCCTAGGAGGAGTAACTTCAGCTGGTTTGACAATCTCACTCACGGGAGGCTCAGACGAAGAAACAAAGTTTGTGGAATGGTTCTTAAGCACAGAGATGCTAGCTTCAAAACCTAGACTAGTTTTGTCTAAGGGAGACTTCTGAATACTCAACATATGTTCAAGTTTAGAACTTGCAGACCTATTTGTTTGTTCTCTAGCAACAGATAATTTAAGTTCCAAATTCTTAACTTTATCAAGCAACAACATGTTCTTAGTCTTCACCTTATCAAACAATTCATTAGCATCAAACAATTTCAAGGGCAAAATTTTCTTATCAAGTTCAAGAGAAGCAATTTTCTGTAAACCTAAATCAACATTCATGGAATCCTTTGCAGTAACCTTGCAAAGCTTATTATAGGCTTCTTGCAAATCAACATTCTCAGAGAGTTCCCCATCAGAAGGGTTCTCATCAACCACAACACTTTCATCAACTAAAGCAGTAGCTGTGAAAGTAATGAAGTTTCTATCCTCATCACTACCAGACTCATGGTCAGAAACTTCATCATCACTAAGGGTTACAACCATAGCTTTACCCTTTGATCTCAAGAATGTAAGACATTCTGATTTCACAGGACCATACCCTTGACATCCAAAACATTGTTGACCCATAGAATTATTAGAGGTTTGACCTACTTTTTCTTTAGGTTTTTCAGTATTGTTCACTTTAGTGGGATCATTCCTCCTAAAATTTCTAGGTTCATCATTGTTTTTACCTCTTACCTTTCTATTATTGTTCCTAAGAAAACTTCTAAAGTTCTTGGCAAGATAAGTTTTTATTTTTAGACCCCTTAAACAACAACAGGATTAACCTAGTTAATTAGCCAAGTGATTAACTTAGTCAAATTATGCAAATCTAGGTTATCACAATCAAACAATCATATCAAGTATATAGCAGCGGAAATATAAATAACACAAAGATATGATGACCCAGGAAACCACACCGGTAAAAACCTGGGGAGGATTTAACCTAGCTATCCTTAAGGTAAACTAGAATCCACTATAGAAAGAATTGAAGTTTTACAATAAGATTTAGACCACTAACATTTTATTGCTACCCACTAGTAGAAACTTACTGACACGACCACATGCAAGCTCTAAGACCACGGACTCCTTCTTTCTTGGATTCTCCAGCAAGTACAAGCACTCCCGCTTGCGTGTCTTTAAGCTCTTATGGCAGCAATTGAATGATCATCAAGTTCTTGAACGAATCTCCTTCTTGATAATCCTAAGCTTGTGCGAAGGAAAGCTCCTCATAGATCTCACAAGAGATTCACACAAATAGCAATCTGAGCAACCTAAAAACGTGGCTAGGGTTTGCCTTATATACCTAGGGCAAAAACATAAAACCCTAAACGTTTTAGGAGTTAGGGCTAAGTTGGAAATTCTGCAGAAAAACGCATTTGCCCGGTTTTCGATTGATCGAGCCTGAGCTTCGATCAATTGAGCCAGGCCGAGATGCACATTAAATTCTGCATCGGCTCGATTCTAACTTTACATAAACAACACAACTTTGAGCACGTCTAAACAAGACTAAACAACCTGTTTTGATCATGGTTTGCCAACAATACATAGTAGAGGTCTAAATACATTAAATCCTAAGTCTTTAGAACCTAACAATAAGCGATTTCTGTAGCAGAGAGTTCATCATCAAATCCATTCCCATCAACATTATCAACTGACTTAAGAGCCATTGATTTGGATTTGTTTGTCTTGGGTAGGTCTAACTCATAGGACTGGAGAGATCCTACAAGTTCATCAACAGAGATAGAGTCCACATCCTTGCTTTTAGTTATGGCAGTCACTTTGGGTCTAAAGTCCTCAATCAAAGATCTAAGTATCTTCCTAACAATCTTAGGTTGATCATAGATTTCACCCAAATTAAAAGCAGAGTTAACAATATCATTCAGTTTAGCATAGAATTCATCAAAACATTCATCATCAGACATTTTAATACTTTTAAACCTAGTAGTTAACTGCTGCAGTTTGCTAATCTTAACTGCCTTTGTGCCTTCATGCACAGTCTGAAGAATATTCCATGCAGTATTAGCAACCTCAACATTAGAGATTCTCTTGAATTAGAAACAACATTATAAATAGCATTCATAGCTTTGCTATTAAAAGCGGCTGCTTCTTTCTCAGAAGTTTGCCATTCACTACCAGGAGTAGTGGGCTTCTCCCATTCGTATTCAACAGAATTCCAGACTCTCTCATCAATAGATTTCAGGAATGCTTTCATCCTTATTTTCCAATAGGCATAGTTGTTCCAATCAAAATGTGGTGGGATCACAAGAGAGTGACCATATTCCCTGACAACAGTGGTCAAGGATCAACTCTTAGATCAAAAGATCTAAATGCTAGAGCTAACCCACTCTGATATCACTTGTGCGTTTTTAGACCCCTTAAAACACAAGTTGTTTAACCTAGTTATTTAGCCAAGTGATTACTTAGGAAAATTATTCAAATCTAGGTTAACACAAGTAAATCATACCAAGTAAACAATGTGGAAAATAAAGAACACAACGATATGATAACCCAAAAAAACCAAACTGGTAAAAAACCTAGGGAGGATTTAACCTAGCTATCCTTAAGGTAAAACAGGTCCACTATAAAAGAATTGAAGTTTTACAATAGCGACTTAGACCACTAACATCCTATTGCTACCTCGAGTAGAAAACTTACTACCACGACCACGTGACAGCTCCGTGTCCACAGACTACTTCTTTCTTGGATTCATAGCAACCACAAGTACTCCTACTTGTGTTTTTCTTTAAGCTCTTTATGCAAAAACTGAAGCGATCACCAAGCTCTCGACATCAATCTTGATTTTGATAACCCTAAGTGCGTATGAAGGCAAACACCTCTAGATCTCACAAGAGATTCACACACACAACATAACAGCAACATCAAAACAGGGCTAGAGTTTTTCCTTTTATACTTAAGGCAAAACATAAACCCTACACATCATATGGGCTTGGGCTGAGTTGGAAAAATCTACAGAAAAACATTCTGCACGAGGTTTGATCGATCGAGTCTAATTTTCGATCGATCGAGCCTTGCAGAAAGTGAATAGTAATTTTCTGCAGTTACTTGATTCCAACTTTACAATAAACATACTTTGAGCAGGCTAAATCTAGACTCTAAGTTTTTATCATGGTTTGCCAGCATTACATATTGAAGTTCTAAAATATTTAGATCCTAAATCCTTAGAACCTAACAAAAATAAAGAAAACACAATATATGAAAGTTCAAAAATGTGTTGAAAACACAAGAGCTGTTTAGACCCCCAAATTAAAGTTACGGCTCGATAGATTTAACACTAACTTAATACTAAGTGCGGAATAGTGTAAATGCGAGCAGATAAACAAACAAGCTACTCTAATCCATAATCATAGCAACACAACAATAAAATGGAATGTAAAAGAGTAGGGAAGAAAGATGCAAACACAAGATAACACGCCGATGTGTTATCGAAGAGGAAACCGAAGAACTCGGCGAAAGACCTCTCCGCTGCCCTCCAAGCGATAATCGATCCACTAGACAATTAGTTGGGATACATAAGTTAGCAAGAGACCCTCCAAGCCTAATCTACCCGATGTACCTAAGCCCTCCAAGCTCCTACTCCAACAAGGCTACTCAGAACTGTGTCTTGTATAGTTCTTCAGATCCCACAACAAGCTCCATGTTGCATCTGCCATCTTGGGCTTCTTTCAATGCTTCCCAGCAGCTCCAAAACACTCTCAACACTCTGAATAGGTGTGGGTTGTGTTTGGGTACAAATCTCCTCTCAAGGTATGACTATGGGAGAGGGATGGAGAAGAGGCTACAATGATTTCTCAATAAGGATAAGTAGCTCTCTCTCTAAAAGATGGGTGTGTGTGTTGTAGAAAACCTATCTAGGGTTTTTCTCTCTGAATTGGCCTTCTAACATTTGTGGCTAATGAGGGTATATATAGTATGGGTGAAGGGTAAGGAAGTCACTCTCAAAAATCCTCCAGGCAGAATGTTTTGCGACTACCTCGCGGGAAGGCCTTACCCGCAAGACACTCACGAAAACGACAGCTTGGCACGACTCTTCAGCTTCCAGTCATGTGCTCCTCACATGCCCTTTTCGCGGGAACCCTTCTCGCGAACTTCTCGCGAGCTAGTCGCGAAATGCACTGATCTTCAATTAAGCTTGAGTCTTCACCAACTTAATACTAAACCCAATACAATAAAATCTCACAAAATACAAGGAACAAAATTAAAGCAATTACAACACTTTTTGTCATGGAATAAAGCCAACATAAAACATAGTTGTAAATCACAACTTTACAATCTCCCCCTTTGGCTATTCCGTGACAAAATTCCCTATAACAGACTCTAGACTTAAACGTGAGTTTGTGAACAATGGCAAAACTCACTCACACCTAAACCTAGAAGTTGTGATGCACTTGGAACAAAATACCTGTAACCTGAAACACTTGCACAAAACGCATTAGACCCTCAAGGTAAATCAAGTGATAAAAGGACAAGTATAATGTAACAAGTAAAATGCGATCAAGTAAACATGTTGTAAAACATATGAGCAACTTGATCAAACACAAAACAGTCATATGGAAATGACCACAATGATCATATAGCAAAGCAAATGATCATCCGAACATGCAACCAATAAAGCACAATAGCATAAGGATAAATGCATGTCCAACACATAAGTACGATGCAATGAGAGCAATAAAACATATCAAAGCACCATAAAGCAACGAGAAAACAAGCATAAAGTAAATCAAGGTTTTCTCAAAAAATGTCTTCTCCCCCGTGGTATATGCATCTCCCCTAAGACTTTCTCCTCCTAGAATGTGCACGAGGTAGAATTTCTCCCCCTAAGAGTGTGCACATGAGTCATATAGAAATGACGATACTCTCCCCATTTTTGTCACAAATAGACAAATTAATCAAGGGGAAGGAGGGAAAGAAAAGAAGATATGAACAAGGATAAAAGATGATGCATGAGAGGTGCAAGATGTATGAGAAAATGAAGCTCAAACAACAGATAAAACATCTCTAAAGACACAATGCTACAAAGCATAAAGAACATGACATGCTAAGGATGATGAAACATGATATAAACCTAGGCATGACAAAGACATAAGAACATGTTATATGTTCTAAAAGGTCTAAAAAGACTTAACTAACATGAGTGAATGCAAAAACATGACAAGTGTTCAAGTGTGTGCAGCAAAGGTGCATCTAGTGTGCATGTGAGATGCATGATCAATGCATGAAAAAGCACTCACGGGGAAAAGTGTATAAAACACACCACCAATGATCAAAACATGATAAACATGAATAATTATGGTGATCCCCAAAGTTTGGTACTCATTAGAGTCCAAAACAACGAGAAAATGCCATTTGGGCATTTTATCAAACATTTAGAATGCACGCACTACACATGTATGATAAACAATGCAAGAACATATGAAAAACTTTCCTAAATACATATTATTTTTGCCACAAGGGGCCAACATCCCAAGAAAATTATCATTTAAAACAAAGCCCAATCAAAAAGATTGACAAAAATTAAGTTTTCCAACTCCCATTTGAGAAAATCTCAACTATGAACATAAAACCCCCAAAAACGTAATCTAAGGATCAAAATCAATGAAAAGAGTTAAAGATTACCTTAGAGATGTTTATGGAATGCAAAACACTTGAAATTAGTTGGGTTTTGATGTAGAAACATTAAAACAGGGGTTTGGGAGAAGATGGGAGAGGTTTAAAACAAAAGACCCACGAAATGCCCTTTAAAAAGATGATCTGGAAATTTTCGCGGGAAGTTTACTCGCGAAAGTACTCGCGAAATTTTTCGTGGGTAAGCCTTACTTGCGAGCTACTCGCGAAACAGTCACGAAACTCTCTATCCAAAGTTGAAAAACCTGAAATATGGACCTTTAAACTCCCAGTTGAGCTTACACATGAAATGGGTCATGAAAACACCCAGAAAACATGTTTTTCACACAAAAACAATTTGAAAAACTTTGAAAAACATAGGTGATACAAATCACTTCCAAAAGCAAAAAAAAGAACAAAAATCTTTTTGGTTTGATCCACATATGGTTGAGCACACACACATCACATTTGAGCATGTACAAACACACAAATGAAATAGGCATTCGTTGAACATTAAACTTGTGTGTTGTGTGTGTGGATCAAGTGTGGAATAGTCCTTAGTCTAGAGTGAAGCTTCAATGATCAATTCAATCAAGTCATACACAACTAGCACTAAGTCAAGTGGATCTCAATTATAGAAACGAACATATATGACCTCCCACAAGAAAATGATTACAAAACTTAGAAGCTTTTCATTTGGCTTCTTTACAAATCATAACATTTGATCATTTTAGAACAATACATCTCATTTTTGAGATCGGTGCTTGAAAGTTTTGATATTTCAACATTGAGAATTAACCTTTGGCTTTTTGAGCACCATACATTTCAATAAAAAGTCGCTTTCCCTTTTTCCTAGTCAAATACTAGTATGTACGACAGGCTTTTGCAGCTCATTATCTCTTTTCATTTTGAGATTTACATTTGTTGAGCTCTTCAAGCAAAAACATAAAAATAAAGTGGGAAGAGATATAGGCACAAGTCTATGCAAGTATCAAGACCATCAAGACTATTGACCAATCATTCATGACAAGCTTGAAGATCTATTTACAACAATCACACATTGATTTCAAGATTTCTCCTACAAAGATAAATGTGCACACATAACAAGCTAAGCTCGCAAATGCACTACGCCATTAGTACGAAGGTACTGGGCCAAACTCACATGTGATATGTGCTCAAACATATACGATCAAAGTTTTTGAATTTTTCACTTTTTATGTGGTTTTGGATTTTTACACACACAAAACAAAGACATAAAAGTAAGATAAAAAACAAAAACAAAACAATGCATATAAAGAGATGCATGATGCACAAATGCATGACAATGAAGCACCTAATGCATGACAATGAAGCACCTAATGCATGAAGGGTCCTACAAAGATCGAAAGAATTAGATCAAGGACCAAAAGAGCAAATGCTCAACCATAGGAACCCTTCCTCATCCAAACAGAATGATTGTTTGGAATGAGTGTCTCGTGAGAAGTGAGACGAGGGTTGGAAGAGTGAGAACCGGAGATGCACATAGACAAGGAGGTAAGAACATCAAAAACTTTCTTCAACAACTTACCATTTTCCCCCAAATCCGGTTTAGCTTGCAAAGCACAACTTCCAAGAAGCTCAAGTTTCTCTTTTCTTTTTATTCTTTTAAGAGCTTGAAACTTAGAGCAATAAGGTCTAAGATGACCAAATGCACCACAATGGTGACAAACAATGTGTTTAGGTCCATTAGGCTTTTTGGAAATGGATCTAGCAACATGGTTTTATTCTTTCTTCAACTTATGACATTGAGGTCTTATATGACCAATCACACCACAATGGTGACAAGTTGGAACAAATTTAGATCCATCCAAAACCTTAGGTTGAGACCTAAATAGGGGCTGTGGCTTAAGAGTCTTTCTCTCCACTTTTTGATTTCTTTTGTGTGGAGGAATGTACACCGATTTGTTCTTTGAGGTAGAATATACAATAGGCACAAAATCGGGTACCACAACATGATTGCAAAAAATATTTTCATCCTTTTTAACAATAGGTTCAACAATCAACCTTTTGGCATGCATCTTAAGAGATTCATTTTCACATTTAAGATCATCAACAAGTTTGTTAGACAAAACAAGTTTAGCATCCAAGTCCATATTTAAACGTTCAAACTCTTTTATCTTTTCAAGAGAATTTTCAGCAAGTTTCTTATATTTCTCAACCAATTTGTTGGATTCATTGAGCTTAGCAATCAACTCATCATTTTCACAAAATAACTTGCTCAAATTCTTTTGAAACTTCTTAGCCTTTTTCTTCAAGAGTTTGTCATTTGGAATATCAACAACAGAAATGATTCAAGTAACATGTCATCACAATCATGAGGATAAACACTCATAGAGGCATTTTCACAAACACATGACATGTTACAATCAACAACATCCATAGAAGCATACAAATCATTATCCATGGCAAAACACACAAGGGATCAAGGATCACACTTAGGTAATGAAACCAAAACAAGTGTACTCACTCTGATACCAATTGAAAGCTCAAAAAAGTGTTGAAAACACAAGAACTGTTTAGACCCCCAAATTAAAGTTACAGCTCGATTGATTTTACACTAACTTAATACTAAGTGCAGAATAGTGTAAAAGCGAGCGGATAAACAAACAAGCTACTCTAATCCATAAACTTAACAACACAACAGTAAAATAGAATGTAAAAGAGTAGGGAAGAGAGATGCAAACACAAGATAACACACCAATGTGTTATCGAAGAGGAAACCGAAGAATTCGGCGAAAAACCTCTTCGCCGCCCTCCAAGCGGTAATCGATCCACTAGACAATCAGTTGGGATACATGAGTTAGCAAGAGACCCTCCAAGCCTAATCTACCCGATGTACCTAAGCCCTCCAAGCTCCTACTCCAACAAGGCTTCTCGGAACCGTGTCTTGTCTAGTTCTTCAGATCTCGCAACAAGCTCTATGTTGCATCTGCCATCCTTGACTTCTTCCAATGCTTCCCAGTAGCTCCAAAACACTCTCAACACTCTGAATAGGTGTGGGTTGTGTTTAGGTACAAATCTCCTCTCAAGGTATGACTATGGGAGAGGGATGGAGAAGAGGCTACAATGATTTCTCACTAAGGATAAGTAGCTCTCTCTCTAAAACCTATCTATGGTTTTTCTCTCTGAATTGGCCTCCTAACATTTGTGGGTAATGAGGGTATATATAGTATGGGTGAAGGGTAAGAAAGTCACTATAAAAAATCCTCCAGGCAGAATGTTTCATGACTACCTCGCGGGAAGGCCTTACCTGCGAGACACTCGTGAAAATGACAGTCTGGCACGACTCTTCAGCTTCCAGTCATGTGCTCCTTACATGCCCTTTTCGCGGGAACCCTTCCCACGAGCTAGTCGCGAAATGCACTGATCTTCAATTAAGCTTAAGTCTTCACCAACTTAATACTAAACTCAATACAATAAAATCCCACAAAATACAAGGAACAAAATTAAAGCAATTACAACACTTTTTGTCATGGAATAAAGCCAACATAAAACATAGTTGTAAATCACAACTTTGCAGGTGCAAACTTTGCAATAGCTGGATCAACGAGTCTTTCAAATAATCTATTTGGTCATTTCAACTTTGGTAATCCCTTAATGTGGAAACAAAATCCAGAGAGTATACTAACTCAACTTGATTGGTTCGATAGCTTTGTTGGGGAGAGAGAATGTAAGGGAAAAGATGAGGATGCATGCAAATTAGAGCTTGGGAAAGCTCTCTTTTGGATTGGTGAGATGGGTGGCAATGACTATGCCTGCCTTTTTGCCTCTTCCATTGGCCCTACTATTGTCAATAACCGATTCACAGAGCAAGCTGTTGATCACATCTGCACACTTGCATTGGTAAGCATTGATAAACTACCATATATGTCAAAAGCTTAAATTGATTAAAAAAATGATGAATTTAATAATTTAACTATTATTCTAACAAGCATAATATTACAAATAGAGAAAGAAAGTAGCATATAGCCTTAGCTTGTTAGAAGGGAAAAAAAAAAATAGTATCTGAATGAGTTCTTCCAAACTAAACATTTGATCTAGACACTTCACAAAATTGTGCATTGCATATAAGAGAAAGAAAGAATGATATAGTGAATTTAACGTTGGAATAGTCATATTAAGCCTGCTTTCTTTTGACAGGGAGAAAAGATTTGAAGCACAACAAATTTCAAGCCATTGCAGAGAAGTTAAATGGGGAGAATGACAAAGTTTCTAGCAGTGAGTATAAAATTCTAAGGTTTGAGTTTGATTTGTTTGGGCCTTTTGATTTTAGGCTTTAGTTTTTCTTTGTTTAGTTATTGAGAGAGAGAGATTTTTCTGTTTGTGTAGTATGAGAGACTTAAGTGATACACTCTTAAACTCCCACACAGAGATTGAAGAGTTAAGAGCACCGATCACCAAGAGTTTTTTCCCCTGTTTTTTCTTTGATATATATATGAGAGATAATCCATTCTACTCCCACGAAAAGTTATTATTTATGGTTTTTCTTTAATAAAAAATATAATTTTGATGCATTGATTTATTTTTTGGCCTTAATTAATATTCTTATAGAGAAGAAAATATCCTTATTGGTTCAAATTTGAGGATTTGTTCCACATGGGCGCCTTAGGCAATTGCATTTGTTGCTTATAAGGTAGAGTCGGCCCTAGACAGGAGACTATAATTTGTAATTTCTTTTGCACTTACTATGATAGCTTACCAATATGTTATTAAAATAAATAAATAAATAGGCATCCAAAGAATGATACAATTGATGGGAGAAGATGATGAACTGAGGGTGGGGAACTCAGAGCAAGACAACATAAAGTAACTCTTGCAAAGCTTTTGCAAACATCTCTGGGCTGAAGTGCTCGTTGGAGAAGATAGATCTAGACTCCAAAAGCCACGCCAAACACAGATAGTTTCAACTTTAGTAGATTTTATAATCTAATGGGATAACATGCCCCAAAAACAAATAAAAGTAGCTTGTTCTACATATTAAAATTTCACAACAATATAACAATATAAAAGTATGGTTCAATATTAATGGTTTGAGAATAAATTTGTTAGGGTCATATTTTTTATGTATTGGCTTATTCTATAACAAAACGCACTTTACTTGTAATTGAGCAGATCTAAGTGGGTTCAAGATTATCATGACAAGTGGTTTCATTGAAGACATAAAGATTGCTCAAGAACTACTCAAGAAAAGCCAAATTTGTAGGTCCCGACACCTCCTCGATACCTGTTGAGCTATCGAGATTTAATGAAACTCAATACCTGGCTCGATACATCTCGATCTTTTGAGCTAACAGATTTCAAGACATAGGCAACAACGTTTTATTCTAAGGGGCTATTTGTTTATGGGTTTGTATAATTCAAATAAGATTTAGAGAGCCCAAGGTTTGTGTAAACCTAACAGGAATAGGAGAACTCATTAAAAGGCCCATTAAGCTCCTATATAAATAGGGAGGCAAGGAGAAAGAAAACCCTGATCCTAGAAAGCTCCATAAGGTTTTCTTATTGAAACCCTAGACTCCTCCTATAGAAGAAAGAGATATTACTGCATTTCTAGTGCACCTTTGGGTTTTGTAACCAAGCAAAATCTCTAGCACCAACCATTGGAGATCTTAGTGGTGTAACTATGTGAGGCTGTTGAATCTACAACAATCAAAGAGTTGGTGTGGAGTTAGTCATGTACTTGGATTCGAGCAAAGAAGTTAGTCATGTACTAGGATTTATACAAACAGGGAAGAAGTCTCTACATGATTAAGTCCAATAGGGTATTGGAGTAAAAGTTCAACTGTAGGTTGGTATTTTGGGATAGTCCAAGGTAGTGGTAAGATTCCTTATACTTATAACCACTTGATTCTTGATTAGTGATTCTTGGAAGTGGTGACCTAAAAATCACCTAATGGGCTTTTTGCCTTGCGAGAGGGTTTCCCTATTTGTCAACAAATCACTGTGTCAATTTAATTTTCGCTACACTAAGTTCATTTTGTGATTTGTATGTGCCTCCACAATTTGTATGTAAGTTGACCTAATTAATCAAATTCGATAGTTATCTTAATTAACTGGGGTCAATCTATAACCTAACAAAATTTAACCTCCTTGTTGATCTAACATACAAAAATTTTAAATAAATGGAAACTACAACTACATCTCCTTTATATATATATATATATATATATATATATATATATATATATATATTCCAGTACCACTCCTTCGTTGAGGAATTTTTTTCAGTCATGTCATATACAAACCCTCCCCCTAAAAAAATTCATGACTGTGGGCGCAAGCCCACGTGACAATCTTTTAGGTTTCCCCAAAAATAGTGGGAAGTATGCTTTGGCCTTGGGTTGACAATGACGAAGGTGTAAATAGAGTCGCCACCTAGATTAGGTCTAAGAATCATAAATATAGTGCTCTTGTGGAGGGACTAATCTTTACCAGAGCACGTGTCCGTAGTTTAAGCATCCAACCCCACCCGACTTGTAGGTCAGCCTCCACTCATTGTGTTCCAAATCTTAATCTCATTAAAGGGTCTTTCGACATGTTATTCTAACTCTCACACACTTTAACATGTATCTAAAGCATTCAATCATGGCATATCATCCTTGAAATCTCGAAACTGTGTGAAACACAAGAGCTTGTTTAGAACCCCAATTAAAAATTGCGGCTCGGTTGATTTTACTCTAACTTATCTAAGTGCTGAATAAGAGTAAATGAAGCACAATAAACCGATAACTACTCTAATGCATAAACATGAAAAAAAAACAATAACAGTAAGGCATAAGAGTAAGGGAGGAGAGATGCAACCACAAGATAACACTGAGACGTGTTATCGAAAAGGAAACTGAAGAACTCGGTGAAAGACCTCTCTGCCGCCCTCCAAGCGGTAAATCGATCCACTAGAGAATAAAGTTGGAGTACACGAATAACAAAAGACCCTCCAAACCTAGTCTACCCAATGTACTTGAGCCCTCCAAGCTCCTGCTACCATCTGACTTAACGAAACCTTTTCTTCTCTAGCTCTCCAGATCCCGCAATACGTCCGATTGCATTCGCCAAGCCTCACAGGTTTCTTTTGGCAAATTCTCAAAACTTCCCAAGCTTTAAAACACTATCTACACTCTGAAAAGGTGTGGGTTGTGTTTGGGTACAAATCTCCTCTCAAGGTAAAACAATGGGAGAGGGAAGGAGAAGAGGCTAGAATGATTTCTCACTAAGGATGAGTAGCTATCTCTCTAAAAGATGGGGTGTGTGTGTTGTAGAAAATCTATCTAGGGTTTTTCTCTCTAAATGGCCTCTTTACAATTTCTGTATATAATAAGGGTATATATAGTATGAGTGAAGGGTAAAAAATTCACACTTAAAAATCCTCCAGGCAGAAAGTTTTGCGAGTACTTCGTGGGAAGGCCTTACCTGCGAGACATTTGCGAAAACGACAGCCTGGCATGACTCTTCAGCTTCTAACATGTGCTTCTCATGTGCCCTTTTCGCGGGATACTCTTCTCGTGAGTTAGTTGCGAAATTGCACTGATTCTTTATTATATGCTCGATTCTTCACCAACTTAACACTAAACCCAATACAATAAAATCCCACAAAATACAAAGAACAAACTTAAAGCAAATACAACACTTTTGTCATGAAATAAAGCCAATATAAAACATAGTTGTAAATCACAAATTTACAATCTCCCCCTTTGGCTATTCCGTGACAAAACACCCTATAACAGACTCTAGACTTAAACGTGAGTTTCGGAACAATGGAAAAACTTACTCATACCTAAATCTAGAAGCTGTGATGAATTTGGAACATATATACCTGTAACCTGAAACACTTGCACAAAACACATTAGACCTTCAAGGTAAATCAAGTGATAAAAGGACAAGTATAATGCAACAAGTAAATATTGATCAAGTAAACATGATGTGAAAACTGTGAGCAACTAGATCAAACACAAAACAGTTATATGGAAATGACTACAATGATCATATGGCAAAGCAAATGATCATCCGAACATACAACCAATAAAGCACAATAGCATAAGGATGTATGCATGTCCAACACATAAGCACGATGCGATAAGAGCAGCAAAGCATAGATACTAAACATTACTCAAAGCACCATAAACAACAAGAAAACAAGCATAAAGTAAAACAAACAAAACAAGGTTTTATCATAAAAAATGTCTTCTCTCCCTTAGTATATGCATCTCGCCTATGGCTTTCTCTCCCTACAAATGTGCACGAGATAGAATTTCTCCCCCTGAGAATGTGCACGAGTCATATAGAATGACAAAACACTCTGGTATACTCTCTAGAATACTCTCCCTCCTTTTGTTATGAATAGACAAATGAGTCAAGAGGAAGGAGGGAAAGAAAAGAAGATATGAGCAAGAGTATGATGCATGAAGGGTGCGAGATGAATGAGAAAATGTAGCTCAAACAAAAGACAGAAACAAAGAATGCTACAAAGCATAAAGTAGACAAGACATGCTAAGGGTGGTGGAACAAAGTATAGACCAATGCATGACATAGACACAAGAACATGTTATATGTGCTAAAGGTCTAAAAAGACTTAACTAGCATGAGTGAATGCAAAACATGTCAAGTGTTAGAGTGTGTGCAACAAAGGTGCATCTAGTGTGCATGCGAGATGCATGACCAATGTATATGCAAGCACTCACAAGGCAAAGTGTGTAAAACACACAACCAATGATCAAAACATGATAAACATGAATAATTATGGTGATCCCCAAAAATTGGTACTCATCAGAGTCCAAAACAATGAGAAAATGTCATTTGGGCATTTTATCAAACACTTAGAGTGCACACACTACACATGTATGTTAAACAATGCATGAACATATGAAAATCTTGCCTAAATACATGTTATTTTTGCCACAAGGGGCCAACATCCAAAGATATCAACATTTAAAACAAAACCCAATCAAAAATATTGACAAAAAATAAGTTTTCCAACTCCCATTTGAGAAAATCCCAACTATGAACATAAAACTCCCAAAAACATAGTCTAATTAAGATTACCTTAGTGATGTTGATGAAATGTAAAACACTTGAAATTAGTTGGGTTTTCATGTTGAAGCATTAAAATAGGGGTTTGAAATAAGATGGGAGAAGTTTAAAACAAATGTCCCACGAAATGCCCTTTAAAAAGTTGATTTGGAAATTTTCGTGGGAAGCTGGAAATTTTTGCGGGAAGCTACTTCTCACGAAAATTTTCACGAGTAAGCCTTACTCGCGAAACAGTAGCAAAACTCTCTATCCAATGTTGAAAAACTTGAGAATTGGACCATATAACTTGCGACTGAGCTTAAACATGAAATAAGTCACAAAAACACTCAGAAAACATGTTTTTCACACAAAAACAACTTGAAAAACTTTGAAAAACATGGGTGATACAAATCATTTCCAAAAGCAAACAAAAAAAACATAAGTCTTTTTGGTTTAATCCACATATGGTTGAGCACACACACAT
The DNA here is from genome assembly GCA_019022515.1 of Quercus aquifolioides. Lineage (NCBI taxonomy): Eukaryota > Viridiplantae > Streptophyta > Magnoliopsida > Fagales > Fagaceae > Quercus > Quercus aquifolioides. The sequence goes on from CM032327.1 coordinate 87,066,611, forward strand.
CACATTTGAACATGTACAATCACACAAATGAAATAGACAATCATTGAACATTAGACTTGTGTGTTGTGTGTGTGTTTCAAATGTGGAATAGTCCTTAGTCTAGAGTGAAGTTTCAATGATCAATTCAATCAAGTCATACACAACTAGTACTAAGCCAAGTGGTCTATCTCAATTATAGAAATGAACATATATGACCTCCCACAAGAAAATGGTTACATATCTTGGAAGCTTTACTTTTAGCTTCTTTCAACTCATAACTTTTTGATCATTTATGAACAATACATCTCATTTTGAAATCGATATTTGAAATTTTTGATATTTCAATTTTGAGAGTAAGCTTTTGGCTTTTTGGGCACCATACATTTCAATACAAGTCGCTTTCCCTTTTTCCTAGTCAAATACTAGTATGTGTGATGGGTTTTGGAGCTCATTATCTCTTTTCGAGATTTGACATTTGTTGAGCTATAAAGCAAAAACATAAAGGAGTGGGAATATAGGCACAAGTCTATGCATGTATCAAAACCATCAAGACCATTGACTAATCATCCATGACAAGCTTGAAGATCGATTTACAACAGTCACACATAGATGTCAAGATTTTTCCCACAAAGATAGATGTGCATACATAACAAGCTAAGCTCGTAAATGCACTACGCCATTAGTACGAAGGTACTAGGCCAAACTCACATGTGATATATGCTTAAACATATGCGATCAAACTTTTTGAATTTTTCACTTTTTATGTGGTTTTGGATTTTTACACACATAAAAACAAAAGCTGACTTAACGAAGCCTTGTCTTCTCTAGCTCTCCGGATCCTGCAATACGCCCGATTGCATCCGCCAAGCCTTACAGGCTTCTTTTGGCAAATCCCCAAAACTTCTCAAGCTCCAAAACACTCTTTACACTCTGAAAAGGTGTGGGTTGTGATTTGGTACAAATCTCCTCTCAAGGTATGACAATGGGAGTGGGAAGGAGAAGAGGCTAGAATGATTTCTCGCTAAGGATAAGTAGCTCTTTCTCTAAAAGATGGGTGTGTGTGTTGTAGAAAACCTATCTAGGGTTTTTCACTCTGAATGGCCTCCTTACAATTTATGTGGGTAATGAGGGTATATATAGTATAAGTGAAGGGTAAGAAAGCTACACTTAAAAATCCTCCAGGCAGAAAGTTTCGCGAGTACTTCGCAGGAAAGCCTTACCCGCAAGACACTCGCGAAAACGACAGCCTAGCACGACTCTTCAACTCCCAGCATGTGCTTCTCACATGCCCTCTTTCTGGGATATTCTTCTCGCTATCTAGTCACAAAATTGCACTGATTCTTCATTTCATGCTTGATTCTTCACCAACTTAATACTAAACCCAATACAATAAAACCCCACAAAATAGAAGGAACAAAATTAAAGCAAATACAACCCTTTTTGTCATGGAATCAAGCCAACATAAAACATAGTTTTAAATCACAACTTTACAATCCCCAATCCTAGCATTCATCTTTCAAAGCACAAGTATATATCAACAAAGGTAGCACACAGAAGACATATTAATCAAGCACATCAAAGCATCCAAGCATTATCGACACTCAAATTGCAAGCTTTTGTAAGAAGAGACTTTTGTTTCCTAAATACTATAAAAGAATGATATGTTTGAAATAAAGAAAACACAAAACAAATTGGAAGTAGAAAAATAAATGAAAATAAAAAACAAATTGTAGATTTTGGTTTACGAATGGTTCATTGGTTCTAGGGCTTTTGTGCTTTGTAGTTCTGTCTTCAAAACAAAAAAAAAAACAATAAAAAACAGAAAAAAAATAGATTAAAAAAAAAGAGCATGTCAAATTAACAATTTAAAATAGGGGAAAAAGTAGTGGGAGAAAGAAGAGGTGCCTTATACGGGTGAAGACAGCAGACAATCCTTTCATCTTCCTTATTCTTCTACTTCTCCTTCTACTCCTCGAAAATGAAGTGGCGTCGGTTTCAAAGTTGTGCAAGAAATAAATTACAAAGAGAGAAGAGTCTAGAGATTAAAAAAAAAAAAAAAAGTTTTTTTCATTGTAGTTTTTTCTAGGAAGAAATATAAAGGATGCAAAATTTGTAACTTCCTAGGAGTCTGAATGTTGTGTCTATAGTTTAATCAATTGATTTTAAGGTGCGAATATCTTTTATAGGAGTGCATGTGGTGCAATAGGAAATGTGTAGGAATAAAAAATAAATTTCAAATTATGGTAGATAAATATGTAAAGCAAAATTTTATGTAATGTTAAAACCACCCAAGATGAATGTGTAAAGTCAATAATCTATTTATATATATATATATATATATATATATATAGATGTGGAAAAAAAGGGGAAATAAACATATCTTGATGATAATTTGATTGAAAAGTAAAAAATAGATCTCATATTCTGTCACCCCAAAAAATGGTTTTGGTGATAGTCATTGCTTGAGTAGAAACATGTGTTAGGTCAATAGATTGTCGGCTAGAAAACCATGAGATAAAGTTGGTATTAAGTATGTTTTACTTTTTAGAGAGTTTTTGAAGTCCAAGACTTATGCCTAGAATAGCTCAAGAAGAAAGAGGTTTTTGGAATCTCAATACATAGCTTAAGAAGAAAGAAGTTTTTGAAATCTCAATATACATATCAATTGATTGTGATAACTTCAATGCATGCCTTGATACCTATTGTTCGATCAAGAATCATGGATACAAAATCCAATTTAGGTCTATTGATTCATCCAATCTCTAACATTTTATGCCTTACTTGCTAGAATATATGAGGACTAAAAATGACAACCAAATAAAGATTTTTATAGATATGTTTTGCACATGCAGGGTTTTTATAGCCGAGTTCTCACTCAACAACAACCAAAGAAGATATTAAGATCAATGATCAAGGGCTGTAGTGAAAACCTTCAAGGTGAATCTTCAAATTCTAATGGGGCATTCATTTGTACAGAGTTTGCTAGAAAAGAGTCTAAGGATTTTGAGTTGCATGTGGTAAAATTGTAAGTACTATTAGGGGGAACTGTAGGATTAAAGATGATTCTATTATAGAACTTTGATTCTATTCAGTGGAGGTTAGTGGTAAAGAATTTTTCCCATTTAGAACTTTTCTTTTCATAACCATATTGCTTATTTTATTTACTTTTTTCATTTATTTGTTTACCAATATTGGTTTGTACTTATTAAAACTACAAGAAATCTAATTAGATCTCAAATAGAAGTCTAATTTATGTTGTGTTCCATTCAATTTTCTTAATTTTGGTGCAACTATTTACTACACTACAAAAATCGAGTCCAATTTATTTTTCTTAATTTTTTATGCTAAATGAGTTATCAAATGAGAAAACCATAGAATTTAAATTAATAAACCTTAAAAAAAATCACCAACATTGATTAATTATTATTATTATTATTATTATACAAATTAAATAGTGGTTAGACAAATTAAAATTGAGAATTTAATGGAAAACAATTTCAACTTTTTTTTTTCATTTGCTTCAAACAAAATTTTTATTTATTTATTAGTAGCTATTTTATATATTCAAATATACAAACATTATATATATATATATATATATATATTATATAATATATAAATTTGGTAAAATTTTAATACTCATTTAATCATGCTTATTTGTAAATGTATCTTATGCATATGCATGACGTTACAAACTAGTTAACCATAAGTTGAACGTCGAACAATAATTGGTTAATTAATTTGCTGGCTTAAAATTAGTTAATTTCTAACAATCGGGGTCTAAATCTCTAACAACATGTCTAGGAGAGATCGGTTAGACAAACAACAATGAAGTTGAGTTCCCAAGCATTGTTAGGCTTATACAGAGTCAAATGTACACTAGAAGACTCAAAGCTGCAAGTTTTGTGACATTGGATAATGACCAAGTAAAACAAAGATTGTCTTTGCTCTCCTAAAGGTAAGGAGGTTCATACAATGCCTCAACGAGCGATCGACCCACAAGGGAGAGGCACCAAGTATAAATACTTCATTTGCTCCACCATTTAGTTCCCACAATTGAACAAACAAACAAGATCCTCTGTTGAGTCATAAAATGGCAAACTCCAAGTACTTGTTTCTTCAAATTTCATGCTTCATCCTTTTTTTATCCTTGTCTCCTTCATATGCTCATAACAAGAGCCACAAAAACATGCCACCTCCTACTGGTTTCCAAGCAAGAGTTGATTTCAAAGGTTGCTTCAACAAGGTTTATGCTTTCGGTGATTCTAACACAGACACTGGAAATGCTTACTACTTGGGTGCTCTCAAATCCTTCATTAGCAATTTATTCTCTCAAGCTTGGTCCCCATATTCCTCATCAGAGAGTTCAAACTTACCTGGTTATCGACTAACTAATGGCCGCTTGGTCATTGATTTCCTATGTGAAGCTCTCCATATACCGCACTTGTCAGCCTATAAAGACTCTTCCGCAAACTTCTCAGGTGGTGCAAACTTTGCAATAGCCGGATCAACGGCTCTTTCATATAATCTATTTGGTCATTTCAACTTTGGTAATCCCCTAATGTGGAAACAAAATCCAAAGAGTTTACTAACTCAACTTGATTGGTTCGATAGCTTTGTTGGGGAGAGAGAATGTAAGGGAAAAGATGAGGATGCATGCAAATCAGAGCTTGGGAAAGCTCTCTTTTGGATTGGTGAGATGGGTGGCAATGACTATGCTCGTCTTTTTGCCTCTTCCATTGGCCTTGCTATTGTCAATAACCAATTCACAGAGCAAACTGTTGATCACATCAGCACACTTGCATTGGTAAGCATTGATAAAATACCATTTATGTCAAAAGCTTAAATTGATTAAAAAAATGATGAATTTAATAATTTAACTATTATTCTAACAAGCATAATATTACAAATAGAGAAAGAAAGTAGCATATAGCCTTGTTAGAAGGGAAAAAAAAATAGTATCTCAATGAGTTCTTCCAGACTAAACATTTGATCAAGACACTTCACAAAATGGTGCATTGCATATAAGAGAAAGAATGAATGTTATGGTAAAGTTAACGTTGGAATAGTCATATTAAGCCTGCTTTCTTTTGACAGGCGCTATTGGACAAGGGTGCAAAGTTCCTTGTTGTTCAAGGGTTACCACCAATAGGGTGCCTTCCATTGCAGTTAACAACATGTCCCTCAAATGATCGTGATCAAAATGGGTGTTCAGCAAGTGCCAACTTGGTAATAAAGGGTCACAACGATCTTCTCCAAAAGAGGTTGGATGAAATTCAAATCCATTACAAAGATTCTATGATCCTATATATTGATTACTACAGTGCATTTAAAACAATACTGGAAAAACACCAACAGTACCATTTTGAAGAACCCTTCAAGGCATGTTGTGGAGCTGGGGGAGGACCATTCAACTATCTACCAAACCTCCTTTGTGGAGCTTTTGGCACCTCTACTTGCAAGGACTCCAGCACCCACGTTAACTTTGACGGGGTTCACTTGACCGAAAATATGCATCTACACCTCTTTGATCTCTTCTTCAACCAAGGCTTCTGTAAACCATCATTTGCAGATCTGATTAAGAAGAAGAAAGGCCAATATTAAGATGTCTGATATTGGCCTTTCAATTCTCTTTTTAGCAACTAATATCTGAAGGCTGATGCCTGTTGCTGCTAGGTACATTAGTAGTAGGCTCCTAATGGTGGCATTCAGAGAACAGGATAATATTTCTTATTTCAAGATAATTTACTATCTTTTTACCTTATTATTGTTATTATTTAAAAGTTACATGCGTACCTAGGGTCTTGAACCATGGCCCCATTTTTTACTTTACACTTGTAAGGAGAGGAGGTGTCAATTGTTTCTGTTGTATGAAATTGATCCCATAAAGTTATTAACCATTTCCTTCCATTTTCTTTTTCTCACTTAACCAATGGGTTAATTATTCAATTCAATGGCAAGAAGAAAATACAATTATCCACTTCTTCTTCTTCTTTTGTGTATGCAGTTATTCTCTCGAATCTTGATACTACAGATCTTTTTATCTACATACTAGTCTCTGAGCACGTTTGTAAAGGCTTTTTCTATTTTATTGGGTAAAGGTTAATAATTTGTATTTATTATAATTTAGAAAAAAAAAATTCAAACAAATAAAAATGATAAACTTTAGAGATAAACAGTAAATGTAATTTCTTTTTTGAACGTAAAGAAAAATCATAAATTTTAGAAATTCTTTTTTTGAATTTAAAATGAAATTTGTTATTTAACATTTATGACCCTATTTCTAAATAAAGTTACCATTCATTAATGAGAGTATTTTATTTTTAAACCACATAAAAGTCTAGTTGAAATAGGAAATTCCTCTTATATATAGTATAAATAAGTCCTGTTGCTGCGTTGTTGAAGAAATTGGGCCTTTTGACTTGCAACAGAACCATATTTCTCCTATAGGTAACTGAAACTTTCTTTCTGGGTAACCATTGTTTAAAGGACAAAAATCAACATGCAATAATGGGATTGGGAGGATATCAAAAGTCAAGGATATAGTATACGAACATACCTAATATCTGCATATAGTAAACAAAATATGATCCTTTGTGATATGAACATAGAATAATCAATTTATGGCTTCATAAATAACTCATAAATAACAATGAGGACTACTAAAGTCATTTTATCTATTTTACCTTCTCACATCTAACAGCAGTAGTTTTATTTTAGCTTTTAACACAATAAAATAATATATACACTACAATAAAATAATATTTTATTCAATTGCAAAACAACCACAACCAAAATTAGTGTGAACGCATGGTGGACGTTGGGAGAGACACGGAGAGGTAGTAAGGAGAGAGACAAAAGTAGTGAGAACACAAAATAAAAAATAATAATAAATTTTTTTTTACCTTTCAGCTACAGTGCACAGCCAAAAGTAGCTGTGCACGGTAGCTATGGAGCCAAAAAAAATATAGCTTTACCTCCATTATTATAGGGTATATTTTGATATTTAGTGATGCTAAAAATAGCTATATAGCTATTTAGCACCAATATTAGTAGTGCTCTAACTATCAGAATATGTCAAATCTTCCGGCATTCAAATGTGAAAACAGTTTGGTAGTAGGTTGTTTCAGCATAAAGAGAGAAAATAAACTATTGTTGCTACTGGAATAATTGTTGCATATGCCCTTAACACGGAAATAAGCTCACAGAAGTTAGGCCTGGCTATGGCACAATAATTTAGGAGTCACAATTAGTAGCTCAATTAACTAAAAGTAATACAATATCAAACAGTTTGGTTCAACAACAAAGGTCAGAATATAAAAGAAGCCAATCAACTCCAATAAATTCCATTCATAGATCAATTTGGTTTGTCATGTCCTGCCAGTTCTATTTCTGTCTGTGACCATTGCTCATTTATTATCATCTACGTAGTCAAGACTCAAAAAGCAGCTAAATTTTTCGTGGAGTCAAAATGGGGTTATTTAATATAAAAAGAAAGACAACAAATTCTGAGCAAGTATATTAAATATTACTCAGAAAGGCAGTGGAAAAATTGGCCCAAACCACTTTTTTCTTTTTTCTTTTTCAATTTTCTGTTGGAAGAACCTGATATGGTGGGAAAATAGCTAGATAAACTATGAAAGGAAAGGATCTCGGTTGAATTGCTTATAAGGGGAAAAACAAATAGAAACAACTCTTCTAGATTACTAATGGAAACTCATTGTAAAACTGAAAGGTCTAGCAAATTCAATCAAAGACCTTTACAAATGCATGGCAGCTGCAGTTTATGATAGCGGGCTCGGGTAAGGGTGGCTTAGCAACTGCCATATTGTTCTAACAACGTTTCTTGACAGCTAATCCCTAACTAATCAGCCAATAAAATTTCTTGCTTGTACTGTTACCAGAAGTACAAACTTTTAAATGTTACAACTACAAACAAACAATTCCAAAGTCTAACAGTTTATACAATGATGAACTGCATCATAAACTAATCATAAAAAAACCAGTATAATATTGTAATGCTTGACGGGACTGACGAATCCGTCTCTCAACGACGATCTCGGCAATACAGAAGAGGACATCGTCAGACGAGCCAAATGAATACCCACGTTACTTATGAAAACAACTCTGCCATTCAATGCGGCCAATTACACCTAGAGCGGTTATAGAGCCAGCTGTATGAGCCGTTGGAGTACATTGAAACCACATTACAAAGCATAAAACGTTACCAAGAGGGACATTAAGGCCACCATAATTACCCCAACGGTCAGGAGCTGCAAAAACATATATAAGGCCCTCACAATATCAACAGGAGGTACAGAAAAATACTCAAACAATTTTACTATTATTCTGCAACTCTGTTTTTAACTTACAAAAAGATTTCTTCATACTGACTTCGGCATCGGAGACGTTGTGGCAAGCACCACACTGGTGACCATCTTTGAGGATACATTTGCACAGGCTGGGGATTGATTCCATCTGCCACTCTGACTGACGAACTTACGCTTCATCAGTTTGGCGCCGTCTATGGGAAACGCATTTTCGTGTTTATATTCGAAAACATAGTTTCCATCAACTTCTATATTCAGATGGAGTCTAACCAAGATTCCACAGCCTTGGCTCAGCAAGTCCAGGCTCTTGCGGCCATTGTTGAAGAACTTACTAGGCAAAACCAAGAATGAATTTGTGGCTTCAACAGGAGGAGAATCGATCTAAAGATAACTTGGAAGACAAGGGAGACAGTCATAGAAGAAGTAATCATCGAAGACCTACTACTCCAGACGAACAGAATTCAGATCTTCTTAGGGAGATGAGGAAAGAGATGGATGAACTGAGGAATGCTATTAAGGAGAAAACAGATCGGAGCGTTGATAGACTAGTAAAAGCCACGGATTCGCCCTTCACTACAGCAGTCCTAAAGTGTCCAGTACCGTCGAAATTTCGCCTGCCTCAATTTGAGCCATTTGACGAACTTAAGGACCCCCAAGACTATCTTAATACCTTCAAAACGACGTTGGGCCTTCAACAGCCTCCTGACGAGATATTTTGCCATTCCTTCCCCACTACTCTCAAAGGAGCTGCGAGGGAATGGTTCACAAAGTTGCCAACATCGTCCATCGATAACTTTGAGCAGTTGAGCAATGCCTTCTTGCGTCACTTCATCGAGGGGCAACATCTGAAAAGGCCAGCAGACCACTTACTCACTATTAAGCAGGGAGAGAAGGAAACCTTGAGATCATATGTAAAACGCTTCACTCGGGAGACCTTGGAAATGGACGAAGCTGACGATAAGGTGTAGCTGACGACTTTCAAAGCAGGGCTAAGATCCAGAGATCTCGTGGCTTCACTCGTGAAGAATCCTCCAAAAACGATGCAGAGATGCTCCTGAAAGCACAGAAGTACATGAATGTTGAAGACGCATTAGCCGCCATAAAGGATGTAGAAAAGCCAGGAGACAAAGGAAGGAAGGACGACGAGCATAAGGGACAAAAGCGAGAGCACCCAGATGGTCGGATCGGTGACGGGAACAGAAGGAAAGATGATAAGAATCCTCGAACGGTAAAATTTACCTCTTTAGTTATGCCTGTTGACAAAATTCTAACGCAGATTAAGGACGAACACTACCTCAAATGGCCAAGACCATTACATTCATCCCCTCATGTTCGTGATAAGAATAAGTACTGTCGGTTTCACAAGGATCATGGTCACTACACAGAAGATTGTCAGGACTTAAAGGAGCAGATAGAAGAGTTGATTCGAAAAGGGAAACTGCAGAAATATGTGAAAAAAAGGGAGTATAGTAAGTCCAGAGACGGCGATAAAAGTCAGCACGAGTCCGCGTCTAGGAATGAAGATCGTCCATCCCAACTTTCACAAGATGTGATTGGGGAAATAAAGACGATTGCAGGGGGACCCTTCAAGGAAGGGTCATTCAGATCCCTCAAAAAAGCGTGCTAGAGACAGGTGAACAGCGTCCACATGATACCCCCGTTTAAGCAGAGACGGACAGACCAGGACATGTCTTTCAACGAGGCAGATGCCAGAGGAGTGAAGCAGCCTTACAACGACCCTTTGGTCATAATGCTGACTATAGAGGGATTCAACACCAAAAGGATCCTCATGGACAATGGCAGCTCCGCGGATATAATATACCTTCCCGCTTTTCAGCAGCTGAAGCTAGATCCAAGAAGACTGCGCTCATTTGATTCTCCCCTCGTCAATTTCAGTGGAGACAGTGTCTATCCCAAGGGCATAGTGACGTTAACAGTGACAGTGGGGACCTACCTGACGCAATTGACTCGTCAGTTAGATTTCTTAGTGGTAGATTGCCCCTCATCATACAATGTAATTATTGGAAGGCCTACGCTCAACAACTGGAAGGTAGCCACATCTACTTATTGCCTGAAGGTAAAGTTCCCAACAGATAACAGTGTAGGCGAGGTAAAAGGAGACCAAGTCCTTGCCAGAGAATGCTACCAGACCGTCTTGGCTGCAAAGGAGAACCATACATGGATGATTAAAGAGAAGGTGAAAGATAGAATGGAAACCCTGGAAACAGTGGAACTGGCCGAAGGAGACGCGACAAAGACGACAAAAATAGGGACGACACTAAGTCCTGTGATGAGAACAAAGCTCATCCAGTTCCTTAAAGAGAACATAGATGTCTTCGCATGGAGCCACGAGGACATGCCAGACATATCTCCAGAAGTTATTCAGCATAAGTTGAATGTAGACCCGGAGAGAAAGCCAGTCTAGCAAAGACAAAGAATTTTTGCCCCAGAGCGAGACCAAGCGATTACAGACGAGGTTAACAAACTGTTAACGACAAGCTTCATCCGGGAGGTATACTATCCTGATTGGCTTGCAAACGTCGTCTTGGTGAAGAAGGCAAATGGGAAGTGGAAAATGTGTGTGGACTTCACGGACCTGAACAAGGCATGCCCAAAGGATAGTTTCCCTCTACCAAGGATAGACCAGCTTGTGGATTCTACAGCCAGGCATAAGTTACTGACATTCATGGACGCTTTCTCAGGATACAACCAGATAAAATGGCTGAAGAAGATCAGGAGAAAACGGCTTTCATCACAAGCCAAGGGCTCTATTGCTATAAGGTAATGCCTTTTGGATTAAAGAATGCAGGAGCTACTTATCAGAGGTTAGTAAACAAGATGTTCAGCAAGCAGATCGGCAGGAATATGGATGTTTACGTGGATGATATGCTCATCAAGAGTAAGGAAGAACTTGCCCATCTGGACAACCTATAGGAGACATTTGTCACCCTCAAACAATACCAGATGAAGTTGAATCCTAGTAAGTGTGTTTTTGGTGTAGTTTTAGGGAAATTCTTGGGATTCATGGTGTCCCAAAGAGGAATAGAAGCAAACCCGGAGAAGGTACAAGACATAATCAACATAGCATCGCCCAAAACCGTCAAGGAAGTCCAGAAGCTCACTGGAAGGATCGCAGCCCTTAATAAGTTCGTCTCTAGAGCAACAGACAAATGCCTTCCCTTCTTCAAGACTTTGAAAGAAGCTTTCGCTTGGACCGACGAATGCGAAGCAGCGGTCCAGGAACTCAAACGCTACTTGAGTAATCCACCTCTCTTAAGTTCGTCCAAAGAAGGGGAAAACCTATACTTGTACTTGGCAGTATCAGTTACAGTCATGAGTGCAGCCCTGATTCGAGAAGAAGGCAAGAAACAGCTTCTAGTTTACTACGACAGACAAGCCTTCCAGGGAGCTGAGTCCAAGTATCCAAGGATTGAGAAGATTGTGTTCGCGTTAATAGTAGCCTCACGCAAACTAAGACAGTATTTTCAGGCAAACCTAATCCGGGTGATGACGGACCAACCTATTAAAAAGTCCACGAACAAACCAGAGGCAGCTGGAAGAATGGTCCAGTGGGCAATTGAACTCAGCCAATTTGACATCGAGTACCATCCCATGACAGCCATTAAAGCACAAGCTCTGACGGACTTCATTGCCAAGTTTACCTCCCCAGAAGAGGGTGGTCTCACTAACGAGGCCGAATTATGGACGATGTAGACCGATGGTTCGTCAGCCCAAAAGAAGGGAGGAGAAGGGGTCGTCATAACCACCCCTGACGGAGAAGTGCTCAAGTACGGTGTTCAACTGAAATTTTTGGCCACCAACAACGAGGCCGAGTATGAAGGAATATTGACGGGATTGAGGCTCGGGAAGGCGCTTGGAGCTAAGAACCTGTTAGTCCAAAACAATTCAAAACTGGTAATTGGGCAAATCAAAGGAGAATACGAAGCAAATGAGGAGAGAATGCAAAAATACCTCAGGCTAACGAAAGACCTGACTTAAGAGTTTGATAAAGTGCAATTTGTACAGATCCCTAAAAGCCAGAATATGGTAGCAGAAGAAGTCTTGAAGATGGCATCGTCAGAAAACGGGGCAGCGAGCATGGGCTTGGTGATGGAAATCCAAAAATGCCCAAGCATTGAAGAAATTCCAACATTCGCAATCCAGAGCACAAATAGCTGGATGACACCAATTATATCTTTCCTCCAGGACGGGAAACTCCCTCAGAATGCAAAAGAGGCCAAGAAGATCAAGAAGAGGGCGGCTAGATTTACGATCCTTAATGACACTTTATATAAGAGAGGCTTTTCCATGCCTCATTTGAAGTGTGTCGATGAAGAAGAAGCCAAGTACATTTTGGAAGAAATCCACAAAGGGATTTGTGAGGACCATGCTGGCCCTAAATCCCTGGTAAGCAAAGTCATTCGAACAGGTTATTTCTGGCCTACTATACAGGTGGACGCAATGGAGCTCGTCAAAAAGTGTGACAAGTGCCAACGGTTTGGGAATGTTCAGCGACTTCCAGCAGAGAAACTGACGACGATAGCATCCCCATGGCCATTTGTGCAATGGGGAATCGACATCGTCGGTCCACTGCCCCTAGGTAAAGGTCAGGTAAAATTCTTACTAATTGCTATTGATTACTTTATGAAATGGGTGGAAGCAGAGGCGCTTGCAACCATCACGGAAGCAAGGATCCGGGGGCTTCGTATGGAAGAATATAATTTGCAGGTTCGGGATTCCAAGGATGATCATATCAGATAATGGGCGACAGTTCGATAGCCAAGGCTTTAGAGACTTTTGTTCAGGCCTAGGTATCAAGAACCAGTTCTCATCTCCAAGGCATCCTCAGGCGAATGGACAGATGGAGGTGACGAATCGGACACTACTCAAGATCATCAAGACCAAGTTGGATGACGCGAAAGGTGCCTGGCCGAAAGAATTACCTAACGTCTTGTGGGCCTACAGGACCACAGCAAGAACCCCAACAGGGGAAACCCCCTTCAAGCTCACCTATGGCACTAAAGCAGTGATCCTAGTTGAGGTAGGAGTAACCAGTATCAGGCGAAAGGTATTCATCAAAGAAGACAATGACGATCACTTGCGAATTAACCTGGACTGTCTGGACGAAGTGAGAGAGAAAGCCTCCAGCAAAATGACGAAATACTAGCAAAAGATGGCCGACTACTACAACAAGAGGGTAAAGCTCAGACGACTTGACATAGGTGACCTCATCCTACGCAAAGTCACCACAGCAAATAGAGACTATACCCAAGAAAAACTTGGTCCCACATGGGATGGACCCTATTGGGTCATCCACTACTCCAGGCAAGGTAGCTATCACCTGGAAACCTTGGACGGACAGAGACTCCCGAGGCCATGGAACATTGAACACTTGAAGAAGTACCACCAGTAGACGTAACAAACAAATGCATTCATTCCTGAAATTAATAAATGAATTATTCAGCTGATGTCTCTGTGTAAGCAGGTCTATTCAACTACAAGTCACAAAAACCAAAAAAGGCTAAGTAACAAGATTCCGCCTTGACGGATGTAAGTTACTGACGAATACGAAAGAATGACAATATCCCTAAAAGGATGCAAGTCACAAAAGCCAAAAAAGGCTACGTAACAAGATTCCGCCTTGACGGATGTAAGTTACTGACGAATACTAAAGAATGACAATATCCCTAAAAGGATACAAGTCACAAAAGCCAAAAAAAAAATGCTAAGTAACAAGATTCCGCCTTGACGGATGTAAGTTACTGACGAGTATTAAAGAATGACAATATCCTTAAAAGGATGCAAGTCACAAAAGCCAAAAAAGGCTAAGTAACAAGATTCCGCCAAGACGGATGTAAGTTACTGACGATACTACAGAATCAGAACAACTAAAAATTTTTACTAAGTACAAGGCGCAGATGAATGTCAGATAGCACAAGCAAATCATGAAAGAATAAGTCCACAATCACAACGGCAAGTAAGTATGCAACTACAAGTTTAAATTAAAGCCCCAAAAACGACGGGCAATTACCATTGTTTTTACATCTAAAAGCCCATAAACGCTGGGCTAAAAGTACTGTTCCCAGGGCAGATTAAAAGGAAATTGTAAAGAAATTAAATTTACAAAAAGCCCAAAAGACATAACGGGCAACAACCAAAAACAAAAAGAGAAAATTTTCACAAGTAATAGATTCAGGCACCAGCAACTGTGGGGGCGTCACCAACAGGGGCATCGTCAGCAGGAGCGTTCTCAGGGACATCACCTTCGGGAGCGGAGGATTGGGCAGCCTCGTCAATAGCCATTTCTTTGTCCACCTCTTTTAGGTCCAGGCCCTCCATATCAACTCCAGTAGGGTGCTTGGCTAGATACCTCCTGAGAAGCTCAAAACCTTTAAAGTACCAACTGAAGAGCACTGTGTTGTACTCGTCAGTAGTTTGGAAGGCTTCAACAAATCTAGCAGCAATTGTTTTGAGTGACTCCTTGGCACTTCAGAGTTGCTCGTCCTTTTCTAGGGTCAGCTGACGTTCAACTCTAAGGTCGTCACTCAAGGTCTTGACTTTCTCCTTCAAAGCGGTGGCCTCGTCCATAGAATCAATAAGATTTTTCTTCAGTTTAGAATTCTCCTTCTCCAAAGCCTCCATTCTGGATGTGATAGATGCCACATTGGCCCCTTGGGTGATATACTCGGAGGTAATATGGAGACTTTCCCCCAACACCTAAAGAGAAATTGAAAATCGTCAGTAGACCAAGAAAGAAACAAAGACTAAAAGCCGCACAAACAATTTACCTGAACAAGTTTATGGACATGGCGAGCAGCAACGTCATTGAAGGGCACGCCTGAGAAAACCTTCAAATCCTCCGCAATGACGACCCTATGAGCCCTGTCCACGGCCAATCTCTCGTCATCCCAAATGGTGGACGAGCCCGAATCAATCTTCTCTTTTTCTTTATCAGACATGCGTTGCCTTTTTGAGGCAGGAGAAGGAAGCTCTTCAATCGAAGTTGAAGGAGAAGCCATCCTCGTCGTCCCAGTTCCAGAGACAATGGGAGTAACGGAAGCAGCCGGGGTGACGGAGGAACCCTTCCCAGTGACATGCACTGTCCTCTTCCCTATATTTGACAACGGCTCATCTTTCTTTGCCCTCATCTTAGCATACATGTCTTTGTTGAATTTGGTCATCATTTCTGCAAAAGGGAAACACATAAAATAAAAAAAAAAAAAAAAATGTGTACACATTAAAATCAGTATTGACGAACCAAACACTTACTCTTCTTTCCTTCGATATCGATGTTGCGCAAGACAAAGGAGGACGGGTCAGGACCGAGATTGTAGAAGGCAAGGGTACGTAGGTCTACAAGATCGTCCCAACTTTCAATCGTCTTGGCGTATTCTATCGCCTGCTCAACACGCTCCTTATGCCTGCTTTTGAGCTTAGGCCTTCTCTTAACTGCGAAAAACAAAAGGAGTCAATAACGATAACGTCACAATGCAACAGAACTAAAGTGGCGGGAAGAAATACTGACACACCTAAAGTCGGGGTTCCCCACCGACAAAGCAACCTCAGTACATCACCCCAATCCCTGCTAGAGGGAGTCTCAAAATCATCCCCGGACACAAAGAAAAATCTTGATTTCTAGTACCTGAAGGACGAAGGTAAACCCCTGACTATCCTGGTTCTCCTCTCCCAGGGTACCAACTCATAATATCCGTATTCTTTAGATTCTTTCAAAGATATAGATAGACGAGTTCACCAACCTTAATCATGTCCTCGTTGGCAGCCAACCATATCTCCATACAATTGACCAATATCCTCCAAGAATTGGGCATAAGTTGCCCTGGAGCAATTCCAAAGTAATCTAAAAGCTCCATCAGGAACGAATGGATGGGGAACCTAAGCCCACAAGTGAAAGCAGCCTCATAGAAGCATACTTCACTAGGGAAGAAATGGCAAGCCCTATCCTCATCACTGGGCCAACGAACACGGGCCCTCTCTGGAAATTGAAACCTGTCCTTAAACCTACCCACGGTGTCAGCGTCCAACCCACACGTCTCCTCAAGGGCGTAAAAAGCCCTAACCACTTGAGGAGTAGAGACGGCTGTATCTCCTTCCGCTGGGCCACCGTTAGACGATAACCCAGTCTCGAGTTCACTCGACCTAACTTCAGACATCGCTTCTCCCTCTCTCACCAGACCCTCGAACCAGTCAATTGACTGACACAACAGAGGCAACAACTCAGCTAATGCCACACCCAGACTATTTCCCTTAAAAACAAAACCCTCTAGATTTGGAAAAACACCCAAAGACCCTCCTAAACGTGCGAAAAGGAAGGAAATTGAGGGGCAAGCTATTCTAACCTCAGAGCTACTAAACATGGAAATCCAGAAAAAACACAAAGGGAAACAATACGAACTACATCCCCAGAAAATCAAAAACAAACAAAAGGAAAAGGGAAAGGGGAAGAAGAAAGGAAATCAGAAGCTGTATCGCAACAAAAAGGGAAAGGCAAAGCAGGAAAAAGAGGAGAAAAGTACCTTAAAAATGGCGGACAAAGAAAACGCCACCGCATAGCACACCAGTTCGGAGAAGAGTTGCAGAGTGAGATTAGCGAAGAAAATGCTCAGAACAATGATTGGGAGTTTGTGAGAAAAGTGAAAATGAAAAAAAAAAATGGGAAGGAGAGAAGTTTAAAACCAAGGCTCGTAAAACTGAGAACCAGCAGGAAACCCAATAGTCCCACAAATTGGAGCATTGACCCCACCAATCAGAATATGCCACGTAGGCCACAACTTGTGGAGCGCTGCCACTATGCATTTAAAACGAAGCGAAACCCCAAGAGTCATTTACAGCCCATAACCTTTCATATTCTATGGTCGTCATGACACATCTCGACGACCACAGAATCGGGGGACAACTGACGGGACTGACAAATCTGTCTCCCAACGACGATCTCGGCAATACAGACGAGGACGTCGTCAGACGAGCCAAATGAATACCCACGTTACTGACGAAAACAACTCTGCCGTTCAATGCGGCCAATTACACCCAGAGCGATTACAGAGCCAGCCGTATGAGCCGTTGGAGTACATTGAAGCCACATTACAAAGCATAAAACGTTACCAAGAGGGACATTGAGGCCACCATAATTACCCCAACGGTCAGGAGCTGCAAAAACATATATAAGGCCCTCACAATATCAACAGGAGGTACGGAAAAATACTCAGACAATTTTACTATTATTCTGCAACTCTGTTTTTAACTTACAAAAGGATTTCTTCATACTGACTTCGGCATCGGAGACGTTGTGGCAGGCACCACACCGGTGACCATCTTTGAGGATACATTTGCACAGGCTGGGGATTGATTCCATTTGCCACTCTGACTGACAAACTTATGCTTCATCAATGCTCATAGGTTGTGACTAAGCCAGTGGACTTCAAGTGCCACACGTCAAAATAGCAAGAAGAACCAGCATGAAAACAGAGCTAAACCTAAACATTGAAAAACTTGTGTTGCTAAATTTTTAGTTCCCCCGTACTCTCCCCATTCAAATTACTTATTGTGACATTGATACCAAATTCTAACAAACAATAGAAGTAGCTTTCAAATTTGGCAAACAAGCGAGCCAACATATGCACAGATTAAAGGTAGATCATACGGTTTGACAAGATCAGGAAGCCAAATTCTGAACAGGTTTTGCATAGATTTCTCTTCAGTGTCACACAATTTTTGCTGGAAATATGTGTATTTCAACGTGCATTATACTGAAATTTTGGTAGATTATGAAGATAGACAACAAATTTCAGGTAAAACAAATTTACCATTAATCATGATGAGTGTCATACATTGATGTTTATAGTTGTAAAACAAGTACAATGGAGAACTTGTGACTGTGTAAAAATCCCAGAGAATTTTCCCTACCAGACTCTTTTCACAGTTGAAGGTCGGCCTTTTCTATCTGCAGTCTGTACACATATCTTCTCATTTACTTCAAATCAAATTAGGTATTCATAATACACTAAAAATAGGGAATCTGGGTAATCTTTTGGCAGGCTGTTGATGTACAGGTAGAATCGCAATACATCCTCCTTAGAAACCGTTTCAGGATCAACAACATCATCATTACAAGTGAGCACCCATAAGTCTTCTGAATTGACTCTCTTTAAGCTGCCACGACAAAAAGGGCAGGACTCTGATCTTGTGTTCCTGCAATTTGGAAAGAACACCACGAGAGCAAATAATAATTCCTGTTAATATCAAGTATTAGTCGTGTTAGCGTAAGAAGCATCAGAGATATAATATTAAAATTGCGATAGCATTTGATGCACATTGAATGACAACAATTAGGCAAGACCATTTTGGTGCAAGGCTCCAAGCAAATCCCGCATTCATCTTCTCTTTCCAAATCGACATTGGTGAGTCTTCCATCTCCTTCCAGCCTCTTTTTGCATGAAATTTCCATTCGCAGATTCCCTTCTTTAGTAACATCAAAATCCTCCAAGCTACCATGGAGCCGTTGAAGTGATGGTAATATAACAGCTGCAATTTGGATTTTTTTTTGGAACGAAGGTCAGAATATATGCATAAACCATAATAATTGGCAAATTGCCTCTCTTTTTTCTTCTTTCTGAGCACAAAACATATTCAAAAGTAGGCAATTAACATACCATAAAAGTCCCTAATTTTTGCCTTCCTTCCATGTGTAGATATGTCTGGTCTGCCATCTGTATATACCTGTTAATATAAGATGGTAAGCTACAATTTCATGCCCAAGTTATTTAAAGCAAAAATTGCAAACTTTGTCATAACCCACAGCTACAACAGGCTAACATTAAAAGAACCAACCTTGTATACAAGTATGTGGAAAAAGTTCAGATATCTGGGGAGCAGACATGTGCAAGAACAATCCACCTCTCTACTGTGACGGAGAGGCCGTTTTGTGTTTGTATTTTGTATATATATGTGTAGTACTTGATGATGACGATGATGGTGTTTGATCGGCGGAATCCCGACCGTTGATTTTCTTTACAACTTTTTAACTTTGTAATGTAATGAATTTTTGTTTTGCAATCAAGGAGCTGCGAACTGCGATTATCTACTCTCTCTTTTTTTTTTTTTGAAGTTCCATACTGATTTAAGTGTTTTCTTGTTAGTGTATCAAAATCTGAATTGCTATTGGTTTATGTGATAGGATTAGTATAATAAGTATTATTAAATAATTAGTTAATGACTGCTTAATAAGCGTGTTTTTGTTCTAGTGTATCAAAATCTGAATCGCTATTGGTTTATGTGATAGGATTAATATAATAGTTAAATAGTTTTTTTTTTTTTTTTTTGAGAAACAGAACTACAACAGAACAAACAACAAGCAAACACAACAACTACACAGCATCCAAATGGATTACATCAGACACACAAGGAAGGATCTCTTCAAGCCAAGCCAACACTGTGTCAACATGAATGGCATTGCGGGCCAGAGTGTGAGCAACCTGGTTTGCCTCCCTCTTTGTGTGATGGAAATCACAGCTTTTCATAGCCTTTGCCAACTGCTTCACATCCTCAATGATGTGTCCAATATGACATGTCTTATGGTGCGTAGGATCTGGATGAGCCAAAAGCATCTTGAGTTTTGGTTATGGTGCGTTCATGCTTTTAAAAAATCTTTAAAAATAGAGATGACATTAAAATATGCTTGGTTTCTAATTTTTTTATGATTTCTAGTGGCTTCTAGGCCATTCAACTTGTTTCTAAATTCTAAATTCATATTACACAAAAAGGAAGGAGAGTCCCGAAGGCGAGTTTGTTTTATTTAAAAGCCAAAATATCATTTAAGGTTATATGTGCGGTTATGAAAGACTTAGGGGCTGTTTGGATTTCATGTTTTCCATTACCAATCACTTTGTTTTCATCACTCATAATTCAAAATTGGTGGGTCCCACAGTAGAAGGGTGTGTTTGGATTTGTTTTTAGTTTTTGTTTCCATTACTCAATTCTCTGATTTTTGAGTGATGAGTTAGCAAAACTAAAGACACATTTTGGGTGTTTTCAAGTTATGAAAACTGAGTTATTGGGGCATTGTTGTAAATTTTTGGACTTATGTAGGACCCACTGTCATGTTGTGTCCCTATCAAGTCAGTCCACCTCAGCCACTCCCTCTCTCCCTTTTCTTCCTTCTCATTTGTATCTCTATTCCACTATTTGAACTCTGAACCCACACCTACCATAGTATACCCATTTCATTGGTTTTTCACTTTCCTCTTCTCATTTCTTCCTTTGCATCCAAAGATGAGCAACTACCCATCAGGAGCATCTGAAACCCAACAACTCCAGCTGAAACCCAGCAGCCTCCACGAAGATCTGATGTTGTGTAATTGTTTTTTTTTTAATAAAGTGTTTTTCGAGTTTGTGTTAAATCCTTTTGCTCTATTTTTCTCTTTCTTTTTTTCTTCACCCATTTATTTTCTCAACTTCGTCTTGTTTCTTTCTCTCTTTCATTATTTCTTCTTTCAAGATCTGTGGTATGGTATTTTAATGGTGATTTCAAGCTTCTGATTTGATTTGTGGTTGTGGAGTTCAGACTTGAGATGTGGTTGTGGGGTTTGGATTTTTGAGATGTGGTTATGGGTGTGGGGTTTGGATTTGTGATGTGGTTGTAGTGGGTTTGGATCTGAGATGTAGGGGAAGAGAAAGGTGAGAAAAGTTTGTTAGGCTTCATCTGCTTTGTTCTTCACGCATTTGGGCCCGGTTTTCATTTTTTATTATTTATTTTTTATTTATTTTTCCTTTGCCAAAGCTGATTCTCATTTTATGAGAGGCGGAGTGAGGGTTTGAAGAGCTGAAGATTGAATTTGGGGTTCCTTCCTGCTAAGACTTACATTGGGTTCGTGGAGGGGTTTGGGAGAATAAACAGGGCTGAAGGGGAAAAATAAAATGGAATGAGGTATGAATGTGTGTGAGACGAGTAGGTTAACAATATCTTTGACATGGTGCTCAGGTAGTGGGTCCCATAAAAAGTAAAATTTTTTGAGTCATCAAAGTTGGAAACAAGTGCCAAACATGCCACCTTAGGAAGTTGTGGTATTTTCAGTGATAAGTGATGAGTTATTGAGTGATGAGTGATGATATTTGAGTGATGAGTGAGTATTTTTTAAAAACCAAACAGCCCCTTAGGGCTCGTTTGGTAAGAAATTTATAGTAATGTTGTTTGTATTTTTTGGAAATACACGTGTGTGAAAAAGTGTAAAAATACATGTAATGTTGTTTAAACAGCAGTAACAAATGGGCCCTTAGGGGTCCGTTTGAGAATAACTTATTTAGTTAAAACTAAAAACTTTTTGCTGAAAGTACTGTATATAAAACTAAAAGATAGTTGAAATAGTACAGTGAAGACTTATGAATAGTACCAAAAGTGCAATGGGACCTATGAATAGTAGTAAAAATAAGCTAAATAGTAAAAAAATCTGGTTTTTAAAGCCAATGTCAAACGTACACTTAATTGAATAAATTTAAGTGTATTTAAATGAATTTTATTTAAACGTAAAGGAAAAATGTAATTTGCATTTTAGCCAAACTTAAAAACTATAGCTAAACTCACCCTAATTCCATCCGTGAGAGTCTAATAGTTTTGAAAAATGCTAATGCCACAACAAATGAAGACTCATTGTTGATGTTTAAGTGGGTAAATGTGTTCTTAATTTAGTGTTCTTCTTTCCTTCCAAACTTGGATTTATGTGCTGCTTACTCTCTAGTTAGTATCCTAGATGCATAGTTTATACAATAAAATGGCTTGATCTAAGCATCCTTTTCAAATGGTTTTCAATTAAGTTTTTTGAACAAAGTGTTTTCAAAAAAAAATTTCAAAAGGTATTTATAAAAATTGTTTTTTACACTTTTCAAAAAACAATTTTCCCAATAGTTTTATTAAGAACTCATGAGATTTTTATGAAAAAAAAAAAAAAAAAAAAAAAAAAAACTCATCTAAGGAATTTTTCCACAAAAAACTCATGAGATTTTCACTAGAATCCTGTATGTTCCCAACGTTCCTTGTTAGACCGGACCTTGGGTTGGGCACACAATTCATTTATATAATGGGTAATGGGTTTCCTACTTTGGGTAGCTCTCAGCCATGGTTTTAAAAACCGGTACGGTCAAAGAACCGGTAAAGGGACTGATTACCGGTTTTATGGTCCGACCGGGGTCGAACCGATGGTCGAACCGATGATGTCATAAATAATTTAATTTAAAATATTTTAAAAAAATTATGTGAATTTTTATTTTTCATAAATTATATTAAAAATTATTTTAAAAAATAAAAGATTTTCTTTATTCTTCATTTTTTTTCCTAATTAATAATTGTTGAAAAAGTATAATTTGTTATTTAAGTTTCATATAAATATATATATATATATATATATATTATAAATAATATTTTTTTTGCTGAATTATATAAACAATAGTTTGATATTTAACTTTCAACTTTTAACTATTTATTAAAAAAAAAAAAAAACCGAAAACCAAAGTTAAAAGGTGGAATGACTAGACAAGTCATTCATTACTTTTTTTTTGCTTTCATAGCATATTTTTATTGCAATTGTCAGACCACACACGTTCACTCTTCCTTTCCTTTTTGTTTTTTCTTCTTTTTTTATTTCCCTTAAATCTTTACCACACATTACCACCTACCCTCAACCTCAGGCCTCAAATCAATCAGATTCAAACTCCTTTAAATTTTACTCCTTCTCATTTCCTTTCCACACTTTTTCGGTAATGACTAAACGCTGTAAACTTCATCTCAGCCGCAGCAGCCGCTCCCTCTCAAATCTCAAGTCTTTCTCTTTCTCAAGATAAGTTTTTGATGGTCTTTCTTTACATTTTATTCCAGGCAAAGCTCAAAGCACAAATTTCTTATACATATCATCCAATAGAAGTATTTCTTTTATTTTATTTTCACCACAAATTTTCCTCAATTTTACTTTAGTGCAAATCTAAGAAGTTTGTTCTATTTTATTCCAGTTTTTCTTCTTATTCGTCTTCAGATTCTTCTTCAGATTCAAGAACCGGTTTAACCGTAGCAGTTTCCGGTTTTTCCGGTTTAACCGGCGGTTTCCAGTTTTTTCCGGTTTTTCTTCTATTTTCGGTTTTTAATGATAACCGGACCGGATTGGTGTCCGGTTCCCGGTTGAACCGGTTGAACCGGCCGGTCCGGTCCGGTTTTTAAAACAATGCTCTCAGCCGATCTTTAAGAAAGAACTGTCTCGCACAGCCTAGCCTCCTTCTTCCCTCCTTAAGCTCTCTCAAGCTAAAGATGTGTTTTCTCTCTCTCCTCTCCCTCTCTCCCGTATCGAACCCCATTACCTTCTTACTTTATCTTATTTATAGCTTTAGGTTAGTGGGGAAATCATGATTACCTCTGATTCCGCTCATGTGGGTGGGGTCCAAATTGATTATTCTTGACAAGGGATATGCTTTATTAGGAATGGTGTCAAGGACATTAGAACTGGCGCCAGCCTCCTCCAAAAGATTGCTCAGTAGCGCAATTCCCCATGGCACTCCTGAGTTGCCGAGGCATTTCTACCCATCACATGGATACCTATCGACCATCCTACATGTGGGTGGCATTCACGTGCCGAGCTTTATGAATAGTGAGCCGGTCATGACACTGGGCCTGGGCCTGACAATATTTATGGTCCTATTTAGGCTGGGCCCAAGATAAACGGGCCTGTGGTCGTATGCCGTCCAAATCCCATTTAGGAATTTTTTTTTTCATAAGAAAATCATGAGACTTTTCAAAATAAAATGCCTTGGAAAAATCCTTTTCAAAATATTTTTTTTTCCAAAATAATCATTGTTTCTAAAATATATTTTTGAAAAGGGGCACCAAAATCTAAATAAAGTACATTTTCAAAATGAAAATTCACAAAAGCTTTTCCAATGATTTATAAAAATTAATTTTTTTCCCCAAAGAATAATTTTAAAAATATTTTATCTTTTAGGTAAATCGCAAATTAAAATAAAATATGCATGGATGGACTAAATGTAAAAAATTATTTAGTTGCTTAAATAAAATTTATGTTTAACTATATGTTTATTTTTACGCTTAAGAAAATGTTCGTTAAGGGAAGTCAATCTAAATGTACACTTAGTTGAGACCCTCCCCTTACCATTCACAACATAAGGGCTATAACTCGAGACACTCTTCCTTTAAAGAGGTGTGCCTTGCACAAATTCATTAAAGTTTTGCAAATAATTAATTGGGAGTTGATAAGATTATAGTATTTGAAAAATATACTGTGGGGATAGGAAATCTAAGCATGTACATTGGGTTATGGGTCATGCTCAAGGACGAGTAAAAGCCCGGGGATGGTCAAAGGGATTGTTAGGCCTAAGTTAGTGGGTCGAGGACAAAGGAAAAGAGTAACGAGTCAGCTGTGGTTCCAGAGAAGTCAGGCCACCTCAGGAAGGCTTTAGGGAGGTAACCATTATGGAAGGATAAGTTTCAGGGAAAGTAGCAAAACTCAATCAACAATAAAAGAAGAAATATCTAGGAAGAAGGCTGTCACCACCACATTAAATGCATTGCACCAAATGAACTGGCTGCATTTATGGAGAAATGACACCTGAACAGTGTCATCTCAGCTCACAGCTACCCACAAAGGTTCCAAGATGTCTTGATGGGACAAGCATCCAAGGGATTTTCTACAAAATCAACCAGGCAGCTCAACCGGGTGAGTTCCTTCAAGGGGAAGGCTGGTAATGAATCCGGGTACCGCAACGTCGATTAGATGTAGCCGAGGATCCTTGGCCTTAATGACGTTCTTGGGAGACTGGAAGCTGTAGGAGATCAGTTTGTACCTGAGAATGACGTGGGCAGATCGCAATTATCCGTCCTTGTGAAGGAAGATCTCGGATTGAAGTATTTTGTTAAGATCTCCTCGGTTGACTAGCAAATCTACCCATTTAGGAAATAAAAGAAAAACCTTTTAAAAATAAGGAAAAGAATTATAGGTCGAGGAAGGAAAGGATCCTAAAGTCTATGTATGAATTGAATGGTACTTACAGAGACATATGTAAAGAACACCTCAAACCGCTTCTTTAAGACACTAAAGATTTGGAAAATGGAGGAAATGGGCTCCCCACATCCTTTATATAGGAAGTTCAAGGTGAGCGGGAAAGTTCTCGCTCGAAATTCCATGGAAAATCCCTACTGTAGGATCTTCATCACGTCGTAGAACATGGGGGACAGAACGCTGTGTGAAGCAATAAATGGTGCGTCGCGAATGCTGAAGTATCAGGAGCATGCTCAGAGTAGGTGAAAAGACGTTACCACATGGGAATGTTCTTTAAGTGTGCAAGGCATTAGAGCAGAAATCAAAACCCCACTTTCATCGGCAGAGAAAGAGATGGAGTTTTAAGGGGCTATTATGGGGATAGGAAATCCGAGCAAGTACGTTGGGTTATGGGCTGTGCCCGAGGATGAGTAAAAGCTTGAGGATGGTCAAAAGGATTGTTGGGCCTGAGTCAGTGGGCCGAGGACAAAGGAAAAGAGTAACGGGTTAGTTGTGGTTCCCGAGGAGCTGAGCTACCTTAGGAAGGCTTTAGGAGGTAACCATTATGGAAGGATAAGTTTCAGGGAAAGTAGCAGAGCTCAGTCAACAATAAAAGAAGAACTATCTGGGAAGAAGGCTGTCACCACCACATTAAATGCACTGCACCAAATAAACTGGCCGCATTTATGGACAAATGACACCTAAACAGTGTCATCTTAGCTCACAACTACTTACAAAGCTTCTAGGAGGTCCTGATGGGACAAGCATCCTAGGGATTTTCTACAAAATCAACAGGTGTAAGGCTGGGATAAAGGTGTGAGGGACTATATAAGGAAATGGCCACCGCGAAAAATGGGGCATGTAATCTAGGAAGGAAAAAAAGAAAAGAAGAACATAGTGTATTCAGATAAGCTTGAGTTAAATATAAGAACATCTCATCCTCGAACTTGACCGAGAAGCGTTATTTCTATCAATTTGTGCTTTCAATCTCATTAATATCTATCCCATCAATTCTGGCCCATACTTAACATGTTGAGACGTTTCTTTGTTAAACTCATTCTTTAACAAATATATTATTTTGGACTCGTTGGGCTATCATCCACTATATTCTGTACTTAGTGGGCTGAAGTTCAAAATCTAGTCCTTACATATACTTTTATAGGTTAGTGTTACTTGTAAGTGTATAATTAATTTTGTTCACAAGAATTCAAGCAAACATACAACTGATTTTTTTTTTTATAAAATTTATTAGAGAAAAAGAATTACCACGACTTAAAGGTAACAAAAATGGTAATGTTTGTCATGCTAAGTATAATTTTTTTTTTTTCCTAAAGTATTGTTAATGTTGAACATTTAAAGTTTTAACATATTTACATCACAATTAGTCTATATTATCATTCAAACTTACTATATTTTAAAGATCATAGTAATGAATATATTGTCCTTTTTAATTAATAATAACTATTTTATATCATTATTTAATGTGAGGAAGCAAAATCCATTGGGAGCATTATTTAAGTCGCAGCATTAATACTTAAAGTATTAAACATTATTGTGTAAACTTGCAAATAATTTCAATATTTAACATAAAATAATGTACTTACATTCAAATATAAAATTAATGATACCACCGCACACCCTTGGTGCGATGGTCACTCCACAAGTATAAGTGCTTGTGGGGTGTGGGGGGCAAGGGCCGAGGTTTAAGTCTCCAGGAGGAAGCTTCACACACATATGCATTTAGATTAAACTAGAGTAGAATTTCTATCTTGTATCAAAATATATATATATATATAATTAATTAATTATATATTTAAGACGTGATATAATGAAAAAAATATTAAGTAGACTAAAAAAAAAAAAAAAACAATAACACTTCACTACACATACACCAATTCGTATTTCATTAGTGTAAATAAAGTATGAACTTTGAAACTTTAAATTTTTGTTATGTACATGTTGAAATCAGAAAAATATGTATACTCTTATCCCTTTTGATTATGTTTTTCCTCTTCTTAAAACTTTTAACTTTACATGTTAGATTTCAAAAATAATTTGTAGCTCAAATTTTGGTTATGACTATTATTATATCAATATTTTCTCTTTTATGTGTAGCACATAATACAAAAAAAAAAAAAAAAAAATGGGATGAACATAAAAAATCATTTGATTGCTAAATAAAGTTTATGGTTAACAACATGTTTATGTTGAGGTTTAGGAAATTGTTTTGTAAAGTTGTGATTTACAACCATGTTTTATGTTGGCTTTATTCCATGACAAAAAGTGTTGTAATTGCCTTAATTTACTTCCTTGTTTTTTGTGGGATTTTATTGTATTGGGTTTAGTATCAAGTTGGTGAAGACTCTAGCTTAAATGAAGAATCAGTGGATCTCGTGAGTGTCTCGCTGGAAGCTAACCCGCGAGAGAGCCATGTGAGAAGCACATGCTAGAAGCTGAAGAGTCATGCCAGGCTGTCGTTTTCGCGAATGTCTCGCGAGTAAGGCCTTCCCGCGAGATAGTCGCGAAACATTCTGCCTGGAGGATTTTAATGAGTGACTTTCTTACCCTTCACCCATACTATATATACCCTCATTATCCACAAATTTTTGAGAGGCTATTCAGAGAGAAAAACCCTAGAGAGGTTTTCTAAAACACACACACTCATCTTTTGAGAGAGAGCTACTCATCCTTAGTGAGAAATCATTGTAGCCTCTTCTCCATCCCTCTCCCATTATCATATTTTGAGAGGAGATTTGTACCCAAACACAACCCACACCTATTCAGAGTGTAGAGAGTGTTTTGGAGCTGCTGGGAAGTATTGGAAAAAGCCAAGGATAGCAGATGCAACATAGAGCTTGTTGTGGGATCCGGAGAACTAAGACAAGACATGGTTTCGAGAAGCCTTGTTGGAGTACGAGCTTGGAGGGCTTAGGTACATCGGGTAGATTAGGCTTGGAAGGTCT
Source organism: Quercus aquifolioides (assembly GCA_019022515.1). Classification (NCBI taxonomy): domain Eukaryota; kingdom Viridiplantae; phylum Streptophyta; class Magnoliopsida; order Fagales; family Fagaceae; genus Quercus; species Quercus aquifolioides. The sequence goes on from CM032327.1 coordinate 87,094,928, forward strand.
CTTGCTAACCCATGTATTCCAACTGATTGTCTAGTGGATCGATTTCCGCTTGGAGGGCGGTGGAGAGGTTTTTCATCGAGTTCTTCGATTTCCTCTTCGATAACACGACTCGGTGTTATCTGTGTTTGCATCTCTCTTCCCTACTCTTGTTTATTTCATTTTTACTGTTGTGTTGCTTTAAATATGGATTAGAGTAGTTGTCGTGCTTATACGCTTGTGTTTACACTATTCCGCACTTAGTATTAAGTTAGTGTAAAATCAACCAAGCCATAACTTTAATTTGGGGGTCTAAACTGCTCGTGTTTTCGACACTTTTCCGAGCTTTCAATTGGTATCAGAGCGGGTACACTTGTTTTGGTTTCATTACCTAAGTGTGATCCTTGACCCCTTGTGTTTATTTGCCATGGATTGTGCCTTGTATGCCTCTTTGTATGATTTGGTTGATGATGAATGTAACATGCCACATGTTTATGAAAATGCCTCTATGAGTGATAATCCTCATGAGTGTGATGCTATGTTACATAAATCTTTGGAAATTGTTGATATTCCTAACATCAAACCCTAGAAGAAAAATGCTAAGAAGTTTCAAAAGAATTTGAGCAAGTTATTTTGTGAAAATGATGATTTGATTGCTAAGCTCAATGAATCCAACAAATTGGTTGAGAAATATAAAAAACTTGCTAAAATTTCTCTTGAAAAGCTGAAAGAGTTTGAATGTTTGAATATGGACTTGGATGCTAAGCTTGTTTTGTCTAACAAACCTGTTGATGATCTTAAATGTGAAAATGAATCTCTTAAGATGAATGCCAAGTGTTTGATTGCTGAACCTATTGTTGAAAATGATGAAAATATTTGTTGCAATCATGTTGTGGTACCCGATTTTGTGCCTATTGTGTGTTCTACCTCAAAGGACAAATCGGTGTACATTCCTCCACATAAAAGAAATCAAAAGGTGGAGAGAAAGGCTGTTAAGTCAAAGCCTCTGTTTAGGTCTCAGCCTAAGGCTTTGGATGGATCTAAGTTTGTTCCAACTTGCCACCATTGTGGTGTGATTGGTCATATAAGACCTCAATGTCATAAGCTGAAGAGAGAACAAAACCATGTTGCTAGATCCCTTTCCAAAAAGCCTAGTGGACCTAAACACATTATTTGTCACCATTGTGGTGCCTTTGGTCATCTTAGACCATATTGCTCTAAGTTTCAAGCTCTTAAAAGAATAAAAAAGAAAAGAAAAACTTGAGCTTCTTGAAAGTTGTGCTTTGCATGATAAACCGGATTTGAGTGAAAATAGCATGTTGTTAAAGAAAGTGTTTAATGCTCTTAACTCCTTGACTATGTGCATCTCTGGTTCTCATTCTTCCAACCCTCGTCTCACTTCTCTTGAGACACCCATTCCAAACAATCATTCTGTTTGGATGAGGAATGGTTCCTATGGTTGAGCTTTTGCTCTTTTGGTCCTTGATCTAATTCTTTCGATCTTTGTAGGACCTTTCATGCATTGAATGTCATATCTTCATGCATTTTGTACATCTTGCATTTCGTTTTATGCATTGTTTTTTTTTTTTATCTTACTTTTATGTTTTAGTTTTGTGTGAGTAAAAATCCAAAACCACATAAAAAGTGAAAAATTCAAAAAGTGTGATCGTATATGTTTGAGCACATTTCACATGTGAGTTTGGGCCTAGTACCTTCGTACTTATGGCGTAGTGCATTTAAGAGCTTAGCTTGTTTTGTATGCACATTTATCTTTGTGGAAGAAATCTTGAAAAACTATATGTGATTGTTGTAAATAGATCTTCAAACTTGTCATGAATGATTGGTCAATAGTCTTGATGGTCTTGATACTTGCATAGACTTGTGTCTATATCTCTTCCCACTTTATTTTTTTGTTTTTGCAAAAGAGCTCACCAAATGTAAATCTCCAAATGAAAAGAGATATCGAGTTGCAAAAACCTGTCGGACATACTAGTATTTGACTAAGAAAAAGGGAAAGCGACTTTTGTTTTGAAATGTATGGTACTCAAAAAGCCAAAGGCTAAGTCTAAATGTTGGTATATCAAAAATATCAAGCACCGATCTCAAAAAGAGATGTATTATCCAAAATGGATCAAATGTTATGATTTATTCAGAAGCTAAATGAAAAGCTTCTAAATTCTGTAATCAATTTGTGGGAGGTCATATATACTCATTTCTGTAATTGAGATAGTCCACTTGATTTCGTATCAGTTGTGTATGACTCGATTGAATTGATCATTGAAGCTTCACTCTGGTCTAAGGACTATTCCTCACTTGATTCTCACACACAACACACAAGTTTAATGTTCAATGAATGTCTATTTCATTTGTGTGTGTGTGTGTGTGTGTGTACATGTTCAAATGTGATGTGTGTGTGCTCAACCATATGTGGTTCAAACCAAAAAGATTTTTGTTCTTTTTGTTTGCTTTTGGAAGTGATTTGTATCATCCATGTTTTTCAAAGTTTTTAAAGTGTTTTTGTGTGAAAAACATGTTTTCTGGGTGTTTTCGTGACCTATTTCAGAGAGTTTCGCGACTGTTTCGCGAGTAGCTCGTGAGTAAGGCTTACCCGCGAAAATTTTCGCGAGTACTTTCGCGAGTCAGCTTCCCGCGAAAATTTCCAGGTCAGCTTTTTAAAGGGCATTTCGTGGGTCTTTTGTTTTAAACTTCTCCCATCTTCTTCCAAACCTCTGTTTTAATGTTTCTACATCAAAACTCAACTAATTTCAAGTGTTTTACATTCCATAAACATCTCTAGGGTAATCTTTAACTCTTTTCATTGATTTTGATCCTTAGATTACGTTTTTGGGGGTTTTATGTTCATAGTTGAGATTTTCTCAAATGGGAGTTGGAAAACTTAATTTTTGTCAATCTTTTTTATTGAGCTTTGTTTTAAATGTTGATTTGGTTTGGATGTTGGCCCCTTGTGGCAAATATAACATGTATTTAGGCAAGATTTTCATATGTTCTTGCATTGTTTTACATACATGTGTAGTGTGTGCACTCTAAGTATTTGATAAAATGCCCAAATGGCATTTTCTCGTTGTTTTGGACTCCGATGAGTACCAAATTTTGGGGCTCACCATAATTATTCATGTTTATCATGTTTTGATCATTGGTGGTGTGTTTTATACACTTTGCCCCGTGAGTGCTTATTCATGCATTGGTCATGCATCTTACATGCACACTAGATGCACAGTAGCTGCACCTTGTTGCACACACTCTAACACTTGACATGTTTTTGCTTTCACTCATGCTAGTTAAGTCTTTTTAGACCTTTTAGCACATATAACATATTCTTGTGTCCATGTCATGTCTAGGTTTACATCATGTTCCATCATCCTTAGCATGTCATGTTCTTTATGCTTTGTAGCATTGTTTTAAAATGTTTTTGTCTTATGTTTGAGTTTCATTTTCTCATTCATCTTGCACCCCTCATGCATCATCTTCATATTATTTTCTTTCCCTCATTCCTCTTGCTTCATTTGTCTATTCGTGACAAAAAGGGGGAGACTATACCGGAGAGTATACCGGTGTGTTTTGTCATTTCTATATGACTCATGTGCACATTCTTAGGGGGAGAAATTCTACCTCGTGCACATTCATAGAAGGAGAAAGACATAGGGGAGATGCATATACCAAGGGGGAGAAGACATTTTTTTTTAGAAAACCTTGATTTACTTTATGTTTGTTTTCTTGTTGCTTTATGGTGCTTTGTGTTACTTTTAGTATCTTTGCTTTGCATCATGTTTATGTGTTGGAACACTCTTGTGCCCTTGTAGGATTGTTCCTAGATGCATATATGTTTTTATGCATTGGTTGAGTGTTGGACATGCAAATGATAGTTTGCAATTGAGCTTATTAGCTTGCATGTCCGGATGTTCATTCCTTGTGTGAATGAGCATTGTGATCATGATTGTATAGTGATTGCGTGTTTGGTCAAGCCATGGTCTATTGCTTTATTCCATTTTGCTTGATTGCATTTTACTTGTTATATTATACTTGTCTTTTTATCACCTGATTTATCTTGAGGGTCTAATGTGTTTTGTGCAAGTGTTTCAGGTTACAGGTATACATGTTCCAAGTTCATCACAGCTTCTAGATTTAGGTGTGAGTGAGTTTTGCCATTGTTCCCAAACTCATGTTTAAGTCTAGAGTCTGTTATAGGGTGTTTTGTCACGGAATAGCCAAATAGGGAGATTGTAAAGTTGTGATTTGCAACTATGTTTTATGTTGGCTTTATTCCATGACAAAAAGTGTTGTAATTTCCTTAATTTACTTCCTTGTTTTTTGTGGGATTTTATTGTATTGGGTTTAGTATCAAGTTGGTGAAGACTCTAGCTTAAATGAAGAATCAGTGGATCTCGCGAGTGTCTCGCTGGAAGCTAACCCGCGAGAGAGCCATGTGAGAAGCACATGCTAGAAGCTGAAGAGTCATACCAGGCTGTCGTTTTCGCGAGTGTCTCGCGGGTAAGGCCTTCCCGCGAGATAGTCGCGAAACATTCTGCTTGGAGGATTTTAATGAGTAACTTTCTTACCCTTCACCCATACTATATATACCCTCATTACCCACAAATGTTTGAGAGGCTATTCAGAGAGAAAAACCTTAGAGAGGTTTTCTAAAACACACACACCCATCTTTTGAGAGAGAGCTACTCATCCTTAGTGAGAAATCATTGTAGCCTCTTCTCCATCCCTCTCCCATTATCATACCTTGAGAAGAGATTTGTACCCAAACACAACCCACACCTATTCAGAGTGTAGAGAGTGTTTTGGAGCTGCTGGGAAGCATTGGAAGAAGCCAAGGATGGCAGATGCAACATAGAGCTTGTTGCGGGATCCGAAGAACTAAGACAAGACACGGTTCCGAGAAGCCTTGTTGGAGTAGGAGCTTGGAGGGCTTAGGTACATCGGGTAGATTAGGCTTGGAGGGTCTCTTGCTAACCCGTGTATCCCAACTGATTGTCTAGTGGATCGATTTCCGCTTGGAGGGCGGCGGAGAGGTTTTTCGCCGAGTTCTTCAATTTCCTCTTCGATAACACGACTCGGTGTTATCTGTGTTTGCATCTCTCTTCCCTACTCTTGTTTATTTCATTTTTACTGCTGTGTTGCTTTAAATATGGATTAGAGTAGTTGTCGTGCTTATACGCTTGTGTTTACACTATTCCGCACTTAGTATTAAGTTAGTGTAAAATCAATCAAGCCGTAACTTTAATTTGGGGGTCTAAACTGCTCATGTGTTTTCGACACTTTTCCGAGCTTTCATGTTTGTTAGGGCAAATTTCTCTAAATGTACACTCAGTTAAGAATCTCCTCCTTTAGACAAGATATGACTTATGAATCATTGCCTTGGTAAGTTTCTAGTAAATTTTTCATTTTTCATGAATGCTTTTCTGGTATTTTGTATCCCATAGTTGGAATTTTTGCTTGTACAATCCAATCATAATCCTCGAAGGTTATGTAACTTATCATTTTCATCTACAATTAAAAGTACATGGACATGTGACAAATCCCTTGCTAATAGCATCCTCCTTAAACTATTCAAAATTAGATTAGAAGATTTTGGCTAGTAGATCTGGCAGATCTTATGGAACTTATCTAGGTAGAAGCCCATTTCTAATTTCATTGCACCTAGGATTGCTTGTCATTGTTATGGATAAATCATGCTTGCCAAACTTTTGACCCAAAGACATAGCACCTTGAAAGCGTTGAGCCCTTCCTATGAATGATGAAGGTAGAACAGTTCTACATCCCACATTTCCACGAATCAAAGGAAGGTTCACGAAACATACGGTGTCAAGGTCGATTTTGGCTCTGTCTCACTGCTGTAAGCCTATGACAAAGGGGCTGTTTTGTATTTGTATTTTGTATATATATGTGTAGTTGATGATGATGATGATGTTTAACTACCGAAATCCTAACCGTTGATTTTCTGTAGAACTTTTTAACTTTGTGATGTAATGAATTTTTGTTTTGCAATTGAGGAGCTGCGAATTGCAAAGCTCTATCTACTTTTTTGATTTCAGAAGTTCTATACTGTTTTAAGTGCTTTCATGTTAGTGTATCAAAATCTGAATTGCTATTGGTTTTCGTGTGTGGGTTCTAATTAGCTCAACTGGTAAAGTCTCTAATGGTTGAATAAGAGATTTGAGGTTCAATTTGATAGGCCAAAAACGAATTGACCCCTTGTGATGAATTAATTGATTAATTAGCCAAGTTTAATTAATTAATCAAATTAACATGCAAACGCGTGGTGGCACAAACAAATCACCAATTAAACTAAGTATGCAGTGGAAAATAAATTGACACGGTGATTTGTTTACAAAGAGGAAAACCAACACGGCAAAAACCCCACCGGTTGATTTTAAGATCACCACGCGGTTACAAGTAAATGAATCCCAGTACTTTATACCAACCTATAGTTGAACCCTTACCCCAATACCCAATTGGACTTTGAACGGTTTTAGACCCCTTAACACACAACCAGATTGAGTAGCCTAGTTAATTAGCCAAGTTGTTACTTAGTCAAATTAAGCAATTCTAGGTTAAAACAATCAAACAATCATATCATGAAAATATATAGCAGCGGAATAATAAATAACACACGATATAATCACTCAGGAAAACCAAACCGGTAAAAAACCTGGAGAGGATTTTACCCACCGATCCTCAAGGCAAAACTGAATTCACTATGAAAGAATTGAAGTTCTTACAAAAGGACTTACAAGCTCCCCACTCAACTTCCTAATGCTACCTACCAGTAGAACTTACTGACACGACCCCGTGCAAGCTCCGAATCCACGGACTCCTTCTTTCTTGAATTCTTCAATCAGCTACAAGCACCCACGCTTGATATTCTTTAAGCTTCAAAGGCAGCAACCAAGTTGATCATCAAGATGTTGAAGTAATCTCCATCTAGAAAATCCTAAGCTTTGTGTAAAGGAAAGCTCCTCTAGATCTCACAAGAGATTTACACAAAACAGCAATGTATGAGCAACAATACAACTAAAGCAACACTAAAAACATGGCTAGGGTTTTGCCTTATATACCTAGGGCAAAAACATAAAAACCCTAAACGTTTTAAAGAGTTAGGGCTGAGTTGGAAAACTGCAGAAAAACGCAATCTGATCGATTTTCGATCGATCGAATCTATTCTTCGATCGATCGAGCCAGACCGAAATGCCCCAATGCATCTACAGTCTCTCGATTCCAACTTTACAATAACTAATCAACTTTGAGCATACTTAAACAAGTCTAAACATGTTGTTTTGATCATGGTTTGCCAATATTACAAATTAGAGTTCTAAATATATAAATTCCTAAACCTTTAGAACCTAACAGACTTGTTCTGTAGTGATGATTTCTCCTTTTGATACACGGCTCCCAATACATGACTAACCAATTGTGTGGATCCCAGTACGCGACTTCAATCACCAACTAGAGAAGGTTGTTGGTTGCAAAGTTCTTCAATTCATCCACGATGAAGATCAAGAAGATGCTTGATTACAAAACCTTACGGTGCACAAACACAGCAACTTCTACAAGAATGATGAACTAGGGTGAAACTCTGTCTCCGGTCACAATTTGCTTGAACAAACTTTGCTCAACACTTGTGCAACTTGTGTCCTCTTTGACAGCCCTTAAAATAATCCTTTTATATGTCTAGGGTTATGAGAAAAGAAAGTCCAAACACATAATCACGGATTAGAGTCAAAACAGATCTGAAATTCTGTTTTTCATAAACCTCAACAGATGCCTATCTATCGACCTGCTGTCGAGCAGCTGTCGAGCCACAGGGCTGGAACAACTTCTTAAGCTCGATAGATGGCTAGCTGTTGAGCTTTAATGACAGGCACTTCTTCAGCTTGAATCTTGGACAGACTTGCATGTCTTCAACACTTGATCTTGAAACAAAGTTTCTTGAAGTATTAAACACATCCTAGATCTACCCAAATACAAGTAAAGTTTGTTAAAGGATTAGCCAATTACATAAAATAGTGACATATGTTCCTAACAAGTGAATCACATATGTCCTAACACAATTCCTGCCTACACAAAAAACCGATTGATATCTTAGTCTGATGATAAAAAGATATCATCCATAAGTTAAAACTTTAAAAAATAAAAATTAAAAAAAAAACTCTCTCTCATAGAAAAGAGCATTTTCTTATTATAGTGTATCAAAATGTGAACTGCTATTAGTTTATGTGATAGGATTAATATAATAGTTAAAGAGAGGTACTACGTCCACAACATTTTCACAACAAATCATAGGTGATTAGTTTTTATTGGTTCAAATTTGAACCTAACACTGAGATTACTTTTTTGCCCTAATAATAACAACCAGTAACAACCTGCCACTTAGGATTTATTGTAAAAATATTGTGAAAATGTTGTGGACATATCATTTCTCATAGTTAAATAGTTAGTTCATGATTGGTGGTAGGATCTAGATGAGCCAAAAGCATCTTGAGTTTTGGTTGTGGACTTCTATGCGTTCATGCTTAAAAAAAATCTTTAAAAATTGAGATGACATTAACATATGCCCAGTCTCTAATTTTTCTATGATTCATAGCTTCTAGTCCATACAACTTGTTTCTAAATTCAAATTCCACAAAAAGGGGATAGAGTCCGAAGATGCAACTCAGTATTTGTTTGTTTTATTATTTTGGGTAAATTGCAAATTACATTTCTAAAGTTTGGAGGTGTTTGAATTTTACACCTGCAGACACTTGATTTTGCACCCACAATTTAATCTTGGAAAATGGCTAGAATGACCATTTGAATACCCGAAAAAATTATAGTTGCATTATATGCATTAATTCATTCATTGCATATCAAAAAATTGATCTTGAGATTCAAACGGTCACAACGGTATACCCGATTCTTAAATCGGACCATCGAATTGAAAGATATCACATGATCAAGGTTTCACAATCTGCATGCATTTTGTTTGGGTGGAACCGATCACGTAGGATTAATTTAAATTAATTCTGATTGGTTAAACAATTAAAATTAATTAAATAATTTTGTGATTGGTTATTGGTTAGTGTCAAAAATAAGCCTGCTTGCATGGGAATAAAGTGGTAATTAGATAACAAAGAAATTGTGGATAATTAAGTCTTTTTACAATATTTATCTATCAGATAATTATTACTTTAAAGACCTGAATATCCAGAAAAAATGATTAATTTTTAGTATATGAATTAAAAATGTGTCTAGGTGCATTTCCTGGCTCAAAAATCCTCAAAAAAGGAGTCCAAATCAATCCAAAATTGAAAAGGGGGCTCAGTACCCAAGAGGGCCTATCGGTACTCTTAGAGTGCCGATTGGCCCAAATACGTGGCCCAACCTGAGAACCTCCTAATTAAGATAAAACCTATATCTTTCGAATTATTAGAGATAAGGACACGTTCCAATTTGTATCTAATCTCATTCAACTTATTTTTTAAGCATCCCAACCTCTATAAATAGAGGAAAAAGATCAGAATTCAGGGCCCTTCTTGTTTGACTTCTCTGCTCCCCTTATGTTAAAGACATTCTAGAAGCCTTGGCTTTAAGAACTTCTTTTTTGTAAGTAAAGTATTTTAGACCTCAAAGAAGTGAAAATTTATTGATTTCTAAAATATTCTTCTATTGAAGGGTACGCTCATGCAAGAGGTATTTAGTTTCATTCTTATGTTTATTTTTCTTTTTTGTTAATTAATATGTTGTGATTGTTCATTGCCTTAATTTTTATTTATTTAATCATGATCTTGTTCATAATTCATATTTGGCATGTTTATATGTTTAGTTGGAATTTTCTTTGACATGTTCTTTAGTTGATTAACAAGTTTTAATTCTTCTTTGATTTCAAAATCTGCAATTAATCTCCAAAACATTTTTTTAAAAGATAAAAACAGATCTGTATTTTCACTAAATACAAATCTGAAAAAAATTTCTGGTCACAAAACAGATCTGTATTTTCACTAAATATAGTCTGAAAATTTCTCTAGTCGCAAAACAGATCCATATTTTCACTAAATACAAATCTGAAAATTTTTCTGGTCACAAAACAGATCTGTATTTTTACTAAATACAGATCTGAAAAAATTTTTGGTCATAAAATAGATCTATATTTTCATTAAATATAGATATGAAAAATTTTTCTTCTTAAATAAAAACGGCAGATTTTGAATTTTCAAAGAATGAATTAATAGTTAGGTTAAAGTTCTTTTTCTTATGTTATTCCATAAATATATGATGCATGCATAATAGATTTGAATTATGAATATGATTCCTCTTTTAACCAAAAATCCCATTTTTTATCCCTTTCCAAAACAGATCTGATTTTCATTCATCAAATTTCATTTTTCTCAACCTTACAAAACAGATCTTATTTTTATTAACCAAATCCCATTTTTTTATCATTTACAAAACAAATCTGATTTTTTTTCATCAAATTTCATTTTTTTCTCAACCTTACAAAACATATCTGATTTTTCTTTATGAAGATGGCATATTCATAAGACGAATTTGTTTAAATTAATTTTGTCAAGAAATTGTTTGTTACATATATTACAACAAATCATTCAATGTCATACAAAAGAGTATATAATGGTCATTAGGGGTGGCAAAATTGGACACGACCCGCGGACCCAACATGACACGACACGAAATTAGCAGGTTATGAGTTGGGGCTTAATGGGTTCATGTCATATTTGGGTTGACACGACAGACCCGTTTGATAAACGGGTTGGGTTAGGGTTCAACCTATGGAACCCGTTTGACCTGTCTAACCCGTTTAATTAAATGAAAATTTACCAATATACCCTTTAAACCCTAGGTATATAAACTTATTAGTTGTTGTGGTTTATTTTCTTTGACATATTGTGATTGATTATTTATGATATTGAGATATGCTTTAGTTTTGAATGATTATTTATGATGCAGTTACTCATTAATTCTGAATTTTATATTTAAAATATTTATTTGCTTGTTTTTTCATAAATGTTTTTCTTCATTTTGATAAAATCAGATAAACAGGTCGACACGACTGACCCGTTTAATAAATGGGTCGTGTTAGGGTTGAGGAACCCGACACGCGAACACGAATTGCCACCCCTAATGGTCATTAAAGTCTAGAAGACCAGACTCTGTCTAGGCGGAATGGGTGCCTAACACCTTCCCATTCCGTAACCTAGCCCCCGAACTTAGGTTTATTGGATAAGCAGACTAGTGTTTTGTCTTTCGTTTTTGGTAGATTGTAACTAGAACCAAAGTTTTGTAATTTTTACATAGATTGTATTCAGTCCAAAGCCTTGTAAAGTTATTCTACCATGATGTGATTATATTTCTATAATCAAATAATAACATTCAAAGAAATTTGGACAGGTAATTGTATTTTATTTTTTCTTATTTTTTTTTAAAAAAAATAAGTTGCGACTCCACACAATTACCCCAAAAGAGTGGTGCCCTAAGCACCCAAATTTCTTTTTTGAGAGCACCCCTGTGGTCTCTCACAACACCCTTAAGTGTCAAAATTTGGATTTTACTTCCTAAAGTTTTGCAAACACCTCCAAACTTTTGGGGGGTAAAATTCAAATTCTGAAACTTCAAACTGTAAAATCCAAACACCCCCAAACTTTAGGGGTGTAATTTGCAATTTACCCTTTGCTTCACGGAAACAACAAAAACAACCATCTTGCTCTTTCCTTTTCATAATTCACCCCAAAACTTAACAATTGAGTGCTTAACATGTTGAACTTGTTGAGATGCTCCAACAGATTTGAATCCTCATTATATGCAAATTATAAAGTTGCTTCTTCACATACAACTTGTTCGTTAAATTCTTTCTCATATAAAGGACCTTCTAATTATTCCCAAACTTCCTTAGTGGTCTTTGCTTCTAGTATGTTGTGAATGACCTCAGGCAAAAATACCATTATAGTTTATATATGTTTGGTCACTGTCAATTTAATCCTGCATGTTATTTTTAACTTGTTGAGTTTTTTTTGGAGAAGATTTTAACTTGTTGATTTGGTTCTTATATTTTTGTCAAATTGGTTCATGTTGTTGTTGTTGTTTTTTTTTTTTTTTTATAATAATAAAATTGGATGTAGGCTTTTTAGCCCCGCCTCGCTTAATTAGTGTTAAAAACTTAGTTTGTATGGCTATGTATTTAAATGTATGAATATTAAGACTTTGTTTTATAGTGATATTATCTTGTTAAAAACTTTGGATAATATTATTAAGTCACTGCTAAAACTTAGTTTGATTTGATGTATTAAATTTAATTGTAATTTCAAATATATTTATAATAATAAAACAAGTTTTATAAATAAATAAATAAAAAAATTGCAATAGATGTGAGGCGGGGATGTGAGTCATGTGACAAATTAACAAGAAGTAAAGTTTTGCAGAATGAAGTAAGATAAAACCATGTAGGGTGAAGGTAAAGACCTCATCCTTCGACCCTATCCTGCCCCATTCCCTTCCAAAATTTGAATGGAAGATTTGAATCGAATAATTTTGAAACTTAGAGAACTCAATTGAATGAAAATAAAGTTAGAAGACTGAAATGAATTTCAATCAAATTTAAAGGGTGCAAATTGCATTTTAGCTAATGCAAGAAATTATACCCAAGCTCGCCCTAATAACTCCTTCAGCAAGAGTCTGTTAATTTTCTTTGTGCAGGACCTGTAGGTGTCTAATGAAATAATTACATTACTCTGATAGGCCACAATCTGAATGACCCCTTGTGATTAAACTAATTAATTAATTAGCCAAGTTGTTAATTAATCAATTAATCATGCAAACGCGTGGAAGCACAAACAAATCACCAATAAACTAATTAAGCAGCGGAAAATAAATAACACGGTGATTTGTTTACGAATGGGGAAAACCCTTGCGGCAAAAACCCCACCGGGTGATTTTCAGGTCACCACTCCCGAAACTCCACTATTATCAAATCAAGCAGTTACAAGTAAAAGAATCCCAAGTACCTTACCAACCTACAGTTGAACCCTTACCCCAATACCCAATTGGACTTGATCTGTAGTGACAATTTCCCTTTTGATGCACGGCTCCCAAGTACGTGACTAACCAATGTGCGGATCCCAGTACACGACTTCAAACACCAACTAAGAAGGAAAAGTTGGCTGCAAAGTTCTTCAGTTCATCCTACACGATGAAGATCAGGAAGATGCTTGGTCACAAAACCTTTTGGTGCAAATACACAGCAACTTCTTCAGAGAAGATGAACTAGGTCAAGAACTTCGTCTTTTGATCACAATTTGCTTGAACAGAGATTGCTCAATGCTTTTGCAACTTGTGTACAATTTGACGGCTCTTAAAACAATCCTTTTATATGTTTAGGGTTAAAGAAAAGAAGGCCCAAAAGCATATTCACGGATCCCAAGGAAATCAGATCAGAAATCTGAAATTATAAATTAATCTCAACAGATAGCAGGTGTCGAGGTAGCTATCGAGCAGGTGTCTAGCTTTAATGAATTTGCACTTCAGCTTGTTTTTTTTCTTGGACAGACTTGATGACTTCAACACTTGATCTTGAAACCTTGTTTCTTGAAGTATTAAAAACATCTAGAACTATCCAATTACAACTAGAGTGCATTTTGTCAAAAGAATTAGCCAATTTACATAAATAAGTGACATATGTTCTTAACAAGTGAAAACACATATGTCCTAACAATCTCCCCCTTTGGCAATCCGTGACAAAACCACAACAAACAAATGAACATATGAGAGAAGTCATAAATCACTCAACTCATATTCACTTGTTGAATACAATAAAATCTATCCTAACACAAACTTTTGAAAAACTTTGCAAGAAGAGAGTTTATGGCAAGTAGACTTTGACAACCTGTACTTCTGAAACACTTTAAACAAAACTCATCAAGACATCTTGTGTGAAACAGAAATAATAGATTGCATACAAGTATAATGAACATGTGTATAAAGATAGAGAAGAAACAACACATGAAGAGAGAGGTGAAAGAAACATACATCCACATATAATGAATATAAGTACAATGTATGTAAAACTGGTCACAAGACCTCATATATAAGAACAATGTATCTAAAAAGTAAGAAAAGAAAAGATACATCATAACCTCACTACATCCCTCAAAATATCAACACTCCCCCTATCAAAAATGTCCTATACTAACCCTCCCTCTAGGATGACTACTCTCATAACCCAAAACTACTCCCCCTTTTTGTCACGAGTGACAAAGGGTAGAGTGTCATGTAGACATCTCATCAGTAGAGCTAGCATCTCCATCATCATCCGAAGCGTCATCGCCATCACCATCATCATCATCATCCTTAGAGTCAGAAGCCGCTGGAGGAGGTGGTGAAGGAGTAACCTCAGAAGAAAAACCACCCATGGTCGCCTGCCGTCGTGCAATACGACCAACATGAACATTCACCTGATACAACTCAGTGGAGAGTGTATCGAGGCGAGCATCCATGCGCTGCAGCTGCGCCATGATGTCTCCAAGAAATACATCGCCCATAGCGGAAGAAGAAGCAGATGTAGATGGAGCAGATCTGGATGGAGCTAAACGGGAAGGAGGAGTGGAATCCGTCTGTCTCGACCTAAACTGAGCCTCACTACGTTTTACGGTAGCAGCATCTATGGCACAGATGTGTGTGAAGTGGTCAGACACAGGAAAAGGGATAGAAAAATGGCGTAAGATCCTTGTGATAGCGGAAGGAAAGATGAGCTTATCACGGGACGCCGAATCTAAATGAACATCTATGATAGAAAGAATGAAATGAGAAGTAAAATCTATAGTCAGATGCTCAAGAAGAGATAACAAGAATCGAGCACGAGGCTCTGTGATGGAGTTGTAGTCAGAGAATGGATGGAGCACAAAAGTCATCACCATGTTTCAGAATCTAGGACCTTTAGCAAAAGGTCTACATGATGTATACTGATGTTCACCCTAATCAGCAAGGTGCTCACAGAAAGCAGAGATGAGCTCATCTTTGGACACAGTCCTCAAACGCTCACATGAATGATAGTCAGGAAACTCTATCCTAGGAACCCTAAGCACATCCGCAACTAGCTGCGGTGTGACAGGGATGCGCGTACCTCGAATGCGAGTGAAAAAGAGAGGTACTAAACGATCGATCCCGTGCATGTTGGAGTAGAACTCCTGAATGAGCACGAGAGGACAAGTGACCGGAACGTCACACAGTGACTCCCATCCCCTACTGTGAATGACAGAGGGAAGGTCAGTGTCGGCGAAGTCCGCCAAAATGACTTGGCGTTCCGAATGAACACCTCGTCGAGAAAAGTTCTCCAAAAATGCCTTGTGGGCATCTCCATCACGGAACCGAAGATTTAGAGGAGCAGAATCAGAAGATGAAGAAGCTCCAGAACGCAGAGGGTTCCGAACCGGAGTAGATTTACGTTTGGGTGCCATAGACACTACTAACGTAAACAGAAGGAGAAAGAGATAGAGAAAGAGACAATCAGAAAAATCCCAAAACAGTTCACATATATCAAATATATTGAACAATGAGTAAGTATGCATGGGGAATGCATGAACATGTGACATGCAAATTGAAAAACATCATAGGCTCAGCCCAATCCAATCCTACCAGCACACAAACATAGAGCACACATCTAAATGCATGTCAATACCATTCTAATGCACATGAAATGCAATGTATGACATTTTGAACATATTTAAGTGAAAACCCAACCCAAAATTTCAAGAAAAACTCATTAATTTTGAAAAACCCCAAAAATTTTCAAAAACCCGAAAACCTAAGCTTCAAAACATGAAATGCATGAAAAATGAAGGGAAATGAGATCTTACCAAGTGATTAGAACCAAGGAAAGACCGAAAATCAAGTGGGTTTGAAGTTTTGAGTGAGAAAAAGGTGTTTGGGAGAGGAACCGTCACGGACAGATCGAGAGAGATCGAGAGAAATGAGATCAGAATCGCAACATGAGCTTAAATAGGCACCTTAGTAATTCTCGATAGCTGAGGTGTCGAGAGGTATCGAGGAAGCTGTCCAGGAAGGTATCGAGAAAATGGCCGTCGACAGCTGAAGGTGTCGAGAGGTGTCAAGGTATAAGAACCAGTTTCAAAAAACAGAAGCTCGATCAATCGACAAGGTATCGAGAAGGTATCGAGGAGACAGGAGATTTCTCGATCGATCCACCAGGTGTCGAGACAAGTGTCGAGATTGCGATAAGAAAAGGCTTGAGAAGCTCAACAGATAACCAGGTATCGAGTAGGTGTCGAGCCAGCAGTTAAAAGCAGTTTTTCGAGAAGTGAAAAACACAGACATGAATGCAATCCAACATACACCTTAACCATTGATCCAATCAACATATAAAGCTCTCAAAATCATCTCTCATCAAACATTTTAAGCACATGGATCCTCAGAAACACACACACACACTAAACAAGTCTAACCAATTTTATTTTTCAAAAACAAGTCAAGACAGTTTAGTGAGCATACATTAGCACATGTAAACACTTGTGATGGCCAAATCACATTATACCTGCACATGTATCAAAAGTAGCAAAGAATATTGCGTGTTGTGTGTGAAAAACATCACAAGATTGCATATGTGTATACATGTTATGACGATCTGAGATATGAGAAAATAACTTTAACTCACACACAATCATAACTGTTTGATAGGGACTATCACCTTTGAGGTACATCCTATGACTCCCACATCTCCTAGAAAACACGCTTGCAATCATATTTAAAGCATTTTAATCTTTTTGCTTTTTATTTTCTTTGCATATTTTCTTTTAAGCATATCATGCATGGGCATAAAAAGAGAGAAAAGAAATACCCAATATGTTAAGCATAGACATTGCACTTTTGCTATGCCGAAACATACGGATGTCTTTGACACTACACTTTTGCTATGCCGAAGCATACAGGTGTCATACTATGATTGGCGGGCAACAGTGGTGAGATGGTCATTTATGCCTTTCTCTTAGGATTTTTTAGTCCTAACCATCAAAAAGAGTGATATGAGTGTTAAGTTTTAAGAGATAACTTAATCTTACTCATCACAAACAAGAGCCATAAAGCTCACTTGCTTAGTTGTGCATAGAGATGCTCATCTAAGCTACAAGAGATACAAAGTTTAGAAAATTTTGTTTCACTGACCATCCAAGGTACACAAGTACCAAAGTACACAAAACACACATTGTTTTTGTATTTTTCAATTTTTCAAATTTTTTTTTTTATTTTTATATCAAAAACAAAATAAACAAACAAAAACATGTTATCAAAGCAAAGCATAAAACTAGATTGACTAAACAAAAATGCAAAACACACAAGCAATGCAACAAACAAGAAAAACAAGAAGGGAAAAGAAAGTGATGAAATCACTTAGAGTCCTTTTTCTTCCACACCTTGGAAGAACCTTTCCTTTGATTGAATCCTTGAACCGGCGATGAGGGGGAAGAATTGAAACCGTTCAAGTTCGAAAGGAACATGCTATCATGTCGTTGCTCTGTTGAGTGGCCAGCCACTTATAGCAATTTGGTCGAGTATGACCGGCAGCTCCACAATGATGACAGAGATGCTGCTTCTTTTGTTTAGGCTTTTGAGAGTTAGCCTTCTTAGCCCTAGAGTTTTTATCATCTTTCTTATCTTGCTTAGGGGGTGCTCCTAAGATAGATTTACCCTTATCTAAGTTCTCACTAGCTAATTCAGTTTTAACATCAGTGTTCTCAATTTCAGTGTTATTAGCAGGAGAAACAAAAACAGTATTACTAGTAGAAGCAGTATTCGAGAAAGAAAGACCATACCCTAAGCCTGTTCGATCCGAAGCATATTTCTGATTGCTGAGCATCTCATCAAGCTTTGCACTTGAAGTCCTCTCCAGTTGAGCTCTGACTTTAAACAGCTCCGCTTCAAGTTTCTTGGTCTTCTCAGCCAAAAAGTTGTTCTCGAACCTCAGTGCTCCAATAGTTTGATTCGCCTCATCAAACTTTATGGACAACTCTTCACGATCAAGTTCCACATCACTAAGCTTCTTGGTGGCCAGCCTATACAGTTTCTCATGCTTCTCAAAGAGCTTGTATAGTTTCTCATAGGCTGAATGGATATCATCTTGATCATCCATTTTCTCACACTTAGAGTCCACCAGTTCTTCTTCTTCATTCACTTCTTCAACAATCCCTTCAGTAGGATTGACTGTGGCAGCGAAGGCATTTAAGATTCCGTCATTCTCATTGTCGGAATCATCTTCGGGCTCAGTGTCACTCAAGGTTGCAGCAAGTGCCTTACTCTTCCCAATGCTCTTGAGATATGTCGGGCATTCATGCTTCATGTGACCGAATCCATGACATCCAAAACACTTTGGTCCTGCAGGAATAGTGTACTGACCACCATCCTTAGCATCCTTCTTCCCTTTGTCTTGGCTCTTGAACTGAGAAGAACTGGATTGTCTGCGGTCCTTGTCGAAGTTCCTCCCATTGGCATTCTTCATAAACTTCTTGAACTACCTTGTAATGTAGGACTTCATCTTGGAATCTTCATCATCGGAGGACTCATCTGTATCACTGCTCTTTGCCTTTAAGGCCAGGCTCTTGCCTTTACTTGACTTGCCAATCCTAAATAACCCTATCTCACAGGTTTGCAAGTTTCCAACCAGCTCAGTCAAAGGAATCTTGTCAATATCCTTTGATTCCTCTATCGCCGTAATCTTGGCATGGA
The DNA here is from genome assembly GCA_019022515.1 of Quercus aquifolioides. Classification (NCBI taxonomy): domain Eukaryota; kingdom Viridiplantae; phylum Streptophyta; class Magnoliopsida; order Fagales; family Fagaceae; genus Quercus; species Quercus aquifolioides. Next base: position 87,113,651 of record CM032327.1, read on the forward strand.
ATCTCTCGGGTAGAGATCTGAGCACCTTCCTTACAATCTTGGGTTCAGGGATGGTTTCCCCAAAATTGAAGGCTGTGTTTACTATGTCCTTGAGCTTGGCATAGAACTCATCAAACGACTCATCCTTCTCCATCTTGATCTCTTCAAAGCTTGTAGTGAGCCTCTGAAGCTTTGAATCTTTGACAGCCTTTGTTCCTTCATAGGTTTTCTGAAGGATGGTCCAAGCCTCCTTAGCAGTTTCAGTTGAGGATATCTTCTTGAACTCCTCATTGGTGACAGCGTTAAATAGGGCATTTAACGCTCTGCTGTTGAAGTTGGCCGCCTTGATCTTAGCATTATCCCAATCGGCCGGTTCTTCTTTTGGCTTGGTCCAGCCAATCTCTATAGCTTGCCACACCTTCTCATCTAAAGACTGCAAGAAAGCTCTCATGCGTACTTTCCAGTATGCATAGTTAGTGCCATCAAATAAAGGAGGTATGATTAATGACTGTCCTCTATCCATGACAAACAGGGGTCAATGGATCAACACAACAAAGATTAAACCTAATCAAAGTGTGCCTACTCTGATACCACTTGATAGGCCACAATCTGAATGACCCCTTGTGATTAAACTAATTAATTAATTAGCCAAGTTGTTAATTAATCAATTAATCATGCAAACGCGTGGAAGCACAAACAAATCATCAATAAACTAATTAAGCAGTGGAAAATAAATAACACGTTGATTTGTTTACGAATGGGGAAAACCCTTGCGGCAAAAACCCCACCGAGTGATTTTCAGGTCACCACTCCCGAAACTCCACTATTATCAAATCAAGCGGTTACAAGTAAAGGAATCCCAAGTACCTTACCAACCTACAGTTGAACCCTTACCCCAATACCCAATTGGACTTGATCTGTAGTGACAATTTTCCTTTTGATGCACGGCTCCCAAGTACGTGACTAACCAATGCGCGGATCCTAGTACGCGACTTCAAACACCAACTAAGAAGGAGAGGTTGGCTGCAAAGTTCTTCAGTTCATCCTACACGATGAAGATCAAGAAGATGCTTGGTCACAAAACCCTTTGGTGCAAATACACAACAACTTCTTTAGAGAAGATGAACTAGGTCAAGAATTTCGTCTTTTGATCACAATTTGCTTGAACAGAGATTGCTCAATGCTTTTGCAACTTGTGTACAATTTGACGGCTCTTAAAACAATCATTTTATATGTTTAGGGTTAAAAGAAAAGAAGGCCCAAAAGCATATTCACGGATCCCAAGGAAATCAGATCAGAAAATCTGAAATTATAAATCTCGACAGATAGCAGGTGTCGAGGTAGCTATCGAGCAGGTGTCGAGTTTTAATGAATTTGCACTTCAGCTTATTTTTTTTCTTGGACAGATTTGATGACTTCAACACTTGATCTTGAAACCTTGTTTCTTGAAGTATTAAAAACAACTAGAACTACCCAATTACAAGTAGAGTGCATTTTGTCAAAATGATTAGCCAATTTACATAAATAAGTGACATATGTTCTTAACAAGTGAAAACACATATGTCCTAACATACTCTTTTTAAATGACATAGGAAATTTTTTTTAGTACCAAAAATTATACATGGGCAGTGGCTAAAATGGCCAAGTACCACTGTTTGGCAAAATATGTATGAATCTACCACTGTTTGCGAAATAATTAGGAATCTACCATTTCTTTAAAACTCGAGTTTGTGAAACTTGAGCTTGCCGTGTAACTCAAGTTTCACAAACTCGAGTTCCATAAAAAGGTAACACGGCAAATTTGAAAGCTATTTTTTCAAAGAAAGAGTTTCACAAACTAGAGTTTAAAAAATGTGGTAAATTACTAAATATTTTACAAACAGTGTTATATTGCTAAATATTTTGCCAAACAGTGATATATGACCATTTTGGCCCCATGGGCAGCCTGTCAACCTCCATCAACTTCCCTACGCCACACAACGTGGTCCAACACTGATTTTCAAAGCACTCCAACCTGTTTCTGCAAAATTGCCTCTGCTTAGAAAGTGATCCTTTGGTTTTGTTGAAGCTATCCCCACCTTAACTTTTCCATATTAATGAATTTCTCACCAACTCAACAAAATTGCTATTAAATTTAAAAGCATAAAAGTTAAAATATATATATATACACACAATGTTTAATACCCTAACACACAAAATACATACAATTCAGTTTTTGAAAGTGTCTTGAATAGACAATTTCAGTTAAAAAACGGAATTGAGAATAAATTGCTAAACAAAACCATCTAACTTTGGTAAGGAAATTCTTCCATTCGTGCATTACATGATTTACATCATGGATTACTTATCAATTATCATATAGCTACACCTTTTCTTTTCTTCTTTCTTCACTTTAATACTTTGCTTTCACTTTATATATGTCCACGACCCGGTTTTTACCACAAAATTCAGTACAATCTTTCACTTTCATTTTTTGTATTTTTGGTGCAGGTTTCTCGACGGTTGTTTATTCGCTATTCGATTCATTTTTGTCCTTCAAACAAAAGGTACCAAAACTAAATATTAGTAAAGTTTTATATTGGATTGACAATGTTTTTGTAAATTCCGTGACCCTATTGACAGTTTGGAAAGGAAAAAACGAAGGATGATTAGTAAAATTTCAAGAAAACATAGTTTAGCAACTTAAAAGTTTTGCTAACTCTACTTTTGTTTTATGATTGAGGATGTCTATTACAGATTGATTGTCTAAAATTTGGTTTCTTTAAGTTTAATACTAATACAATTTTTGGCTGATCCATTAGAAGGAAAAATAAAATAGCATCAAGCTTTCACCCAGTGAAATCAGTCTTTTTATTTTTATTGGGTGCTTTTTGACTTTGTGCTGATTCTATTTCAATTTTACTTGGATAGACATCAAGCATGGCGTCCAAATATTATGCAGGTGATGGAATTACTGTTCACCACCAATGCTAGTAGTTAGATTCCATGCTAGTCATTAGTGTGATGGTGGTACCTATAGCTTTACCATTAACAATGTGTTTTACATATCTATATTTTTAGTATTATTGACAATTACAAGAATTATGATATAGATTATCTGTAGCTGTAATAAATAAATTATGAGATTTATTTTTTGGCAGGCTAATATGTTCTGTAGCATGTGCAAGGAGAAGAACATTTTTTCAATGATTGCTACAAGAACATTACTTTGTTTTGTTGTCAGACGTTTTTTTTCTTAGAATTTTACAGTGTATTTAACTTCGAACATGGTTTTTAAGGCCTAGATTGAATTGATTTTATTTTATTGATGTGTATCATTGTTATTGTGGTGTACCAGACTCAACTATAGGAAGGCCCTTGTTTCATGCAAGTTATAACTTCTAATATTAGGTGCTTTTTTTTGGGGGGGGGGGGGGGGGGGGGGGTGTTGATTCAATGTATTCTGTTCTTAAATTTAAATTGGACCTTGAAATGTACCCACAATTGCAGTGTAGTTGTGACTACAATCAACTGTGGTTAATGTGCTTGCATTCAGGGCTTTCACGCCAATTTAGAAGCATTAGCTATCAATAATTGATAAGGAAATTGTGAACTCACCTCACAAATTAATATCAATTGGCTCAAAAAATAATTAAAAGAAATGAAAAGGTCATTCTGATGCAAATTCATTAATGCAATTGAATTGTCGTTCCTATTTGTTACATTCCTAATCCTGAGTTTGAACCATCACTTTTCTCTAAAGTTCCTTTAGAACCAGAAAGTCAGATAAATTCTGCCTTGCTGAACTGAACAAACACTGCAGTTTCATCTAAGTGGTAGAGAGAAGATACAGAGATTGGGCCAATAAGACTTTAGACATACATTCTCTTATCTCCCTTGCCTTGAGTTTGGATGGGAATCCCCATATTAGACCAATATCTCAAAGAAAATATTATTGTACTTCTTTTTGAAGCTAAAAAAGTTCCCCTGATTCTACAACCTTATTACCAGTACGTACTAAAATTAATAATGTCCCCATTAATCCAACTGAGATGGCTGCATGCCTGCACAAAGATGCATCCTCTTCAAATTCAACAACAAAATCCCAAAACTAGACACATCAGTCTTTGTGCTCAAATTATCTAGGGTCACATAGCCAAGCCTGGGTCTAAATACCCCAGAAGAAGAAGAAGAAGAAGACATCTAATGGCAACTCTTAAATGAAGAAGAAGAAAAAAAAGTTGCATTTCGATAGAGTTAATAATCCTAGTGATCAATACTACGCATACCAAAATAAATAATTAATACAATAATGTCTTATTTCAAAGCAACATTATATAAACATGATCTATAGAGAGATCTACCGACCTTTATTTTTATATATATCCGTCAAAGATAGGTTGCAGTCACGAAAATTGCTTTCCTTATTATATTTCCACAGCGTGCTTAGGGTCTAATCTTTTTGGTTTATAATAAGCTATATTAATTTTATTTGTGACCAACTTTGTTCCTTTCTTCAATATGATATACAATTTGTATGGAGGCAAATATTGCATAAGGATAACAAAGTGATCCTTTGTTATCTAATTATTTTTTCCCAACATTGGTTCTTGAATGTAGCTTGGAAATTTGCTCTTTTGAATAAGAAAAGAACCCCAAATTCTATTATTATATGTTGTAATAAAATGTGTTTGAACAAAACCTTCATTGCTATTTCAAGTGGATGATAGTTCTTTCTTGATGTGGTGTACAATTACCAGATTGATCTTATGCTTGTTAGGTTTTAATTTTCTGAAACTTCTTGTAAGAATCGTATATTAATATAAATTGAATGAGATCGCTCGTGTAATAGGTATAATGATTATGAAAGCAGAAGCAATATTCGCAGGTGGTAGGTAGTGCATGTGTTAATTATTAAAGTAGGGAAAATGTGAATTTATTTATATTTTTATTTTTAAATATCAAAGTAATATACGATGATACACTAAACATGTTCTTCCATTAAAAGTTTTGTAATTTAATTAACACTTCATGATTTTTTAAATAGAGACATGCATGCTACAAATTCCCTTCCCTTAACTATCGAATTATCAAAAATAAAATAAAATAAAACCCTAAACATTAGTCTATAATGTGGCCTAAGATAGAAGGATGTTTTTATGATCTCCTCCATAGTAATTCGATGTTTTAAGGAGGGCCATTAGCAATATTTTTTTATGAAATTATGAGAGGGAGGAGGAAAATCTTTAAAAGCTAGGGGGAGTGGGGGCCCATGGGCCCCTACCCAATGTCAAGAATTCGAATACGGTTATACAGGATGTAAATTTTATAAAGTAAAAGCCCTATATTTACACAATTTAATTATCTTTTCTCCTAATATAATGACTTTGTGGAGCGGCAGAAAGGCTTCTATAGCTGTAAGCCTGTGAATAAATAATTCAAAAAAAAAAAAAAAATGAAGATGATACTCTATACACAAAACTCAAACTTTTGCAAGGTCAGCGAGAGGTTATGATAGGTAATCTTATATCAAATGTTTTTTTTTAAATGATTGATTTCTAGACTGCAGAGGGGTTATGGTAGATAATCTTATATCAAATTCTTTTTTTTGGAGGGATTAATTTCCAGACTTAAACTCTCCACCTATCGTTGAGCTGTAAATATGAAAAAATGTAAAAAAGGGATGAGGTATGGCATGGGTGAAATTAGAGATGGAGTCACTCTTCCATCTCTAAATATAGTAAATATTTTATGGTATATACTTTAGAATACACGCACTATCTTACGTAGACTTAGTTAGTGGCTACATAGCAATTATTACATAATAAAGTTAAATGCGACACACATACTACATATTGTTCAATGACTAATGTACATATTACAGTTAATTAATTAATATCATAATGAGAACTTATAAATTTATAATTAGTGATTTTGTATTAAGACAAAAATTACTTTTGAGTCTTTTCATTTGTTGATATATTGTTAATATTAAATGAATGGTAATATGGATTTTCATCCCCCCCCCCCCCCCCTTTAATTGAAATCTTGAGCTCCTCTATGTGTAAAACGTATAACTCAACGAGATTTCTTGCCCTCCTCCACACACACATCCTTAATTTTTTTGTTAATTTATATAGTTAACTTAAAAAATACATTAGATCTTAAACTCATAAGGAATTAAGTGCTAATAAAACGGCTTCCTTTCTTTTGAGTTGATTTTGAGTTTACTCTCTTCTGACGGCCAATTTAGTAAAGGAGACAGATGAAAAGACTATAATAAGAAAATTGTGAACTAAAATAGGAAATTCTAAACTCAAAATAAAAAAATAAAAAAAAAATTCAAATTTTAAGGATCAAGAGTATAATATAATCTTACTTAAAAAAATAAATTGAGTAAAAATAAGCCTATACCTTTATTAAAAAGTGACTTTCAAAAAGATATACTAGTAAAAAAAAACCAATCAAAACAAAACCAAACTAGCATTTTTTTTTTTTTTTTTGAGAGATAATTACAACATGCTGTTAACCCCGCAACTCGAACCCTTTCCTCCCTAAACCCCGAAGCACTTTGTATATGAGGTGGTGCCAATTTAGCTACAAGGCCTTTGGCAACCAAACTAGCATTTAATTAGATTATTTCACGGTTGTATGAAAATGATAAAAATAAAACAAACAAATAAAAATCTTAGTTTGCATTGTACTAGCAATATAAGATTTACATTTTAAAATAAACAAATATGTACAATGTAAGATATACCTTGATAGTACAATGTAAACCTATAATATGTAAGATTTACATTGTAAACTAAACAAATGTGTACAATATAAGATATAAATTGATAATAAAAATGTAAAATGTAAGATATATTACAATGTAAACCTATAATTACTGAAATAAAAAAAAACTTCTTTTACAAAAGATACATTAATATTCTAACTTGAAGACTTGCGCATGCATATGTAGGAAGAGAAAAAGAGAGAGGACTCAGATCAATCAAGGTATTTCGGCAAGGCAAGCAATTTGCCATTACGCACGACGAGCAAACCAATATTATATCCTCATCGTCCTCTATAAATAATACTATACAACAAATTAAAGAAAGTAAGTGGAAATACTGAAATAGGGGAAGAGAAAAAACCAGTTAAAACTCACACATTGGGAATGGGAGAGAGAGTTTATGGAAGCCATTGATGGGAAGGGTCAGATATACATTAATTTGGTGATGGTTTCCATAAGGGCCTTGAGCTTAATTTATAGTGGAAAGGGTCCCTTAACTTCTTCTTTTTTCTGTTTAATTATTGTTTTTATATTGGTTGTAGTTGGAAATAACAAAGGTTACCAATAATATAATTTTTGCTTCACCAAAAAAATAATATAATTTGTGGCTTTGGGCATAGTTTTTCAGCCTTGCTTGCCAAGGCATGATTTCTCTGTTTGTCTTCGTTATCATTTAATATTTATGGCTTGGTAGGCAAGGCAGAAAGTATATAAAATATAGAAAGAAAAAAAAAGGTCACTTTCCAACAAGTAAAGCTCTAATATTTGTCCTTCTCGTCTGTTAGAGGCGGCCAGCAATTTTCCTCTAAGGTTTACTTTTGACGAAGATATAAATATAATACTTTGGTTTGCTCATATAGTGTGTAATGGCAACCTTCATGCCTTGTCCCCACACACACACACACACATATATATATATATATATTCTTTTTTTCATTTTGAAGATAAAAACAAAAGAAATCTAACGAAGTCCAAAACTCAAAATGTGCATTTACTGACAAAAACTAAGCATTCATCGAAAATAATTAAAAGACCAGCCAAAGACATGAAAGAGCAAAAGCAAAGAAATGCATTTCTCTATAAGTAACCAATGTCAAAAGTGACTCAAAAAGCCAGTAATAACTCTCAATACCAAAAAGAAATCATAGACAAACTGATGACAGCAAAGAATTAAAAAAAAAAAAAAAGTAGTCAACAAGACAATTAGTGACAATGGAGACCAAAGAGAAATTAAAAAAATAAAATAAAATAAAATTAGAAGTGCATTTCTCTAAGAAAAAAGGCACTATAATATTTTCTAGTTTTCCTATTTTTTTTTTTTTATATACAAGATAGAAATTCTACTATAACCTAATCTAAGGGTATATATATGTAAAAATCCCTCCTAAAAACTTGAACTCCGATTCGTACCCTCCACACCTCACAAACACTTATACTATAGTATTTTCTAGTTTTCCTACTTACTATCTCTTGTAGCCTTTATTCTTTTCTTTTTCTTTTTTTTATCTTTCACTTCTGCTCGTAACTGTAAGTTCTAAATACTTCAATTCCCACTTACATCAAACTTTTATGGTAAGTTTTCCAAATTTCAATAATAATATTTACAATTTCAAATTCATTATCGTGTTCTATTCTGTATTTAAGCATTTATTGGTTTTACACGTTTTACAGTTCTATTGTTGTTATTATCTAGTTTAAATTTTATTGTTTTATAGCTTTATATTTTGTTATTTCTATTTCAAATTTATTATTTTTCAATATTAATTGAATCTCTCCACGCACACTTTTTATTGTTGTTCTTGCCCGTGTCTAGGGGAAAGTGATTTCAGATTTCACCCTTTATTTTTTGTTAAAGATTAGAAACAAAAACAATTCACCTTAAATAAAACAATTCACCCAACCCAGTTTTTGTCTCTTTAAATAAAAATTTCCAGTTTTTGTAAAAAAGCAAGTCCATACTGTTGTTTGCTTTTCAGTTTTCCCCAAAATTTAAGTTCATGTCCATCACTCAATAGATAAATGCGAGAGTTCTGTAGAACTCTCTAGCAGCCAAAATGAGGTGGAGTTTGGATAGCGCTTGCGTTGTGTTTGTATTTTTTTTTTTTTTTGGTGGGTCCTGTGCACTATTTATGGGACCCACAAGTACTTTTTTAAGTAAAAACAACTTTAAAATTGGGTCCCACGGCACTATTCATACATTTAAAAATTATTTTGCTATAGTGTTTTCAGTTTTTGACAATAAGCAGTATTTAAACAGACCCTGAATGACGAGAAATTATAAGATCCACATGGTGGATAAGTGATGTGGTCCATTATTCCACTAAAAAACTTTCACCTGTTTAAATTTTTTAGTTAAAAATTTTTTTTAAATAGAAATTAATTACTAACTCAGTAATTTTAAACAAGTGAAAGTTTTTTAGTGGAATGGTGGACCACATCACTTGTCCACCAAAGGACTCTATAATTTCTCCTGAATGACACCAATCTGAGTTTGACACTAAGGATGACCAATCAGCAATGAATCAGAGGATTTAAGCGGATTGATGGCCACCAAAGTCCAATTGAGAAATACTTCTCCTCCTCCTTTTGATCCATGCCCTCCACCACACTGCACTTACTTCCGCCCCAAACAAACTTTCACCCATACTCACCCAATCTAGTTTTTTTTTTTTTTTTTTTTTTTTTTTTTGAGTAAAAGGTAATATAATTAAATAGAACTACAAAATAAAAAGTCTCGGGTATGAATTACTCATAGCATTCGAAAATAAAAGATACATAATAGAGAAAAAGGAGTGCGAATACAAAATAAAGCTATCACTACCAGGAGGCCCTCCCTTTGCCAAAAGATCCGCGCATTTATTTCCTTCGCTGAAGATGTGGTGAATGCGGGTTTTCTCAAAAGATTGGAGGAGGGACCTACAATCAGAGATCAAAGCACTACAAGAGTGAGATGAATCATATAAGGCATTGTGGTAGGCCTTTCTGCGCCTTTGGGTTGGGCTACCTTCTGCTACACTGCGGCCCAAGTGTTTTGGGTAGGAGAGTCAGGACCGGTCCAATTGCAACTCACCTTGGTCCGGCTTATGCACAAACTATGCCCTTTTTTTGCTGAAACTTTGGTCACATGCCCATGTCAAGCGAAACTGCTACAAAAGAGTTATGGCTAACAGATATAATGGGACAATAATGAAGGCAACACACTTGCTGTTAGACGAAACGAAACTATTGCAAAAGAGTTATAGCAAATAAATATAATAAAACAATAAGGGATCCTTATTTTAAAAAAAGGAAAAGAACGATATAGCAACAAGGAACAAATTATAAGTGAAATTGCAAAGACAAGAAAGGAAATAATAACGATAAGTAATGAAATCAAAAAATGAAAAGGGAAGGGATTAGCCTATTGATGCATGCCTGCCATTCTACACTCTCTATCCCTCTTCCTGGTTCTCTTTAGTTTTGTTACTTTGATTCTTTCCCACTCTTTTCTTTCTTTCTTTCTTAGTGCTTACTCGTGTAGTGTTATGGTGATGGTCGTGCTGTAATTCTCTCCTAGTGGTTGCTATTGTTGTAATGATGATACTGTGCACAGCGAAGGCCCTTTATATACTGTCTGCTGTGACTAGTTTTTACCAATTTATCCTTTAACTACTTTTGTCTGGATATGGGTGTCATTCCCGACCACCACCACTTACTTGTGTTGGCTATGCCATTCCCTATTACCAAACAAAGAAAACTGTTTTGTTTGCTTATTCACCGTGGCATTCTTATCTACAACAATGTGGGTATTCTCTCTTTACTCTCCCTTATTGCACGCACCTAGTGGTTCCAACTCATTATTTCCTCTTTTGGGTGGTATGTCATCCCAACAGGACATTTTCCTTAAAGAGTTTGAGCAAGAATCCCAGAATAAGCTCCCCCTTCTTCCCATCGCTAGACCATACCCTCTCTTACCTCTGACCCATAACCCACCACTCATGTATTGGCTGAGTACAAGTTGGTGGTGTCTGGGCCTTGTGCGTGCTCCACTTCCATGTACGTCCAAAGCTTATCTGCTGCTCATGCGTTTGCCATGGTTTGGAGGCTCATCTGTGCATTCTGCCGCTCATCCTTAATCTCTTATGGCGTGAACTGTTTTTTTATTTTCCATTCTTTATGGCTTGCTCCTTTCAAGAGCTGGGTCTTGCTTGATTGTGGGCTTTTCTCTCTTTAGCCCACTCTTTGCTCCTTCCGTAATCTTCCTATCATTCCTACCATGCCACTCTGCTATTCCTGCTGTGGTATTATTTGACCTGTGCTTGTTGGGCCTCTTTTAGGCCTGTTGCATGCTTTTCTTTCACTTGATTACAGCGACCCATCATTGTCATTAGGTTTGCATTCATGCTACTTGGGTTTCCTCAACCCATTCCATTGCTTACGGGCTTCCTTGGCCCATTTCTTCTTCTTTGGGCATCATCGGCCCACTTTCTTTCCTTGGGCATCCTTGGCCCATTCCAATTCTGCATTTCCATGGGCTTTTACTTACTCTTTTGGGCTTTCTCGACCCAATTACCATATCCTTTACTTTTGGGGTTTATGGGCTTTCCATCAACCCCTTACTCTCTTTCTTCATCACTTTGGGCCTACCTTGGCTCATTCTTACTTTCATACTGCCCATGGGTTTACTACTCCTTTCTCTAGGCTCCTTTAGGCCCGCTTGTTTCAATCGAGGCCCATTTATCATTTTATGGGCCTTTAATCCATCATTACTGCCATTCGGGCTTAATGGTTTTTCTCTCAATTTACCAACTCTTTACTGCCCATATTGTTGGGCTTCTCCCTGTTATTAGGCTCTTCCAAAATGAGTATTAACAGGCATTATGTAATGTAAGAATTGTGTCTAATTCAATGATGAGCTTCGTTAAACTTAGATTCTTTGCTAAAATCAGCCCATCATGGAGACCCCAAAGTTCAAGAGCCATGGAATGAGCGATCCTTATGTGTTTAGAAAGGCCTCCAACCCAATCTCTCATAGAGTTTCTAATAAGCCTGCCAGTATTTGCTTTGCCATGGTTGCCATTCACCAAGCCGTCGGTGTTGAGTTTGAAGAAACCCCAGGGAGGGGGGTTCCAATTGATATGGACACTTCCACAATGAGGTTTTCCCTCCTTGATTGGTAGAGAGAAGAATATATCGATGGAGAGAGCTTGGATCTTCTTCAGGATTTCACTTGTTACAAAGGCTTTATTTTCCATGACAAACTTATTTCTAGCTGTCCAAATTGCTATAGGGAAGGTTACTTTCCAAGGGATGTTGGGAAGGAAAAGGGTAGTGCCGAAATAGTATGTCATCTTTTTTATCCAATCTAGGATTTGAGGAGAGTGAAAATCTTTTGTCTAAGGAGGTTTCCAAGGTTTGCCCAAATGGGGTATACTATAGGACAGTCTCTAAGGATATGGAAGATGGATTCTGTAGGATTATTATAGAGAGACATGTGGCTTTAGAGAGGATTTTCCTTTTGAGGAGGAGATCTTTTGTGGGAAGACAATTATGACAAGCTAACAATAAAAAGGTAATGATTTTGGGAAAGGTGGGGAGTTTCCAAAGCCATTTCCATTTGGGAGGGATGGGGTGGTTGGGATCAAGGTTGAGATCTATAAGATAAGCTGAGTTCGAGTTGAAGTGGCCATTTGGAGAAGGGAGCCAAAAGAATTTGGCGGGTGAGAAGGGTGTATGGTTTTTGTTTCATTGCTGAGAAAATAGAACCTCAAAGAAAACTTTGACTTCTTGTTTTTAAAAATTAAGGTAATTACAAGCAGTAGAAACTACGTAAGTTTGAGATGATATCAATTGGTTTTATTCTTTATTTTTTTATATATAAAAAAAAAAAATCTACTGTATTTTGAAATTATTACTGTTTTTTCTGTAATTTCTTAGTAACCAAATAGGCATTCTCGGTGAAGAATGCCTACTGGGTTGCTTGCCAAATGTCAATAGCTGAATTTTCTAGTTCAAGCTCTGATGGCAGCCAAGAAAGGAGCTTCTGGAATCGTCTATGGCAGATCAATGTGCCTCACAAAATAAGGCACTTTGCTTGGAGGGCTTGTCAGGACATCTTACCATTGAAAACTAACCTTGTTAAAAGAAATGTTTTGCAAGTGGCTACATGTGATGGATGCAACGTGGAGGAGGAAAATTTCGATCCATTTTTTCTGGAAATGTAGCAGAGCAAAGGAGCTTTGGTCATCGTCCAAGCTGGTTTTTCCAAATGTAATGGACCGATTGAGTTCTTTTAAGGAGATGGTTTGGTGTTTATTGATGGATGAAAAAAGCTCACCGGAAAATTTGGAGTTGCTGCTAACTTGTGCATGGGCGTTGTGGGGAAACCGGAATGAAGTTAGATGTGGCGGGAAGAGAAACGATAGTAGGATGCTTCTTCATTGGGCGACTCAATATCTTGAGGAATACCGATCTATCATTGTTTCGACACCAGTTACAAATAGTTCTGTTTCTCGTATTCAAAGATGGAACCCGCCACCCATTTCGTGTTCTAAACGTAACGTTGATGCTGCTGTGTTTGCTGAATTGAAGTCAGTGGGAATTGGTGTGATTGTACAGGACTGGCATGGGCACTTTGTAGCAGCAATGTGCAAGAAATTACACGCACCACTGGGACCTCTTGAAGCAGAATCGAAGGCTGTTGAAATTGGTATGCAATTCACAAAGCAGCTGGGTTTATCGGACATAATCATGGAGGGTGATTCGTTATTGGTTTCTAGAGCGTTGAATCAGTCATCCTCACCACCGGCCTCAATTGATGCGATAATAATGGGGATTAGTTTAGCTTCATTAGAGTTCCAAACTGTGTATTTTTCTCATGTAAAGCGTAATGCTAACTCCCCAGCTCATTTGTTAGCAAAATATGCCAAGGGCATAGTTAATCAATGTATGTGGATGGAGAATTGTCCTAGTTTCTTAGAACTTGCAATTCTTCATGATGTAAACTCTAATGTTGTTTAATATTAAGTGTGTGATTTCCTATCAAAAAAAAAAAATAGAGGGCAAACACTTGGTCTAATATTTTACCCAAAATATAAGTTAAATTTTTTTAAACAAAATTAAAAAAAAAAAAAACAATTTTTATTTATTTGTTTATTTTTTCTATAAAAAAAAAAAAAAAAAAAAATTAAGGCCACATGGTAGTCCACTTGGCAATCTAGGTGGCATAATTTTTTTTATTTTTTTATTTTTAGATATGACCATTAGCCATGCTGGCATTTTCTATCAATCATTTAACGGCAATGACAATTTTGACATAATAAAGGTTAGGCACTAAACGTTAAGGACCAAATTGATATAGTGTAAACGTTAGAAACCAAAAATGGTAAATTTATCCTGAAAAAAATTACTACCTACCATGCAAATGAAAATAGCAATAAAGTTTTTGATCAATCACATTTACAGAATATGATAAAGAAATTTGGAGGTTTTTGACATATTCAAACAACGATTTTCTAGCTAAATTCAATACCCAATGCAGTAACTAGGCTCTCAGATACAGCTCTATGCTAGAAGCTGATAGTATGTGATACACATTAACAACCTAATGAGTTTGTTTATATCTCTAACCTTAAACGGTACAACACTAAGATCTCCTATCACTAAAAACCACTTGATTTTATTGCACCAAGCTAAGGGTGCTTAGACAGAGCTGCTGTGAGAGGAACCTCCCTGATTGGCCAAGAAACGGACAACAACGATAGTAATATTATCTGCACTACCTCTTTGATATGCTTCATGCATCAACCTCTTTGCAGCCTGTTCCGGCTCGTCAATTGGTTGAACCATAGCAACAGCCTCCTGAGAAAGAAGAAAGAATCAGGGTTGGGAGTACCAGCACGTTTGGTTAATTCAAAAGTCAGACAAACACATGAAAACCATTCAAAAATTCGTCACAAGAAATAAACCCTCGTCTTTCTGTCAATGATAAAAATGCTAGATTAATATCCATTAGGTTAGTAATGAGGTAGAACTTTTTGATTAAGACACAATATCCACTTTCAGCCTTTTGCAACAGGTGTCATCAAGACAAAACAAAAAACAAAAAAAAACAAAAAAGAAGCAGAAGAAGAATGACAAACCTCATTTGTGACAACATCCCACAATCCATCACTAGCAAGGATAAGAAACTCAAGGGAGCTGTCAATCTTTTCCTCCTGAAAGTTCCATAAGAATGTCATTGGCTAATTATCCACACAAAACTAAAAATGAGAGGCATGGAAAGAGGCACTCTAACCCAACCAAATGTATCAATCAGAAGGCACCTCTCTTAAAATAGAGACTTGTACTAATATAGGACTGCCGTCGGTGAACAACATTCCTCTAGCAGAATGAATAATACACGTATGTAGGTCAGTTGAGAAATGCCAAAATAAAATTTTTACATTTTCAAATTAACATAAATTATTGGTACCTAGAATTTCTGTTGAACACACAAAGGTAAGACGTACAGGCATAGTAACATTGGCAGCTTCAATTTTTACTCTACTTAAACGCACATGCACACACACTAACTGTTAAGAATCCCACCTGAATTTCTGGATCAGCAACAACGTATTGCTTCAAAAGCCTATCCCCAAATGCACGAGAAACAGCAAGAACTCCTCCAACCCTCCAAGTTCCTGTGACATAATTTTTAATCACCAAGACACAAGCAATTTACCAGATTACCAGAAAGCTTGAAACTTAATGTGTGACGAACTTACCGGCCCACATAACAAATCCGCCAGCATCCTCAATCCTTTGTCGCTCATCAGTTTGGTCTGGCTTGTGATCTCGGGAAACAGCAATAGCTGCAGGAAATCACAAGATGATAAACAAATGATATAACAAGTTAACAGAATAGGAAGGAGGGAACATTGTCAACAGAATCCTCTCACATGAAAAAGATACAATTTTATATATATTGTGATTATCTGCTCTCCATAATTAAACAGCCAATAGATCATCTGCAGCACTTTTCAGTGGAACTCCTAGAAATGAAAACAAACTAAGCCTCCAGTAAGGCATAATGCATGATAAAATTTGCTTCCAAGTATTTTCCCATAACAAGCCAGATCTTTGGTAGCGGTAGTAACTCCAAAGAAGTTGGTAGTGAATGCCTTGAAAGAATTAAAAATGAACAAACTTAACCCAAGGAATGAAGGCATATTTTGCTGTATCCTTTTTCTGTTTTCTTTCCATTTGGATGGATAAAAATGGCATTTTACTGATATTTAAACCTTTCATAAAGCACTCAAAGGCATGTTTCCCACTTACAAGAACACGAGTAGAAAGAAACTGTAAAGAAACAACCTAATTAGCAAATTCTAGCCTAGAAAAAATCTGACATTGCCAGTTACTAAAGGAAATAAATGAACCACAAGGAAGTTTTAAAAACATATCCATGAAAATATCTATGTACTTATTATCTGGTGCCATGCTGACAAGCCAGGAAAGAAATTAAAGAAGAAACAATATAGATTAGATACATATAGTAGTGCTTCATGAAATAAACACATTAATTAACAACACACAAGCTTCCCAATACAAAATTAGATAAGATACAAAGTACATTGAAGAATAAAAGGCCGGTAAAAGATTACAAATGCTTGTTGATTTGAAATATTATAAAGAAAAAGAAAAATTGTCTTTGGCAAAGTAAACCCACAAATTATATAAAAAATAAAAATAAAAATAATAATATAAAAAAAAACCTATTACCTACCTTGGATATTGATAAGAAATCATGATGGGAATTTTGAATATATGAAAAAAGAAAAGACAAGCAAAAGAGAGTACAGAAGATATCCACAATCAACTCCTTATGCATTCAACTATAGGCACCAATATCATACCACTTAAAACTTTTAGGGGGAACAATTTTTAAGTATTTGGGGTGAGGGAAGAGACAGATAAAACCAAGGGAATTATAAAAAAATAATAAATAATAAAAAGCCAAAAAAGATGCAAATTTGACATGTATCAAACTTCTCAAAAGCCATTATAGTAATAAATAACTGCCAAGTTAAGAGGAAAATAATAATAATAAGAAGAAGAAGTCCCTTTAACATCAAGCTTTTAAATGTCTTAGTGAAATGGATACCAAATCCCTACAAAAATACGTAAATAAATAAATAATACTTATAAGACTTACCATTACCACCCCTGCATATAACCGCCCTGGAATCTCCAACATTTGCAACAAGCAAACGGTCACCAACTAGGATGGCAGTGGAAGCAGTTGATCCAGCGTCTCTGTTCTGACTATTTTCTGATTTCAGAAACTCAGAGTCTGTATGATTGTATGCATCAGCTGCACAGAGAGAGAACAAGTTAAGAGAAACACTAAATGATTTTTAACAATAGCAAATTGTAGAACATTAAAAAAGAAACCACAATGGTAAGATAAGATGTGAGAAACCTATAGCTGATTTGGTATCAGAAATAAACTTTGGATGCTTGATCAAATTACTGAAAAGGTTGTGTTTGACATATTCAGCAGCTCGGGCCCCTCCATGACCTGCACAAACATAAAATAGAGATTTGGAGAGTTATCTATCTTTGACATTCCAAAGGTAAGAACAACAAGATAAGTTATATGTGAGCAATAAATAGCCCTTGGTTTTTACACGTGCGGAAATTAATTAGTTTAAAATGCCTATAAAGAAAATAAATTCTATGATTAAGATAATGGTGATAATATGATTATATAACGAAAATCTGCTTTAAGCTAAAACTGGGAATTCCAAGCTTTTAGTGTTAAAGCTCTCTAGCACATTGTTCTAGCTTTTAATAGAATAAAAATTGACAGAAATGCCCATGCTTATTTTTCAAAATGACACCCATGCCCACCTAGTTTAAGAAAGAGAGACTAATAGCAATATTAACAACAACGTACTAAATGTAGACTAATACCAGTAAAATAATAGTAAAAATGATAAAATAAACTTCTTCTTTTTTCTTTTTTTTAATTCTCACATCTAAAAGCTCTTTATCAAATATGGTTACTAAACAGGTGTAACAACTTCGTAGCACTTTATCACTATAATTCAGCAAAGCTCCACACATGAAAATATTTTCAGTTAAAACTCATTATTGCAAATTTTCTACATATAGCTCTACAGCTTAAAGCACAACTTCCTTTGACGATACCAAGGTTAAGCAAGAGAAAGTTCAAGTATCCACAAATCATGCCTTCAAAGATTCTCCTATTGAGCTATCACCGCTGAGATTGCCTTCATGGTATGGTAAACACAAGTCACCGGTCCAGATAGGATAGCATAGAACTGCAGTGCCTAATCAAAATAAGTGCATGGTGCCATCTAAATTCTGTAGCAAAGTCACATAACTCGGAATAAAACACACATGGTACAGCTCCAATTACTAACATCTCTTGACAAAGGCCTCCAAGTTCTGCAACCACATTGTAGCTGATACCCAAATATCTAAAACTGTACAAAATCACTTCAGCCATATCCCTCTAAAAGGAATTATTATGTAGACTAAATTACATTTTACTCCCTCTAAGTTTAGTGTCATTGTAATTTTGGTTACTCAAATTTAAGACTAGCAATTAACCTCCTATACTTTTAAATTGCTATCAATTAGGCCCTCAAATAAAATTTTGTTTACTACTGACCGTCAACTACCCCTAAATGACACGTTTTAGTATTAAAACTAAGAAAACAAAATTATACTTGAGGGACCAAAATGACAGCAATTTGAAAGCTCAGGGGGTTAATTGCAAATTTTGAAATTTGAGGGAGATTAGGGGGTTAAGTACAACACCAAAATTAGAGGGACACAAGATGGATAATGTTCTAATCCATTGATACCAATAAATGCCTATAGACGTTATAGTGTGCAGTTTAAAGAAACCTATACATCAGAACCATTGTGCAACAGACAAAATCAGATCATGAAGTTTCCAACATTAAGCATGAACACAGATATGATCAACATGCCACACAAGTCCATGCACACTCACAGAAACTTACAAATCTGTATGTTCTATGCAAAATGTTAAATGAAAAATCCACTTTTCCATGCATGTGTGTGTGTGTGTGGGTCTGGAGAGAAAGAGAGAGAGAGAGAGAGATACCATCAAAGACTCCAAACAGACCAACTATCTCCCCTTCAACACCATCAATTCGTGTCTCATAAAAATCTTCCATTGAAGACCTTTTCCCTGGAGAGCTTGCATATCCATAGCTGAACTTTCCATTCTGACTGTTGCAACATATATACATTTAGTGTAAAAAGTATTCTATGCAATTTCATTGTTGACAGAGAGAGATGATCCATGTTAAATTTGGTCAAAGAACTATTTCTGGTGTATTAATCAGTAAATGTTAAAATATTAACCTATTCTATGTCAGTAACTCCTTGATATATTTCTTACTGATTCCTCAACAAAAAAAAAAAAAACAAACAAACAAACAAACAAACAAACAAATCCTTGATATATATATACCCTATACCGCTGTATATTACCAACAAATTCCTGTATTAAGCAACAGGCTGCAAAGCATGTACAAACATTAATGATGTGCACTCTTTAGGAGTTCAGGGCATAGTTACTATACATGTGACCCAGTAAACCAATGTCCATGAGCAACAAACTAATATCCGTTCTACAACAAGAAAAGGACAAAGAGAAGGAAATTTTCTGCACTGTTTAGATGAAGCTATAGTAAAAAAATTTCAAGCCACAAAATGCTATAGCTTTCAAAAATAATATATTGGTAATTTAGTAGCAGACTTAACCACATATAATTAAGCTATTTAGAATAATGTACTCATATAGAGATCTAAACTCAAATGGAAAACAATTTTAATGTGAAACAAGATTGAAGCTTTAACTGTAGCAACCAAAGAAGTTTAGAAATATTTGATGATTATGATTTACTTGTGCTTCCAAGCCATCTAATTTATTTTATTTCCATTGAGCCTTCGTATAGAAGGGTTATCCCAGAGAATTAGAGTTTCTTAGCCATCAAACTTGCACTGTTAAATTAGTGGAGACAGGTTTACACAAAGGGTTAGGCTTTATGAAATCAGGCATGTTTGGAGAAAGATGAAGAACAGAAAGGCTTTAGGTTTGCATAAAACTAAAATTTTATCAAGGATGCTGGCCTGCCTTAGATAAAAAGTTGAAACAAATCATAAAGACAAAGAAAATGGCTAACAACCTATGTGCAAGTCTAGAGACACACGAAGCAACACCAGTTATCTGCAATCAAACTTACTCTTTTGGGGCAAGAGATTGAATGAAGCCTCTACAAAAAACATAATATCCAACTTGAACTAGGAAGATCAACGGTAGATGTTGTTTGATTCAGAAGTGAGGAAAAAAAATCAAATCTGTTGAGAAATTACTTTTTCAAATGTTGTAAGCACAAATTATGAGCAGGAAAAAATATAGACTACAAGGCAAGCATGGGGGAGCACTTGTATCAATGAGATTACAAAAAGTCAGTGTATAAGGCATGTGTAAACAATTTCTATAAATATATAATCTAAATATTAAACAGCATAATAATTTGCAGAACAATTATAATGACAAAAAAATACTTATGCAAAAAGCATGGTTGGTCAAGGCTTGCAAAATGCTCAAAGACCCAGCAACTAGCCAAAAAGGATAATAACCGGAATCCTCACGCACTGTCTGTACCTAACACGATAAACAGCAACTAAGCCGTTAAGAGAGGTAACTAACTGGGTTCCCTCAGCGGAAATTGACCCGTCGATAAATGCCCAACACGACAAAATGTGATAAAAACTTCTTTGACCATGAAAGTGCAAAACACAGAGTAGTGACATGTACATGAATTAAATACAACAGAATGTTTGTCAGGGATTAGACCTCATAAAAGTGACTCCAAATCAACCCCCAAAAAAAAAAAAAAAGGGAATGAAACATTAGATCCCAAAAAAAAAAAAAAAAATGTTACACACCTCTTAAATCTTCACATATGAACCAATCATAATCAACTAATGTTCCAAAAAGTTGCAAAAACTCACCTATAAATTTTTCCCTTCACATCATTTCCCAATTAACCCCAATGAGTTATGAATTTATAAACAAAAACCCACATTAAGAGGGCTTCACATTTGTGTATAAGACACATTAAATCACCAATGTTCACAATTAATCCTTGATATTGTAAAATCAAGAACATTAATCCACAACAATAAATACATCAGAACTTACTATAACAAAATCACAATACATGCACTAAGGATTCATAATTCATGACAAATAATACAAAAAAAATAAATAAATAAATATAGCAAACCCATCAAATACACATAAAGATCAATGAGAAAACATCAAATTCAACAAAAAACCATAATCCAAACCAAAAAAAAAAATTAACCTGAGGCCGCCGCCGCTAACGGGTGCATCTTCGGCATGAACCTGGCTTGAAGATGACAATACAGAATTGAGATAACCCATATTATTGCTTGAATTTACCAATTGCCCACTTCCTATCTCTTTGACCACCAGAATTAGCAAAAATGAAGAATGAACAAGAACAATTTGTGTCAATTTTGGTGTACGCGAACAAATTGTTGTAGAGTTTAATTTTGCAAGCTAAATTTGTAACCTAAAAAATTAGTCTGATCATTCGGAGAGTTTTACGAAATTTTCAAATTTAACCTGCACACCATAAAAATAGCAATAATTGAATTCAGAATACACAAATTTGGACATTTTCAGAAATTGGATCTTAAATAGTACATGAAATTTAGAGAGAGAGAGAGAGAGGAAAATACCTGCTGGAGGGAAGGGAAATGAAAAATGCCATAAGGGAAGAGGGAAGAGGGGAGAGAAGAGAAGTCAAGTAAGGGGCGTTATGGGAAGAAAACGACGATAGAGAGTTTTTTTAGAGAGAGAGAGAGAGAGAGCATATTTTAGAGAGAGAGGATTCTGTTTTATTTTCGCTTCCCTGTTTCTAAGTTGTTTTGTACACGTTGGGATGCGGTGGTTTTGATACGTGTTCATATTTTAGCATGTCCACTAGAACTTGCGCTAGACACGAGGACCACTTTTTTTTTTATAATAATAATATTTAGATAAATTATATTTTAGTTGGATTGATTAAAAATAAATAAATTAAGAGGTTGTTTGTTTATTGGTGCTAAAAAAAAGGGGGAGTGACGCGTCGCCGAGAGGAGAGGGGGATTTCGGAAAGGAAAAGCTTTACCAAGTCTTCAGTCAATGCCAAGATTGCCATGTAATGTAACTACCACACCGATTGAGATTTTGAGACAAAAAAGAGTTCTTTGCATTTGTCACCACACACTTGGCGTACATGCAAGAAGCTACTTGGTAATTTTGTTTCATTTTCTTTTCTTTTTACATTCGTGAACTTCTAGGCATTGGATGTTATGTTGACATTTTTGGATGAAACTCTCTTTTACATGTTGACTTTTAAAAGGGAAAATTTTGAGTTGAAGACTTCTATGACATTTTTCTTTTTTATCTTGTAGGGAAATTTAGATTTATCACCGGATGTAAATCGTTGACAACAATTTCGTATCAAATTTTAGGTAATAAATTGTTATTAATTTTAATCTGAACAAGGATAAAATTTAGTTATAAAATTAGATATAGCCTAAAGCTGCAATCTTACTCAATAAAATAAACATTACTACATATTTTAAAACTCTAATTGTTGAATTGCATTTTCTTTACACTCTCAATACACATGTCAAATTTTGTGTCAATCGGATATTATTTACTATATAATCTATAAGTTTATATTTTAAATATAATTTTAAACTACAAAAATTACAATTTAAACAATTTATTGATGGTATAGCTATTGATCTTTAAATTTTTAGAAATTTTACAAGCATGAAAGATTTAAGAATAAGATGTAATTTAATGGTGGATTTGTCAAAATTTACTTCCAATAAAAAAATATTAAGTTAGGTTGTAGTCTAAAGCTACAACTTATAACCAATTTTGTATCTAAACTTTGTCTTTACTAAAATAACTTCTTCTTTTTCTTTTCTTTTTTTTTTGGTAAATTAGAGATAAGAAATAGAGTCACGGTAGAGCCTCCCACAAAATAAGTCTAATGTCCTTAGGGGCACTCAAAAGTCCTGAATTCCAATGGCTGGATTCTTCCACTTCTGGCAAGCTTATCAGTGCATTGGTTGGTTTCCCTAAAGCAGTGGTTGACTTCTACTCTTGGGATGAGTTTCATCATATACCTGCGATCGGAGATAAGAAGAGAGTGCATTGTATTCCCACGGTAATGGCTAAACATCCACCCCACAATGTCTTTGGCATCCAGCTCAATTTTAACTGCCAAGAGATGTATTATTATCTAATATTTTCTTTTAAAATACGTGAATACAGTATTTTTGTTTGTTTTGGCTTGAGAGTTTTTTTTTTTTCCATTGGTTTTGGAAACATGTGAAACTACTTGTAAAGTCATCAAGAAAAAATTAACTACTAAAAGCTATAAATAAGACATATAACTAATGAAATAACAGACTAAACCGGTACCAGCCAATTCATTCATTATTATTATCATTAAAAAAAAAAAAAAAAAGATTACACCTGTACCAACTAAATGCTTCAAGTACTCATTTAATGTCATATAAGAGGAAAGGAATTACCCTACTTTTAATGGATTTTCACATGTCATACTAACTAAAGTGATAATGAGATAAAGCCATAAAGGTGGTTGGCTTTCTCTACTATTTTCTTTGATAGGGTTAGGCAAAAAATCAGGATCCAACTATTTGTCTAATATAGATAACCATTTAGCATAGTCAAATTCATAACTATCGTTGTCAGCTTCCAAAATATAACTGGCTTTAGAAAACCTTTCCTGTAGTGTCGTTCCACTTAGATAAGACACAATTGTGTAATGCATATAACCTCATGTAATTTTTTTTTTTTTTTTTTTTTGACAGTGTATAATGACTAGAGTTCCATGAATCCACAAAAGTTCGTCTAAAAATATGAAGTTTTTTTTTTAATATAAATTATTGCCAACGACTAAGAGCAACAGCATCAGTTAGTGCAAAATTTTCATCTATTTTGCAAGAAAAAACCTACTTTTTCTATTTTACACACCCACTTTTACAAAGCACCTACATCAATTTATCTATTTTACACATTTATTCAATAAAATATTTATTTCTTTAACAGTGTCATCTCTCTCACAGACCCAACACAACCCACACACTATCATCTCTCTCAAAAACCCAACACAGCCCACACAAGCACACAGCCACCATCGGAACAATCGGAACCCACTGTGCAACAAGATCGACACCAACAACCAATCGGAACCCACACAACCCAAAGAACAACCCAACAGAAATAGCCCACCACAACAACAACAACAAAAAAAACCACTAGCAACCAACAGATCGACGATGGGGAAAAAATCAAGAAAAAAAAAACCCAGCAACCAACAAATCGACGATGGGGCTTGGGTCAGTGGCGTGGGTCGGCGAGAGAGTTGATCTGATGAAATGAGAGAGTTGATCGGTGAGAGTGAGGTGAGAAAGGAAATGAGAAAAAGAGAGTGAGGTGAGTCCAAGGTACAGAGAGGAGAGAGAAACAAATACTAAAATATAAAATAGAAGAGCTACAGTAACCGTGCATATATGCACGGAGTCACGGTTACTGTAGCAATTGTACATAAATGCACAATTTTACATCTATTGATGTAGGTTTTTTTTGTTCAAAATATGTAAAATGAATACCTTTTTCTATTTTAGAAGACTAATACACATGCTGATGTGGTTGCTCTAACACCCTATATTCTCAATGGTTAAAAATTAATTTTACAGCAAAAACTACAACCTTGTTACCTTCGTCGCTCCAAATAAAGTAAATTTGACAACCCATTAATAAAAAAAATAAAAACCAAGTCTTCAAATGACTAATGCAATATATTCCAATATGGCAGTTAGGCCCGCTAATTGTTAGTTGAACACGTTGCAGGCAGGCTCTTTAATCTCCTCTTTTTTTAAATCACGGTAGGTAAGCTTTACGATCTTATTTTATGATCTTATTCTATTATAATGCATAACTGCTGAGGATCAAATTCAAAGTGCCCCTAAAATTTAAAAAAAAAAAATATTATTTTCAATGAAGTAGGTGATTGTAGAGGTTTTCGCTATGTGTGAAAATGGGAGAATTGTAAGCATGTCTTCCGAGATTCATTTCCTAAATTTCAGTTATGTTATGATTAGAGACGGGCTAAAAGCCTAAACCTAGCAACTCAGCTGGGTATCCAAAATATTGAAGTTGAACTTGATGCCAAAACAATACAATAATTGATCTTCTGCACTCTAACTTTGTAGCTAACAGGTCTTTCTCCCCCCTTCTCAATGATTGCAAATCACTCCTAAGAAGGTTTCACCAGGTCAGAGTGGGGCATGTATTCAAGGAAGCAAACTTATGTGCTGATGCCTTTGCTAGAAGGGGAGTCTCTCAACCAAAGGATTTTGCTGTCTTTGATGCTCCTCCATCCATAGATATAATTTCCTATGTAAATTCGGATGCTAATGGTCTGTATTATGGTAGACTTACTACTGCTACTTTGGCCATCATGGCTAGTTAATCTTTAATGCAATTCCCTTTTAATAAAAAAAAATATATGTTATGATTCACCTCTTCTTTTGCTTATTCTCAAAAAAAAATTTATAAATATACACACACGGAGAAATGTCCAAATGAATAAAAACAAAATATTACACTGACCTAAATTATTGAATTAATACAAGACCATGTGACTGAAATTGAAATATAACTAGCTTGTAATATCATTCATAAGCATGGATATATTTAAATCTAAACATTATTAGATTCATATTAAATTTCTAATACTATTGGTAATTATTTTTATTTATTATACCCTTAAAAATCCTTCATTATAATATTATTTGATAAAATATGCAAATTAGTCATTCTTAATTGTTTTATTTTAAAAAATCATATCATATACTATATAATAAAAGTTGAGCTTAGAAGTCATGGTTATGCTAAGTGGTAGCGCCAAATTGCGGAAATTTTTGTACTTTTTTAATTTAAAAATAGATATATATATATATATATTGTTCTTATCTTCTTCTCCTATGATTTCTAAGTTGATAAAAATTTTAATTTGATTACAATCAAAATTCTTCATCTAATCCTTTTATTATTAAGAGTAAATAAAATCTTATCTCCAAAATAAATGGATTTCTAAGTTGATAAAAATCTTAATTGGATCACAATCCAAATTCTTCATCTAATCCTTTTATTATTAAGAGTAAATAAAATCTTATCTCCAAAATAAATGGATTGCAATGCCATCATTTTTTTAGTTGATTTTTTTTTTAAGCCAACCCATCATTAATATGTAATTAACTACACAAAAAATAATTTATGAATTGTATTCATCTCATTCTAGATATTAAAAAATTAGTATTTTTTTTTACACAAGATAAAAATTCTATTATGTCATAATCTAAGTATATATATGTGTAAAACTTCAAAAAAAAAACTTGAACCTCGGCCCTTACTCTCCACACCCCACAAGCACTTATACTTGTGGAGTGACCAATGCACCAAGGGTGTGGGGGGCAAGGAGCCGAGATTCAAGTCTAATATATTCCGCTTATATTGCTCCCTTAATATATCTTTTGATTAGTTTCCTTTGGAGTGCAAGCACTTACATTTGGCTAAATAACTACGCAAGTAGTGCGAGGATGAGTTCATGCACCACCAACAATATTCAGAATTCACATTTAACAAAGTTGGATGAGGAATAAAAAAATTTTAAAAATTAGTAGTTCATTCATTGCTTTGTATGATATCTTAGGGGCATAGTAGTGAAGATGCAAAGATGGTTGCAACAGGTTTGAGAGATTGAAGTTCGTTAATTATGTTTTGTCGTATGTGATGTCTTTGGGCACATAAGTGAAGATGCAAATTGCAACAGGTTTGAGAGATTGTAGTTAAAGCTTTATCCGCAAATATCATGCTAAGTATTTTTTTTAATTATTATAGTTGATCAAACACAAAATTTAGATAATATGTGGGTTATAATTTGAATCTAGTGCTTCACACAGGTATTAGAAAGTGCCACTAAGCTAAAATGCAAGGTATGATGGATACAACTTTGTTATTAACCTAACATGTTTTTTTCTTTTAAAATCAAATATAGAATTTATAAATTATAAATGACTGTGGCCATTAAATTTTTACCCCCCCCCCCCCTCCCCACACCCACACATATTGCTAACTTATTTTGTTTTGTAATAATACAAAGATAGAGGATAAAACCAAATAATACAAATTGTTGTATTAAGCCGTGCAAGCATAATGCTAGTGTGTGTGTATATATATATATATAGTTTGTTTCTACTTTACTTAATTTTTTGTTCTAGTAAATTTATTACATAATTACATTTTTTTAATAAGTTATGAAAATTAAGTTATTACAAAAATATATTGAAAAATGAACAACCAATTTTTTAAAACATGCTAAAATTTCATTGAAAATTAATATTTTAACCAATAACAATCTTTTGTAAAAATAAATTTGATTCATTTTAAATGGACTAGAAGTGTCTTCATAAAATATGGAATTTAAATAGAATCAGGTAGAGTCAATTTTAGATAAATTTAAAATAGTTTTGAATAAGTTAGAAGTATTATACAATTCAAAGTGTTACAAAGAATAGAAGCATGATAAATTTTGATTGAGTTTTTTTTATATATGTTTTTAAAATTCATTCCTTTACGCACTTGCCATGAAATTAGAGAGAGAAATTACCCTTGACACAAAATTTAAGCTCATTTAAAATCTACAAACACTTTACATAAGATTATAGTGCAATTAGGACACTTAACGCAGCAATGAAATACAATTAGAATCTAATTTAAACTCTTAGTTAAACTTGGGATGATTTGAGACTGAGTGTGGAGTGGTCTGGGACTCTCGAGGATGGGGAGAAAATTTTGGGGAAAATGGGAGGGAACAAACATGGAGGGTTGACGAAATTGAAAGTTGATTAGAACCACATTAACTTCGTTAGTTTTAAAGATTTTGATACCAACAATTGCTGCCAATTTTGTTGAAAGAAAGTTGTGGGTTGATTCAACTTAACGATATTGATGCTAATTGGTGCTTAAACAGCCCTGCCTTCAATTAGAGTCAATTTTTATTTTATAACAAGAATGGTGCAATATGGAAAATTCCCCTAACCTCAACAGCACCAATCAATAAACAATTAAACACCTCTAACTCCTAAACAGAGCCTTTAACAAAGGTTGAAGCAGCAAAGCAATTACAAAACCCAATTTGGCCACCATACAAACGTTTGAAAAATGGCAACTAGCACTAGGATTATCAACCAAATGCAATTTTGAAATCCTTGAATGAAATTTCCCTAACTACTAAAGCTTTCAAAGTCTCTCCCAAATCAACATGATTAATGTTAACTAGTTAACATATTGGTATAGTTCAATACACATCAAATAAAAGAAAAAGTTTAGCTACAAACTTGGTTGTAGCCTAAAGCTACAATTTCTTTTAAAAAATTAACATTGTTACATATTTTGAAAATCTAATTGTTAAATTGCATGTTCTTTACACTTTTAACACACTGTCAAATTTTGTGTCAATCGAATATAACCATTAAACTTATTTTTTATGCATAATTTTAGACTACAAAAACTTGTAATTTAAACAATTAATTAATGATATAGTTATTGATCTTTGATTTTCTAAAAAGTTTGCAAGCATGGAAGAGTTTAGAGTAAAAGAAAGAAGAGAAAAGAGAATCATTTTCCTTCAAAGTGTTTGAATTGTAAGAGAGAAAGGAAATGAAAAAGAATCCTCCAATACAATCTGTCTTCTCTTTCATTTCCTTTCAAATGTGAAGGAAAGAAAAATGTGGAACCAATGGAACTCAATCCCTCCAAATTTTCTTTCCCTAACTCCATTTCTCACCTACCAAAGAAACCTTGCATTTTTCCTCTCCTCCTTTTCGTTTCTCTCTGTCTTCCTTCAAACCAAACAAAGTACAAAGAGAAAAGGAGAAGAAGGAAAACAGACAATGAAATGGACACGGATTTCCTCCAAACCTGTTTGGAGGAAATCCTACAAACAAGGGCACCTGTCACTTAAAGAAGGAGACACATAAGCTTGCACATGACCCATTTAGGTGTGGAGCTGTTAACCCTAACAGCGTTAGCCACACTTTCTTCTCAAACAAACACACAGCCTCACGCCTCTCTCTCATCTCCTCCACATTTGTTTCCTGAGCAAACTCAGATCGGCAAGGGACAACTGGACAGCCCCTTTCTCTCTCTCTCTCTCTCCTCAAACTGCATTCTTTCTCCTTCTCCTTCTCCTTCTCCCTCAACCCCTTTCATGACCGAATCTCTCCTCTCTCAGCTCGTCTCCCTTGTAAATCATTTTGCTCACTGTAATAGAAAACAGTTCGGTTGTGGTTGTTGTTTGGTGGGTTTGGGTTGGCATTTGAGTCGGATTTGGGTGGCGTTTGGGTGGTGTTTAGGTCAGCATTTGGGTGGAGATTGCGTGGTTGGATTTAGGTCCGGTGGTTGTGATTTGTTCTGATGGTTTGGGGGATTTGTTCCAATGGGTTTGGTGGTGGGTTTCAGTGTTTGTTGGGTCTGTTTGGTGGTGAGTTTCAGTGCTTGCTATAGTGAAGATGATGATGATGATGAGGTAGAGTTGGTGAGAGCAAAGGGGTTTGGGAAGCTTGAACTCCACGCCAGCATAGTTGAGACGTCCGAATCTGACTCGGTCAGAAG
Source organism: Quercus aquifolioides (assembly GCA_019022515.1). Classification (NCBI taxonomy): domain Eukaryota; kingdom Viridiplantae; phylum Streptophyta; class Magnoliopsida; order Fagales; family Fagaceae; genus Quercus; species Quercus aquifolioides. Next base: position 87,143,215 of record CM032327.1, read on the forward strand.
AGCTTTCTCTGAGGTGGGTGGCGGAGCGGTTCTGCTTGGGTTTGGGCATTGGGTTTTGTTTGGGTTTGAATTGCTCGACGGTGATGGGTGGTGCGATTCGGTTGATCGGTGGTGGTTATGGGTGGTGGCAGTGGGTTGCTCTAGCAGTGGGTGGTTTGGGTTTGGGTTTGGGTTTGGATATTGCCTTTTGTTTGGGTATTGGGTATTGGTATTGAGTTTGAATTGCTTGGCGGTGGTGGGTGGTGCAATTTGGTTGATTAGTGGTGGTTGTGGGTGGTGGTAGTGGGTGGCTAAGAGAGAGATAGGAAGAGAGACCAAAATTTAGTGAGAGGAAGTTTGAGAATGTTATTTTATTTTTATGAACAGTAATTTTCTCGGAATTTGCCGGTCGAAGTTTGCTCAGAAAACAAGCTCAAGTTGAGACGCGGGTTTGAGGAGTTTGAGGAGAGAGAGAGAGAGAGAGAGAGAGGCTGTCCAATTGTCCCTTGCCGGTCTGAGTTTGCTCAGAAAACAAATGTGGAGGAGATGAGAGAGAGGCGTGAGGCTGTGTGTTTGTTTGAGAAGAAAGTGTGGCTAACGCTATTAGGGTTAACAACTCCACACCACATGACCCCAAGCTTATGTGTCTCCTTTAAGTGACAGGTGCCCCTGTTTTTAGGATTTCCTCCAAACCTATTTGGAGGAAATCCGTGTCCTTGTGAAAAATAGAAAACAAGAAAACAAAATGTCTAACATCACCCCTGATTATGAGGAGCGCTGGTATTCTTAATCATCATGCATTTTAGCTCCTTCCCTCCGTGCAATCATAACTACACATGTTAATAACCAGATGCTGTAACAATCAAGTTACCTCAGCACATAGATTTTTCCTGCATCATCTGAATAAAATGCTGAAATAAAGATATGCATGGCGTCCTTTCCTGCAATTTCCTTAGTTTCCTCACACAATGAGTAGAAAGCTTGTGTTTTCCTTTGCAGCCCAACAACTGGTCAACTAGAAATCATCCAAAATTCCAAATCATTTTTTATCCCCTATTCCTGTGTCTCACATATAAATCTTTTCATTCTGTACCAAAGCCAATGCTCTGAGCTTTCTCTTCATTTCAATCTAGAACTGCAACAACTTTTCTGCTTCTCATATATACAATTCCAGCAGCAGCATAGATATTTACATTTTATGTAAAGAAATAAAATGGGTCACAACGAAATTTAAAAAAAAAAAATGATTACTAATGCCTTAATTAATCAGAGCTGCAGTTTTTCACCAACTTGTGAAGAAATCTAGAAATACAAACCCATGAATTTTCTGGGAGTTTATGGCTAAAATGCATGGCTAAAGCTGAAACAATGTCAAAAGTAAATTTATGGACCTCTGGCTTCACAGCCATCCGTACAAGCATTGCTGTCCAGACCTCTGGGGCCAACTTTATTGCTTCACAGAGATATTGAAAACCGTTAAAAATCCTTAAGAGCATAGAATAATGCTCCTGCAAAATACAAAAATGTAGCATCACTATCCCATTATTGTTAAACTTGAAATGAAGAAACTAAGAAAATTTACCATCAGAACCAAATTGTCTTGTTTCGCTAGGTATACCTAGCGAAGGTATACCTAGCGAAACAAGACAAACAAGGCATGATCTATCGCCTCTTCTTACTTTCAAATTGTCTGATCAAACATGAATATCAGACTAAACCAGTGGTTGTTTGGAACAATTGCCATGAAAAGGCATCATAATAATTAGGCAAAATGCTATTTTGGTCCCAATATTTTGGGTTATTTCCATTTTGGTTCTTTTGTTTTTATAAGTTTCATTTTGGTCCTTGAGTTTTTCAGCAACGTTTTATTTTGGTCATTGCAATCATCTCAGCAATGGAAAATGCTAATGTGGAAGACATATTCACACGTGGACCTAGCTCTGGCCAGGACATTGGCAAAGCCTAGATTTTTTTTTTTTTTTTTTTTTTTTTTTTTTTAAAGAAGAAAAACAGCTATTAGAATTTGGGTTTGAGGGGGGGGGGGGTGTTTGAGGTTTGATTTTAGTAAAGGGTTTGATTTTGGTGGGAATTTTCAGATTGCTGTGTTTGGTTACCAAGAAAGTGCAAGAAAAGAAAAGAAACTAAATTGGAGATTTTTTTTTTTTTTTGTTCCATTGTTGAGATGATGACAAGGACCAAAATGAAACATTGTTGAAAAACTCAAGGAGCAAACGAAACTTTTAAAAACACAGGGACCAAAACGAAAATACCCATAATACAAATTAGTATTTTTTTTCCTGATAATTATCCATGATATTTCTACAACATATAAGGGATTTTCAGTAAATGAATATAGTTTCAAAAAGTGCCACTTGTGCTGTTATATTCCCACTTGACCAGATTGACCAGGAAGGTATGAAGTCCCATTTCTCAAACAAGAAATCAATAAGCATTGTAATGAAGGCACATAAGGCAATAGCTTCCAGAGGAAACTTCAACTGTAATGGCCAATAAATATCACAACTAGCTTATTCGGTGCTCCCTTTTAAGGTTTAAAGGCAAATGACAGCACTGAGAAAATATTTAAATAAATTCAAGATTTACATCCATTTAAGAAGTTGTTGTGCAATATACACCACCAAAAGTTGGGTAAAACTCAATCTTTTAAAACCTGAAGCACTTAGGAACAAAAGAGACCTGTGGCCTTCAGAATTACCTCAGCGTGTTCAAGTAACTGAAGATACTTTTTAAGAAAAATTGTCTAAGCAACTATTAGATAAATCAATAAGATCAATTTAGACAAACCTTGAATTTAGTCATCTCTATTGCTTCAAGCTTCTCGCTTGGAATGCAACCAATGACTTCATCCTGCAGCAAAACATCAGCTGCTCCAATTATATCCCGAAGAAGGAAAACACGAACCCTAACACCCTTTTCAGATAAAATGAACTGTAGAAGATCTTCAGTGGCAGAGACTACAGCACGCATGTCAAATGATTTCCAGCCCAGAGGACTTGAAGAACTTTCCTCAGAATTAGGGAGTTCCTCAGTCGACTTGGATTCTGATATTGCTGCTATCTGGAACAATATAGAGAAACCTCTTAATATAATTCCATGAAACAAATTATTGAAAAATTCTGTGTAAACAAAAAAAAAAAAAAATCAAAGAGACTTTGGTTGAAGTCATCTTTCATAAGACCGTTATTTGAATAGGTACATTCTATTGTAAATTTAATTGTTTCCCTCTCTTTTTGTTTGTAAGTATCATTTTCTGCAATATTTTGGACTATTTCATGTCCACCTCCTGTATACTTGTATACTTGAGGTAGTTTCTCTTCATCAATAAAACTTATATCAAGAAAGAATCAATTCAGGTAAAATTTTGAACTTTATGAAGTATAATCTCATTAAAAATAGCATGAACTGTTTCAAAAAATTCACATCTTATATGTAGAGAAATTACATTGCACATTAGACACAGAAAAAAAAAAAAAAAGTAGAGACTACCTACCAGCCGCTCTAGCCGATTCCATCTTATGGATCCATTATTACGAATGAGTAATTCTCTCAAAATTTTTCTCATATCAGGATTTGGGTCTTCTAGAAGTCTCCCAATGACAAAAGGATATGCACTCTCAATAACTTTGAAATCAGGATCCAGAACCTTTGCTGTGCCTTCTAGCGATCCCAAAGCTCTTATCACCAGGGCATAGTCCGGGGGTAGAGAGAAGTTAAATTCATACATTACATCATATAGCTGATTCATTACTCCCTGAAATCCAATGCAGAAACAATATAATAAAGTTTTGTCCTATTATAACCACAATTGTGCTCAAGGAGTTTCTAAAAAGTAGAGAAGAATAAATTAAGAAACTGTGATCCTCATATACCCGGTGGGCCATCATGCCCACATTTTTTTTCCTTTTAAATAAACAGCATCACCTCACAGACTTCAAATAGAGTTACTAAACATCAGTAGATACATATTCTAAACAGATTGATATTTAGAACAAGCCTGATGCTGCCCCAGTAGTCAAAATACTCAAAACACAAATACATAATGTAGAGTACACCAAAGAATTAATAACATGTGGTTATCCACATGAAGATTAGAATCTCATCTAAAATTTGAGTTTCTAAATGATATCATGACAAATATTTTAAGAGAAGCATGTATGAGGTCCCCCGAAGCAAAAACAAGGGAAGACGATGAAGAAAATTGAAAACAATCCAAATATCCTAATGGCTTAGTCGTCACAAGCAGTTCTCTAGCAGATCCATAGGAAACCCAATATAGAGCATTTAACGAAGCATACATGCTGGTAGTGCAACATCATTTAGACACACACACACACACACACACACACATATATATATATAAATATATAAACAAACTTATTTTTGGAACAATCCAGCTCAATATCTTTTTATGACATCTAAACCAACAGATAAATGTATAGTACAATCAAGACCAACCATGCCCACAGGGTTCAATTACTACGGTCTATGGTTTTGGTTGCTAGCATCAAAGGGTTCAATTATTGTGGTCATTGACGATAAAAACATGCATTGATGGTGGACATCAACACTAGTGGCAGCAAGTAATTTTTGGCTCCAATACCATATTATTCTCAGGAAGTATGCTTATGGTTATTTAAATTATTCTAACACACATGCTTAGTATTTAACTATTTATATGAATAGCTTAATACATTATTACAAATTTACCCTAACATGTAAATACTACTCATAACATGGTATAATAAGTCTAGGGACACATAGTTATTAATAACTTTTTGATGTGGCCTGTAGGGCAGTAGTGTAAGTGGTAGGCCTATGTGAAAGGGATGTTACTCCAATCACAACTTGCCACCATCAAGTTGTGAAAAAGGTTGTAAAAATTGTTGTTTCTTTATCAATGCTCAAATCAATAACCTCTCTAGATAATTTCAGCCTTATTGCCAGATACAAGCGTTTATCTTATATAAACATTTGAAACACACCTGAAAAGTGAGAATCCTATTTTACTTTTTTTAAGGGTGGAAAAAGACTACTTACCAACAATATTTCATAGCATTAGTTTTTAAAATCAAATCACCAGAAGATAATATATATATATATATATATTACGTAAGTAATTGTAAAATAGCCAGAAGATAATGGTGTACATTTGACGTCAGAACATAATGAAAATATGTAGCTATGAGAGTTTTCAAGTTCTTTGAACATGGGAAATAGCAGTGGCACCCGCAGTAAACTTTCTCCAATTTAGTTGGCAACTTCATTCACTTTTTCTGAAGCAGGAAGGGCATAATTAAAGCTTCTCCCATCTGCTTTGCTTGGGGGAGCAGAGGAGAGTAGAGTAAATGGGAGGGGTATGGTTAAATGAACCTTGCTTGGATTTTTTTTAAGAGGGGAGGGGGAGGGTTTTAAAGGGATTTGGAGAGGTATCTTACTCCTCATTTTTAATTCCCCCAAATTGGAGAGATTTGAAGGAAGAGTGGAGTGGAAGGATTAAAAAAATTGAAATGTCAATCTTGCACATAATATGTCAATTTATATTTATTTCTTTAAAATTAATAAAATAAGATCATAATGGTCAATTTACATTAAATTCTCCTTCCTCTCCTCTCCCTACTTAATTTTTAAAAAATCCGAACAAAGGGGAGGGATATCTATTCCCCTTCCCCTACTTAATTTTTAAAACATCCAAACAAGGTGAAGGAGTAACCTGTAACCATTCCCCTCTACTCTCATTTACTCTCCTCTCCTTCCCCTCCTTACCCTCTACTCCCCTCTCCCTCCAAACTTCCAAACATAGTGTTCATGACATAGGTGGTTGAACATTTCCTTTTGTAATCATGACCAAGCAAGAGAGTCTACAATAAATCTGCCATATGCCTAATTATATCCTAACGTGGATAGACTAATAACTTTGATTTGCTGATAATGGCTATACTAATGTCATATATATATGTGTGTGTGTGTGTGTGTGGAGATTACACAGCTGGCCACAAGATTTAGATGGAATGGTTTATAAACCATAAGCACAAACCTGGAAGTCTTGAGATTGTCTAGTTCCATCAGCAAAGGCTGCTTGCAGTGCATCTGCAACAGACTTTATATCATCCCCTTCAGTAATAAATCCCAAAGAAAGAAAGTCATTTGCCAAACCCAGAGAGTCACGATTAACATAGTGCACAAGCTGAAAGAAACAAAAAATTATTAACAGATACACAACCTAAGGTGAATTCAACAGCTTTTGGCATTATAGTCTATTGAAGAAGGGCAAAGGATGAGAAATCAAAAAGTGAGAGCATATCAGAAACTAATCAAGATTCATCAATACGTAACACTTTTAAATGACTCAGCTTGAAATGAGATAGGTTGACATCATTAAAATGATTTAGATATAGGAAGACGACAATAAACAAACATGCAAAGATATATGGGAACTGTTTTCAAATATTTTTACATAGGTAAATAAAGGTCGCCTGAACCTCCTCGCTTTTTAGAACATCAATATGCAAGTGCACAAGGTATGAAGCTCACTGGGCACCTAAGGCACATTTTCAGATACTAAAAAAAACTCTAATTTTAGTTTAAGAGAGAAAATGACAAGTAAAAAGGAGATTGAACCAAATAATACACAGATGAATAGTGTATGGGCACTCAATGCTAATATAGTTAGAAATGCTACCTCTAACACAAATCTCTTTGGTACATGTAACTAAAGCCAGAGATAATGGCTTCATGGGCCTCCAGTTTACAAATTCACTTTTTTAAAGTTAATAATGTGATAAGGTACTTTATGCTCTTTTTTTTTTTTTTTTTTTGGATAGATAAAGAAAAATATTTATTAAAAATCAAAGATGGGGATTCCTTTCAATATACAAGCTGTGTACTGAAGGACAACCTCCACATACAGTACAGAAATCAAGAAATCTAAAAAAGAGAAATAGAATGGCATAGTAAACAGCCATCCACTCAAAACAGAACACACTAAAAGTTAACTTCGCCTCTGTCATGCTCTGTTCTAAACCTTTAAAGGCTCGTTCAATATGCTCCTTCCAAATGACCCACAAGGCAAGGAAGAATGGCCTTCCAAATAGTATTAACAAGAGTTTCACTTGAAATATCAACATAAATCCATGCCAAAACTCAAATCTTCTTGTGGTAAAAAATTGGAAAGGCCATGACACAAGAAATGGTATGCAACATCATGCACATCAGCACGTGACCTGTAAGCCACAGAGAAACTAAATAACAACTTTCCAATAGGAATAATATCTGGCCCTATTCTCTTAGTTCATCAACAGATGATTGTGTACACCAAAATCACAGAGCATTTGCATTTTTGTAAGACTACGGAATTTCCATAAAAGAATGCTTAAATTTTCTATCATGAATACACTCAAATTCAGAGCTTTTCCCTCAGTTAATTACCATGCAACTAGTTCTTACCATTTGAATAAGTCCTACTTGGTAGTGGCGAGGAATATCCCCCATCATTCCAAAATCAAAATATGCAAGAGTTCCATTGTCCGTAGCAACAAGGTTTCCCGGATGTGGGTCAGCATGGAAAAATCCAACCTCAAGCAATTGCCTCAAAGAGCAGTATAAGCCCTATGAATACAAAGGAATGAGGGTGATAAATACAAAACTTCAGGAAAAATTACATGCAATGCATTTGCAAAAAGATTGTATGATCATGTTCAATGCCAGAAAATAATTTATTATGAACCACCAATGCACAACAGAGAAATTTCTGCTTGATACCTGATCAATCAGCTTCTGTCTGTTTAGACAGGCCTTTCTCAGGCCAATTTCATTCGTAAGCTTTATCCCGTCAATCCACTCCATAGTAAGCACAGCAGTCCGCGAGAATTCCCAATATATTTTTGGAACTTTAACACCGTTAGCTCGTTCATATTGCACAGTTTTCCCAGCTGTAGTTTTTTGGTGGCTATTTTGATTATCACCTGTTCACCCATCAAAACTCTGCTTAAACAAATTGTGCATGAACTTGATCAAAGACACAACATAAAATTCAACCACACACACACACTGAGCCTTATGGAAGGGTGTTGATATCCTAAAACAACATCTTATACACAAAAAGATGCCATCGCATACCCTGCATCCAGAAAGCATTTCTATAAAAAGCACACTGTACAACCTGTTCTGAATAAATTAAAGGCTCAGATGTTACCATCCGTTTCCCACAAACTTCATTCAGAACTATATTTTCATCTTGATCAAGTGGTCCTCAAAAAAGTAAAGCCACAAAGAAATAGGAAAATTAAACCTCAATAAGCAACATACTTGCTGACCAAATTTGCACTTCAAATATAGATGGTCTAAGCATACAGGTAAAGATATTCATTCATATCTACACTGTTATATGACCTTGAAAACTAATACATATACTGCACGGGTTAGAAGTGCAGAACAACTTACATGCATAGCAACCATAGAGAGAAGCAAAACGATCAGCATTTTTCCCCTCTTGGACATAATCAATCTCATCAAACATGTGCCTGACCTGTTTATTCAAAAGACATCTGAAGACATCCATAAGCATGTACATTGACAATCTCATTAAGAACATAATGGTAAACATGCCATTGAATAAGTAAAAACAAAAGAAATAAGAGGCACTTCATAGATAAGCATTGACAATACACAAAAGCTGACATATAAAAAAAATATGATGACAAAAGTTGATACAAACAATACACACACTGATATAAGCCATGGTGTATGATAGAAGATTTTTCATGAAATGTACAAGCTCTTTAACAACGGAACCAGTGGGAGTCTGTATGGAGAGTTTGGAAGGCAACCACAATCACTTGACATACTGGAGGTACTTAGGTAGTATCAAGGATGAGATTAGATAGAAGATGAAAACTCCCTCCTTGATGCAGGACTCAGAACATGTGGCACAAGACATTGTAGGATAAGTTAGTGTCTAACTTGATTATAATGATTTAGAGACGCACTACCCAGGTACACGGGTTGTATACATAAAGAGGAAACACCAAAAATAAATAAAACAAAAGAGAGAAAAAAAAAAAAAAAAAACAGTTAGCTAAAACTTCCAATGAAATTCCAAAGAGAACCTTTTTAGTGAATGTGGATACTTTCACTAGGAAAGATATGGTTTTTAATAATTCTTCAATCTACATAATGTCAAATCATGAGAATCTTTGCTTCTATTTTCGTGTCTGGTAAGAATTTAAGGATCAAGACTCAATTCGACAAGATTCAAAAGATGCACGGATGAGGTTGAGCCAATTTTTAGAATAAATATGTATAGTGACAAATGATGGTAATTCCATGACTTGTTCATCTTACAAACTAAAGAAAAGTTCTTATAATTGTTACGCACAAATTCTTATTAGCATATTAGGGATAAGGAACTATTTCTTGATGTACTTAAGAAGATAAAAATTATCAAAAGTATTAATTAGACCTCCAAAAAGATCATGGAAAATTGAAGTCAAACTTGAGGTCAAGTTTCCTTCGACATGAGAACTAATGTCAAAGAAATTAATCTCAAGTAAAGAAATCTCATTGGTCCATTTTGTCTAGCTTGTGTGTGTGCATATATATATATATATATATATATATATATATACTAAGTAGATATTTTTAGTAATTGTATCAAGTCTTTTCTTCTCTACTATATGAAATTTAATATTTGAATATTTCTTGAACTATTTTATTCTAGAAATTGATCTATTAGTGTTCCAACTTCGATCATACTTTCTTCTCCTAGTTGTAAACTTGTTATTTTGCTAGAATTTCTTCTTAAACCCCTATGTAAGCATCAATTTGCTTGAAAGGTGGCCTCCTCAATTTGCTTGATGTGGTGTATTTGGAGGGAACGCAATCGGTGGATGTTTGAGGATTTGGATAGATTTGATGACCAACTGCTTGCTCTCTTTTCTGGTTCCCTTTTTGATTGGGCTAGGGATTGGGGACTCACATTTATTGATTCTCTTTCTTCATTCCTTAGCTCTCTTCTTATTTGTAATTAGTGTTTTTTTTTTTTATGTTTTTGTTTTTCCATCTTTTTTTGTAGGGATTGGGGACTCACATTTATTGATTCTCTTTCTTCATTCCTTAGCTCTCTTCTTATTTGTAATTAGTGTTTTTTTTTTTTATGTTTTTGTTTTTCCATCTTTTTTTGTACTTTTGATATGCTGGTGCTACTTTGCATTTAGCAGTTTTTTGAATATACATCTTTCTTACCTATTAAAAAAAAAAACCATACACACACACACATCCTAAAAGAAGGAAGCTATAGAAAATGAAATAAGCTAAGAACCTTGTAACTCAACTAACACCTCTTGGTGTTTCTAATGGAGATATCCAAGGGTTCAAATTCCCCACCCCCAACTATTGAATTATCAACAAAAAAAAATGAGTGAGAAGAAGAATAAGGGAAATGACAAGATTGAAGATGTAGGGATGCAGCTTACTCATAACAAAGTCAAAGATAAACTCTTATGCTCATGAGAGTTTTCATATACTTCTTTCTTACTTAAAAAAAAAAAAAAAAAAAAAAAGAGTTTTCATGAACCAGATAAAGGGTGAGGAAGAGTTTGAAAGTGGAAGACTTAAACTTTTGGATTGATCATTTCACGTATACAAGCAATAGTGATGGGGTCATATAGCTGTTGTGTTTTGTATACAATAAAATTTCAAGTACAGTCTATTTCTATATATATATATATATATATATATAGAGAGAGAGAGAGAGAGAGTACCAATAGATTGGGGCTATCCATGGGCTGGGGCAGGCCTACACCATGGAACAGTTATCAAGATGGTCCAACATCAGGCCTAACCCACTAACCACTAATCCCCATTTCCAAAGCAAAACACCAAGAAATTATTGTAGAGCCCTATTTTTTATGTATGATCATCTAAATAGCATTTGAAAAGGGAAATAAATCAAATATCGGGCATAGAGAGGACATCCAGTAAATTTTAACAAGAAAATTTCTCAATGCTGGATTTTGAGTTTTATTGTCTTTGTGAGTAAAGAATCCAATACAAGATCTTGAAGATATCAATTTTAAGCATATTTTTAAATGAAGATACTATATGCGGCAGCAGAAATCATTAACAAAGAAGGCTGGATATCTATACAGTTGAGATACAGAAGACTCACCACTTCATTCACAGCTACTAAGAGGTCTTTGCGGGCATTAGCGAATCGCTTCAATTGACCCCCAATCATCTGGAATAGTAATGCATCAAGGGTCAATGAAAGTGACATACCCGGTCTCTGTACCTTGACAGCTACCAACTCTCCAGAATGCAGGTGAGCTGCAAGACTTGAACAACAAAATGAAACATTTAGCTTCAGTTATCACCCAACATACAGATCTTCCCAGGACATCCATATGGAAAAGTGAAGAGACAGATCAATGCAACCCGATTAGAGAGCATATAATCTTCCCATTTTTCATAAGAGATTCTCTAACCTTTATAAACCTGCCCTAAGGATGCCGCTGCAATAGGCTCTGGACTGATGTCAGCAAAAATTTGTGAAAGAGGAGCACCCAACTGGGTTTCAATAGATTTAATTGCAATATGAGTTGGAAATGGAGGTATTTGATCCTACACAACATACAGGAAAGCTTAAACTGTGAGAGATAAACCAACATGGCAGCAGAAGATCTAATCATCATACTTGGTCACATGACCCATTGGGAAAATGCAAACGATAGAAAGAAATCTAGCAAACCTGTAACTTAGCAAGCTCTTGACAATATACAGTTGGCAATATATCTGGCCTTGTGCTCAAAGCTTGCCCAAGCTGTAAATACAAATAAAAGTTTAGATAAGTTAATTTCAGCATATAGCAATTTGAGAGTCATCTAATGATTTGAAATTCCAATCCAGGTGATTAATCCTCATCACATTCCATGTATAACATCCATCACACAGAAGTTTGTAAAAGAATTAATGCAAATTTTGTAGAGAATGCAAGAGAATAAATAATACTCTTTTCTCGCAAAGATACCTTTGCAATCTCAGATTTTTGTTTAATGAGTTGTAAGATAAAAAAGCATTCTCCAACTCTCGGTCCGTCACCCCCCCCCCCCCCCCCCCCACACACACACACCCGGGAGAAAAAAAAACAAAACAACAAAGTGATTGGCTAAAGGCAGGATTTGATCCCAAAGTCCATGGTATAATTAACAACAGGATTTACCAGCTAGCCAAAGTACACCTATGTATCTCATGTCTATAATCTTTTTTACACATCACCTCATCAAGCTCTTCCATCTTCTCCTACTCTTCCTTCACCTTCAAACAGAATTGAATCTTCACCCCTCAGTATAAGTTGATGAAATATACAAATAAAAGATAGAATTTCAACTTATAGTGTCCGCAGTCCGCTCCTTGATGATTGCTCTTTATCATCACACTAACTAGCTTTTTGTGTAGGCAGGGTTTGAACCCCATATTTCTTATTCAATGACAAAAAAATTTACTAGTTGAGCTAATTAAAACCTACGCATTAGTTGATGATATAAATCTTCTATCTAAATTACATGTTAAATGTATGCTGAAATATTGATATACTGGGGGCAAACAACCACATTCAACCACTGACAGAATTGAATCCTCACCCCTCAGCATTAGTGGAATATATTAATCTTGTGTCTAATAATTACATGTGAAATGAATGCTGAAAGATTGATGTATGGGAACAAACAACAACCTTCAACCACTGACAGAATTGAATCTTCACCTCCTCAGTATTAGTTGATGATATTAATCTTCTATCTGACAATTACACTTACATAGTAAATGTATGCTGAAAGATTGATATAACAGAAACAAACAAACATGTCCATACACAGCCTACATTAGACCTTCAAAGATAACATCAAAACCTTGGTCCCAAAACTTTGGGGTCCTCTATTCTCATTCTTCCCTATCCAAAGTCATTCTCTTTGTTGCTTCCTTAATTGACATGTCCTTTTTTACTACTTCCACTAGCGTTATTTTACTTCTTGCTCTACCTCTTTTCATTCTCTCTACTTGAAACAAATCACTCTTCCTCACTGATACATGAATTGCACTTCTTTTCATATGACCAAAGCATCTCATGCAACTCTCCCGCATCTTCTCATCAATAAGAGTCACTCCTATCTTTAAACAAATTTCTTCATTCCACATCCTACATTAGACACTCAACTTCATGTAATGCATATAGTTCTAAGTAAAGAATAAAAATGAAAAAAGGCAGGAAGATATGACAAATTTTAAGACTATTAAAAAAAATGACAAGAAAATTTCACGACACGAATGACTTGCCTTGATGTAGAATGGGCCCAAGCGGATCAAAGTTTCACGGAACTGCAATAAAATGCACATAAGTTACTGTAAATTTAAATCAGTGACATGTATTCATGTGTTTCTCCGCCAAAGAAATAAATACAATATAGCTTCAACTTATATTCATATTGGTAACATGTTTCCCCAAATTAAAAAAATCAGCCTGTGCATTTGGATTAGCTCTTTACTGATTTGTCGAAATTGAGTAAAGTGCAGTTGTATCTAGAAATTTGTGAGGCTTTAAAAAGATGTTCCTAAGAAAAGAAGCTAATAAGTTTTTTTTCTTTTAAAGAAGGAAGGAGAAGAAGCTAATCCAAACACACGCACATAAACTTATTTATGCATGAATAAACTTTAAACTAAAGATGCTTAATCGCCCTTTCTTTTTCTTTCTTTTTTGATAAGTAATAGGACTTTTATTGAATGAAATGAACATCATGCTCACGATGCTGAATACTCTAAACATGAAACAAATAAATAATACTCAAGAGCTAAATCGAACAGAATTCAAAAAATCAGGAATGGAAAGACATTGCGTAAACCCCCAATTACCAAATAAAAGAGACTTAGAGATCTAAAGGTATCTCCTTATCTTCAAAGGTACAGGTATTACGTTTCTACCAAACCAACCATATCAGACATGCTGGAACCATATTCCAAGTAGTGGAATGGTGCTCCCTAAACCAATTCCTACATGCAAAAAGAAGAGAACTAACCGCTTCAGCATCACCCATTGGATCCCAGACACCTGAAAAACTTCTCCCCATAAAGCATTAGCAAACTTACAGTGGAGTAAAAGATGGTCCACAGATTCTCCATCACAATGACATAAGGAGCACCAATTTACTAGGGCCTTCCATCTCAATGGTGAGAATCCCAACCCTATCTGCTATCCATAAAAATAAAGACACTCTTTTAGGCACCTTCACACACCAAATGCTCTTCCAAGGGAAGATATTAGTAAAAGAACCGGCCAAAAAATTATAATAGGAGCGCACATCAAACACACCAGTCTGTGTCAACTTCCAAGTTAGGTTATCATCCCCTCTCCCCTCGGTGTATGGGATAAAGAAGCTCAAAAAAAGAATATACACCCATTAATTCCCAATCATGAAAAGCTTGGTGGAATTGTAAATTCCAACTCCTACTTCCCCCTTCTAATGCAAAAACCACCAAATTAGAAATTCGAGCTTCTTTAGACCAAGAACAAGCGAACAAATCTAGAAACATGTCCTTTAGAATAGGATTTCCACTCCAAGGATAGTACCAAAATCGAATACAATGACCCTCACCCACATTATACGCTACCTGTCCAAAGAATTTCTTTGCTCCTGCCCTAATACTCTTCCACATCTCACACCCATAAGTTCCTCTCACATCTCCAATACATCAGCCTCCTCTAGTCACACCATATTTAGTTGCTATAACCTGACATCATAACCTGTTACTTTCCTTCCCGAAGTGCCATAGCCAATTTCCAAGCAAAGCCTGGTTAAACAATCCAATCCTTTGAATCCCCAGCCCACCGACCTCCACTGGCAAACAAACCTTATCCCAAGCAACTAAAGGATATTTAAAAGTTTACTCAGAAGCCCCCCCAATGGAAATTCCTCAAAATCCTTTCTAATCTAGTCACCACAGCTTAATCACCCATTCTAGAGCTCAATGCTCAAACTATGCAGGAATTATTTTGGATGATAAATCATGAATTGAGCCACTATCAATCGGCACATTCAGATCAAGAAATTCCTTTAAAATCTCTTTCAATAATTATTATTACTTCATAAAAAATCTTAAAAAAAGTATGTTATCTATAATATCAGCAATTCTTTACAAATCAAATTAATTTGTCAAACAAAGAGAAAGAAACGTGAATTGTCCTTCCCTTGTTCTTTGGAGCAAAACACTTGAATTTTACTTCAAGGCAGACAATAAGGGTTCATTTGGTTGAGAGGATGAAAAAGTGGGTGGATAGAAAAGATTTAGTTTTCTCTCCGTGTGTTTGGTTGAGGGAGTGGAAAAGTGGAGAGATAGAGAACTCTTTTATTTGGTTGAGTAAAAAGTGAGGATAGAAACTGTAGTTTGAAAAAATTTACTCTCATGCCCCTAGAACATAAAAAACTCTTTTTTAATAGTTTATAAAAATTAATTTTTTTAATTACTACAAACTAACACAACTAATAAAACATCTGGAATAATAATAATAATAATAAATGTTTCCATTTGATATAAAAAAAAAAAAAAAAAAAGCAATACATGAAACAACGCCCAAAAAAAAAGCAAAAAGCAAAACATGAAACAAAGTCAAGTTCAACGCCAGCCAGAAACAAAAAAGAAGAAGGAAAAAAAAAAAAAAAAAAAAAAAACAACATTAAATAAGGGGAGGGCAGATGGGTAGTTTCCCATCAAACCCACTCCCTCCCCACTTTTCTCTCTAGTTTTCTTCCCAAATTGGGGAGAAGGGTTTCCCCACCCCCATTCGCTCATCCCCAACCAAAAACCCTCCTCTCTCCTATTTTCTCTCCCCCTTTATCATTTCACCCAACCAAACATACCATAAGGAATAGCTATGGGAATAGATGGAAGCCTACAAAATAGTTGAGGACTTTATTGTGACCCAAACTTGCAAATAAGAAAACAACATCATTATTATAAGACATCAAATGGTAGGGCCACTTTGGTAGGGTTGTAACATTCATGAAATTTTATTAATATGAGAAGCTGCAACTGCTTGAGAAGCAACCCTTTGGCTACTTCTCAAAAGCCGCCTATAAAGCTCAAGCAGCATTACAAAGCAGTAAAGAACCCCTTACCAGAAGATTCAACAATGATGGAATGGCAAGAGGCACAGATATTGTACCAGTACCAGCAGATTCATTATATGTAAAAGCAATAGGCATCCTTATTAAAAAAATTAAACGGGAAAAAAAAAAAAAAAAAAAAAAAAGGAAACAACATAGCATGCAACACATCCTACATAGGACATACTTAACCTACTGACAGGTGTGCAATATCCATGTCGTTGTCATGTTGCTAACTGAGACTGATTTTTTTTTTTTTTTTTTATAATGATAGTTACAACAGGGGAAGGGAGATTTGAACGCTAGATGTCTCCATTAAAAACATCAGGAGGTGTCAAATAATTAAGTTATAAGGCTCTTGGCAACTAAGGATGATATTGAGTTCAAATAAAAATTTTAAAGCTTAAGAAAAATGAAGCAGGAACCAACACAGTCCAACATTCTCATTGAGAATGCCCATTCAATGAATCAACAACCTCAAAACCATCCACTATCTGAACAATTTACTACACCAGACCGAGAGAATGATTCTTGTGCCAAAGATGAAGTGCATAATCAAGTGAACAGAGTGCAAAAACAATTGAAAAAATCCAACAAATATGGCATAAATGGAAAAGTAAAAGTATGGCAGTACCCAACTATTGCATTGGTTGACAATGTAGGCCAACATTTCACATAAATGCATAAAGACATGTCATAGCATAAAGAGATGAATGGCACAACAAAACTCCAAACCCAGTAACTATGGCGTCTAGACTAAAGGATTGAGAGCTACAACCATGAAAGATCAATGTTGCCCAGACAGGAGAAATTTATCCACGATATGGCTACCTCGTTGGTAAGAACCACCAGGCAGCTTAACATAACAAAAAGAAAGTGCGACAATTGTAACAGCTTGGTAGTTGCTGATAGCATCATTATAATGATAACAAGTGGCACTCCAACATTCTTGAATCCATGTCAACATATAAATAAATTAAAAATCACTTTATTAAAAAAACTTAGTTTTGAGAGGGCAGGGCCACAAGGGGGGAGGAGGGAGACTCCTAGTATGGGAAGTATACAAGAAAAAAAAAAAAAAAAAACCTTAGTTCCTCATCCTCAAACAGCCAAAACTTCAAACAGAAGAAGAAAAAGTAACAAGAATAGACTGAAACAAAACTTAGAGTTGCAAGTTGCAACGTAGTTATAGAAAAATATCACAAGCTAACCACCATACTGCACCACACAACGTTGCAAATTTAAATGAATTGTTAAACAGATAAAAATAAACAATGTTGCAAGTTTAAATGAATTGTTAAACAGATACAGACAAACATTAAATTAATATTTTTTTTAAAGTCATACTGTATGAGACTCATGCTTATGTGGGGTTTGGGAGAGGTGGTCTGGTAGGCAACCTTCTCCTAAATTGAGGAGAGGCTGATTCTCAAACTCGAATATAAAAGTAGAAATGATAATAAAATAGATGTCTATTATATCTTTGTCATTTCGTTTAAGCTCCTTGATGGTAATATGTCAAAACTAGCACATGATCGAAGTTAAGATGCTCCTAGAAAGGTATGATGTTAATGTGTCAATGCTAGTATCATGATCAAAGTGAAGATGTTCCAAGGAAGGTCTATTTTCTATTGCATAAATTGGTATTTGGGATGGTGTCGTCAATCCACTGTATTATTGAACTGTCATGTATTGATAGCCCTTTTTTTTCCATACTTCTGTATTGAAATAAAGAATTTTCAAATAAAGGGGCCTCTAAATTTAGATAAATGATAACAAATCGATATTTATGCCTTGTTCTTCACAACTCAACTTCACAGAATTTGGTCAACACCTCCATCCATGCAAGTTCCAAACTCAGCCAAAAGCAACAGAGAATTATCCACAGCATGATTAAAATAAAAGGTGTCTAATACCTTGATGGCACGTTTTGTTATGTCTCGCACAAAGAATTGCGAAAAGCTTAGCTTCAACACATGAAATGAAACAATTGCTGCTCTATACAAAGCCAAAAATGGACCAAAACGAGGAACAATGGAAACACTTTCTCCATAAGTTCCAAGAATATGCCCAAATTCACTTTCTAGCGATTCCTTCCTCAGCTTTGCATACGCTGCTGATGGGCTTCCACCATGCACACTGGAGAAACCTGTCGAAAATCTGCACCAATATCTCTAAGCTGAAGTACAACAATCATGGAGACATAGAAAAACTTCAAAGAACAACAATGAATCATTCAGGAATTGCTGTACGCAAAACATAAGTGTCAAGTTTTCACAAAATTTAAGAAACCAATCCACTTACGAATTTCGGAGCAACAGCTGTGATGGAATCCAATTATCTTGTCTTCTAACAACTTCAATATCTGTTTGACATCCCAATGACATGCATTTCCGCAAGATAGCCACAACAAAACTATCATGGCGTGAAGCTGTAGGGAAAACCAAGTGAAGTGGCAAGACTAGTATCATGATCCATGCTGGCAGTAAAGATAGTAAGAGCCAAGTGACAACAAAGGCCATGGCAGATAAACTAATAAGGATTGTATTTTTATTATGAAAAAAAAAAGTTGCAGACCACACACCCAATTGATAAAAAATTTATTGGGAAAAAAATTTATCTCCAAACCAGTTTGAAGGCAACTTCCTCCAACCCACTATATGACAATTAAAAAGACCATCCACATATACTTTTAGTCACGTGACATTTTTAATGAGTCATGTGATTTATTTAAATAATACACATGGATAGTTATATATCGCCACGTAGTGGGTTAGAGAAGATTCCTCCTGAAAACCTTGTCCATATACTAATATAGAAAAATTCCATTAATCAGTCAGAAAACTCTGTCAACAATTCCATAATTCAGATTTGACTAAATTAATTTAATTCTATGAAAACAACAGCTCCAGCTTCATGGGCAGGGTGGATCCGACCAGCAAATTGGATCTCTAACAGGTTAAATTGATGAAGCCTTTTGTAACTTCACAACATACCCAACAAACAAACATTAGTTCATGCAAAAAAAGAGGACAACAAAAACAAGAAATAAGTAAAAGAAAGAATCAAACAAAGGGCAGAAACTAGTCCTGACTTTCATTATCCAAAATTTTCCACTTCACCTCACATTAAAGCCTTCATAACGACCACTTTTCTAATACTTATCACTATAGAGACACATACTTGAATAAACCATTAAGCACCCTAGAAAACCTAAGCCACATTCCAAACCCTGACTCTTACAACACTAGTTGTTTGAAACAAAATTCCAAGAAAGTTACAACAACACAAAGTTAAAGCAATAGGCCAATAATAAATCAAACCATAACCTATAAACTATCCCCTAGAAATTCCACTAATGACATTAACAAATTTAAAGTTATATTCAAAATATCACTTCGCTTAATAATCCATACAAATATCTTGTCCATGTTGATCAAACAAAAAACAAACAATCTAATGTCTATTATAACAATAAACCTAACAAAAGCTCTCGTTTGATTTCCGATAAACAAAATTACATTGAAACTCAATTCTCACAGTAATTTTAACCTTGTGTTTTCATTTATTGAACGTGTTTTGAAGATTTTGAGTTCCTTTTTTCTATTCCTACATTTTCTCAAGGATCAAACAGAAGCTATATACAATGCAAAGTAAATAGAGGAGGATTGGTACTTCTGGAGAGCACTGCGACACGGCGGTGACGGTTGAGACTGGCAATAGCAAAGACATTCCTCATTGCCTACCGGAAGATCTTAGCTGAACTAAGATTGGGGCAGAGTTGACGAACCCATACGAGAGCGAGTTTGCAACGCAGGTGTTTGTAGTAATGCGCAAGCGAAACGAGAATTTTAAATTGAGAACTCTCTCTCTCTCTCTCTGGTTGATTTGATTTCACATACAAACAACAACAGTATTCTGTGTATTTGTTTTTGTGTGTAACAGTGAGAGAGAGAGACGGTTTGCTTGAGAAGTGAGAAAACGGCCACGTATGGTCTACTTGGCACCTCTAGAGCGAGACACTATTATTTGACCTGCCTGTAGTAGAGCAAGGAAATTTGGGATTCTGTTCGGCCTTTTTGCGAACGAAGGAAAGGAACAATGCTGTTTTCGATTCTATCATTCCTTTGGGAGAGATGTTTGGGTTGGATTTGAATTTTGCATAAAGGCCCAACTCATTCGGACAATCCAAGATGGCAAGATGAAACTCAGGGGTGTTCATGGTGCGGTGCAATTTTGGCCATTTTTAGTACTGTATTTTGCGATGCAGTTTAACTAAAACCATAACCGTACCATATTTTATTTTTACGGTTATATATGTGGTGTGATGTGATTTAGAGTTTAGTCAAACCATAACCACATCACACCTCAGTTTTACGGTCACATGTGCAGTTTGGTGTATAAGATGCGGTTTGAACGGTTTGAAGCCGGTATACTTTTTAAATTTTGGGTTTTTCCTGCCCAGTCCAAAACTGATTTTTCCCTTTGTTTTGGGCCAAGTTTTAAACTATTGAGCTAGTGGCTGACTTTCCTAATTAACGCTTGCTGCAGTTATTAAACTATTTTTTTCCCATTTAAAACTAAACTATTAATAATATATTTAATATTAAAAAATTAAATATATTAATATATAGAGAGGGTGCGGTTTGTGCGATTTTCTTATTATAAAACCGCAAGCTGCACTGCACTATGCGGTGCGATGCACTATTACTTGCGGTGCGGTGCGGTTATGCCATTTTACGGGCGATTCTGGTGCGGTTTTGGTCATTTTTAGCACTGTATTTTGCAGTGCAGTTTAACTAAAAGCATAACTGTACCATACTTTATTTTTGCAGTCACATGTGTGGTGTGATGCGGTTTAGAGGTTAGCCAAATCATAACGGCACCGCACCTCATTTTTGTGGTCACATCTGCAGTTTGGTATATAAAATGCGGTTTGAACAGTTTGAAGCCGGAATATTTTTCGAATTGTGGGTTTTTCTTGCCCAACCTAAAACTGATTTTTCCCTTTGTTTTGGGCCAAGTTTTAAACTATTGAGCTAGTGGCTAACTTTCCTAATTAACACTTGTTAGGATTATTATACTATTTTTTTCCATTAAAAACTAAACTATTAATAATATATTTAATATTAAAAAGATTAATACATTTATATATAGAGAGGATGCAGTGCGGTTTGTGCGGTGTGGTTTGTGCGCTTTTCTTATTATAAAATCACAAACTGCACTGCACCATGCGGTGCAGTGCGGTAGACTGTTACTTACGGTGCAGTGCGGTTATGCCATTTTGCGGGCAATTTTGGTGCGATTTGATGAACACCTCTAGATGAAAGTATACCAAAACAAGATTTCAACTAGACTATGGGTGGCAAAATTCGACACAACCCATAAACTTCATATGGCACGACACGAAATTAGCAGGTTATGGATTGAGGCCTAATGGGTTCATGTTATATTTGGGTTGTCACGACTGACCTGTTTAATAAACGTATGTAGACACCGCATTTTGTACCTCTTACGACTCAAGTCCCCGTTCCCCAATGATGCTCGAACTCTAAGGCCCAAGGCTAGTTTAGAGCCCAATCAGATATTAAATTGACTTGAAGAGTGTTAAAATGGAAAATATGACCTTTTAAATGAGCAAAAATCTATTTTTGGAAAATTAAATAATCAGAGTGGCTCTCGGCTAGCGTACGTGAGTCGTGGCCTACGTACACGAGCTAAAACATGCGTACGCAAGCACATTCTTGCATACGCAGCTAAGGTTTTAAAAGCATATGAAAGGCAAGTTTTATGCAATAATGGCTGAGGTTTGGAATGAATCCCACATCATTTGAGAGCTGTTCCAATCCCCATTTTTTCAACTATAAAAATCCTTACATAGTACATTTTCGTAACACGAAGAAATCCCACCAAAAAAACCTAAGATTCATTAGAAAATAGCAAATCAAAAGGGAGTTTTTCACAAACACCCTAAACTCTTTTTTTATTTGATTAGGACCTTTTTCTGACCCCAATCCTGAGTTTAAGATTACATTTTATTGAATTGTGATAGATTTGATTAAGGGAAACGATCAAAAATCAAGTCCATGAGCTTTTGCTTTAAGGTATTCTTTTGAACGTTTCTTTTTCTTTTCTACCTATAATCTTTTCTTTAATCTGTTTCTTTGTTTAGTTTATGTTTATATATGTTTGTCTAGGTTAGTTTTAGGTTTTCTTCATGTTTATAAGTGATGATGGAGGAATCAGTTGGTTGAACACTTCGGCTTCAGTGGACTACGGCGTTAGCGGAGGCCTGTAAAAAGAAAAAGAAATCAAAGGGAGACCGGGGTGGACCGGCCAAATACCCTCCGATGGCAAAGTTAGTATCTTCTCTCGGATGGAGTTTTTAACCTTTTGGGAGTAAAAGTCTCAGTATATCCTCCATTTGCATGGTTCAGACCGGTCCTTATAGAGGGTACTTCGGGGCGGTTATTGGTCCAAATAACTTTCCCCAGATTCTTGGAATCCGGTCCTCAACTGCCATTGAAACCACAACCGTTGTTGGAAGTTACATACTTGGGAGGAATTAGTGGCGATAAACACGGGTTGGTTAATCATTCCAGAAATTGCAAGTGTTGTGTGGTCGTCCATGCGTGATGCCTATGGACGACCATTTGTTATGTCGTTTGGTCGTCCATGCTCTTCGCTCATGGACGACTCCTTCGGCTTGATTATGGGGTTTACCCAATAAGTCAGTTTAAATCAAAGAAGAGAGATCTGGACGAATAAAAGATGGTCTGGTCGTTTGGCTAAACGTTCATGATGGACGACCGACCTGGACGAACCATAGATGTAGTTTTTGCTATCCCATCAATAAGCATGTTAGGTTGCTAGATTTACGTTTTTTTTTTTTTTTTTTTTTGGCTTCTGCTCTGTTTTTGTGTCAATTAGGTTTTCTGGGTAAGGATCTGCGTACGCAAGCTAAACTCGTGCGTGATGCCATTACCTAGAAACCATAATTTTTGTTTGTTTTAACGCAGGCTGAACTCGTGCGTGATGCCATTACCTAGAAACCCTAATTTTTGTTTGTTTTATCTCTGCTTTCATGTGTTTGTTCTATGTAGCCTCTTTTCATATGTTTTAAACCCCGTACCTATTTGTTTTATCTTTTAACATGTTTGTTTGTTATCACATGTTTAGATTAGGGTTTATTCGTTTTAATGTCATTCATTCACATGTTTATGAATTGATGCCATAGGTGGTGTGCTGTTGAGAGGTAAGTAAAAGGTAAGTCATGCATTAGCATTGTCTATGCATTTGTGTTAGGGTTTCACTTTGATGATATGATAGAACATGCTTAGATGTATGATTGGGGTTTGTAATATGTTTTCCTTGTTATGATGATATGCTTGTTGTCTTGTCGTAGATGTATGATAGAGTTTTTCATATGTTAGATGAATACTAGGGTTTCCTTTGTGTTTGGCTTTTTTTTGCTTAAAGGATGGATGTGTGTTTTGGGATGAATGATGCCATGATTGTATGCTTAGATGTATGCTAGTGTGTGTGTGAGTTTATATGTAAGTGTTGAACATGTTTTTAATGAGATTAAGATATAAGACATAATGATGGAAGGCCAACCTTAGGGTTAGGCAATCTTGGGTGCCTAACACCTTCACAAAAGCGTACCTAAACTCCGAACTCATACTCTGGCAATAAGACCAAAGGTCTTTCCTCGAAAGGACAATATATTCATGGTTCCTAGATCATATAACTAGGTGGCGACTCCGACACTTCTTTCCCTTGCGCCCACAACATGTCATGTTTGTGTCCAACCCATAGAACCGTTTGACCCATCTGACCTGTTTAATTAAATGACATTTACCAATATACCCTTCGAATCCTAGATATATAAACTTATTAGTTATTGTGGTTTTTTTTTTTTTTGACATATTGTGATTAACTATTTATAATATTGAGATATAATTTAGTTTTAAATGATTATTTGTGATGCAGTTAATCGTTAGTTATGAATTTTATATTAAAAAACTTATTTTTTTGGTTTTTCATAGTTCAAATTAATTTGGTTAATATTAAAATTTGTATTTTTTTCCCGCTTTGATAAAATCTAATAAACATATCAACACTACTGACCTGTTTAATAACAGGTCATGTTAGGTTTGGAGAATATTGACACGTCTAATAAACGTGTTGAGTTAGTGTTAACCTATATAGTCGAATACTCCTAAGTCGACACGATACGAACCCGACACGTGAACACGAATTGCCACCCCTAGGCTGGACCCAATACAAATAATACTTCACATTTATTAATATATCAGTTTTTTTTTTCTTGGGATTCAAAGGATGAGGGATGGAGTCATAAATTTTTGTTTTGAGAGCCAAACTAAATTGTTTGATTATGGAGGCCACTTTTTTACATGGGAGTGAGATTTTTTTTTTTTTACCGAATTGTCCTTTAATTTTGTCTCTATTTAAACCTAGAGGTGTAGGGGTATTTTTGAACCATGAAAATGAGGATCCCAAGCAGGTGAAGCCCCTTGAATAGTAGTATAGATACCTCCATCAAATAATATAAATGTTGAGGGTTCTTTTTCCGTTTCTTGTACCTTAGACACGCATCTTGATGTTATTGGACAATGCTTAGTCTAAGCTTTTTCTAAGAAGGAAGTTGGGCCTGGTGCTCCACAGAATGGGCTCCAAAGTACCATTCTACCATTACCAGTTTGTGCGCAAATGTTGAGTCCAAGTCCAAGGGAAGACGTTGCAAAGTGGGCTTATCTTCTGTTTCTACTACAGAAGGAACTTTTCTCCAGTTTCTGCCACAGGATTGACTTTTCTATTTCTGTCGTTGCCAGTTTCTGCCGTAGGATTGACGTTTCTGTCATAGAATTAACTTTTCTCCAGTTTCTGCCACAGGCCTGACTCTTTTGCCATGCAGCAAAACTTTCTGCTGTGCAGTAAAACCGATTGTTGTGCAGTAAAGTTTTTTGCTGTGCAGTAAAGCTTTCTGCTGTGCAGTAAAGTTTTCTGTTGTGCAGTAAAGCCTTTTGCTGTGCAGTAAAGCTGTCTGCCGCGTAGTAAAACTGTTTGCTGTGTAGTAAGTAAAGCTTTCTGCAATGTGAATGAATACTCTTCATTTTTCTTACCACAAAAATACTTTTCTACTTCTTGCACATAAACAAATCTAAAACTCAAAGAAAATACCCATTAAACAAATGTTAGTTTAAATGGGTTAGCATATACATACATATATGAGTATATATACTTATACGTATTCACATATACCTCTATAAAATATATTCTGCGGGACATGAAAGACAAGATATATGTATATATATACTTATGACAGGATAATGATTAGTTTGTGTTAAAAGTAAAACACGTAATAACAAATAAAGAAGAAAGCTTTGGCAGAAAAGGTTTAGCTAGTATAATAGTTAACACGGTAAATATAATAAAAATGTACTATAGCAGAATAACTAGTACAGCAAGTAAAGACACCACAGTAGGACAACTGATGCGGCAGACGTGATAAAAATGTGCTACAACAAAATGACTAAATACGGCAGATATAAGTTATAATGAGAGAAAATCAAATATATCTGCAATCAAAATCAAGTATTAAATCTTCCCATAGGATAAGTAAACCAAGAAAGAACCCAAATCCCAACTTGAACAACCTTGTCATAGGTTTTTGCTATCAAAGTTGTGCATTTTGGAGAATATGCCTAAATGGCTACTAGCTATTACTTTTGAGGACTTCAAAAAGTAGGTTTGCTAAGAGAGAAGGAAAAGATAATCTATTGATGCTTGCCCTTATTCCTGCCGTGTTTTCCCTCTTTTTTTTTTTACCACTTTCTTTCTTTCTTTCTTTCTCTCCGTTCTTTTTTTTTACTCTTAGTTTCTTACTACTCTCTTGTCATGGGTTGTTCCCTCTTTTGGTTTTTCCTTTTCCTGGATCCCTCTCTCTAGGTGCTTACTACTCTCTTACCATGAGTTTCCTCCCTTAAATGCTTCTCCCCCTCTGGTCTCCCCTTTATCCATGACTACCTCTTCCTTTTATAGTGAGCTAATTCAATGAGATTTCTCCATTTTACCCCTAGGACTTCACCAACTATTTTTGGTTTGTTGTGGGCATCCCTTCAGGACTACCCACCAACCCATTTGTTGCCCCAACCACTGCCATTGCTCAGTACATGTTTGCTGCATGACAAACTTCCATTTTGTTTGTTCTTGCTGTATACCTCTACCTCTAGATTCAAACATAAGGATTGGGCTACCTCACTACCTAGCTTTATGGTATGCATCAGATAGTCTCAACCATCTATTACTTCTTTTGGGTAAGATACCATCCCAGCAAGGTATATTCCTAAAAGAAGTAATGGCAGGAAACCAAATATAGACCCCATTTTCCCCCCACCACCAAACCACGCCCTCTGAATCTCTTTGACCGTGAGCCCACCTCCCTTGTATTGGCTGGGTACAGGTTGGTGGTGCTTCGGCCTTTATGTTTTTGTCTTTTTTCATTCCCACGCCGTTTCTGCCATAGTAGATTAGTTCTGTTTCGTTCTACTGCATGTTTTTTGTCTTATTTCCTCATGTGTTTCCTGCTGCGCTTGTCATTTCCTTTGATTTGGCTTTTCTTTCCTTCACGTAATTCCTGCTGCTGACACTTCCCTGCTGATCCTTGTTTCTTTTCATCATGCTTCTTCATATCAGTTTTCACGCCTATCTTTTTTTATACAAAAGGATTTGGTCATTTGCGGGCCAAATAATGTTGACTGGATCAAAAGGGTATTGGGCCCAATTTATCTTCATCTGCCGAAGCCATTCTGCCAGAGAACTGTATTCTGCGATAAAGCTATATTCTGCGGCAGATTTGTATCCTGCTGTAGATTTGCATTTTGCTGTAGATTACTTTCACTTGCACTTCTTTCTTTGGACCTTTCTTACTCTTCGGTCTTCTTGGTGGGTCTTTGGGCCTTGCTTTTCATTGGGCTTTCCTTCGTATGGGCTTTTGCGTCTTGCAACTTATTAGGCTTTCTTCCTCATGGGCATTTGGGTACGAATTTGCAAAAATGGTCATCAACAATAAACAACTCAGTTTCTCTCTTCTCTCTTATCTCTCTCTTTCGTCTCCCCTTCCCTCTCTCTCTCTATCCATCAAACCCACACAGGCAACAACCACTACCAAATCTAACAATCCCACTGCTACCAACAACCACTTACCACCGAAACTTAGCCCAACCACTGAAACCCAGCCGTCACCACCACCATTGAAACACCACCAAACCAGAAAACAAAAAACCTCCACCAAACCACCCAACTAAAACAACCACCACCATCGCAACTCAGCCCAACCATCGAAACTCGCCTATCACCACCACCACGGAAACACCACCTAACTGATCCAACCATCACTATTGAAACTGAAAGAAAAGAAAAAAACCAACCACCACCACGGAAAACACCGAACCACAACCAACCACCACCACCAAAGCTCAACCTTGATTTACAGCCACTCACCCAAACGTTGATCCATAGCCTAACCACCAATTTACAATCACCCAAACTGCCATTCAAAATAACGAGAGAGAGGGAGAGAGAGTCTGGAAGTGAGAGGGACTAAAGTTAAGAGATAAGTTAGGAGAGGAAGAGCGAATAAAATATGAAATTTTAAATTTACAACCTATATACAGCAAAGCTCAATTTTGGCATATGTATTTGTAAATTAGCTATTTGGGAGAGAGGGGGGGTTGGGGGTTACACCCTTATGTGGCATTTAATACGGGAGAATCCACATTACTCCTAACATCTAGGTTCCTAAGAATGTGATTCCTTGCAATCTGGATGCCTAAAAATGTAGCTATTCCTATGTTTGGTTTCATTGGGAATCTCTTAAAATTTCTAGTAATGTGAAATGATAATGTTTGGTTTATTCCTAGGAATCTCAAATGAATTATTTATTTTTCCAGTTCTATCCTTAGATTTGAATGTGAACTACTAAGTCCCTTAAAAAAAAAAAAAATCTTCCTCTAAATAAATAATGAAAAACAAAATATAAACTATTAATTATGACAAATTCATTAAAATTGTAGTATAACATTTTTAAATGACAAGTACAATACAAAAATAACTATTTAAATTCTTAAATGCTTTATTCTTAATAATAATTTTTAAAAGAACTTAATCCATGTTGAGGGTCATTTTTGTAAAACACAACTAGAAGGAAGGAAGCCCAACTCAGCAACGCAGGCAGCAAATAGAAGTGGCAAGCATAGAATAAAACCATTAAGCCCAAGCGGCAAGAATAATGAGTCACAGGTTCATAAAATAAATAAATGGGTCTTGAGGAAGCAAGTGGGTTCGAAAGGCCCGAAAAGAGAGAATAACAAACCCATGGGCAGTATATGATGTGTAAAAGTAAGAATGGGTCGCGGCAGGCTCAAAGTAATGTAAGCAAAGAGAGTAGGAGATTGTTGGCAGGCCCACAAACCCCAAGGATGAGTATGAAGTAATTGGGTCGGGGAAGTCCAATGAAGTAAGTAAAAGCCCATGGGAACATAAAGTTAGGAAAATGGCCGAGGAAGCCCAAAACAAGTAAATGGGTCGAGGATGCCCAAAGGGACACAAGAGCCCCTAAGAAAGAAAGCCCATGGCCATGCAAAGCCATTTGGGGAAGAGGGTAAACAGCAGGTCTAAAAGAGGACCAGCAGGACCAAGTCTTACGGCAGGAATGACAGAATAATATGGTAGGACATGAGGGCAACCAAGAAATGGGCTAAGAGAAATGTAAAACCCAGTATCAAATGAAGCCCAGCCCCTAAAAGGAACAGTGAATTATAAAACGGCCAACATAAAAGAACGAAGAGGTGCAGCAGACTGCAAACAAAGCTCCAGACCGCGGCAAACGCGAGAGCGGCAGACAGATTTTGGACATACATGAGAGGGAAGCACGCGCAAGGCCCAGACACCACCAGCCTGTACCCAGCTAATATGGGACGTGGTGGGGTCATGGGTCAGAGGTAAGAGGTAAAAGGGGTATGGTTTGGTGGTGAGAAGAGGGGAAAAAACCTATTATGTGGCTCCTGCCCAAGCTCTTTTGGGAGGTACGTCCTGCTAGGATGACAGATCACCTAAAAGAGGCAAGGTTGAGGGGGGAATCGCTAGGTGCATGCCATGAGGGAAAGAGAGAGAAAGCATTTTCGCCGTGACAGGAAAGGATGCCACGGCGGACTAACAAACAACACAAACCTGCCTTTGTCTGGCGAGGGTAAATGGTACATAGACGAACTCTTTGGTGGTCGGCAAGTACGCCCAGACCAAACAAAGGCGGTTAAAGGGCAAAGAGATAAAATCTGGTCACGACAGGCCCTATAAGAAGACCCTTGCCGTGCCCTGTAAAGGGGATCGAAAAACAGAGGTATGAGGGGGGGAAAAAAAAACAAAAGAAAGGAATAAGGAGAAAAAAGATAAGAGAGAAAATAGAAAACAAAAGAAAGATAATATAATGGGCATGCACCAGTAGGTCGGTTCCCTTCTCTCCCCCTCAAAATCTTGCTCTCTTTGGGGCAAGTAAACAATAGAGATTCCTTTGGGCACTAATCATTTAGGTCCAGTTCCCTCAAAGTCATTAATCTCAACGGCATTTTTTCTGCGGGATTAGTTTCATTGAGAGGAGGCGTTCTTCCTCTTTGATCTTTGCCTCCAAGGACCCAAACTTGACTTGATATTATTTCTTCGATTAACTCATATTGTCACTTAATCCTATACTTCTTTTGTAAAAGCTATTGTCATAACTGTGATTGTCATAAATAGGGATTACTTGGTCATTTTCATTAAGAAAATGTCATTATATTTTTGTTTCTTTTTCTGTTAGTGTTATATCTACCTGCCGTAAATCATTTGAAATAGCTCTGCCTGCCATAAGTACACTCCTGGCAGACGAGGCCTAGTTTGCGCACAAGCCGACCTAAAATGAGTTACAGTTGGGCCGGTTTCAACTCTCCTACTCAGAATACTCGAGCTCATCACCGCAGGAGGTAGCCCAGCCCAATGTACAACACAAAAAAAAGGCCCCTACAATCCATAACAAAATAACCTAGCAACGTTTAGGTCTATACGACAAGAGAAAAAATATCGATGATTTGTTTTATATTTTATTTTAATTGGAAAAAAATGTTAAAATTGTCAATTTATAAAAAATAAAATTTCCTTCAAGTTTGAGAATCTGAATACCCACCTATTTTAAAGGAAATTCACATTCCTACTAGAGGTGTTTAAAGGGAGAATCCAGATTCCTCTAACATCTGATTCTCTAGCGTGATTTGCAACAAAACATGAGAATCTTTAAACATTCATAAGAATCATAAAAATATTATCCTATATCAAACGCCACATTAATGCTAATGGTCTAACACTTGTATAGTGTTTTTATAATAGAAAAAGTACTACAATTTAGCCAACTAAACTCAAAATTCACGAACATCAATCTATATAAAATTGTGTAAAAAATAAAATACATAATTAATATAGTACCCGGTGTAAATTTAGACTATAAATATCGGAGTTAACGGATAACTTTTATTTATTATTTTAAATAAACTGGACTAGATGCAAGGGAGTGTATTTCAAAGCCCTGCTTCTTCGAGGGCTTTTCACAGGCGCTCTTTTACACCCACGCTGAAAGAGAAAATGGCGAATGAACAGCACTCATCGTCGCCGCGGCCATGGCTTCTCGACGCAGTGCCTTTCATGGTGGTTCTCCTGATAGCAGCCCACGTCCTCGCTTTGGTACACTCTCAGAAAACCACTTCTTTCTCTTACTCTTTTACCTTTCTCTCTCTCCAATTCCAACCAGATCTCTGATTTCCTTTCTCTTCACACTCTTTCAGGTCTACTGGATTTACAGATTAGCGACCGAGAAACAGCCTCAGAGGAGAAAGGCACACTGAAAACTAACACTCCAAAGTCTAATTTCATTCAGCAAAATGGGCAAAGGTTTTGGTTAAACCCTAATTCGTCGATTGTGATGTAAGAAAATAAAATTATGTAATTAGTTTTGGTTAATAGAACTATTTGTTAATGTTAATGTTTTTAATTGTTATTGCAATGTAATTTACTTCATTGATTCGCGTCTTTATACGGTTTAAGCAAGTTGATGTGATAGTAATGATACATTGATTTGAGTGTTTTATCATGGTTGCTGCGTTTTCAGAGGTTTTGATTTATTCTATGTTGTTTTACTTGTGGGCAAGTTTAGTTCTAGAAAACAGTAGTTGCTGTGTCTTTGGGGTTATATCAGTTTTTTTTTTGGTCCTTTGTAGGTCCTGTTTGGTTGCTGAGAAAACTAGGAAGAAAAAAAAAATACTAATTATTTTTTGCACATTTACAGATATCCATTACTTTTAGATCTGCTGTATGCTTCCTTTGGTACTTGAGGGAATGTAAAAAATAAAAAATGGTGCACGTGTGCGTGAAATGTTTTTACAGTTTCTGCATAAGCTGTTGTGATCCAAGAAACCAAACAAGTAAACCCTAGGCATCACCACCAAACAAAGATCAACACATATTCTGTAATCATAATTCTTATTCCAAATCATCTGACTTTCATGATTACAAGAGTAATAGTTAAATAGGGTTTAGGGATTACACCAATATCCAAAACACCTAATTAAATCTCTTAAAACCCTCATCATTAAAATCTAAATTCGAAATTCAAAAACCGAAATAATTTCAAATTCAAAATCTTAAATGATTTTGGTGCTTCTTGCATTATTTATGATGCAAGGTGCATTAAAATCAGCTAAGATTTTTATTTTTGAATTTGAAATTAATTTTGTTTTTGAATTTGGTTTTGGGAAAAATGCTCATACGCCCCCTAAACTTTAGAGGAGTGGCCATTACACCCCTTGAACTTTTATTTTAGCCAATTTATTCCTTAAACTTTACTACTCTGCCAAATTAATCCATCAATTGGTCTACCGTTACTTTCTCAACAAAAAAAATTGGTATGCCGTTAATATACAAACGGATTAGAGTTTACAATACAAATATCAATCCTAAACCCGTATGAAAAGAAGAAAGAGACACGACTGAAGCAGAACCACCAGCGGTCACCGCATCCCTCCTTTGACGGCGGCTTTATTTGTCTTGCTATTGATCTCTCCCCCACACTTTATTATTTTGTCTTCTTCAGCTCTCCCAACAAACACAGATCTTTCAAAACCACTACAAAAAAAAACCAAACAATCCCATTAAAAAAAACATAACCAAACCCAAAAGCAAAACAAAGTAAGCTCAGGAAATTGCTTAATCCTGATCGTCATCAGCTACACAAACAAAAAGGTACAAAAATTATTCATAGTGGTTTGCTTTTGGTCATAGATGCTGGAATATGGGTCGGATCTGGATGGTTGAACAACATGGTGGGACCAACTTGGTAACCAAGGACGGCAAGATCGATAGTGGGACAAAGAGCTCCAACGCCGAAGAGAGGGATGCAGTGACTGAACATGTTTTTGGTTCGATTGTCTCTCTTCCTGAACTTCTCTCTTTTCTTTCTTCTGGTTGAATAGTCTCTCCCTAGAGCTTCTTTCTTCTTTCCACGTCTAGAGGATTGATTTTGGTTTCATTTGTGTCTCATGCTTGTTTCCGTTAGTATATTAAAGGTAGACTAACTAATGTATTAATTTGGGAAAATTGTAAAGTTTAAGGAGTAAATTGGCTAAAATAAAAGTTCAAGGGGTGTCCTAGTCACTCCTCTAAAGTTTAGGGGGTGTATGGGCATTTTTCCCTTTGGTTTTTAATGTTGAGAGTTTTAAGGTATTTAATTAGGTATTTTCCATATTAAACTATTGCTTTTGTAATCGTGAAAGGGAGTATGATTTGGAATAATAATTTTATGAATTGAGAATGTCTTTTCTCACTCAGTCACTTGTTTGGTGGTGATGCCTAGGGCTTGCAGGCAGATCCTAGGTGGTGAAGCCTAGGGTTTGTTTTGTTGTTCCATTTTTACTCTTTTCTCTATTTTCCTATACATTCTGCATCACGATGTTTGTTGTACTAGTAGTTCTTAATCACTAGGAAATGCACACTTCAAAAAATCCAGGCAATTGGATATAAGACCTATCACTGTTTACTTACTTCTGAGTTATGGGTTAGCTTTGATGAAAAAATGCTGTAAAAATATATATATATATATATATATATTTATATATATGTTGGCTATCTGAGTTGGGTTTTTCCAATATTGGTACTGTTTCTCTTTTGATATTTCAAAATTCTGCACATCTTTGCTTCAATACTATTCATGTTGCAGTAGTTGTGGATTTTACAAATGTCAAACAACTAAGAGTTTTTTTTTTTTCCACATGTCATGCTTCAGTGCAAAGGCTGTTAATTTGATTTCCAGGGTACCTGTCAGATTTACCAGTTTAAATTCTTTGCATCAGTTTATGTTCTTGCTAGTTGATTAAGTAGTTGGGATATAATGGGTCATTAGTAGCTTGTTCTCTTATGGCTCTTCTATTTGAAGCTGAAGAGTTTCTAAGTTAGGAAGTCAGGGCTTTCAGATGAAAGGAATGCTAGAAGCTTTGAGGGTTGTGAACATTCTTTGCTGGAGCTTAAGTCTTTTTTCTTACACACTCTCTTTGAATGGAGTGTGGTCTTTTCTCACTTTTCTTGTTCTTCTTTTTCTATTTTTCTTGATCGTTGTTCTTTTGTTTCCTGATTTGTGCCCCTATAGTACATCCCCAATGTACTCGGTTTGGCAATCTTTTTATTATTAATAATATTCTTACGTTATTTATCAAAAAAAAAATTTATGCATTCTTTATGCATCTCTGAGTTCAAGGGCTTTGAGTACAACAACATAGCTTTGCATGCATATGTAGTTCATATAGCACATTTTTTCATTTTAAAGTTTAGCTTTTTTATGACCTGCTCCTTTCCCCACCCCACCTCCCCTTCTGCTCTTTCCTCATAATAGCAGATTTCCTTTTATTGAATGACTGAACAAAATTGAACTTATCCCAAAAAAACTTGTGAACAAGATTGAAGCAAGTTGACTGATATCTGTACCTTGTCTTATATGAACAAAATGAATATGTACCAGAATTTGGAAGTTTTAAAAGTATCTTTCTTATATGATTTTCAAGAATTGCAAAATTTTTATGTTGGAGATTTGATGGTGAATACTATACGAAAATGTGATGGTTCTGAGTTTTGTTTGAAAGTTTGAATGAGCTTAAAGTGTCATGTAAGTGATTTGGTTTTGAGTTTTGGTGTATGGTGCTAGATCATTTCAGGTTAGTCAGGTAGAGGTAGATTGAGTGTCTCAGCTGTGAACTTGACAACATTTTTGTTATCTAGCACGTAGTTACATGGGTCAATGAAAGTTTGCTGCTTATGAATGTCAAAAATTGTCCTCTGTGGGTGAACCTCATTGTATTATATCATGTTATCTAACATAATATTACATTTTACAAGGAAATTGTGAAAGGATTAGCGTTATAAATTGTCCCGATGCAATAGTTTTTTTTTATACAAGCTCAAATAGAAAATAGAAGAACAAGAAGCTAGTTAGGTTACACCTATATTTGTTTTCCAACCCATGGAATGATCCTTAGCATTAAAACTGCG
Organism: Quercus aquifolioides; assembly: GCA_019022515.1. Classification (NCBI taxonomy): domain Eukaryota; kingdom Viridiplantae; phylum Streptophyta; class Magnoliopsida; order Fagales; family Fagaceae; genus Quercus; species Quercus aquifolioides. The sequence continues at coordinate 87,178,005 of CM032327.1, forward strand.
GAGGCAGTCTTGGTGCACCATCAATAATAGCTCTTGATAGTTCAGAGTTGAGACTTTAATTTGATCATTTTGAGTTTAACCAATTATTACTATATCAGGTATTACCACAAACAAGTGCAGCAGCCAGTGGGTTTTGATTTTCCTTTGAACCATGACTTCACCATCTACCCATTCTTGTAGAGGAAATGTATTTTGAGAACTCTTTGATTGATTCTTCAAGAGAGTTTCACCATAAGGCCATCAGACTGCGAATATTGCCATAACGCAAAAACAACCATAACGCAAAAACAAAAGCTTTTCGCTTTAAAATTTTACCCAGTTATGAAGTATACACTGGAAAAAAAAAATTGTAATATAAGTGTTCTCAGCAATACTTACAAACCCATTTAGGAGTATATTTCTGTGCCCTCATTTGGAAACTAATTTCAATCACATAAGTCAATAGACATAGCGCTTAAGCCTTGTCCTGGACTTCCAAATTAATCTTGTTAGCATAATTACCGTCCTTGATAAGTTAGTCTATGACTCTATCCAGTGTGAGCAGTTGGGAGTTGGGACAAACCAACTCTTAACTTATCATAATATTCCATTTACTATCATCATCCACACAGAAAAAACTTGCATTGATTTTTAGCTCTTCTTGATAAGCAAGTGCTTCTTATTATTTTTTTTTAAATTTATTTATTTATTTATTTATTTGATAAAACCAGAAAAAACAAGAGAGTCAAACCATGCAATGGTTAATTGGCATATCAATTGCCAATTTAGCAAGGAAACTAACATCACCTATTACAAGCTTTGGAACAAAAACAAAATGGCAGACCACATCAGACCGAGCTAACTATACAAATCATCCACCAAAATCCTTTCTTGCCAATTGGGTCTACACATCCTATTGGAGACCAAAATTGGTCTCAAACTATCAATGAGAAACAAAAGAAACTTGAATCCCAAACTCCTAGCTTTTACAGCAGCTTCAACCATTGTGTCAAGGATAATGAGAGCACCCATATTCTCTGTACAGCTGGACACTCTCTGGAAAATTATCTCCCCTTGCATATTTCTGGCTTCATAGGCAAAGGTAACTCGATGAAGCTTCTTGGCTCTTGCTCCAGCCACCTTGATGATAAGCTGCCAAGGCTTGTGAGGGAACTGAAACCTTCTTTACTGATCTTAAGGGTCTATGTGTTACTGCACTACAACTAGCGAAAGCTTCCTTGAACCTGCAAACAAGAGATTGAGTTGTTAGAACAACTTCTAGAGGATTGGGATGTTTCCCTTCATGAGCAACTAAATCCTTATGAGTCCAAATGCTCCAAAAAGTGGTGAATATTCCCTGCAAGTAACTCATGTTATCTGGATCAAGGTCTTTATGAATTTGAAGCAACCTATCAATCTATTGTTGGATGGAAACATTCCTTAAATCATATGTATGCATTGCTAGTGAGGTGCCATGCCAAGTAGCTCTGCTAAATGAACAAAATAGAAACAGATGGGAAGTTGTTTCTTCAGCTTCATCACATAGAGGGCATGCGCTTGACACAGGAATCCCCCTACTCCTAAGGGTAGAAAAGGTAGGCAAACTGTCATGTAAAAGTCTCCAGACCAAGTTACAAATTTTTGAAGGTACTTGCACCTTCCATATCAGATGCCACAAATATTGATTATAACCACCCGAGTCCCTAGCAATGAGTTCATAGGCTTTCTTAATTTGGTAGTCCCTTGATGAGGAATGTCTCCAAACTAATCTATCAGAGACTGATCTAGTCTTGGAAATAGGCAATCTCAGAACCTCCTGACTTATAGGACCAAGATAAAGAGCTCTCACTAAATTAGGTTTCCAAGCATGAGAAACACTATCAATAAGGTCTGCCACTGTTCCTTCACTCAGATTGTGCTGTTCCAGAACATGTGTCTGGCAAGGAAACCAATCCTTATGACTAAGAGGAACATTAGAAACTGAGCCTATAATCCACCTTCCTTCCTGAAGTTTTCTGTTCTTAGGAGTGATGATGCCTCTCCAAAACCAAGAGTAATGAGGTTTAGGGATGCAATCATGGATTGTGGAGTGAGGGAAATATTTGGCCTTAAAAATTTTAGAGATTAAGGATTGAGGGTTTTGGCTAATTCTCCAATACTGTTTTGCCAACATGGCCTGATTCGTAATGCTAAATTTCTTCAAACCCAACCCCCTTCCTTTCTCGGCCTGCAAATCTTTTGATAAGTGCTAATCAATAAGTTAGTTCATACTTATTTTACATTATGAATATTGATTAATGACACTCTTTCAAGTCAAACAAATACTAAAATAGTATAATATAAGAAAAACCCAATTCCAAGGAGTGATTCAACCTCTTAGGGGGCATTTGGTATATGGTAATTTTTTAGAATTTCTGAAAATGTTGAAAGATTTCCTAGCATTCATACTTTTTTGGTTGCAAATTCCACTAAGAAATTAGATGCCTATGAATATCTAGATTCTCACTCAATTCCATAACATTTTTAAAAAACTGACAATTTCACCAATTCCTTTCTACCTTTTAACCAATAAAAATAAAACTTTTAAAAAAAATTAGATGCTAAATTTTTATTTTATTTTATTTTATTAACGTGCTGTGATTGCCTTGAAGAGTAAGAATTCAAATTGTGGGGGGTGAAAGCCCAACCTTATGCATTGGGCCTAGGACCCTATTTGAAGATTACTGTGTGTCCGAAGAGAAGAAAATGTTTGAGAAGGAATCCATGTGGAAGAGATATACCTGGAAATGAATGAGGAGTGTAGTCCGAAGAGATCACCGGTGGTCCGAAAAGGTCATTCTCCTCGGATACAAAGAGTCTTGGTCAAGCAGATACCTAAGAGGTTCAAGTAATCTTTCTAATGATTTCGATGATAAGGATAGGTTTCAGGCACGTATGGAGATGATAGGAACGGAAAAATATCTAGAAGACAAACTGCAACCACCACATTAAATGCACTGCGACTGCTTTTCTGGCCGCATTAATGTGGAGAAGACCCCTGAATAGTATAATCTCAGCTACCACCACTCACAGAAAGTTAAAGAATATACCTGATGAGACATGTACTCAAGTGGATGCTTAGATGAAGAACAAGTGGACGATGAAGATGATGGGAGATGATGTTATATAAAGAGAAGAGGTCTCTGATAAGGGGGATCGGAACAAAAAAGAAAGAGAAGAAGAAAACAAATTTACTGTAGCTCTAAGAGTTGTAATCACCTTTCATTCAATAATACACCTCTTCAGACATCCGTGTGTTCAGTTTTTCAAGCGTGATTTCATGTTAGTTCATCCTTAAATACCATAGTTAACTATTGTTTAATTCACAATCATCCTAGCTCTTTCACCCACTCTCTACAAATTCATTGTTTTGGGCTCATTGGGCTCATAATCCAAACCTTTTGGGCTTGGGCAACAAAAACCAACCCTACACAAATCATTATGTTTGTATTATATATGTGATTAAGAAATGTTAGACTTTGTCATGATTTATAGTTAATATTTTATTTCTCATTATTTCTTTTTTTTGTTTGGAAGATTAAAAAAGAAAAAGGAAAAAAAAAGAAGAAGACTTGATATTGTATTTGCAATTCTAAGGATATTTTGGAAAAAAATAATAACTCATATTAAGATTTCTAGAAATTAATCAAATATAAGAATATAATATTTGCAGGAATCTTATTAGATTCTTAATCAAACCAAAACTAGAAATAATTACATTTCCAAGAATTAGATTACCAACGATTTGAATAACAAGATTACTCTAGATTCCCTCTAACTAAACACCCCCTTAAAAAATTGAGGTAGGGAAAAATAGCCCTGAGAGTAGAACTAAAGACCATGAAGTAAAAAGTCAATGGTTCAAACTTTCCCCTCTCACTCTATTGGGGACCATAACTCACCAAAAAATGAAAAAGGAAAGGAAAAAGGAGGATAGAGAAATATACTCAATTATTTTGTCAAATTGCCTATAGTTGTACAAGAGTTAGGTATAAACACTACTAGGAAATACATAATACAATTGTAGTACCAAAATACTGGGCCCAAGTGAGTTGGGCCTAATATTCCAACACAACCTAAGTTCAACATAGAATTCAATAACCAATTAACAAAGCCAGCAAAGTATATATAACCCTATTAAAGTTGATGTTTCTGCTAAGAACTTTGATGCTCAGTAGCACTGTGATTCTTTCCATACAAATAACAATTCCTCCTATCATGACTTGAGAGAAGCACTAATCATATTTACTGTTATACATAGTGTACTTACAGTTAAGATTATTCGAAATTGCTTATATAACCCCCAAATCAACCTAGTATAGGTTTAACGTTGAACTCAACACAAATTTTTTTTTTTTTGATGAAAAAAGTGCAACATATAGTGCTCCCAAGCCATATAGTTTACCAACTTGACTATGATAATATTTGTCACTATCCAAATTGGATAATATTTGTCACTATCCAAACCCAATTGAACGAGTAAAATACATGACAACGTCTATATACCTATGAGACTTTCCCTCATAAATATATAATTCCTTACTAAAATGAAATAATTATTTTTTCAAAGAACTAGTCAAATTACAAATATGACACTTTATAATTGTTTATATAACCCAAATTAACCTAATAAACATCTAATGTAAGACTAATAAACATCTAATGTGAGACTTGCTAGACACATTTATCTAAACAAAAGAGCAAATCTAAAACAAGAAGAGCAACGGAACAAACAGACAAACACACAGGAGAAAAGGCACATGAGTGAGATCAATATCTTATTGAAAAAACTTCATATTTTACTAAGGGTGTTTTTGGATGAGGGTTTAAGAAGGGAGATCTGTGATTTTGTGATTGATGTGGCCTGTGGCAGAATTTTGGTGCTTCTATGAAAAAGCCTGGAGTTGGCGGGGAAGATTTTTATTTATTTCTGATTTCTGACCGAGGGTTTGGTCATAGAGTTCAAAAATTGTTGTTTAAAAAGATATGAAAATTGTAGTTTAAAAAGTGTAGTTGAAAAAAGTGTTTTTAGTGTTTATAAAACAAAAAAATGTGTTTGGTATCATGGTTTAAATAACATGTTTCAGTGTTCAAAAAACTTAAAAAATGTGTTTGGTATGTGTGTTTAATTTTGTAAAAAAAGCTGAGCAAAGTATGAAATAACACTTTTTAAATCAGGAGAGAGAAGAGATGCTTGGTACCAGGTGCTTGGTTCGGCGTGAAGAGATGAGAGGAAGAGAGGAGACAGCAATTAAAAAAAGGCTGATCAGTTGGGCCCATAATAGTTTTCAAGTTTAGTAACGAAGTGCCACTGAACATAGTGTTTGTTGTTTTAAAAACAGGCCGGAGTATGTTTTAAAAACATGGGCTTTTGAACAATGTTTTTGAGAAATCAGCTTAACAGGAATGCATGACCAAATGCAATTTTTTGTTTTTGGACACTAGTGTTCAGTGTTTAAACACTGAACACTATGTTTTAAAATGCATGACCAAATTGTTGGAAAGAGAGGAGACAAGATCTTATGTCGCACCCGTTACATAATTTTAGGTTGACCAGAAACAATGGTTTCAATTTATTAACATTTTCAGTCACTTTAAACACCTAGAATATGGGAAATATTTAGGTCAAAACAAATGAAACTAACAAATGGGGCTTTAGACACTCATAAAATCATAATCAAACAATGAAGAACATTTAATATTTCACCACCGCAATGAAATGCTTACCGTACCATGATGACAGTTTAGGGTAAGGTGACTAAAAAATTATTTACCTGAGCTGATGGGTGGAGCTCAATTTCTGAGTTTCTAGAATTCAAATAGGAGCTCAAAGGGTGTGCCTTGAAACTAGGAACAAAAGAAAAGATCACCCAACCCCTGTGTCGACACAAGCACAGGAGCTGATTAGGGTTCTTCAACCAAAAATACAATACACTACAGGGTGCAAATACCATACTAAAATGCAAACAGCTGCCAATCAGATGGCTTAACACTTGAAAACCATCACCGAAACATCATGCATCTGATATACATGCGTGTGTGGAAACCCACACACTGAAGGGGAGAATGCATATATCAAATGCCTAAGATAATTATTGCAATTATAGTCTATTATCTTCAACTCATCACGTATTGCATTCGGCTGTGAATTCAGATGCTGAGCCCACGCAAATATATAACAGACACCTAACAATATTTATAAGGTCTCAATGAAAGATATAAAACTTGAACAAGAAAAATAGATAAAATAAAATTCCATAGTGCTCTCTCCACAGGAGAAAATCCAAGGCCAAATAAAAATATCTCTTAAACAAGAAATATGTAGCCAAAACTGGGCAATCTAACTATGATCTAGGGTAGTAGGCTTAGTTCAATCTTCTTCTTCAATGACCTTGGTGCCCAACCCCTTCAAACCCTCTGGAGGGATCTCTGCAACAGTGACTAGTGAGAAAAACTCCTCCTTTGCGTCTTCTTCATCGTTTCTCTTACGTGCAACGCGGACACGAACTCTCCTTGGCACACTGCGAATTCCACGGCTCCAGACATGCTTGTTAAGCTTAACATCCACCCTGACATCAGTTGTTCCCATAGCCTTTTGGGCAAACTTCCTGATTTCCTTTATGGCCTTTGGAGCCTTCTTTTTGAAAGTGCTGCACATGGGATTGGCAAAATAGAAAGGTGACTTAGAAGTGCCCAAAAGACAATCCATCAGCTAAGTAGCTAACTAGGATACATCAAAGAATTAGGAACAAATAAAGCCTTGTAGAGTGGCATCGTTTATAAGATTAGCAGTAACGAGAGAGAGAGAGAGAGCAGTAAGAAGATGGTAAAAACATAAACGATTTATAGAAACAGATAAAGACTTGTAGAGGGGCATCTTTTATAAGATTAGAGTTTCTTGGTGGAACTAATAAAATAGCTTAAGCTCTTTTGGCTTACTTTTAACCACATAGAGCAGAGCTGGCTATCTACATGTGTACCAAAATGACATTCAACTTTTGGATGTGTATACTGAACTCAAGAGACAAGTTGGGAATTCGACAACTTACACACACTAATTTGGACAATAGTGAACATCCTTCCAAATGCTACCCATAGTGTACTTATGTAATCTCTGAAATTCACCCTATGGGCCTAATTAATGGAGTCATATATAACCAAACGATACTTAGTTCTGAACATGCAAGATTACAAACACACAAGATTTGCATGATTCAGAAACATTACTACCTTTATGTTTGCGAAAAGAATGTCAATATTCCTTGCAAAAACATAACAATACATCTCTTGCATCTCTAATCTCTACAATACCTAACTATCTCCAATTGTACTAAAAATATACCACAACAACACATTTAGAAGTCAGGTAATTATGATTCAGTGCACAGTTTGCCCTTGATGAAGTAGAATCAGTCAGGTAACAACTCACAAATCACACCGAAAGGTACATGTATTATGTATACTTTCACATTTCAATAGATACAACTTCAAATATTGAGGATGTTTCAACGGATGATATAAGTCACCATTCTACAGAAATCATATCATCTCGCATGTTCCACCATGATTAATAGAGCCTTACAAAAACAAAAATGGACTGAGTATTATTGACATAAGATATTTACAGCTAAGAATACATTGATCCCAACTCCATAACACCCATTTGCCAAAAAAAAAAAAAAAAAACCCTCTATTTATTCACTCACAGAACATGAAAATTCCAATTATTAGCAATCCAAATAAACCCAATTAAGGCAAAAGAAACAACCTCGTTTTCTACTACGAAAAGGGGAAAAAAGAACTCTCAAGAAGCACGAATCAATAAGATTAAAAAAAAACAGCCTTGACCCACCAAATATAATCCTAGTTAAACCGGATCTAACCCATTAACAAGCATAAAAATAATGTAACACACACATATATAGAAACACGGACATATATAGATACACGTACAGAGAGAGAGAGAGAGAGAGAGAGAGAGAGAGGGTTGTGTTACCATCCATGAAGGCGTTTGTGGAGGTTGATGGTGTACTCTCTGGTGACAACCTCTTCCTTTCTTCCTTTGCTGCCCTTGTCCACCATTGTTGCAACTCTCTCTCTCTCTGCTCCGAAGCTCAACTCTTACGGCTGCTGCTACCAAAGATGAGCTAGGGCGTCACACACAAAAATAATGGGCTATGTTTTATTGAAGTAGCCCTGGGGTTTTGGTTGAAAGTACTAAAATGTCCTCCCATGTGGTTCCTAATGTAAGGTTGTTTTCGTCAAACTCCGTCGCTACCAAGAACCAAGTCGTCTACGTGTCTTATAAAGAGAGGGGTAGAAAGGGAAAAACAATTAAACGGGTTGTCGTTTAAATTTTTTTTATTCTCTATATGGGGAGCGACACGCAGTTTTATATATTTTCAGATAAATTGATACTATCAATCTAGGGCACTGCTCTTTGCTCTACAAATCTTCATTCCCTGAAGGTATAATAATTTTCTTTTATAGATGACCCAGTTAGTTATAGTTTATTGATTTACTTGTTGCCTCTCACGTGTGTAAAATTGATTCACTTGGGTGTCTTTTCTTTTGTTAAGGTTGTTAGAAAATAGTTGTTGTTGCTGTTTGCTGACTGACTCTCAGTGAAATCTAAAAGAGTAGAGTTAGTTGAGAAAACCCAATTAAGATATGGTAAGTCCTTCATCTATTTTGTGCGTTTCAGTTTTAGATTTGTTGGAATTGTTTATATATAATTGATTGTGTACACTTTGTTGTTTCAGTCTGGAAGCAGGAAAGAAACCGTTTTGGACCTGGCAAAGTTTGTGGACAAAGGTGTCCAAGTCAAGCTCACTGGCGGTAGACAAGGTAGGTGATTGCTACTATAATTTCAAATTTGAGCAAGTTATAGCCTTATAGGTAGATGTATAGAACTGAATATCATATATGCCTATGAGCTTTGGCTGATTCCTAGACTTGAACCCACGACACGTATTGCTTGGGCAACTGAATAAAATAAATTATTGCTGAATGTCAAATGAAAGAGTTTATGGTGATGTGGTTTACAATAGGCATTCAATGTGAAAATGTTTGATGGCAAAGTTACCCAAATGACTTAGTTTCATAACGGAAATGAAAGTATGTCTATTGCTTTGAGAACTTCAATATTTAGAAATTTGTTTGCTTCTGAGAGCAAGAAACTAGAGGGGTGATTTTAATTACAGAAGTTGCATCTATGGATGGTTGTGTAAATCTTGTGTTATCTGGGTATGCTAGGAACACTAGAAGGCAGAAAGAGCCACCATGTTGACTATCATTGACCTTATCAATCCTAGATTCCTAGTTCTGTAGGGGGATCATTAGTATCAAACAACCATCATGTTGTCATTACTGATCTAATATGAGTACATAACTTATTTTGTTTCGGCTTGCAGTGACGGGGACTCTAAAAGGATATGATCAGTTGCTAAACCTTGTTTTGGATGAAGCGGTAGAGTTTTTGAGAGGTAGTTACTTCATGGATTTCTGACAATTTCTTATGAGTCCCTCTGTACGTGTGTATGGTTTTGATGCATCTATTGAAACTAATTAAATAGTTATGGTTGTATTTGATCAGTTGCTAAACCTTGTTTTGGATGAAGCCATAGAATTTTTGAGAGGTCATTTACTTCATGAGTTACTGGAAATTGTTTATGACTGTGTGTCTGCATGCATTCATGTGCGTGTGCATGTGTGTATGTGTATGAGTGAGAGTAATTGCTGTGTGGTTTTGAGGCATCAGTTCAAACTATCAGTAATTGTTTCTATTTTGATCTTTTTGGACATTTATCCACCTATGAATATTAACTCTTCATGTAATCCTATTATTATCATTCTTTAGGATGCTAAACTCATCACAGTTTCCGTGCTGATTGTTGCCAGTTTTATATTTATTTTTTCTTTCATAAACTATTCTACGCACACTTATTTTCAATGTTTAATATTTATCTCTGGAAGAACCTCATGGTGCTCTTAAAAGATTCTTTTTTATTTTGGAATTTGCTTTTGCTGCAAGAACCGCAAAGTTTCAACTTTCAAGTTGTGCACTTTGTCCCCTAATATTAGCAATATCCCAAAACATAGTCATGCCTATGAGCCTATCTCAGATGGTTGTTTGGATGACACTTGATTTTTATTTTGTCACAAATTTTATTTGGGTACATTTTCTATGTTTAAAATTGTTGTGGAAAGTTGAGTATAGTGTAAGTAACACAGTTGTTATAACATGTTACTGAAGGCGGCAAAGTGCCTTACTTCACACATGAGGGCTTTCTTTCTTTCTTTGCGTGTGTGTTTAATAATAAAACAAAAGGTAGGGTGGGTTACCGTGGGTAAGAGAAACATGGGTAGAGATATGCCTGCATTTGCTAGCCATTTACATAAAGTACCATGTTGCTTCATAGTGAAAACTTTCACACCTCTTGAATTGATGACAAATTTATTGAAGGCTTTTAGAACTCTCAGCTCATGCTTTGAGGTTAGGCATAAGGAAACTCCTTGTGGATCATCTTAGTAGCTTATTTTCTATTTATAATGTAATGTTTAACAAAAGAGATTGTGTTCATTTATCAAATAAAATGATTTAATTTCACCCATGTTTGTTTAGGCGTAAAGATTTTATTAATGTGAGTAAAACCCGTTCAAGATAATGTACCTCTTAATTACTGCCCCTTGTTTCAAGGGAATACCCTTTGATTCCAACCATGATGTCAACATATAATATGCAAGTATGGTTTACATCTCATGCTTTGATGGAAACCCTTTTTTTTTCCTTTCTAGAAAATTCCTTCTTTTATTCTTTCTTTGGGGCTTCCTCTTGTATAAATGATTGGGAACGTAAGTGAAACCTCCTTTAAAGACTTATAAGAGGTGAGGGAAATTTGGTTCTAGTGCTCAAGAGTTAATTCGGGATATTGTGGATGATGGAGAGCTCTCTTGGTACCTTTTTTAGTCTTTCTAAAGTTGAATTGAGTCATACTTTATTGTTTGTTTTTGTTTATTTGCTGCTGGATCAGTTTTAATTAAGTTTTACTAGAAATAATGGAAATTTGGTAATTTCTAGAAATCTGGATTGGGCTATCCTTGTCCGTACCAAAGGCCCATGGGTCTTATTCTATCTTTTGAGTACTTTTCCTATTTGGTTTAGAAGTTCTTAAGTCCTTTTTGTTTGTTAATAGTAATCTTAGTCATTCTAAATAGGTTATTTAGAGTAATAGTCATTCTAAGAAAGTATTTATCAAGAGCCTACATAAAGGCTTATTATTCTCAAAAATATTCATAATGAGGTATCAAAAAATATTCATAGTGAGATTGTTTTAATAAAATTCCAGCAGCTTATTTTGAGCTTTGTGGGTGTGACTTACTTCTCCTACCTAACTGTGATTGCATAGTGAATTTACCTTTCATTATTTCTTGTTTTATTCACTGTTTTAACACCAAATTGCCATCAATATATTCAAGATTCAATCTTTTTTTACTAAACCCTTAAACATCAATCCTTATTCAAGTACCCTTTAAGATCTCATCAAGAAATCTAATTTAGAGCTAAATTCCTAAGGATCCTACATCAAAATTGGTATCAAAGCCCATCAAGGCTTCCATCCTGCGTCAATAAATCCCGTGTACTAGGGTTGTTTTAACGAAATCTATTACTTCAAAAATAAATAAAAATCATCCTTCTTTTATTCAACTAAGCTTATGGAAATCCTAAACTTTATTCCCACAACTCTCTTCTACCGAGCCCTATTTATTTGTTGAAATCCTTATAAATAAAGCAGAAAAGATGATTATTAATATGGTACTGAATTCTAAATAATCTTGCATCAGATATGATACTGGAACTATTCTTTAATATCATTGTTGTCACATCAATGGTCCATCATGCACCATGTGAGTCCATAAGTTTCAGATACCAATTGTCTCTCCCTAAGAGAAGGAATTACAAAAGAAAAAATAAAGATCTAACATCACATTGGATGTTGGTTCACCATGTTGCACTTCACAGAGCACATGTTGGGACTTGCTTGAGACTTGGTGGCATGCGTTTTCCCACCTGTTCCTTCCTGTGCTGGATGGAGCATCAGCCAAATTTGTGGGTGGCTTCTTTCCAGCGTAAGAAGGAACTGAATTCCATTGTAAGCATTTTTCTAGCTAAGAGCCTTGTAACTCAATGGCATTGCCTAGTGTTTCCAACGGAGACATATAGGTTCAAATCCCCCTTAGATGTAAAAACCTTTTTTTTTAGAAGAAAATTTTAAAAACCTAGCAAAACATTTTTGATGTAATTGTAAGATTTAAGCTTTATGTGATAAGTGCACAAGATGTGGCTCAAATTGGTATATGTGGTTACAATCTGTATCTGATTGTTGAGAGAATACATCAGAAATGAAAACTGTGTTGAACTCACAGTTGGCAACTTTCATGTTCCTTTTCTTCCCAAATGAGTTAATAGCAACAAAATAACATTAGACTAATTAGCTTATTATGTATGTATTCTCTCTCTGTTGCTGTTTGTTCTTCTGATTCTTTGCCAACTACATTTTTTAGTAAACATGGTAATACACGTTGGTCGATTTACATGAGCCATTTGTTATGGTAATTTGGTCACTTTAACTACAATCCCTGTTGAGTTACATGGCCATTTGTTATGTGGGCTATTGTCATATGGAGATTATTTCAGCACTTACTTCTTAATGGGTTTATTCATGAGTAAATTGTAGAGTCAACTAGAACAGTGATAGGTGATAAAAATGTGGAGAGTGAAGTTCAGGTACACACCATAAGAGTTTAAGTGACTGGCAGAGTTCTTAAAGAAAAGTTCACTGTTTCCTGAAATGACACCTCTTCCCCTTGTAAGAGTAAGGTGGAGAGTGAGGTCATGAGTTCAAGGCCTGCTGAGTTCATATGTAATTTCCTAATGAAAAAAAAAATTAAAGTTTGTTTTATAAGGATAAACCATGATAGGACACAATCTGTCAGGATGGATGGGGTGTCACCCTTTTTTTACATATTTTGGTCAGACAAAGGTTTGCAAGAATTACTGGAGCCATGGGTTTAATTCTTTTGCTTATATTTGACTGAGTGGTGGATAACATTAAATGCATAAAAACCAAAAAAGTAAACCTTTTTTAAAAAAGAAAAGAAAAGTGGTTCTCAACTATTCTCCTCTCCTTTAAAGTAAGTCTTTTTTAAAAAGGGAAAAGAAAAGAAGCATTATGTTTAGTTTTTAATGTAATTTCCTCTTCTAGATAATATTGGAAAAGCTAAAGCATGCAAAAAATAGATGATGCCCTATCAATGTTAGTGCAGCACTTCCCCATCATGGCTTGTCCTATTTATATGTAGGGCATACTGAACGGGGAAAAAAAGGCTACAGTGTGCCAATCAAAACAAAGGAACATGATCTTTGGCCTATCCTTTAGTGTTCTGTAGTTTTTATTTAGAAGGCTAACAGTTAGTGGAAGCCAATTAAAAGACAGGAGCTTCTTTGCTTAATTGTGACATTTCACAAATCCCATTGATTCAAGTGTTGAGACACCACATGGAGTAAAAGCACCATGGTGAGACTTCATGTTCTATCCTATCTTTTTTGGGTATTTGGGCACTCAAGCTTAACTATTTTAAATGTCAATGCCTTGTGGTTCAGATGAGCTACCATTAAATAAAAAGGGAGATTGAGTTTTTGGCCTTGCTTTCATTAGATCAATTTGGCCCCAAACGATTAGATAATTAAAGTTGCAACATGCTAAGTGACATGCTTTCAAATTGTTATCTTCTAAAAAGTAAAGTTGCATTTAAACAGTTTGATGGTTATCTTTATTAGAAGATGTAAAACTCACATGTATCTGACACTTGAATGATTCGGAATTTTAACAATATTTGTAGGTTCTCCTAGATAACGGCCATCGAGAAGGCCTATGTGCCAGTTAATTGCAGCTATATGAAGAAATTTTAATATAGCAAAGGATTGTGATAGTTATCATTACTTAGTTCCTGTGCATGTAGGCACCCACCTTTAGCTAGTATCCTCCGGTAGGTTTGTGCTAACCTGCACCTGTTGAAAAATGATAGCAATCTGTTCTAATTTGAACAGTGTTAGATGGTAAGCAATGTCAAGTAGTCAATAAGAGGGCTAATAAGCCTGAAAGGCTACCCAAATTGGATGTGTATTTTCTTGAATCCGTTTCTAGGCTTCTTTTGTTGCATGTAGTATTGTTTTCTTGGATTCAGATTTCTATCACCTTTATATATTTGCCTTATCTTTTTCCAGGAAACTTGGTAGTGTTACTGTATTTATACAACTTCTTGAAATTTCTAGACAAATTAACTTGGAATATTTGCCTGTGTTCTGCAGATCCTGATGATCCACTGAAGACTACTGATCAGACCAGGCGCCTGGGCCTAATAGTATGTTCTCTTACAGTATATACGCATTTAATTTAATTGTTCATGAACATAAACATCTAGAATGTCAGCATGTAACCCAAAGGTTGGATCTTAAATATTGCTGTTACAGGACACATTGGCATGCTTTCTAACTTATTTATGATGAAAATCATTGTCTTTTGAATTTGCTAGACCATTTAATATGAAAAATACTTGCCCTTTTACTTTATTCTCACAAGTTTGAATTGGTAAAATGACAGTGAGATTTTAACTGCCCAAAAGAACCATTAGATCAACCTCATCACTGTCATGGTCAAATTTTTTACTGTAAGGTAGTTGCAAAAAAGATGTCATCATAGAGCTTGAATTATAGGATCCAAACATGATGCTCAATGATTTTTTTTTCCTAATATTGCTTGAAGCCACCTTTCTTGTGAAAGCCTACTGACGGCAAGTTACTTAGTTTTCGGCACAATTCTCAACAATGTAATAATAAGCTGCCAATGGCATGACTTGGTGCAAGACAAGACATCTTTGAATTGTTGTGAATCTCTTTAAAGTGGTATCATTCTGTAGGACCTGTTTTAATAATGTACTTCAATATTTTCCAAGATTCTTGTGTGTTCTTGTGAATTATTTGATCACTGGCCTATTGTTGTCAATATTACTAGCTTCTCAATTCGCTTTTACCAAAAAGAAAATGTTGGTAACAATGATATGGATTCTGAGTCATTAAGAAAGAGAAAGATTCACTGTAGCAGCTCTTTATTCAATACTGCTTTATATAATGAAAAATAAAAGGCTGGATTCAGTGACTGGTTACTCAAATGTAAGAAAAAATGGGCATCTATTACAATGTTGGAGCATTGAATTTAAACATATCAAAGGTGGAGAAAGGAAATAATTTCAGCCATTATTTCCCTGAATATATATTGAGAAAGAAAGATACACTAGCAAAATCTTTAGTGTACTGGAAGTGACTTTTCTTGTTCAATAAAGTTTCTTATTTACTTATCAAACAAAACAAAAAAAACTTTAAACAATCTTCAATGATTCTTACTCTTTCAACTTTGTTTTCTTGTTGGAGGTAAACAAATTTTGATGGTGATTCATTGTGTTGCAGGTTTGCAGGGGAACCGCTGTAATGCTTGTGTCCCCAACAGACGGCACAGATGAGATTGCCAACCCTTTCACCCAGCCAGATGGGGCCTAAAGGCATATTATCTTCCTCAATCTGTAGGCCTAACTTGCTCTACAAGTTGGACTAGTAGTCATCAAGAAATTATGTTTGACAAACAACTTGCAACTATGGAATTTGTGGGTTCAATTTTTAGTGAATTACCAAAAAAAAAAAAAAACAAAAGAGTAAATTCTGCATTAAATTATTGACTTGGGCATAGTCTCTAAAAGCTGCAGTCAACTCTAAAGGCCGCAATAAGCTTTTAATTTTTGGCCTTTAGTTCTGTAGGTGATAGCCAGTAAAATGCTTAGTCTTTGCCTCTAAGTTTTCCTCTGCTTATACAGCTCGATTTGTTTTAACATTAATATTTTCTAAAAAAATTAGTCAATTTTTAAAAAGTAGTTTAAAAAAAAAAAAACTATTTTATTTTTCAATGTTTACGTAGTAATTTTTGAAAAACTCTTTGATTTTGCTATGTTTGGTGAAGTCCCTAAAAATGAGATAGAACTGTTTTTCATAGTGTTCATTTTGCCTCTTAAAACTTTCTTTATTTAGCATGACATTAGATAGAGTTGTTTTTTAAAAAATTTAGTGGAAAATAATTTATATTTTTAATAAGATTTTTCGTTGACCAAAAATAGTTTTCTTTTAACACATTTTTTTTTTAATGCTACCAAGCACAGAAAAAAGCAAAAAACTATAGTTACAGAAGATTTTTCATCGAAATAAACAAAGATATTAGTCTCAAACAGAAACACAATTGCATTCATAATATCATTTAAGTTATGGATGACCACTTGATTCATAAGTTCATTCTACTATTTCACCTATATTTTCTATTCTCCTTGTTATTGTTAACCATTTACTTTAATTTTACAACAAATTCTAAATTTATATAATAATAATAATAAGAAGAAGAAGAAGAAGAAGAAAAAAGAAAACTGTGGGAAAATGTTGGGTTTGAGGCAGAAGAAAATCTGATTTTTACAAAATAAAATTTTTTAACCTCATAAGAAAGAAAATGCTTTATTATGCTCAACTCCTTTTTCCTTCCAATTAAATCAGAGTATTAGACCAAGGTTTGTCCCTGGGGACCTTCCTGTAACAAGCTTAAAAGACCCAAAAAAAAAAGGATACTTGGAATTTTCATGGACAAATATAAGTTGATCCCATTCTCTTCACGGACCATACATGAACAAAATGTCCAAAGCAAGCATAAGAGCAATTATTTGGCAATGGTTCAATTTGTAACTTAAAAAAGAGCTTCAAAATATAAAATTCTAACTTCAAAAGCAGCATATAGACGCAGACCCAGAATATCATGACAAATCTCGTTGGGGTCCACGTCTTTATTAATCTTTTGGGAATAACTAAAATGAAAAATCTCTCACCCACGGGATTTTATTTTTTAGGAAACCAATTGAAGAAAGAGAAATCCTCTTATGTTAATGTCACCCATGTTATTATGTTCCTAGATTTTCATTTTAAAAATATTTTCGGAAAGACAATCTCTTTTGTGGACTGCTTTTACCTTCTTTTTTTTTTTTTTTTTATTCATTTTACTTGCTTGATAACCTCCAAATCAAATATGGCATCGAATTCGAATCTCCTTTATCTTATCTAATTGTTTATCTGAGCAAAAATTATTAAACCTCCATAAATTATTCGAACTTATACTTTGATTCTCCTACTACAGTTCCATCTTTATCGAAATTGTCCGATAGATGATGATGATGATAACAAAAATTACAACTCTAAAGAGAAAAACATTGATACTCCTTTGCATCTAATATAGTATAGAGTTCTTTTACAAATACAATAAAATCACATAATATTTTCACAATTTTACTGATGCAACAATTTAATTTTTTTCCTATATCGAGTTGTGGTAGATCTTACTATAATTTCAATTTTTTTCCCCTTTTTAATTTGACTTATAGTGAGTTTTTTTTTTTTGAGAATCGACTTATAGTGAGTTGATCTCTCAATTTGTTGTCTTTAATCATGAAAAAGGTAAATTTTACTGATGCAACAATTTAAAGAGAATGCCGTAAATCAGGTGGTGAGACAGAAGTGTGGAAGAAACTCGAGCCATTCTGACTTGCTAAGTTTGAGCTTAATTTGCAAAATATTTTGGTTGAAAATGACTTCAGGAATTGTGTTTAAGAGGTATCTCAGCTACCATGCAACATGACACTGTTAGCAGCTCTTTTAAATATTGGGTTAAAAGAGAGGTCACACTCTAAAGAATAAATGGGGTTTGGTGTTGAGGCATCGAATAAAGACTTTTGTAATCTTTAGGTTTTTTTTTTTGGGAAATTGCACTTTATCCACCTATGGTTTGACCCATTTTAACAATGCCCACTCATTGTTTGAAATTTGTCACTTAACCCACCTGAGGTGGTCTCCGTTAGACCCCCGTTACTCACCTCTACTCTTTCCGTTAGAAAATCTCATTTACTATATAAGCCAAAATTAGAACTCAAATAGAACCCTAAAAAAAAGGAATGAGCTCTCTCCCTCTCTCTACCTTGGAACCCCAAACCCATTTCCTCTGTATCAACTTGATCTTCAGCCATGGACTTGGAATCTAACTACAAAATTGCCCCCACTGCCAATTTCATCTACTCCCGCAACTTCAACAGAAGCTTTTAGAGAGATTGCAAAAATTCGATGTCTTTATTCTTTGATTGGTTGCTGAGAAACTGAAGGAAAGGAAAATAGAAAGTTAGTGTGTGTCAGTGAGAATTTAAGTTTGATTAGTTTGCTAGTTTCGGTCGCTTTCTTCAAAGTTTCTGGGGAGATTTTGGAAATTTTATTTCCTTATTCTCTGTTTGTTTCCTGAGAAAATGAAGAAAAAGAAATAAAAGGTTACTGTGTCAGTGAAATTTAAATGTGATTAGTTTACTTGCTTCAGTTGATTTCGAACCTGGTTTGGTTTAGGAGGAATTTTGTTGCGGTGGAGGATCTCAACGAGTGGGACCACAAAGGCTAGGGTTTTGCCAGAGCCAGTGGCTACATCGACGGCGACGTCCTTGTAGCTACAGAGTAAGTGGACTGTGGCGGCTGGACCGGCGTGCAGAACTTGAAGTCGGCTCGGGTTAGGGCTTTGAGAACTGGTTCGAAGAGTGAGGGGTTGAGATCTGTTTCTTCATTCTCTGTTTGTTTGTTGAGAAATTGAAGAAAAGAAAAAAAGAAAAAAATTGTTGTTTCATTGAATTTCTCTATTTGTTTGTTGAGATCTGTTTCTTCATTCTCTTCGATTAATTTACTAGTTTCAATGAATTTCTTTAATTTTTCATTCAGAAATTATGTTCAAATTCTATTCCTAAATTTCTATCTGTGATCAAAGAGAGAGGATTAGGGCTGACTTTCAATGTTCATTAGTCGAAATCCAATTGCATTTTGTTTGAATTTCAGTTTCTAGATGAGTTATTGAAGGATTCAACGAGAGTGGTGAGAGCTCTGCGCGAACAACTTCATTTTTTTGGGGGGGTTTTCAGGGATCTTGATATAGAGGAAATGGGTTTGGGGTTCTAAGGTAGAGAGAGGGAGAGATCCTTTTTTTAGGTTCTATTTGAGTTTTAATTTTGGCTTATATAGTAAAGAGGATTTTCTAACAGAAATGGCAGGGGTGGGTAACGGGGGTCTAACGGAGGCAACCTCAAGTGGGTTAAGTGACAAATTTCAAACTACGGGTGGGTATTGTTAAAACGGGCCAAACCACAGGTGGGTAAAGTGCAATTTCCCTTCTTTTTTTTTTGATAATCTTTTGTAATCTTTAGTTTTTTTTTTTTTTTTTTTGATTTGGAATCTTTTGTAATCTTTAGTTAGTTGTTTAATATGTTGTAACACATATCATTAATTATACCTAGTGAATCAGTGATGCCTCTGCCTTTACAATTAGGAGGAGAGCTTGAAATCAATTAATAAAAAAAAAAGGGGATTCGAGAGTGTTAATGCACTAATGCTACCTACATTGTGAATCCTACTACTATTATTATTATTTTTATTATCATCAATTTTTTTATAAGTAAAAAAGAGGATCTTTGTTGTGAATCCTACTACCATTATTTGATTGAATATTATTTTTCAAATAATCTAATAGTACAAGAATGAAAATTTCAAACATAATTATCTTAATAAAAAAGAGTAGACTTACTAGACTATAGTATACTACTAAATTATAGTAATCTTAATATATATATACACACTATTAATAATAGGATTCTCCGTTTGAGTTTTAACTTTTTGCGTACTAAAATACCTTCACACAAATTCTTAAACTCTCTAAAATATCCCCTATCTTTTAGTTAAATAATTTTTAAATTAAAAAATAAAAACCGGTTAAAAGAGTAATTTATTGTTCCTAAATTTTAGGTTTTTCCTTTATCTTCTCCATTCGGTCTAAAACTTAAAAAATTATTTTTAACTCATTTTTAAACATTATTCCACGTTAATTTACCTCTTTCTTTAAAAAATAAAAATACAAACGGTTATTTATATATCACTTTTAAACATTATAACACTGAACCAAAAATAAAAAAAAAATAAAAAAATGCATTATTGCACGCACAAAGCGCATTTGATGAGTCTAGTACTATTAATAACAAGATTTTTTGTTTGGGTTTTATCATTTTGTGTACCAAAATATCTCCATACAAATTCTTAACCTCTCTAAAATACCCCTATCTTTTAGTTGAATAATTTAAAATTTAAAAACACAAATTGGTTAAAAGAGTTATTTACTATTTTTAACAAAGTTTCTAAGTTTTAGGCAAAGATCCTAAAAATTAGTACACCATCTTTTTTAAATTTTTTTTTTTTTTTTAAGAAAGAGTTAAGTAAAATTTTATTAGAACCTTATCTATATCTCACTTTTAAACATTATTTCACTAAACCCTAAATAAAAAAATAGCCTTATTGTACGCGCAAAACATATATGATGAGTCTAATATATATATAAGAGGATTTTCCTCTTTGAACTGAATTTTTATGTGGTTCAAAAATACCCTCATTAGTGAATAGTAACTTCATTTAGAAATATGGTTGTGGGGGGTAAGAGCCCAAGTTTGTATATTGGGCCTTATCTGAGGACATGAGCATGTCTGAGGAGGAGTAAATGATTGGGAGAGACCCCAAAGTTGAGAATCACATGAGGGAAGAATGGAGGAATATAATCTGAGGAAGAGCTCCTTCTCGGATACAATGAATATTGATCAAATCTGTATTTGGGCAATCTAGGTGACCTTCCAGGAAGTTTCAAACGATAAGGATGAACTTCAGGCACGTACAAAGACAATAGGGACTCAAAAATATCTAAAGGAAAAGCTGCTACCACCGCATTAAATACACTGCATCAACTTTTCTGACCGCATTTATGTGGAGAAGACCTTTGAACAGTGCAGTCTCAGTTATCACAACTCATCGAAAGCCAAAGAGGATGTCTGATGGGATATACACTCAAGTGAGGGCTTAGATGATTAACAAGTGTAGGATCAAGATGGTCTGAAAGGAATTATATAATGTGAAAGACCTCCCATGAGAAGGGGATCAAAGAAAAAAAATGAGAAAAGAAATACTGTAGTAATCAAAGTTGATTTGACAAACAGTTATATTGATTTATACTCTAAATGATTTCCTCGGACAGTGAATTTATTCAATATAATGAGTCTTGTTCTTGCTTGATCATCTTCTAAACCCATAGTAGCCGTTATTAATTTCATTAAGGCCTAACTCTTTAACCCATTTATCTACAAATTCATTGTATTGGGTTCATTGGGTCATCATCCAATTCTTTGTTGGGCTTGGGCCCAAAATTGTGACCCTACAATGGTCATAAATGTCAAATAACAAATAACAAATTTTATTTTAAATTCAAAAAGAAAACTCCTAAAGTTTAGGATTTTTTTTCATTTCAAGTTTAAAAAAGAAATTATAGTTACCGTTTATCTTTAATAGTTTATACTTTTTATTTGTTTGAAAAAAAAAATTTAAATTATAATAGATGCAAATTATTAACCTTTACCCAAAAAAATAAAAGAGTATCTGAACATGCATATATATAAAAGTATGAGAATGAATTTTTACAATGTGCGTCCTTAGAAGCTGTATATATATAAAAGTATGAGAAGGAATTTTTTTTTATTTTTATGAAAGAGAAGGAAAATTTTAAATACGATTACCTTAATAAAAAAAAGTAGATTATACTACTAAATTATACAAATCTTAATATATATATATATATATATATATATAAAAGCATTGGCAGGTAAAATAAAATAAAAGGATCGCAATATGCTAAATCACACGAACATCTTTGTCGATGGATTTGGCTCTCATCCACGACTTGCGAAGATTCAAGAGCAAATACCTTACATATTAATTTGTTTGTTCTTCAAAAACAGTTTTTAAAACAAAAAAAGATGAAGATGCCATGATAAGGTGCACATTTCAAAGGTTCTTTGTGCCAGCGCTCAGTAACATGGGCATTGGATTGTCAGCCAGCCATTAGACCCAATGCCCATTACCATTCACACTCAAAGAGACAAAAACTATAATAAAAAAGTCAGCACTGAGCATCATTTAAAGTCATGACTCTTGACTCATGAGGGAACACAATTGCCAATTTTTTTTGCGAAGACAATTGTCAACTAATTTAACGTCACTCTGTTTTCCTTCTTCAGTTTAGACTAATAGCCTGCTGGGTCCGTTATGTAAAATTTAAGTGTTATTTCTTATATTTTTTTTTTTAAATTTAGTTATGTGACTGTATTTAATTAAAAATATATTTTTATCTCAAGAGAAAAAAGTCACATGATTGTTGAGGGTCATTTCTTCGAAGTAGACAAAGGTAGCCCAACCCAGCAACGCGGGCAGCAGACCAAGTAAAAATAAAAACCATTGGGCCCAAGCGGCAGGAACAATGGATCACAGGCCCATCGATACAAATGGATGGGTCTTGAGGAAGTAAGTGGACCTAAAAAGGCCCGGAAAGAGAGAAAATGGCACCCATGGGCAAGTATGTGTTGTAAAAAAATGAGAGAATGGGCTGCGGCAGGCCCAAAGTAAAGTAAGCAAAGTAAGTAGGGGATAATGGCAAGCCCATGTACCCCAAAGATGAGAATGAGGAAATTGGGCCGGGGAAGCCCAATTGAGTTAGTAAAAGCCCATGGGATGCGGAGTAATGAACGGACCAAGGATGTCCAAAGAAACGGGCCGGAGAGGCCCAAGGAAAAAAAAAAGGCATGAAAGCCCATATGCAAGGACACCAGTGGCCACCATTGATTGGGCCACTGGGGGAAAGAATTGGAATGGCAGGCCTAAGAAAAGGCCCAGTAGGAAAAAATCACCGCGGCAGGAAAAGCCACGCCGAAAAGAAAGCAAAGGCATTTAAACGGATTGGGCTGAAAAGAAAACAAAGCCCAAAAACTGGGTAAAAGCCCAGATCCTGAGGAAGCGGGAAATCAGAATAGCAACCTGTGAAAAGCCAGAAACGGGCGGCAGGCAAGAAAAGTCTTCACTCCACGGCAAATGCATGAACAGCAGGCAGGATTCAGACGCAAACACGCGCAAGGCCCAGGCACCACCAGCCTGTACCCAGCCAATACAGGACATGGTGAGGTCATGGGTCAGAGGTAAGAGGGCACGGTTTGGAGGTGGGGAGAGGGGAAGGCTTATTTTAAGGTTCCTGCCCAGACTCTTTCGGGGATACGTCCTGCTGGGATGACATACCACCCGAAAGAGGCAATGCTGAGTTGGAACCAATAGGTGCATGCCACGAGGGATAGAGAGAGAGGAAGCGTCACCGCGGCAGACTAACGGACAAAAAATGTCTGTACCCGTAGGCAGGGGAACCACAGACGGAACAGTAATGTTGGCAAGTACTCTCAGACCAGACAAAAACGGTTGGAGGGCAGAATAGTAAAATCCGTCCACGGCAGGCACTATAAAATGGGAGCCTCTGCCGTGAACGAAAGGGGAGGACGACGAGAAGTGTGAAAGGCAACACAGAAAAACAAAAAAGATACTCTGTAATACACTTAGCAAAACAGGAGAGGCATAAACCAAAAAACACTAAGGGTGGGAAATCACTAAGAAAAAGGAAAAAGAAAGAAAACCAAGGAAGGAAAGATAGAAACAAAAAGAGTGAGAGCTAGCGGCATGCACCGATAGGTTTCTTCCCTTCTCTCCCTCTTGGATCCTTGTCCTCTTCCATATTCATTTCGGGTATTGATCATTTGGGTCCACTTCCCTCAAACCCATTAACTTCACGGCAGGATTTCTTTTTTCCTCGGAGGTTAGTTGCGTTGAGAAGAGGTGTTCTTCCCATTTGGTTTTTGCCCCGCGGACGAAACCAAATTATTTCCATGTCCTTTGATTAATTTTAATAGCCATTCTCATCACTATTTTTGTTAAGTGTCATTATGGTTGTGAATTATTTTATCATTTTCCATTAAGAGAGTTATCTGGTCATTCCAGAGTGTATGTTTATGTTCATCAATAATATCTGCCTGCCGTAAGCACTTTTCTGAAACAGCTATGCCTGCCGTAAGCACTTTTTTTCTCTAAAGGGCTCTGCTTGCCGTGAGCTCATCTCCTAGTCAACTCAGCCCGCGGTAAAAGCGCCCCCTGGCAGACGAGGCACAGTTCGTGCACAAGCCCGGCCAAGTTGAATTCCATTTTGGCCCGGTCTCGACTCCCGCAACCCAGAACATTTGGGCCTACGATCACAAGAGGGCAGCCCAGCCCTCATAGCAGAAAAGGCCCCCACATTAAATTGGCGACTCCACTGGGGAGTTGAGAAACAGACGGGGACGAAAACCCACACGAACGAATGCCTCCGAAATCCAGGACTACACGCAACATGAGTGCTGTACCCTCACAAGCAGAGTCCAGGCCTACAACACCCCACCAACCACAGCCTAATCAGGCAGAGGGTGGTAACGAGATGGGGGCTGTACCCCAACCTCCGCCGAGGATCCCCACGGACAATGCCAACACCTTCATTGAAGTATTGCAGGCTTTACAGCACTCACAACAGCAAATGATGGAAGAAATTCGTCAGCTAAAGACGGATAAGACAAAGGAAAAAGGAAGCCAACATGACCCGGAGCATGGGGCGGAGGAGACACTGGTGGGTGGTGTCCCACAGAATACGGATCAACGTTTTATTACCATGGCAGAAGTGGCAGCTCTCTTGGAGCAGGAGAGAGCCAGAGGACCAAAGGAGAGGTTCTACGCCCGTAGACCCCCATACCCGCTAAGGGTGCTCGGTAAACCATACCCCGAGAGGTATGAACCGCGAGTATTCGCACAATACGACGGCAGGAAGGGAAGTGCTGTTGAGCACGTAAGCAAGTTCATTGATACACTTGGCCCTTACGCAGCAGACGAGGACTTGTGTCTTCGAGAATTTTCCAAATCATTGTGTGACCGGGCTTATACCTGGTACATTGGCTTGAAGCCAGGGTCAATCCCAACATGGGATGATATGGTAGATGTATTCTGCACCAAGTACTTTCACGGAGAGGAAACGGTGACACTTGCAACATTGCAAGCAACTAAACAAAGGAATGGTGAGGACTTGATGGAATACATCAAGAGATTTAGGGACATAGCACTCGACTGCTATGACCATTGCGAGGAAAGGACGCTGGTGGAGATGTGCATGACGAATATGATCAGGGAATACAGGGCAGTTCTAGAAAACCTTGAAATTTCCCAGTTCGCGCAGCTGCTACAAAAGGCAAGAAAAACTGCCCAGTCTGTAAAGCCAAGCACGGACAAAAGAAGTGCCCCGCAAGCCATGACCGTATCCACCGGTGAGCGGAGGAGGAAGACGGACGGGAAAGAATACGATACTCCTCCGCCAATACCATGTACCGCAAGGGAGTTGGACGTACTGCTAGACAAATGGATAGCAGATGGCATATTCAAACCTAACCAAGTTGCTAGGGAGCCCACCGAGGAAGAGAGGAGGGACCCGCGTTTTTGTCGCTTACACAACTATGTCCAACATGCCACCGCAGAATGCTGGGCACTCCGCAGACTAGTGCACCGCAGGATAAAAGAAGGAACTCTAGAGCTGACCCAGCAGGAGGTCCAGAGAAACCCACTCCCGAATCACAAAGGGAAGGGTGTAGCGGCAGTGGTGATCTGTGCGGATCCAGGGGATGACGAAGGAGAAAATCCGGCCTTGCCTGCCGCAGCAATTACCACTTTACAACAGAGTTCAAAATTCAAAAACTTATTTGATCAACTAGGCCTCACAACAAAAGAAAGAAAGGTAGCTACCGAGGCTCTAGTAAGCATTGCCTCCGGGGCGGGGGTGGAATGTTTATCAGCAGAGGTCCAAGAGGACAGGGCTCTTTTTCAGGAGTCAACCGAAATCACCTTCAGCGACGAAGATATGGAAGTGGGGTATCCAGACCACCGGAGACCTCTCTATCTTGCGGCATCCATAAATCAAATCCCCATAAAGAGAGCCTTAATAGACACAGGCGCTTCCGTAAACCTCATCCCCTTGAGCACTCTGCAAGCAGCGGGGATTTCAGAAAGAAAGATCCAAGGGTGTCCAATGGAAGTGACAGGATTCGGTGGAAGAGGAGAGTACACTGCAGGCCATATCCAGTTGTGGTTAAAAGTGGGACCCATAGCTTCCCTAGCTCGGTTCCACGTGGTGAAAACAGAAGTCTCATACCACGTCCTTTTGGGACGACCATGGTTGCATAAGCACAGATTAATTCCATCTACCTACCACCAATGCGTGAAAGGGCGGATGAACGGCAGGATGATACGCATAGCAGCGAATCACTCACCATTTGAGCAGGCGGAAGCTCATCTGGTGGAAACCATGTTCTACGATCAATGGGCTCCATCCGGGGAAAACTCAGTGTCAAGGCCGCAAGGTACCTTCGTGCCTAAATGGAGAGACATCCAGGATGATCCCGAGCCTGACCTAAGGGAATTACTAGCCAGAAAAAAGAAGAGGAAGCACGCGCCAGCCGAGGACCCAGGGGATACACCTCACTGTGTCAGGATCCGAGGTCCTGACGGCAGGATTGTGTATAAGTTATGAAGGGGCGCGGGGCCCACTGGTGAAATGCAAGAGGGCCCCACCCGGGAGTGGCAACACAGGAACTTGACGTGTTGCGTGGTTCAAGAAAAGTCAGAAGAAGAAAGTAGCGAAGAAGAGAACGAGAAAGTTGCGACGGAAAAAGAGGTACAGGTTACGGCAGAAGAAGAAATGGAAGAGGTTGACTTGGGGTCTGTTTCCCAAGGGCCAAGACCTATCCTGATTAGTGCAAGTTTGGCCGAGACGGAAAAGACAGAACTGATGTTGCTCTTGAAAGAATTTAAAGATGTCTTCGCATGGGAATACAATGAAATGCCGGGGCTAGACCCTGGGCTAGTCGCGCACACGTTGAATGTAGACCCAGAGGCCAGGCCAATAGCTCAGCCTGCCAGGACGTTCCACACGGAAATAGAAGGGCAAATAATCAAAGAGGTGCAGAAACTGCTTGCTGCAGGATTCATCAAACCTATCCAACACCCGCGATGGCTGTCCAACATCGTACCCGTGAAGAAGAAGAATGGCCAGATAAGATGTTGTGTAGACTTCAGAAACCTCAACAAAGCCTGTCCGAAGGATGAATTCCCTTTACCAAACATGGACTTACTAATAGATTCTGCGGCAGGCAACGCCATGTTCTCATTTATGGATGGGTTCAGCGGGTACAACCAAATTAGGATGGCACCAAGGGATGCAGAAAAAACCGCTTTCAGAACACCCATGGGCAACTTTTATTACACTGTAATGCCTTTTGGGTTGAAAAATGCGGGTGCCACTTATCAGAGAGCAATGACGGCCATATTTCACGACATGATGCATTGTGAACTGGAGGATTACGTAGACGACATAGTAGTAAAGTCCAGAAAGAGAGAAGAACACTTTCAAGTGTTAAGGAGGGTATTCGAAAGGTGCAGAACCTTCAAACTAAGAATGAACCCTCTCAAATGCGCATTCGGAGTATCCTCGGGGAAGTTCCTCGGCTTCTTGGTTCATAGCAGGGGGATAGACGTTGACCCAGCCAAGGCTACGGCCATTGCAACCATGAAACCTCCGGGCACGGTAAAGGAATTAAAGAGCTTCTTGGGGAAAGTCTCGTACATTCGAAGATTTATCCCCGGGTTGGCATCAATCACTGCCGCTTTCACCAAGCTGCTCAGAAAAGGGCATGATTTTGAGTGGGGGGAATTGCAGCAGGCAGCCTTCAAAAGGCTACAGCAGATCATGATGAACCTCCCCACAGTGCAAGCCCCGATTCACAAAAGGCCACTGTTGCTCTACCTGGCTGCCAACTCATATGCCATTGGAGCGATGATTGCCCAAGAAGACGTGGGCGGCACTGAGCAGCCCGTATATTATATCAGCCGCGCCTTGAAAGATGCAGAAACTCGATACCCGAGGGCGGAGAGAGCATGCTTAGCCATTGTATATGCTTCACAAAGGTTGCGCCACTATTTCTTGGCCTACGAGGTGTGGTTAATGACCAAATCCCATGCCATCAAGGCTCTGCTGCGACAACCGATCCTCTCTGGCAGGATATCCCAATGGTTGCTACAATTATCGCAATATGATTTAAAAATGGGGACGCCCCGGGCAGTAAAAAGCCAGGCTATAGCGGACTTATTAGCACAATTTCCAGGCGAGGAAGAGTTCCCGCTGGATGATGA
The DNA here is from genome assembly GCA_019022515.1 of Quercus aquifolioides. NCBI lineage: Eukaryota > Viridiplantae > Streptophyta > Magnoliopsida > Fagales > Fagaceae > Quercus > Quercus aquifolioides. The sequence goes on from CM032327.1 coordinate 87,206,344, forward strand.
AGTCCCCGGGGAAGTGGCCACGGCAGAAGGAGCCGAAGAGCAATGGGTAATGAAATTCGATGGGTCTTCTACCGCCCAGTCTGGAGGGGTAGGAGTAGTTCTATACCATGAAGAAGATAAAGCAGTAGCACTATCATTTAAGCTGGAGTTCCCCTGTTCGAACAACACCGCGGAATACGAAGCCTATCTAACCGGGCTGGCCACGGCTCTGGAAATGGGAGTTAAACACTTAAGGGTGTTAGGTGATTCAAATTTGGTGGTCTGTCAGGCCAACGGGAGCTTCTCCCTGAAAGAGCCTAGTCTAGCCCCGTACAGAGCAATGGCTCAGAAAATGGAGGAAAAGTTTTCGACTTTTGAGATAGAGCATGCTCCCAGAAATGAAAATCGGTTTGCGGACGCGTTGGCCGCGCTGGGATCTCAGGTAATGTTTGAAGGAAATAGCACCCAAGTAGAGGTCAGCAAAAGGAGAGAATCGATAATTGATACGTTGAGAGAGAAATTCCAAGAGGAACAGTGCGACGAAGACTGGCGTTTGCCCATAAGGGAAGCCTTGATGAATGAAGATGATGCCGCAGGACTCAAGGTGCTAAAAGATTACGCACTAGTAAAGGGGGAGTTATACCGCAGGATGCCAGGTGAGGTCTTGGCCAGATGTGTAAGACCAGAAGAGGCCCAGAGGAAACTGAAAGAAGTACACGACAAAACTTGCGGATCCTGCGGAGAAGTCAGTCTCTACCGCAGGCTTCAAAGGGCAGGCTTTTATTGGCCAAACATGGGCAAAGATGCGGATCGAGCCCAAATTCAGTGTGGGGCTTGCCAACTTGCGGTAGACAGAGAAGAAAGTTACGTTGTGACCGCCTGCGAAGACTGGAGAAGCCCATTTATCCAATACCTGACGAAAGGTATCCTGCCGCGGAAACAGAGTGAAAAATATAAACTCAAGCGGCTGGCAACACGCTACTTCATGCACAATATGGTCCTCTTTAGAAAGAGGTATGATGGGGACCCCTTAAGGTGCCTAGGTCCTGAAGAAGCAGAGAAAATGGTGAAAGAAGTACACTCTGGAGAGTGTGGGGAACACCAAGGGAAGAAAAGACTCTACAGGTGCCTGCTACAGATGGGTTACTACTGGCCTGCCATGAAGAAGGATACGGCAGAACTCGTAAAAAAGTGCCACAGTTGCCAGGTGCAGGCCAACTTAATTCACACCCATCCACAGAATTTGCACAGCATGGTAACACCATGGCCCTTCCACACTTGGGGGCTTGATCTGGTAGGACCGGTTAACCCACCATCACGAGGATATATATGGATATTGGTAGCTACGGAATATTTTACTAAATGGGCAGAGGCGGTGCCTCTTCGCAAAGCCACCGGAGGAGCAGTGGCAAACTTCATCAAGGAGAACATAATCGTGAGGTTCGGGGTACCCCACAAAATCATTAGTGACAATGGCACACCTTTTGTCAACAGTGAAGTAAGGAAGATGTTAGAATTCTATCAAGTTAAGCATCATCAGTCATCACCTTACTACCCTCAAGGGAATGGGCAGGCGGAGGCGACAAACAAAACCCTTATAAAAATCATAAGTAAAATGAGCCAGGAGTACACGGGAGGATGGGCAATGCACCTGCCGGACGCCCTTTGGGCTTACAGAAAATCGCCTAAGTCAGCCACAGGTTTTTCGCCTTTTTCTTTGGTCTACGGGACTGAAGTGGTGAGTCCAGCGGAGGTAATGACCCCGTCCCTGAGGGTCATGAAAATGCAAGAAAAAGGAAGAGAGGAAGAAGAGGTCTTCGCGGCAGAAAGATATGAAGACCTGGAAGGACTTGACGAAAAAAGAGAACAAGCCCAGGAACACAGCCGTAGATATCGGCAAAAGATGACTGAAGCTTACGGCAGGACGACTAGAGAACGAGTGTTTGTGGAGGGACAGCTTGTTTTAAAAGTGGCAGACTACGTTAGAAGAGGCCTGGCGGGACCATCCAAATTTGCACCAAAGTGGGAAGGGCCCCTTGTGATAAGGGAAGCATACCCGAGTGGGTACTACCGTCTGACTCAGATGGACGGCAAAGACTTAATGGACCCGATCAACGGGAAATGGCTGAAGCAGTACTATGCCTGAGGAGAAAACTTACATGATTGCCTCTTTTTCTTTCCTTTGTTATATTTCCTTTATGTTTCCTTTTACCCTACTATTTTTCAAGTGGCTGTGTCACAACATGAAATTGTAATTTTGCTTTCGGCAGGATGTAATGAAAAGGCATCAAGTATTATCATCATATGTCATAGCAAAATGTAAAGTGTAGCGTTACAAAGATAAGTTACAAGCCCTGGTCATGGCAAACTAGCCAAATAAGTATTACAACAAAATGTAATGTAATAAATAGTCATAAGCAAAAGGAAACAACGAAACAAGGAAAAGCATCAACGAAGCCCGGAAATAAGAGACTGATCTCCAAAACGATCGGATCCACCAACACTGGAAAGAAGACGCTCACGATGGCCCTCCAAGTCTGCCACCTCCTTTCTCAAAATCTCAAGACGCGAGTCAATAGCATCCACATTGGGTCGCACTCTCCTCGTGAAAACAGCCCGAGCAATCTCCCGGAGGTGATCCAAAAGGAACTCCACGGCAAAGCCTACGCTGACAAGTTCCTGCACCGCGGCCCTCCACTGCAAAATCCTCTCGGTAGAGACTGTGTCAACGAAGCTATGCTCTATATCATTCAATACACTCCCCAACATCTTCAGGAAATGCTCTCTAACAGAACGACCAAGTCGAAAGCCCTGCATGAAGTCCCCGTGGTTGCCATAGATCATCACCAGATGAGAAGCACAGTCCCCCGGGACTCTAAAGCCGTGAAAGTCCACATAAGGAGGGCCCGAGCCCCAGAAAGCTGCAGGATCAAGATCATTGACCTCAGGTTGGTCAAAACGGGTGAAGAAGGCAGCAGCCTCGTCCTCGGGACCTGTAAGGGTAGTGGAACTACTACCCGCTTCAAACTGGAATGGGGCTATAGGAGGAGGTCCTACCAAGAAAAAAGGTGGCTCGGCATAAGATGAGGAATTAAAAGGGAAAAAAGGGGAAATGAGCAAAGCCCACGGGGCGCAAAAAAAAAAAAAAAAAAAAATATATATATATAATACAGACAAGGAAGAAAAGGAAGCTTACCAGAACCAACATGAATGGGGGCTGCGGGAAGAACTGAAGCAGGCACGGAGGGCACGACGGAAACTGACGCCGTGAGTATGGAAGAAGCTGGTGCAGAGAATACGGCAGGAATAGGCGTGGCAGGATTAGCTACCGCAGGCGTCCCTACGCTAACCGCAATGCCTAGCCCTTCGAAAGTCTCTGTGCACAAAAGAAAATAGATGTGCAAATGAAAAAAAAAAGGAGAGAAGAGTGGGCCCCGTGAATAAAGAAAGAAAAGCAAACCCAACAAAAGAAAAAAAAAAGGAGTGGGGACATACCCGTGAATCTAGCCTCGGGTGGGGCATCCTCGTCCTCGGACTCAGAAATCCTCCTCGGCAGGACAGGCCCACTATCAATGCCTTCAGGCGCATCCTTTTCCTCCTCGGACTCGGAAATATTCCTCGGCAGGATGGGCTCACTATCAATATCTTCGGGAGCATCCTCGGACTCCTCAGACGATAAATCAACATCGGATCCGCGAATGGCCGAGCCGGGAATGGAAGAAGGAGTGAGTACTAAGGAAGAACCGTCCTTCGCGGCCCGAGACAGAATTGCAAAAGGATCAAAGGTAGAAAGGACGAGAGGAGCAACAGGTGAAACAGCCTCGGTCTGAGTCGTGGCAGGAAGAGCAAATCCCCGTGGAGAAACGGGCATCTCGGCTGAAGAGGGAATGGCCTTGCTAACCCCCTCAGTATGAGTACCCTCTCTGGGTACCGGTCCGGTAGGAGGGCTAGGAGCCTCGGCAAGAATCCCAGGCGTAGCAACTGGGACAATGGACAGTTGGGAAGCTTCACCGACCCCGTCAAAAAAATCTGCCGCGGGTGTGCCCATGGAGGTGGGCAGCTCCTCGGCTGAAGGACGATAGACGGAAAGGGGCTCGGGCTGACCCTGGAAAGCAAAGGAAAGAGAACAGTCTGCCGCAGGAAAGGCCGAACAGAAGTAGGAGACTCCATGAGATAAGATAGATCATCGGGAACATCCTGGTCCAGCCCAAACTGCCTCCTCACCCGGTTGGCAGGATAGTGAACGAACCTAATACCCTCATCAGTCAAGTAAGGCAGCCATCCAACGTTGGTAGCCGCCAAATAGGTGATCCCCACCTCATCAAAACTAGTCAAAGGAGTGGTGGTCCCAATAATATCAACAAAGGGACCCATAGCAGAATCGGCACATGTGTAACCCCTACCCAAATTTCTGTAAGCTCTCCAAGTAAAACCAGTGCCGCTATCGAAAGACTCAACAACTGAGTGACCAATGGGTTTCAGACCAGACCAACGAAAAGCTAAAGGGAAATCGGATTCGAACCTGCCGCAGAAGTCAATGATCACCCGCGGACATGCTTGGTACTTCTCTCTCGCGAAGCGAACAGGCCTACACTTCGCCAAGTATTGAGCACAACGCTCAAACAATAACTGCTGCAGGATAGTGCTGTGTACAGAAGAAGCAACTATGTGGCAGGAACCAGCCTGACTCTCATCCCTCCGCAGGATGTCCAGTTGCACATATAAATGCCCCAAAAACATGGGGGCCAGCGGCAGACTAACTCCGGTAGAAATCTTAATGGCCAAACGGAAGTACAAAGGTTTGATGGCGTAGTGGGGATGCGAACCAAAAACAAATTTACAAAGCCAAAAGGCAACAAAGGCCGCGCGGTGGGCAACAACGGAAAACTTAGAGGAAGAACTAACCCAATAAGACAACTTAGCATTCCCCGTCATCCTCTTTCTCAACTCGGCTTCAATAGCCTCTTCCTCCGGAGAAAGCTCTATGGTGGCAGGATCCACGTCACCAAGGATTGGTAAGAGCAGTTGGTTGGCCACGTCCTCAAGGGTCACGGTCAGTTCGCCGCAGGAGAAGAGGAATGTGTGGGTGGTGGCACACCACCGGCGAACCAAGTGACGGAGGTTGTAAGTGTCTCGAAAATTGGAAAGACTCCGGGACAGAACGATGGATTTCAGAACGCCGGCCTGCTGCAACAAACCCATGAAAACCGAGTCCGATAACTCTCGGTCAACCCACTCCTTCCAACCCAAGGCGGTTCCTGACCCAAACACGAAATGAATCGGCACCGGAAGAGAGACACCTTGACGGATGACCAAATCGGAAATGGAGGAAGACACCGGAGCCCAAGAGAAGTTGGGGTTTCGTCTACACATGGAGAGCCACACACGGCCTGGCGGCGGCGGCACATAATCGCCGGAAACTTCAGGAAAGAGAGGGTAAGGATTGTACCAAGGGTCGATTAGCGGCGCGCACTCGCTGTCGGGGTCGCGCGGCGCGTCTTCCTCGACGGAATGGTTGGAATCGGAGTACATAGCCTCCTCGCCTACTTCTTGTCCGGCGAGTGGTTCAGAAGCTTTTCCTTTCCCTTTGCGGTGAGAGGAAGAACTTGAGCTTTTCACCGGCGCCATTGTGCGACGGTTTGGTCTGAGCAAGAAAGATGAAGGTGTTTGAAGAGAAGAAGGCGATGAAGGAAGAGGGACAGGCACGATTCTTTGGAAAAGATGGTGTTTATGAGGGATTTTCGAAAGGTCTCTTTTCTTAAATACATGGGTAATTAATGCTGGCCTGAAGGAAGGCGACTGATCAGCCATCAGAAGAAGAATGAAATAAATGAAGCGGTAGTTGTGTCTTAGAATAACTGCCGTTCTGGGAAAATCGAAGAGTCAGCACTGTTCACCGCAGGAAAAGAAATATAAGTACACGTAAAGGGGTTCACAGTTTCAAAAAGCCCGCGAAGAAAAAGAAAGAAAGGAAACAGAAGACAGAAAAGTCTTTTATTCACATATGGACCGCAGGAACGTTCCATATGTTCAGGGGGCTAAATGTTGAGGGTCATTTCTTCGAAGTAGACAAAGGTAGCCCAACCCAGCAACGCGGGCAGCAGACCAAGTAAAAATAAAAACCATTGGGCCCAAGCGGCAGGAACAATGGATCACAGGCCCATCGATACAAATGGATGGGTCTTGAGGAAGTAAGTGGACCTAAAAAGGCCCGGAAAGAGAGAAAATGGCACCCATGGGCAAGTATGTGTTGTAAAAAAATGAGAGAATGGGCTGCGGCAGGCCCAAAGTAAAGTAAGCAAAGTAAGTAGGGGATAATGGCAAGCCCATGTACCCCAAAGATGAGAATGAGGAAATTGGGCCGGGGAAGCCCAATTGAGTTAGTAAAAGCCCATGGGATGCGGAGTAATGAACGGACCAAGGATGTCCAAAGAAACGGGCCGGAGAGGCCCAAGGAAAAAAAAAGGGCATGAAAGCCCATATGCAAGGACACCAGTGGCCACCATTGATTGGGCCACTGGGGGAAAGAATTGGAATGGCAGGCCTAAGAAAAGGCCCAGTAGGAAAAAATCACCGCGGCAGGAAAAGCCACGCCAAAAAGAAAGCAAAGGCATTTAAACGGATTGGGCTGAAAAGAAAACAAAGCCCAAAAAAACTGGGTAAAAGCCCAGATCCTGAGGAAGCGGGAAATCAGAATAGCAACCTGTGAAAAGCCAGAAACGGGCGGCAGGCAAGAAAAGTCTTCACTCCACGGCAAATGCATGAACAGCAGGCAGGATTCAGACGCAAACACGCGCAAGGCCCAGGCACCACCAGCCTGTACCCAGCCAATACAGGACATGGTGAGGTCATGAGTCAGAGGTAAGAGGGCACGGTTTGGAGGTGGGGAGAAGGGAAGGCTTATTTTAAGGTTCCTGCCCAGACTCTTTCGGGGATACGTCCTGCTGGGATGACATACCACCCGAAAGAGGCAATGCTGAGTTGGAACCAATAGGTGCATGCCACGAGGGATAGGGAGAGAGGAAGCGTCACCGCGGCAGGAATGCCGCGGCAGACTAACGGACAAAAAATGTCTGTACCCGTAGACAGGGAACCACAGACGGAACAGTAATATCGGCAAGTACTCTCAGACCAAACAAAAACGGTTGGAGGGTAGAATAGTAAAATCCGTCCACGGCAGGCACTATAAAATGGGAGCCTCTGCCGTGAACGAAAGGGGAGGACGAGGAGAAGTGTGAAAGGCAACACAGAAAAACAAAAAAGATACTCTGTAATACACTTAGCAAAACAGGGGAGGCATAAACCAAAAAACACTAAGGGTGGGGAAATCACTAAGAAAAAGGAAAAAGAAAGAAAACCAAGGAAGGAAAGATAGAAACAAAAAGAGTGAGAGCTAGCGGCATGCACCGATAGGTTTCTTCCCTTCTCTCCCTCTTGGATCCTTGTCCTCTTCCATATTCATTTCGGGCATTGATCATTTGGGTCCACTTCCCTCAAACCCATTAACTTCACGGCAGGATTTCTTTTTTCCTCGGAAGTTAGTTGCGTTGAGAAGAGGTGTTCTTCCCATTTGGTTTTGCCCCGCGGACGAAACCAAATTATTTCCATGTCCTTTGATTAATTTTAATAGCCATTCTCATCACTATTTTTGTTAAGTGTCATTATGGTTGTGAATTATTTTATCATTTTCCATTAAGAGAGTTATCTGGTCATTCCAGAGTGTATGTTTATGTTCATCAATAATATCTGCCTGCCGTAAGCACTTTTCTGAAACAGCTATGCCTGCCGTAAGCACTTTTTTTCTCTAAAGGGCTCTGCTTGCCGTGAGCTCATCTCCTAGTCAACTCAGCCCGCGGTAAAAGCCCCCCCCCCCCCTGGCAGACGAGGCACAGTTCGTGCACAAGCCCGGCCAAGTTGAATTCCATTTTGGCCCGGTCTCGACTCCCGCAACCCAGAACATTTGGGCCTACGATCACAAGAGGGCAGCCCAGCCCTCATAGCAGAAAAGACCCCCACAATGATAAAATCTTAAAAGAAAATTTTTAAAAATAGTATCTAAGTACTATATCTAAGTTTTATCCATCCTAATTTAATGCTTATTGTTTATTCTGAATAAGTAAAGGTGTAATAATTTGTTTTATCTCAAAATTATTAAAAAGTTCGATTTTCATTTTATTATTGAAAATATTTTACTTTTTGTTATTGAACTCTAAAAAATATATATTTTTTATTCGTAAACCATTGACAAATTTTTATTATTATTTATTAATCTCTATTTTTGACTCAATGGTCAATACTATTGAAAAAACCTTTTTATAAAGATTTTTTAAATAAAGAATTTTTAAAGAAAAAATATTTATTATTTATTAATCTCTATTTTCTTAAAAAAAAAACCTTTTGATAAATAAAGATCTTTTTAAAGAAATTTTTTTTGATAAAATTTAGGAACTAAAATAATATTTGACCGTAATTTTAATAACATGCACACTAATTTATAAAAGAAATATTAGTGGTGAACCCAAATAAAAACTAGCAAAAATTAATCACAATAATAATTTGTAAAAATATTATAAACTAGTTAATGGTTTGTTATTTGTAATGGTAACATTATTCTAATCTAAATAGCATTTCTCTTTTTCGCGTGGAAGAGTAATTTTTCTTATTCAATAGTATTAAAAGTTACTCAATTTATATAATCTCGTGCAAACATAATTATTGTTTAACGCAGTTATGAGTTGTTATGACCCTTTATTATTATGAGCATAAACCATGCCAGTCTATTCAGAAGAAAACAAAACAAAAAACCATGCCACTCTGTGATGAAGGTTGTTCAAAGCTGTGACGGTCCAAAGCACATCAGCCATTCCAAGTGACATAACAGCATTGTGACAATGAAATCGTCAAATATGAGTGACGTAATCACAGCTTCTTTTTCTTCTCATTCGGCAAAAAAGAAAAGAAAAAAAAAATGACAATGAGACTTTTTTTATGAGTCTTTTAGGTAAATATTGCTAAAATCAAAACATATTTGCGTTATAGGTACTGTTTGAAGTTAATTGTGAAAATGAGGAGAGAGATTGAATTTCGGCAACACCGTTGCCGAAATTCAACAAAAAGTAGGAGAGAGAATGAGCAAAAGGAGGAAAGAGAAAAGCAAATGTCAGTAACAGTAAAATGTTGAATTTCGGCAACACCGTTGCCGAAATTCATCTGCCCAAATTTCCTGTGCTGCCCGGATGTGTGAGAAGTGCAATAATGCGTGAGCGCCCAAACTTTAAAAAAAAAAAAAAGTAATTGTGGCAATGGTATTGCCGAAAATAGTAGGAAAAAAAAAGTGAATGCGGAAGAATTAAAGAAAAATATAATGTGCTACGTACACAATATTTTTACAATATTTTCACAATAAATCACAAGTAACTAGTTATTATTAGTTCAAATTTAAATTTGACATTGACATTACTATTTTAATTTAACAATAACAACAAGTAACAACCTGATACTTAGCATTTGTTGTAAAAATATTGTAAAAATTGTATGCACTTATTATTTCTTAAAAAAAAAAAAAAAATTCCCAATTGTGGCAATGCCATTGCCGAAATAGTGGGGAAAAATTTTTCCCCACAATTTCGGCAATGCCATTGCCGAAATTGGGGAAAAAAATATTTTTTTTTTATTTTTTTTTTCTAATTGCGGCAATGACTTTTATTTTTTTTCTAATTGCGGCAGAAATTGGGGAAAAAATTTTTTCCCACAACTTCCCATTGCCACATTGAGAAAAAAGTTTTTTTATTTTTTTCCCAAATGGCATTGCCACAATTTGGGAAAAAAAAATTTTTCCCCAATTGTGGCAATGCCATTGCCGAAATAGTGGGGAAAATTTTTTCCCCACTATTTCGGCAATGGCATTGCCACAATTGGGAATTTTTTTTTTTTTTTAAGAAATAATAAGTGCATACAATTTTTACAATATTTTTACAACAAATGCTAAGTATCAGGTTGTTACTTGTTGTTATTGTTAAATTAAAATAGTAATGTCAATGTCAAATTTAAATTTGAACTAATAATAACTAGTTACTTATGATTTATTGTGAAAATATTGTAAAAATATTGTGTACGTAGCACATTATATTTTTCTTTAATTCTTCCGCATTCACTTTTTTTTTCCTACTATTTTCGGCAATACCATTGCCACAATTAATTTTTTTTTTTTTTAAGTTTGGGCGCTCACGCATTATTGCACTTCTCACACATCCGGGCAGCACAGGAAATTTGGGCAGATGAATTTCGGCAACGGTGTTGCCGAAATTCAACATTTTACTGTTACTAACATTTACTTTTCTCTTTCCTCCTTTTGCTCATTCTCTCTCCTACTTTTTGTTGAATTTCGGCAACGGTGTTGCCGAAATTCAATCTCTCTCCTCATTTTCACAATTAATTTCAAACAGTACCTATAACGCAAATATGTTTTGATTTTAGCAATATTTACCTAAAAGACTCCCTTTTTTATAGTTAAAAGACTTTGTATTTTTTTAAATGTTTTTTTTTTTGTCGTTATTAATCAGTAATCACCACGTGTAGCTATCTTAATCGTCAACGTCGGTAAGGGTCTATCAAACTGTCAAAGTTATTATCCCGTTTGTCCCTTTCTGCGCTTTAATAATTAAAAATCCCCAATCTTTTATATTAAATTACACCAACGCCACAACCCACAATATTTTATATCAGCATTTCTTCTTAATCAAAACAATTTCTTTCACTATTAATAAATTGGACTGCTGTTGAAGTGAACAGATATAACTCTATTCTTTGTAATGCTAGTTCAGTGATTCGAACCACATTCTTTCCCTCCCGCCCTTATCTACTGCATACTTGTATAAAAAAAGAAAAAAAGAAATACATGAATAAAATATGAATTTTTTTTTTTTAATATAAGTAAAAGCAGCTTTGATTAGACTAAAATATAACCTTTTTTTTTTTTTTTTTAATGAGAAGTAAAAGCAACAACAGGTCTTGATTGTAGAAAGGTTTTCATACCCGGACCGTTCATTGAACAGTAAAATGGAGAAGTTCAAGGTTTTTGAGGTTGAATCGTGATGATGTCATAATTAATTTAATATTTAATTAAAGCTTAAATATAGATATTAAATTTATAAAACTAGCAAAATTGACTAATATATCTATATATGTGAGGAAAATTTAATGATTTTCAAGCATATATTTAATAATTAAATAATAAAGTTAATAAAATAAAATAATAACCATGAAAACATTAAAATTTATAATTAATTTTTGAAGTAAAGTTGAATATCTTTGAAGGATTTTAATTATGATTTTTTTTAATTCCTTGTAAGAGATGGATGATTTAATTAAGTGTAATAAAATTGTGTTAAGTTGTTTTTATAAATAAATAAAAAATAAAAAATAAAAAAAATTTGCTAAGGGGTTGGACCGCATGATTCTTGCCACTGGTTCATGCGGTCCAACCCCGGTTTTAGGGGTTTACGGAATTAACTAAAAATATGATTCTTTAGGCTTAAAAAATCGGTTTTCATCCCGGTTTTTGGTTTTCACGGTCTGACCTCCCAGTCCGATCCGGTTCTGAAAACTATTAATCTCTACAATTCTCATGAAGGTATGCCAACCCTTTATTTCCAAACAATGCTATCGAGAGGAATGAGCCGTGTGAACTCCAACAATCATTTCTCAATGTCTTGTTTTTACTTCCCACTTGATGCCGGAAATGCAAATGTGCAAATCTCCACCAATATTAGATGAAAGTTGTTGTAGTATCATTAGTGCTCCTTGGTAAATTACACATCCATTATATATATATATATATATATATATATATATATATATATATAACTTTTCTACTCTTAGTCAATTAGACACCCCCAAAATCCCAATGACCAATAATGTGGTGAATGAAATTTGAAATTATCGAATTTTCAACACATCATTCAAGTCTTTTGAAGTCTAGTTAAAGTAACTTCTCGTCTCTTATTGGTTTTTGTTAGAATTGAAATAACCTTAAGTTATTATTATTATTATGGAAATAACCTTAATTTTTATTTATTTATTATGGAAATAACCTTAAGTCTTGATAGTGCCATATCCTATTATATGGTCATTATTTCTGTTTTGACGAAGCCTTCCATATTTAAATACTATGACACATATTGAATCATGATAATAACAATGTTGAGTGTAGATTGGCGCTTGCAGGGGACCTAGGCCTCATAAACATTATTCTAGAAGGAGACTCACGAGTAATTATGCATGATTTAACAAACTCTAAGCCAGCTCCTTTCCCTTTTCAATAGGTGATTGTTGGAGCCAAAGCGTGGAAGCACCGCTTTAGGAACTAGTAGATTCCTTCTGCACGCTAACAAAACAACTCCTGAATCATGAATCATGACTCATCTAATGGCTACATATATGTCAAAGATATTTCTACATGTACGGCTGAAGGATACTCACCTTATCATGAATCATGACTCACTAGCTGAAGTAAAAGCAGCTTATGTCAAAAGGTTCAGGTTTTTGGGTTCACACCTTGTTTAATGAAAATTCCAAAAAACCTTTCTATGAAAAAATAATAATACATAATAAATAGTAAATAACAATGTTGTTAGTTTGCCTACTTAAAATTGCAAGCTTTCCTTTTTTGGGTGTACCATTCCTCTGTGACAATATATACTATAATCTTAATTCTATCGTAAATTTTGTTAGTAAACTAACAAGTTTTTTATTTTATACATATAATAATTATTATGTTAATTGAAAAATTAGCTGTCTATGTCTCAAATCAAATCCCAAAAAGTAGAGCTAAGGATAGGGCTGTCTCGTAGTTTCTTGGAAATGCAAGGTCACATTTATTTCCTCTCTCATATTAGTTATTAATTTAACAACACACCACCTTCACATCAACCTAAACTTCTTTGCTCCCTCAGCACCACTCACCGAGCGAGCGAGAGAGAGTCTGAGAACTAGAGAGAGAGAGAAAAAAAAAAAGAAGAGAGACTGTAACTTTTTTTTTTCTTTCTACAAATTAACATGTGCCCAACGAAGCAAAAGCATCGTACCAGCTCCGGAGCCCGAACCTCCCGATCCAACGATTCCATCCCCACCACCACCACTACGACAATGGTGGAGTGGATATCCGAAGCGATCAACGGTGGATCCCTCCGCCACGTGGACCTCCACACAGGAACAAACGGCTGGGCTTCACCGCCAGGCGACCTCTTCTCTCTCCGCTCCAAAAACTACCTCACCAAACGAACCAAATCCCCTTCCGGCGACTACCTACTCGCGCCGGCCGGAATGGACTGGCTCAAATCGAGTACAAAGCTCGACAACGTACTCGCCCGCCCGGACAACCGTGTAGCTAACGCGCTTCGCAAGGCTCAGTCCCAAGGCAAATCGTTGAAATCGTTCATACTCGCCGTGAATCTCCAAATTCCAGGTAAGGACCACCACAACGCTGTCTTCTACTTCGCCACAGAGGAGCCTATACCCTTCGGCTCGCTTCTCCACCGGTTCGTCCACGGCGACGATGCGTTCCGAAACCAGCGGTTCAAGATCGTGAACCGGATCGTAAAAGGTCCGTGGATCGTTAAAAAAACGGTTGGAAACTACAGCGCGTGCTTGTTAGGGAAAGCGCTGACGTGTAACTACCACAGAGGAGCCAATTACTTAGAGATCGACGTCGATATCGGAAGCTCCGCCATAGCCAACGCCATTCTTCACCTCGCATTGGGGTACGTGACGAGCGTAACGATCGACATGGGGTTTGTGGTGGAGGGGCAAGCGGAGGATGAGTTGCCGGAGAGGCTTTTCGGGGCCGTTAGGGTTTGCCAGATGGAAATGTCGTCATCTACGGTCGTAGATGCTGTTCACGCGCCGCCAAATTCGCGTGGGCTGGGTTTTGCTAAGGTGAATCACCATAAATCCGAAAATCTTGATGATGATGATGATAATAAGTAATAACGATGATCGTTAATGAGGAAGAAAATGAAATATATATTATTTTTAATGGGGATTATTTACTTTAGTTGTGTCGAGGTTTTTTTTTTTTTTTTTTTTTTTGGAAATGTAACGAGGATCATGTAATTTTTAGTTCCCTTTTTAATGGGGATTGGTGGATGATGTAGATGAAATGGTAACAAAACAAATAACATTGCTCTGATTTCCTCTTCTTTCTTTCTCTCTTTCTGGAGTTTTTATTGGATATTAATTATAGAAGTCTAATTGTTGGATGGCTTCTTTTCTTTTATTTTTTTATTTTTTTTTAATGTTTTTATCATTCATGTAAACTTATTTTTACGGTTTAAACATTTGAACGACAATAAAAACATGAAAGATAAAAATAAGTTTATTTACCGCATAATAAAAACGTTACTAAAAAAAAATGTAAACTTATTTTTTACTATTTGATAAATAAACTTATTTTTTATGCATAATTTTAAACTAAAAAACTTTAACTTTAAACATTTGAACAAGGATATAATAATTAATTTTTTATCTTTTTAAAATAATTACTTTTGCAAGTATGAACAATATAATAATAATAATAATAATATTATGTAATTTAATAATTAAATTTTTTAAATTCACATTTAATAAAAAAATAAATAAGGAGTTTAAACAGCATTTTACTTTGGTCTATTCTTGTTTATATGGATTTCATCATTTTTAATAGAATATGTTGTGAAGTTGGTCCGCGTGTCTCTAATTTTGTTGTATTAGAAAATGAGGGTTATGATTTTTTTTTAAGAGACTTTTAACTTATAGCGTCCGCTCCTGATAATAACTTTTTATCGTCAAACTAAAAAATCAATCGATTTTTTGTGTAGGCAGGAATTGAACTCCAAATATTTTATATAACCATCAAAGATTTACTGAACTAACTAAAACCATACAAGGGCTAGAAAGAACTAGTGATTGTGTGCGGTGGTCGATTGTTGGGTTTGATTGGTTATTTCATTTTTGTTTAGCAATGCACTTTAGGCTCTTTTTTAGCTGTCTTTTTCTTTTAATGGAAGAATTGATTAATTAGTAGTAGCATATATTTTTGTTGGGCGGCGGTTGTTGGGACGGGGACTGTTAAGATTTGGGTGGTGGGTTCACTTTTAAATTTTAATGTGATGGGGATGGAAGCGCATCATTTTGCCTAAGCAACGCCATAGCATTCCTTGTACGACAATTCCCTTTTGTTTCAAGGGATTTCTTAGCTTTAGACATCATAATGTTCTCCTTTTATTATTTTACAACGTGCACTTTATCCCTCCATTAATATCATCCGTCAAATATATTAATAGAATCAACACATTTTCCATTTGTACTTATCACTTCACTGCACAAGAAGTTTAGAATTACAACTATTTTTATAAGAGTCAAAATTTAGGTATAATATTTAGGTATTGTTTATTAAGATTCTCTTAAAATTCAGTCATGTGGTTGTACTTAATTAAAAATACATTTTTATCTCGTGAGAAAAAAGTCACGTGACTGAATTTTAAAAGAAGAATTTAATAAACAGTACCTAAATACTGTGAAAAAATAAGAATAAAAAAAAAAACCTTGTCCGCTCGCTCCATGTTGTGTGAAAAATGTTGAGTTGGTAGCATTCACCAAATGCACCCATTTGCCATTCAGCTAGGCAACTTGTGTCCCATCACTTGTTAGTATTTCTATTTCTATTTCATTAAAATAACAGGGGCATACGCATGCGCATGCGCATACCCATCCCTTTTGATCTTGTTTATGTAGTCTACTCTACCGAAAATTATATTATGTACCCAGCATATATGCCGGGTCACTCACAGACTGGTGGGTCCCACACACTACTCTACGCAATAAAGCCCCATGTTTCATTCCTTTTGGATGCCTCAGGAATGGACATAAATGCAAGTTAGCGTCATTGTCTTCAGTAACCCAGGCATCTACTTTACTTGGTGCTTGAAAAAGCTGTTGGCCCATATAAGTTCAATGATGCTAATTTAGTTATGGAAGTTGGCCTGAAGATCAGCATCCTTGACAGTGATGCATATATTGAGTTATACTCTCAGTACTTAATTTACTCGCCAACACCGTCACTGTGCAACGTTCGCCATATACTCTGGAAGATGTCAAAGAAATTTACAAAGGTTTTCAGAAGAGTGGAGTATCATTAATGTGTGGGCAAAGCTTGCAACAAAGCTACCAATGAATTATCTTGTGCTTCTCCAACCCGCCTACAAGCATAGGTTTGGTTGAAGCAAATCCCGCGCTGTATTGCCTAATTTTATCAATGATAATGTACAAGTTTGGCAATTAATAAAATCTACCGCTTTACCTTTAAAAAAAAAGAAAAAGAAAAGTAGCGAAAGCTGTTTCAATTCGGTTAGGAGAATAAAATATTTTAGTATTATTTGATACTATTTTATTGTTTCGGAGTTACTTATATATGTGTTGTAATAATAATAATAATAATAATAATAATAAACATATAATTTAAAAAATATGTACTCTATTTTATAAGCTTAAATATTAGCCAAGTACAGTAACCCAATGTATTAACTTAAATAACATATTTTATAACACTTTTTAATATTGTTGTCAAGAAAAGCTAGAAAGTCATTATATTTGATATTAGAGGTGTGCATCAAACTTATGAATTCAATTAAACTGAACCAACCCGTTACTCAACTCAACTTGACTTGACGTCTCTTCTTCTAATAATAATAATAATAAAAACTTGATGTCTCAAGTTGTTTTTTCATGAATTGGCGTGTTAAACTTGAGTTAGAATTTATTTTTTAAGCCTCAGATTGGGTTGAGTTTAAGATGATAATTTTTTCAACTAATTTGACCCAACTTTTTTTTTTTTGAGAAATTATTTGACCCAACTTGATCCTACATATAAGTGTATTTTATTATCTTTATTCTTATTTTTTTGGTTGGATTTATTTTGATATTTTAAAAAAGAGTTTTGATGAATTTGGAAAATGATTTAAGGCATATTTTGGGAATTGTAATAGTTATTTTATTTTATTTTTTTTTTTTTTGAGGGAGGAATTGTAATAGTCAATTATTTAAAAAAAAAAAAAAAAACCTTAAATAGTCCATCAAAGCCCATCATCAATACGTTTTGGGATGTTTCGTTCATTATTGATTTAGGTCTGAAATGGTTTCAAATCTAATCCAACAATGACAACTTTGGAGTCGATTTTGCTATTACCCAATTGTGGGCAAGAGCCAAAGAAAATGGCCCAATTTTGACACCTATGGGCTTATGTTTTCAGGAGCACTCATTGGGTTTCCTGTGAAGCTTTACTTTCTCAGATATCACTTATTGCGAAAATATAAATACTGTAGCCCACTTGTTATCTAGTTGCATTAGTCTGATGACCCATATCGTGTTGGTCGAAATTATTGGATTTAACTTTTTGACTCAAAAATTTTATAATTTTATTTTTAATATAACTATTGAGATGATATGTTGCTATTTGTTTATAATAAAAATGGTGTCAATAGTGTATCCATGTAAAAATAAATTATCAGAATTATATATGATGCTTTGCAGAATCAGTAGGCTGAACACTCCGGCTTCGATGGGCTGAATGTCGTAGCGAAGACCTACAAGAATGAACACACTATCAAAGGAGACTAGGGTAGACTGGCCAAATACCCTCCGATGACTAAGTTAGTTTCTCACAAGAAAGGAGTTCCAACTTTTTAGGAGTAAAATATCAAAATGTCGTTACCTTTGTTTGATTCAGACCGGCCCTTATATAGAGAACCTTGGAGCAGTTATTGGTTTAGTAACTTCCCTAAGATTCACGAAAATCAGGAATTCCAGAAATAACTTCCTCAACGGCTACAGAAGCTGCAACTGCTAGTGGAAGTTAAGTACTTAGGAGAAATTGATGGAGATTAACACGGGTTGATTAACCGCTCCAGGATTTGCCATGTGTTATGTGGTCATCTATGTGCTTTGCCCATGGACGACTCTTTGTTCATAGACTGATGTTGTATGGTCATCCATGCGCTTTGCACATGGATGACTCTTTCGTCAAGATGGTCTGTGGTTATTTAGCTAACCGACGCTCATAGACAACCCCTCTGGACGAACTAGAGATTGTAATTTTTGCTATCCCATCAATATATATATATATATATATATATATTAGTGGTAACCCCAAAATGGTATGCAGAAATTGGTCGGTATCGAAATATTTTCTTCCAATGGACAAACCGAAATGGGCCCAAAACTGTATTCATAACACTGCTAATTATAACTTACCACCTCAATAAATTACAAAATAAAGTTTGTGATTTTTTTTTGGTGCCTCTACTCTCTAGTAGACCAGTACTGCTCAACTATATGTCCAACCCAACCAGCCAACAAAATAAATAAATATCCGGCTCTAAAAAAAGGCAGTTTACAGAATAAATGGGCCAAATTTATAGTGCATTTTGGAGCCCTGAATGGATGACAAGGGCATAGTCAAATGTGTTGGGCCCTTAAGACTTGCGTTTTAGAGAGAGAGAGAGAACCATAATGTGGGTAGATGAATTGCTTTTTATTGAAATGATGGTCTACTTTGATCCATTTCAGCTCTTCTTGCTTGAATTTTTTACTCAGTGGAGGGAGTTAACACTAGTTAATCACAACTTACGGTTTTGTTGTACTATAAAGTTCTCATGCGTATCAAACATCAAATCCAAATGCGGTTCAATTATAATGGCAGGAAAAATTCAAAGAGAGAACCTTCACGATGCAGGTGAACTGAATCTATTTGGTTTACTTTATTTTTCCCCCTCCTGAATAAGTATATTTGGTTTTCTTTATTAGATTTGAATCGGCCTTATAAGAAACACGTTAGCTAACCTCATAGAGAATCCGAGATTAAAAAATCGACACTTTCTGCGTGATTCTTAAGTACATAACTGGGTGATTAATAAGTTTCATACACTATGTAAATTTTAATTAGTTTAACTAATAAAGTCTTTTGTTGTTAAATAAAAAAACTAGGGATTCCGAACTCTACCTACACCAAAAACTAATTGATGTTTTGGTCTAATGATAAAGAACACTCATCATGGAGTGGACGACTTTTCTCAACAAAAAAAAAAAAAAAAAAATAGCAGACGACATATGTAAATATTTAATCTTATATACTAAAAAAAGTTTCACACTATGGTCCCTTCTCATTGTTGTCCACCACAACAAAATTTGAGATGATTCAAATTTCATTTTCATACTACAAATGCCAGAATCACCAAACCTTCTCATCATGACCTTAGGATTATCTTATCCCTATAATGTATGTGATTCATGTGAAGCAAACTGACTCTGAGGAGCCACATTAATAATCTCTCAAACTTCATTGCCTACCCAGCAACCTTTGAGGCCCTTCCATTAATCTAACACATTGGTGCTCTATCTCTCTCAAGCAGGAGCAGCTCAACCATCAGGCCAATCAGGCAATGGCCTCTCACTTAATATATATATATATATATATATATATCTTCTATTGACCGATAAACTGTCTTGTTTATATATTTTAAGATGTAAAATTTTTAATTAAGGCCAAAAATTTTAGTAAATATAATTTTTTTATTTAAATATTGTACTCTTTTTGAATATTCAACATTTTATTAATACGTTTTACTAATTTTACTCTCTCTCTCTCTATCTATATATATTAAAATTAAAATTCGAATTAATAGTTTTTTAGTAAAATTCATTATTGAAAATTCATTGTTCAATAATAGAAGTCCAACATTTCCAAGCAAGACAATAACCATTTAAAATATGATATTTATTTTGATACTAATTGTTTTATATTTTTAGAATCAAAAGTTTTTAAATATGTTTTATAAATATATAAAATAGTTCAATTAATGTATTAAATTATTATAAAAGGTTGGATTTTTTTTTCTAATTCATATATCGCTTATAAAATATTAAGTAACAGTACATGTTGCTTATAAAATATTAAGTAACAATACATCTTACATTCATGTTTGGTCCCAAAATGTGTTGAATTGACCCTAGACTAGACTCTATTTTTGCAGACCGTAAATTTTGAATAAAATCAATAACCTTATGATCCAACTATTACTAAATATTTAGTAAGATACCAAACAAAGAGTACAAGAAGATTGAGTAAACACAGAGAAAAGAGAGAGAATAATTATTATATGAGTAAAAAATCCTATTGATCTTACTTAAACTAAATAATACATAAAAACCTGTATTTATATATAATTACCCACCTAACTGAACCCAAGAAATATGGAAACTAACTCCAAAAAATAAGGAAAGCTCTAACGAAAGGAAAACGAAATTTCTCACATGTATATGAAAAGCTTTCATAAAAAGTGGTCATATTTTGTATGAAAGACATTTAACATGCTAATAATATGGTTCATATTGCAAAAATTTTGCATGATTATAGTGATATATTGGTTAATAGAACTTTATTTGTAATATGTGTACTGTTCAAAGTTTTTTAGTTGCGTGAGGAGAGAGAAGAATTTTGACAATGATGTGACTAAAGGAGGAGAGAGGAGAGAGAAATGATGTGACCAAAAGGAGGAGAGAGAAAAAGAAATTTCGGCAATGGTATTGCCACAATTACTGCTGCTGAATTTTTGACTGCCACATTGACCAATTGCCTAACTTCCCATGATTGAAAAAGAGGAGAGAAGCATTTGTATTGTGGCAATACCATTATTGAAATAGGAGAGAGGAAAAAAAATTGTATTGTGGCAATACCACCGCCAGAATAGGAGAGAGGAAAGAGGAGAAGAAAAAAAATTGTATTGTGGCAATACGAATACCAATATAAGAGAGAAGAAAGAGGAAAAAAAAAATTATATTATAGAAAAACCATTGCCCAAATAAGAGAGAGCAAAGAGAAAAAAAAATTGTATTACGACTCTTAATTGTGCTATTAATTTTTTTTTTATGTTATTATTAATTTATAGGAAACTTAATAATAACATGCAGTAAATCCTACATTTGTGATTTTTTTTTTCCAATTTCATTAAAGTTCGTTGATATCAAAATACAAATAAGTTTCTTTACTTTTTTATGGTGGTTATTGGTAATAATTTATAGTATATATGCTTTGTAAATATTATAAGAAACATTGTAAATAATATGTATTGTTATATTATAGTTAATATTGTGTGTATGACTACCATTTTTTTTTCTCTTTACTCCCTCCTATTTCGGCAATGGTATTGCAACGGTACAAATGTTTCTCCCTGCAACTTTTCGGTCATGGGCAATTGGGCAGTCATGGGCAGGTAGGTAGTCGAAAATTGGGCAGCATCAATTGTTGCAATATTATTGCCGAAATTATTTTTTTCTCTCTTCTCCTTTGGTCACATCATTTCTCTCTCATTTCTCCTATTTTTCTCACAATTTCGACAAAACCATTGTTGAAATTTGTCTCTCTCCTCACACAACTAAAAAACTTTAAACAGTACACATATCATAAATAAACTCCTATTTAACCAATATTTAGCCAAAAGACTTAGCTGCAATACCTTATCAATTATTCACACTTTCTTGTATTAATCTACAACTCTTGGTATAGCGTGATTGGTAAATGTTTTGTTTTTCTTTTTGCAAAATTTCTTGATGAGCAATATATAGGGGATGATTCAAAATTTCTTAAAAGTTTAGTGAATGGCCGTAAAGCATGTGAAAGATGAATTTGGGAAAACTTTTCATCTGAAATGAGCTTTGAGGTAATTATTAGTCTTTACTTTTGCTGGTGGTTATATAATTGATTATAAAAGACGTTTCTTTTTTGGAACCCTATGTAATTTTGCTAGTTGATGCAATAGTTCTGCTTCAGAGTTCATGCCACCTTTTTAGGAAAGTGTTATATTATTTTATTTCATTTAGTTCTTGTCATAAGTATGCTTTAATTATACTTATTATTAAAATTTCAGTTTGACGGCCCCTACGATTATTCACATTCATGGACGCGATTAATGGAATTTGGGGTCCTTGATTTGGATATTAGCGAGCGACTTATGGATGCTCTTGAGCAATTTCTTGTTGACAAAATGGCTGATATTGTTTGTATACTTTGTAATTTTTTTTTTTTTTTTTTTGAGAATAAAAAAAAATTGGGGTCTTTATGGTCATATTGCACCCCCGGGCAGAGAGTCAGTGGCCTTGGCCGAGGTAGCCCGATCTCGGGGGCCCGACTGTACCACTGTGTGGGAGTCACCTCATCTCTGAGTACACCTCACCACTAAGTTTACCCACCAACAGAAACCTGCTGGCAGCGGAACTCGAACCTAGGTGGGTTAGATGAAGTGTCCGAACCTTACCAGCTGAGCCAAGCCCCCGTTGGCTTATACTTTGTAATTTTGTTGTGAAAAAATCCACATTTTTACTAAGCTGCCTCAAATTTTGGCCTTCAAATGGCAGCTATTGGCTGAAAATGAAGGATAGTTGGAAGCAGAGTCCTTCATTTATGAAACTAATATCATTCTTAGGGATCCGAACAGAAATGTATGCTATAGTTTAGTTTGTTTGATTCTTTTGTTAGTCAGTGGTTAGTAAGATATTGATATCTAGTGTTAAAAACTTATTTGACCGAGACATTTTTATACGTTGTATGGAGTGCTGATGCGAATAGATGGAAATTACATCTCCTACATCAGGCATAATTATGGATGGCTGTGTGTTCATAAACACTGCGTAAGTCATTTCTAACTTGTGAGTTGTGATAGGTTATCTTCTATAAACAATTCTATCTGAAAGAAAATTTACCACCTTTTTATAACTTTGAACTTAGCTACTTGGTTGAGGAAATTAAGCATAAAGAGGATCCATACATGCTCTTCGGGGTTTCAGGCCTCTCTTACAGCTCTTCTTTGTTTATCTTTAGACAAGGGCCAATCTTGATCTTTTGATTTATGTTGATGATATTGTCCTTATTGCTTTTGAGCTCAAAGGCCTTGGGGATCTCCATTACTTCCTTGGTCTTTATATCACTTGTACCTCAAAAGGCCTATTCCTCAGTCAGTCTAAATATGCTCATGATTTACTTACCAGACACAATATGCTTCTGTCTAAGCCTACTAAAACACCTTGTGCTCCTAATCTGCGTTTGGTTCCCACTGATGGTACTCCCCTTGCCGATCCCCATGTTTATCGTTGGGAATCCAAAGCTTATAGATTATTCTTAAGAAATTATATAAATAGATTATGATTGTATTGTATTATTTTCAGTTCTTTCCAATATAATTTCACACAATTTTATTCAAAGTTTTCTCTCTACTTTTTGTTTCTCCATTTTCGTTTTCCTCTTAAGCATACATTCTTATAGATTGTCGGGTCATTAAATAACGATCAAACTTGATTTGGCTTAGGTTCATTTGCTTAACTGGTTGTTCTGTTCCAATGTGTTTTATTCTAAAAAATTAGTTTCTAGTTATCAATCATAGATAAACATCCCAGAAACTGAAAAAGGGATACTCAAATCCTTACTGTAGGGGAAAGTCCAAAATATATCAAATGGGCCTGCAATGGTAAGCCGAAAGGCCTAAAGGAAGAGCCCAAGAAAGAAAGCATGACCAACTCAAGTAGAGCTGGCCCAACCCTGAAGAATCTTGAAGGCATACCAAGGAGCCAAGGAGGAAAAAGAAAAAAAGCATGATCACTAAGGACTCTGAAAGGAACCATCTGAGGTCCAACCCTTCATCGACAAATCACCGAGGATCTCCTTGTCCTCGGCTACACACTAAAAGCCTTCCCACAACGAGAAGGCAAATAAGGGACTGAATGGATCAAAGAGCAAACAAGCATGAGTGTCAAGAGAAGGAAACGTTTGAGTTAAGCAACTATCCCCTCCACATTAAATGAAATCCACCCACTAGCATTGTCGCATTTATTGTTAAATGACCCATTAGAACAGCACCCAACATCCTGTTTTCCACTCATTTTCACCTTAAAAGAAGGGGGAAGTAAAAGATGGAACAAGAAGGAAGAGTATAAATAGGGACTGACCCCATGAGCAAGGGCAGAAAAATTCAAGTGAGGAAAGTGTCAAGTGTAATAACAATGGGCAAAACTTAGGTATAGTACCTTAGGTTCTCTATTTAAAATTTTGACACCTGTCAAATTTAACAAACCAAGTAAACGGCGTTAAAACTAAAATATATATATATATATATATATATATATATTTCTTATACCTGCAAACGCTTCTCTTCCAAACCCCAAACCTTTCTCTTCCAAACCATCATGACCCTTCTCTTCCAAACCCAAAACCCATATTTCCTTCTTCCTCCTTTTTCCTGTACCTGCAAACGGCTTCTCTTCCAAACCCAAAACCTTTCTCTTCCAAACCACCCATGACCCTTGTCTTCCAAACCCAAAACCCGAAAAAGGAAAAAAAAAAGAAGAAGAAGAAGAAAAGAATATCTCATATATCTCTCTCGCTTTGTGTGTATGTATGTGTATCTGTTTCCTTTCTTCTTTTATGATCTATGATTCTTTCTTTTTTGATCTATGATGCTTTCTTCTTTTTTGATCTACGATTCTCTCTCTCTCTCTCTCTCTCTCTCTCTCTCTCTCTCTCTCTCTCTCAGTGTGTGTGTGTATGTATGTGTATCTGTTTCCTTTCTTCTTTTCTGATCTATGATTCTGTCTTCTATTATGATCTATGATTCTCTCTCTCTCTCTCTCTCTCTCTCTCGGTGGAGATTTGAAGCCGTGGCCCATGGGTTTCCGTAGTACTAGGAAAAAAGGAAGAAGGAAAAAAGAAAAAAATTTAAGCTGTGGGTTAACGCCGTTTGTTTGGGATGTCAAATTGGACAGGTGTTAAAATTTTAAGTAAGGAACCTAAGGTACTGTACCCAAGGTACTGTTCTTAAGTTTTGCCCAATAACAATTGAGATTTGAGAGTGAAAAGTTGTATTTATTATACCTATCTTTGGGACTTCCAACAACATGTTCATTAATCAAATTAAATCAATTTCATTATTGCTAATATGTACATTATCTCAATCTTTTCGATATCTTTTACTTGATGAAACTCTTGACTTATATTTACTAAATTAATTGTGGTGGTTATTTAAGTTGTTCTTCCTTATATATATATATATATATATATATATTTGTTTTTTTTGTTTTTTTGACACATATATTATGTAGCAACACATGCAATATTATGTGGCTACTTAAGAATATGTCCCATGTCATTTTCTATGCTTTATTCTCTTAATATATTTATTATTATTGAGACCCCAGTTCCAATAGAATAGAAGTGATTTTATATGATAATACATATCTTTGGCGTGAATAAAAGTGAAATCATTTTATATGAAACACACTATAGTACTATACTTTTTGTTGTTTTATGTAAGTGAAATTGAGAATCCCTGTAAATTGTAATTAAATATAATTAACTAGGTCCTATGAAAAAATATATACTTAATGAGGGATCCTTTCCTAGCGGCTTCGGTTTGCTTTAAGTTTTTGATATCCAATAGCTTCACTTGACTTTGCCCAACGTAGAAAAAAAAAAAGGACTTTGCCCAACGTGTTGCATGCACTGAACTGAACATCAATTCCCTAGTGAGCTTCCAGAAACACAATACAAAAGATTGTGCGTATCTACTATCTACTCTCTTTAGTCTTTTCCAACAGTATTTTGCAGAAAAGCTCCAATATAATTGTAGGGTCACGATTTGTAATCCAAATCTTAAGGATGTGGGATATAGGTCCAGTGAGCCCAATACAATAAATTTGTAGAGAGTTGGTGAAAGAACTGAGCTTTTTGCAAATTGGACAACGGCTAGTAAAGATTTAAAAGACGAACAAGCACGCAAACACACTTAAAACTCAATGAAATGATTGTCCGAGGAGATGAATTATGAATTGAACTAATAGTTCTGAAAGCTAACACAATTCTTAGTGCTACAGTAATTCTTTTTCTCTTCCTTCTCCCTCTTTTTTCTGATCCCCCTCTTATGGAGGTCTTTTACATTATATAGTTCCTTTCTGGCTATCCTGATCGTATACTTGTTAATTATCTAAGTTTTCACTCGAGTATATGTCCCATCAGACGTCCTCTTTGGCTCTCTGTGAAGGGTGGTAGTTGAGACTGCACTGTTCAGGGGTCTTCTCCACATAAATGCGGTCAGAAAAGTTGCTACACAATTCTTAGTGCTACAGTAATTCTTTTTCTCTTCCTTCTCCCTCTTTTTACTGATCCCCCTCTTATGGGAGGTCTTTTACATTATATAGTTCCTTTCTGGCTATCCTGATCGTACACTTGTTAATTATCTAAGCCTTCACTCGAGTACATGTCCCATCAGACATCCTCTTTGGCTCTCTGTGAATGGTGGTAGTTGAGACTGCACTGTTCAGGGGTCTTCTCCACATAAATGCGGCCAGAAAAGTTGTTACAATGCATTTAATGCGGTGGTAACAGCTTTTCTTTTAAATATTTCTGCGTTCTTATCACTTTTGTACGTGCATGAGGTTCATCCTGATCGTTAGAACTCCTTGGAAGATCACCTAAATTGCCCAAATGCATGCTTGATCGATATTTATCATATCCGAGAAGGAGATACTCCTTGGACTATGTTCCTCCATTTTTTCCTTACATGATTCTCAACTTTAGGGCCTCTCCCAATCATTTATTCATCCTCGAACATACCCACGTCCTCGGATAAGGCCCAAAACCCAATATACGATCTTGGACTTTTATCCCCACAATAACTATTTAGCATCACTATTGCTAGTGCTCTAAGTAAGAGAATAAAAAACTGAAAAAATAAAGAAAAAGAAACTATCAGTTCTGTCACCAGTGGGCATTACTGAAGGCCCATATTGTATTGCTTGAAGTTTTGGCCTATTATAACTTGAACTTATTTCATATATTTTTTATATTGCCCCTTATATATCTGATCCAATCAGCTAAAAAAGACTTAAATATTGGATAAAAAAATGGCATATTACACAGTAACATATTTTTGGTCTATCAAATTATAATGGGCTAAGTGTTTTTTATTATTCATCTTGAAGTGGGAAGGAGGTATTAATTTTTTAATTTTTTTTAGAAGGGAAGGAGATGGGATTAATTCAACTTGGACATTTCTGTTAAAAATACCAAATTATATACAATTTGATTATAAGGCTCTTTGAAATTATAATGGGCTAAGCTTGTAGGGCATTTTGGCGCCGAAAATGGATGAGAAGGGCATTGTCAAATGTTTTAATATTAATTAATTTATTAAAATAACACATTAATAATAAAATATTCCAACACATAGAAACATGTGAAATGCATTTTCTGACTGTAAGGACGTCAAATGCACAAGCACAACACTATGTTCCCTTGTCATTGTTGCCCTGCCCACCACCACTGCAAAACTTGAAACAATTCAAATTCATTTTCATACTACAAATATCAGAATAACAAAACCTTGTCATCATGACGCTAGTACTATATTACGCATAGACGTAATATGCTGCTCTTTTATAAACACACACTTACCCGAACAGTTGTACAATGAAACTTATAACAAAAGGTATGTAATCAAATTAATCATCACTTATCACGTGTCAAAGTTACATTATAGCGTGTGATCTAGACTTTTTTTTTTTTTTTTCCTTTTTGGGTATGCATAGTATGAGATTATGTGGAGCCACGTAATTCCATAGTAATCTTATTAATCTCTCAAACTTCATCACCTAACACCGACGTGTACATTTGATATCAAAGAGCTTTCTCATTAAATGCAGGTGTAATTTACCCTAAAAAAAAAGAAAAAAAAAAAATGCAGGTTGTAATTTGCTTTTAGTAAAGAGAGGGACGCGGCTTCTCGTCGCCGCTAACACAATGAAAGTAGCCAGGTGGCATAGTGTACACGTTTGCCTTCCAAAAACAGCTATCTAATTTCAACCAAACATTTAATAAAAACCTGTCCTGTCTCTCTCTCTTAGCTACTACTTGCATCGCAAGAAAGAAAAAACTGGCAAATGCTGAGTTGGTAACCTCAATCTCTGTTCTTTCTCGTGTCCCAACTTCAATGCCCTTGTGACTAATATTCCCACTTAGTTGTATGAGTCACTGGTAAATTTCCTGGTAGCTTGTTAAGCAAAGGGACATATCATATATGAAATAGGATTTTATTAATGTGTGCCATAAGGATACACAATAATTTTTATTTATGAAAAAAAAAATTTTAAAATTGAAAAAGTATTGACAGTTTTTTTAATTTTCAAAAAAATATTTTCAAAAGTGGATGGATTAATGTGTGCCCTTAAGGCACACACTAACCAGACCCTATGAAATATGTATACATTGTGTGGCTTATTTTTATATAAGAATATGTCCTAATGTCATTTTCAGATTTTCTTTGCTTTATTCTCTAAATATATTTATTGAGACCCCAAATCCATAGAAGTGGTTTTATATGGTAAGTACATATATATCTTTGGCATGAATGGAAGTGACTAGTTTTATGTGGCACACACAAACTATACTTTTTGTTGTTTATTATGTAAGTGAAACTCAGAATACTGCTAATTAAATATAATTAATGAATAAACCTTTCCTAGGTGATTTGTTTTGCTTTGCTTTATGTTTTTTTTTATTCAGTGGGTTCACTGGTTTTGAACAAAATGGTGTATGCAATGAACATGAATTACCTAATTAGCTTCAAAACACAAACACAAACACAAAGCTAAAGACAAATCAATTGGGCTCCTCTTTTCCAATAGACAGTGTCACAGACAAAAAAGCAAGCTGACCAACTGTAAAACTATGTTAATAGCACAAAACACTGGGAAAGTAAAGAAAAAGAAGCTATCGTTTCTTTCAGAAATTTGACTGTAATTAACTGGAAAGATCAAACTCCGTCATCTCATCTCCTATTTCATCTCAGCAAAATTTACTATCTCCGAATACTACAACCAAAAAAGAAAAAAAGAAAAAGAAAAATTCCGAAACCTTCAAAAAGGAAATGAAAATGAAAAAACTCTCTTTGCTCCGGTGGGCAAAAATTAAAGAAACCAAGCCGCTCACTGGTTGTGATCTTGGGCTTCTTGGTTCTCTGGGGACTCTCTAGTTTCTTCAGTGGTAGCTTGTTCATGGTCACTCAACTCCTTTTTCATTGTCTCACAATTCTCAGCCTTGTTGTCCCCATCTTTTTTCTCACCCTTAGCGTTAACTCCATCACCAAAAGAAGCAGCTTTGGAATACATAGGTGTGGCCAAGAAAGTTGGCTTCTCATCTCCAGCCATAATCACCAAGAGTTTCTCTTCGAACACCTTCACTTCCTTGCTTTCAGAATCACCTGCCTCTTTTTCATCACCATTTTCCAAGTCTCTCTCTTGTCCTCCTTCCCTCTCATCCAATTGCCCCGCAAGCTTCCAATAAGAGCAAGCCAAGATCAAAAGCGCAAACGCTATCAGACCCAGCATCGCTGCAAGGCCTCCGAAGAGGTATGGCACCGGAGAGTGCCACGGAGACCGCTGTGCTTGTGTCTGCATCACTGACATGGATGGTGTTGGTGACACTATTGAAGTCTCTGCTGTTGTTGTTGAGCTAACTCTGGCAATGGTTCTCATTTTTTCTTTTGCTTTTTTTTTTTTTTTTTTTCTTTCAAAAAGCTGTTTCTCTTTGGCTTTGGGGTTTTAGGAAAGTGTAGAAAGCAAAGAATGTGAGTTTGAGAAAAGAGAGACGGTGAGAGGTTGTATTTATAGCTCAATAAAAAAGAGAGGGAAGAGAAAGATAAATAAATAAAACACTTTTATTTTATATTTTTTTTTGTGTTTCTGCTTTTGCTTTTTATTGCGGTCACGGAATTGGGCGTGTTATGTTGTTGTAAGCAGGATTCCTTTAAACTTGATCCTCTGCATCCGGATAGTGTCCCTATGGGGTGAGTTGGTGGGGCCAGGGTCAGGATTATTGGACCAGTGGTTGGTGTGGGCCCAACAACGACTAATCGTGACCCTCTGATTGAACTTTATTTGGATCAAAGCCCGTCCCTTCTTTTTTATTTTTTATTTTTTTTTATTTTTTTTTAAGTATTTTACCTTTTGTCAATATTAACATTTTAAGAATACAACATATTGTTGGACGGTGATTAGTTGATTCATGTGAAAGTAATTGTCCAGCTTTGTTTTGGTCTAGGCTATAAATGAGTTGAGCTAAGATTAGATGTTTAAATTTAGTTTATTTTTTTGTCAAAGAAGCTTGGGTTTGTTTATGGGTTACTTAATTAATTTATTCATTTCTCATGTAAAGTAAATAAGTAAAACCATAATTAAAATGCTCATATATTATCTGGAGGAGCCTTGGGCCCCGGATCCCATCATTTGGGTGTATAATGGACCTAAGGCTCAAACCGAAGACTAAAAGCATTCGAGAAGGGGGTAAACGCTTTCAAAAGGGCCCATATTAACAAATTGAGAAGTCAATTTAGATCATAACAACCCAGGGGGTTGTGTCGAGAATAAGAGCCATCTTGGCTGACTGAGACTGAGGTCCGTAGAGATGGTTTGCTCTCCGAAAAAACGTCACAAAAACACTCAGTTGATACGGATAAACATTATGGAAGCTCAGGACATGGAAGGGTCCTAAAATATCTAAGGAGAAAGCTACTGCCTCCGCATCGAATGCACTATAGTTAACTCCCTGTCTGCATTAATGTGGAGGTGATACCTAAACAGTGGATTTCAGCCTTACAGCTACTACATGAAGACTTATGGGAGGTACTGATGGGACAAATATCAACACCAACCATCTGGCATGCACGTAGAAGATATGAAGGAAAAGGAGAAGGAGTATAAGAGGAGAGAAGGGGCGCCAAAAGAGGGGATCAAAAAATAGAAGTTGAAACACTGTAGCAATCTAGAACCAAACTTGTAACCATATCTAAGATATATTATATAAGAACCAGTATCCTCGGATATTGCCGAAGACATTTATTACTTATTCTACAATTGTCTATCTTCATTCTTTCACCATTAACCTACTTAATCTGTTGTTCGATTAACTAAAGCCCAGTTTTCTAACCTATTTCTCTACAAATTTATTATTTTGGGCCTTTTAGGCCTAAGTCTATTCATATCTTTGGACTAGGAATTCAAATCTGGTCCTTACATTATCAATAAACTAAAAAAATTATTTGATATAATATAAATGTATTTACAAACTTATACATTACCATTTCAAGTCTATACTAATATGCTTTTAGACAACTATATATATAAAAATATAATATTATATATAGTTAAATCGAGTTCTATATTTACAAGCTTATTCACAAATATATTATTATGTTTGAGTTTAGTTTGTTTGCTAAATAAGCACAAATATAAACAAACATTTTCTTAAGCCAAGCTCAAGTTATAAACAACTTAATTCATTTATAATATTGTTGCGACTAGGTGATGCGTCGTAGATTTTAGTTTCAAAATTAGAGTGATAAAAAAAAATAGTTACGAACCATCTTTAATAGACGTAAAAACAAGAGTGTTGTACAATGTGACCACACACACATATATATATATATATATATATATTTTTTTTTTTTATCTTTGAAACGAAGATAAGAATTCCCTTTTGGATTAGATTAGATAGGAAGTCAATTTAGTGTCTTAGTAAAGATGTTACTCACTCATATCAGAAATGACTACGGTGGCTAAACCTTAAATAAAAATAAATGATTTTGTTCATGAATAAACTTGTTGATTAATGAGGCACGGGTAAAATTGTATTTGCACTAAATGGGGGTATTTTTAGAGAGATAAGAGAGGGAGTAATATCATTTGCAAAACAATCAGTTCTTTGGGTATGATTGGTGTTTGAGAAAAACAAATTAGCTACAAAAGATCATATAATCTTGCTTTTTTCAGATTTGGATAAATGGGTATTATTCTAAACCTCCACTAATGTTCTAGAATGTGATGTTTTTGTTTGCGATGTCATCTCTCCACATTGACAATCAAAATTATATCAATATATTAGGAGAGGCATTTTCTTTGTTGCTAATTTCCCTATCTAAAATATAGACACAGTTAAAACGCACTTTGTTTCAATGCAATGAGATGTTTGTATAGTGAAAAGCGATCATAATCATTAAGCAGGGATAAAAGAGAATAAATACTGTGTGTAAAGTGGCAACAAAGTAGGGTGACTCTCCTTTGGATTCATCATTTGCATTGTGATTTGATTTCATGTTGTCTGGCTTGAAATCACCACAACAACTATCTTTATCTGCAGCAATCCACTACAGCATGCCTTTTTTTTTTTTTTTTTTTCATTTTATTTTGTTATTATTTTTAAGAGGACCATATTCATGTGCAACTGCAAGGTATTAGACCATGCTCTGTGTGCTGCATGGGTGTGGCACTGTGGATAAGATATTTTCGATCATTTTTCAGTTCAATCACTATATGGCCCCCACTAGTATAGAGGATTCCATTTCGGCGGTAATGATCTTATGATGAATAATGAAAATAATGTGGCATGGTATCATCTCAAGAAGGTTTGGCTTTAGCTTTTTGTTTTCTTTGAGGTTCTACTTTTTTTTGTTGGATGAACTTGGGGTGTATCTTTTGGTTGTACAAAGGAAAGTAGAAAACTGTTAGCGATTAGGGCTAACAAAAGTACACTCATACAAACAATAATATAAAACAAACACACAAGGTAAACAATATTTAACATGATTAAGATAATTCTAAATTTACGTTCACAACTAACACCAACCAAAATTCACTATCAAAGATGTAGACTATACTTAATTTCAACCAAACCACTTAACCCAAGCTTATACAAATAACACTACCAACCTCACAAATACAAATTAACTAATAAACTTCAAACACAAATTCACAATTCCAAAACTCCGATACACCCAATAAGAACTCTCTCACACAAAAATAGACAAACAATCAAACTACTATTTTAAAAAAGTTACTCTATGTTATTCTAAACATCTTCTCCTCTCTTCATATGGAAGGACTTTTGGGCAAAACCACCAAACCCTTTACAATAATATCTATTTATAAGATGATTCTATTCATTGATGGACAAGGAATGTTCTTCAATAAGGAACTTTCTTTTCAGATCAAGGAAAATTCTTATTTTTTTTTTCCACACCAAGGAACCTAATAATTAATGAAATAAATCTAAAAAAAATTTGTGACAATCTCTAATAAAAAGGAACTTCATTATTCATAATCTTTTATGAATAGAGAAAATTAATTCCAAAAGTTGGCAAATGATTTATATATGTAAAAGATGTGTAAATTGGAGCATCTCAAGCTTTAGTTGCAATTGCACCGAAGTTGGCTACCTTCTTTGATTTGCTCTCACAAAAATTATGAATAAGAATTTATTGTCCTACTTTTAGTGTTTCACTCTGAATTTTAATAAGTACAATATCTCATGTGTGATTTGTTTCCATTTTAAATTTTGGTAAATTTATAAGGAAAAAAAGACATGTACCAAACTACAATTGATAAAATTTAAAGTAGAGCAGAGGATTTTTATTTTGAATTATAATCATGCTTTTGAATCACATGACACATGAACTCAATTTCATTAAGATATATGATATTAAGTAAGTAAAAAAAAAAAATCTTACTATAAGTTAATAATTTGACTAATGTACATGTTTGGCTCTTAAAATTTGGTGTTGGTTTCTTTTTAGACATTTACGTTTTTATTTCTGTATTAGTTCTACTATTTTTTGTTAATATCAATTGTTTTTTAGTGTAGGTAGAAATTGAATATCAAAATCTCAAATCTCTTATTCAATGAGAAGAGACTTTATCAGTTAAACAAATTGGGACTCATGATTGTTAAGTGCTAAATAAGTGGCATCTATTAAAACATGTCACCCATATAATATTAGGTGTCACTAGATTACGAACGAAAATAGACCACATGCCCAATGTGAAAATAAAATCAACAATTACAAGTTAAAATGAAAATTTTAAAACATAAAAACCCAAATGAAAAAACAACCCAAATTTAAAGGATTGAAGGTATACTTTAGTATAATAATTTATAATGTTAGATTGAGATGGTTAGGTGAGTAACCATGTTGATCCCAAATGAGCTAGGTTAACACTCTTGCTTTGATTATAATTAGGTTAGTTGGGAGCTCTCCAGCCTCCCCTTAATTAAAACAGTTAAAATACCATCTCTATCAACGTCTTGCTTTTACTCGCATTATTTGATCCACATCAGTACGGTCATAGGAAAATGGTTCACTAAATTGATTGGAGAGCAATTGCAAGCCATCCAAATGCAACGATGACTTTTTTGGTTGATTTTCTTGTGATCTAGGATCAGCTGGTGTTTATTAATGGTGGTGACTGGTGATACAGAACGTACGACCTACATTGCTACCTAAATTCACCATCCAAATTACAGTTTTCCCATGAGAAACATGTGAGATATCAAAGGTGTCATAGCCCAAATTCTTTCCTTAAAAAATAAAATAAACAGAGAAGATTCGTGGCCTCCTATATTTTTTGTTACCCTCGATCATTTGTGGTTGCTCTAAAATATTTGATTGGGCGCGTACCTTAGGGCTCGCAGGTTACTGAGTCATTGTCGTAATCATAGTTACACTTACTGCAAAATGTTGATGGTGTCATTGTCCAAATATATTCACATCAAAAGATATGCAGCCGCAATTGTTATTCACTGTCTAGGGCGCCCAGGATGATTTTATCAATATTGCACCCACTTTTGATAATCTAGCTCCAATCTCAGAATTAGATATTAAGGGTTATACTAACATATGTCCTTAGGAAATTTTTATGGGAAATAAAAAAGTAACTCATTTTTTTGAAAATTTTTTCAATTATTTATTTATTTATTTTTTTTTATAAAAAGATTATTAAAGAGCCTTAACTGAGCTTGGCAAGTAGCACTCACTGTGATAAAGAGGGCATACGTTTAGGTTGGTTTTGTGTCATAGGATAGGATAGAATCAATGGGATTGACTATAGAAAAAAAAAAGGATCCAACCGACCGACGTAATCAATTACAAAAAGTCTAGAGACGCACACTCTTGTAGACACTTTCTTACAATTGGTAGTACGCATATGTAGTGGTGAACATATTAATTTTCACAAGTACAGTAGTTGTCTTCTATGTGTAAGTGATATAATCTAATAACACATTAATAGATATGTAAGTTGTGTCAAAATGTGTGGCAAAATATGTGTTCACCCAGTGAATTAAGCAATACTAGGAAGGAAGGAATTTTTGGTTGGCGCAGGAGGCAAGGAAAGTCGCAAGGAAATTGATGGAACAATAAGACATATAGTGCATCAGCAATAACCCCACAAGCACAAGCACCAGCACCAGCTAATTCTTTGCCTGCCACCCTACTGGCCTCTCCGCCCAGCAGGCCCCATTGCTCGCGGCATTTTGGCACTCACTGTGTGGGTACCCTCCTCAATGCCTCTCAATCTCAATCATATCATCATTTTATCCCCATTTCCATTTCTCCAAGTGTGTGGGTCCCTCTACTTATATTCCATTTGGACAAGTGTGTGGGTCCCTACATTTTCCATTTTAACAAGTATACTTGGTAGGGTCCCCTATTTCATCATTTTCCACCAATTATTATTGTACCATCGCGAGGATTAATCAGTTTTGTGTAGTACAATTGTGCCTTAATGCTTTCATTTGTCAGCATTGAACATTCTTTTTAGCCATGAACTTAATCAATTTTGAGTTATGTTAGCCACATTACAAATTCTATTGTATAAAATTTTGGGTAAATTCCATTCACAATTCCTAAGGTTTTGGGTTAATATCAACCAAATTTAAGACTTTTCGAAACTGAAGGACCAAATTTTTTCAGTTTTGAAAAGTCTTAAACTTGGTTGATATTAGCTCAAATCTTATGGTATGTTAGTGGAATTTATCTTAAATTTGATAATTTAACGATGATTCACACAAATTAATATTATTTATTATGTTGTTAAAGTGTCACTAATCAAAATGTACTGTATGCATTTTGTAGTAAAAATTGTATTAAATGTAACATCTTCCATCAATTATTTTATAATTTGTCCTATAATATTTTTAGTTAAGGAAGTCCCATCTAATCTCTTATTATTATATGCATTACAATGAGTGCAATTATATTGCCTCCACTCCAATGAGATCTTTTGGTTGTGCGAAATGTGTATTGGATAATTGTTCATTATCTAAAAACTAGTGAACCTACTAAAGATGAGAATAATTTTTTTAAAGATTCTTTTTTTAACTTAATAGTTTCAAGTTACAACAGGAGATAAAAGATTTGAACCCTTGAATGTCTTATTTAAAAACATCAAAATGTACTAACCAATTGAGTTATAAAACTCTTGGCATTTTTATTAAAGATTTTAAGAGTATGTTATCTAAAACTTTTGCACGGACATCATATCTTTGTAATTTTCTTACTGGGATTAAGGTCTTCTCAATTATTAAAACAACATAATAATATTTAACATTTATATTCTTACCACACCCATAAACAAAATGAAAAATCAAGATAGATCTTGTGGTAGGGCAAGCATAGTTTAGGGTTCTTCAAATTTTTTTAAAGTAAAGTACATAAAATTATCCTTTGATTCCACTCAGTTTATAATATACACATAATTATAATAATTTTATATGATTTTTTTTTTTTTTGAAAGATTTTATTCATTTTGATAGGATGATTTCGATCAAATTTAGACAATCTTAGGCATATTCATCAATTAAAGTGACGTACAATAAAGTAGATCTTGATCTTCACTTGGTACTAACTTGATAGGAATCTAGTGATAGATAGAAAAATAATAAACTTTGCATTACTTTCTTAGTAATGGAGGAACCAAAATCTTTTTTATTATATAGAAGTATAATAACCATGCCATGGAATGAAAGGGCACTCATATTAATGGCAAGTGACTTCACACACACTTTGGATGGGACCAAGAGAATTGAGAGAGGAAAAGAGTCTTATCTACAATAAATAGCTATATATATACTTTTGAATTCTATTACAAATTATAGTTTCCGGGTCCAGCAATCCATTGTATTAGCACAAACTTTTGATTCATTATGTTATGGAAATTTCATACATTTGGAATCCTCTACTTTAATAGAACTAGTTAGAATATAAAACCTTCTTTTAATTTGGGGGGTGACTTGGGGCATATGCTTTGTGTTGGTGCAAACACAATAATAATGGAAACAACACAAAGAGAAACTGAATAATACGTTGAATATTATTAATTTGAAGAGATAAACACAACATTATTTGGACTGAGACGCGACACTCGCTCTCTTTAAGGAGATTCAAGCTCTTGGTTGGCTAATCTTTGTAACCGGTGCAGACCTTAATTGACTTGTCTCTCCCAGGATACAACAGCCCAACAAATGTTGTATGACTAGAACAGTTTCTGCACAAAGTGTTCAAGTCCAAAACTCCACCAAAAGAACACCTTTCTTTGGCCCGAAATCTCTCAAGTATTTAGGAATATTATTGAATTCACTCTCTCACACAATACTCTTTGCTTTTAACTATTTTTCTTCATTCACTCTTGATATGAAAGTAGTCCATAACATAGCCATATATATAGTCTTCCAACTCTTCACATAACCTACATGTTATTTATTAATTTAGAAAACTTCTCTTAATTTATTTAATCTAACTTACATACAAGTAACTCTTTCTTTAACATCTCTTTATTCATCTTCAATTATTTTGAGTTTCAACATATTTAATTTAAAATGTACTAACACTTTGCATGTATCAAAGCCAGGCTTTGCATTAATTGTCTTGCTATCTATATTTCTATCTTGTTATTACCTCAAGGCCAAAAATACAATCATTCAAAAGGATGGAGGCAATATGTGCTTTGGGGTAGTGTCAAAGCAATGCTAGATTGTTTGCTTGCTGCAACCACAACAAAAAGACCTGAAATATTATAATAAACAAGGAAAGAGAGAAAGAAAGAATAGAAAACCTATCAAATTTGGTTTTATGAGCCTGACAAGAAGATGCTGAAGTGAACTTCCTAGGAATTGGACCTTCCTAAAAATATCTCTCATTCTCTCTCTCTCTCTCTCTCTCTCTCTCTCTCTCTCTCTATGCAGAATCTTTATTTGTCACTTGGCCTCTTGGCTCCGAAAGTGTTTATATGATCAACTTTTCTTTTATCAATTTCTTCATGCTAACACCAAATCAACTTTACCTTTTCTTTTTCCTTGTTCCTCATTAACAATTATTCTTTTGTAACTGTTAATTGACTTTTGTAGAGCCTTTTTTTGCGTATGTGGCATCTTATTTTGCTTAAACTTCAACTTCATCAACTTAATAAACTCATCACATCCAACATGTTTCACATTTGTTTGTCAACTTTTCCCATGTTGATGAATCAACTGACCCTGCCTAAGAGTACTTATATTATTCTCCATTTCTTTTTTCTTCTTTTTCATATTTTGTTCTATGGATTCCATATTCTATTTGGTTAGTAGTTTCATACTTTCACATACATACCAAAGTCTGATAGTGCCTCTGGATCCGATCCCTCTCTCTCTGCACTATGTTTTGTATCTATTTTGATGCTCCATTTTTGCTTTTATCATGTCATTAGATATTCTGTTTTCCTTCACTCAACGCCACTTGGAGTTGAATTTTTTTTGAAATTTTGATTCTCCAAATTTAGTAGTTTTCTTTTCACGAAATCAGCAATCTCTCAACCTGCACGAACGAGGTTGAATCCAATGTGGAAACTTCCATAGCGTGGTCTAATTAGGTGATTAGAAAAGAAAACACCTAAATTAAAATTTGGACTTTTTTTTTTCCCTTCAACTTTTTAGCTTATTTATTTATGTACAACTTTTTAAAATCTAACCTTTTTTTTTTTTAATTATAAAACTTTTTAAAATCTAACACTAGCTTAGCTAGAAGAAGTTTCACATGATTTGCAAGTGTTTATTAAATTCATTCTCTAATGAACTTTTGTCTCTATCCACTGCACCTGGTGGCTTGAGTTACGTTAATTTCTCTCTTTCTCATTTCATATGAAAAGTGAAACAGATTTCGGTTTGTACTCACAGACTCTCAGAAACCAAAAAATAAGAGAGAGAATATTGTATCCATTCATCAGAATAATTGTTGCAATGACGTTAAATATTTTGGTTGATATTATAATAAACACAAAAAGCTCATAGTGGATAGGGCACTTAGATATGGCTAAACTTTCTATTTAATTTAAAGGTTAGCGTCCAAACTAATCTAGTTTAACATAATAAAGAAATGCACGTAACGATCTATCAGTGGAATCTTTTGAGTTTTGCCACAAGAAATATGAGAGAGAGGCAGAGAGAAAGGTACTTGTTCCTAGTTCCCACTTTCCACCACTTGGTGGATCTGTGACGTTGAGATCCATTTAACAATGCTTCTAATCCTAAACCACAGGTGGGTTCTTGTTTCAGAGTTTCCCAAGTGTCAAAAGTCTCATCTCATGGATCTTCTGTGGCACTGGCACTTGCACTTTTTACACATTTTTTAGCCTCTAAAGCTTTTTTTTTTCTTTTGCTTGGTGCAGGTAGGGCTTGTGTCACCACCAAAGGTGTTAATATGAATGATAGTAGGGTTTTGTTTTAGAAGAATAGGGGATCTATATTACACATTTTTTTGCCTCTAAATTTTTTTTTCTCAAGGCTATTGTGCTTGTGTCACCACCAAAGGTGTTCATGGTAGTTGGTTCTATCTTCTAGGTTTGCGAATCCATACAGCTCATGCACAGAGAAGTGCCCAGTATCTTACATGCACATTTGAAAACAGAAGATAAAGCCTTGATGTACATTTCCCACATGAAAAAGCATGTTAGTCATCAATTTTCAGTCACTAAAATGATTATTCTATCAGAAACAATGGTCGACAAACACATGCGCATAATTAGCGCATGTTATTACATCAAAATCAAAACATGAAATGATCATCAAACCTTTATTCCTCACTAACAGCATAAACCATGTTTTTTTCATTCAGCAACAATTTTTTAACAGCTTAGAGTCAACTCTATATGGATAAACAAAAAGAGAAAAAAAATGACTTGACATTTTTATGATGACTTTTGTTGGCTATATCGTTGTATTCCGGGGACGTCTATGATGCCGGGAGGAAAAACTGGATCCGTGGCTGCTCTAACAGCAACTTGCGCCACTGCGGTAACATTGACAGGAGAAATGAACAGAGGCCCAACGAGTGGCAGCTGGCTCATCGGTTTTGCATGTTGGAGAACCTGCAACGTTTGAGAATAATTTAGTTAAAACTCTGTAAGACATTAGGATTCTTGAACTAAAAAATTTAAACATAATGGCTATGACTGTTTCCACATGAATCGCATTCTCAAAAAAGCTTTATCACACTATGAGGTCCTTACTGGATCGATAAAATAGAGGAATATGTTGTCAATAAGCACAGAACCTTTTTTGATGTTGGGTTACTGGAAATGGGGCTTGGCATTCAAACTTGGGCTTAAGGCTTCTCAGTCCCCAATGTCGATATGATTTGGTACCCAGACCTAAATGAATTTTAGGTTGTTTCCCAAGCAGCCAATGTAGAAATTTAAAAGATACATAATCTCTCAAAAAAATTTCAAAAAAATCCTTAACTGCCCGTTAGGTTCAATAATCAACATTTATACTGAATTAAAAAATTTATAGTATTATAGCAGAGAATGAGATCATTGTTTGACACAAAAAAAGGTCTTATGCAGCGAACAGTTGAAGATGTAAATAATTTATGCTGGAAGAAACAGAATTGCTTATATTTTTTAGGGTCCCATTAGATACTTAGGGTCCAGGGATCTTTTACCTACAATATTGAACCTTGAAAAAATTGACTGATTGTTTGGACATGTAAATCCTTTGCAACACATTAATGAAGAATGCTACTATAAGACGCATTATGGTTCAAAAGAGCCATGTAGCTGATTCCATATAGTTGCTGTTCTAGTTGAGTTTCTTAAACTCCCAGTAGTTTGGAATATTAACTATACTCCAGGTGACGCAAACCATCTCAAGCTGTTAGAAACTATTCTCCCCCCTCCTTTAGAAGCTCTAAAAGCCTCCAAAATAAATCTAGAGTCCTCCAACAAGTAGTCTGGAAGTACTCTGCAAATAACACCACCTTAAAACTACCTTACCCTCATATGTGAAGAAAAGCATGGAACACATAACTAACAAGAATATTGTTAAAATACTGGTTAAATGATTAAATTCACCATTTTCTAACAGCTTAAACTTTTGGATTTATCATAGTATCAAACCAAGTGGCCCTAAATTTGAAGCATGTCTCCACTCTACCCAATTTAAAAAATAAAAAATCTCACATATTGGCCCCATTTATTAAGTGGGAGTCTGAGCTCACATGTAAGGAGTGTTAGTTTAATGATTAAACTCAACATTTTCTAACCACTTAAGCTTTTGAGACAAATCATAATTTTTCAAGCAAGATATAAGTTGTTAAGTGGAAAGACATGTACTGATTGAGTCGGGTGGAAAACAATGTGATTGCAGAAGAAAGGTGCCCTCTTTGGCTAAATCTAGCTGTACCAGGTACTCATATGAATCAGGCATGCTTTCATCTTGGTTCCAGCATAGATGGGGAACATAAGAAAAAACAAAGAATATATTATATATGATGCACAGTGAGTTTACCATCTCCAAAGGAGAACCGATTACACCTAAAGGTATCTTCATGCTCCCAACACTGCGAGTCCCATAAATAAAGCCAGGCCTCAGAATCACTCCTGAAAAAAGGCAGATAACATGCTTTGTCATGTAAATAGAAGTTCCCATTGTACTGAGATCTTAAACTAGTACTTAAGACTCCACTGGTCAGCTACACCAAGATGATAATTTCATATTTCAAGAAAATACTTAGGATGTAGAACTGAAATATTACACTATAACTGGCAAATATGAGTGACCAATGTCAGTTCAAAAGTTCAAGTGGGTCTCAAAGGAATTCCAATTAAAACACACACACACACAAACATATATATATATATATATATATATATATTAGGTGTAAAATATAACAACCGTCACCATGAAAGAATGAGAAAGCTCACCACTATAAGGGAATTTGCTTAGCAGCTCCGTCTCAGCAGCTCTCTACATTAAAAAAAAAGATGCAACATAGGATTTTCCATAAGATGAAATTGAAAATTAAACAAACTTTACTTAGCTCAGCTTGTTGTATTCTATGATGCTAGTTTTCGATTTGCTGCTCTCTGCGATGCTGTTTTTGTAGCTTGTTTCAATAAAAGTTTCTCTTGATTATCAAAAAATATATCTAGCTCATGTCATTACCAAGTATTCCCTTATATGTTAAAGGTTCTAACTAGCTACACTTGAAAATTTTACAGAAAAGAAAGGACTAATACTTTTTCAGATAGAGAGAGAGAGGAAAGAGAATGACCAAAAAAAAGTAGCTTTGATCATTAGTACACCATTTTATTGGTAGATTACGCTAATGCTTCTGAGCCTTATGTAAATAGAAAGGCATATAATAGGACAGAAATAACCAATGAGCTCTTGCTCATTCGTTGTAATAATAATTAGCGTGTCCTAATTTGTATGTTAATTTCCAATTGTTATGGTCTGCTAAAGCAGCTAACAAAAATCGACTAAAGAATTTGTTTCAATGTAAAAATTGATGTCCTTAATTACTGACATTATTATTTCTGGTACTTCTCAACTTAGAGCATTGAAGTAAATGATCTGGTTTCTTTTCCTACTATTACTTGAATAGGCAATATCCAATGCACTTTAGAATAAAATGGAAAATAATGACCACACACATTTAAATCATCAAAACCCGAAAATTTTTAAAACAAAAAACAAAAATATTAAATCATACACAATATTAAACCTAAACCATACACATCATAGGGTGCAATTGATGACCCAAGTACGACTTCAATATGGCATTTAAAACAGCCTTCAAAGAGAGAAATGTTTTATAAGGCATTTTTCCAATGCTTGCAATCCTGGATTAATTTTACCAAGAGCTTTGTAGCTCAACCAACATCTCCTAGTGCTTTCAACAAAGATGTCCAAGGTTCAAATCCCCCCTCCCCCATTTAACAATTAAAAAAACCATCCAGAATTAATTTTCAGATATGATCATTGCAATACCTTTCCCGCATAATATCCTTGCAGTAAGTAATTTGCCACGCCAAAATCAGTAGCAGAGACATACACAAATCTTTTCACACCTGCAGGATCAAGAGCCAATCACCCGGCAAAAAAAAAAAAAAAAAAAGTAAGAATCCAAATGAATTGAACCAAGCCAAGATTTGAATGTTCAAGCTTGGTTAAAAGAAATATCTAAGTGATACAGGCTCATGTTGAGCTTTAATTACTCAGAGCTCAGGCTGGGTTTGCCAACCATTTAGTAAAGCTTGGGCTTGGCTTGGCTTAGTTTATTTAGGTATATGAGCTCAAGCTTGGGCAATTAACAGCTAGTAATTAAATTTTTGGTTGAAAGTATTAAAAAAGTAAATTATTTCGGATTCATTAAATTTCACCAGAAAAATAGATAAAATAAATCAATTGCATGGCATAAATAATGTTATTATTAGTCTCAAAATCGAGTTACTTGCAAGCCTTTTCATATATAATGTTATTATTAGTCTCAAAATCGAGTTACTTGCAAGCCTTTTTGTTGCCTTGCAAGATACACGATCAGTGCCTCAATTGGTAAGGAATTAGAAGACAAAAAATCAAAAAGGTTATCCACAAATCCCAGTTCCCAATCTTGAAAAGGCCTGCTAAATTGAGAAATACAGTACTACTTTCCTCAATCATTTGAATTTCCTAAATACAAGGCAATTGAAACGTTCATATCCACTGCCAAATTAAATAAACTAGGGGAATGATCCTTGATGTAGTGATCTCAACACCAGAAGTCTAACAAAAAGTCTAACCCAAGTTCCATCCCCAATGGCGAATTTAAGATGTCTAGAGAAAGAATCCCACCTT
Organism: Quercus aquifolioides; assembly: GCA_019022515.1. Lineage (NCBI taxonomy): Eukaryota > Viridiplantae > Streptophyta > Magnoliopsida > Fagales > Fagaceae > Quercus > Quercus aquifolioides. The sequence continues at coordinate 87,250,371 of CM032327.1, forward strand.
CCTCTAATAATCTTCCATAAGCTTACCTGATGCAAGCTTAAGGAAGGAAGGGTTTAAGGTTAGGAGAATTTGTGGATCTAGTGTTTGGAGTTGCGGAAGGAAGGGTTACAGGTTGTGTTAGTGATTAAAGGGTGGTTTGATGAGTTATCAGATAGTTATTTGGTAGATAAAGTACATAGGGTTTTGATAGGTAAAAAAGAAAGGGCTTGATTTGGGGTTGTAAGGAAGAAGTAAAATAGATAATTTTGTGGTGTTTAAGGCCTGTATGACAGTACCCGTGAACCAAAAGAAAGAGAATAAGAAAAGAAAGGGAGATAGAAGTACATGAAGCCCAACATGCCTTATTGCTCAAAACATTCCAGATTTTATCATTCAACTACATCTATTTTTTGAGTACATTTAGCACAATATATAAATAGGGTTGGGTTCAAGTTACACCTAGTGTAACTCTAAGCAATATTACACCACTCAATATTTTTTAATTGGATGCAAATTTTGACAAATCTACCGTTAGGTTACATTATCTTCGTATATTCTCTACGCTTGCAAAATTTCAAGGTGATCAAAGATTGATAGCCATGTCATCAATCAATTTTTTAAATTCAAGTTTTTATAGTTTAAAATAACGCATAAAATAAAAGTTTATAGATCAAATGGTAAATAACATCCAATTGACATAAAAATTGGCATGATTGTTAAAAACATATAAAACATGTAATTTAATGGTAGGATTTTCAAAATATGAATTCTATAACAAGTTATTAGGTGGTGTAACATTGCTTAGAGTTACACCACTCAATATTTTTTAATTGGATGCAAATTTTAACAAATCCACCATTATATTACATTATCATTGTATATTCTCCATACTTACAAAATTTCAATGTGATCAAAGATCAATAGCCATGTCATCAATCAATTGTTTAAATTCAAGTTTTTGTAGTTTAAAATAATGCATAAAAGTTGAGTTTATGGATTGAAAGGTAAATTATATTTGATCGTCATGAAAATCAGCATGCATATTAAGAACATATAGAATATGTAATTCAATAATAAGTTATTGGGTGGTGTAACATTGCTAAGAGTTACACCAGGTGTAACTTAAACCTAACCCCATATATATATATAAGGACTTTCTCTTGTACTAATAGTTTTGGAACTCCTAGATTGACTAGTAAACTAAAAACATAAGTAGGTAATAACCAATAAAAACTAACTTTTACTATTTTTTTTAGTAGTTAGCATCTCCTAAAAAATTTTAAACTCAACTAAACGGCCAAAAACCCTTAATTCACAAGGTAGCAAAAATTATAGTTTTGTGCTTCAATACGAAATTGACATAATTTGTTAAATAAACCCAATCTAAAAACTGTTTTAACCTTGTGATATGGATGCATTAGAAAAAGATAGTCACTAAATTGATTAAGAGGAGACATTGGGTTCTATGATTTAACACATACTATAGGCAACTACTAAGAAAATACATTCGAGCAGTCCAAATAGTAACAAAAAGATCAATACCTTGTTCTGCAGCAGCTCTTATTGCATTGATGTTTGCAGTCCCATTAATTTTATACATGTGAGAGTTGGAGCCAAAACCACCGACACAGGAGATCTAGGACATAAACTTTAATTAGTGAAGTAGACAAACATCCCTGTAAGACAAATGAATCGACAAAATCTAGCAGTAAAGTGGAATCTAGAAAGCTAAGTGCACAAAGCTTAAGAAGGGGAGTTTACAATCATTCCCTTCTTCACACACAATATATAAAAATGTAGAAACAATTTCAAAGTAGAAAGAAAAAAAAAAAAAAAAAAAAACCTTCAAATTGCTCTTCACAGAAGAAACCTGCACCACCATCATGAAGACTAGAATATTTACAAAATTTTGGTTTTGAACTCAAATCCGGACACTCAGATTCAGGCTTTTCAGGTCAGGTGAGGAGGCTTAGATCCACTTATAGTATAAAGTATAAACCTAGATTTCTTCTCACTATCCCATTCGTAAACATCTATTTGCATTGATTTCCGCAGTCCCATTAAAATCACACATAAGTCACCAACACAAAATATCTAGGATTTTTTCCATAAGTAAATTCATTGAAAAAGCGCAAAAGGGGGGGTGCAACCCTAGTTCATGTGAAATGTACAAAGGAATAGCCAACTAGAGAAAATAAAGAAAAAATAAACATTACAAGCTAAAGTTCATATCAGCTAGGAAATAGAAGAGTCGAGACAGTGAAAGCGGAATTATTTGATGTCCCCTCATAGAGGGACGTGGAACAAAAATTTCCGCCGTACAACAAAATGCTCCTTTCTGTAAAAAGCATGTCTAATCTTCTCACTCCAAATGTTTCACATTAAGCACAATGAATTCTCTTTCCAAATTTCTCCACTAGCATGTTTACTAGTGCGAATAGATATAAAACCATTGTCCATAACTCATGAGCCATTGGACAATGTAGAAATAAATGATCTATAGATTCACCATTAGCTTTGCATGCACAGCACTAATCCATAACTCAAATTGTACATTGTCAAAACCCTCCCTAGGGCTTTTGGTCCAAGTGAAGAAAGCAAACCCCGGCAAAGCTCTTGCTTTACATATTCTTTTCCATGGAAAGAACTGGTTACCCTCTGATTGCAACATCTTCAAATAACTTTAAACCTGGAAACCGTATGTCTTTGAGGGATACAAAAACATTTTGTCCTCTCCCTCTAATCTAATTTCAGTAGAATAGAGATTATCCAAAACATGCTCCATAGATTCCATTTCCCAATCCTGAAATTATTTGATGAATAAACACTGAATAACTCAATTTGATCAATCCATACAATTTGCAACTCAAGCATCTCTATATTTGCAATCATGAGAAGCTTAGGATATTTTTCCTTGAAAATTTTACATAGCTATGTAAAACCCTTTCTACTCCCACCAGTTCACTAGGGATGCGAGTGGTGTTATGGTCACCTGCTATGCACCATGGAATTCTGCACCAGCTGTATACACCTGCAAGTTCTTTACAGAATTTTTGTCTTTCCCCAGCTACATTGGGCCATACACTCCTGAGAAAGACCACACAATACCATCAGAGGCATCTAAATTTACAAAAAACTGAAAATCACCCCCCACCTCTTCCAGTTTTTCTACAACCCCTTTGTCTTATAATACCAAAATGACACATGAAGCCCCCAATGAACTTGAAAAGGGCTAATGTAAAAATTGGCCTCTTTGTCTCCTGAATGCTCACAATATCTGCCCTCCAATCTCAGAGTAGATATTAACTTGAGCTACATTATGGCAAAATGAGACCTGTACCATTTCTTGATGCAGAAATCCCACACTCCCCTTTCTTTCCATAATTGATGGAGGACAACAATTTCTTCAATTCCCTTTATCCCTTTGCTGACTCCTTTTGGACCCTGATTCCCTGATTCTGCTTTTGCTACATTGCTCCTCATATTTTTCTCAATTTTCATGAACAGAATCCAAGCTTGACAAATGAGGTTCCCAGAAATATACTAAACCTATTAATGTGGTTTTTGACCCATTCTATAAAATGAACTTAAACAGACCAATCCACATCTTGCCAGAACTTAAGAAGACCTCCTTTAGCGTATACTACTCTAAACAGCATGGACACTTTCAGCAGAAAAACAGAACATTTTTATTCGGGTTATGTTTAACATCCAAATGTTAAAGCATATTCAGAAGTTGCCACATGATACCTATGTTGGTATTGCAACAAGTCAACAGGTTTGATAATCACCAGTGCTGTTGTCAATCAATAGTGGCAAAGCACTGCGAAGAAGAAAATTAAAAGCTCACCCCCCCCCCCCCCCCCCCCCCCCATCTCTTCCCCTCCCCCACCTCCACCTCTAGCCACAATGGGAGGAAAACAGAAAGAAAAGAGAAGGAACCGACAAAGAAATTTATGAGACACAAGTCAAAGTATTTCCCCCATCCAAATTAAAAATACATTGTCACCATAATTAGTTTCCATCAAAAGATACAAAACAACTTACAACAGCAGTCGCCCCACTAAGAGCTTCCTTCAATGTATCAGGTAAAAGAAGGTTTCCTGGAAATGGGAAGAATTTTTTGGAGGCATTAAACAAAATCCCAAAAATAAAGTCATCAAGAAATAGGCCAATTCGAGAAGGCATACCTTGATGCCAGGTAACGTGGTTAGCCCAAGAATCACGTATAGATGATCTACCAGACCTAAAAGGAAGAAGATAAAATTAAGGAAAAGATGGTGAATCTTTAAAGAACCAGAAAGTTCCCACAATGGCTTCTACAGCATTATTAAAATTTTCACTGAAATTGCTGAAATTAAATTTCCATTTTTTTAATCATATGTGCAGGTTTACAAGACATTATAAATGCCTATCTCAACTGATTTGCTTTATACTTATCCAAAAAGAAATAGAAGTCATTTGCTTCATGATAATAAGTCAGCTTAAGAAGACTGATGGACACAAACACATTTGATTCTAAGAAATTGAAAATCATTAACAAAGGTCCAAGTAAATCAAGTCAGTTGCACATATATCAGGGAAATGCAGCATTTGGTAGCACAAGCAAGCAGTGATAGGTAGAAGAACCAAGAGGACAAAATGCAAGATGCACAAAATTATATCATTTCTGGTACTTGCAGCAATGTATACAAATATCAATACTTTGATTTTCCAAATAAAATTATGCATAACTTTCTCGTCATCAGAGCATCCTTGGACTTCTACTAATCCAAGTTCATATACAATGAAAATAGATTATACTGCATTTTAAACCAACAGGCCAGTCATATCCAAAATGTCATTAGCATCAGCAGGCACATTAAGTTGCATCCACCTAGATAAGAACCATTGGCAACAGAGACAAAAAATATTTATGAAAATATTGAGAGTTCTGTACCTGCTGAGGCTAGCAACAGTCAATCCCCGATCTAAAGCTTCTCTACAAACATGTGATCCAACAAATCCACTTCCACCCAACACAAGTAACTGAATCAAATTTCATTCAAGGCAAAGTCAAGAGAGCACAAGAATCCATACAACATGATTAATGGATTACAAAATTCATAGTAATCTGCATCCTCACAGTGTAATACCTTCTGTGTTGGAGGTGGGGGAACATCTACCGTCTCTGCTTCCTCAACTTTGGATGTTTTGTCAACCTTGAATGGTTCATCAACCTTGGTAGAATCTGTTGTCATATATCTCCCATTTCCGGATACAGCCATTGTACTATATTAATTGGAATGAGAATATAAAAAAATTAACATCATAGTAAGCATGAGTGAACCATATAGTCAACCTGCTATCTCAATTGAACATAAGATACAAATCCACTATTATGTTATAGAACAAAAGCAACTAAAGTCACTTGACCTAATAGCCCAGCCAATGATGTCAAAAGAGATTAAAAAAAGTGCAACACATTACGACATGAGCAATATTTGTTGAAGCAACATAGCTTTACAAAACGTTTGTTATAATAACACTAACATTTCAAAAGTAGTACCTGAAAGCTACATAAAATGCAAGAGCTAAAATATTTGACATGCCCAGTGGCATAAACTAAGCTTCGTTAACAGAGATATAAAAAGGTGAAGCAGCTGATAATACAAACACCAAGTGGAACAAAAAATAAAAATAACAACTACAGAGCTAACAATGACATCCACATTCAAAATGGGCTCGCCTATAATTAACAGTCATTTGCACAATTTGAGTTTCCCATATTGGCAAATATAGTTTGGATATTAGAAGGATCAGTAGCACTATGATGCAGCACAAAAAATAAGAAAAGGTTGGATATCGTTCTACCTAGACAAAACCCTTGATTCCACCAGAAAATAAAAGGATCTGTCAACAAATATTTTGAATGAACCATAACAATCACTTCTTCTTCTTTTTTTCACATGTAAGCCTATTTATATCATAAACTTTAAATGTCATTAACATTAAACAGACCCAAACCAATACAGTGTCCAGCTATGGCTGTATTTTGACAAGTAAAGTCATAAAAGTTAGAAGCCCCCCTTCCTCTTCCCTCCAAATATCTTGATCACATTGGCATTGTTAGGCTGCAAAATCAATTTATCTCCAAATCATTGCCAATAGCCTTACAGTTCAACTGACATCTCTTGGTGTTTCCAACATAAACATCTAAGGTTCAAATCACCCCCCCCCCCCCCCCCCCCCCCCAACTATCGAATTATAAAAAATTAAAAAAATCACCAAATTATAGATTCAGTCATTCCAGCGTTGTGTGTATACTCATTAATAAGAATCATTAACAAAACAAAAAATTATATATATATACATATATTTATATATTAAAAAAAAACCCACAATTTACATAATCAAATGAAATTCAATAACGCATACAAAAAAACAAAAAAAGTGAGTTAAACACGTACTACATGTAACAGTTTCTAGACAACCCAGTTTCACATATTTTTCAAAAACTTAGTTTCACAGCAATATACTACAAACTTTAATTACTAAAAATTAGAAGCAAATGAAACCCAGAAATTTCACAGACTCAGTTACTTTTATATCCAAATTCATCAATGCAGTCGAACCCATGTCATATATCAGACAAAAAAAAATTACAGCACATACATAAACTCATACAATACAGAAAACTGTTGCCATAAAAACCCAAGTAGTATTTGGGTCAAAATGTAAAATTGTTACAGAAAGGAGAGACTTACTTGAGTCTGGGAATCGATTGTTTTGAAAAGATCAACCGAGAAATAACTGACCTCATTTGATATTGCCCCTTCTTTTCTTTTCTTTTTTTCTAAAGTTGATATTAGCTGTGAAATTCTCTCTCTCTCTCTCTTTGTGTTTGTTTTTTTCTTCACTGGAGCAGAAGTGGGAATCAAAGATTGCCTTGAGGCACAAGTAGTGAATGGAGACTGAGGCAAGTGGGTTCACGAAGATGAAGAACAGTTTGGTTCAGAGAGACACATGGCGGGTGGTACTGCTGACAGGTAAGGTAGCACATGTGGCTCAACGTAAGCCTAGAGAAACTATTGTAGGCTTTGTAGCGGAAAACTCTGTCTATGGTGTTTTGGGCCGACTAGGTTTTGCCATGTAGCTGGGCTTACAACCCCAAATAAATCTTCATCATCTATATATATTATATTAATAACTAAAACTTAAAGAAAATCTAATTAGATTTTATAATTAAAGTCCAATTTTGTGTTGTGTCCTAAATTGTTTATTTTTAGAGAGTTTTATTTATTAATTTTTGAGTTAAATGTGGGACCACATCATAAATATTCATCCAAGTGAGTTATTGTGTACAAAAACTAAAAAGTCTAGAATTAATGAACATAATTTTTTTTTAAAATTGACAATTTACATTTTTTACCTAATAATATTCTTACATGGGTTTTTAAAGAGTTAAAATATATATATATAAGAATGACTATCAATAATATTTAAGTTATATATATAAAAATTATACTATGCATATTAATGTATATCGTTTAAGTATATCTATGCATATGCATGAGGTTACAAGCTACTTTGAAAAATAATAATAATAAACACAATCTTATATTATTTGGATTTGAATTCTAAAAGGATTTCTGTAAATTCTCATGTTTGTACGTCATCACATTTTATTTAAATTTAAGAATATATTGGTTTCCATAGTGTCCACAAAATTGTAACAATTAAAAAAATGTTGAATGTTAACCCATATTTTAATTCTCTACATCACGTGTGGGAGAGTGGTAAAAATCTAGAAGTTATGTTTAGATGGTATTTTTCTCAAAGTACTCAAGAAATTAGAAAATTAGGTGAATTAAGCAATCTTAGAAGTTGCTTAACAAGGCTAAGAGTTATGTAGTTCAGTATCACAACTTGTTTTCCTTCATTAGAAAAATAAGGGTTAAATTCCCCTATTTCATTGTTGTAATTATTGAATTATTAAAAAGTAAAAACAAAATACATTGCTTAACAAGTATGGCTTTTTTAAAAAAAAAAAAATTTTGGAGAGAATTACAAACTTTGTTTAGCCATAATGTCTTTCTTAAACTAAGGTTCTCTAATTTTTGGAAGATATAAGATTTTTCATCTAATTAGGTGCAATTTTCAATCATTTTGTCGCTCTCCAGTCTCCCTCTCCAAATCCATACGATAGAGTCAAATTGTTTATAAATAGATTTTGTCCCATTAAAAGCATGAAAGACATAAAAAGGCAAAGCTTGAAGAACTAATTTGATTCGGGTTATTAATATATGTAATTTTCAAGTAGGGTTGCCATGTAAATGCAAGTGCATCATTGGAGAGAAGGCATGACAGAGCGAATAAAACTCAACATGACATACTTAAAACATGAGATGAGGATTTATTACTTTGTATAATAATTGTATGCAACATCCTCTCACATAAAGGGATAGCCTCACAAGTGTAGAACCTATCTCTAAGACGAGGTGATAGTATCATAATTCAAAAATATAATTGTGGCATGAATATCCTATTGTTATAGAGATTTAAAATCACAAGGTAGTGTCTAGGACTTAATGACAAGTTTCATAGAAAATTAAGGATGAAACATCACATGACCATTCTATTGCTAAATGACTTCTTAAATCAGGGACACGCGTCTATGACATGGGATTAAGACTTGGTGCAATAGCTAGGGCTATTGCACCACGTAATACCTTCTTGTAGGGACCGGATTTGGGCACTCCTAAGGGTTGAGAGAGTGGACCCAAGCCCAGCTAACCCTGCAATGAATTTATAGAGTATGGGTTCAAGAGCTAGGCCCTAGTGAGGAATGCAACGGCCATGCATGGTTATACGTGAGTGCTGATAACTTAAACGCTAACTGGGATGCACAATAATGCTCCTCGGACGTGCTTTACAGAGCTTGGAGTTCTTATTATTTTCTTTTAAGAAAGGTTACAAGGTTTCAGAGAATACAAGATGCTACAGTATTTATTTTCTCTGGTTTTTTCATCTGTCCCCTCTTCAAGAGGGACTTCTTACATTATATACCTCTCTCTCAGTTGATCCTAGCCCTACATTTGTTGATCAGCCAGGCCACCACTCAAGAGCCTGTCCCATCAGCCGCATTCTCATCCCTCCTGTGGGTTGCAGCGCCCAAGACGGCACTGTTCAGGGGTCCTATCCTCATTAATGTGGCCAGGGCGTTAGTTGAGGGCATTTAATGTGGAGGTGAGAGTTCATCTGGGACTTGCTCCTCCACCATGCTTCCATGTCCGGTGCTTGGTACTTGCTATTTGCTCCTTGAATGCTCAGGGAGATTCCTCTTGAGGGTGTGCTGCTTGCTCACTTTCTAATCTCGGGCGTCCGAGGAAGTAATCATCCTCGGCAATGCTTCTTGGGCAACTGGGCTTTACACTTTCATCCTCGGACCTTGGACGCGTCCTCGGCGTGGGCCTTTGGGCCTGGTTCGAAGTGGGCCGGGGTTGCCTGACTCTTTCTGGCCCCACACTTCTCAACAGTTCAAATTAAAAGTAAAAAGGTTAATTTTTTATATCAACCATTAGATCAAGGAAGTTAAAAAAGTAAAAAAGTTGAGAGTTAAAAAAAAGTTAATAATTTTGAAAAAGTGAAAATGATGTGAGAGGAATTGCATGATGCAGTAGCCCTAACTATTGCATCGGATCCCAATTCCTATGACACATGCCACTAGTTTGGGATTTACTTACAAGGATTCACGTCAGGTGCAATTCACTCACTTCCCTCACAATTTTTTTTTTACTTTTTAACTTTAACTTTTTAACTCACTTTTAATATATTTTATTTAATGGTTGAGATTGAAAGTTGCTTTTTCAACTTTCAATCTCAGCCATTGATTTGGTATTGCACCAGGGTATTGCACTTGATGTGAATCCTACTTACAACTTACACAATATTGTCAATTGCTTATATCAATTTGAAGATTATTTATTTTCTTAGTTGCTACGTGGTCAAGTGCCTCCTATCGACTTAGCTATAACCATCTACTCAAACCCTTACCCCCAAGCACACTTTGTGAATCAGAGGTGCCAACTTGTCTAAAAAGTGCGGTGGTGTATAGTACTTCTCTTGTAGTTAGACCCTTTTTTTTTCCTATTTATTTGATTTTCAAGAAGAATTTCGTTAGAGAGCATTATTCAAAACTATTTAGGTATCTAAATTCATTTGGAACTCAAATATTTTAAACTCAAGTTCCTTAAAAAAAAAAAACGACTAGAAACTTAAAAACATCTCGAATTAGGTTTTTTCTTCTTAAAATTTGAGTTTGTAAAAATCAAGTTTCAAATGACACTTTTTCTCAAAAAAAAGTTTCAAATGACACTTCATAATTTAATGGTTTGAAATGATGCTTTTTAACGATTTATTAATTTATTAATTTATTTTGATGGAACAAAAATTTATTTTATTTTAAGAGAAAAGTTGCTTAAAAAATGGTGGCACTCGTTTAGTCTTTGTATAATCCAAAGTCCACGAAGGACGAAATCACGAAAATATAATTCCACTCAACGATTCGCAAATCACAAACACAGCTCCAGCGAGGGAGAGGATGAACCATAATAAGCAACAATCAAGCGATGGTGGGCACGACGATGACGCTGCGCTCTCAGATTTCCTCGCATCCTTAATGGATTACACTCCCACTGTAACTCTCCTTTTATTTTAAAAAATAATACTGCCCTCCTTTCTCTTTTCTCCTGGGGGAAAAAAAAAAAAAAAAAAAAAATCCCAATCTAAACCGTTTTCAGCTTCATATTTTGATATTAATTGAACTGTTTTGTACCGAATGGAATTTCACTTTCAGATACCAGACGAGTTGGTGGAGCATTTCTTAGCTAAGACCGGCTTTCAATCTCCCGATCTTCGACTGTAGGTACTTTCTATTCATCTTCTTTTAATAATAATGTTGCATTTTCAAATAGTGTCGATGAACTGAAAATAAAAATCAATTTTAAGAAATTTATTTTATGTTGTGCTTTCTGTTTTTTTGGATTTGATAATATGTGGTCGGTAATTTTCTTTTGAATTTATAAAATGGGTATTGCAGTGCTTAATTCTAAATTTGATGGGCTTATTTTTTAATTTTATGGAACTTATTTGTGGCAAAGGCTATACTCTGGAGATTGTCACTTTAGAAACTATATGTAAATTTTCACACACACACATGTTCATTGTTTGGAAATGCATATGTTTTGCTAACAGATTATTATTATTTCTTTAGAAAAGATTGTAGTCAAATGAAAGCATTGTAGAGTATTAGTTGACTTTCACATTGTTGTCTTAAAAAAACCAGTTTACGTTGTCGTTGGGAGGTAGATTTAATTAAAAAAAGAAGAAGAAGATCATGTAGGTGTCTGTCAACTTCTTGTTCACATAGTTATTTTTGTGGTAGGTATGTCCTGCCAAAGGTTATGTGATCACCAAGAGTCTGCGTGACGGTGCAGTCAGCACTCAGTACTTCTGCAGTCAGCAAGTCACGTTGACTTGGCCCTCTTGTATCAAGTGTGAGAATACTCGTGAAATCTAAGTAGTCTAGTTAGCACCAGGAAAGCCAAATTCTCTTTTACAGTCGTAGTGGATGTAATTTAGCAAAGGGAAATTTATTAAGGTGTGGTAATTATGTTACTCAGGAGGGACAATCTCTTTATGCCCGTGCTCTTTTCCTTTCGTGCTAGTCTCTTGAGTTGTTTTGCTCCTATCTGCCCCTATCATATAGCTACAAGTGTTTGATTGAAGTTAGTGGTTCAGATTTCTGTAGAATGATTAGGATATCTTGATGATTTTGTCTATTATTATTCACAATCATCAATCAATTGATAGTTAAAAGCTTATGTTTGTGATGGGTTTGACTATTTTCATTGTTTATTGTTGATGTATTAAGAGTTTAATACATTTCCCTTTTGAGCTGAATATTTTAAGAGCTAATAATCAAGTTTTGTTTTCTTATGAAATTGGATGTTTGAGCCCTAGGGCCGTAGCTTGGTTGAGAACTTGGATGGGTTTGGATTCAGCTAGGCCTTAGTTCAAGTCTTCTTTCATAAATGGGCTCTAGCTCAAATGGCACATTCTCCCTTTGTAAGAGTGAGGTGGAGGGTGAGGTTGTGGGTTGAGACCCACACTGTGCAAGAGTAAAATTACTGATAAAAAAAAGTTTAAATTTTCTTAAAAAAGAAAAAAGAAAAGAAAGAAAAGATATCAGATATTCTATATCTCATGATCTCTATCTCAAACGACACTTCCTCTTTCTAGAATAGTGGATTGATGGGGAGGTTGTGGGTCCAAAAAATAAAAATAAAATATTTGATGTTATATGCCCTTGGAATTTTTCTTTTCCTATTAAATCCTGTCTAATTAAAATTCATTGGCTTCATTTTTGCAGAACTAGGCTGGTAGCCGTTGCTACACAAAAGTTTATAGCTGAGGTTGCAAGTGATGCTCTTCAGTATGCTACTTAACACTTATGCTATTTCATCACACACACGTATACATGCAAATACACCAATATACACATGCAAACATAAGATACAATCCTTTTCTATGATCTAGGAATATAAACTGCAATGCATGTTTAGGTTTTGAAGGAGAGGCGTAGCGGTGGGAGTAGAAGTTGGTGAAGTCTTTGTACTTCACACACACACACACACATATATATAACCAGTTATTTTGGACATGTAGGGATGTAGGGCTACATTAGATGCTTTCAGCAATTATTTTCTGTGCGTTTGGCTTCTTATATCTCAATCAAGCCACTTCAAAGTACAAACTTAGACCTTTTACGGGTTTGTCTAGGGCCCTAGGCATAGAGGCATTGTACCTGGGTTTTAAATCTGTGTATTTTTTGGGTTAGTTTGGATCCAACCCTGTTGTCAATTGATTCTAAGATTTTTTCATGGGGTATTTATGGGTCATCCTCTATACTATCAACTCAAAATTGCACCCCTTAGTAGTTGCTTTTCTAGTTAGTTATTAATTGTTAACTTCATTTGATGTGTAATATAGGCAATGCAAGGCAAGACAGGCTACTGTAGTTAGGGACAAAAGGGATAAGCAGCAAAAGGTGCTCCACATGCACTCTTTCTGTACATTTGTCTTTATATCATGATTATTTCTGGCTAGTTAAAGGCTTTTCTGGGTACAGGATAAGCGCCTTGTATTGACGATGGAGGACCTCTCAAGGGCACTGCATGAGGTAAGTGTTAAAAGTGTTTTTATAACATGGGTTTCGGATTGATGTAGCTTAGTTGTAACTTTGGATGCTAACTTTGTAAATTTCAAATTGAATTTAATACGAACTTTGGAGATTTGTGAAAAGATACACAAATATGCAGCTATATGATTATTTTATATATACAACTACTGGAATAAATATGGGCTTAAATATGTTAATTGAGCAGCATATATTTGGTAGACATTAGACTGTTAACATTTACTTATAAAAGAAAAATGATTATGTCTTACACCAACCATAGGTGAAATATGCAATATCCATATTTGGTATTTTTTTTTTATATAACAATATAAAAGAAAATAAGACACATGAACAGAGAGGACCATGGAGAATAGGATTTCAAATAAATAGATGTAAAGTAGTAGAAGGAAAAAAACTTGAAGTTGAGCGTAGGATTGTATGATCTTACAATCTGAAAGAATAGACAATTTGGATGGGATAAAAATTCACTTTCTGGTGGGACTGTTGTAGGATTGCTTTCCAAGTCATGGGATCATGTGAAATCTTGAACAGGAATTTTGGGTAAAAGATTAGCCACCCAACTCCAATCTATACATGAGGCCATTGCCGGTGCCCATGTTTAGGCCTAACTCACGTGCGCTTGGGGTATAGCTGAAATCTAGGAGTACTTTTAAGGATGGAACAAATTCATACTTTTGGCCTTTTCTCTTGGGACTCCCTTTTTGTTGGGCATCTTGTGGAAGCCCATTAAGATTAGACCAGCCAAATGGCCACTAAAGTATAAGGCATGTTCATATCATCATATGTGTTTTAAAAAATTTGTATCTGAATCTGCCAAGAGCCTTTGAAGGGGTGCTTAATGAATCACACGGCGTAACCCTTTCTAGTGGATTACATCTTCTGCCATGATGGGGATGTTCATTGGACTATTATGTTTATTTGATCCTTTCAAGGTTGGGAGTTGAAATCCTTCACTCCTTTTGATCTCCTAAATTCATCCAATATCAAGAGGATAGGAGCAGGATTGATGAAGTGAAGAAACACATCACAAGTAATGTGTGACTGTAAAATACCTATTAAGTTTAATGGTAAATTTTTTTTTTTGATAAGTAATAAAGATTCATTGATATCAAAAAGAGAGAGGCACCCAAGTATACAGGAAGTATACAGGGGTGAACAAATCAAAAACGAACATTACAAAAATCAAGTAAATCCAAAATAGAAGAAAAAGGATGGTTTCTCCACACAGAGAACCAATCAAGTAAGGTTCTGAAAAAAAGAAGCTTGAGATCAGGCATGGAACGCTCCTTGTCTGCAAAACACCTACTATTTCTCTCATTCCAAATACACCACATCAAACAATGAGGAACAACCATCCATATATCTCCATATATGCTCTATGGTACCGAATATTGGGCTGTTACGATGTAACATATCGATAAAATGAGTGTAGCTGAAATTAGAATGTTAAGATGGATAAGTGGAAATATACAGAAAGATAGGATTCAAAATGAGGAAATCCACTTGAAGATAGGGGTAGTCCCTATTGATGAAAAGATGAGGGAGTCTCTTGAGATGGTTTGGTCATGTTCAGAGGAAAGCGATTATGGACTTTTATGCTTCAGGCTTTTGGTATTCATTGGGTTATGCCAGGATCGGTGGCGGGATTGTTATTTTGTTGGCATCAGTGGCTTGGGAAGCATAATTCAAACATCTGGAATTGATTCCAGGCTGCTTAATGTGGATTGTTTGGTTAAAATGAAATTGTCATTCCTTTGAGGACATTTTTTTTTTTTTTTTGATAAGTAATAAAGATTTATTGAAAACAAAAAGGGAGAGACACCCTAGTACGTAGGGAGTATACAGGGGTGAACAACTCAAAAGCGAACATTACAAGAATCAAGCAAATCCAAAATAGAAGAAAAAGGTTGGTTTCTCCACACAGAGAACTAGTCCAATAAGGTTTTGAAGAAAAGAAGCTTGAGATCAGGCATGGAACGCTCATTGTCTTCAAAACACCTACTATTTCTCTTTTTTCAAATACACCACATTAAACAATGAGGAACAACCTTCCATATATCTCCATTACGATGGCAACCAAATCGACCTTGCTAGCAAGCAAATAGCCCAACAACAGACATTGGCATAACCCAATAAACTCCAAATAAACCAAAAACCATATCCCACAACTCCAAAGCAACCGGGCAATGAAGGAATAGATGGTCAACAGATTCACTATTACTCTTGCACATATAACACCAATCCAAAATGCAAACCTTCCTTTTCTTTAGATTGACAATTGTCAGAAATTTCCCCAAGGCAGCGGTCCATACAAAGAAAGCCACTCTAGAGGGGATATTTTGCTTCCAAATGCTTTTCCAAGAGAAAAACTGCTTACAGGCCAACTAGAAGATGGTAGTACACATTAACCGTGAACCCCTTACTCTTACAAGGCAGCCAACATCTCTTATCCTCCCCAAATCCCCCTTACAGGAGTGCTATAAATGGTATTTATGAAACTCCTGAAAGCTTCCAATTCCCGATTATGCACATCCCTACAAAAAAAGAATCTCCCAATGGAGGACTCTATTGGTGTACCTCATTAGATCTACCACACTTGCCTCTTTAATACGAAAAATCCTAAATAATTCAGGATAGCAATTTGCAAGAGAAGATGTTCCACACCAATGATCTAGCCAAAACTGCACTTTTGATCCATCTCCAATTTCATACAGAATAAACCGAGATAAAGAGGGCCACCCCCTTCTAATATTTTTCCACAAATTGACTCCATATGGACCAGAGAAAGAGCTAGAACACCAACCACCCCAATCACAACTATACTTCACCTCTATCACTTAACGCCATAGAGCATCCCTTTCTTGCCCAAATCTCCATAACCACTTCCCTAATAAAGCTACATTGAAAGTTCTCAGGTTCCTAATCCCTAAACCACCTGAAGAAAGCGGAGTACACACCGTAGACCAATCAACCAGATGAAATTTGGGCTCATCCCCTAGGCCACCCCACAGAAAGTCCCGCTGAAGTCTAGCAATTCGGTTGGCCACAGAAGCAGGACATAAACTTAGAGAGAGAAGAATAATTAGTAAAATCCCAATAACGAGACCACTTAAAAAGACTACGTGGGCATAAAACCTTTAACTCATCCAACGTCTTCTCAGTGTCCTCAAAGGGGGATTGGGGAGGATAAGAGACGTTGGATGAGTTAAAGGTTTTATGCCAATGTAGTCTTTTTGAGTGGTCTCGTTATTAGGGTTTTACTGATTATTCTTCTCTCTCTAAGTTTATGTTTTCTCTTAGATTAGTTTCCTGATTTCCCTTTTTTTTGCTGTTTGTTTTATCTTTTTCTTGTTGTTCATCATTATGAACAACTTGTACTATTCCTTGTTTTTTCAATAATAATAGTTCTCTGATTACCTTTCAAAAAAAGAAAGAAAGAGTGAGTTGATCTAAGTTGAGGGAATGAAAAAAGATAGAGATAGAGACAGAGGAAGAGGAAGAGGAAGGCCGAAAATAACATTATTAGAAGGAATGAAAAATGACATGTCAATTAGGGAATAGGGAAGGAATAGAGAGCATAACTTTAGATAGAATAGAATGGAGGAAAAGAATTCATGTGGACGACCCTAACTAATTTGTTGAGGATCCATAGCCAACCCCAAAAAATTTGGGACTAAGAGTTTGTTGTTGTCGCCATTGTATTCCTTTACGCATAATGTGTACTATTTGGAGAGGACGCAACGATTGCATGTTCGAAGGGACGGAGTGATGAGTGATCCCCGTTGGAATTAATTTTTTTTTTTTATTACATGGTATGTATGATTAAATGGTTGCCTTAAAAGTTGTCATTTTATTTTTCTAATATGATGAAAGTTTTGGATTTGTTACTTATCAAATTTTTTTTTTGGATTTGTCATTTTTGTACTTTTAATAATATTTTTAGCAATCCCTGTACACTTCCAGCCTACATAGGTTCAGATGTTTCTCTTTTTTCTTCTTTTGAATATAAAATTTCAGTTACTTATCAAAAGTAAATGTAAGGTATTTGATGACGTGGAAAAAAACCATAGATATGGCCCAAATGAATAGTTTCGTAGGTACTGATACATTGCAATAGCTTATAACAAATGCATTGGCCAAACGAGTGAAAAAAAGAAAAAAGAAAATTTGAATGTGAAGCAAGACAAGTAATCAATTGGTTGCTAGCTTGAGTGTGACCTCAAGTGGAGGGATTGGTTTTAAATCACCTCCCATTATTTTAGCATGAGTTTTATCAATTTTTATTTTATAAGTAAGCATGAATTTTATCATTTAGAACATTAGTGTTAAATGACTCCTTGAAGCAAAAGGAGGTAAAGGCTATGAGATAGCATTGGTATGCCTTGCGGAGACTCAGGGTAAGATGCAGTAATGGAGAATGCTTTGAAGGTCAAGGAAATAAAGGAATGTATGGTATCTGGATGGGGTCTTCTAAATAATTATGAGAATCTTTATTTGGGAAGAATTTGAATATGGTGGGATAAAGATATCTAAATGTTTCTTTGATGCAGAAGCCTGAACAGGTGATGCATTGTGCAGTGGAAATTAATAGTGATTCTTTTTATGCTTCCTTTGTGAAATGTTCAAATAATGGGATATTAGGAGGCAATTATGGAGTGAACTAAGATCCTATAAGGCTTAGGTAGCTGATAAATCTAAAGTTAAAGTGGCTGTCGAGCCAAATAGCACCCAATTGCTGAGTTGTCAACCGCTAGCGACAATCATCAATTTTGGGTCTTCCTCACACTGTTGGTGTTAGGAACACAATAATGGTTTGATTGTTCTTTAGGAAATCCTAGTAGAATCTTGAATGGGAACAATGAGGGATTAGAGTTTCTTGGATCTCGGGTTTGGTTTATAGTTGAATGTGGAAGTGTGGATGTAAGTAGTTGATAGTTTGGAGGACTTGGATGAGGGATTTAGAACATGGGAGGGTCAGCCAAGGCTAGGGCAGAAAGTGTGGATGTGATTTGGGATGGGTTCTTGAAGGAAAATGATTTAGGGATTGATGGTAATGCAATAGCATTTTGGAATGGAAAGCAAAAGATTGATGGTTGAATTGGTTTGAATGTATGTATGAGTTGAGACATTGAATGGGTTGTGACTTCTTTGAGAGAGCCACTTTCTCCTCTATTGAGACCTCTAAGGGAGTCTCTTCCTCCAATGCAAGGCAATTAAGTCTAAGCAACAAATTGGTAATTTCATTCGATGAATTGGAAGTGTGATTGCAATTTGATCATTTACAGAACCATAGAGCTAATCCTATTGGCCCACATTACCTCATCTTATTGGTTCTATTATTCCCTATGTGCAACTAATAATTCTAGCATGTCAATATTATTAACATGTGATAAATGTGATTAGCATGCTAGGAATTGCAACTACCTACTCTATCTTATCCTACTAACAACTAACCAACTCAAGCTAATCACGTGTACTCCTGGAATCTCTACAATCTGAGATCTTAATTGTCATCCCAAGCCTACCGATCAAAAAAAAAAAAAAAAAAAATTTTCATCCCAAGCCTAAATCATGTGCATGGAAGTGATAGAGAACCACCACTTGAAAACAGAGAGAACTGAGCAAGGATTGTCAATCCTAGGCCTAAGTGCTGTCTGGCACTTAGGTCTACGAACACAAAACTTCTTCAAGTTCTGCCCTCATTCCTCAAATCAGCTTGTGTTTCCTATCAGTTGGGCTCAATTTTTGCAAATCCCAATACATCATTGCCAAATTGCGAAAGAAACCCACAAGTTCGTTGCGACGTCCCTAAAACCTCCATCACTGTTGATGTCCATCAATTCATCAACCATTCTTGGGTTGATCGTCAGTCACAAACATCTAATGCCCATTTACAGATTGTGGAGCTATTGGTGTCGGAGAGGCGTGGTTGATGGATTGATTTTGGTCATGATACCAAAATTTGACATGGCACAAATCAAAATTAATGCCATGTCAAAATCGAAGAACATAAAAATAAAATATCCAAGAAATCAATGTCTAAGTTTGCTTGGAATCAGCTTGGAATCAACACCAAGTGAGAGGAAACAAACTTAGGAATCAAAACCTAGAGTTGATAGGAATAAATATCAAACCATTGAAAAAGCTTCAGCGGAAATTTTATTAATCTAGCAAATTATATACTACTATAATTTACCCTAATTCTAATTTATTTAGGAAATCTCAATTATTGAATTACAAAAAATACAATTGACACTAGAAAATTAAATAAAAATACTATTAATGTTATTAACTAATTAGACCTAAATAAATTCAAACACACCAATAGAAAAAAAAATTACAATTGACTTCTTAAATAAAACTATTTTTGTGCTTCCCACATCAAATTCACTCATGGATGAGAGCATGGTTGTCAAAATTATGATTTGGATCGTAAGATCGCACGGTTTTACAATCTCACCTCACCAAAACATTTAGGATCGCACTAGGATCGTAAAAATGGTAGGATCGTATGTAAGATCGTAGGATCGTATGGGATCTTACTGATCCTACCAAAAGCATAAATTTTTGGTTTTTTTTTAATGAGATAAATTTTTTGTTTTGATAAAAGGGTTTTTAATTTTTCATATTGTGATGGTATGACTTTTTATTTTTTATTTTATAAAATTATGTTAACCTAAGCAAATGTTTTATAGTTTCTAATTCACTTGTAATAAAAATGAAGGAATACTTCATCATTTCTAAATAAAGAATTTGATGTTGGCTTTGCTGTCTTTTAAGCTATAATGTTGTTAAATTTGTTTGATCAATATATTAATTTGTGTTCTAATATTACTAAAATATTTTTTTTATAGATAATTTTATTAGTTATGCTTGTATTAATATTTTGATTGATAGATTTTGTTGAGCATGCTCTTTAATTGTTGTTAAGTGGTATAACTTGAATAGTTGAGTGTGAAATTGTATCTTGATATGTTTTGTAGCTCTAGTATACAAATATATAATGTCTACATATATGATGAAATGGATGATGATGATTAGGAATTTAGGACGGTGGTTATAAGAACCTTAGAATGAGAATAATTAAATGTTACTTCACCTTAATATTCATCTTGCTTTTGGATTTCTTATTGTAGTTAGCTAGTTTCCATTTGCTAACTTATTTTGGATTTCAAACTTAGAACTTGGAAAATATTTTCCATATATTTTAATAAATATTTTGGTATTTGGTTGCTAATTAAACATTTATTGAACTTTTTAGATACATTGGGTCAAAACTTAAATATATTTGTTTCGTTAGTATAGACTTAACTATGTATGACATGCAAATCACATCATATGATATAAATCTAAGTTTTTTTTTAATGGATGAATTTATAATTTACATGATTATTCAACATACAAAGTTATTATCAATGTGTTTTTTGCTTTAAATATGAAAATATGTAAGATTTTACGATTTACGATCCGATTCTACGCTCTACGATCCCACCTACCTTCAACGATCTTACGTAGGATCCCGATTTTGACAACCTTGGATGAGAGGCAGTTTGGAGGTAAGAACAATTGAAGGGAAAAAGCTCTTAGTAAGCTCGTCGTAGATTTTTGGTGGTGAGGATGATATGTTTCAGGCAAAGTAGAGTTTTTCTCGTAGAACGGCATATACACAGTAGCTTAAAGTAACCATTTGATATAGACTTTGACGAGACATTACATGCCTTTATCTATAAAAGGGAAGTATTCAGTGAACAGGGTTCCTGATTTTTGAGTTTTGAGAAAGGTGATTGGTAAGTGGACTGACTCTCAACTTTGGAGAGGTTGATTTTTGGACTCAAACCTGTGACTCTTCGTTTGGGTAAAGAGAATATTTGCCATCACAGCAAGGTCTGACATGGGTCCATCTATTCTTTTGTAAACTATATCCCATGGAACTGTTCTGTGACCAGTATAATGCTTCACTTCGTTGATTCACTATCATATCCTGTCATTTCTCAGTAATCCAATGCATTCAGTAAAACGTTTTATTTTTCTTAGAACCTATACTACTGACAGCTAACGGATTTTATATGACAATGGACACATTTTATTGGGGCAGTGTTGTGGGTAAACACCCATGGAAGCATAACCCACATTAGATACACAGATGTAAGATCATGATGTTATATACTCTGATATGAATAGAAGCATTTTTTTTCCAATTTTTTTTTAGAGCATATGGAATATAATTGTTCAATAGCTTTGGATCCATTTATTTGAGGGTGATACTAGAAATAATTGAATGCCAGTTATGTCACTTTGTTGGTGTTTAGAATTGTTCTAGATGCCATTGTCACTGATTTAGATGTTCTATAGTTTTCCCTTGATTTTAAAGTGCATACTGATTTTGCTATTATTTTCAGCATCTTAGTCATCATCATAATCAGAAATTGATCCATTGGTTACCTTTTTTTTTCGTAATTAATCCCTTGTTGTCAATGAGCAGCATGGCGTGAATGTGAAGCACCAAGAGTATTTTGCTGACAGCCCTTCAATTGGTATGGATCCTGCTTCAAGAGATGAGTGAATATTGGATTGGATCTATGCCAAGTTTAAATATACTACCCTATTTAGGGGTTTCAAAAATACTGTGAGAAGCTGAGGTTCACTGTATCTTTATCATTATGTTAGCCAATGGAGATATGTTTAATATCCAGTACCTGCTATTTTTCATTCATGCATTATATTGTGAAAAAGTGTGCTAATTTTATAGTTATATTAACCAGAAATCCTCCCCTTTTGTCTGTATTTTTTTCCTGTCTTCCATTTATTCTATTGGGGCAAAGTCTTTTGGTTCTATAATTACTTGAATTCAGCAATACAGTCCAATTTTTTTTTTTTTTGGGCAAATTGATCCCTGTCCAAATTCAAGTTAACAGAATTAATGTCTATCAAATTGCTGATATGGTAATAACATCCCTTGTGTACTAAATTATTTTAGTTGTGTTTTAAATAAAATATATATTATTAATTAACAAAAAGTGGACCTCTCTCTTCCTCTCCCAAACCCTAACCCCAACCCACCCTCTCTCTCTCTCTCTATATATATATATATAAGGAAGCTAATTTTGTTGCTCACAATATTGTTAAGTCATTAAGGGCTTTTTTGTGTAACCGTGAGGGGAAGATCCCCCATCTCTGCCATCCTTGATTTTTGTTTGGGGAGTTTGGAGCAAGATGGTCAGTATTTCCTTTCTCTGTAATGTTGTTTCACTTTTTAATGAAAAGTATTATTTAGGGATGAAGGGCCAAAACCTTATCGATGATAACCACTCAAGATCTAATGATTGCTCACCTAACCTATAGTGCATGTCATACCAACCATTGGTTTCCAAGCCTCATTTAAAAAAAGGGTTGGCCCATTATCCATCTGGGACAAGCTCAAGACTACAAAAGAAGGCTATACCCCAGCTCATACCAACATCAAAGTGACTTGCTAAAGAATTAAAAAACAACAGCCCGAACCTTATGCATGACTCATACACATGGGACAAGCTCAAGACTACAAAAGAAGGCTGTATGGAAGCTCGTACCATCATCAAAGTGACTTGCTAAAGAATTGAAAAACAACAGCCTGAACCTTCAAGAAATGATCGATATCAAAAGGGTGACAATCCAACGATAGCATAAAGAGTCAAAAGAATAGGTTAAAGGATATGTGAATTGGAATGAATGTATAGGAATTCTGAAATTGTGTGTCTGTCTCCAAATGTGATGCATGGTTAAAGCCTTAAAGGTATGTATGCATGCCCAAAAACCTCTGTACACAACTTTCTCCATGCACACGCGTGCACAGCTTGACTCAGGAAAAGCAAAGTCTATGTTTTTAATTTTTTGATTTGATTTCTTTGATACTTTTCATGTTTGGTTAACATGTTTGACTCCAATTAAGTTAGAAAATAATAATTAATTGCCATAGTTTTCTTTTTGATTTTTACATAATAAATTAGATTTAACATATTTAGAATAGGATGTTTTCAAACTAATGCTTGAGCTGATTTTTTTATTTATTTGATTGCTAATTAATTAGGAATATTGGATTTGATTTGTTTAATTTTGATATGTTGTGTCTTACTTTGTTTTAAATAATGAATCAAACGAATAAGTTAAACATGAAATGTGAATTGGAATGAATGTAAAGGAATTTTGAAATTGTGTCTCTGTAAAACTAGCATACAAGCATTTTCCATGCGTATGCAGCTTGACCTAGAAAAGGTCAAATCCATGCTTTGATTGTTTGATTTGATTTCTTTGATACTTTTCATGTTTGGTTATCATGAATGACTCTGATTAGGTTAGAGAATAATAATTAAGTAAAGTCATAATTTTTTCTTTTAACTTTTTCATAATAAATTTGATTTGACATATTAATGCATGGGTTGATTTTGTATGATTTAATTGCTAAAATAATTAAATGAACAAAAAATTGGGGCAAAACACCTAGGAATTGTCTTTACACACTAGTGCAAATCATCGCTGAAGAATTGCTCAAGCAAAAGAAAATCCAATATTGCAATCGGAAGTAGAGGTCATTGCTTCTTATAAGGACTCAAAACACCCCCATGAACTCGGCAAGTACAAAGTATCATCTCATTGACAACAAGAACCAAATACAATCTACTTCATTTCAAAGTCAAATACATCAAGCATTCATGGTAGGATAGGTTTTGAGTAACCTAATCTACAACCCTTAACAGATTTTCACAACTTAATGTTTAATCAAAATCCTACAAAAGGGTTCTCATTGCCCAACTTTCATTATTTTGGACTTTGAAATAAAATTGTTCCATGTTAATCCTTCAAGATTGGTGTTAGGGTGTTTATAAAAAAAAAATGGTGTTAGGGCTTGTTTGGTTTTGGGTGTTTTGAAAACCTATAGTGTGTTTTTCAATTGCAGTTCGAAAGGTGCAACACAAAAAAGCAAAAAAATCATTATGTTGGAGCCATTAAGTACGATTTTGAAATCTTACCAAACGTCAAAATATATGAATTTACAAAACGTTATAGTGTTTTTTTTGGGGCAAAAAGTAAAACCAACCAGACACTTACTCTTATTGCTTAAACTCAATTACATCATTAACACGCACATTTCACACACACACACACACGTATATATATTCGTTTAGATCAAAACCCAAATATTTTTTTCTCTCTCTATTTAATTGTTTCTCCTTTATTGTTTCATCTTTGTTTGTTTGTTTATTAATTTTTTCTGGCTTTGAATCTAATTATAAGTCGATCTCTGACCTAAACACTCACATTTGAGCTTAAGCATAGACTACTTTAATTCTCTTGGGCCCATTCCGCGTTCCATGACTTGGTAGAGGTTAATTGATTTAGCAAATAATTGTAATTATTTTTGGTAGATCTGACATAATTGATTAAATAGAAAGAAAATGAGAAGATTATATAGTTCAACTATCAAAGAAAGCAATTATCAAATAGAAAAAAATCAAAGAAAGCTGAGTAATAACAGTGAGACCTCTCATGAATAACAAAAAGTCACTCTTGATGAGAACTTAGCTCAGCTAACGCATCTTCATAATAGTTAGCTTCCTGATAAGAACTGTGAAACTCACATTGGCTGAATTGATTCTTCAACCACCAGCAGTTGGTCTCAAAAATTCCATTAGTCGAGTGTTGACATTGTTAATGAAATCTACAACAACTTCAGCATTCAATTCAACTTAAAAGTTAAAACTAATTCAATCCATGGTGAGAGCTAGCTGTAACAAGACGACCTTACTGCTCACAATTCAGCAGCGATCCTCTGTGTTTAGGCCGACTGAATAAGCACAAAATTTTCGTACAACACATGGTATGAGACCGTATAAATATAATGGATCAACAACCACTACAGGACAAGATAGACTGTCTTTCCTTTCCTTTTATTTATTTTTGGATAGTTATGTTAGTTGTGTTCATATCTTCAATGTTGTGCAAGATATTGGTCCTTTGGTTCTTAGATTTTCTTATTATTTTGCCTCTTGGTTTGGTGTTTGAAATATTAAAAAAGGGATAAGCACACTTTGTTACACGCATAATTGTGTGTAAAATCTTTTTAATCTGAAATCACAATTTTAGTTTTAAAAAATTAAACACTGCCCGTAAAAAAAGAAGAAGGTCATACTCATTGTACAAAACTCCCACTTTAGCGAGGTCTAGAAGAGGTCATGATAAATCACCCGAACTCGAGCTCCTAACCTAACACTTTTGGTGGAAAGCACTTACCATCACTGGTATTTGAAGTATTGTAGAATGGACTATGGGAGACTTGGGGATTATTTCATTATTTGCAGGGAAAAAAAACTACTAAAATAAACCCCAAAAAAGAAAGAAAGATTCGTATTCAGAGTGAAGAAGATGCTCATGCTGATGTTGATGAACTTGATGAAGGTGATGATAGATTTTTTTGATGGAGTTATGAGTATTGTCCTTCTGCTCCATGTGTTTATATTGATTATGTAGTTTAATTGAATGCATGACATATATATATATATGTATGTATGTATGTATGTATGTATCAAGTTTAGTTGATACAATATTTGGCTTTGTTTGTTCCTTTCTTATAATGTTGCCTCCATCTTATTCAGGGTGAAGATGATGCTCATGCTAATGTTGATGATGGGGATGCACTTGGGGATACACGATGATGAGGATGCTCTTGATGATGGTGATGATAGATTTTTTTTTGATGGAGTTATGAGTATTGTCCTGCTGCTCCAGATGTAGTTAATTGAATGCACACACACACACACATATATATATATATTAGGGCCTATTTTGTGTACCCTTAGAAAGGGTGATATGTTTTGTGTACCCTATGCTTGTGATTTGCCTAGGACAAGTGAAATATGTGTGTAATGTGCATGTATATATTTACTATAGGGAATTTTTTTTTTTACTATAGTGGCGTTTTTGGACTTATAATGGCGTTTGTAAAACGCCAATATAGATAATTGGTCAAAAATCTTTTTGACCTATAGTGGCGGTTTCAAACGCTGCTATAGGTAATGCCACTATACGTCTCCTATAGCAGCATTTGCAAACACCACTATAGGAATAACCTATAGTGGCGAGAAATGGTTATGCAAGCACAAACATCATCCTTTTATTCATTTTATTTTTTGAATCTTTTCCCCTCAAATCATATTGAACGTTTCACTAAAATATTCTTTTTACCATTAATATAATTTAGGTTCTATTTTTGTTACTAAAATTAATTAATTTTTTAATATTTCTGAATATTTAAAGTGTTCTACATTTTTCCCATTTGTCCACTCCTATCATATGTTTTTATTAGGATGTAGTTGATGAATTGATAAGATAGAAGATAAATGATATTTCAGAGACGAAAATAAAACTTAAACTATATATTTTTTTATCCCTTAAATATAGATTAGGTTCTATTTTCACCCCTAAAATATTAGACACGCCAATAAAGAAAAGCTTAACGAAAGCAAATGGAAGGATGAAATGAGGGACATCTAATTTTTAAAAAATGAAAATACAATGTTTTAATTTTTAAGGAAAAAACTAGAGTATAAACTATATTTCAAGAATGAAAACATTATTTTTGTCAAGAATGTATTGAGTAGAATGAAAACATTATTTTTGTCATGAATGTTTTGAGTAGGATGAACTTATGAGAGTTTTATGTTGCAATTCTTATATATCAATCTAGTTATTCTAAGATCATAACTTTTTGTCACATTTTTTCCGACAACTATTTTATAGAGTAGACTGCAAATTTGTGAGAGTTTTATGTTGCAATCCTTAGATATCATATTGAGCTATTCTAGGACTACAACATTTATTACACTCTTTCTCACAGCTATCCTATGTAGTAGATTATGACTATTTATCTATTACTTTTATATAAGCTCACTCAGTGGTGCTTCTAGAAATTTTGTTCACTGTGATCATTATGAAAACTTAAATTATACAAAATCTAATTAAAAAAAATTCATATATTGACAAAAAAAAAAAAAAAAAAAAACTCACAAATACATAAAATGT
This sequence comes from Quercus aquifolioides, assembly GCA_019022515.1. Classification (NCBI taxonomy): domain Eukaryota; kingdom Viridiplantae; phylum Streptophyta; class Magnoliopsida; order Fagales; family Fagaceae; genus Quercus; species Quercus aquifolioides. The sequence goes on from CM032327.1 coordinate 87,277,648, forward strand.
TACAATTTTCTTATATAAGTTTTCTTATTTTGAAATCATCACATAATAGTCTACATTTCTTTCAAAATTTTAGTTCAGTAAACTTTTTTCTTGGGCTTTTTCTTTTTATTTGTAAGAGCCTAATATATTGTTAAGAAGACCAAAGTTTAAGGACAAAGTTTGACTATAAACTTAGTTATAGTCTTAGACTACAATTCTCACTAAACAAATTAACATGACTATATTTTTGAAAATATAACTGTTAATTGCATGTTTTTTATGTTTTAAAAACATGTCAAATTTTATGCCAATTGACTACTATTTACTATTCGATTCATAAACTTATTTTTTATGTATAGTTTTAGACTACAAAAATTCGAAATTTAAACATTTGATTGATAACATAACTATTTATCTTTGATCTTATTGAAAGTTTGCAAGCATAGAAGATATAAGAAGAAAATGTAATCCAATGGTGGATTTGTCAAAATTCATAATCAATAAAAAAATATTAAGTAGAGTTGTAGCTTTAGACTACAATCAAGTTTGTTATCGAATTTTGTCCAAAGTTTAATTATATTGGGCCTTAAAAAATTTAGGATGATAACAAATTTTTTTAAGAGTAAAAAGATCATAAAAATTTTAAATTTTATTTATAATAAATATATTTTTTTAGGCCAGGGTGGTCCTGTGACCACCCTAGCTTCAATGTGGAGCTGGCTCTGGGCTTACTATTTTTTCTCTACTACTCATAATTAGTCACATAAAAGACTTGTGGTAAAGAGTGAGTAAAATGATGTGGTCATATTGATATCATTATCCTATTTTTTTTTCATGCGACTTCTCCTTTCACCGAAAAGATATAGGCTTTCTCTTTTCTTCTAATTGAAATTTTTGGAAGAAAATAAAGTCGTGCCATAAAATGCTAGAAGTAGCAGCAAGGACTAAAGATCACGCAGGCAAAATTTTTTTAATTGATTAAAATGTTTTTTCTTAGTCGAGAGTCGAGACACATGGATCCTATATTTTCAAATCATTTTGAATGTTTGGAGTGGAATGGACTTAGACTTAGTAATGTTTTATGTAATAGCCTATCGTTGTCCAATCTTCTCATGCAATTTTCCTTTCTTGTAAAGATTTTTTTCCCCTATTCTAATAAAATCTCTACAATTAAAAAATAAAATCAGGGAAAAATATAAAAAAGTAGCACCAAGGGCTAATTTTCTTTGTTGATTGATTACTTTTCTTTTCTTCCTTCAAACGATGGGACATAAAATATATACATTTTGTGGAAGCACTTATGTCAAAGTAGTGTCATTGCCAATAAAATCTTGGCAATTTGAACCGGCCCATTTTGTCACAAAGAAATCTCACTTTGTGATGAACCAAAATAGTAATAAAGGAATTTGAAGAAGACTTATTAGTTATTAGTAGGACAAATTGTTTTATATGAATTTTAATAATAAAAGAATTGAAATTCGAAGAATTTTTTTTTCTCTCAACAAACATTTTTTAAAACAAAGGTACATTACAAACTTTATTAAAAAGTTATAGTAATTTTTAAGAAAACATATGCTAAGTTATACTATATATTATACACTTTCTTAAATAATGTGAGATAATTACCCTTTATTTTAGAGAAACAAACAAACACATGCACACATTCTCAACAAACACTTGCATTATGAATTTGAAATAATATCTTATATATAATCATTTCCAAACTTAAATCTTTCTATAAATTTTATCAAAAGAAAAAATTTGTACTTATCAATAAAACTTATATATAAAAAAAACCAAAAACTAAACCCAAATCGTTCTTTTAAAATGCTTTCATTACAATGAATGAACAAAAATTGCAGCAAAAACATACTTAAAAATTACTATTTGACTGTTGTGGGGGACTTGATCCACCATTGAAAGGATAGTTTTACGATGGAATGAAAACTTATAGTGAGAAATAAATAATAAATAAATAAAAAAGGCAATATATATGGCGCGTTGGAAAGCATAGCTATTCCAAACCTTTGCAAATTAATAGGCCATCTTATACAAGGTTCCTGATTTTGGAGAAATTATAAGGTTCTCATGGTGGATCACATCATTTTTACCTAGTGGTCCACCATTCCACTAAAAAACTTCTAATTGTTTAAAATTTTGCTGACACATTTTATGATAAAAATTAAAGTAAAAGATAAAAACGTTTAAACCTATCTGTTTAAAAACAAAATTAAAAGAGAGTGTGAGGGTGTTTAAACTGTTAGAAATACTGAATGATTGTATTGTATTTCTCATTGAAAGAATATACACGAGTGCCTTTATATAGGAGGCATATGAGTGCAGTATAAGTAAGAGTGTAATACAAGAATGTGTGCTATACAAGTAATCTAGTTGGGCTTAAAGCCCACAACACTATACACGTTAATAGCCCCCCTCAAACTCAAGGTGGATGTGAGACCAACTTGAGGTTGTCAACCAAAGTACGAAGCGTCCCTTAGGATGTGACTTGGTGAAGATATCTGCAAGTTGATCTTTAGAGGAGACTGAGATCAGCTTGAGAGCACCATGGACAAGATGATAATAGATAAAATGACAATTGATCTCAATGTGTTTAGTCCATTCATGGAAGACATCATCACGAGCAATATGAATGGCATTCTGGTTGTCACAATAAAGAGGAGTAGCAGAGGATGTAGACATACCTAAGTCTTTGAGAAGCCATCGTAGCCAAAGGAGCTCAGATGTGGTATCAGCAAGGGCACGATATTCTGCTTCAGTACTGAAACGGGCCACATGAGTTTGTTTCTTGCTTCGCCAAGAAATCAGAGAAGAACCAAGAAGAAAGCAATAACCAGTGGTGGACCTGCAATCAGTGGGATCTCCTGCCCAATCAGCATCAGAAAATGCATGGAGAATAAGAGGAGACTGAGCAGAGTAGAAAAGACCATGAAATAGAATGCCCTTTAGGTATCGAAGAATGCGCAGAACAGCAGCATAGTGAGTCGATCGTGGAGCAGACAGATACTGGCTCACCTGGTGAACAACATAGGAAATTTCTGGACGAGTGACAGTGAGATAAACTAAGCTGCCAACCAAGTGTCTGTAAAGAGAGGGATTAGACAATAGTTTCCCCCCTGAGGGAGTCAGATGCACATTAAGCTCAACTAGAGTGTCAACAGTCTTGCTATTAGTGAGTCCAGCTCGAGACAAGAGTTTAGAAGCATACTTGGCTTGAGTAATATAAAGTCCATTTGTAGAATGAGTGATTTCAAGACCCAAGAAGTAACTGAGATGTCCAAGATCTTTCATCTCAAACTTCTGACTGAGAAAATCCTTGAGTTCTTGAATGCCACTGAGGTCATCACCAGTTATGATCATATCATCCACATACAGGAGAAGTAAAATAGTGCCTTTGTCAGTGCGACGAAAAAATAAGGCAGAATCATAATGACTGACCATGTAACCCAAGCGAGAGATGGTAGAGCTGAATTTGGCAAACCAAGCTCGTGGAGCTTGTTTAAGGCCATAAAGTGCACGACGAAGGTGACAAACCTTGTTTAAGTCAATAGAGAGACCAGAAGGAGGTTGCATACAAACTTCTTGACTTAAATCTCCATTAAGGAATGCATTTTTGACATCCATCTGAAAAAGGTCCCATTTACTGGCAGCAGCAACAGCTAAGAGGGCACGAACAGAGGAGATACGAGCAATTAGAGCAAATGTCTCTTCATAATCAATTCCATACTCCTGTGTAAAATCTTTTGCAACAAGACGAGCTTTGTAGCGCTCAATGGACCCATCAGAGCGAGTCTTAATCTTGTAGATCCACTTACAACTAACCACAGATTTCCTGGGGGGGAATGTCACCAAATCCCAAGTATGGTTTTTAGATAATGCATTAAGTTCTTCTTTCATTGCAATCTACCATAAAGGGTCAGTGGAAGCCTCACGATAGGTGTGAGGCTCGTGTAGTGTAACAAGGGCAGTGTAACAATGATAGTCAAGTAAATGTGCATGAATAGATCTTACCCGAGTTGAGTGACGAGGTGGAATGTCTTGTGCAAGATCTTCAGGCGGAGCAAGAGCAGGGGAACCAAGCTCAGGGTTGGGGTTGGGTAGCTCATCTTCGACCTGTTCGTTAAAGGGTGAACTAGGAAAGAGATTGGTGATATCTGGTGGTTGGACAGAGAAGTCTACAGGAGAATCAGAAACAACTACAAGAGGATCAGGAGCAGCTACAGAAGGAATATGTGCCTCATCTAGAAAAAGATCTAAGACAGAGGAGGAAGACAGGGGGGCACGAAAGTGAGAGAGCTCGACAAAGAGGCGATGTTCCCAAAAGACAACATTGCGGGAGATACGAAGACGATGAGAGACAGGATTATAATACCGATACCCCTTTTGAGTTTCGCCATAGCCAAGAAAACAACAAAGCCTTGACCGAGGCTCAAGTTTGTTATGTTCATGTGCCTGAAGAAGAACGAAACAAGCAGAACCGAAGGAGCGAAGGTGGTGATAGTCTGGAGGTGACCCAAAAAGGTGCTCATATGGAGTTTGATTTTAGATAACAAGACTCGGAATGCGATTAATAGTATGAACGACATGAAGAGCAGCTTCACCCCAAAAAGGAGTAGGAACTTTGGCAGAGAGAAGGAGAGCACGAAAAATGTCAAGAATATGACGAAATTTTCGTTCGGCTCTACCATTTTGCTGAGAGGTACCTGGACAAGTTAGTTGATGAACAGTGCCATAGGAATGAAAAACAGCTTGGAAAGCATATTGAGTGTATTCAAGAGCATTATCAGATGTAAAAATTTTGATGCGTCTAGAAAACTGAGTTTCAACCATTTTTGCAAAATTAGAATATACTTCCAATAGTTCAGAACGATGTTTCATATTAAAAAATCTAGCTATAGCGAGAGTAATCATCAACAAAGACAACAAAATATCGAGACTCTCCAATACTAGAGACAGAGGAAGGCCCCCAAACATCAGAATGAATAAGGTTAAATATATCAGTGGATATTGATTCACTAGTATTGAAAGGTAAAACTGGTTGTTTTTCTAACTCACATGAAACACAGTCAAAATTTTCTGTAGACACTAAACCTAACAAACCTCTAGAAGCCAATTGTTGTACCCGAGAGGAAGATGCGTGACCAAGTTGAGCATGCCAAAGTACAGGGGAAGGAATAGAAGAAACTGCAGTAGTTGCAGCAATAGAAACAGGAGCAACAAGTGGAAGACGAAGGTTGTCCACGGGAAACATACGCCCAACTCTGGGACCGGTCCCAAGCTTCTGTCCCGTCCTCGAATCCTGCATAATACACCCAGAATAATCAAATATAATGTGATAACCCAACTCAGCTAATTGTCCCACAGAAAATAAATTGTAAGAAAGGTCAGGAACATTAAAGACCCCAAGATTCGAGATGTTGGAGGTTGAAACAGAACCTATATTATGACCAGACATTGTGGAACCATTTGCTATATGAATATTAAGAGGGTGTGGTGCAGGTTTGAGTTCAAAAAATAAGGACGAGTGAGGTGTCATGTGATTGCAACAAGCGGAATCCATAAGCCAAGAGGAAGGAGACATACCAGATAAAGCTGAGAGAGAAGAGGAATAAGATGCATTACCAACCATACGAATGACATTGGTGATGATGTTTTTAAAGTCATCTGTGGATATGGTGAAAGTGCGTCCTGAAGACTTAGACTATGTAGAGACGGGAGCCATTGGTTGGACACTCTCAGTGTTAGCAACAGTAGCAGCAGAAATTGAAACAGCTGATTTGTTGCGATGATAGTAAGTCTCAATATTGTGGCCAAAACGTTTACAAAAATTGCAAAAACGTTTGCTGGATTGTCGGCGACGATTATTGCAACAAGAAGAAGACCTGTCCTTATTCTTCATTTAAAAGCAAAATATGCAAAAATGGACTACAAAAATGAAATCTATGCGAAAAATTGGGTAAGGAGCACTGGACTGCAAAAAAGTCAACTCTGGCAAAAAGTCAACAGTTAAACCAGGTCAAAGTCAACGGATAACGTCAGTAGGCTGAGTGGGCGATGACGTCAGCAGAAGAGAAGATGACGTCAGCAGCAACTGGACGATGACATCAGCTAGGGCTGACATGGCAGAGTGACGTCATAGATGACGTTAGCAGAAGTAAGACGGCGGCGCATAGATAATGTTGCAGAATACTTTAGCGGCGCGTGAGAGCGCGTGGAGAGTCCGATGAGGCCGATTCTTTTCCCGATGATGTAGATCGGAGAAAGACGATTGAGATAACGGCAGTGCTGAAGTGCTGAGATGATCGGAGCTATATTGAAGGCATGGGAAGCGCGTGGGACAAGCTGCAGAATCTTTGACCCGCGTTTAGCGGTGCGTGGAGGGTCAGATGATGATGATTCTAGCGTCTTTGTGTAGATTGGTTGAAAATATACACGTTGATATGTCTTATGTCTTAATCGGAGGTCCAATGTGGAAGATCCGACGAAGGCAGTGATCTTGGTGGCGGTGATCGAGCTTCTGGTAGTGAAGATTCAACCTTGGGCACCTCTGACGGCGGTGGAGCAGTTAGGAGAGGGCACAGAAAACGTTTACTGACCGAAGAAGTCGAGGCAGCAGAAAATACCAACAAAGACAAGACTGCAAGACACAAGAAGTTAGAGCAATGACTCTGATATCATGTTAGAAATACTGAATGATTGTATTGTATTTATCACTGAAAGAATATACACGAGTGCCTTTATATAGGAGGCATATGAGTGCAGTACAAGTAAGAGTGTAGTACAAAAATGTGTACTATACAAGTAATCTACACCATCTTCTCCCTTAATTGGTAAGGTCCATATCATATGAAGCACAACGCATTTAAGCTCAAGAATGCTGATATGCAATAGTATAACTCTGTTTACAAAACAAGTTCAACTTAAAGTTCTTTATCATATTGTGGACCTTAAGGGTTAAAAGTGAGATCCAGAAGAGTTAAATGGACAAGGAGATTAATATTTGCATGGTCCGCGACTGAGGATATCTGTTTATATAAGTGCAATAGGGATCGTGGTTAGGTGAGAAAAGCTACATTTCTAAAGTTCTTTCCCTGTCTACAAATTTGCCCAATTGTTCTTTCAAATGGATATGCAGAGAGACAAATTGTGCTCCTCATGTATTGGCTACCTAGTATCTTAAACAAAGGTTTTGGGGTAGTTTTAATGTTGATTTTGGACCCAAGGCCCTTCTTGATGTAATTTCTAAGGATTGCAGTGAGTCCTCTTCTTTGGTATTGCCTTGATGTTCACTGCTTTGTATTTTAATAAAATCTTTTTCTCCTAGCAAATAAAAATGATAAAGCACCTTGCCACGAGAGGAATTTTTTGGCTTGTGGCAAAGAGAGGCTTTTTAGAGTTGCTTTATATATTTATTTTACATCCTTCACGATGAATTGGCCAAGTATATATATTGGTTGCTGAAACGACTACAAATGCAAAATCCATAGCTTATGTTCTGTTACCAACCAAGAAATGAATCCATTGCGTTCTAAAAACTCATTGCGACAATACAAAACAAGACAAAATAGAGAGAACAAATCAGAATAATTGAATGTAAAAGAGATGTCATTTTAAGGTGGCGTTTGGATGAGTGAGCGTTTGCGTTTGCTGCGTTTTTTTTTTTCTAGCTAAGCGCTTCTTGCACTGTTTGTTGTCCATGAACAGTGAATTTAGGCATGTGAACAGTAAAAATTCAACTGCAGTTGTTGACCCCTACTCTATGAACAGTCACCCGTACACTGTTCACGGGTCTCACAAACTTCACTTTTCAGCAACTTTTTCATTAAAAATGGGTCACACGGCACTATTCACACATTTAAAAATTATTTTGCTATAGTGTTTTCAGTTTTTAGTTTTCAGTTTCAGCAAAATAAGTTCTATCCAAACGGACCCTAAAGTGGGCAAATGACCATAAACAGATAGATTTAATTTTGATTTTGAATAGATAGGTTTAAACGTTTTTATCTTTTACTTTAATTGTTATCATAAAATGAGTCAACAAAATTTTAAACAAGTAGTCTTTTAGTAGAATGGTAGACCACTAGACAAAAATGACATAGTCCACCATGAGGACCTTATAATTTTTCATGATTTTGAGGTTTTGAAAAAGGTAATTGGTAAGTGGATTGACTCTCAACTTTGGAGAGGTTGATTTTTGGACTCAAACCTGTGACTCTTCATTTGGGTAAGAGAATATTTGCCATCACATCAAGGTCTAACATGGGTCCATCTATTCTTTTGTAAACTATATCCCATGGAACTGTTCTGTGACCAGTATAATGCTTCACCTCGTTGATTCACTATCATATCCTGTCATTTCTCAGTAACCCAATGCATTCAGTAAAACGTTTTATTTTTCATAATTAGAACCTATACTACTGACAGCTAACAGATTTTATATGACAATGGACACATTTTATTGGGGCAGTGTTGTGGGTAAACACCCATGGAAGCATAACCCACATTAGATACACAGATAATGTAAGATCATGATGTTATATACTCTAATATGAATAGAAGCATTTTTTTTAGAGCATATGAAATATAATTGTTCAATAGCTTTGGATCCATTTATTTAAAGGTGATTGAAAGCTCGAAAATGTGTTGAAAACACAAGAGCTATTTAGACCCCCAATTAAAATTACGGCTCGATAGATTTTACACAAACTTAATACAAAGTGCGAAATAGTGTAAATGCGAGCGGATGAACAAGTAAGCTACTCTAATCCATAAACTAAGCAACACAGCAGTATAATGGAATATAAAAGAGTAGGGAAGAAGGATGCAAACACAGAAAACACCAAGACGTGTTCTCGAAGAGGAAACCGAAGAACTCGGCGAAAAACCTCTCCGCCGCCCTCCAAGCGGAAATCGATCCACTAGACAATCAGTTGGGATACATGGGTTAGCAAGAGACCCTCCAAGCCTAATCTACCCGATGTACCTAAGCCCTCCAAGCTCCTACTCCAACAAGGCTTCTCGGAACCGTGTCTTGTCTAGCACCCCGGATCCCGCAACAAGCTCCATGTTGCATCTGCCATTCCAGGCTTCTTCCAATGCTTCCCAGCAGCACCAAAACGTCACTCAACACTCTCGAAGGATGTGGTAAGTGTTTGGGCTATCAACCTCTCAATGGTATGGAAATGGAGAGGGAAGGGTTGAGGAGATACCACAAGCAAGTGTATAGAGAAAGGTGGGGATGACAATCTCTAATTCCCAATGTGTTTGGCTAGGGTTTTCTCTCTGAAGCATTCCTCAACAATTGTGAGTAATGAGGGTATATATAGGATAGGTGCAAAATGTGTGAGTCAGTCAGTACAGGCTGGCAGAACAGCTTGTCTCGCGGGTGTCTCGCGGGAAGGCCTTACCCGCGAGATACTCGCGAGACACAACTGTCTCCACCTGGCCTGACTCTTCGCATTCTAGCATGTGCAGGGCACATGTTTCACTTCGCGGGAAGCTAGGTCGCGACATACCCGCGAGAATCCTTCAACCTCCAAATGCTTGAGTCTTCACACTCTCTCTCTATCACACAACCCTTACAATGAAATCCCACAACAAATACAGGGTATAAACGATTGATAATAATTACAATCAAATTTGGCACGGAATAAAAGCCAACAAAATACATAGTTGTAAATAACAACTTTACAATCTCCCCCTTTGGCTATTCCGTGACAAAACCCTAAAACAGACTCTAGACTTAAACTTGAGTTTGGGAATAAAGGCAAAACTCACTCACACCTAATTCTAGATTCTGATAAGCTCTTGAAACATATGAACAAGAGTGTTGTACTGAAGTAAAATGTATGACATTAAACTTCAAGAACACAAGCATAAAGGCTGCATAAACAAAGTATTGCATATGCATGGCACAAACCATAAAAGCCTACAAAGTGCAAAGAAACAAACCCTAAAAGCTTACAAAAGCAACATGGGCACAAAAGTGTTCCAACACATAAACATGATGCAAAGCATAGATACTAAAAGTAACACAAATCATCATAAAGCAACGAGAAAACAAGCATAAAGTAAATCAAGGTTTTCTTCCCTTACGAATGTGCACAAGGTAGAATTTATCCCTCTAAGAGTGTGCACATGAGTCATATAGAAATAACGATACTCTCCCCCTTTTTGTCACGAATAGACAAATTAATCAAGAGGAAGGAGGGAAAGAAAAGAAGATATGAACAAGGGTAAAAGATGATGCATGAGGGGTGCAAGATGAATGAGAAAATGAAACTCAAACATAAGATAAAAACATTTTAAAACAATGCTACAAAGCATAAAGAACATGACATGCTAAGGATGATGGAACATGATGTAAACCTAGACATGACATGGACACAAGAACATGTTATATGTGCTAAAAGGTCTAAAAGAACTTAACTAGCATGAGTGAAAGCAAAAACATGTCAAGTGTTAGAGTGTGTGCAGCAAGGTGCAGCTACTGTGCATCTAGTGTGCATGTGAGATGCATGACCAATGCATGAGCAAGGCACTCAAGGGGCAAAGTGTACAAAACACACCACCAAAGATCAAAACATGATAAACATGAATAATTATGGTGATCCCCAAAATTTGGTACTCATCGGAGTCCAAAACAACGAGAAAATGCCATATGGGCATTTTATCAAACACTTAGAGTGCACACACTACCCATGTATGATGAACAATGCAAGAACATATGAAAATCTTGCCTAAATACATGTTATATTTGCCACAAGGGGCCAACATCCAAAGCAAATTATCATTTAAAACAAAGCCCAATAAAAAAGATTGACAAAAATTAAGTTTTCCAACTCCCATTTGAGAAAATCCCAACTATGAACATAAAACCCTCAAAAATGTAATCTAAGGATCAAAATCAATGAAATGAGTTAAGATTACCTTAGAGATGTTTATGGAATGAAAAACAATTGAATTTAGTTGGGTTTTGATGTAGAAACATTAAAACAGGGGTTTGGGAGAAGATGGGAGGCGTTTAAAACAAATGACCCACGAAATGCCCTTTAAAAAGCTGATCTGGAAATTTTCGCAGGTATCTCGCTACTTAGAATCCCGCGAAACTTTCGTTGGTATCTCGCAGGTGTCTCGCAGGTAAGCCTTACTCGCGAAACAGTCGCGAAACTCTCTGTCCAAAGCTGAAAAACTTGCGAATTGGACCCTTTCACTCGTGACTGAACTTAAACATGAAATAAGTCACGAAAACACCCAGAAAACATGTTTTTCACTCAAAAACACTTTAAAAACTTTGAAAAACATAGGTGATACAAATCACTTCCAAAAGCAAACAAAAAGAACAAAAATCTTTTTAGTTTGAACCACATATGGTTGAGCACACACACATCACATTTGAACATGTACAATCACACAAATGAAATAGACATTCATTGAACAAAAGTCTTGTGTGTTGTGTGTGAGGATCAAGTGTGGAATAGTCCTTAGACTAGAGTGAAGCTTCAATGATCAATTCAATCAGGTCATACACAACTGATACGAAATCAAGTGGACAATCTCCATTATAGAAATGAGTATATATGACCTCCCACACATTGAATACATAACTTAGAAGCTTTTCATTTGGCTTCTGCATAAGGCATAACAATTGGTCCATTTTATTTTGTTTGGACAAAAACATCTCATTTTGAGATTGGTGCTTGAAATTTATGATATTTCAACATTGATGATTAGCCTTTGGCTTTTTGAGCACCATACAAAACATATTAAAAAGAGTCACTTTCCCTTTTTCCTAGTCGAATACTAGTGTGTGCGACAGGCTTTTGTAGCTCAATATCTCTTTTTATTTGGAGATTTACATTTGGTGAGCTCTTGTTGCAAAAAAAAAATAAAGTGGGAAGAGATATAGACACAAGTCTATGCAAGTATCAAGACCAACAAGACTATTGACCAATCATTCATGACAAGCTTGAAGATCTATTTACAACAGTCACACATAGTTTTCAAGATTTCTTCCACAAAGAACTAGGTGCATACAAAACAAGCTAAGCTCGTAAATGCACAACGCCATTAGTACGAAGGTACTAGGCCAAACTCACATGTGAAATGTGCTCAAACATATATGATCAAACTTTTTGAATTTTTCACTTTTTATATGGTTTTGGATTTTTTACACACACAAAACAAAGACATAAGAGTAAGATCAAAACAAAAGCAATGCATACAAATAAATGCAAAATGCACAAATGCATGAAGATATGACATCTAATGCATGAAAGGTCCTACAAAGATCGAAAGAATAAGATCAAGGACCAAAAGAGCAAAAGCTCAACCATAAGAACCCTTCCTCATCCAAACAGAATGATTGCTTGGAATGAGTGTCTCAAGAGAAATGAGACGAGGGTTAGGAGAATGAGAACCGGAGATGCACATAGTCAAGGAGTTAAGAGCATTAAACACTTTCTTTAACAACATGCTATTTTCACTCAAATCCGGTTTATCATTTTTAGCACAACTTGCAAGAAGCTCAAGTTTCTCTTTTCTTTTGATTCTTTTAAAAGCTTGAAACTGAGAGCAATGAGGTCTAAGATGACCAAGGGCACCACAATGGTGACAAACAATGTGTTTAGGTCCATTAGGCTTTTTGGGAATGGATCTAGCAACTTGGGTTTGTTCTCTCTTCAACTTAGAACATTGAGGCCTTATATGACCAATCACACCGCAATGGTGGCAAGTTGGAACAAACTTAGATCCACTCAATTCCCTAGGATTGGACCTAAACAGAGGCTTAGGCTTAAGAGCCTTTCTCTCCACTTTTTGATTTCTTTTATGTGGAGGAATGTACACTGATTTGTCCTTTGAGGCAAAACACACATTAGACACAAAATCGGGTACCACAACATGATTGCAACATATATTTTCATCATTTTTGACAATAGGTTCAGCAATCAAACACTTGGCATGCATCTTAAGAGATTCATTTTCAGATTTAAGATCATCAACAAGTTTGTTAGACAAAACAAGTTTAGCATCCAAGTCCATATTCAAACACTCAAACTCTTTCAGCTTTTCAAGAGAATTTTCAGCAAGTTTCTTATATTTTTCAACCAATTTGATGGATTCATTGAGCTTAGCAATCAAATCATCCTTTTCACAAAATAACTTGCTTAAACTCTTTTGAAACTTCTTAGCATTTCTCTTTAAGAGTTTGGTGCTAGGAATATCAACAACACCCAAGGATTCATGTAACATGGCATCACAATCATGAGGATAAACACTCATAGAGGCATTTTCACAAACACATGACATGTTACAATCAACAACATCCATACAAGCATATAAAGCTTTATCCATGGCAAAACACACAAGGGGTCAAGGATCACACTTGGGTATTAAAACCACAGCAAGTGTACCCGCTCTGATATCAATTGAAAGCTCGAAAATGTGTTGAAAACACAAGAGCTATTTAGACCCCCCAATTAAAATTACGGCTCAATAGATTTTACACAAACTTAATACAAAGTGCGGAATAGTGTAAATGCGAGCGGATGAACAAGTAAGCTACTCTAATCCATAAACTAAGCAACACAGCAGTATAATGGAATATAAAAGAGTAGGGAAGAAGGATGCAAACACAGAAAACACCGAGACGTGTTCTCGAAGAGGAAACCGAAGAACTTGGCGAAAAACCTCTCCGCCGCCCTCCAAGCGGAAATCGATCCACTAGACAATCAGTTGGGATACATGGGTTAGCAAGAGACCCTCCAAGCCTAATCTACCCGATGTACCTAAGCCCTCCAAGCTCCTACTCCAACAAGGCTTCTCGGAACCGTGTCTTGTCTAGCACCCCGGATCCCGCAACAAGCTCCATGTTGTATCTGCCATTCCAGGCTTCTTCCAATGCTTCCCAGCAGCACCAAAACGTCACTCAACACTCTCGAAGGATGTGGTAAGTGTTTGGGCTATCAACCTCTCAATAGTATGGAAATGGAGAGGGAAGGGTTGAGGGGATACCACAAGCAAGTGTATAGAGAAAGGTGGGGATGACAATCTCTAATTCCCAATGTGTTTGGCTAGGGTTTTCTCTCTGAAGCATTCCTCAACAATTGTGGGTAATGAGGGTATATATAGGATAGGTGCAAAATGTGTGAGTCAGTTAGTACAGGCTGGCAGAATAACTTGTCTCGCGGGTGTCTCGCGGGAAGGCCTTACCCGCGAGATACTCGCGAGAGACAGCTGTCTACACCTGGCCTGACTCTTCGCATTCCAGCACGTGCAGGGCACATGCTTCACTTTGCGGGAAGCTAGGTCGCGACATACCCGCGAGAATCCTTCAGCCTCCAAATGCTTGAGTCTTCACACACTCTCTCTATCACACAGCCCTTACAACAAATCCCACAACAAATACAGGGTATAAACGATTGATAATAATTACAATCAAATTTGGCACGGAATAGAAGCCAACAAAATATATAGTTGTAAATAACAACTTTACAGTGATACTAGAAATAATTGAATGCCAGTTATGTCGCTTTGTTGGACTTGGAGTTTAGTAGTGTTCTAGATGTCATTGTCGCTGATTTAGATGTTTTATAATTCTTTCCCTTGATTTTAAAGTGCATACTGATTTTGCTATTATTATCAGCATCTTAGTCATCATCATAATCAGAATCTGATCCATTAGTTACCTTTTTTTTTTGGTGAGCAATCCCTTAGTTGTTGTTAATGAGCAGAATGGCGTGAATGTGAAGCACCAAGAGTATTTTGCTGATAGCCCTTCAATTGGTATGGTTCCTGCTTCGAGAGATGAGTGAGTGAGTATTGGATTGGATCTATGCCAGAAGTTTGAATATAATGAACACGCGTACGGACGAGGTGGCATTGGAATATAATAAATGGCCAGCGCGATTCTCCACGCCCCACCTCAATAACCACCATTCCGCATATACGCTCTACCTAATACGTATACTATACAGCTCCTCATTTATTCAACATGTGTATGCTGTCGTGGATGTTGCCTTCGCTCGCCCATTTCTATTTTTTGGATGGAACACCATTGCCTTTCTAGAATAATGATCTACTTGCACAATAAATTTTATGTGGGAAATTGTTATCAAATAATGGTTATTTTTTTGGGTTTATTAGCATAATTTTCTTTCAAAAATAAAATTTTAGATAAGTTTGTTTTGAAGACATAAATTAGTAGGAAAGTGTCATATTTTATAGACATTTTAAGTGGAGTACTACATAAAAGTCCAATCTAAAAAGGGAAATCTTCTTATAAATAGTATAGATAAAATGTTATAGAGGTAGCATTATTTTTTCTTTTTATATGGGAGGAAAACCCAAACTCTTTAATTTAGTTGAAGAAAAACAATACAAAGTAAATTTTCCATAGTAACCATTCATCTTAACTACACTTAATCCTTAAACTATTGAAACACACAATTGATCCTCAATTTTAAAATATTTATATAATGTACACCTACTGTTTGTGTTAGTGTTAAATCCATAGTTTTAAAAACCGGACCGGACCAGCCGGTCCGACCGGGAACCGGCCTTAAATCCGGTCCGGTTATGTTAAAAAACCGGAAATACCTTAAAAATCGGTAAACAGTAAGAACCGGCCGGTCCAACCTTAAAACCGGAAAAATCGGAGGTCGAACCGGTTAATGACCGGTTGGGAGATTTTTGTCTTTTCCGGAAAAAGCTACGTCGTTTTGGTCACTTAAAGCCCTAAAATGAAAAATCTAACCCTAAGCCTAAAGTCCTCACCTCAGTCCTCACTCTCAGACTCTCTCATCTCAACTCTCAAGCCTCGGCCTCACTCTGCCTCAGCCTCACTCCCTCGCTCCTCACTCAGCCTCAGCCTCACTCACTCAACTCAAGCAGTCAAGCACGCTCCACGCACCACGCACCACGCCGCACCTCACTGCGCTTTCTCTGCGCACGCACCACGCAGCGCTCTCTCTGCGCACGCACCACGCACTGCGTTCAACTCAAGCTGAGGTTTTTTTTTTCTTTTTCCATCTTGGTTGGTCTCGCCCTCGCCCTTTGAGCTCTGCTCTGAGTGCTCTCTGCTTCTCGGCGTCTGGGTAATGCTCTTTTCTTTTTATTTTGATTTTGATTTTCTGGGTT
This sequence comes from Quercus aquifolioides, assembly GCA_019022515.1. NCBI lineage: Eukaryota > Viridiplantae > Streptophyta > Magnoliopsida > Fagales > Fagaceae > Quercus > Quercus aquifolioides. The sequence continues at coordinate 87,293,782 of CM032327.1, forward strand.
CTGTTTTTTTTTTTCATTTCTCTCGGCTTCATCAGGTATTAATAATTAATATTCTTTTTTTTTTTTTTATGATTTTGATTACTTGATTTTGATTTTGATTTTGATTTTCTCAGTTCTGTTTTTTTTTTTTCTTTTCATTTCTCTCGGCTTCATCAGGTATTAATAATTAATATTCTTTTCTTTTTTTATGATTTTGATTACTTGATTTTGATTTTGATTTTCTCGGTTCTGGTTTTTTTTTTTTTTTTTTTTTTTTTTTTTTTTTTTTTCTTTTCATTTCTCTCGGCTTCATCAGGTATTAATAATTAATATTCTTTTCTTTTTTTATGATTTTTATTACTTGATTTTGATTTTGATTTTGATCATATTTTAATTAGACTATTATGATTTATGAGAAATGATTATGAATTTATTGTTTTTTGGTTTTGGAATTTGTATAGATATGGACAATGAAGTGATTGATGATGATGATGACATCAATTTGGAATCATTTGGTGATGAAGATGATGCTCCTCTTGGATTTAGAGATAAAAATCATCCTATTCATGTTGAAGATGAAGAGGAAGAGGATGAGGATGATGATAATGATAATGATGCTAGTGGTGGAGCATTTGGTTTACATGATGATATTGATTTCAATTGTCTTTATAACAAATGAGGCTTGGGTCTTAAAACTTAGTAGTTGTTTGTTTGAAACTTTAAAACTTATTTGCTATTTGGATGTAATGAACTTATTTGTTATTTGCCATTTGGATGTAAATGTAATAGCTAATGAACTTATTTATTTGGTTTTGTTGAAAGTTTATTATGTTAAGGATGATTGTTTTGTAATGTTAGTGTTAAATTGTTTAAAAATATGTTATATTATATACTTATATACTTGTATTTTTTTTTTAAGGAAATATATTTGTTACTATTGGTTTGTTAGTTTTAGACTTTTAGTATATTAAAAAATTATTAATTATTTATATAATTTAAATAAATAATAATTAAATTATTTATGACGTCACCGGTTCGACCATCGGTCGGACCTCGGTCCGACCATAAAATCGGTATTTGGCTCCTTTTCCGGTTCTTTCATCGTACCGGTTTTTAAAACCATGGTTAAATCTAATAGAATTTAACATTAAAAATACTAATTTATCCATCTTTCCATAAGATCTTTCAATGTTAAATTTTGTCGTACTTAACAGAAACCAAAATAAACAACATTTGAAACAACCTTACAATTTTGGAGGTCAATTTGATATTTTGATAATTTGAAGATTAAGTGTTCTACAAAAAACTGGACCTACTATTGGTGTTTGTGAAACGCTACTATAGGTACTAAAAACGCCACTATAGGCCCATTTTGGCTATAGTGGCGTTTTATAAAAACGCCACTATAGGACAGCCCTACAAACGCCACTATAGGTCTATAGTGACGGTACAATAGTGGCGTTTGTGAAACGCCACTATAGACTCTACAAACGCCACTATAGCCAAAAAACCACAAAAAAAATTTGATTACGAAAAATTAATTTTTGGTAATCAAAAGAATTTTTTTTTTTTTGATGTGAAAAAGTTTTTTTAATTAAATTAAAAGATACAAAACAAAACAAAATACAAACACTATAGCTATCCCAGCAAATTCAAAATAAAACACAAACCCACCTAAAAAAATTCAAAATCAAACACAACATGCTCACATCCAAAAATTAAAAAAAAAAAAAAAAAAAGCAACTCCACCCCAACACATTCAGCCACAACAGACCAACTTGCAAAAAGAAATCATCAAATTGATAAGAAATCTCAAAGATCCACGAAGCAAAGTTGACAGCAAACAAGGAATAGACTAAAACTATTATAAAAAAATAAATAGACCAAAAAAATCATAATTTTTTTTTTTAAATGCTTACCTGCAACTATACAACCAATGGCTTCAAACACCATCTACAAATTTGAACAAAATCAATAAACTGCAACACCATTTACAAATCCAAAACCCACAAACATTAACACCACCGCAAATAAAACAAAAAAAATAAAATCAAAATGGAGAGGAAGAGAAAAGTATCAATTCAGGTGTGAAGTGAAAGAAGAGTGAAAGAAAAAGAAAAGAAGAAAGATGGAGGAGAGAAGACAAGGGAGAAAAAGAAAGAAAGAAAAAAAAGAAAAAAAGAAAAAGAGAAAGGAAGTTTGAGACTTGGCGTGGAGAGGTAAGGGAGAAAAAGAAAGGAAAAAAACAAAAAAAACCAAAAGAGAAATTAAGGAAGTCTGAGGCTTGGCCTGGAGATGAGGGAGAGATATGGGAGAGTGGGGGTAGGTGGGGGGGGGGGGGGGGGGGGTTTAATGTTTTTTTTTTTAAATTTATATATATATATATATATATATATATATATATATGGGTAGGTGGGGGTGGGGGGGGGGGGGGCGGTTTTAATGTTTTTTTTTTTTAAATTTATATATATATATATATATATATATATATATATAAAAGAGAAATGATAAGTATGTATGTGTGTGTATATATATATATATATATCCACAACATTTTCACAATATTTTTACAATAAATTTTTAGTGACAGGTTGTTACTGGTTGTTATTGTTAGGGCAAAAAAGTAATCTTAATGTTAGACTCAAATTTGAACCAATAACAACTAACCACCTATGATTTGTTGTGAAAATATTGTGAAAATATTGTGGACGTAGCATCTCTCATACAAAATATATATATATATATATATATATATAAAGAGAAATGATATGTCAACAACATTTTCACAACATTTTTACAAAAAATTTTAAGTGGCAGATTGCTACTGGTTGTTATTGTCAAGGCAAAAAAGTAATCTTAGTGTTAGGTTCAAATTTGAATCAATAACAACTAACCACCTATGATTTGTTGTGAAAATATTGTGGACATAGCATCTCTCATTTAAATATAAATATATATATATATATATATATATATATATATATATATTCATTTATATTATATTCAAATATTTTGGAATATGCCATAGAATATTCTAGGCATATTCCATAGTTTTCTTTACCGGTCGCTGAAACTCATTTATTTTTTTATTTTTATTTTTAGGAATATTGTAGAATATGCCATAAAATATTTCTAGAATATTCTATGGCATATTCCGTAGCATTTGTTTAAGCCTAACTCATATGGCTTTTTTTTTTTTTTTTTGGAATATTGTAGAACATGCACTTTTTGGACCTATAGTGGCGCTTGGTAAACGCCAATACTTGTAAGACCAGGACCTATAGTGGCGTTTTAAAAACACCACTATAGGTCATTGGAAACACTGCTATAGACTCATTTTTTAAAACACCACTATAGGACACTTCAAACGTAATTATAGATATGCCTATAGCAGCGTTTATAGAAAACGCCACTATAAGTCCAGTTTTTTGTAGTGTAATCATGGTCAAAGATTATAGTACAAAAGTATAATTTGCTTGAACAATAAATCTAGAAAATATTATGTCCATAACACTTTCACAAAAATGTCTAAGTAAAAGGTTGTTATTGGTTATTACAGGTGTGCAAAAAAATAAATTAATTGTATATTTAAATTAGAACTAATAACAACTTACCGCTTAAGATTTGATTACCGCTTAAGATTTGACGTGAAAACTATGCAGAGATATTATTTCTAAATTTCATTTAAAAAGAAAGGTGAAATAGGTGAAAGCTACAAAAGCTATTTTTGTTGGAGATACCAAACATTGCCTCAGATTTGCTGATCTAATAATGCAGATTCAAAATCAATTGTTCAGTCCAAGTGATCAATAATTCAATACCAAACCTTCATCGAAAAAGCCAAGACCCAATCACAATTATTTCAAAAGTCTCGTACGAAAAAGAATATAGGGGATAATTGTCCATGTTTAAGTGTGAACATGGTGACAATCTTTCTCAACATTATAATATGATGCCTATTGAAGACTCTCTCAGATGGTAAAGCAAGTGGGCTGTTATCTTTTTCCTAAATAAATGAAAAAATAATATAAAAGAAGCTGTGTGACAACAATAATTCAAAAGGCAGACAAGCAGTTGAAGCAAAAGTCATAAAGTGAAGCAAAAATCATGAAGTGAAGATTCTTCAGTCCATGAAAATCCATTTAGGAAATAAAATTACAAGAGGAAAAAGCCAATTGAAAACAAAAGAAGAAGAAAGTGGTCGACAAAGGGCTACTTCGGGTCTGTCAAAGGCTACTCATTCTCTGTTTTGCTGAGAAGAAAGAAAAAAAAAAGGCTACTCATTCTCAAGTGAAAAACAGAGTGGAGAAAAACCATCTTGATATTATTTCTCATTTGCAATCCTCCCTATTTGTTTCATTTAAAAAGAGAGATGAAATAGGTGGGTATGTATGATTCTCAATAGCTAATTGTAGGTAGTATAATTAGGTGGGTGTGATTCTCTAGCGCACGAAGAATATGACGGAAGCATCCAATAATGAAGATGCACGTGGACAGTTCCTGTTAAAGACAGTAACTGAGTAACCCAAAGCATTTAGTGAAAATAGAAGAAGAAGACTCAGAGCCTTCAACGGCTAGTTTCTTATTAGAAACGATGCCGTATAACTTAGCCTATTTATATTCTTAATGAAACGGATCGTTTTGGGTGTGCTGAGTGGTTTAATGAAATGGAGCACTTTAGTGTGTTGGTTATACTTCGTCTTGTTTAAGACTTCTTCCAGTCCTCTGCTCCTATACTGGGTTTCAGAGTTTGCTTCAGAGAGCTCCAACTGCCTTCAAGCCTTCCAACTGTCATTCCTTGATTCACGGAGCATAATGCGGAGTAGGTTATTTTCAGTTAGAACGGTTATAGTCTCTAGAATGTTCTTGATGTAATTATACTATATAAACAGTTTTGGGGGTTGTAATTCATTTAAGCTTTTGTGAAATATATTTCTCTGAGTATTCTCTTCAAAATCTCTCTATCACTCTCTCACTCTATCTCTCTCATTTCATTGTTTGTTCTAATTTCCGCCATTGTTGTACACACTCACAAGCTTCAAAATCTCAGTTCCCACGTGGAGATTCGGTGGCAACACGTGGGCCATTTTTTAGATCTCAAGGAAGACTGCAGGACATATTAAATTTTCGGATTCAGTTTCTGTCTAGTGGCTAGTGGCCACTGGACCTGTTAGGATACGGACACATGTCCAGTCTTGGACATGTGTCCGAAATCCAACGTGTCCAGTGCGCACGTGTCTGCAATCCAATGTGTCTAGTGGCATTGGCCACTGGATAGAAGCTGGATCTTAATTTTCTGTTTCTCATCTTCATCCAAAAAAAAAAAAAAAAAAAAAAAAAAATCAAAGTAAAATGATCCATATTTATTTTAATTATTAATGTTCTGATAAGTCTGATCCATTTTCTAGTTGGACCGTAATTGGCATCACATAGTTTGAAGAGTTCATTGGACAAATTAATAAATGTTCACATAGCAAATGATAACTTCCAGGATATCTCTAATCTATACAAAAAAAAAAAAAAAAAAAAAAAAAAAAACTTATTATCTAAAAGGATGTTGCTTGGTTTCACATCTGCATGACTCCATGAATGATTGGAGGTGTAAAATTCTTAGAGAAATCATCTAAATAAAACTCAAGAGAATTTCATTGATGAAGAAAAGAGTTTTACAATCAATTGAATTGAAATACATTGTCTAATCCTACTTATATACAGTTTGAACCAAGCAAAATAACTAACTTTCTAATCTGGCGCTAAAAATTGTTACTAGAACCATCTAAACTTTACACGTGGCATCCAGACGTAACAAACTCTCTAACTGCCTAACTTTGTGGAACTAACTCCTCAAAGTTATGGATGAATAGCTCATGATAAGGAACTTCTTCAATTACTTCTAGAAGATTTGTGCTAGCCCTGGTAGGTTCTGATGCTATCCTTGTTGCTTGGCTTGTGCACCTTTGCTCATCAGGTGCTGAACTTGCTGCTGCTTGACTTATAAACTCTTCTACGATGCTCTGCACTGTCATCTATTGTTTTAACAGGAGGTGAGCATTGAGACGTTTGATGCTCTACTGTTCCTATGCAACCTGTTGGGAATTCAACCAAAATTCCAACCTGTGAGAAACAAAAAAAAAAAGAAAAAAAAAAAGAGAAAACACACGTCAAAGAAAACAATCACACGCACAAGACAGTATTTACGTGGTTTGACAATTTGCCTACGTCCACGAAGTTGCAGGGATTTCACTATTATTAGGGAAAAAATACAAAGTGCGGCTACAGTGTTTCTCTCTCTCTCTCTCTGAAACACAACAACAGTCACAAACCCTAATCACAAAAGTGGCTTTTATATCCTGCGCACAGGATTACAATGGGCTACAAAACGGGCCAAAAATAAACTAGGCTCCACAAAGCCCAACAAATCTCCCACTTGGAGACTAGTTCAATCACCAACATCAGCTGCTATCCTCTAAAAGCAATCCCTCATCCTTGCAACTCATCCTCTTGTCCTCAAGCTAGAAGGCCAATTGAAGCTGCACACAGTTTCAGCTTCTCAATAGTGACACCCTTAGTCAACATGTCTGCCGGGTTCTTAGATCCACACATCTTCTCAAGTATTACCAGCTTATCTTCAACAAGGTACTGGATAAAGTGGTATTTTGTCTGTATATGTTTCGACTTTGAATGAAAAGCTGAATTTTTAGTAAGAAAAATTGCACTTTGACTGTCACTGTGTAGAATGCCCATCTCCTACTTCTTACCCAATTCATCTAAGAAACCATGTAGCCAAATCATCTCCTTTCCAGCTTCAGTTGCTGCAACATACTCAGCTTCTGTAGTAGACAAAGTAATAATCTTTTGCAGATTTGAAGCCCATGATATAGCTGTACCACCCAGAGTAAATACAAACCCAGTAGTACTCTTTCTACTATTAATATCGCCGGCAAAATCAGCATCTACATAACCCTACAGTTTCAAACTTGCACCTGTAAAGTAAAGACATGTATTTGATGAACCCTTCAGATATCTCAAAATCCACTTAACTGCCTCCCAATGTTGCTTTCCAGGCCTACTCATGAATCTGCTCACAACTCCCACTGCATGTGCAATGTCTGGCCTTGTACACATCATATCATACATCAAGTTGCCAATAGCTGAGGCATAGGGCACCTTGCTCATATGGTCCCTTTCTTCTTCTATCTTTGGTGACTGTTCTTTACTTAATTTGAAATGACTACCCAAGGGTGTGCTCACTGGTTTAGCTTCATTCATGTTGAACCTGCTGAGAACTTTCTTCATATACTCTGACTGTGAAAGCTTCAATGTACCATTAGCCTTGTCTCTAATGATTCTCATACCAAGGATTTGCTTTGCAGCTCCTAAATCCTTCATTGCAAACTGTTTTAACAATTGCTTCTTCAGATTATTAAATTTCCTCAATGCAAGACCCTGCAATAAGCATATCATCCACATACAATAGTAATATGATGTAAGAATTGTCAAAAAACTTAACATAGCAACATTGATCAGCTTCACATCTCTTGAACCCAATTCTATGCATAAAACTGTCAAATTTCTTGTACCACTGTCTAGGAGCTTATTTTAGGCCATACAAGCTCTTTCTCAGTTTGCAGACTAGATTCTCTTGTCCCTGAATAATGAACCCTTCTGGCTGAATCATGTAAAGGTCTTCCTCCAAGTCACCATGAAGGAATGCTGTCTTCACATCTAACTGCTCAAGATGTAAGTTTTCTGCAACCACCATTCCCAGCACCAGTCTAATTGTTGACATCTTTACAACTGGAGAAAATATCTCTGTGTAGTCAATGCCTTCCTTCTGCTGGAACCCTTCTGGCCTTGTAACGTTTGCTACCATCATACTTATTCTTTATTCTGTATACCCACTTGTTGTGCAAAGCCTTCTTTCCTACTGGCAATTTAGTCAGTTCCCATGTCTGATTCCCCAACAAGGAATCCATCTCATCCTTCATGACTAACTCCCACTTGCTTGAGTTCTCATCTTGCAAGGCTTCATCATAACACTCTGGCTCACCACCATCAGTCAATAGGACATAATTTAAAGCAGGTGAATAACGTTGTGGAGGTCTAATGTTCTTGGAAGATCCGCGGACTTCAGCTACAGGTGTACTCTAATCTACCTGTGAATTTACATTCTCCTTATCTTCTTCACCCCTTTTCTGGACAGTACTTTCAGTCAATCCATCTAAGTTGACAAACTCAGATTTCTTTTGATCTATCTCTGTAACATCTGACACTACAGTTGACCTGTCCTTGTACATAACCTGTTCATTAAATATCACATTTCTACTTCTGATGATTTTCCTGTTTTGTTCATCCCAAAACCTATAGCCAAATTTCTCATCACCATAGCCAATGAAAAAACATATTTTAGACTTTGCATCAAGTTTACTACGAGCATCAGAATCAATATGAACATAAGAAACACAACAAAAAACTTTTAAATGTGAAAACTTTACCTCTTTACCGCTCCAAACCTCCTCAGGAAGTCTGAACTCCATAGGAACTAATGGTCCTCAGTTTATCAGGTAAGCTGCAGTGCTAACAACATCAGTTCAGAAAGTTTTTGGTAGTCTAGCATGCAACCTCATACTCCTAGCACGCTCATTGAGAGTTCTGTTCATGCGCTCAACCACACCATTCTGCTGTGGTGTCCTAGGAATGGTCTTCTCCATCCTAATTCCCTGTGCAGCACAATACTCATTGAACCCTCCATCTATGTACTCTCCTTCATTATCTGACTTGAAACATTTTACTTTCAAACCTGTTTTTGTCTCAACCATGGCCTTCCACTTCTTAAAAGTTTCAAATACATCAGATTTATTTTTCATAAAATAAACCCATACCTTTCTGCTTGAGTCATCAATGAAAGTGATGTAATACCTTGAACCTCTAAGGGATACAACCGGAGAAGGCCCACATAAATCAATGTGTACTAACTCCAATTTTTCAGCATTCAGTGTTCTGCCAGTTTTCAAGAAGCTCACATTTTTCTGCTTTCCTAAGATACAGCTTTCACACATGTCAAAATCAACGGACTTCAATTCTGGTAGTTTCCCTTTTGACAGCAACATCTTCATCCATTTCTTACTCATGTGACCAAGTTTGCGGTGCCATAGGCTTATATCAGTACTTGCTTTAGTAACTGCAATTGTGTCTCTTGGACTTGAGGTCATATAGAGAGTGCCAGTCTTCTTTCCATGAGCCAATACTCTAGCTCCCTTTATAACCTTCCAAGTACCACCAACAAATAGTATTGCATGCCCTTCATCATCAAGTTGTCCAACAGAAATCAGATTCCTCCTTAAGTCAGGAATATGTCGAACCTTTTCCAGTAGCCAAACAGATCCATTGGGCAACAATATCCGGACGTCTCCCATACCTACAACATCCAAGGCTGAACCATCAGCCAAATACACCTTACCAAAATCACCTGCAACATAATTCTGTATGATTTCTCGATGTGGAGCGGTATGAAACGAAGCTCCTGAGTCCAAAACCCAATCATCAAGTGGACTGTCTACTGCAAGAAGTAATGCATCCTGTACCTCTTCTGTTATAGCATTAGCAGAATAATCTTCATTCTTCTTCTTAGGACTTTTGCATTGGTTCCTAAAGTGACCTGTTTTCCCACAATTCCAACATTATACTTGTTGGCTTGATCTAAATTTACTTCTGTTCCGATTAGTATTTCTGGATTTTGATCTGCCTTGATTTGAATTTTTGTTATTACCTCTGCCTCTTGTCTCAAGGTTTAGGGCAGAACTAGATCCTGAGGTTTCACCTGCATCTCTTCTGCGAATCTCCTCAGCCAGAATTAAATTTCGATTATTATTGTACTTGAGCTTTTCCTTCCTGTAGAATTACTTACTGCCATCCTCATTGCCTCCCAACTGTTTGGCAAAGAAGCCAAGATGATTAGAGCACGAATCTCATCATCAAAATCAATTTCTACAAACGACAATTGATTTGTGATTGTGTTAAATTCGTTCAGATGTTGTGCTACTGATGCATTCTCTGCCATCTTCAAATTGAACAGTTTTTTCATCAGATGCACCTTGTTGTTTGCTGACAGCTTTTCATACATACCAGACAAAGCTTTCATCAGATCTGCTGTGGTCTTCTCCTTTACAACATTATGTGCAATAGACCTAGACAGAGTTAACCAGATAACTCTTAGTACCTGTCTGTCAAAAAGAGCCCATTCATCAGCCTTCATCGCCTCAGGTTTTGTCCCCAAAAGAGGCAGGTGCAATTTCCTCCCATAGAGATAATCTTCAATCTGCATCCTCCAATACGCGAAGTCTGTGCCATCAAACTTTTCTATTCTAGACGCCTTTCCTGCTTCCTCTGCCATTGCTCCCACTCAAACCTAACCCTAGGCTCTGATACCAGTTGTTGGGAATTCAACCAAAATTCCAACCTGTGAGAAACAAAGAAAAAAAAAAGAAAAGAGAAAACACACGTCAAAGAAAACAATCACACGCACAAGACAGTATTTACGTGGTTCAGCAATTTGCCTACGTCCAATTTGCCTACGTCCACGGAGTTGCAGAAATTTCAATATTATCAGGAAAAAAATACAAAGTGCGGCTATAGTGTTTCTCTCTCTCTCTGAAACACAACAACAGTCACAAACCCTAATCACAAAAGTGGCTTTTATATCCTGCGCACATGATTACAATGGGCTACAAAACGGGCCAAAAATAAACTAGGTTCCACAAAGCCCAACACAACTGCCAATCTAGTCTATGGTTTTTGAGTACTCATACACAAGAAGTTTTGAATTATCAAAGGAAATAAAACAGAGTAACTTCACTAGATATGTTGGAATGTTGAATTGAACTCGGTATTTTAACTTATGAAATAAATTATTTTTCAAGCTACTCCTCCAGCTTTTGGTTATTCTAAATCCTGGTCACAGTAACATCATGTGAATGATTAACAACAACACCATGTGCCTTCCCTGATCCACAACTAGCAATTATGTTATTTTCTATCAATCCTAATAAGATGTCTCGTTTTGTGAAATAAAGCCTTGGAATGAGGTAAGCTTCTATGTGGACGTGGAATCTAATCCATGCTTTCTCTTACGATGAAATCTGACCACGAATAGTGAAGCTAACAAACCCAATAGAGCAGCTGCCACCATACATATTATTAAAACAAGACACTGGGATGGATGTTTGCTCGATTTTTGGGGCTCTACCTCTGAGTCACATTTTCTAATGTTCAGAGTTGGCTTACTCGCACAAAGACCGAAATTGTTGAAGAAGCTGCTGGCATAAGCTTGATTTTCGAATTGTATTGGGATCCTCCCAGTCAAAAGATTGGAAGAGAGATTGAGCAAAGTGAGCCTCAGGAGGCCAAGTTGTGGTGGGATTGGGCCAGAAATTTGGTTTTCCGACAAGTCCAACTCAGTAAGACCGGCCAAATAACCTAATTCCAGAGGAATAAGTCCATAGATTTTATTCCGGCGAAGGTTTAGAGTATTTAACGTTTTCCATGATATAATATCTGGTGGAAGGGAGCCCGAGAGTCGATTTTGATCAAGAAAAAGAGTTGTTAAATAAGGAAGAGATGTTAATGCTTGAGGAATTGTGCCAGTTAAGAGGTTATTACTAGCCTCAAATACCACCAAATTCCTCCAGGAAGACACTCCAGCTGGAATCGTACCAGAAAAGTTGTTGTTATTTATTTCCAATCTTGAGAGATTCCTTGCCACACTCTGAGGAAGCTCACCTGTAAACGAATTGTCGCTTAAAATCAAGACGCTCAAATTCAACGATGTCCATAGGCCACTAGGAATATCCCCAGAAAGCCTATTATTGTAAACAGTCACAACTTTCAAACCATTGCAATTGCCAAGCGACTTAGGCAATTCTCCAGTGAGGTTGTTGTTATAAGCTACCACACCCACCAACCTTTCATTATCACACAAGTGTTCTGGTAACTTGCCTTCAAGCTTATTGTCTGCAACCTTGAACTCTACAAGCTCAGAATACCGCCCAAAGTCCGGAGGCAGAGTCCCTGATAAATTGTTGCTATACACTTTAAGGTCCACCAGACTTGGAAGACGGCCAAAACTGTCTGGGATAATTCCAGATAACTGATTGAAAAACAAACTCAGACCTGTCATGTTTCTGAGTTTGCCAAAATCATCAGGTATGCTTCCGGTCAATTTATTATCGGAGAGGTCAATAACATCAATGTTTAACGCTTCAACCACCCGAGGAATCTCCCCAGACAATTGGTTTCTGTAAAGAAACACAATACTTAAATTCTTTGGCATAAACAAACTGCTCGGAATTTTCCCAGTCAGATTGTTTATTGACAAATCCAAATGCACCAAAGCCTCCATTTCTCCAATCGTGTCTGGGATTACCCCATTCAAATTAGACGCAGTAATCCATAAAACCTTAAGCTTCTTCAACTCCGTGAAACTCGAAGGCAACTCTGCTGCTGTCATGTTTACATTATAGTCCAACTGCAGTGTCTCAAGTTTGAACAAGTTGCCGATTTTTGGCGGGAAAGAACCGTTAAACTCACACTGGAAAAGCTGAAGCGTCCTTAGCTCCGTTAACTGTCCAATAGATGCTGGAATGTTACCATAGAAGCTGTTGGCTCCAAGGTTGAGGTGGCGCAGGCCAGACAAGCGGTGAATGTCAACTGGGATTGTGCCGTTGAAGTAATTCTGTGAGAGGTCAAGGTCTTCAAGCTTGGAACAGTTATAGAGCGCTTTAGGAAACTCTTGAGAAATGAAGTTGTATGAAAGGTCAATGACTGTGAGGTTCTTGAGGTCACAGATGAAGGGTGGGACTGTTTGGGTGATGTTCTTGTTTTGAAGTAGTAGTTGGGTGACTGTTCCACTGGTGCAAGTGATCTCTGGCCAGTTACAGTGGTGGGAGGAGTTTAAGTGGCTTAGAGATGGTGGATTTTGCCAGTGGCTTAGAGATGGTGGGTTTTGCCAATGTTGCTTTAGTTTCAGGAGGACTGTTTGTTCTTTGTCATTTAGCTGAGACTCAGAGTTCGCAATTCCGAAAAGGAGGAGAAGGAAGGAGAGGAAGATAGTTGTTATGGTCATTTGGAATTTTGGACGTTAAGTTCGTTATTCCGGTTTTTCAACTCGAAGATGAGCAATTGGCGAACAATCACTAAGAATTTGCTCACTTTAAGAGGGCGTGAACCAGGGAAATTTACGTTGGGGTCCAAGTATGAGAAAACTTTGCACCATTTTGTAAACTAATCATTACCCATTCTAAAAATAATTGGTGATTAATTCTAAACTAAAATTCGTAATAATTTTCATTTTGATATAAAAAATCTAAGAATTAGTTATGATATCATCTTATATTTTGTTGTGAACCTTGTTTTAATAATATTCATGATTAAACATTCTCGTGTCATTGTTGCAATAGAAATTATTAGAAAAAGTACAATTCAAAAATATTTAATATATTTAAAAATAAAATTGAAATATCAAAACTATATTATGCTAGTAATGGTAAAATTTTCACGAGTCTTGTATCTAACTGACACACCATGGTATTTTTAGAATTTAAATCCTCAGTCTGATCCCCTCAGTATTGTCAATTGTAACTATCAAATAATAATAATAATAATAATAATAATATTAATAGTGAAATTTCATTTTCAGTAGTTTTTTTTTTAAATTTGTAAATTCTTTAGAATAAAACTTAACTTACTTACTAATAAACAAATATCTTCAACTCTAAAAAGGTTTATAGTCTCCCAATCAAACCTTGAGCTAAGCTAAGAATAAGTAGCAATGATTTATTGTAATTGACATTTATAGCAACATAAAAAAAATTATTTCTAATCAATAATGATACAAAATTATAAAGTCGTCTTGTTAATGAAGAAAAATATAAAAAATATAAAATTTTAAAAATAACTCTGTTGGTGGAGTTGATCAGTATGATAGCACTGAAATATTAAAATTTTAATTTTGAATAATCCAACCACCAAAATGTCAAACAAAGCATATAGTCATAATATATAATTCATTTAAAAATTTTCTCTAGGCGGAGAATTTTTTTTTTAATAAAGGGATTTTTATTTTTTGGTTTTGTTTTTTAGTCTAATATGATTTTTATTTTTAATTTGGGGTCTTATATGCTGGGTACAGCATATAAAAATTGCTTTAAGGGGGCTAAACCGATTTTTCCAAAATATTTCATAATTCCAGTTCCCCCAGTGTGAACGGAATATGGTGGTTAGAAATAAGTTTTCTAAGTCTTTGGCAATAAAATTCCAAGTGCTGGGTTTGACACTGCCACTACATTTCCAAGTAATGGAGTGCTTGACCTTTTGGGGTCAGTCTTCGGGGCCCGGGAAGTAGACAATGTAAAAGCAAGCATTAAAATACACGTGATAAGTTGGTAACATAGTAGAAAAGATTTGAACTTACAAATTTAAAAGAAAAATGCTAAAAGTACTCTAAGTTTTATAGATTAATGTAATAATAAATGTAATTGGTGGATTTCAATCAAGGTTTTGAATTCCATTTTGTAGACCATTTAGAATTGGCTACCAGAATTGAATATTTTGGTACCAATATGCATTGGTGCACTGTTTTGGGATTACACACATGTGTTTGGCCAAGATTTAAGTTGCCTTCTTGTGATTTAAAAGTTGAAACTTTACCTATTTGAGGTTAGCTCTATTAGGTTGCCGTAGCCCACTTCCGTACTTTCACCATTAAAACACACACACAACATAATAAAAACATAAAAACCAATATCTAAAAGCATATTTATTTAAATGGTGAAGCTTTTACCCAAGAACACTCTTTCTCTTTGTACGAATATTCTCAAGCCAATCAATCCAAACAAAACTGTCATATTCACAAAAATCCAGAGAGAGAAGGAAAAGAGACTTGAACACCTTAGATCCAAACCCAGAGAACACCATTCAAAATTTCAAAAACATATTCAAGGAAAACACCTACCAAAATCCAAAAAGCCTCACAATATTTTCAGTCAATAAGTGATAAGGATAAGTTATTAAGATCAAGCTCACATCTCATCCTTCCGAATTACAAAGTTTAAGTAATTGTGATAATGTGATCCGAAATTCAAATTCAAAGTAGTTGTGCAGATGGTGATATGTGACAAAAAAAAAGTACTAGATCCATTTAAAAAAAGTGGGCTAAAAAAATATCAATTAGTCATAGTCAACCATTTTATTGGTCCTTCACGACTCCATTCCCTAGATTCCCCATTTACCATCAGTGAAAGCTTGTCAATACAGTGACAAAAATGGTTGGGAAGAGCAGTTATTAGCAATAGAAATAGCATGGTTCTTGAAATGGTGTTTTCCTTTTTTCTTTTTTCTGCCCCCTTGGATTTCTTTTTTCTTTGCTAGGCTAGGTGTTTTCCTTGAATCCCCGGGTGGTTAGCATCCCCAAGTGGTATTTGTGTCTCGAGGCTGTGCCCTTAGGCTGGTGTTGCTCGAGCTTCACCCCTTAATCCACCATTCCTTGATTCAGAATCATTTGGTGAGTGAGATGGTCGAGGAGATGGTTTTGGGTGTGGGTGTTAGGTCTAGTGAGCTTGATACGGGGTTGTGGTCTAGTGACAACCCTGTGGGTCTAGAGGTAGACACAGCGATGTCGAAACCCTTTTCATCTTCTTCGAAAAAACCTTTTCACGCTTTGGCTGAAAAATGTGTTCTGGAACAGAAACATATAAGGAGATTTAGAAAACGGTTTCAATTTCTAGCCTAGAAGAAAGTACGTCTCCTTCATCCAGACGAGAAAGCTTGTGCTTTTGCCCATTGTCTGTAGACACTGCATTTTGTACCTCTTACGAATCGGGCCCCCGTTTCCCAATGATGTCCGAACTCTAAGGCCCAAGTCTAGTTTAGAGCCCAATCAGATATTAAATTGACTTGAGGAGTTTAAAATGTAAAATATAACCTTTTTAATGAGCAAAAATCTATTTTTGGAAATAAATTGACCAAAGTTTTGCCCATGGTCTGTAGACATCGCATTTTGTACCCCTTACGACTCGGGCCCTCGTTTCCCAATGATGTCCGAACTCTAAGGCCCAAGTCTAGTTTAGAGCCCAATCAGATATTAAATTGACTTGAGGAATGTTAAAATGTAAAATATAACCTTTTTAATGAGCAAAAATCTATTTTTGGAAATAAATTGACCAAAGTAACCCTCGACCTACATACATGGGTTACGGCCTACGTACGTGAGTCATTGCATGCGTACGCAGGCACGATCTTGCGCACGCATCTAGGGTTTCAGAAGCATAAGAAAGGTAAGCTTTCTGCAATAATGGTTAAGGTTTGGAACAAATCCCACATCGTTTGGGAGCCGCTCCAAACCCTATCTTTTCAACTATAAAAAGCCTTACATGGTACATTTTCAAAACACACAAAAATCCTACGAGAAAAACCTAAGATTCACTAGAAAATAGTGAATCAAAAGGGAGTTTTTCACAAAACACCCTCAAGTCATTTTTATTTGATTTAGACCTTTCCTGGCCCCAATCTTCCGAGTTTAAGATTATTAAACACTTTTTCATTAAATTGTGATAGGTTTGACTTAGGGGAACGGTAAAAATCAAGCCTAGGAGCTTTTACTTTAAGGTACTCTTTTAAACTTTTCTTTTTCTTTTCTGTCTTAAATTCTTGTTTTAATCTATTTCCTTTGTTTAGTTTATGTTTATGTATGTTTGTTTAGGTTAGTTTTGTTAGGATATGTGCCATTTAAATCTTATTGTATGATACTATGTTTGACATTATGTATGACATTATGTTGTGTTAGGAAATATGTGGAATTTGTTAGAACATATATCATGTAGAATTGGCTAATCCTTTGACAAAACGCACTTTACTTGTAATTGGGTAGATCTAAGATGTGTTTAATACTTCAAGGAACAAGAGTTCAAGTATAGTATTATAAGTGAAGAAGTGCTGTTCATTAAAGCTCAACAGATGTATCTATTGAGATTTAATGTTTAATTCTCGACAGCTCTCGACAGAAGTTGTATCTATTGAGAATTACGAAATTTAGATTTTCAGATATGTTTTTCACACGTATCCAAGCTATTTGTGTAGGGTTTCTTTTCTCACAACCCTAGACATATATAAGGATTATTTTAAGGGCCGTCAAAGCTGATGCAACTTGATGCAAAGTGATTATTCACTAAAATTATGACCGGAGACAATTTGCCCTAGTTCATCTTTCTCTTGAAAAAGCTGCTGCGTTTGTGCGCCAAGGGTTTTGTAACCAAGGAGCTTCTTGATCTTCATCATCTGGATGAACTGAAGAACTTCGCAGTCAACATCTTTCTCAAGTTGGTGTGTTAGTCACGTACATGGATCCGTGCATAGATTGATTAGTCACGTACTTGGAGCCGTGCATTGAAAGGAGAGTTTGTCACTACATTGCAAATCCAATTGTGTATTGGGGTAAGGGTTCAACTGTAGGTTGGTATTAGGTACTGTGATTCCTTTTACTTGTAACCGTTTGTTTTGATAATAGTAGATTCTCAGGAGTGGTGACCTTAAATTCACCCAATGGGGTTTTGCCTCGGTGGTTTTCCCCATTTGTAAACAAATCACCCGTGTTAAATTTAACTTCCGTTACATTTAGTTATTTGGTGATTTGTTTGTGCTACCATGCTTATTGCATGAAATTGAATCTAATTAATTAACTTGGCTAATTAATTGATTAAGTTACCAAAGGGGTCAATACATTCTTGGCCTATCATGTTGTGATTAATAAAGTTGTTTTATTATTTTCTAAAATAATGATAACATAAATATTTGGACATTATCATATAATCTATGAGATGCATAGTATGTGATTTATGTGATTTAGTCACAGAAGATATAAGTCACAAGTTCTTTGTTAATTCAGAATTTTAGTTCGTAATCGGTGATGAAATTGGGCATTTCATCTGCGAAGACTATAACATATCAACTAAGATGATTTGTCTTGATCACGGAAGTGGAGATTTCTAGTTGATATGTTTTAAGTGTTAAGACATATTGAGCTGGACCGCTGTGAGATTTATTATTCTACTAACGACTGTCAAATAAATAATAAATCTCACAACTTCTATTTACATCAACTCTTAATCCTAAGAGAATAATGAACTTGATTATGAAGTGTATGTTGCTTTGATATATCAAGAGTGAGATCTAAAGTCACTCAAAACCTCAGTATGTTGGGCAGCCACATTTAGTGTTGATGGAACATATATTCTCAAGATGGAATTCATAATCTTTTAACGGAGATATAAAATATTCCCTTAAGATAAGTTTAGTAAGTTACTCAGAATGTTAAGCCTAACTACTTTAGTAAGAAGTTACTAAAGTATATATTTATGAAATTGGATTTCATAAATATATGATGAATAACTTAAAGGATTAAACTGGTTACTCAAGGATTAAGATGTAGTAATCTTCAAAGTGGCAGTCAACATACATGACTTTGTATTACTTCGAATATTTTATGAAGGGGTTGAATGTATAATAAAGTCTTGGGATATAATTTATTAATATGGCCTAGAGTGCAATTATATTTATATTGTGGTATTAAATATAATTAATGGTAATTTTGAGCTTGTCAAGAGTTGACAGAAAAGCCCAAAACCCATTGGAGCCAGTGTCTTATTTGTTCCCTTTTGGTCCCACTCCAAGCCACATACTGAAGCCCAATTAGAATGGTCTAAAAGGCTAGCCCAATTAGATAATCAGTTATAAGGAGAGAAACATACAGAATTTTAAGAGAGAATGAAATGGTGTGTATGTGAATGTAAGCCACTCTCTTATTCTCCCTTGAACACATACATATAAACTGATTGAGAGATCACATTTCTTGGGCACAAGTGGAATTGGAGTGAAGATTAAAAGTGTTCCCAAATACTTCTAATCTTTGGTTTTGAATTTCATTGCATTAAGGTACACTCTCTTGTTCTTATATTTTGAAATTTACATAGTACATGTTATCGATTGCGAATGAAGTAGATCCGTTAATTTTCCGCTGCGTATGTTTTGTATGAGATACAAATTATGTTTTTCCAACTAGTTTTAGGTTTTCCTTATGTTTTTAAGCATGCTAGGTTGTTAGATTTTACATTTGTGGTTGTTGCTCTGTTTCTGTGTTGATTAGGGCTTCTAGGTAAGGATCTGCATACACATGATCTAGCCTGCACACATAGGCTGAACTCATGCGTACGTAGACCTGTTCTAGCGTGCGTGATGCCATTACCCAAAAAACCCTAATTTTTGTTTGATTGTTTGTTTGTTTGTTTTTTTTGTTTTTTTTTTGTTTTTTTTCTTGTTTTTGTTTCTGTCTTCATATGTTTGTTTGCATAACCTCCTTTTCACATGTTTTAAGCCTTATAAAATAATTACTCACCTTGTTAACATGCTTGTTTGTTACCACATGTTAGAATTAGGGTTTGTTTAGTTTTTTCCTTGTTTTGATGACATGCCATTCATTTACATGCTCATGCATTGATGCCATAGGTGCTGTGTTGCTAAGAGGTGAGTGAAGGGTAAGTCATACATTAACAGTGATCATGCATTTATGTTGAACCTTCTTAGATGTTCGATTAGGGTTTCTAATATGTTAATGTTTCTTTTTGTTTTGATATGTTTTGTATGATGATATATTTGCTACCATGTTTGGGGTTGCTGCCTTGTTTAGATGCATGCTAGCGTTTTTTGTTAGATGGATGCTAGGGTTTTATTTTGCGTGTTTGACTCTCCTTTTCTTGGATAGATGGATAAGTATGTTTTGTTTGGGATGAAAGATGCCATGTTGTTTGTTAGATGCATGTTAGTGTGTGTGCGAGTCTAGAATACAAGTGTTTAGATAGTTTTTAATAAGGTTAAGGCATAGGGCACAACGATGGGAGACCAACCTTAGGGTTGGGTGATCTTGGGTGCCTAGCACCTTCCCAAGAGTGTACCTAAACTCCGAACCCAAACTCTAGTAGGAAGATTAAAGGTCCTTCCTCGAAAGGACACTATATTCATGGTTCCTAGACCATATCTCTAGGTGGCAACTCCGACTCTTCCGTTGTGTCCATATGGTCAGGTGTGTTTCTATGAAGTCGCTTTTTTGTGTCGCCTTCAATTCCCATCCATCCCTTTATTCAGGAACTACTAGGTCATTTAAAATTACTCTTGGTCAGCTTGTCCCAAATGCTTGGTAGACAATTGTGAGTTGTATGTTGATCTAGACATCTGTCCATGAAGAAAGTATGATAAAATTGAACAAGTTCTTATTCCTTTATCATCTAAAACCCTTGACCACTATGGGTATTTTGAGTTTCATTCATGGGATAGGAAATCTAGAGTTGTCTGTGGACCATGGTTATCCTTCTTCCTTTCGTGACTGGAAGTTGAGGTACTTCTTTGTCTATGGAAAAGATTAAGAAACTACTTCTAATGAAGTTCAAGGCGAGGTGCCCATATTGCTGTGTAAGTGGGAGGTTCCCACATTTGGTGCGTGTTTCCCCTCTTATGGTTTTTACGACGTACATATATATGTATATATATATATATATTCTTTATTCTTACCTTTTCTTTTTGTAGCTTCTACTTGTCCAGGCTTGAAGAGTAGATATCAAGGATGAGTCCAAGCTGCTTTGGATTTTGCTCTTGGTATCGAGGATTTTGACGAGCTTTTCGACCCATGATCTTTGTACGATCACTTCTTAGGGCCTGAACCTTCGGCTTACATTAGTCGGTTAATTCATAGGGAAGAGAGAAGTAAGTGTTTGGATTTTGTGCTTTTACCTCGTTAATTTTTTACCTAGTCAATATCTTCATGATTTTCTTACTTTGTTTTACAGAGATGGCTACTCGCTTTAGTCAGGATAAATATGTTTGAGCTAAAGGGAAAAAGAATGAGCCTTTGTCAAAGATAGCTTTGCCTCTAAAAAAGCAGAAAACTGGGGGGCAGTTCTGGGATCGTCATTTCCAGCCCGTCCATACCCCTTTGCCCTTTTCTCCTACTATGTCGATTGAAGAGTTTCCTTCTCCTCCTCGGACTTGGAAAGGGAAGGAGAAGAAAGGTGAGAGTGTTTGGATTGATCCTGCGACGGCCCTTGGACAGATGCAGAATGTCATCTCTGAGGACGAGTTTAAGGCCTTGTCTTTAGTGCCTTCTCATGAGCTTATTAGTCGTCATATTCACAAACTCGTGCAGGTGAGGTCTTCTTTTCTATCAACACTGTTCTCTTTATTTTATTTTATTTTATTATTTTAAACATATGTACTTGTTTCCTCTAGGTTCTTGGAGAATCATTGTGCATGAAGACTGATTACCTCGCGACAGAGAAATTGGTGATGGCCAATTCTCGAGCTGAAGCTAAAAAGGCCGAGAGCTCAAAGCTAAGGAAGGACCTGATAGAAGCAATGGGAGAGGCTAACGATGCTAAGACCAAGTTAAAGGAAGTCTCTGACGAGCTAAGGACAGAAAAGATGCTCGTCATTCAGAAGGACGAGGAGATTCAGTATGCCATGTTGAAGCTTAACTCTGAATGTGAGAAGGTTGTGGCTGAATTTTTGTCGTCAAAAGACTTACTCAATTACCACTTTTGATGAATACTTTAAAGGCTTTGAGCTTCTTCGACAATGGACAATGAAGTATCACGCTGAGTTCGACTACTTTAATATTGAATTTGAGGCCATTGATAAGGAGATAATGACTGATGAAGCTGCTAAACAGGCTTGAGCCAATAAGCAAGCTAGAGTGGAAGGAGGAGATGAAGGAGAAGGCCCTGAAGATGCGCCAGTTAATGCCCCTGTTTAAACTTCATTTTTATTTTTGTTTTGGTTTGCCCTAGTTTTTGGGCTGGTTCTCGTCCATGTTTTGATGAGTATATTTTGAAAAGACAATATTTGTGTTCCTTATTTTGTGAACAACTAAAGTATTTTAAAACCTTCATATGCTTCTTGCTAATCTTGGTGCTTCTTTGATACTTAGAATATTTCGCTACTTTATAAGAATTTTGCTTCGTCAATATGGTTGCCCTCGTCGGTTTTACACTTCATGAATTTAACCATATTACTTTGTTAAAATGGTTGTACTTCATGAATTTAACCACATAATATTTTTTTTAAAACTTGTGAATTTAATCATATAACTTACTCTAGCTTTGAGAATTTGGTCATCAATATGATTTTACTCGTTGGTTTTAACCTTGTGAATTTTATCATATGACTTACTCTCGTTTTCAGAATTTGGTTGTCAATATGATTTTACTTGTTGGTTTTAAACTTGTGAATTTAATCATAAGACTTTTATTCTAATTTTAGGAATATAATAGTTGGTTTGATTTTACTCATTGGTTTTAATCTTATGGATTTAATCACATGACTACTCTCGTTTTGAGAATTTAATTGTCAATGTAATTTTACTCGTGCAAATTTAACCTTATGTGATGATTTTAATCTTGTTAAGAATTTTTACCGTCTACATGGTTTTACTCATTGGATTTTGGTGATGAACCTTCTACTTGGAAACTTGCCTTTTGTATAGTAAATGAACTTGATACAAGACTTTTAGATCTTCCAAGATAAAGACATTTATTCATGTGAGGAAACTTGTCCTCTTATTCCTGCTTACAAAAGAGTTTTGTAAAATAAAACTAAAAACATTGCTTAACTAACAATAGCACCTCTTAAGGTGTTCTACATTCCATGGACGAGGTAACTGTTTGTCGTCGAGTAACTCGAGATAATAAGTTCCTCTTCTGGAATACTTGACGATCTTGTACAGGCCTTCCTAGGTTGGGTTCAATTTTCCTTGTGTTTAAACTTTCGTGACTTCTATTACTTTGTGTAGTACTAAGTCCCCAGGATTGAACCTTCTGAGCTTGACCCTTTGGTCATGATACTTTGTCAACTTTTGCTTGTACTTCATCTTTATTTACAAAGCGTCTTCTCTAACCTCATCCAGAAAATCGAGGTCTAATCTGCGGCTTTCTTCATTAGCCTCCTCGTTGAAGGGTTCTCTTTTGAGGCTGAATAGGTTAACTTCCACTAGGATAACGGCTTCTGAACCAAAAACTAGTTTGAAGGGAGTTTCTCCTGTGTGAGGTCTTGCTGTTGTTCAATATGCCCATAACACACCAGGTAGTTCTTCTGGCCATGCCCCCTTTACCTTGATGATCTTTAGTAATGTCCAATTTGTTACCTCTATCTATCCATTGGCTTATGGGTGTTTGGGAGGAGAAATGATTCTTGATTCCTAACTCGCGACAAATATCTTTGAATTTGAAATTATCAAATTGTTGTCCGTTATCTGAGATGATGATCCTTGGAATGCCAAACCTACAATTGATGTTTCTCTAGACGAAGCTCTGGATTTTTGCCTCCGTGATTCTTGCTAGGGGTTCAACCTCGACCCACTTGGTAAAATAATCAATTGCAACAAGTAAAAATCAAGTTTGCCTTTTTACCGTGTATAAGTGGTTCGACGATGTCAATTCCTCATTTCATGAAAGGCCAAGATGAGGAAATACTCGACATGTTTTCTACTGGAACTCTCTGAACATTTCCAAAGTGCTAGCACTGGTCACATTTCTAGACTAGGGAGTGTGCATCCTTTTGTATTGTTGGCTAGAAATACCCAGCCTTAACGACCTTATTTACTAATGACCTTGGACCTGAGTGGTTTCCACATATCCCTTAATGTACTTCCTTGAGTGCATAATTTGTTTCTTGTGGGTTCAAGCACTTGAGGTATGGTAGTGCATATCCTCGTTTGTACAAATGGCCACTGAGAATGGTGAATCTTGCTTATCGAACTCTGGTTCTTCTAGATTCATCTATTTTCTCTAGCAACTTCCCTTCCTGAATGTATGAGAGAATTGGAGACATCCAAGTGCTTTCAAACTCAATTGGTAGAATCTGAATATCTTCAATGCTCGTCTTTTTTTGTATCTCCATCATCAAGCCTTCACTCTGTGTTGTTTGTATGGACGAAGCTATCCGTGCAACCTCATTTGCTTACGAATTCTCTTCCCTCGGCAATTGAACGAACTTGACCTCATCAAAAAGATTGGCCATCTAGATGGCTAGTCTCTGGTACTTCTACTTCCTCTTTTGCTTCACACTTATGGTTCACTTGTCCAACGATCAGCTTGGAATCACTTTTTATCACTAAATTTTTACGCCTAGGGCTTTAGCTAGTCTTAAGCTAGTGAGTATTGCTTCATACTCTGCTTCGTTATTTGTTGCTGGGAACTGAAGTTGTACTCCATATTTGAGGACATCCTTATCAGGAGATATCATGATGACTCCCACGCCTCCTAGTTCTTTGACAGATGACCCATCAGCACGAATCGTCCAGAATTGTGTTTGATCATCACCTTAAAAAGTGAATTCAGCAATAATGTCTGCTAATACCTGGGCTTTGATTGCTGATCAAGATCTGTATTCGACGTCAAACTAATTGAACTCGATGGCCCATTGTACCAATCGCTCAGCTGCGTTTAGTTTACTCATGGCCTTCTGGATGGGTTGATCTATCATTACAATGATTGGTTGTGCTTGGAAATAAGGACGAAGCTTTCTTGAAGCCACAATAAATGCAAATGAGGCTTTCTCTAGACTAGGATACTGCTTGCTCACTCCCAAGTGCAGGAGATCGTAGCAATATAATTCTCGGAGTTATGAGGTCGAACCACAAGGAGCAGGATAGATTCAAAGACAATATAATTAAACAAAAATTTGGGTAAAGAAGAAAAATACTTTTGTTTGGTGATTGTTAACAAGAATAATAATAAAAATTGATTTAAATCAATAATGTAAATACTAGGGCATCGGGGTGTTTCCCTATATCGATATGAAATTCTTTGTGATCTAAGAAAATATATATTTCATAATTGATTATTCTTATACAATTAAAAACTTATGATTCAGTTGAACTAAGACAATTCAAGAATGCATGATAACCTCGATTAATAATGCGATTAGAAAAGTTTTCAGAAAAACCCATTCACTTTAAAACCTGATTTCTATTTGAAACTATTAGAAATTCATCTAAACAATAAGAAAAACATGATTGAACTTATTGAAAGCATGGAAGAACTAATACATCAAAAGAAATCTAATTGAACAATCAAATATGTTGTTGATAAAATCCTAGAAAGAATCACATTGAATATTCATACCGTATATAAGAAACATAACCCCTAGCCCTAGCAAAGAGTTTAGGCTGCCATTAGAGAAAGGAAAATAAAAGGTTTTCTCTCCAAAATTCGTTCCCCCAGCCTCCCTTCCAAACCTTCATGTCTAAGTGTCCAAAGAAAATAAAACTTTTACTATTTTAATTTCCGTCCAGGTTTACAGCAGTAACTTGTGAGTTAATTTCGGCATTCAAAAATTTAGAATTTTGAAAAACTCAAAACTGGAAAGTTGTAGATATTTAAGTCACAGTTCCAACCCATCCAGCCTTGTATCAATTGGATTTTTGAAGAGAGAGATACGCCCAAAATACTGATCAGTGCTCAAATCAGATTTTTCCTTTTCAGATTCTGCCTCTTTGATTTCTTTCCTTATTTGAAGCTTCCAATCATGGTAGACGATCCAAGCACTCCAGCTGCACCTCCTTAGACATTTAAGCACGGTCCTTTAGCTCCACTTTAATTCTAGTTTGGCCTCCATTCTCTCACAAATTCCTGTAAACTCATCTTTCTCATATGATTTCCTGAAAGTAGAAAATTACACACAATGAATAGCATCTTATTCAAGAAATTATGTAAAGATAAATAATAGGAACTAATGCAAATCATGGTTTAATTATACAAATTAAGCATAGTAATAAGGAGATTACGCCCACATAAATATATAACAAGTATACATTTTAAGGCGTTATCAGATACTTTGCTTCTGCATCTTGGAAGGCTTGGCTCGTGTAGTATACTAGTCTTTGTACCCTGTTTTCTTCTCTGATCAAGGCCAAGCTTACTATTGTTTGGGAAACTGTTAGATACAGATAAATGTCCTTTCCTTTTACAGACGGGCTTAGGAATGGTGGCTTTGACAAGTACTCCTTTAAATTCTTGAAGGCAATTTCGCATTCCTTAGTCCACTCGAATGCTTGTTTAAGTGTTTTGAAGAATGGCAAGCACTTGTTTGTAGCGTTCGACAAAAACATGTACAAAGCCGGGACCCATCCCGTTAGTCTCTGAACTTCCTTCAAAGTTTTGGGCGACGTCATTTCCAAGATAGCCTTCACTTTCTTAAGGCCTTGATTCCTTGTTGGGACACCATGAAACCAAGGAACTTTCCAGATAATACCCCAAAGATGCATTTTACTGGATTGAGCTTCATCTTGTGCTTTCGAAGTGTGTCAAAGGCTTCTTTTAGATTGTCCAGATGTTCCTTAGTCATCTTACTCTTGACAAGCTTGTCATCAATATAGACTTCTACGTTCCGCTTGATTTGTTTATTGAACATCTGGTTCACCAACCTCTAATATGTGGCCTTAGCATTCTTTAGTCTGAAAGGTATCACCTTATAGTAGTAGAGCCCTTGGCTTGTGACGAATGCTGTTTTCTCCTGGTTTTCTTCGCTCATGCAAATTTGGTTATACCCTAAAAAAGCATCCATAAATGTTAGTAGTTTGTGTCCTGCTGTTGAATCAACTAATTGGTCGATCCTTGGTAGGGCGAAGCTGTCTTTTATTTGGGCATGCATGGTTGAGGTCAGTGAAGTCAACACACATCCTCCACTTTTTGTTTGATATCTTCACCATGACAACATTTGCCACATTTATCATCCATTGAAATCTTCCAAAATACAAGTAATCTTTAAAAAAAAAAAAAACTTTAAAAGTATTTATACTTTTCTAGTGCAAAAGCTAAAAGCAAAAAGTGGAGGGAATATGAGATTTTTGAAATTACTATTATAAATAATTATTCTAATGATAGTTTAGTTTGAATTGTGTTTTACTCGAGTACAAATGTGACCTAAAATATAGGTGTTTAAAATATATTATTTACTTATTTGATCATATTATTGGAAATTTTTTAATATATTGTGAGTAATAAGGGAGGGTATTTTGAAGCATTTAAAAAGTAGATAGTAAAAAATATATTTATTCTATTAAATGACTTTCTCCTCCATCCTTCTTCTTTACCAAAAATGAAATAGACTCCAAAAAAAAAAATTGAAAATAGATATTTCTATGATTTTTTTTGAGAAAGATATTTTCATGATTTAAATGTATAAAATCATCCTAAAGTGTAAGGGTACTTGCACTTTGCATCCAAAACAATAAGTCTTACATTCATCGTCCTAATTGTAGCAAACTTTACAAATTTCACCCCATGTAGCCTAATTGACCGTCAATATTAACAAGCATGTACTTGTCACATGATTATAAAATTTTAGTAAAATAACTAAAAGTAAAGGCCAAACGAAGAATTCAAATTTTTTTGGTCATGTACAATGAAGTGAAATTTGCAAAGCTTGTTACAACCGAGGTGGTGATTGCGAGTTTTTATAGTTTGAACTTTGAAGTGCAAAGTAGAAGTTCCTCGCAGTTTAGAGTTTTTTATTTTTATTTTTTGTAATTAACCCTATTTTCGTTTAATATTTTCCCGCTTTCATATTCTCTAGAATTTTTACCAAATGCCTACAATTAAAAAAACAAAAAGCATATCTTCTTATGGCTCACTTTTCTATTCGTACTACTTTTTTTTTTTTTTTTTTTCCCAATGTTCCCCAATCCCCTATCAATGAATCTTCATTTTTCAACTCCTGTATGCCCATCTCCCACTTTTTCTTCCTCCACTACCACTACCAACGAATCACAACAAAATGGCCCTCCCAACACGTAATGAATCGAAACGTAGTCAAACACATTGAGGCACTAGAAACGGTTGGTATGCTCTATTGATTAACACATTTCTAGTCAATGTGCAGTGTTGCTGGAATATCTAGTCAAATCTCACTTATGAGGAAAAATGATCTTATAGGACAGTTTTATGAAATCTCATCCTCACGACGTATAAAACCACACATATTTCTATATATATATAAAAGCGTGAATGCGCTAAATCACTGTAGCTGCAATGCTTTGGTTTCGTGAGCAATTTTTTTTTTTCCAAGTTTTGAACAGTAACTACAGTGCCACTTGGCACTATAGCTACATAGCTACTTTTTTTTTTTTTTTTTTTTAGTAATCGGTTTGTGTGTGTGTGTGTGTTTTTTTTTTTTTTTAAATATTTATGTAAGCTGGTATATATATTGTTATATTAACGCAACAAATTTTACAATATTTTCACAATTATTGACGTGCGTGAATGCGCTAAAGTACTGTAGTTACAGTGCTTTGTTTCGTGAGCCGCTTTTTTTTTCCCAAGTTTTGAACAGTAACTACAGTGCAAGTGGCATTGTAGCTACAATTTTTTTTTTTTTTTTTTTTAGTAACTGGTGTGTGTGTGTGTTTTTTTTTTTCCTTTTAAATATTTATATAAGTTGGTATATATATTGTTATACTGACACAACAAATTTCACAATTATTGACTTATCAATTTCTTACAAGTTGAAATAAAATAATAAAATATGAGACTGTGACTAATCACAACTAAAAATAAATGTTTTGAGAAAATGTTACAACACTTATGGTGCAGTGCTTTTGGTTTATTCAACTGGCATGGTAGCTACAGTGCCTTTTTTTTTTTTTTAAATATTTATGTAAGCTAGTATATATATATATTATTATATTGATATAACAAATTCCACAATATTTTCACAATTATTGACTTGTCAATTTCTTACAAGTCGAAATAAAATAATAAAATATGAAACTATGACCAACCACAACTAAAAATAAATGTTTTGAGAAAATGTTACAACACTTATTGTGTAGTGCTTTTGGTTTATTCAACTAGCATGGTAGCTACAGTGCCTAAATTTTTTTTTTTTTTTTAGTAATCGGTTTGTGTTTTTTTTTTCATTTAAATATTTATGTAAGCCGGTATATATATTATTATACTGACACAACAAATTTCACAATTATTGATGTGTCAATTTCTTACAAGCCGAAATAAAATAATAAAATATGAGACTGTGACTAACCACAACTAAAAATAAATATTTTGAGAAAATGTTACAACACTTATTGTGTAGTGTTTTTGGTTTATTCAACTGGCACTGTAGCTACATTCCCTAAAGTTTTTATTTTTTTAATTTTTTTTCCAGTAATTGGTTTGTTTGTTTTTTTTTTAATATTTATGTAAGCTGGTATATATATTGTTATACTGACACAACAAATTTCAC
This sequence comes from Quercus aquifolioides, assembly GCA_019022515.1. Lineage (NCBI taxonomy): Eukaryota > Viridiplantae > Streptophyta > Magnoliopsida > Fagales > Fagaceae > Quercus > Quercus aquifolioides. The sequence continues at coordinate 87,323,092 of CM032327.1, forward strand.
AATATTTTTACAATTATTGACGTGTCACTTCCTTACAAGTCGAAATAAAATAATAAAATATGAGACTATGACCAACCACAACTAAAAATAAATGTTTTGAGAAAATGTTATAACACTTATTGTTATCACAATATTTTCACAATTGTTGAGATCTCAGTTTCTTATAGATCAAATAAAAAAATGTTAAGCCCACAACATTTTAACATTAATTTCTACAGTGCCTTTTTTTTTTTTTAATATTTATGTAATCTGTCATATCTATTAACTATATAAAAAGAGCCAAAGGCTCATGAATAGTGTTTTTTTGGTTTATTCAATTAGTGAGATGCACTTTTTTCCCCCCCCCCTTCAAGTATGCCAGTTGGTTTGAGCTTTGTTTTTGTTTTTGTTTTTTTAAGATCTTTATATGTTTACTTTGTACTTGCAATGCAAGTTTACATTGTAAATACACAAAAGTGGTCAATATAAATTTACACTGTAATTAAGTACAATGTATACATAGAGATATTATGAAAATGTTGTGATGCATGTGTCAATTCCTTATGGGTCAAAATAAAATAAAATAAAATAATAAAATATTATATTGAGGTCTAGCACAACTAAAAATGTCGTGACATTTTGTTGTTATTACAATATATTTACAACTATTGAGGTGTAAGTTATAGGTCAAAATAAAATAATAAAATATTGGACTGGGATTTGTCACGGTCTTATACGAATGAGATTAACTTTTTATGACATAATTATCAAAATTCTTGAAATTAATGTCTCTTTTGATTAATGTAAATCTCTATATATTTTAAAAATTAAATGATTTATATCTTTATTTTGTGATACAAATAAAATCTAAAATTGATCCTAATCACTACTTTTTTTTTCCCATGGCTAGCACGTGCCTTGCACGTGCTGCCCTGATTAGTATATATAAAAAGCGCGAATGTGCAAATGCACAGTAGCTATAGTGTCCTTTGGTTTGTTCAATTGGCATTGTAGCTACAGTACCTACTTTTTTTTTTCTTTTAAATATTTATTTGAGCTGGAAATGGCATATATATTGTTATATTAACACAATAAATTTTGCAATATTTTCACAATTATTGAGGTGTCAATTTCTTATAAGTCGAAATAAAATAATAAAATATGAGACTGTGACCCACCATAACAGAAAATAAATGTTTTATGAAAATATTGTAACACTTGTTGTGTGAGTGTGTAAAAGCTACAATATTTTTTGGTTTGTTCAATATGTATGATTCATCACTACATTGGTTTTTTTTTTTTTTTTTTTTTAGTCATCGGTTTGTGCTCTTTAAAAAAAAAAAAAAATTTATATGAGCTGGCATATATATATATATATATATATTGTTATACTGACACAACAAATTTTTTTTTTTTTTAGCAATCGGTTTGTGCTTTTCTGTTTTCTTTTAAATATTTATATGAGTTGGCAAATATATTGTTATACTGACACAACAAATTTCACAATAATTATACAATTATTGAGGTGTCAATTTTTTATAGGTCGAAATAAAATAATAAGATACGAGATTATAACCAACCACAACTAAAAATAAAATTTTTTTTTTTTTCTGAAAATGTTGTAACACTTGTGGTGTACATGTGTAAAAACTATAGAACATTTTGGTTTATTTAATATGTACTGTTCATCACCTCATTGATTTTTTTTTTTTTTTTTTTTTTTTTTCAATCATTGGTTTGTGCTTTTTTTTTTCCTTTGAAATATTTATATGAGCTGGCATATATATTGTTATACTAACACAACAAATTTCACAATTATTAAGGTGTCAATTTCTTATAAGTCGAAATAAAATAATAAAATATGAGACTGTGACCAATCACAACTGAAAATAAATGTTTTGTGAAAATGTTGTAATATTTATTGTGTGAATGTGTAAAAACTACAGTACTTTTTGATTTGTTCAATATGTATTGTTCATCACTTCATTGGCTTTTTATTTATTTATTTTTTTCAATCATCGGTTTGTGCTCTTTTTATTTATTTAATATTTGTATGAGCTGGCATATATATTGTTATACTAACACAACAAATTTCACAATTATTGAGATATCAATTTCTTATAAGTTGAAATAAAATAATAAAATATGAGACTGTGACCAACCACAATTGAAAATAAATTTTTTGTGAATATGTTGTAACACTTGTTGTTATCACAATATTTTCACAATTGTTGAGATCTCAATTTCTTATAAATCAAATAAAAAATTGCTAAGTTCACAACATTTTCACATTAATTTCACAACAAATCATAGGTAAGCTACTATTGATGGATAAAAAATTGAAATTAGTCGTGGGTCCATTTTAAAATTAGTAACAACTTGCCATCTAGAATTTGTTATGAAAATATTATGGAGATAGCATTTCTATAAAATAAATAATAATATATCAAACCGCAACTTACCATGACTGAAAATAAAGGTATTGTGAAAATATTGTGACATTTTGTTGTGTTCCTAGACTTCTTTTTTGGTTTAGTCAAATTTGGTGAGCAAAAATTCATTGTTTCGAGCACAATTTTCTTTTGTTGGTTTTTTGTTTGTTATTTTATTATTTTATTTTAATGCATAGTTTAAAGTGGTTGTCCCAATTAAAAACCAATAACAATTTACCACCTAGGATTTGTTGTGAAAATATTGTGGATGTAGCATTACTCTAAAATAAAATTATAAAATATCATACCAGAGCCCACCATATGTCATAGTAAAATTGTAAAATTATAAAATTATAAAATGGTTGTAGGTATTTAATTTGATGAAGAGTTTCAATTGTATCATATGTCATTATTTATTGCGAAAATTAAAATATTATGACAATATTTAATCAAAACTTAATTATTTATTGTTAGAAGATGACGACATTTGTTATCATTTTTAGTAGAATTTTTTTTTATGAGTAGGTACTTTCTTTAGTAAATAGGTTCTAAGAAATGAAAAAGTATTTTATATCAAATGATACCACGTCATCCGTATCAAAATCCAATAAACAAAAGACATGTGTGCAAAAATAACTACCCACTAACACATGTCTTTCAATTGTTAGTGTGTTAGTTATTTTTTGTTGACATGTCTCGCACTTATTAGATTTTGATACAGCTGACATGGTGTTATTTGATACCAAATACCTTCTCCTAAGAAATTATCATACTAAATAGATAGTCATATGTTAAATAACTATTCTAAATTTAAATACATGGTTTGATACTACTTCAAAAAACAATTATATCTTAAATTTTCTCACTCAAGGGGCAGCACGTGCCTTGCACATGCAACCCTTACTAGTTATAAAAATAAAATGTCTTATGAAACTATCTCATAAAATAATTTTTGTATTACGAGAGAAGCTATGGTGTAATGGGCATATATAACTCCTTTCTTGTATAGGGATGAGTCTTACTTTTGTGGGATTCACAGGTCTTATGTTTGTGGAAATTCCACAGCGGAATCCGCCATTGTGAGAGAGAAGTAATGTTACACAATAATTTTTGCAACAATTTTTACAATAATTGAGTTGTCAAGCTTTTATTGATTCCTATCTTGTCTAACAATTAATATTATTTTTTAATTTACCATTAACCACTTGTCATTTTGATAGTTTTTGTGGAATTTTATGTTGTTGCGTGTGTGAATCAAGATGGCAATTTTGGCTCGCCCCACTTGGCTTACTCCTCCCCGCTTCACCTTGCGCGGGTTTTTCCCGCCCCGCAAAGGTGGTGGGGGCAGGGATGGGGCAAGATTTTAGCCCCGCACCACGGGGTGGGGATGGTTTTAGACTTTGTAGACCTACCCTGTCTTGCCCTACGTTGATAATGGTTAAATTGTAAATTTTTCATATCCTAAAACCCTAATATTTAAACAAACATATCATCAGCTTATTTTTTTTTCTACCCAACATAGCTCTCTGTCTCTTTTTTCTCTCTAGCAAGGTTGGAAATAAGGTACCAAATTTAACTTTTTCTTCTGTCTTTATTAGAAACAAATTTATATACTATTGAATTATTGATTTTGAATTATGAGAATTTTTTTTGGTGATATTGTCTTGTTAAATACTTTGATAATATTATTTAGTTTTTGCTAAAAATTAGTTTGATTAATGAGATAAATTTATTTATAATTTCAATATATTTTTATTAATGAAACATGTTTTATTAGTTGAACCAAAAAATTGAATAATAAATTTTAAAAAATAAAAATATATAAAAATAAGTTTGAAAAATTATAACATAAATATGTAAATTAAAAAAATGGGCATATGCCAAAATTAAACTGGCAATTATAATTCAAAATCAATATTTCACAATAATAGAATAGTCTTTTGATAGGATAGACATCTTGGAAGTAGGTAGACAGATAGATAATTGCATTTAAACTTTTATACTTTTTCTTTTAGACAATATTTGTAAAGGTCCATTTTCAAAAAGTAGGGGGGGAAAAAAAAGGTATCAAATCAAAATAAAGCAATGGGAGAAAACAGTTCAAACTGAACAATCCAGCTTGCCTGGAAAATATTCCAAAGAGAAACTATAAAGCTTGACTTTGACTTGATTTGCCAGACGGACTATGTTAGATCGGATCTTTTACATGTTTGTTAGTTTTATTCTCGATAACCAATGTCGTGGCATGTTGAAACTTAAATTATGCTTTTAGGAGTTAGGAGAGATGAGCGAATCAAATGAATAATGCAGGGCTACTGTCAGACGTGAATTACGCGCACTTCTCTACTTATTATTCAACCAGCTCAGGTTTAGTGAAATTGGCTGGATCAAAAGACTAAGGAGAGCAACTCCTCTACACCCCACATATGATGTGACACTAATCCGTGTGATCCACGGGGATGTACTCACCCGTGTGATGCACGATAACGTATTTGAAAACAATGTAAAGTCGGATTATAACATTCGCATGTATTTTGAGTTTAGTTTAGATCATTCTATAGTAATACCATATCTTCCGTATAAAGGTTAGAACTTGGTGTGATGACATCTGCATTCCAACCTCTCCAGAATTAAGAATAGAACTGCCTACTACTAACTACCTATTTCAGATTCAAAAATCGAGTATGAACTTGTTTTATCATATATTTGATATCAAAATTTATGCAGTGAATAATACGAAAGAATAACCATTAATCCACTCGCAATTTGTCAAACATCATTACAAATTCAATCATTTCATCCATAAATTTCAACAACAACCGAATTTAAGTTGTCAGTTGTAACTAGTGTGAAAACAAATAGAGGCATCAAAGGTGAGTTTCTTATCAAATATCACTATAGATTTACATGAAGTATTAGTATTAAGACAATATATCTTTGTACTAGTGATGGAAAAGTTGACTAGAACTATTCAAGATCAAGTCTCTTGTGTATGCCTTTTGCAAATGATATAGTTTTAGTGAATGAAACTAGACAAGTAGTTAATATCAAGTTAGAAATTTGAAAAGATGCTTTAGAATCTAAACACTCTAGGTTAAATAGGACCTAAACAAATATACTTCAGAATCTAAGGACTAAAACAAAGATGAAGGGTTTGTAAGACTTTATTGTTAAGATGTACCAAAAAGCGAGAGCTTTTAATATCTTGGATCAATAATTCACAAAGATTGAGAGATTGAAGAAGATGTGAATCATAGGATAAGAGTGGGGTTGATGAAATGGAGAAGTGCACAGTAGACTACATATTAAGTTAAACAAAAAAATTTATAAGCCTGCTATGACACAATTATACATCATGGTATTGAATGTTAAGCTGTAAAGAGGCACCATGTTCATGAAATGAGTGTAACTGAATTGAGAATACTAATATGGATAAGTGGAAATACAAGGAAAGATAGCCTTCGAAAAGAGAATGTTCACTTAAAAAAGGATGGTCCATATTGATGAAAAAATGGAGTCACTAAAGATGGTTTTCTCAAGTGCAAAATGTTTTTTTTTTTTTTTTTTTTCTAACTTCAATATATTTCAAAGTCAAACTAAAAGTAACAAAGCCTGGGCATCTTCCTTACAAGCTAAAGCCATTCTAGCTGGAAGATTGTCCAAACACAAACAAAAGGAAATAAAGGACTCTAGTGCGTACTTTGCTACTTCATGAGTAGCAGCATTTTCACTTCTTTTTACCCAAAACAAAAACATGAATCAAAAGATTTTACCAAAAACAAAATGTCAGACACCAGAGAGAAGATAGCCCATTGGGGGCAATCCGTGTAGTCCAGGATAGCATCAATGCTGATTTTTGAGTCACTTTCCACAATGATAACCCTCCAGTTTTCACCTCTGGCTAGATGCAGAGCCCATAAAATAGCTTCAGTTTCAGCTGCAATTGGTGATCTCTTTGGCAGAATCTTGGACCATCCCTTCAGTACAGTTCCATGTTCATTTCTGGCAACAACCACTAAAGCTGAGTTATTTTGAGCGATAGCCGCATCCACATTGAGCTTGATAAATCCCAAAGGAGGTGGGGACCATCGGATCACTGGTTGTACCATAATAGGGGCTTGAGGTTTAGAAAACACTATAGCACATTCTTTAAACTTTGCCCCGATTCTACCAATGGATGCCTGAAGGTCAACAGAACCTTTTAGGTGGATAACAACATTACAAATACACCATATCTCCTCCATAGTGAGCGCCATTTTAAGTAATACAAGCCAAAGATCCTGCACTTGACTGAAGGTTGATGGTGGTTCTAGGATTAACTTAATGATGTGACAGGGATGGGCTAATTATGTGATCTTCACCTGACTTGAATTCCCAGCATGTTGTGAACCATAGTGGCCTCGCAACAGGGCATTTAAGGAAAAGATGAGAGGCAGATTCCACCTCCTGGTTACAGAGAACACACCATGGCTCAGGAATGTCCATTCAGCTCATCAAATTTTCTCTTGTGAGGAGTGCATTGGCGGCAACTCTCTAGAGGAACATTTTGATTCTTTTGGGACCTCTGATCTTCCAGAGTTTTGACCAATTTACTTCAGTGGCAGCCTGGGAAGGGGTGCTCGGCAGAAGCTCTTTATAAGCCGATTTTACTGAGCATAAACCTTTTGAATCTGGAATCCACATAAGCTTGTCTAGGCTCGGTCTAGCTGGGATGGGAATGGCGAGGATACCTTGAGCCGACATGGGGTTGAAAACATCCAGGACCATGCATGTTCTCCAAGTGTGTAGCTCATGGTCAATAAGTTGAGATACCTTCATATCCGATTGAGTATATGACTCATCTTTTGGGGAGGGGATGAAACCTTTCATCCAGGGTACCCAAAGGTCCAACCATACATCAACCGATTCACCGTCTCCAATAATGAAACATGCTCCCTTCCGAACCACTTCCCTTGCTTTCTCTATAGCTTTCCAAATGGGGGATGCATATCTAGCTGCTTCCGTCCTAAGCCAATCATCTTTAACCTTATATTTTGCTATGAGAATCCTCATACAGAGGCTATATCTTTTGGATAAGAGTGATTAATGCACTAGTGAGGAAGAGTTAGTTGATTCAAGTCAAAGGAACGAAAAAATATAGAGAAATACCTAAAATAACATTAGTAAAGGTTATAAAAATAAAATGACATATCAATTTAGCAAGTAACAGGGAGTATGACTTCGAATATGATAGAATGACATAAAAGAATACTAACTCTGATTAGTCTATTGAGAATCCATAGCTAACCTAACATTTTTAGGACTAAGGTTTCATGGTTATTGTATCAAGTCCTGAATTGATTATGAATATGACAAGAAGCTGATTATAGGAGTTACATTCACTTCAAACTGAAATCTTACATTCACTTCAAACTGAAATCCCTACCTAGAGCATTGTATTTTTGTTCCTACTTTCAATAAGAAAGTGGGATATGAAATCCTACAAATTCACTTTCATTCATTGGACTCAGTGAAAGAACTGCCCAAGGAAATTGTGATGATATGTCTCATATCATTAGAGGACCAAAGAATCAACTTAATTGAAGTTATAAGCACCTAATCTAAAAGTATCAGGTTGTTCTTAACCAAACAGAAGAAATAAACAAAAACAGCATTAAAAAAATTCTAAGAAATGTGCACACCTGAAAATGGAGGCAGACATTTGATAATGGTGTTCGAGCATGAAATTATGATGACTTTGACTTGACTTGACCTGACCTTGTGTCACTATCTTGACTAGATCTTGTGTAAAGTTCGATTGGATCTTTTTGTTACCTTCATCCTCAATAACCCATCTCATGCCAGGCAGAATCTTAAATTATGCTTCAGGTGAGCTGAAAATACCCAGCAAAAATCTCCTCTAGTTGAACATTAGAGGGCTTGGCTTATATCCAGTTGGCAAATGCACCAGACATGCATCCATCTCTGCAAGTGTGATGCGTCCAGTGCCAACTTGCATCGAGTACACAAATTCACATAACAACTATTAGTATAGTCTCATATCTTCATACCCCACTATCAATGAGGATGGGTCGTGTTTCTCACAGCCACAAGATGGCAGACTGCATTTCCTTCTCCACCCTCACCACGCCAAGAGAGGAGGGGGGGGGGAATTAAGGATGACATTAAATGGTACAGATTGTGAAGCAGATACAGGCATATCAAACTCCAAATGCATTTCCTACGTTAAGTCTTGAATAATTCTGAATATGACAGTGTGCACATTCACATCAAACTAAAGTCCCAACCTGAGCCAAGATTCAGAGCAATTTTTTTTTTTTTTTTGTTCATTCTCTTCAATAAGACCATGATTTGAAATTATATGAATTCCCCTTCATTCTATTGTGCTAAGTGAAGGAACTGCATAGAATCCTATTTCGATCCATTCTCAAAATCCAAGATTCAAGCCTCAACCATTTTATTTCGCACTGTTGGGGGGGGGGGGGGGGGGGGTTCTTAGGTTGTGGATCTATAAACTTTAGTAAAATCACATTAAGTGTTTGTTTGGATTGGCGTCTGCGTTCATCACGTCTGCGTTTTTTTTTTTTTTTTTTTTTTTTTTCAGCTCCTCTTCCATGAACGGTGCAAACAGGCAAATGAACAGTAACTGAAATATAATTTTTTATTGTTTTCATTTTTTAGTTTTCAGCAAAATGAGCGATATCCAAACGTACACTAAATTCCACATCTGGGTCACATGAAATGTTTCTGAATGAAAAAATTAAAAAACTTAGCCAAAAGAAAATAAAAGAATGAGAAACTAATATTGGAAGAAACAAAAATCTAACCTCCTAAAGTTCACATAGGAATTAAGACCACAAATAAAAATAAAGAAGGGGAGGGGGGGGGGGGGGGGAGAACCTCATGAACAAAATTTGCATGCAATTTATGAGTTTAAACATGCAAGGCACCAGCAAAAGTAGATCAAAGGATAATAAACTTAAAAAAGAAAAAGAAAAAAGAGAGACACATAATAGAAGCCAGTTCTAATAAGAGGACAATCTCTTTCCCCTTGTTTGATAGAATTATACTCTTATATAAAATAAAATAATAAATAAATAAATAAACTCCTTATAATATTCTGCTACAGATAAAGGAAATCTTCTGAACTATGGTTACATTAAAAAGCATTTGTGCTTTTAATTTATTTCCTTTTTTCCTATAGCAAACAAGATAATGAAGACAATCTGCTTTGCTTTGTCATTTCCTTCTGGCATATTAATGCAAGAAGCCCAAGTAAAATCACCTATTTTCTTCTGGGTTTTATTTTTGAATTTTGAACCAAACTTCTTTTTAAATTTGACTTTACCGTTGTTGAGAATCATGAGGGATTTTTTTATTAATTATTTTCCTTATTGATGTACTTCTTGAAAGCCCTTTTAAAAAGGCTCTAGTAAACATAGAAGACAGAATATTGAGTATTGAAATTTCATATTGGAATTTTTCCAGTTGCTGGGTATTGATTCTTAGCAACTTAGGTGCTGTTTCGAAGTTTTAGCTTGGTGCTGAATCATAAGGGCCTATCCTTTATTTTTTGTTCAATTTTCTTCCTTATATTCAATTCTATCTCCCAGTCCTATCCCCTCCTGATCTGGACCTGCTCCAACTAACATGAAGCCCTGATGGTTCATGCAGTAAAGAGTTCAAGGAAAAACAAAATCAAATACCAGAAGGTTGAAGAATTGTGGTTTAATTTCAATATGAGGCCTTCTTGGAACCTTTCATAGGCTACGTTAGCTATTATTGACTCTTATTAGTATTAAATTCCTTTAGGTTAGAAAGTTCTTAGTTCAGTTTTAATTAGGTTTTATAGAACTAAGGCAATCTTGTAAATTCAAAATCTTTTGTCCTTGGATGTACAAAAGGCCCATGAGATTTTGTTTTGGGTCATTTTTCTATTTGATTTAGTAGTTCTTAAGTACTTTTTTCTTTGTTATTAGTAGTCTTAATTTTCCTAGAAATAACTTATTTAGAGTCCTAGTCCTTCTAGGAAAGAATTTGGCAATAACCTATATATATATATATATTTTAAGTATTTGGCAATAACCTATATAAAGGCTTAATTGAACTCAATAACATTTATAGCGAGATTGATTTTAATAAAATTCATCAACTTACTTAATAAAATACAAAGGGTATTACATGCACATAGAATTCTTGAATTTAACTCAAACCTGTTGTGTTACCTTAGAGGTTCTGTTTTACCTGTTTTTTTTTTGGGGGGGGGGGGGGTAGTAGAGAAGAAAAGGCAAAAGCCCTTTATATAGGGCTAAACATGCCACCTGTAATAATTAAGGGAAAAGGCCTAGCATGTGATTGTCTTCTCCTGCCCAATTGTATTGCTTGGGAAAACCAAGGTGTGATTGCCTTGTGTTTATCTTTCTTTATTTCTTAACACCAAACAGCCATCAAACATATTCAAAATCCAATCTTTTTATTAACTGAACCTACCTAAACCCTTAAGCATCAACACTTATTCAAGAACCTTTCAAGATCTGATAAAAAAGTCTAATTTAGCATTGAACTACTAAAGATCCTACATCACTTGAACATATATTAATGGATGTAAGTAGCAACACTTGGTCAACCTTCATTAGTAGAATTAAAGAACAAGCTTCTTAGATAGTGAATCAGAAATCATATGATTATTGTTGGGAGAATCATAGGGAGAAGTAAATCAAACATCTGTTATGATCGTTGAACTTCTCAAATTCCTCAAGGGAGATGTGTAAAAGGACTCTTCTTTTTGTTTTGATATCCCAGTTACATGCTAGGTTGCAATCAAAGCAAAATGAAACCAAGTATTTAATAAGGGATTCACCTATGATGGCAATTACCACAAAGTAATATGTTTATTGTCCCAAACATAGCAAGAGATAGGACCATTACATATGCTTGACTTCCTAGCTTACCACTCAAAGGTTGCAGAAAATCACTTTAAAGCCCATATCAATATATGCGTTGCTTGGTTTGATCAAACAAGGATGGTTAGTGTATGCTGATTTAGCTTCTCAAGGCAAGTAGGACCTTAACCAACCAATATATTCTTTTGATATACCTTACACCTTGAATTTTAGAATTTGGGAATAGTTACAATTCATCCTGAACGTGACATTTACAATGTAGCAGAACAAATATAGGGAAGAATGTGCAGCATTCATGAATCATATCTAAAAATTCACCTATAAGTGGTGTGGGGAACATGTAATCAGTAGGCATATGGTGCAAGTGATGATATTTCTTCTTCAATACAATGTACAAGAATTATGCAAATTGCTGTTTCTGCTTCTTCTTTCCCCATAGGTTGCTATGGTACAACTTACACTGTATCACATAAGGTTTCTGCTTGCTGGTGGCTAGAGAACATAACCAAAAGGTAGGGGAGCCAAGACCAAGATAATTATCCCTTTCAGCAAGTAACCTTCTTATGTTGTCCCCATGCAAAGATCATGGAATCAAGCTAAAAGGCTCTTTCAACTTAGCAAGTTGTTTATACACTCACTAGCTTTTAGTCACATATACCTATAGAAATTATTTTGGCTTACATAAACTAATTCTGCATCCAGCTTGATATTAAATGTCAACAACTTGCCCTGCAGTGTACAGACCACTCGTCAAGAAGACAGAACCATATCCACATAAGCAAAGCACCAGAGTTTTTTTCTTATTGGTTGTCCTACATGTCCTACTGTCTTTCATGCCTACTCCTCTTAATTCCAATTCAATACTAAGAACTTTGGAGCCTCATAGATTCTAAAATGTCAAAGTGACCATGGTAGCAGCAACATGACATCATGAAAGCAAAGCACAGTTTCTTAGGAATCTCATGAGATCAAATGCCTCAAAGACAGTAGCAAATCATCCTGCAAAACACAATGCACAAACTAATAATATTTAGCATCCTAAACCACTTAAACTGAACACATTTGGTTGGCTGATGAATAGGATGTTAATGCCATATTCCCGATCCTCAAATTTCTTTATTTCCACAATATGCATTACAGCAACAAAATACTTTGTTTACAAAAATATCATAGACTCGAGAGCAGCAAATAACACATAAGGAGATGGCGAGCAGAGTCTCATAACACCCAATGCCAAAAATAAAAAACCAAAAAAAGAAGAAAAGAAATGTGTCCCAGTTTGAGACGAAGTAGCCGCTGCAGATTCATTCAACAGAAACAAACTCACCTCGAGTTTAGCCTTGTGAGCGTAAACCACCAATCCAATCCAACATCGTGATCTTAATTCGACCTTCGCGAATTGGACTTTTCCAGAGGCTGGGCACCCATGTAAATGTAATTAAGTTTTACCCAAAAAGTGGGTTCAGACGGTTAACTACGGGCTCGTCCCCGCCTATGATGATCGCCACCGTAAACATTTTCGTCGTTTCGCTGGTTGTTGTGTTAAAGAAAAAGCAAGAACTCATACTTCTCCCCATCCAAAAAAAAGAGAAAAGAACTCATACTTCTCCGCAACTCTATCAAAATAAATTACTAATAAATAAATAAGATTACGTGTTGGTATTGGAATTTGGAAAGCGTTTTAATCTCTCTTTTCTTTTTTTCCATTTTTCTTTCAAAAAAAAATCTCTTTTTAAATTTTTTTTTTACCGCAAAATTTGCAAACTAAAATATTATAGATTTTCTTATCAAAGAAAAAAATATACTTGCTTACTAACGAGTGCCCTAAGGACACTTAATAATAATCTATTTTAGGAAAATTTTTATACTACTTTTATGGAAAATGAAAAAAACTGTCAAAATATTAATTATTTTTTTTTTTTTTCATTTCCCATAAAAACTTTCTTTAAATGAATTAGCATTTTCCTACCATTGCTTTTATATCCGATATTGCTAATGTCAAGTTATGCTTGATATTATTATCTTATCTTTTTTTCATGCGACTTCTCCTTTCACTGAAAAGATATAGGCTTTCTCTTTTCTTCTAATTGAAATTTTTGGAAGAAAATAAAGTCGTGACAAAATGCTAGAAGTATCAGCAAGGACTAAAGATCACGCAAGCAAAATTTTTTTAATTGATTAAAACGTTTTTTCTTAGTCGAGACACATGGCTCTTATATTTTCAAATCATTTTGAATGTTTGGAGTGGAATGGACTTAGACTTAGTAATGTTTTATGTAATAGCCTATCATTGTCCAATCTTCTCATGCAATTTTCCTTTCTTGTAAAGATTTTTCCCCCTATTCTAATCAAAATCTCTACAATTAAAAAAATAAAATCAGGGAAAAATATAAAAAAGTAGCACTAAGGGCTAATTTTCTTTGTTGATTGAATACTTTTCTTTTCTTCCTTCAAACGATGGGACATGATATATATACATTTTGTGGAAGCACTTAAGTCAAAGTAGTGTCATTGCCTTGAAAATCTTGGCAATTTGGACCGTACCGGCCCATTTTGTCACAAAGAAATCTCACTTTGTGATGAACCAAAATAGTAATAAAGGAATTTGAAGAAAGCTTATTAGTTTTTACTAGCACAAACTGTTTTATATGAATTTAAATAATAAAAGAATTGAAATTTGAAGATTTTTTTTTTCTCAAAAAACATTTTTTAAAACAAAGGTACATTACAAACTTTTTAAAAAAGTTATAGTAATTTTTAAGGAAACGTATGCTAAATTATACTATATATAATACACTTTCTTAAATAATATGAGATAATTACCCTTTATTTTAGAGAAACAAACACACGCACACATTCTCAACAAACACTTGCATTATGAATTTGAAATAATATCTTATATATAATCATTTCCAAACTTAAATCTATCTATAAATTTTATCAACAGAAAAAAATTTGTACTTATCAATAAAACTTATATAAAAAAAAAAAAAAAAAAAAACCAAACCCAAATCATTCTTTTAAAATGCTTTCATTACAATGAATGAACAAAAATTGCAGCAAAAACATACTTAAGAATTACCATTTGACTGTTGTGGGGGACCTGATCCACCATTGAAAGGATAGTTTTACGATGGAACGAAAACTTGTAGTGAGAAATAAATAATAAATAAATAAAAAGGCAATATATATGACGTGTTGGAAAGCATAGCTATTCCAAACCTTTGGAAATTAATAGGCCAGCTTATACAAGGTTCCTGATTTTGGATTCTGAGAAAGGTGATTGGTAAGTGGACTGACTCTCAACTTTGGAGAGGGTGATTTTTGGACTCAAACCTGTGACTCTTCGTTTGGGTAAGAGAATATTTGCCATCACTGCAAGGTCTGACTAGGTCTTGCACCGAATCCAAATCTCATTCAGTAAAACGTTTTATTTTTTTAGAACCTATACTACTGACAGCTAACAGATTTTATATGACAATGGACACATTTTATTGGGGCAGTGTTGTGGGTAAACACCCATGGAAGCATAACCCACATTAGATACACAGATGTAAGATCATGATGTTATATACTCTGATATGAATAATAGAAGCATTTCTTTTCCAATTTTTTTAGAGCATATGGAATATAATTGTTCAATAGCTTTGGATCCATTTATTTAAAGGTGATACTAGAAATAATTGAAAGCCAGTTATGTCGCTTTGTTGGACTTGGAGATTAGAAGTGTTCTAGATGTCATTGTCGCTGATTTAGATGTTCTATAATTCTTTCCTTGATTTTAAAGTGCATACTGATTTTGCTATTATTATCAGCATCTTCGTCATCATCATAATCAGAATCTGATCCATTAGTTACTAATTTTTTTTTTTGGGCAAGTAATCCCTTAGTTGTTGTTAATGAGCAGCATCGCGTGAATGTGAAGCACCAAGAGTATTTTGCCGATAAGTTTGTTTTGAAAATATGGATTAACAGAAGAGTGTCCTATTTTGTAGACATTTTAAGTAGAGTTAGATATATATTTGTACATGATTGTCCTCAAGTTTTTTTTCCCTGTTACGGTAAGATTTAGGAGTATTTTTGAATTACATAAAAGTTCAGTCCAAAGAGGGAAATCCTTTTGTAAATAGTATATATATAATGTTATAGATGTAGCATTTTCTTTTCTTTTTATATGGG
This sequence comes from Quercus aquifolioides, assembly GCA_019022515.1. Classification (NCBI taxonomy): domain Eukaryota; kingdom Viridiplantae; phylum Streptophyta; class Magnoliopsida; order Fagales; family Fagaceae; genus Quercus; species Quercus aquifolioides. The sequence continues at coordinate 87,338,585 of CM032327.1, forward strand.
AGGAAAACCCAAACTCTTTAATTTAGTTGAAGAAAAACAATACAAAGTAAATTTTTCATAGTAACCATTCATCTTAACTACACTTAATCCTTAAACTATTGAAACGCACGATTGATCCTCAATTTTAAAATATTTATATAGTGTACACTTATTGTTTGTGTTAGTGTTAAATCTCATAGAATTTAACATTAAAAACACTAATTTATCCATCTTGCCATAAGATCTTTCAATATTAAATTTTGTCATACTTAACAGAAACCAGAATAAACAATATTTGAAACAACCTTACAATTTTGGATGTCAATTTGATATTTTGATAATTTTAAGATTTTTTTTTTTTTGTTTTTTTTTTTAGAAAGATAATTTTAAAATTAAGGGTACATTTGGTATACTGAATGTAGATTACATTAGAAATAATAATTTTTATTACTAGGGAGTTCAAATCTTTTGTACTACTTTTTGTGTACCAATCTATGTTCCACCAATCAGTATTTGCCATGTTTTCATTTTACTTTCCTTATAAAATAACTGAAGTTTAAAATGGAAAGTACTCATACACATGGTAAGTAGTGATTGGTGAAATATAGAGTGGTACACAAAAAGTGGTATAGAGGATTTGCATTCATTACTAGGAATAGAAAACATTGTAATGGAATAACTATTATTATTCTTAAGTTTGGATGCTACATATGGAAAGCTTGTAAATGATGATGTATAAGGAAACTTTACATTTTTGGAAATATATTAATTTTAAAATCTATTATATGCATTAAGGAATAGCTATTACATCTATTTTAAAGAGGAATAACTATTCTTCAATTTAAAGAATAGTTATTCCAATGTAATAACTAATTCATGTAATAAAGATGCAACCAAATGACTGAATCGTTATTACACATGAATAACTATTCCATTATAGGAGCTTTCTCAAAAAAAAAAAAAAATCCATTATAGGAGCTATTACAGGGATATTTTTAGAAATGAACTAAAAAACTCAGACTATATTATTAGTTAAGCAACGTTTCAAATTAATTTGGTTTCTAACAAATCGAGTCTTTTGGACTCGATTTTGCTGTGCGAAATTGCACTGAAAGTCGAGTTTGGAAGTCGAGTGTGAGACACTTGATTTCCAATGAGCAAAATCGACTCATCTGGACTCGATTTGTCTAGAAACCAAATTAGTTTGAAACGTTGCCGAACTAATAATATAGTCTGAGTTTTTTTAGTTATTTTCTAAAAAAATTCCTATTACAGCATACCAAACGTACCTTAAGTGTAATCACAGTCTAAGATTATAGTATAAAAGTATAATTTGCTTGAACAATAAATCTAGGAAACATTATGTTTACAATACTTTCACAAAAATGTCTAAGTAAAATGTTGTTATTGGCTATTACATGTGTGCCAAAAAATAAATTAATCGTGTATTTAAATTAGAACCAATAACAACTTACCGCTTAAGATTTGACATGAAAACTATGCGGAGATTTTATTTTTCAATTTCATTTAAAAAGAGAGATGAAATAGTATTATTAGGTGGGTATGTATGATTCTCAATAGCTAATTGTAAATAGTATAATTAGGCGGGTGTGATTCTCTAGCACACGAATATGACGGAAGCATCCAATAATGAAGAAGCACGTAGACATTTCCCACGTGGAGATTCCGTGGCGACACGTGGGCCATTTTTAAGATCTCAAGGAAGACTTTGGGACATATTAATTTTCTGTTTCTCATCTTCATCCAAAAAAAAAATCGAAGTAAAATGATCCATATTTATTTTAATCATTAATTTTCTGATAAGTCTGATCCATTTTCTAGTTGGACCATAATTGGCATCACATAGTTTGAAGAGTTCATTGGACAAATTAATAAATGTTCACGTAGCAAATGCCAAATGATAACTCCCAGGATATCTCTAATCTATACAAAAAAACTTATTATCTAAAAGGATGTTGCTTGGTTTCACATCTGCATGACTCCATGAATGATTGGAGGTGTAACATTCTTAGAGAAATCATCTAAATAAAACTCAGAGAATTTCATTGATGAAGAAAAGAGTTTTACAATCAATTGAATTGAAATACATAGCCTAATCCTACTTACATATAGTTTGAACAAAGCAAATAACTTCCTTCCTAATCTGGCGCTAAAATTGTTACTAGAACATCTAAACTTTACATGTGGCATCCAGAAATAACAAACTCTCTAACTGCCTAACTTCGTGGAACTACTCAAAGTTATGGATGAATAGCTCATGATAAGGAACTTCTTCAATTACTTCTAGAAGATCTGTGCTAGCCCTGGTAGGTTCTGATGCTATCCTTGTTGCTTGGCTTGTGCACCTTTGCTCTCAGGTGCTGCACTTGTCTGCTGCTTGACTCATGCACCTTAGCTCACCAACTCTGCTACGATGCTCTGCACTGCCATCTATAGTTTTAACAGGAGGCGAGCACTGAGACGTTTGATGCTCTACTGTTCCTATGCAACCGCCATCTAGTCTATGGTTTTTGAGTACTCATACACAAGAAGTTTTGAATTATCAAAGGAAATAAAACAGAGCAACTTCACTAGATATGTTGGAATGTTGAATTGAACTCGGTATTTTAACTTATGCAATAAATTATTTTTCAAGCTACTCCTCCAGCTTTTGGTTATTCTAAATCCTGGTCACAGTAACATCATGTGAATGATTAACAACAAACATGTGCCTTCAATAT